>OZ001659.1:0-2400000 GCA_963924145.1 Pyrausta purpuralis | reverse complement strand
AACGGATATAATACTTAAATACTTTTTGTTTGTAAATACATACATGATATACACCCAGACCAATACAAACAGACATGTTCATGCACACAAATGTTTGTATTGTGCGGGGATCGAACCCGCAACCCGCTGCGTAGTAGGCGATTTCTCGACCACTACACCAGACGGGTCGTCATAATTACCTATGTAGTTGGTGAGTTTTGTGTTATCTTATTTTAAAATGAATTATTTAGGTAAAAATTAATGTCAAGATTGTTCACAATATTTGACAAGCAAAAAGAAATGGACTTTATCGAAACGTTTAACAACCAAGTTAACCTTTCAAAAGTGCCTACAGGCACACGGACATCAACAACACTCGTTTTCGCGAAAACTATAAAAGTGCTATCGTAAAAAAATATTTATACCGGCCAGTTTATGACACGGCAGAAAAAGGGTTTGTCCCCAATTTGTCTCGTACATAGGACATTATGGGGGCGATAGGGAGTAGATATGGGCCACGGATGTACATGACCGAACCATGTATGCCTTGACGGTTTTGTTTTCTTTGCAAAAAAACTGAAACGTGAATATTTCAGCGTCGATTTTGCGTTGCTTTTGCCCATCGTTAGAGATTCAAAAAAGGAAGTCGGACCAACCGTTGCGAGACTGGCACGGTTGTATGAGCTGATACATCGAAAAAGTGAAAATATCACTCTATTCCTCGTGCATTGGTGTTCAGGATTTGGTTTTGACTTTCTTTTTTACGCGTCCAGTGAGAAACGGTATACAATTTTTAAGCTTCCTGTTATAGAAACGGGAATAATTGTAGCTCATCCAACGGTCAAAAAAAGAAATCAGTATGCTCACTATAAAACTACTATTGCAAGCGGATTGCAACCTATCATAGGCATAAACTCGGGTGACCTCTAGTTTTTTTTTTAATATGGGGCATATATTTGCATATTGCACACACATTAAATAAATAAATAAATAGTATCTTTTGAACAGTCCCACACATCGCCATCTAGTCCCAAAGTAAGCTACTCAAAGCTTGTGTTATGGGTGCCAGACAACGGATATAATACTTAAATACTTTTTGTTTGTAAATACATACATGATATACATAGAAAACACCCAGACCAATACAAACAGACATGTTCATGCACACAAATGTTTGTATTGTGCGGGGATTGAACCCGCAACCCGCTGATAGTAGGCGATTTCTCTACCACTACACCAGACGGGTCGTCAAAATAATAATATTATGTAATAATATTTAGGTAGAGGGTTACGTTATATAATAATATTTAGGTAGAGCCAACGTCAAGTCCATTCCAACTCTAAAATTCATTTGGTAGGTATTTTAAGCAGTCAGGAAAAAAAACAGCATTTCTGAAAAGTATCTTCTGATAAACTACCGTTACCCAGCCTATCCCATAAAACGCTGAAAACAGGTTGCTTCTAAATCTTCCTTAAGTAATCTTCCAAGCACTATTGACAGCCAGAAATAGAGTTGAGATTTGGGGGTGCAAACTTGAGTTGTGGTTATGTTTTCCTAACGTATTTGTTTTGAAGTATGTATCGGTTTATCAGGATTAAGTAACAGGAGTTTTAAGGGTAAATTGGTGTTAATAAAATGATAGCATAGTCAAAATTACAACGCTAGATTACGATGACTGGGTCTCGATATTTGTAGTTGGGTGTCTCTTAGGTGTGTGTGTGTCTCTCTGGAGTTTGATTCCCGCTTGGGTCGGTTTTTTTTTGTGGGTTTGGTGTGTTTAAGTGCATATTTTGGGACGTCCTGCTTATGCTTATTTGAACCAACGTCAGTTTATCATTCTTAAGACTGCTTTTCTTAGTGACATGAATCTTGTACCTTACACCACGCTCTTAGTGTTTTCAACAAACTCATGTCAAGTACCGGCTGAGCCCACACAAATTTTGTGTAGATTTCGTGGATATAGGCAGTAAACATTGGGATAAACAGACAAACATCTTCTGACCAAGGTTTGATTAGGTACAGTCGGCAGCACCTCAGGTTACCCATTTTTGTTGCAAACTAGCCCTTAAAACAACGATATAAGACACCACAGTGTTAACATTTACGTATTGTACGAGTTTCATAACTTACCGTGACTATACTATACATATAAGTTAGGTAAGTACTTACCTTATATTTTATTCATTGCTCAAACAAACTAAGGACATACATAAACCTACAATGTCCTCTCGTCTGTGAAAGCGTCCCTAATTTTAAAAATGTCGGATTGAATTTTTGCCTTGTTTTTGATTGGCGAAGGAAATATTCCGTCACCCACTAGGTATACTTTTTTAGCTATAACTTTTAGTAACTTTTTAGTAATAATAATCCCCCTAGCCGATTTCCACTGCGGTGGCCAGTCACAACAACTAACCGACTGCGCAGGACATATTATAGTGCACAAGTGTGTGTGCAAACATAGGTCCAATCTCTACTCCTTTCACTCTCAAAGCCCGATGGGACAGCAATCTGACACGACCGGAGAGAGATCAGGCGCAGGACCAACAGCTTTACGTGCTTTCCGCGGCACGGGGTTGAAACACCGCCAAAAAAATCCGGGCTACCCTGTGGATTTTTCAACAGAAATACACAAGTACATATTTTTGACCCGACCGGGAAATCGAACCCGGGACCTCTGGCGCAGCCGTCGCTTTAAAGTGCGACCCTCTAAACGATTCGCCACCGAGGCAGTATAGTATAGAGTTAGCTATTATACATGTGCAAAAAGAGCATCGGCTAGTTGTTTGTTCAATAAAACAAAAAGTACTGAGTCGATTTGTTTTTATTTATTTTTGTGTTCAATTTCAGAAAACAGATTTGGAATTTATTTCGATGAGATAGTGTTATCCAATTGGTGACGGTCACGCTGCTGGCAATTTTCTAATCTGTAACGAAAATTGGTGGCGAATCGCTGACACATAGCTTGATATTGCTACCAGATGTTTTGCTACAGATGCGTTATGTTTGAAAAATCATTCACGTAAACCTTACTTTTATTGAATTCACTTGAAAATTAGTCACGCAGGGAAAGATCAAATCTCTGGGGCCCAACAACGGGCCGCTAGGTTTGCTTAAGACATAAATCGGTCCTTGTTTTCATGAACAACTGCTACGCCGACCGTTCCAATATTCATAGTGACAGATATTGCAATGTACATATAATTTTTTTGACCCAACGTTGTAGATCGTTATGGTTACAACTCAAAAACGGCCATTAACAAGACTGGGCCACTTGCCTTGACGTTAACTTTATAAAAAAGGTTCTAACGAATTATTATTATATAAAGTAGAGTCAATCAGCTTTCTCGGAGCCCCGATTTTTGCATTATCGTCTATACCTTAAGGTTAGGTTTACCCTAACTTGAAGTAAGGGTTTATTACCATAATTCGTCAAATCTTACGTGATTGAAACAAAACATTAGGGTGTATATAATATACTACGAGTCAGTGTGTCATTCCGGATAAGATTGCTAACAGCATTTCGGCCACTATATCCATAATATTGTGTAATTGAATGAATTTTTCATTTCGTTCTCTAAAAATCAAAAGGAAAAACGTACTAAATTACTTGTACTTTTAGTTTTAATAAACTAACAAATACCCAATACTCTTATTTTACTCCTTGTATTGCAACATCCTATATCTATAAATGCCATCAGTTTTTTGCTAATTTGAACAAATGGACCTATACCAATACTTAGATTTCGATCTTAGCTAATTATTCTCTAACTAATATCTCACGTCTAATTAAATACTGACAATAGCATCCACCGCATCATCGCCTCATTCCTCCTGACCATTAGATCTATTAACGGTTCATTAAGGCCCAATTTCTTTATCGATAATAATGGTAAAATTTCGTTACCAATAATTGTATATGTACGATTGTGTGTGTTTTGTAGAAAAACTATCTTAACCAAATGTCAGTGTTTTTTTCTTCTAAACACACACAATCGTTAATATTAAACCGCTGGTAACGACATTATAATAATAATAGTCCCCCTAGCCGATTTGACTTCGGTGGCCAGTCACAGACAACGACTAACCGTCAGCGCGGGACATATTTTAAAGCATAAGTGTGTGCGCAAACACAGGTGCACTCTCTATTCCTTTCACTCTCATAGCCCGATGGGACAGCAATCTGAGTCTGACGCGACCGGAGAGAGTTCAGGAGCAGGACCAACGGCTTTACGTGCTATTCCGAGGCACGGGGCTGAAACACCACCAACTTCCAAACTCCGGGCTACCCAAAGAATTTCGGAACAGAAAAACTCAGGTATATAATATTTTTGGTCCGACCCGGGGATCGAACCTGGGAATACTATTACTATCGACGAAGAAATCGGGCCTAAGTGTTCCATTCATCTCGTCTTCGATCATCATTACCGAATCCAGCTGGCATCAGAATCGGCGCCTCGCGGAATCGACTCCATCTGTCATCCGACTAATGTACAGTAACACGTCAAGGTAAACACTGCGGCATCTTATGCTGTTGTAATAAGGGTTAGTTTGCAACAAAAGTGGGTACCTAACCTGATATGCTGGCGACTGTACGTCCCTCTTTTGTGCTGAACGATCAATATTGCAAAAAATAATAATGTGGAATGTGATTGATTTTCTGCTAGGACTATATTAACACGTATTATGCCATTACGTAACAAGTTAAGATGAGATAATCTTTATTGTTGTACATCACATTACGTGTTTAAGAAATGATAAAAGGCGGTCTTATCGCAAAAAGTGACCTCTGCCAGACATCTTTCGGGTGACGAACGAAATTACTTACTTTGTTTTTTAGACAAAAATAACATACAGTGCTCAGATCCCAAAGTAAGTAGGTAGCCAATGCACTTGTGTTATGGAAATCAGACACAACGGTGGTACCACAACACCCGACCCGACTTAGAAATTTATGATTTCTACATTGCCCGACCGGGAATCGGACCTCGGAGCTAATAATAAAATTAACTTAAAGTAGGTAATAATATTTATTTTAAAACTGTTAAACTTTTTTACTTCATCCGCACAAAAAAAAACATTTTTTTTTCTTTTTTTTTCAGTACTGTAAAACAAAAATAATCTGTTTTCGCAAAATGTCTAACTAAACCAATTTGTAAATAATTTGATACTTTAAATAAATTTGTCCTTACAGACAGTCATTCATAGCAATCAATTATTGTCTACTTACAGAAATAGAGGTACCTAATTAAAATATCCTCAAAATATTTTTTGAAAAGGACACAAAGATCAGGGGCAATACGAATGGTATTTAAACGGGTAAAGCAGCGGAAACTACTACCTGCTGCCTTCTCTCTGTATAACCTACTACCCGACCCGAGAAAACGTAATTGCGATAAAAAAAGTTAGACGCGCAATACTCGCGTCGCGTTGACTTGTTGTTATCAAGCGTACCGCGTGGCAAGATCGCAACAGCGCGTCGTCATGCACGACCACGTCACGGCAGACAGCACGGAGCGGCAACGTCGCTGGAATAGCGGTGAGCGTGAGCTGTGCAGCTGCGCGGCACGCTACGGTTCGATAGGGATGTTTATTGTCGATACCGTGACATCGAGTCGATATTACTATCGTTTACTTCGTGCTCTTTTTTTGAAGTTTAGAATACTAAATGGTGGGTTACGTGGTAACATAAGGCGGTTATTTCATTTACGTTAACAAGACGTTACAGCGTTAAAGTCGTCTGTTTGGGGAAGGTTATATTCATCAGTGGACGTCCTTTGGCTGATGATGAAAATTATGATTATAATGATGAAAAGGTAGTACCACGTTACCACAACATAAATTTATTTGAAGGATAAAACGTTCTTAATCATACATTTTATAACAAACAACTTTATTTGGACTTAACAGGTAATTAAGCGGCTTATCAGTGTTAATTATTAGTATAATTAGTGTGAAAGAAAAAGGGAAGATTAAAAAACTAAACGTTTTGTTTCTTAATACTTACGTAAATAAATAATTAACATTTTAACACAGCAATACCTACCTTGATTTTGATACTCGGCTAATAATTTCAAGCAAATTAGCATTTCGGGATGTACCTACTTAGTAATAGTTTTAAGTTGATAACCACTAGTTGTATCAAATGTCGATAGTTTTCATAAAAATAAACGTCACTACTGCAACGTTGCATGCCCGCCTAGCGCTGTCCCTCACGCGAACCCAACTGCCGATCGTTTGCTTGCGTCGAATGTAACGCAACTAGTTTCACTGACGCCCACTGCGCGAAAGACGCGCTTATAACGCGCATTTAATTGACAATAACCTATTTAAATTACGGTGTTTCTTAGATAATGGCTTACTCAAACATAAGGCCAGATCTCATAGAACTAGTGCGACTGAACGAGTGCCTCTACGATCCAAAACATAAGCATTACAAAAACAAACCGGTCAAATCTATGGTATGGGAGAATATTAGCGCGAAACTCAACATTGACAGTGAGTACTGTTATCATTTTTACATAACACGTATCTTGATTTGATAATGTTGTTTTAATTGTTTTGTGGTTACCTACTTTAGACAGTTCACAACATATTTTGAGTCACATTAACAAAAGTGACAAAGTACCAATGCACAAACACGGCAATCACCATAGCAACGCTGTGATAGATGCATTGTTTGGCCTCATTTATTTTGTTCAACAGAGTTTGTTCTGCACACCTGTCTCGTGTAACATAGAGGTCGTTGGGTTGCCTTTAACATAATAAAATTAAGTATTAGAACGTGTTGTTTTGTAAGTAGTACTGACTATAAAGATAATAATTTGTAATTTAAATTTTAAACTTTTTGTAAACCCTTGCTAAAAAAAGACCTTGTAACTTTATAAACTTTTGTACAGTACAAAAAATCTCCTAATTATTCGATTGAGTTGCGTTATTATGCATATTAATACACTAGCGGTCCCCGCGGCGTCGCATCATAAATTTCGGATTTCCCGTAAAACATTTCAACGCAATACGCAAATTTTCATTGTAAGTAGGTACGAGCCCAGCAAACATAGCGGTTAGATATTTATTGAGATTAAACGATGTAAAGGGCAATTATGTTCAAAATAAAATGTTCCTAATGATGAATTTGTTATTTTGATGAGAATAAATACCTGTGTGCATCAAAACACCATTGAAAATAGTACATTATATTTTATTAAATTTATAAACATAAAAAAATATGTAGTAAGTAACCATATCAGGTACACATATGCACTTGCGGACTTTATTGTAGAACTTTTAAAGTGGAACAACCGATATACATGATTTTTGTGTATCTTAAACGGTTTACGCTGCGTACGTAACGGAAGCTCTCAAAGGGAATATTTTCCTCCGTTTTTGGAACATTTTTCATTCTTGCTTAGCTCTTATAAGATGCATAGTGTTTTATAAAGCCTTCCTTGATGAATAAGCTATCCAACCAATATTTAATAAAAAGATAGCAATTATGATATTATTGTTGTTTATCAAAAGGTTAAATAAAGCCGTGTATCGTTTCGTTTTTAACCGACTTCAAAAAAGGAGGAGGTTATCAGTTCGACTGTATGTTTTTTTTGTATCTATGTTACCTCATATCTCAGTTATTTGTCCACCGATTCGAAAAAAAATCACCTACGTAGAGGGTATATACCTTCCAGTTGTTAATTCGGGATGTGATGCTGAGATCTTGGTTTAATCTTTTAAAAAAAATGCACTAAAAAGTCTTAAATAAACACTTGACCCTTGAAAGGAAAGGAAGCCATTTTAGGGAAGCAATTTCTTTTTGGAGTCGGTGCTATGATAGTTGAAGCTTGATGGTCAAAGTGATGGCGGCACCGATTCCAAAAAGAAATTGTTTGCCTAAAACGACTTCCATTTCTTTCAAGGGTCAAGAATTTATTTAAGACTCTTTAGTGCATTTTGGTTTTGAAGTTGGTTTTTACTTTTTTTTTTATTAGAGCAATCTCTTTCTTGTTCCAGTCCAAAGAGCGCGAGACTTATGGCGGACACTCCGCGACGGATACATCCGAAACAAAAAAGCGCTTAAAAGCGGCAAGAACTGCGCTTACAGCTGGAGCGAGCACCTCTGCTTTTTGGACGAAGTGCTAGATTCGAAAGACTCGGAAAACCAAGATGAAAGCCAACAACCTATGTACTACACCGAAGACTACTCGAAAGTGAATGCGGATACACTAGAGCAAAATCACGAATGGGAAGTATCAGTGGCATCATCACCTAGACCAGAGTACGGTGCACAAAACGGAGTTCATTATCAACAGACGAGGCAATCTAGGAAAAGAAAAAACAATTCGATGGATAAAATGATAGAGTACCTTAGAAGTAAGAAGCCAAAGGAGCAAGACGCGGTTGACTACCTTTTTATGAGCTATGCGAAGACGTTCAAAGGTTTGGCGGCTAGGAAACAAGCGATATTGAAAGTGACGCTGGCTAAAGTTTTTGCTGAGGCTGAATTTGGTGATTTGAATAATGAAACTGGTAGTGATCAGTGATAATATTGACAAGGCGACAGGACTTTTGATATTACTAAATAGTTACTTAGGACCAATTTTACTAATTTCAGATATGACTTATCCGACTGAATAAGTAAAAACAACCGATTTTAAAATGACATTTACATATAAATGATTGCTTTCAAACAGGTGACTGTAGGCATCTGTCATTGCTAAAATCGGCTCTAGAGTCGATTTTAAAAACGGCAGTTAAAGTATATTCGTCGAATACAATACAAAACGCCAAATTTAAAAACGTCACCTATTTGTCAGCAATCATCTACGTAAATGTAATTTTAAAATCGGACATTTTATTCTCATTCGGTCGGATAAGTATTATCTGAAGTTGGTAAAATCGAATCTAAAAGTCGATTTTAAATTAGGTTGTTAGTTTTGTTGACAAAGACCTTGTTAGTGTAATATACATTCTTAAACAATTTTGTATTATTTTAACCCAAAATTGCGCACTGGCGGGATTAAAACCTGGCAAACCGTTTTGTTTTATACTTATTCAGTCGGAAAAGCCTTATCTGAAGTTGGTAATATCGGCCCTTCACAAGTGTAAAACGACCTATTTTAAAATGACATTGAGATAAATGATTGCTGTCAAATAGGTGTCGTTTTCAAATTATGTCTATTGTATTTTATTTGGCGAATATTCTTTATCTGGCATTGGAAATATCAGTCACCCAATTTGATATTTTAATTACAAGATAGAGATTAAGCTAGAATAAGATTAGTACTGAGATTGATATCGCACTTACTTTAGTCGAAGATGTTAAACAATTCCAGTTATCAGATTATGAGTTGAGAAGTACACGGTACAAATACATTTATTTTAATTTACGTTATTTTATTTTATTTCACCTGTTTTCGTTCAATAAGTTTCAAATCATTGAAAGCACATAAATATTTCACATGACAGTGCAGTCAATTACAAATTTAGGTACCTTCTGTGAAATTTTGATAGTGTTATCGCTATAAGCGATCTCTTCAAGCATTCTTTTCCAGTCAACCATAGTTGAAAAATTCAGGTCAGGTGGTACGAATAACGTAATAAAAGTTCAAAAGAAAGTGACGATAATAATTACAAAAGATTTAACATTATTTGATTTGCTTTACTTTCATTAAATTGCATGGGTTTGTGGGAGTTTTTTCATAATATTTGACTTTTCGTCATCCATTAAAATGATGGAGTGTTTTGTTATCCCTATACATTAATTACTCGTTTATAAATTTGAGGAGGCGTTTCTTCACCGTTCTTAAAGAAAATTATATTTTTTGTGTTAGAAAATGTGAATTTAATGAACGATAGGAGATACTATTTCATAAAACTTTCAAGCTGTTTGTAGTATTTCATTATTTCACGACATAGAAATAATTACCATGATTTAGAAATGGGTTCACTTAGTAAAACGTACCAGAATGTGTGCGTATACACAGTTGCACTCTCTTTATCATTCACTCGCATAGCCCGATGGGACTGCAATTTGACACGACCGAATTGATCTGTCGCAGGATTAACGCCTTGACGTGCTTTCCGAGACACAGCGGTGGTTCACCGCTGTCTCCCAAACTTCAGGCTACCCTAAAATTTAAAAACCCAGGTACCTACATTTAAAAAAAAAAATATTCTGCCCCTGATTAAACTCTCTGCATTACCAAGTAGTTGACCAATAGGGAATGCCATAAAGCATTAAGTCTGCCAATTGTAAAACGTTCAGTGCAGTAAAGTTAATAAATAAATATTTTTGACCCAGGGATCGAACCTCTGGCACAGTCTTTAAAGTGCAACCATCTAAGCGCTGCGCCCACCGAGTTAAAGTTGTTTTTACAATAATATAATGACTATAACATAATCTACACTAAAAAAAAAAGGAATTTATCCTATGAAACAAGGAATTTACATTTTATTTATTATATGCAAACGGAGCATAATAAAAAGAACTTTTATTAAGAGCTTACATTTTAGCTGAAATTATTGAGTTTACCCGTATTTCTAATGCTTGCGCTGGCATGCTGAAAATGTATAATAACAACGTGGCAGCGTGATAATATTTCATACAAGTCTGCTGCAGCGCGGCTTCTGATAAACAGAATGATGTGACATTTTCATATTCGCTCATTTTGTTTACACTCGCTCGCTGGTATCATTAACGAGGCACCGCTAGCTGAGTTTAGTTTAGTTTAGTCCAATGAGCTGTTCCACGCAGAAATGTAGAATTTGATTTTTGCGGTGACTAAATGAACTTAAAATTATTGCATATTTAATTTGCGGGTAATTTTTGGTCATTACTTAAGGTGTTGTACTCAGATGCGTAAGAAACGAATGACTTTTACAATATTTCAACTATCGGACTTCTACAACTTCTCGCAACCTGCGCTCTTCCCATTTTCTCACTCTTCACACTCCTTTTTACAAGTCCGGCTTTATGTCGGATTCTTTCATCATCTCTGCGATTCGCCTTTGGGATTCTCTTCCCATGGAAATCAGAATGTCTTCAAACAAACTTTCTTTTAAGAAGTCTCTCCGCACTCACTATCTTAACTTTGGCTCACTTCAGAATTAACCACAATTTCGTTCACTGCTGTCGGTAATATTTTTATAGATGTCATCAATATCTTCACTTTCCTAACTGTAATTATTTTTTTACATATAATTTTGTTTATCTATGTAATTTTAGTATGTATGTTTATGTTAATGCCTTTTTATTTTTTTTGTCCCTCAGTACTTTTAAATATTCCGCCACTGATTTAACTCTCTGCATTTCCCAAGCGGTTGACTGGTAGAGAATGCCATAAGGCATTAAGTCCGCCAATTGTACCATTAACAGTGCAATAAAGTTTAAATAAATAAAACTATTTTTCCAAAACCTCATTTTAGTAAAATAGATAAAACACGGTTATGATCCTCACTTTAATAAATAACTAGATATTTTTTTTGTAATTCATACAAATTGCTGCAATCTCAACGTGAGTCAGGCAGCCATCTTGATAAATCCAGCAATGCGGAGCAAACATTAACCTTCACGTAGCAATTTCTCTTTCAGCTCCACTCCGTGACGGGTTCCTCAAAAAAAGATTCCTTTGCTCGCGTCAGTAGGGAGGGGCCTCAAAAAATGTTCTTTTTCCGCATGTGTGTAAGTATTATAAATGGCATAATCCACATACTAAATAGCGGAATGGGGTGTGTTGAACCACCACTTAACTAACATTACGCCACATTTGCAACGAACATTATGTCCGTAGAGATCTCGCGATGGCAAACGGCGAACGAATTTACGGGCTCGAATCAGGGGATGTGTCTGCATATATTTGTTATTTGTGTGTAAAACTTTAACGTTGAAAAATATAGCTGGAGTAGAACATAATATTACCTAAATTACGTTATGATGTACAAGCTATCGTGGTTTCGTATTCAAAAGGTTATGCTTATTTTTTTAGGGTCCCGTAACCGAATGGCAAAAAACGGAACCCTTATAGTTTCGTCAAGTCTGTCTGTCTGTCTGTTTGTCTATCTGTCAGTCCGTATGTCACTGTCAAGTATTCTGAAACTGTAAGCATGACATTGTTGAAATTTGGTAGGAAGATGTATCATGTTAACCGCTTTACGAATCTGTTTTTTTTTTTAAAAAAGATCCCATCAAAAACAATACTTGTCAAAAAAACCAAGTCTCGCAACTCAGTTGTTCTGCGGTAAAAAGTTGTGAGATCCATGTTATACCAAGTCGGTTATTAATTTATTCAGTCTCTCTCTACTTAAGCGACTTTCTGTCTTAATACGAGTACGTCCAGTCTCTAAGACCACGATCGTGGTCCATAACAATTGAAAATCAATTGCGTCTGGAATCTCCGTACTCGAAGCATTAAGTTGTTACGTAATAATTAACAGCATCTTATAGTGACGCATATCAATATTAAAATACTTAAATATTTTATATAAATATATTGAGACTTGGCCATCGCCTGAAAACACGTGTAAATTCAATCGCCTGAAAACACATGCAAATTCAATTATTTAGTGCGATGGCCAAGTCTCAATATATTTACATAAAACATTAAAGAATTTTAATATTGATATGCGTCACTATAAGATGCTGTTAATTATTACGTAACAACTTAATGCTTCGAGTACGGAGATTCCAGACACAATTGATTTCCAATTATTATGGACCACGATCGTGGTCTTAAAGACTGGACGTATTAAGACAGAAAGTCGCTTAAGTAGAGAGAAACTGGATAAATTAATAACCGACTTGGTATTACATGGATCTCACAACTTTTTACCGCATAACAACTGAGTTGCGAGACTTGTTTTTTTTTGACAAGTATTGTTTTTGATGAGATCTCATTTCTTTTTGTATTTTGTAGACAGTTCTACTTTTTTCCTTTTCGGTACCTTCTACTTATTGTATATATCTATATCTACCAGCAACGAATTTTCTTAAAGCCCTCTCTCTGAGTTATGAACTTTTTGCCTCGCGCTAGCACCGCGACAGCTCGCTCGGCGACATTCACCTTTCCGCGCGCCCCGCCACTGCCCCCGACCGGTCCGCGCCCTCGCGCTAGCACCGGGCAGCGCGTAGTAAGTAACGGCCCGCACTCACTCGCTAGCATCGCAGCGCGTGGTATAATAATTAATTTACAACCTTACGCACTCGTTATAAGTACGAATACGCACGTAGGTACGTTTTTTGCATTATAATTTAATTTACACGTGTTTTCATGACGGGAATACCCCAGGGCTTTGAATACCGTTAAAATTCAGGTATCGTTACCTACGCCAGAGGGTCTACCTTGTTTCGCAGAATTTTTATTGTCATAATTTTATTTGGCATATCATCAAATAGCATAAACTTCCTTTTGCAGAACATCAATTTGCATTCACTCATTTATCAGACGTTCAAAACGCATAATCGTGTAAGCTAGAATCATCTTTAGGCAGAAATTTAATATCCATAATAGTCTTAAAGCAGAATCATCTTAACGCAGAAAGTTCAGAGATAGAATCGTCTTGTGGCATACAATTCGTATATATAGTCATTAATAGGCAGAATCGTCCTATCGTAGAAAGTTCACAGTCCGAATCGTCTTTTGGCATATTTTTCATATTTAATATTCTCCTATAAACCTTAATTTCTCTGTGTGTCCCAAGTAATTCTATCTCAGCAATACTAACATACAACATGCATGGCAAATCAAACATGCAGCATGCAAGCAAGCATTCAGCATGCAAGCAAGCAAGCAAAGCATGCAGCAAGCATGCAGAAAGCAAGCATGCAGCACGCAAGCAAGCATGCAGCATGCAAGCATGCATGGTTTCTGTCACGGCTCCGGCGCTGCGGGGCTCCGGCAGTCCCACGCGAGCTTATCGTCGCAGATGGTTTTCGCTCACCACCGCAGCTTCGGCTTGCTGGCCGGCTTCGCCGGCCAGCCTCAGCCGCGGCGGCGAGCTTTCAAACCACCTGCTCCTCAGCTCGCGGGCTGCCTCGCCCCTCCGCGCCTACGCGATTTTGAATAACACTCTAGAGGTGGGGCAAACAAGACTGCGTGGAGTCGGTTTTGCACCGATTCGTTTCTGTCACTAACTTTTGTACCACAACTTAATGAATTTTTAATTCAATTTTAGGGTAAAATACTAAATTCTGCTTTCTTCGTAGTATGCCTAGTCAAATTATGCCAAATAAATATCGTACTTAATAAACATTATGCTTAGCGAAAGTATGCAAAGTAAAATTTTGCCAAAGGTAATTATGCCTTATAAAATTCTGCTATCTTAAAAGTATGCCATTGTAAATTCGGGCATATAAATATTCGACCAAACAATAATTATGCTTACAGAAAATTCTGCCTGAAAAATATTCGACTAAAGAAAATTATGCCAAGTGTGTTATGCCAAATGACTTTCGGAGCAAAAAGATTCTGCCAGATAGAGGGAACCCACGCCAGACGAAGGTAACGTTAATGGCAAAGGTAACGTTATGCTTGGTAACGATACCTTGGATGACCTTTTACCGTTAAATCGACCTAACGTTATCGACAATTTTAACGGTAAGTGATAATGTTACCTACCGGTAGGCTTGATAACGATACCAAATGAATACCACAAGTATCGTTAAGCTTACCGTTATCATAAAGTATAGTACAATAAAATCAACAAACTTTGCCACCAAACACTAAGCACGTGTTTGCGAAACCAAACCATGTGTTTGCATCTATCTACTGGCTGACGATGTTGCCATTTTGCCAATCAGCCGACCCGCGTAGCGTGGAATCGCGCACGCCGCCGCGCCGGATGGCAACATCGCTTTATGTAACGATAAAAGTATCGATACTTTTAACGTTAATTGTTAACATTATTATACCGGAATCAATATTAAACTACCGTTACCCTGGTAACTGTTAAAATTGTAACTTTATGAAAATATCGTTAATTAACGATAATAATAGTGTGAATTTGGTATCGTAAACAAGCCCTGGAATACCCATTTTTTGCTCGATTTGGCAGGGACACTACTATGCGCCTATATTTATATGGGACTAGTTTAAACCCGCGGCTTCGCACGCAATAATAATTACTGCTGTAAAACATCGTTACGAATAAAGCCAATATTGAAAAATTTAACTGAAGACTTGGCTGTATGGGCTTAATTTTCTTTGCGGTCTTTTCTAGATTTTTTAGTTTTTCCTTGATTCATACACCAAACACTACTTATATTCCAAATTTGAAGCTTCTAGGTCTGCTAGAAGTGCTTTAGAATTTTTATGATCGGTGAGTCAGTGAGTGACAAAATTAAGAAAGTTGACCCGTTATAATTCTTAAAATACTGGTTCAAATTCAATGAAATTTGAAATATACCGTGTCTTTACAATGTTGCATGGTTACTGAAAATTTCAGTCTTCTATTTTTATCCACAACGAAGTTATAGGGGGTCGAAAATGGTTTGAATTGCTTCGAGAAAAGGATGGTACGGCCGTGACGCTTTTTTGCTCGACTGCAAATATTTAGGGGGGGGGGGGAGGGGGGGGCTCCCATACATGAAACTAAAAAATAAAAAATAAATGTCAAACCTATGCGTGTGGGGTGTGTCTATGGATAGGTCTATTAAAATGACATAAAGGTTCCTTAAACCATTTTATATTAATGACTAACGTTTGATAGATAGACGCTTCCAAAGTGGTAAACTAATCGCCCCCCCCCCCCCTCCCCTCTAACAATGATGTAGATCTTGCCAACTTGGTTTGGACGGGATCAAACTAGTAGTTTTTGATATATAGCACACTTTCAACAACCGCAAACATAACTTTGGTCCCCATACAAAAACTATGAAAAATAAAGTTATATTTGCTGTCAACAAAATATTGTTGTACTTTAGCTAAGTGGAAGTAATGGATTCCCTAATTCAGTTAAAGTTGACACGGAACCCTCAGTGCGCGAGTCCGACTCGCACGTAGCCGGTTATATAAGTGTGGTTTGTTCTATTATTTACCTATATTGTTATGATTATAAAGTTATGGATAATCTAGTCAAATCGTCTCAAGTTTAAGCTAGGGTTGCCACCTTATTTTTTTGCAATTAAAGTACATCGGTTGTTAAAGGTAAGAAAAACAAAGTACACAGTATAGAAATAAAGTACAAATTACTTTTCTTCAGAATTTATTCAGCATTAATCGACAAATTTCGTTAAACGAAAAATACTTGCCACTTAACTTTTCAAAATTCAAAATCCCAATGACAAAATGAAATTATGTGAAATAAAGTATTTTTGTGTGTTTATTATTCTCATAAAGTATAGAGTACAATTACCGGAAATAACGTACAATACTTTATTATAAAGTACGGGTGGCAACCTTAATTAAGACCTTTAAATTGTCATTATTATAAGCCTTTGTAATGTTTTTGTTTTGTTTTGTTTTGTTTTACATTCTTGTCTACCAAACGTCGTCTAAGCGTCGAAGTATACCAGCGCGTAGCAAGTGTCTACTCTGCTTCGACACTAAATACGATGCCAACTAACAAGTAAGAGAGCTTATAAACATAACAAGTATTTTAAAAGCATAACAAGAATGAGACATTTTGTGACTTTTTATTGGATGGACCCCTCTCGAACTTTCTAAATATTTTACGACGATTAAACAATAACAATGTGTAATATACAACGTGTAATCTTCAATACACAAAAGATTAGATATCCCAAATGATGTTTAAAACCATTGACCTAATTCTGAAAGAAAAAAAAAGAGGTTTCGAGTAGTGTTTTACTGGCACTTCTGATAATTGTTTGCTCTGCGGACGACGATCTAAAAAATGGCCACAAATTTTAATGAAGCTTTTTTGAAAAATGAGACCCATATTAAAATGTGGTTCCATTCATACTGCTCGTTATTTCAATCAAACTATTTTAAGGTTTTGCGCATTTAACGTTACGCCTTGTAGATACATTTGTATTGCTCGCACGATGGCTCGCTCTACGGCGCTCTTAACCAGTTAATGATTCGTCTTCAGCATTAAGTACAAACAAACGCTACTGCTTGAGTCTTGCTTAAGACTATCTAACTTTCAAGCACTGAATCCTCCACCGCTTTATCACTTAATGCCATCTCGCGAACCCCAGACTGCTGCAATTTCTGATCGTAAACTGCGATAATTTCGGACTTCAAAGCTGTCTCATGATGCATCTGTTTATCCTCAGCCATAACAGCAGCATTGTAGAATCCACACCGTCAAGGCATTCTCTACCCTACCCTCTAGAAAATAAGGTCTGGAACTGAACAACTGTTTCCGATAGTAAAGATAGGTCCAAGATTATTTTTACGAGAAGATTAAGGGAACCAAGTAATTTTATCTTTACGGCTAACTTGACGGTTCAGTTAAAGCTGTTTTGTGCAGTTCTTAAGCCGGGAAAGTATTGGAGATGTTTTGATAGCGGGGTTTAATGATGATAAAAAGTCTTTATCGTGCTCTGGAAATTGGTTTGGGAACTCTAAGCCTATTTAAGGCTCGAATTTACCTAATATCCCTCATACATAAAGTATGAATATTTTTCAAACTGTAATGAGTTTTGAGGTTAGGTTACTTTAGTTTTTGAGCCGCCATATTATTTGCTTATACAATCTGTACTAATATTATAAAGCTGAAGAGTTTGTTTGTTTGAACCCGCTAATCTCAGCATTAAAAGTTCTATAATAAAGTCCGTGACAGCATATGTCTATCTTTTATGGTTGACTTACTACAACCTTTTTTATGTTAGTAAATTTGTAAAAATATATCGCATTATTTTTAGAGGTGTATTATACACACAGGTATTAATGCTTATCAAAATAAATACATTCATCATCACGAGCATTTCATTTAGAACAAAGTAGCCCCTTATATCATTTGATTTCAATTAATATCTTAGGAGCTATCACAGTTTTAACATAACTCCGCACCAAATAATGTGGGCAGCTTTAGTACATCGTGCGCTTGCGCTTATCTATACTTAATATTATAAAGCTAAAGAGTTTGTTTGTTTGTTTGTTTGTTTGTTTGTTTGTTTGTTTGAACGCGCTTATCTCTGAAACTACTGGCCCGATTTGAAAAATGATTTTTACGTTGGATAGTCCATTTATCTAGGAAGGCTTTAGGCTATATAACATAAAGATACGACTCATAAGACCACAGCAGCAATGAAAAATGTTGCGAAAACGGGAGAGAGATATTCCTTTTGAAAGCTTCCGCTGCGTACGCTGCGAAAACCACTTAAGTAACACAAAAATCATGTATGACAGAATTGTTCAGCATTAATAGTTCTATAATAAAGTCCGCGACGGCATATGTCTATCTTTTATGGTTGACTTACTATAACCTTTTTTATGTTAATAAATTTGTAAAAAAAATAATGCATTATTTTTAGAGGTTTATTATACACACAGGTATTTATTCTTATCAAAATAAATACATTCATCATCACGAGCATTTCATTTAGAACAAAGTTGCCCTTTATATCATTTGATTTCAATAAATATCTTAGGAGCTATCACAGTTTTAACATAACTCCGCGCCAAAATAATGTTCGCAGCTTAAGCACAACGTGCGCTTGCGCTAATATATTATAAAGCTGAAGAGTTTGTTTGTTTTAACGCGCTTATTTCAGGAACTGCCGGACCGATTTGAAAAAATATTTCTCTGCTGGATAGCTTATTTATCGAGAAAGGCTTTAGGGTATAAAGCATCACGCTGCGACGGGAGGGGAGGGAGCAAACTCAAAACGCGCGGACGAAATCGCGGGGGACCGCTAGTATATTATAAAGCTGAAGAGTTTGTTGGTTTGAACGCGCTTATCTCAGGAACTGCTGAACCGATTTGAAAAAATATTTCTGTGTTAGATAGCTTATTTATTGAGAAAGGCTTTAGGATATAAAACATCACGCTGCGACGGGAGGGAAGGGAGCAAACTCAAAACGCGCGGACGAAGTCGCGGGGGACCGCTAGTATATTATAAAGCTGAAGAGTTTGTTTGTTTGAACGCGCTCATCTCAGGAACTGCTGGACCGATTTGAAAAAATATTTTTGTGTTGGATAGCTTATTTATCGAGAAAGGCTTTAGGATATAAAACATGACGCTGCTACGGGAGGGGAGGGAGCAAACTCAAAACGCGCGGACGAAGTCGCGGGGGACCGCTAGTAATATGTATACTTTTCTAGGTACTGAAAGAAAATATGAAACCGTACATTGCTTTGAATTTTTGGTCGTACCAAATACGCAAAACCCTTTGATCTAACCAACTTACTTATGGTAAATCTATTTTTAAACTATTTCAAAACCTTTTCCCGGCGTTATTGATGTTAAGTTCCGTATAATAAGCTTCGCAGAATCGGCTTATGGGCCATTAAGACGTGCTAACGGTCAGGTAAGCGCATTATATGCCTCCGTCGGGAAATACCCCTTACAACTCTTTGTGTGGTTCCACCCTTGGGCCAAACATAATATTTTCAGAGCGCATAAAAGCAGAAAATTGCATAATGATAAGAACAGATTTTACTAGCCTTTTCTTAGCCTGAACGAGTTTCTTAATCCGCAAACAATGATGACATTTCTACGGATTTGAAACCTTTTTGATTGAAAATGCGAAATTTTCTTTAAATCTTTGTCACGGAGATAATTGACAATGTCTAATTGACATTTTGGAATTTTCACTGTATGAAATTATATTTTTACATTGTTTGGAATTATAAATACTTATTTACTAAAACAATGGACGAAAATGAAGGCGCAAGTCTTGATACGGAATTCAAAAGGTACTTGAAAATCATGCGGCCTTATTTAGAGCAACTTTTAGACGAAGATGTAATCGAAATTTGCAAGTCCTGGATTCAAAGACTTTCCAATTGCAGTGATAATGAAAAAAATCTCCGAAACAAGTACGTGTTTTCCTTGTGCTATCAACTAGCGAAGGGAGTTCTTGATGAGCCATTCCTAAATAGCCCTCCATCAAAAGAACTGTCCCCACTATCTGATGACTTGGATAGTGATTTATCATCTACTGAAATCGAATACATCGTCATAAATTCTGAAGAAGATACCAAAGTCCTGTTTAACAACAAGAAACCTCTTACGTCGGTTACTGACTACCTTTCCCAGGATACCGATATGGAAATCGAGGGCAACGACAAAGATGAATCGACAAGCATAGAAAATCAAACGCATTCCAATAGACAACAAAAGATTTTTCACAAATATCCAGAAATGCCTAAATTTTATGATGTTCAACTATCATGTGACGAGTACAAGTATAGAGCTAATAACTTGGTAATGAAACTTCGCGAAATTAAAGCTCAAAATCTAATGTTGCATAAGGAACTAGAGATACTAAAACAAGAATGTAAAATCAAGTCTTGTGACAAATTAAACGAAAGTACAACAAAAGTTGACCATTGCACTAGTGTTTCATGTCATTCTAAAGATAGCAATGCAACGTTGAATTCACTGAAAACCAAACTACAAGAAGTACAAGAGTCAAGAAATAATATGATCCAGACTATAGACCGTTTACAAGAAAAAATAGATAACTATGAAGATTTCAAAAAACATGAAATAGAAGAAATTGAAGCTAAACATAAAATAGACATCATAAAAGTTAAAACTGCCACTCGAGACGAAACGAAGGAAATATATGAAAAGAAAATTGAAGAAGTAAAAGCTCACTATGAAATGATGATAGAAAATATTAGAAGTAAACTAGATTCTGAGAAATATGATCAAATCTTAGCGAAAGATCGCATTATAGCTGAGAAAGAGAAGATAATAGAAGAAAAAGATAATGAAATAATCCGTTTACGAAATCTTAACGATGACCAAAAAGGACACTTGCATGAGGTGATAAATAAGTTTTTGGAAAAGCCAAACGATGACGTACCTAGTGACGGAATGCGTTTGAAAGCGGAACAACTAGAGAAGCGTTTGAACAAGATTGAAAAATCAAAAACCAAGAGTACAAAGGTTTTCGAAGCAAAACTGGCCCATATGCAGCGCGAGAAGCATTTAGCCGAGTGCTCGTTACAGCTTCAGTTAATGAGGCAGAGAGCGCAGGTCGTTAGCGAGGTAGCTGACGAGCACCAAACCGAACTGACTGCTGCGCTCAACAAATTGGAAAATAAATACAAAGAAATCGTCGGCAACGTGCAGGCCACCGCGATACAAAGGAGAGTGCAGGATCAGATGGCTATAGAATCGATATTGCACGCGGTTTGCGGAATCCGTAACGAAGGGTACACGAATTGTTCGCAAGGCGCAAACCGCAGCCAATTCTCCGGCAAAACTATGCAAAATCAAAACAGAAATGGGAATCAGATGAATCAGAGCTACGATAGCGAGATTTCGGCTCTACTGAACGGTAATAAGGTTGATAATGTGGTTGGTGGTAATAAATCTTTGGGTGAGGACAGTGTGATGGTCGGATATTGTCTCGACGGCGAGCGGATGGGGGAGCTATTCGAAAGGGTGTATATCCCACAAAGGGACATCGGAGACGGGCCCTTGAAGAAGTAGTCAAACAATCCGACAACTATCCGGCCTTTGTGTAACAACCCTTAAATTATTACGATGAAGTTTGCCGTAAGTGGTGTTAAACGCTATTTAAATTTGCTATCGGGCCTGCCGGTTATTGTTTCAATTTGTAAGGGTGATTCGTTTGCTAATAAAATTACGTGGAGTTTGCGTTTATTGTTTTAGTATTAATAAACCTACGAGGAGCGTTTAGGATCGGCCAATTTATTTGGGGTTGTATTCAATTTAGTTTTAATGAACGAGTATTTAATGGTTTAGCAGTTACCCTTTTCCAATAGTTTGTTTTGTAGCTGAGTTGCTAATGATAACAGTGGAAATTATTTATTACAGGTACACACAAAACATCAATAATGTCATTAGAAATTATAAAATCAGTACCTATACTCTTATTTTATTAAGATAAACCAGAATGACAGCTTCAATCTCACTTTTTAACTTTATTTTTTTAAGCGTAGTGCATAAGTATTGTACTCGTAACAATTGAGTTATATGCGATTAAATTGAACTTATGATAAATGAGTTTTCAAATAATGTGATATTATCTACTAATTTGGATAAATTATACATGGAAACGTTTTTCTTTTAATTGTTTAGAATGTTTTTAACACTTAGTGTCATATTTTATAATCATTAAGATGAAAAAAGAAACCGATTGCGCACGGGCGGGACTCGAACCAGATACTTTCTAGCTTAATAAAGTTTTTGTTTTCGTAAACAATGTAAGTCTTCTCCTTGCAATACCAGTAAACTATTTTAAATTAAATTTAGTGTTCTAAATTTAGTAAGCAGATGTATCCTGTTAACCGCTAACTGATTCTCATACAAAAAATAAAAAATAATGACATTTAAGGGGGGGCTCCCATACATGAAACTAAAACCAAAAAAGATTTTTTTAGTCAAACCTATGCTTGTGGGGTGTCTATGGATAGGTCTTTTAAAATGACATAGAGGTTTCTAAAACAATTTTCTTTTAAAGTCTAACGTTTCATAGCTAGACGCTTCCAAAGTGGTAAAATGGGCGTCCCCCCCCCCCCCATCTAACTTCTAAACCAAGCAAGTGTAAATTTTGAAAAAAATAAGGAATGTAGATCTTAACAAATACTTTCACCGAAAATTAATTCGAACGGAATCGAACTAGTGGTTTTTGAGATATAGCACATTTTCAACAACCGCAAACATAACTTTGTTCTTCATACAAACACTATAAAAAACAAAGTTATATTTGCAGTCAACAAAATATTGTGGTATTTTACTAAGTAGAAGTAAGTGGATTCCCTAATTCAGTTAAAGTTGGCACGGAACCCTCAGTGCGCGAGTCCGACTCGCACTTGGCCGGTTTTTTTAACATCACATAACTTTGAACAATACATAATGATATTAAGCTTTTTCACAACTGTGATGCAATATTCAGACATTTTACTACTCTATAAAATCGAATTTTAAAAATAAATTGATTTTTCGATTGTTTCTGTACAACACTGTTTGAATTACGACAAAGTGGCCACGCACCAAATGTCATTTTGGTCTATTTAATAAAAAAATGGAGTTTAACGTTTTTATATAAATCTAATTGTTGTTGTAATTACAATATGATAAATAAAACATGCTCCGCCTTCTGTCTTTTCCTGTGTATCCTGATTCTTGCTCTTTGGAGGATCTCATGTGTACACATTACAAAGAAATCCTCGTCCCGAATTACTGGACACACAATTTAACCATCGACACGCTAAGAAAAAGAATAATTATGTATTGGCATACTGTACAAAATTGGAGATGTTTGTTCGTTTATATTTAAAATTTTAAGTATTTCTGTTTAGCCCAAAGCTTTTTATATAAAGATCTTTATATAAATATTTTTTTTGTAATTAAGTATTTCAATTTGTAAAATATTATCTATCTAATATTTTATAATTAATTAATATTGTATGTTGAATTAGTAAAAGTTAAGTTAAGAATCTTTGCAACGCCCTTTCAGGGCGTCACATGCTACTTAATTTTGTAATTACGAACAGCTTACCACTATGTGACTTGCAATAAAGATATTGAATTGAATTGAATTGAAGCTACAAAGGTATGATAATGCCACACGACGTTCCCCCTTGTGTATAAAAGTAAATCAAAAGACCTGTAACATTAAAATGATGTCTGTAGAGTATTATTATTCAGATACTTTATCAAATAAAGGGCTCACGATTGGTACTCGATACGTCTGTCTGACCCTTTAACAGTAAATAATGTCGAAACCGCAAACCGCTAACAAACGATTTATTTTATCAAACCCAGTCGACCGCAGATTAGTTAACACAACGCTGCAGGTGTAATCCAATTTCTGTTTTATTGAAGTTACGCCAATAAAAGATAGTTCTAAATATAGAGCTTAAAATGACATTGTGTTAGCCTACCTTTAGAAGCACTCTTACTTTTGATTGTGAGTAATATTTATCTCAAAAATAATCCGTGCCTTGTATTGTTTATACACGTCAGTATAAACTACTCCCGTATTCATAACTAGCGGTCCCCCGCGACTTCGTCCGCGCGTTTTGAGTTTTCTCCTAAAGCCTTTCTCGATGAATAAGATTTCCAACATAGAAATATTTTTTCAAACCGGTCCAGCAGTTCCTAAGATAAGCGCGTTCAAATTAACAAACTCTTCAGCTTTATAATATATTAGCGCAAGCGCACGTTGTACTTAAGCTGCAAACATTATTTTGGTGTGGAGTTATGTTAAAACTGTGATAGCTCCAAAGATATTTATTGAATTTAAATGATATAAAGGGCAACTTTGTTCTAAATGAAATATTCGTGATGATGAATGTATTTATTTCGATAAGAAAACGTGTGTGTAAATACACCTCTAAAAATGATGCATTATTTTTTTACAAATTTACTAACGTAAAAAAGGTTGTAGTAAGTCAACCATAAAAGATTTTATGCTACGCGGACTTTATCATAGAACTCTTAATGCTGAACAATCCTGTCATACATGATTTTTGTGTAACTTAAGCGGTTTCCGCAGCGTACGCAGCGGAAGCTCTCAAAAGGAATATCTTTCTCCCGTTTACGCAACATTTTTCATTGCTGCTGTGGTCTTGTGAGTCGTATCTTTATGTTATATAGCTTAAAGCCTTCCTCGATAAATGGACTATGCAACATAAAAATATTTTTTCAAATCGGGCCAGTAGTTTCTGAGATTAGCGCGTTCAAACAATCAAACAAACAAACTCTTCAGCTTTATAATATTAGTATAGATAACTGAAACCGTCTAATAAACCAATTTTAGCTATTACACTGTTTTGTCACTTTCTGCCAAATGATGACGCTCCAAGAAAGAACGAGGCAAAACAGTATAATAGTTAAAACAGGTTAGGTTTGCGTTTTTATGCATAAGGGGGTGAATCTGTATGTCGCAGTCAGACTATGTAATCCGCCATATTACATTACGTTTACAGGGGCGTGTTAAAATGCGGCGGTTCGAAGATTAGCTGCATTGTCATTATGACACGTTATTCTATAAGGCGGGCCACGTTTAGCCGCATCGTTCTACTAACTAGATTGTAGGGTGACTATACTCACAATATAAAACAATTTTTAAAACAGAAATAAATTAATATAATCAGAAATAGTTTTCCTAACGAAATTCCTTCCTGATAATTATTACTATACTGGCTGTTGTTATGCTCAGTGACATCCAACTCAGGGATAATATGAGTTATGCTTATTCGAAAAAAGAAATTTTCTTCAAATTCGATGTAAATTTTATACAGGAAAACCTCTTCACAACATTCTAAAAAAATCAAAACGAATGAAGAAACTCGAAACCTTCACACGTAGCTCGCGTGTACCTACGAAATACTACGCCGTAGCTAGTAAGCTAGGAAGAGGCGACCCTGGTGTTGGTAGTTTAGACTTGCTCGCTATCGCGCAAAAAAAAAAGGCCATCAGTATCATTTATATACAACCACCCTTGAGTTCGTTGTTACTGACTAAAACAACATTTTGTAGTAACCACTTAATAAAATATTAAAAATTCACTAAATAAAATAAATGAAATACGTATATTTTATATTAACTACTCTACTCGAATAGTAGGGTATTGTTTATTTTATGTCAAAATAATCTTTATCGACCACATTCGTAAGATCATATTTTTTACACCAATAATATTGTGTAGGGTTCCGCCGAACACAAAAATCCATAGGCGTTTTAACCCAGATGTTCCGGAAGAAATATGTCTTAGATACATAAGGGACTATGCGCCAAACAGGAACAAAACTTGTTTATTTTAAATAAGTTATTACGTAGTTTTAGGATATTTCAAAAGATCATATTTATAATAAATGGGTGGGTAATGTATTAAGAACTTAGAATGGTTAATATTTTTACCTAACTTTATATGGAAATACACGTAAACCTGATAAATAGTCAGCTCCTTGATAAAACTACATGTCATTTCTAAAAGCTCAGCTGTATCTTTTTTATGGAACAGTATGAACATCTGGGTATGTGTGTTTTATCCTCTTCAACTCGGTCCTTTGTCCATGTTCTCTTTTATTTTCTGTTTCACATTAAGAAGAATAGAAATCATTTGATTGCAGCTGAAATTGGTTTTAAAATTCGCTGATCACGGACATATTTAACACGTTTTAATTATTTTATGCACTTATGCACTTTCTGCATCCAACGACATTGTTGTTGTTATGTCAGCTAGCGCCATAAGTGTTAAAAATCAGAACTACCTGTTAAAGAGGCGGCTAATGTCTTGCTGTATTACATTATGACTACCTATCTGAGTTGAATAACGTATGACGGCGAATACATTCCAGTGGTTATTTTTTCAGCTGCATTCAATCCGGCTAATCGTTCCACCGCCGTTTTGAAAACGGTCCTGTCCTTTTGATATCGGCTAGCCGTAATGTAATATGACAGAATATACAATCTGACTGCGACATTTATATTTGCTTGCCGCAAAAGTTTTCAAATAAAGTTTTTAAACGTTTTTACAACGTTGTTGAGAATAATTGCTGCAATATTGTTTATCAAAAGCGTGATCATTTGTTAGGAGCCTTGCATATTGAAAAAAATGGAGTTTAACGTTTTTATATAAATCTGAATGTTGTAGTAATTACAATATGATTAATAAAACATGCTCCGCCTTCTGTCTTTTCCTGTGTATCCTGATTCTTGCTCTTTGGAGGATCTCATGTGTACACATTACAAAGAAATCCTCGTCCAGAATTACTGGACACACAATGTAACCATCGACACGCTAAGAAAAAGAATAATTATGTATTGGCATACTGTACAAAATTGGAGATGTTTGTTCGTTTATATTTAAAATTTTAAGTATTTCTGTTTAGCCCAAAGCTTATAAAGATCTTTATATATATATATATTTTTGTAATTAAGTATTTCAATTTGTAATTAATATTGTCCATCTAATATTTTAAAATTAATTAATATTGTATATTGAATTAGTAAAAGTTAAGTTAAGAATCTTTGCAACGCCCTTTCAGGGCGTCACATGCTACTTAATTTTGTAATTACGAACAGCTTACCACTATGTGACTTGCAATAAAGATATTGAATTGAATTGAATTGAAGCTACAAAGGTATGATAATGCCACACGACGTTCCCCCTTGTGTATAAAAGTAAATCAAAAGACCTGTAACATTAAAATGATGTCTGTAGAGTATTATTATTCAGATACTTTATCAAATAAAGGGCTCACGATTGGTACTCGATACGTCTGTCTGACCCTTTAACAGTAAATAATGTCGAAACCGCAAACCGCTAACAAACGATTTATTTTATCAAACCCAGTCGACCGCAGATTAGTTAACACAACGCTGCAGGTGTAATCCAATTTCTGTTTTATTGAAGTTACGCCAATAAAAGATAGTTCTAAATATAGAGCTTAAAATGACATTGTGTTAGCCTACCTTTAGAAGCACTCTTACTTTTGATTGTGAGTAATATTTATCTCAAAAATAATCCGTGCCTTGTATTGTTTATACACGTCAGTATAAACTACTCCCGTATTCATAACTAGCGGTCCCCCGCGACTTCGTCCGCGCGTTTTGAGTTTTCTCCTAAAGCCTTTCTCGATGAATAAGATTTCCAACATAGAAATATTTTTTCAAACCGGTCCAGCAGTTCCTAAGATAAGCGCGTTCAAATTAACAAACTCTTCAGCTTTATAATATATTAGCGCAAGCGCACGTTGTACTTAAGCTGCAAACATTATTTTGGTGTGGAGTTATGTTAAAACTGTGATAGCTCCAAAGATATTTATTGAATTTAAATGATATAAAGGGCAACTTTGTTCTAAATGAAATATTCGTGATGATGAATGTATTTATTTCGATAAGAATACGTGTGTGTAAATACACCTCTAAAAATGATGCATTATTTTTTTACAAATTTACTAACGTAAAAAAGGTTGTAGTAAGTCAACCATAAAAGATCCAACTCAGGGATAATATGAGTTATGCTTATTCGAAAAAAGAAATTTTCTTCAAATTCGATGTAAATTTTATACAGGAAAACCTCTTCACAACATTCTAAAAAAATCAAAACGAATGAAGAAACTCGAAACCTTCACACGTAGCTCGCGTGTACCTACGAAATACTACGCCGTAGCTAGTAAGCTAGGAAGAGGCGACCCTGGTGTTGGTAGTTTAGACTTGCTCGCTATCGCGCAAAAAAAAAAGGCCATCAGTATCATTTATATACAACCACCCTTGAGTTCGTTGTTACTGACTAAAACAACATTTTGTAGTAACCACTTAATAAAATATTAAAAATTCACTAAATAAAATAAATGAAATACGTATATTTTATATTAACTACTCTACTCGAATAGTAGGATATTGTTTATTTTATGTCAAAATAATCTTTATCGACCACATTCGTAAGATCATATTTTTTACACCAATAATATTGTGTAGGGTTCCGCCGAACACAAAAATCCATAGGCGTTTTAACCCAGATGTTCCGGAAGAAATATGTCTTAGATACATAAGGGACTATGCGCCAAACAGGAACAAAACTTGTTTATTTTAAATAAGTTATTACGTAGTTTTAGGATATTTCAAAAGATCATATTTATAATAAATGGGTGGGTAATGTATTAAGAACTTAGAATGGTTAATATTTTTACCTAACTTTATATGGAAATACACGTAAACCTGATAAATAGTCAGCTCCTTGATAAAACTACATGTCATTTCTAAAAGCTCAGCTGTATCTTTTTTATGGAACAGTATGAACATCTGGGTATGTGTGTTTTATCCTCTTCAACTCGGTCCTTTGTCCATGTTCTCTTTTATTTTCTGTTTCACATTAAGAAGAATAGAAATCATTTGATTGCAGCTGAAATTGGTTTTAAAATTCGCTGATCACGGACATATTTAACACGTTTTAATTATTTTATGCACTTATGCACTTTCTGCATCCAACGACATTGTTGTTGTTATGTCAGCTAGCGCCATAAGTGTTAAAAATCAGAACTACCTGTTAAAGAGGCGGCTAATGTCTTGCTGTATTACATTATGACTACCTATCTGAGTTGAATAACGTATGACGGCGAATACATTCCAGTGGTTATTTTTTCAGCTGCATTCAATCCGGCTAATCGTTCCACCGCCGTTTTGAAAACGGTCCTGTCCTTTTGATATCGGCTAGCCGTAATGTAATATGACAGAATATACAATCTGACTGCGACATTTATATTTGCTTGCCGCAAAAGTTTTCAAATAAAGTTTTTAAACGTTTTTACAACGTTGTTGAGAATAATTGCTGCAATATTGTTTATCAAAAGCGTGATCATTTGTTAGGAGCCTTGCATATTGAAAAAAATGGAGTTTAACGTTTTTATATAAATCTGAATGTTGTAGTAATTACAATATGATTAATAAAACATGCTCCGCCTTCTGTCTTTTCCTGTGTATCCTGATTCTTGCTCTTTGGAGGATCTCATGTGTACACATTACAAAGAAATCCTCGTCCAGAATTACTGGACACACAATGTAACCATCGACACGCTAAGAAAAAGAATAATTATGTATTGGCATACTGTACAAAATTGGAGATGTTTGTTCGTTTATATTTAAAATTTTAAGTATTTCTGTTTAGCCCAAAGCTTATAAAGATCTTTATATATATATATATTTTTGTAATTAAGTATTTCAATTTGTAATTAATATTGTCCATCTAATATTTTAAAATTAATTAATATTGTATATTGAATTAGTAAAAGTTAAGTTAAGAATCTTTGCAACGCCCTTTCAGGGCGTCACATGCTACTTAATTTTGTAATTACGAACAGCTTACCACTATGTGACTTGCAATAAAGATATTGAATTGAATTGAATTGAAGCTACAAAGGTATGATAATGCCACACGACGTTCCCCCTTGTGTATAAAAGTAAATCAAAAGACCTGTAACATTAAAATGATGTCTGTAGAGTATTATTATTCAGATACTTTATCAAATAAAGGGCTCACGATTGGTACTCGATACGTCTGTCTGACCCTTTAACAGTAAATAATGTCGAAACCGCAAACCGCTAACAAACGATTTATTTTATCAAACCCAGTCGACCGCAGATTAGTTAACACAACGCTGCAGGTGTAATCCAATTTCTGTTTTATTGAAGTTACGCCAATAAAAGATAGTTCTAAATATAGAGCTTAAAATGACATTGTGTTAGCCTACCTTTAGAAGCACTCTTACTTTTGATTGTGAGTAATATTTATCTCAAAAATAATCCGTGCCTTGTATTGTTTATACACGTCAGTATAAACTACTCCCGTATTCATAACTAGCGGTCCCCCGCGACTTCGTCCGCGCGTTTTGAGTTTTCTCCTAAAGCCTTTCTCGATGAATAAGATTTCCAACATAGAAATATTTTTTCAAACCGGTCCAGCAGTTCCTAAGATAAGCGCGTTCAAATTAACAAACTCTTCAGCTTTATAATATATTAGCGCAAGCGCACGTTGTACTTAAGCTGCAAACATTATTTTGGTGTGGAGTTATGTTAAAACTGTGATAGCTCCAAAGATATTTATTGAATTTAAATGATATAAAGGGCAACTTTGTTCTAAATGAAATATTCGTGATGATGAATGTATTTATTTCGATAAGAATACGTGTGTGTAAATACACCTCTAAAAATGATGCATTATTTTTTTACAAATTTACTAACGTAAAAAAGGTTGTAGTAAGTCAACCATAAAAGATCCAACTCAGGGATAATATGAGTTATGCTTATTCGAAAAAAGAAATTTTCTTCAAATTCGATGTAAATTTTATACAGGAAAACCTCTTCACAACATTCTAAAAAAATCAAAACGAATGAAGAAACTCGAAACCTTCACACGTAGCTCGCGTGTACCTACGAAATACTACGCCGTAGCTAGTAAGCTAGGAAGAGGCGACCCTGGTGTTGGTAGTTTAGACTTGCTCGCTATCGCGCAAAAAAAAAAGGCCATCAGTATCATTTATATACAACCACCCTTGAGTTCGTTGTTACTGACTAAAACAACATTTTGTAGTAACCACTTAATAAAATATTAAAAATTCACTAAATAAAATAAATGAAATACGTATATTTTATATTAACTACTCTACTCGAATAGTAGGATATTGTTTATTTTATGTCAAAATAATCTTTATCGACCACATTCGTAAGATCATATTTTTTACACCAATAATATTGTGTAGGGTTCCGCCGAACACAAAAATCCATAGGCGTTTTAACCCAGATGTTCCGGAAGAAATATGTCTTAGATACATAAGGGACTATGCGCCAAACAGGAACAAAACTTGTTTATTTTAAATAAGTTATTACGTAGTTTTAGGATATTTCAAAAGATCATATTTATAATAAATGGGTGGGTAATGTATTAAGAACTTAGAATGGTTAATATTTTTACCTAACTTTATATGGAAATACACGTAAACCTGATAAATAGTCAGCTCCTTGATAAAACTACATGTCATTTCTAAAAGCTCAGCTGTATCTTTTTTATGGAACAGTATGAACATCTGGGTATGTGTGTTTTATCCTCTTCAACTCGGTCCTTTGTCCATGTTCTCTTTTATTTTCTGTTTCACATTAAGAAGAATAGAAATCATTTGATTGCAGCTGAAATTGGTTTTAAAATTCGCTGATCACGGACATATTTAACACGTTTTAATTATTTTATGCACTTATGCACTTTCTGCATCCAACGACATTGTTGTTGTTATGTCAGCTAGCGCCATAAGTGTTAAAAATCAGAACTACCTGTTAAAGAGGCGGCTAATGTCTTGCTGTATTACATTATGACTACCTATCTGAGTTGAATAACGTATGACGGCGAATACATTCCAGTGGTTATTTTTTCAGCTGCATTCAATCCGGCTAATCGTTCCACCGCCGTTTTGAAAACGGTCCTGTCCTTTTGATATCGGCTAGCCGTAATGTAATATGACAGAATATACAATCTGACTGCGACATTTATATTTGCTTGCCGCAAAAGTTTTCAAATAAAGTTTTTAAACGTTTTTACAACGTTGTTGAGAATAATTGCTGCAATATTGTTTATCAAAAGCGTGATCATTTGTTAGGAGCCTTGCATATTGAAAAAAATGGAGTTTAACGTTTTTATATAAATCTGAATGTTGTAGTAATTACAATATGATTAATAAAACATGCTCCGCCTTCTGTCTTTTCCTGTGTATCCTGATTCTTGCTCTTTGGAGGATCTCATGTGTACACATTACAAAGAAATCCTCGTCCAGAATTACTGGACACACAATGTAACCATCGACACGCTAAGAAAAAGAATAATTATGTATTGGCATACTGTACAAAATTGGAGATGTTTGTTCGTTTATATTTAAAATTTTAAGTATTTCTGTTTAGCCCAAAGCTTATAAAGATCTTTATATATATATATATTTTTGTAATTAAGTATTTCAATTTGTAATTAATATTGTCCATCTAATATTTTAAAATTAATTAATATTGTATATTGAATTAGTAAAAGTTAAGTTAAGAATCTTTGCAACGCCCTTTCAGGGCGTCACATGCTACTTAATTTTGTAATTACGAACAGCTTACCACTATGTGACTTGCAATAAAGATATTGAATTGAATTGAATTGAAGCTACAAAGGTATGATAATGCCACACGACGTTCCCCCTTGTGTATAAAAGTAAATCAAAAGACCTGTAACATTAAAATGATGTCTGTAGAGTATTATTATTCAGATACTTTATCAAATAAAGGGCTCACGATTGGTACTCGATACGTCTGTCTGACCCTTTAACAGTAAATAATGTCGAAACCGCAAACCGCTAACAAACGATTTATTTTATCAAACCCAGTCGACCGCAGATTAGTTAACACAACGCTGCAGGTGTAATCCAATTTCTGTTTTATTGAAGTTACGCCAATAAAAGATAGTTCTAAATATAGAGCTTAAAATGACATTGTGTTAGCCTACCTTTAGAAGCACTCTTACTTTTGATTGTGAGTAATATTTATCTCAAAAATAATCCGTGCCTTGTATTGTTTATACACGTCAGTATAAACTACTCCCGTATTCATAACTAGCGGTCCCCCGCGACTTCGTCCGCGCGTTTTGAGTTTTCTCCTAAAGCCTTTCTCGATGAATAAGATTTCCAACATAGAAATATTTTTTCAAACCGGTCCAGCAGTTCCTAAGATAAGCGCGTTCAAATTAACAAACTCTTCAGCTTTATAATATATTAGCGCAAGCGCACGTTGTACTTAAGCTGCAAACATTATTTTGGTGTGGAGTTATGTTAAAACTGTGATAGCTCCAAAGATATTTATTGAATTTAAATGATATAAAGGGCAACTTTGTTCTAAATGAAATATTCGTGATGATGAATGTATTTATTTCGATAAGAATACGTGTGTGTAAATACACCTCTAAAAATGATGCATTATTTTTTTACAAATTTACTAACGTAAAAAAGGTTGTAGTAAGTCAACCATAAAAGATCCAACTCAGGGATAATATGAGTTATGCTTATTCGAAAAAAGAAATTTTCTTCAAATTCGATGTAAATTTTATACAGGAAAACCTCTTCACAACATTCTAAAAAAATCAAAACGAATGAAGAAACTCGAAACCTTCACACGTAGCTCGCGTGTACCTACGAAATACTACGCCGTAGCTAGTAAGCTAGGAAGAGGCGACCCTGGTGTTGGTAGTTTAGACTTGCTCGCTATCGCGCAAAAAAAAAAGGCCATCAGTATCATTTATATACAACCACCCTTGAGTTCGTTGTTACTGACTAAAACAACATTTTGTAGTAACCACTTAATAAAATATTAAAAATTCACTAAATAAAATAAATGAAATACGTATATTTTATATTAACTACTCTACTCGAATAGTAGGATATTGTTTATTTTATGTCAAAATAATCTTTATCGACCACATTCGTAAGATCATATTTTTTACACCAATAATATTGTGTAGGGTTCCGCCGAACACAAAAATCCATAGGCGTTTTAACCCAGATGTTCCGGAAGAAATATGTCTTAGATACATAAGGGACTATGCGCCAAACAGGAACAAAACTTGTTTATTTTAAATAAGTTATTACGTAGTTTTAGGATATTTCAAAAGATCATATTTATAATAAATGGGTGGGTAATGTATTAAGAACTTAGAATGGTTAATATTTTTACCTAACTTTATATGGAAATACACGTAAACCTGATAAATAGTCAGCTCCTTGATAAAACTACATGTCATTTCTAAAAGCTCAGCTGTATCTTTTTTATGGAACAGTATGAACATCTGGGTATGTGTGTTTTATCCTCTTCAACTCGGTCCTTTGTCCATGTTCTCTTTTATTTTCTGTTTCACATTAAGAAGAATAGAAATCATTTGATTGCAGCTGAAATTGGTTTTAAAATTCGCTGATCACGGACATATTTAACACGTTTTAATTATTTTATGCACTTATGCACTTTCTGCATCCAACGACATTGTTGTTGTTATGTCAGCTAGCGCCATAAGTGTTAAAAATCAGAACTACCTGTTAAAGAGGCGGCTAATGTCTTGCTGTATTACATTATGACTACCTATCTGAGTTGAATAACGTATGACGGCGAATACATTCCAGTGGTTATTTTTTCAGCTGCATTCAATCCGGCTAATCGTTCCACCGCCGTTTTGAAAACGGTCCTGTCCTTTTGATATCGGCTAGCCGTAATGTAATATGACAGAATATACAATCTGACTGCGACATTTATATTTGCTTGCCGCAAAAGTTTTCAAATAAAGTTTTTAAACGTTTTTACAACGTTGTTGAGAATAATTGCTGCAATATTGTTTATCAAAAGCGTGATCATTTGTTAGGAGCCTTGCATATTGAAGGGCGGTCGCAGCTGCCGTCGTTGCCAGTTCACCGCGACTTGCCCTCTCTAGGGATCCACTGCGCTGCTTGTGGCCCAAGGCAATAAATATTAAAAAAAAAACAAATGATAAAAAAAACAATTATGAATATTTTTTTAGAATACCTTACTAAACGAGCACATTAGTGATTTTGAAATAATATGCGAATCTTTTTTTTGTTATATTCAGCTTTTTTAGGCGATAACGATTTCAAAACGGTTACAGAATATTCTTAATCTATTATCGTTATTCGTTGTGATGAATCGGCCAGACAGAATGGCAAAGAGGGATCATTCTATATTTTAGCTCAAAGGTCTGTTTTATGCTTAGGTGTTAATTCTTCTAATTAAAATGACATTCTTAAATCAGTTTCTTAAATGTAATTTAAAAAAAGAAATATACGCTTAAATTCATATTAGTATACACTGACTCCGCTTGATGCCACCGGCCGCCACTGCAGCAAAATCGAATTAAAAATAATATATTCAATTTAGGACACAAAATGCCACTTATGAACGTCAATAATTAGTGTAGTATCAATCAATTTTGGCAAGAATATGTCTCCTTATCTTTTGGGCCCTACTAGTGCTTCGAGACAAAACACAGACAATTTGGCATGTGCTGAGAAGAAACGCCGGAACAAACTCAGTCACCACTAGCTGCCTCAAAAATGATACAAATCAAAATAAACAGGTAGGTACATCAGTTTGGTGCAGGCTGGACTGTCCATTCATTTTCGTCATTAAGATAGTCTTGAATTTTATAATACCCCTTCGACATTAGGGTGGTTTTGACATGTAACTTAAATTTATGAATAGGTAGTTCGATGACATTATTAGGTATTTTGTTGAAAAATTTAACACAATTACTTAGGAACGAATTCATTGTTTTGGCTAACCTGAAGTTTGGAATGACAAGTTTGCTTTTATTTCGTGTGTTATACGAATGTATGTCACTTTTTTTCATGAAAAAATCTAAATTTTTGCGTACGTACATGATATTATCAAATATGTATTGAGAAGCGACAGTGAGGATGTTAATTTCCTTAAAGAATTCTCTCAGGGCTCCGCAGGGACTAAGTTTGTAAATGGCACGAATGGCTCTTTTCTGTAAAATAAAGATGGTATCGATGTCCGCAGCAGAACCCCACAAGAGAAGACCATAAGACATTATACTATGAAAGTAACTAAAATACACAAGCCATGCTGTTTCAACATCAGTTAAATGTCTAATTTTTTTTGTTGAGCAGTAACGTTTAAGAGGCTCCGCCACAAGCTGTGCTTTAGGCCACACCCCAAACCGCAGGAGAGCGGCTGGGGACGTCACCACAAAACCCAGCGCTCGGAAATTGACTGCAGGGCGAGCACTGCAAAATGTACCAGAGCTGCTTAAAATTAATGTCGCTATTTTATATATTTTGGAAAACTTATAGCTCACTTGAGAATAAAGTGAATACGCTGCCTAGCTCATCAGTTTCTTAATAAACAGTTAAACTTCATCAAATTTACTGCAGCGCGCCGAGCACTGTGACTCCTGTCAATGAACCATACCCACTGCCTAGTGGCTATGGTTCATTGAATAGAATGGAATATAATAATTATTTGTTTGCATAAAACACGGTACATTTGTCAGGTTCTTAAAATTTAAAGTGAGCATGCGTGTTTCACCGATTTATCGATATGCAAACATTTCGTCATCATGCAATCCTATCTGTCATACAATTCGAAAATAAAATTATAAATTTATGAAACATTAACATATAAATTATTATATAAATATAGTCATCAAAATTATAATAATAATTTAGTAATAATTATATATTTATTTTGTCACATTGAAAATTAATAAATAAAAAGATGCCAGTTATTAATAACAATTCGCTTTAGGTGTCCGTCACGGCAAAATCTTGTAAACTCGTGTTAAAGTCAGTGGTTTGTTTACAATGTGGGTTCAAAGCAAAATCAATAGATGGCGCCACCTACCATTTGCATCGCGGTATGACTCGGGATTTTCGGATGTGTATAGGTCTAGGACATAATGTTTTTGATATAGCTAGAGATAATTTGGTTGTGAAGTACATCTTATAAAGTACAAAGGCTGTTTTATTTCGGAGCAGAGGACAAAATTATTCATGGTCCTAATCGAGCCTAATGTATGGCAAGTATAGTTTTTGCGTAAAGTCCAAAGCGGTGAGGTACCGCTGAACCCTACTCGCAGTGGATCGCTGCAGAAACCGAGTACGGGAAGGAGTCAGCTCGTGAGGAGTGGCGAGTTGGCAGGTGACAAGGCTGAGCTCGTGAGCTGCAGCAGAAACGGCTTGCTGCAGACGCAGCAGGAGCAGTCAAAGGAGGAGAAAGTCACTACTACAGAGGAGGAGGATTTTTGTGCAATCTGTGAGTGAGTGAAGTGCAAATCGTGAGTACATTTAACTTTCATAAATAGGCGAATTTCAACCTTATTTCAAGGAACATTTAACTTTGAAAATTTCAAGAAGATTTTGTACTTAGAACAATTTTAAATTTTAGTTTATAGAATAGAACATAGTTAATTTTAGTAAAGTAGCTTTTAGACATAGCATAATAAGTGCAAAAATCGGAAACACGGGGAATCCATGCCCGATTTTAGGCAGAGTCCCAAACACTTGGAAAATTTTCGAGAATTGAACTTTAGCAAAATTTTCTAAGTCAATATTTTTTGGAACTTTGTTTTTTGTAGTTGTTATTCACATAATGTCGACTTTAGAGAATTTAACTTACTGTCAAGATGATTTATCATCTAGGATAACAAAGGCGCAAGTTAACTTTAAAAAGTCGCCAAAGGAACGTTTATCCAAGGACTATGTTGAAAATAGACTAGAAGCACTAAAAGAGATGTGGGCTGAATTTAGGCAAGGACATAAAGAATTGTTATTAAAAATAAAGCCTGAATTAGTTCAAGAGTCAAACTATGTCCAAAATGAGGTATATGACATAACTGAAGAAGTGCAAATTAGTTATCAATGCGAATTAAAGCAATGTTTATCTAAGTTTACTAAAGATATAGTTGTAAGCAAGTCAAGTTCACTGCCATCTCAGTCTCATGTCAAGTTGCCGGAAATTCATATACCAAAGTTTTCGGGCAATTATACGGAGTGGATTACATTTAGAGATCTTTTTGTGTCTATGATACACAAAAATCAATCCCTCGATAACGTACAACGTTTACAATATTTGAAAGGCTACTTGACAGGAGAGGCGGAGCAGCTTATAAGATATACACCTGTATCTGATGCTAATTATGAACAATGTTGGCGTATTCTAGAACAAAGATATAGCAATAAAAAGTATTTAGCACACAACATTTTAAAAAGGTTTTTAGGTCAGAGAAACGCTACTACTGTTTCAGCAAAAGATTTGAAGGATTTACTCGATACTACCTCAGATTGCTTAAGTGCATTAATCAATTTGGGTATAGATGTGTCGAAGTGGGATATCATGATAATACACTTGTTAGGTTTGAAGCTAGACCCCGAGACACGTAAGGAATGGGAGATTCATATTGCCAAAACAGTAGCGTCTGATGGTTTACCGACATACAACCAATTAAAAGATTTTTTGTATGATAGATTTCGTGCTTTGGAATGTATTGAACCCGAACATGTCAATAAACAACCAAGTTTTGTGCAGAATATCAGTCAAAAAAAGGTTTTTCATGCAACTGATGTTCATAAAATGACTTGTGAGTTTTGTGGTGAAGAACATAAAATGTGTTTTTGTAAGAAATTTGCTTATTTAACTTGTGAGGATAGACGGGATTTTGTACTAAAAAATAGAATTTGTTTTAACTGCTTAGGCAGTAACCATGGTGTTAAATTTTGCCAAACACCAGTTAACTGTAAGTTGTGCAATCAAAGACATCATTCTTTGCTACACCCAACAAAGGATGTCCCCACTTCAGCTGTCGTATCAGGTCAAACGATTGAAGAAAATTCGGAAGAGGTCAATTTGAATCGTTCACATCAAGGTTTGCCGTCGATCGAAACTGCAAATCATTTGGCCTTTTATAATAAAGAAAAAAGCAGTCACGTGCTATTAGCAACAGCAATAGTTAACGTCAAGGCTAGAACAGGGCAATACAATGAATTCAGGGCATTGATAGACCAAGGCTCTCAGGCATCTTTTGTGACAGAAGCTGCAGTCCAAGATTTAGGTTTAAAGAAGATCGCTGTCACTAACACGGTGTCGGGCTTAGGTGGTAAAAATTCTCAGGTTTTGTCGAGATCAATGGTAGTGCTGAAATTGAGATCAAAAGTAAATCCAAGTTTTGAGATAGATGTAAAGGCTTTTGTTCTCGGAGACATAACGTCATATTTACCAGGGCAACTGGTTTCTATAGATCATTGGTTTGATTTATCACAGGTATATTTGGCTGATCCACATTTTAATAGACCAAACAAAATTGATGTTTTACTAGGAGCAGAAGTGTACAGCCGAATATTAAAAGAAGGTGTGTTGAGAGGACCTACGGGTTCGCCAGTAGCACAGTGCACCATACTTGGGTGGATCATATCTGGACTTGTAAATGCAGACACAGAAGAAAATAGGATAACAGTACTACATACGTGTACAGAGGATTATGATTTAAAACATTTTTGGAAGTTGGAATCTGACATTTTATTACATTCGAAACGGCTTTCAACCGAACAACACAATTGTGATAATTTCTTTGCAGCAACCACTCGTCGTGATGTAGATGTAAGATATGTTGCAAGACTGCCATTTCGCAAAGAGGTGACTTGTTGCATCGGTGGTGATTCACGCGAAATTGCTGAAAGAAAATTTAAAAGGTTTAGAACTAAAATTTACTACAGATCAGAGCTAAAAAATACAAGGATGTAAGAAATGACAAACTTAAAAAAAATGGTTTCATACTACTAAAATAGTCGAACAACAAAGACGAATTACTGAAGGTTTTAGAGCAAAATAATAATAACATAGAAGAAACAGAACAAATAAATAAATAAGAACAAAATAAGAAAAGAAGGACATAAGGATTTAGAACATAGGACAAATGATATAATAAAAATATGAGGATTTATATGGAACAGGATTAATAACGTTTTTTAGTATTCGGTAAATTTGTCGCCGCAGTCTGCACCTGGAACAAAAAGAAAAATTATATGCGATGCGACACGTTTAATCGATCCACTAGGATGGATAGCATTACAAAGCGATTATGGAAAGCAGGAACAGGGTGGAAAGGAAGGCCTCTAAGGGACGTAAAAGCCATTTGATATACTAACCGCAAAGAACTTGGAGAAGAACACTTAGCTCAATTTATCCCCTGGTCCACTTAATCAGCCGATGTTGTTATCAAACTTCACGGGTTTTTGGATGCATCCAATATTGCTTGCGTGCAAGGCCCATGTACATTATACGAGGTACATGTTGAACTAGTTGGTGTCGTAGTGGAATCTTCGTAGTGGACTTATGTGTCTACCAAGGACAATCTTGCAGGATGTGCTTCACGAGGTGTAAGCCTGCAGATTCAGTTCTACCGTATATCGTATTAAAAAGGTAGTTCAAAGGTTTTATGGTTAAGTTATAAAACGAAAACTTAAATTATTTTGTGTTGTAGGTTACTGTAGACGCTTTATTAAAAGGTCAGTTTTTAGTTTATCTTGATTTTAAGGACAGAAGATAATAAGACAAGGTTTAAAGTGCTGTTAAAACATAGCACACAGTGAAGAATATAAAGATGCAAGATATTAAGATGTTGAAATCATAAAGGCAAATCCTTACACAGGCGATGTTTCAGAGTTTTTGGTGACGTAGCTTAATTTGATATTTGACTATTTTTTTGCATAGGTACAAAATAGTGCCTTCGTTCAACCTTAAAATTGAAAAACTAGCTTTTGGGGATATCGTTTTGGTGATAGAAGTTTTATTATCACTTAGTCGTTGGTTGTTTGGCAAGGTTATTGAAAAAGGTAGTGTCGTTAAAATGTAATAATGCCATTATTAAGCGTCCTACTTCTAAGCTTTGTATTTTACCAATTAATGTTTAACTGTATGAGTTTTATTTTATGTGTTTTTGTACAATTGTTTTTAGAGATGTCATGGTGGGTGGTGGTGTTGAAGGACATTCTGTCCTTGGTGGGCGGTATGTTAAAGTCAGTGGTTTGTTTACAATGTGGGTTCAAAGCAAAATCAATAGATGGCGCCACCTACCATTTGCATCGCGGTATGACTCGGGATTTTCGGATGTGTATAGGTCTAGGACATAATGTTTTTGATATAGCTAGAGATAATTTGGTTGTGAAGTACATCTTATAAAGTACAAAGGCTGTTTTATTTCGGAGCAGAGGACAAAATTATTCAACTCGTCTATGCTATAGTAACAGTTCTCAACCAGCACTCTAAAAATTATTCTTTTATAAATATTGGATGGCAAATTTTGAATGTGGTTTGGTAGCAGATTAAAATTATAGCCGAACGCACATACTATGACTGTTTCTGGCAAGACATGTTGTTGCTGCTACAGCTACTATTATTACTTTCACGGGTACCTCCTTGAACCACCTCGACTACAATTGTCTTGTGTTTTTGAAAAGAGATAATATTTTTTCTTCGTAAATAGCAATATTGTGGGTCATCCGAGTTTGACAGGAGTCAAACTCGGATGACCCCCCTTGGCTGCTTGTCATGTGTTAAAATTTTCGCTCAGCGGCCTAATGTCCCGCCAGCATCGTTTCATGTATGGGGCCATTCCATCCATAAAACGAAAACCTATTTTTTGTCAAACCTATGCGTGTAAGGTGTCTATAGATAGGTCTTTGAAAATGATATCAAGGTTCCTTGAACCATTTTCTCTAAAAGTCTAACGTTTAAGAGATAGACGCTTCCATAGTGGTAAAATGGGCTTTCCCTCCATCTAAATCTTGAACTAAGCGAGTGTAAGTTAAAAAAATACATGATGTAGATCTTGACAAGGACTTTCAACGAAAATTGGTTTGAACGAAATCGAACTAGTAGTTTTTGAGATAGAGCACATTTTCAATAACCGCTAACATATTTGCTGTCAACAAAATATTGTGATATTTTAGCTAAGTGGAAGTAAGTGGATCTTAAATCAGTTAAAGTTGGCACGGAACCATAAGTGTGCGAGGTCCGACTCGCACTTTGTCGGTTTTTCATAATCATTTATAATCATAGCAGATTTGGTATTTCCCATCACAAATACCTTCTATATGGACAATATTGGATCAATAAATTGGTGTTGCCAAGATCCAGTTCTGCGTCTCTTTATTCGCAGTCGGGTAGCGTAAGCTGGATAGTGAACTGATTGGGATGTTTCTCCAGCATGAGGGTGTATCCTTCAAATAGCGCATTTATTGCCACCTTGACAGTTGTGAATATTTAAGTGTCTTCTTCTGAGTTTTTATGAACCAGGGCCCGGTGCACATTTGTTTCAAGATGTAGTTTTGGGTTCTCTAGATCTTGTTTATGTTTGCAGTGCACGCGGCGCCCCATAATAGGATTCCGTAGGTCCATATGTTACAATACGGGTTTGTATATCAGGAGCTTGTTTTCTATGGCCAGTTAGAGTTTCTACACGGCAATCAGTGAAAATTTCTGTATTTTAGGTTAGATTCAGTCCTTTTGCTTTTAATGTGTTTCTGCCATGTTAAACGTCAATCCAGGTGCATACCAAGGTATTCAACCGAGTCGCTTTGGGGTAACTGTCTGTCGCCGAGGCTTACTGGAGGGCATGTTCTTCTCCGCAGGGTAAAGCTTACCTAAAAAGATTTGTTTACATTTGTTTTTATTCCCAATTTTTTAGGCAAGCGTTAACGTTTAGACTGCGTGGATATTATAATAATAATAATAATAAATAATTTATTTCGGATTATATCATCCATATAAATTGTTAGTAACATTAAGAACTTACAGCTATGTTAGTTATACAAGAATCATATTTTACATTCAAATCAAATTAAATCAATTGAAAGACAAATTAAATTATAGTATCAATTAAATAAAATTAAATCATATTATATTATTGTGCGCAAGTGTGTGCAACACAGGTGCACTCTCTATTCCTTTCACTCTCATAGCCCGATGGGACGGCAATCTGACACGACCGGAGATAGATCAGGCGCAGGACCAACGGCTTTACGAGACATGTGGGTGAAACACCGCCAACTTTCAAACTCGGGGCTACCCTAAGAATTCCTGAATAGAAAAACCCAGGTACATATTTTTCCGACCCGGAGTCCGGGGACCTCTAGAGCAGCCGTTGCTTCAAAGTGCGACCCTCTAACCGCTGCGCCACCGAGGCAATCGTAAATCGTTTTATTAAGCACACAATAAATAAATTTATGTATGCTTGTACATAACCTTCATTAAGTACGTCTGGAATAAAACTACGATACTAGAAAATTACTAAAATTTACTTTACTTTGATATAATTGGACAATATACTCATACCCATTTCGTTCATATTTCTAATTCCGTACAAATGGATACTCAATTCCGAAAACTATTTTTGTTCGGCAAACTAGCTTTAAATTCCCGTCTGGAGTTGATTAAACGAATTCCCTAGCATTTCGTGTTATCGAAACAAAAACTTTCTCAAATTCGGGAAAGCAGTAATCGGGAGATACCCAATCGCGGATGTCTTTTCGGGTTGCGACACAGGCCAAAAAGAAAAGTAAGCGAACTTTGACAAGGATAGAGCAGATCATGAAAAATATTTCTATTGTACCAGCAGTAAAACTTATTACCTATAGATCAATGACTTTCAAGAGGATAGACATGTTATATACTAACATTAAAGCATTTTGAAGTGGCGCAAGGATAACTCTATATACGAACGTATAGTTGTGTTACGACACAAACTGTCAATATAGACAAATGATGGGGCATGCCTGTTGATAGAAAGAGATAAATATATAACATTCGTTACGTACTTATTGCAACTAAGCGCTCATTGGCGCGGGCGCGTGACATCTCGCTCTTTAGCCTAATGTCAGCCATTGCCAAATTATGGTAAAGACTAAATACGTTTTTTACGTTTATATACTTTTATATTAAAAAAATATACTTATGATTGAAATGACACGTTTTTCTTGTCTCTTGCAGTGTAATAAGTACTACTCCTAAAACACACAGGAAGACATTTTAACTAGAAAACTAGAAAGAATTTAAGGCACTGTCGGGACGTAGCCATAAAGAGAAAGCGTGCCCGACTCCGGGCAATTACCTGCCGTTTGTGTAGACATTTTCAAGCGCATACGACGAATCTTTAATTAAAAAACATCTTAGCTATAGAGAGGTACCGCGAAATTGAGACCTCGCTTGCGGGGCGCGCAGAGCGGAGGAGGTGAGGCAAAACCGTGTCTCTGTGTGTGTGAGTGGTGCAGGTGGGTGTATTTGCAAACCCGCACCTCTTACCCGCCGTCAATTTCGTGGTCTATTTAAGCCCCAGATAGTATAATACTATCAAAACCTAAGATGTTTTAAAATTATAAATTCGTCGTATTCGCTCAAAAATGGCTACACGAAAGGCAGGTTTGGTCAATTACCCGAATTGCATTCAGTTGGGCATGCTTTGTCTTTATGGCTATACATCCCGACAGTAAAATGCCTTCCTGTGTGTTAAGGAGTAGTAACAATTACATTGCAACTGTTGGAGACAAAAAAGACGTGTCATTACATTCATAAGTATAGTTTTTTCATCTAAAAGTATTAAAACTTAAAATACGTAATTACTCTTTACTATAATTTGGCAATGGCTGACATTAGGCTAATGAGCGAGATGTCACGCGCTCGCGAACAATGAGCGCTTAGTAGCCATCAGTACGTAACTTATGTTATATATGTATCTCTTTCTATCAACAAACATAGGCCCCATCATTTGTCTCTCTTAGCGCTTAGTGTCGTAATACAGAACTATACGTTCGTGTAAAGAGTAATCCTTGCGCCACTTTGAAATGCCTTAATGTAAGTGTATAACATGTCTATCCATTGAAAGTCATTGATCTAAACTAAGGACCACCTCACATCTGGGTAAATCAAACTGCCTTCTTTTTATAACAAAAGAAATATAACATGCAACACAATATATGAAAAAAAAAACGGTTAATTGAGAGTGGGACTCGCTCACTGAGGATTCCGTGCCAACTTTAACTTAATTAGGGATCCACTTACTTCCAATAAGCCAAAATAAAACTAATTTTTTTCAATAAAATGTAATTGTACCTCATGTACCTTTTTCAAAATTTACATTTACTTAGTCAAAAAGTTAGAGGGATTTTACCACTTCGGAAGCGGCTATCTTCCAAATGGTAAATAAAAATTAAAAATGATTTTTGGAACCTCGATGTCATTTGATGTTACCTATTCATAGACTCCACATGCATAGGTTTGTCCAAAAAAAATATTTCCTTACTTCCAAATGAATCGTTAAGTGGTTCACGGAATACATCTACGAACCAAGTTCCATCTGTGTTATGCTAAAAGTTTCAGAATAAAGTGGCTGTGACATACAGACAGACAGATAGACAGACAGATAGACAGACTTGACGATAATATAAGGGTTACGTTTTTGCCATCGGCTACGAAACCCTAAAAAGTCAAAAGTAGACAAACATTTTGTCTCGTATTTCCGGCGGAAGGTCATCATAACATATGACTGTTACAAGTAAAGTAGAAGAGGCTAGTAAGATATGATAGATGAATTCTGTGGCGTCAATAAATCTATTTAGCTGTTCTATTTGTATTATGCTTAGAACGATCAAGTACCGGCTATATCCGAAAAGTGTTTTTCATCGGAAATCAATTAATGTCTAACCAATCAAGAGCTGACATTTCATCAGCGCCAAGTGGTAAAAGTCAATTATTACAAAAGTGAATGAGTGAAAAGGGTTCCTGAGGGTCCGCGTTTATATGGAAACGGATTTTTTAAGGTATTCGAGAATTTGTTCAGAAAATCTTCTTCATTTGAACGCAGATAACACTTTGGAAGGATCTACCAAATATTTTGATGAAATGTTGTAAGAAGGTTGTTTAATTTACGGTTTAGAGTTGAAGTGACGGCACCCTATCATTATCTGTGATTTGATTTATTAGAACCATCTCTAATCCGAGGCTAAAACAGAGTAATTTTGCATCAACTATGCGTACTTTTACGGGAATCGGAATCGGACTATATTCGGCCCGGAATATAAATAACAGTAATAATAAATAAATGAGTAGTAGTAATGCTATACTGTGCGGTTACAATGTGACTACCGTTACCACAGAAAATACAATAATACTACGCCGCTACTATGAGAGAACGGCGGTTTTACTTGCAAGAAAAAAAGTATATGGTAAATTTTTGTTCTGCAAGTGTCCCCTAGAGGCGCTGTGCGATTTTCCATAGACTTTTTTTTACGTCGTCGTCAAGTAAAACCGCTGTTAACTCATGGTAACAGTGCAGAATATATGTTGAAGCTATTCACTTGTATCTTTTACTTAAATCCTTCACAATTCCATCGTTACCTCCTCGTTTATCGTGTTATTGTAATTTAAGCCAGCACTAGAATTTCGGCTTTACTAAAGTACTTGCCTTTTCACCCGCAAATTGGTGTCCAAAAACCGAGGCGCCGTAGAAAGGACATTGTTTTGACGCTTGTAAGGGTCCGACCACAATTAATAACGAATTTCGTTAGCCTTAACTTTATTTGACACGAGTATTCAAAGGCTGATGTTAATGTTTTACCTTTGTGTCAAAGTGTATAAACGTGTAAAAGTGCCCCCAGTACTATTTGCATAAATAAATAACTTTCATGACTTTATGACTCTTAAATTCAAAACTTTGCCAATTGAATATCGGAATATTAACGTCTTTGCTCTATTATATATCTGCCTTAAAAACAGACTGTAGAAATAAAGTCCCTCAAAAAGAAAATTTGATCTATGATGAACCTGTATTTTGATTTAAACTTACATGGTCATTAACATTAGAATTGATTGTAACGGGATTGCTACCATGTACCTTATTATTTTTGAATTTCCGATATTTCGGCACTGTTGCAAGTGCCATGGTCACGGCGTAACTGAAGTTGTTGCGGGTAAGCTGTTATTGGCAGACATATCGGTCTTCCCGTCCTTCGAAGTCTTTTATTGCGATCACTTGCAGTACCATTGTTCACAAACTCACTATTTTCTCGCACGTGTTCTCGACACAGAACACTCACAGTATCCGCACGCGAAACATCATTTTGCCGAAATATATGGTTTTTGCATTTACGAATCACTGGATTCCAGACATTAGACAATTTAAACCCATCCTCACGATTGAAATTATTGTACTTTGTTATTTTGATCGCTTCCCTAACCAATCTTGGTATGTAATGGCGTTCTGTCGAAATTATCTTAGGGTTATGGAACTCAATCCAGTGATTTGGACCCGATTCTAACAAATGTTCCGCAATTGCTGACTTTTAAATACTTATAATAATAAATATTTTGCTCTATTTTTTATTTTCATTTATAATAAAGTCACGTAGTAATCCATGAAAATAATAATAATGCCAAATGTCAAATGTCAAGAATGTCTGACTTTTTACCGCGCTTGGTCATAGAATACATATATTTTGGGAATCGCCACATGGTAACTAGTGTAACTATAGTAAATTAATGAAGTTTTAATGGTTTGACCATCTTAAAAATATAGTGACGGAGTTTAAAACCGTATTGCATACGAAATAAAGTAGTTTCATAAGGTTATTACGTTTGGATACTCCCAGGTATCCATGGACGTTTTAAGGATATTTTTCCTAGAAACTACCAGTACCCATGGGGGGTGAGCGGTTACAAAGTAACACCTGATTCTGTTAACTGTATTTTTGACACCGATTAATTGGAACATATTTATATGAGATTGAAGTTAATACTAATATGGTCGTTGACCTTTCAGATACATAGTTCGTTTTAAACATAGGGATACTCCCCGAGAGCTTAGTTTTTGACTCTCCAATGTCTCAAATTTCACTTTCTCTGAAACGCAACTAATGTGAATAGACCCTTAAGGTGAGTAAGTTGACATTTTCAATTAACGAACAAAAGCTGGCGATGAAGAGCATTCAATTAGTAAACACTTGCGGATCGGCAGGGCTATTACCTAATCGATCGCTTTCACATTGCAAGTTAACCACATTATTGTAAAAGCTCTAAAGTGTGCAACTACGAAATAATATTTAGTTTTACACTAGAGCTGCATGTTCAATATTTTGTGTCGACTGTTTATCATGCAGTAAACTACTATATTTAACTTAGGAACATTGTTATATATCACCTGATCGAAAGGTTATCTCATTTAAAGCTACAAATGTTACTTACTTATGTTAGTTACTGACATCTTAAATCGGTTTCGTTTGACAGCTTTTACTTGTCCTTCTATTCCGATAGGAATATTAATTTTATGGTAACGACATAATTAACCGATAGTAGTTTAGAAGCTCATTCTCTCCAGAATCTTCTCTATAGGTTTCTTGGTAGGCTGTATTGCGCCTAACTACAACCAAAATGGGTTGCACCTCACGTCGTCTTTTGTTTGAAGTGCCATCATCATCATCATTATCAGCTAAAGGACCTCCACTGCTGAACATAGGCCTTCTCCACAGTTTTCCACAGCGACCAATCAAAAGCGGTCTGTATCAAGTTTGATCCTGGGATCTTTACAAGCTCGTCTGTTCATGTTAACGGTGGACGTCCCACGCCGCGTCTTATAGCCAGCCATGATAAATGATCTGCTAGGAAACTCTCAACAATGCGTCTGCCATTATCTCGCATGCAAGTTCTGATCAAGTCATGATGCTACCCACTGATTGCAATCTCATAGCAACTGCTTACGTGTTTCGTTATATCTAGTAACCTGTCGACCTTCCCAAGATGGATTGCTTAAATCGCCGTTGAATTGGAAACCAACGATTTAGGAAGTCATTTCAAACTGAGCGTCTTCCAAGGAAAGAGGTAAATGGAACGAGTTCAAATAGGCCTGTACCATTACACTCTTTTCTAGCACTGTCTTTTTATAAGGCCATTCTATCGTTTTCTACGAATAACGTTAAATGAATACCTGCCACCCATAAAAAACCAGTATAGTTCAAGAAAACACGTTTTCAATTCCCTTAAATTTATTTATTTTATGAGTTTCTCCTTTTTTTCGCCTTTGGATAGCTTTTTGTTTAAGAATAAAAAAGCACTTTTTAATTGTAGTATATTTACACCTGAAAAAGATATAAAAATATGTATTGTAAAATGACAGACCTTAGCTGGTCTTTTATCATTTATCGCGGCAATCGATAAATTTCAAACGTCATTTTAATAACAAATTTCTAAAGATTTCTCCTTACCTTAATGTATTCATATTTGTTTTTCAAACTACAATTAGAATAACCTTATAAGTGATTAAAAATTGCGAAAACGTTGTTTAGGTAATAAAGTTATTTTATATATTTTTTAACACTGTGAGTATTCAAAATATTCTTAACCATTAGATAGCGAAGCCTCATCAATTTTCAAGTTGAATTTATTCTGTAAAGAATAACTACTTGGCCCACTGTTGTATAAACAAACAGGTAGATGGCGCTAAACGTCACGCATAATGACGTATCCATAAGAGACCACAAATTTTGCAAGGTCGGACCGACAACACGGTAGGTCAATTGGTAGAGCGTTGGGCCCGGTTAGCCAGAAAGTTGCTGGTTCGAGTCCCGCCCGTGCGCAAATTTTTGGTTTCTTATTTCACCTTTATGAATATAAAATATGACACTGAATGTTCAAAATACTATAAACCATTAAAGTTATTTTATCGACGAAATGGTACCGAGGCGCGCATGTTAGACCTACTAGACTCAATTGCTCAAGGCAACATTTGTAATGTTAGCTCAATTTTCGACGTAAGACGATTTTCAAAATGGAATGTAATAGTAAGATAGTCGAATCTAATCTGGAAAGGACAATAGCAAGAGCCTTCATCTCTGTCATCACTAGATCTACGTTATGGGAGGGTGATTATGACAATCGCCACAGCCAGAGCATAGGCCAGAGTCGTACCTAGTGATTGATTACGTTGGTCCCGTTGAATCTGGCTTATGCAAGCAAAGATCTCTAATATGTGCACTATATCTAATGATATTTACTTGAACTGCCTCGCTGGCGCAGCGGTTAGACGGTCGCACTTTAAAGTGGGTCAAAAAATATGTACCTGGGTTTTTCTGTTCAGAAATTCTCAGGGTAGCCTGGAGTTAGAAAGCTGGCGGTGTTTCACCCCCGTGCCTCGGAAAGCACGTTAAGCCGTTCGTCCTGCGCCTGATCTCTCTCCGTTCGTGGCAGATTGCTGTCCCATTGTCCCATGCTGGGCTATGAAAGTGAAAGGAATAAATAAATGATAAATAAATAAATAAGTGAATCATTTATTCATTTAATTGTATTAGTAACAATAAAATAATTAAAAAAAACCGGCCAAGTTAGAGTCGGACTCGCGCACTGAGGGTTTCGTGCCAACTTTAACTGAATTTGGGAATCCACTTACTCCCACTTAGTAAGATCTACAATATTTTATTGACAGCAAATATAACTTTGTTTTTCATAGTGTTTGTATGAAGTACAGCACAAAGATATTGTTTGCGGTTGTTGAAAATGTGCTTTATCTCAAAAACTTCTCGTTTGATTCCGTCCGAACCAATTTTAGTTGAAAGTATTTGTTAAGATCTACATTTTATATTTTTTTCATAATTTACACTCGCTTAGTTTAGAAGTTAGATGGGGGGGACGCCCATTTTACCACTTTGGAAGCGTCTAGCTATGAAACGTTAGACTTTAAAAGAAAATGGTTTTAGAAACCTCTGTGTTATTTTAAAAGACCTATCCATAAACACCCCACACGCATAGGTTTCAGAAAAAAATTTTTTTTGGTTTTAGTTTCATGTATGAGACCCCCCCCCCCTTAACTGTCATTATTTTTTATTTTTTGTATGAGAATCGGTAAGCGGTTAACAAGATACATCTTCTTACCAAATTCCAACATTGTGATGCTTATAGTTACAGAATAAAATGGCTGTGACGTACGGACGGACAGACAGACAGACAGACAGACAGACACACAGACAGACAGACAGACAGACATATATATTTGTGTAATATTAGTATGTATGTTTATGTTAGTGCATTTTACTTCTTTTTTGTACCACTTATTATTAATATTCCGCCATTAAACTCTCTGCATGATCAGGTGGTTAACTGGTAGAGAATGTCATTAGGCATTAAGTCTGCCAATTGTACAACTTACAGGGTAATAAAGTTCGAATTAAAAAAAAGGTTACGGATGCACGCATCGGATTAATTTAAGTTTTCGACGTAAAACATGTTGCCGGTCGCACTCACTACCTAGAAATTGGTGTACTCGTATGTTGATAACAATAGCCTATATTTATTCGCTCGCAATGTCGCAATGCGCTTCGGTGACCTGACAGTGAAACAAATGACAACACATTCCGCACAATCAAATTCCCTTTAGTCCACAAAATAATTGATTCCGTTCCACATACAAAATTGGAAATTTTGGCTTGTAACACCCACTGGTGTGGTATTCATAACGACGGAGAAATATTTTAATTTAAAAACCGCCGATGGTCAATAAAAATCGTTGGGACCGCGATAATTGGAATGATTTGGCAATTTAACGCTTTTCGTTTAAGGATTCTAGGGTGTGTCCAAGGCATGAGGTGCAGCGGTAAAAAAATTGCAAAGTATCTTCCATAGCAGGTTTTAAAAAAAAATAAACGCAGCTCGCGTTTAAATTTTGTATTCAAGCTATTTTGGGCTCCTGTAATAGAGGTTTTTAACCCAAGTCACGTTACCTTGCTCTTTTCACTCTAACACGAACTTTTCAACTCTGTCTAACACGAACTTAAAGTATCTATTAAACTTCGGCAAAACAAAATTAAAAATCGTAATCCATAAGTAAGGATTCAAATAAGTAAGGATAGTACTCATAAACGCCTCATTTTACTTCATTTTATCAGTTTGACTTTATTTCATATTCATGTGTTTTTTTTTTATAGAAAATTGCATTTACTTCAAACCTGTTGTAACAGCTTTTGGGTAAGCTTTCTCAAGAAACAGTTAAAGACTCCAAGAAAACAGTACTTCTCAAATACGTCAAATATGTGTTGATTTAGAATTCAGGCTCAAAATTGCTTTGCGTGTGGGTAGCTGCGGTTTCGCTCAACTAAGGGAAAGCTTAGGATACTTCTGAAACTTCTGTGGCGTGTTGTTTTACAGTTTATACGGTGTTTATGCGTGAATATAATAGTCTAGCTGGGTGCTAACTAAATAATAACTGCCTATAAAGTTTAGGGTTTCCTGACACTTGAGGGCAACAAGTAAAGTAAAGTTAGCCGGTAACATCCCTCCGCTGGGCAAAGGCGTTACCTCAACTATGAGGTAGCTTGAGCCTTATTCCACCACGGCTCAGTGCGCATTGGAGGAGGGGTGTTTGCAAGGCAAGCGTCTAACCTTGCTGTCAGATGATAACAAGCCGCCCATAAGGCCTCTGAGTAGGCTTTACATATTTGCTTTGAATACTTTGTCCACGTATTCTGGACTCCGTAAGACTGCCTGCCAAAGCCAGGAGATGCTCGTGATATACGTCACTTATGTGGTCGGAATGATCTTCTCTGGATCTGGAACTTTGGTATTAATACAAAAGCGCTGCTACCACTGCGCTATGAGCACCACAAAACAGATCTAAATAATATTTGTATACTTTAATAGGAAATACCTGAGTTATAGATTTTTTCAAGATACATTTTACTTGCATCTCGGCTCCACAAACAGTCTTAAGAATCTTTGTTTTTCACGGCGTTAAACCCAAAGGAATCAACAAAATGGACCCCATCAATGGAATGGATGGAGTCTAGCTAAAACTTCCCATTTGGAATATAATCTGACGTACACTTGAATCTATATTTTACTTAATATTATAAAGCTGAAGAGTTTGTTTGTTTGTTTGAACGCGCTAATCTCTGGAACTACTGGACCGATTTTAAAAAATATTTTTGGGTTTGATAGCTTATTTTTCGAGGATGGCATTAGGTTTAAACATCACGCTGCAACGGGAGGGGAGGAGGCTAATACAAAAAGCCCGATCGCGGGGGACCGCTAGTCTTTATTAGACAGCATCATTATGAAATTAATGCCGTGCATAAGTCATTATTGCACCTCTGTTGAGTCTACCCAGGACACAGGCAAGAGGTTGAGACTCTACTGCACCCTGTATTACCCATTCTTTCCTTGCGTACGAAATTTCTACCTTTAACCCTTGCGTTCAAAGGTCAGTAAAAAGCCGGTGCCTTGCCCCACCTCGGGGCGATGAGGGTTTGATTGATACTCGCGGTCTCGGCCCAGTTGATAACATTTATCAGGGATCCGCATTTTCAAAGGGCTGTCCCTGTCTGGCGGCAGCTCAGACAAATTAGCTAAACAGACCCTTTACTGCAATGAGCCCAAAATGATTTACAGAATTACACTTGAACGATATAATTGTATATAGAAATCACTGTTCATCGTTCATCGGTCCAATTTTTTTTTTTACTGACAGCTCGTTTCGCCGAAATAATTACTCATCATTCTTTCGGCGATTTCATTCATTTCAATTCTTTCTATGTACAGTTATATCGTTCAAGTGTAATTCTGTAAATCATTTTGGGCTCTACTGCAATGAGCACACTACGAGTCATTGATTCTAGTAATGCACTTATTTAGAATCGTCTCTAAACAGGTGTTAGTTCCTTAAAATAATAATAAAATGCGCAGCTTAGTGTAGTTCATTGTCAACGAAGGCTTGATTTTTCCAACGTCAGATAATGAATATTCTTCGAAGAAAATACAATACGCCTAACGTCACCTTTGTCATCAATCATTTATCTATATGCCATTTAAAAATTGGTCGTTTTATACCCTTACAGTCAGGTAAGTTCTATCTGACGTTAGTAAAATCGGCCCTTAGTGATACCAATAAATTGTCTATGGGTTCCTAAATTTTCTTTGCAAGTGATAGCTTCACGTCTCTGAATGTTTGTAGTCTGTCTCTTTTCATTTATTTAAAATAGGAAGAGAGTTTTCTTTTCTTTTTGTTTTAGTCGTTTTATATTTTAGAATCAGGCCTAATTTCTCATTCACCTTCAGTTGCTTTTTTTGCTGGTATCTACGGCTGTCAAACTAAAAAAAATTGCTGATGGGTTACCGTGGTTAGGGTTCTTTTCCACTTAATGCTTACCTATCTCACCTTTTGTTCTTGGTGCCTTGTAATAAAATGGAAAACTAAGTTAGCTCCTTATTTTGATGTACCTACCTACATTCATATTAAATGATCCAAGTGTATTTTACAGAAATACCTTCTATAAACGACACGTGATGTTATTTGCATTAGGTATATACTATATTTTATGAATATTACAGTAATATATGAATATACCATAAGTGCGGAATATGAGGAGTCTAGAAGGTCTGTGGGTCGGTGGGTGACTGTCTACTGAAGGCCGTCACGTATGGCTACTCTAGTAACATCTTATATTAGACGGGTACCATATATTCAAACATAATAGCACACCAACGCATTTGCGTGTCGCTGCCATATCTAAATGTCTTGGTGTTCTAATGCCTAGTAGAAGACTCTAAGTTATTTTACTCTCATGTATTTGGCTTGTCTTTTTTTGAGAATAAACTCTTTATACCAAAACCTAGAAGAAAATTATCGAAGTTCAAGTAACTCCTATATTTAGCTATCTGATTTCAAATTGCATGAGCTCCAGTGATTCTTGCCAGAAATTCAAGTAAGTGGCTATTCAGTGGAGCTTTGAAAGTTGGCCAAATAAATGGCTGAACTGTTAATAATGAGCACAAAGCGGGGATTGACGGGGTATCGAGCTCTGCGCCTGCTGGCGAGATTCCAGCGAACATTAGTCTGGCGTACCTTTGCGGGAATAATTATGGAGGCGTTAACACTGTTGTAGAATTGAAGGAGAAGATTATTACATTTAACTTTGTTCAATGTTTAAGTCTAAGAGTTAAGTTCCGGAAACAGTCGCTAGATGGCGTTGTACTAAGTTAACTCGCGGTGACGTTTCGTTTACGTGTTTTCTTATATGTTCTTTCGAACAAATAAATTTTGTCTTGCTATCGGAACCTTAGTTTCATTTGGGGTTCCTTCCTGTGGGCTTTTTGGGACTTGTCCAAACTTGTATTTAACTCACTTTGGTTTAGTTATTAAAGTATACAAATCAATAATAATTTGATTTAAACACCTAGTTTTATTTTTCTATTTCTTACATAATCGCAATGATTTACCCATTCCCAAGACTTAATTCAGGTTACCACTTCTATTTTATAGCTTTGGTTAAATTAAATAAAACGATACAGAAAAATTCTAACGTCAAGTTTTCGAAAAGGTTCTCCGTAATATGTCGAGCGATCAAATTAACATAATACGTCGTCAAGCTCGGATCTTGCTCCTTTTGCTGTACAAAACGTGTCAAACTTACAGCACTATTGTTACAGGGACCGTATTTTTTAATCACTCGCTTGAATATGGCGTGTAATTTTCGTTCGAAAGCTAATTAAAAATCAACGGAAATCATGCTAAAAATAGACGTTTAGTATTCACTAAAGTCAGTTACCTTTTTAGGTCATTCTCGTGTGGAATCAAAGTAATCCATTAATATCACAGCCACGGATATACAATACACTTCCATCAGACTTCAAGAGTGCAGATACCCTAAAGGGGTTTAAAACCTAATTATTATCTTTTATCACCACTGACCAGAAACTCCTACTAACTGAGGACATTTGACGTGAAGCGAAGAAGCCCATCTGCGTTGAACTTGTTTTTGTTTTTATTTACTATCTTTATGTAGGTATAGTTTCCTCTTTATGATCCGCTCACATCATTATTCCGACTGATTTTCGTTCGATAATCAATCAAAAGTCAACGAAAACAACGCTAAATGTGGAAGCAAGTATTTAAAAAATTGAGTTATTGTTTTTTAATCACTGCTATGTAGATTTCAACTGACTTCCATCCGATAATTGAACATTAATCAATGAAAATCGCACGTCATCGCAGCCTAATAACCAATAACACATAAAAAACTTATGTCATTCGTTTGTCTAAAAATGTCCACTCTTTAATAAGAGAGACTCGGTTTCTAATCTTTTCTCTTAAAAATATCTGGGATCACTACAAAGTTTAAAATAAGGCCGTTTCCCGCTGTCTGTACGAGTATGTATGGACTACGCAACGGATTTCGATGGGTTTTTTCAATAGATGAAGTGATTCAAGAGCTAGTTTTATATGTATTAGGATTCTAGTTGAAGTCATAATAAACATATTGTTTGCGCTAGCATAACATACGCTGGCTGAACTCTACGAGATGGATCAAACATTGCACCCGTGCGAAGCCGTGGCGGGTCGCTAGTTTATTATAAAAATGATTTTACAAAATTGTGGGGCGATCTACCCTATCACGTACTGCTGCTACGAGCCGGCTAAATATTAAAATTTTCCACGTTCCTAACCCTATTTATCTAAACCAGTTGATAAAGGTACACCTACATAAAGCATTTCTTCTGCGATAAAGGCTTAACGTACCTACCTATTACTACTTATTAAATAAAAAAACTGTTATTGAAGAAACCCTTATGACGAATCGGTATTATACGAGTAAAGTAGATGATTATTTAAAATATATTAATGCATGGACTTGCATGATCACTTGAAACATTGTATACCTTTTGAAAAGAGGCATTGACGATAGTGCTTGAAGTTTGTTACGCAGCTTCTTCTCAGCACTAGCCCACAATTGTCCCGAAGCTGTGGTAGGGTTTATATTATGGCGTGTAAAAGTGCCCCCAGTGGGCCAATTTGCATAAATAAATGACTAATGACTTTTTACCCATGTCATTGTCCCGAGTAATGCATTTGGTCTGTCATTTAAACTAATTTAAATTGACGAGAAATTAGTAGTAGCCCCTCATTTACTGATCCGATGCCATCTACGCGAGCCCTTAGGAATGCGACCGGAGAGTCTGTGGCGAGTGGTCAGCTGATTTGTACGCAAATTGAAAGCCTTCGTGAAAGGGACGCCGGAATGTATTAGAGGATTATAGTCTGTCCAGTAGGAATGCAGAAGATTTTTTATTCGTCGTTAATTAGAACTAGGATATCAACGTTGCTTTGGAAACATATCTGGATTTTAAAATAGCATTTTCTCACGATTGTTAATAGTAAAGTAAATTGACGCATCGGAACGTCAGTACTTTCATACCTTTTCACATGATTACTAATCGTCAATGTTGCGTGAATTTGCGTGAGTATTTTCGGTACGAGTTAATGACCTGTTGGGCTTAAATTTGGAGACTTAGTTTTACCTAATGAAAACAGTCACAGTCATTCAGCTGATGGCTGCATTTATTTTGTTTTGCATAAAAGCTATCTACGGTAAATCAAGCGCTTTTGTTGAAAGCACGGAGCTCGAGTTAAAAGGGACAACTTAGGTTTAACATTGTAAGGCTGGGTGGAAATTGAAAAGAGACTCTCAAAATAGAACGAAGCGACTGACTACATTTGTTGGCCTTCTTTTATTAACTCTTAACAAAAGTGAAACTTGATTTGTTGTGCTTCTTACTTCTAAACATAAATAGAAAAGATGTGTAAATACCATATATATATATACATCTATGGTAGAGCTTGATCTATGGTTGTAGTTTCTTGCATAAATGTATAAATTCAAACGGAAAGTGATCTCCGTCTAGATTCAATGACACCATTTCCAATTTCAGTACCTGACTTAAATAACATAAATTACAAATATCTACTTTACTAAAATCATTCATCATTATCATTATCAGCCAAAGGACGTCCACTGCTAAACATAAGCCTCCCCGACGGCTTTCCACAGCGACCGATCACTAGCGGTCTGCAACCAGTTTGATCCTGCGATCTTTATAAGGTGGTCTGTCCATTTTGTCGGTGGACGTCCTACGCTGCGTCTTTGGTCAAAGGGTCTCCAAACTAGAAATTTTCTGCCCCAACGGCCGTCAGTTCTACGTGCTATGTGCCCTGCCCATTGCCACTTGAGCTTACCGATTCTCAAGGCTATGTCTGTTACCTTAGTTCTTCTACGTATCTCCTCATTTCTGATTCGATCCCGTAATGGAACACACAGTATAGCCCTCTCCATCGCTCGTTGTGTGATTTTGAGCTTCTTATAAGGCCCATAGTAAGAGACCATGTTTCGGATCCGTATGTCATCACCTCAACCATTAAAGAATCCGTATTTTTTATGAGCCGCTTCCAATGTTCTACAAATAAACATCTCGCTGCTTAAAGTTGCGTAATTCGTCTTTCCTTAGACGCAGGTATTAAAGTGTTATTAACACGTCGCTGGGCCCACAAATAAGTGTACATCAACACAGGTTTAGTAGCAAGGATCCTCGAAAGCCGTAAAACGCTACGTTAAAACGATTAGGCGGGATATCTCCTCTGATGTGGCCACTAAACAAGCGTGTGGAATAGGATTAATATCATCAAACAACGCAAATGTCTGCCGCGTAAACAGGCTACTTCTGGGTGTTTTTAAAATCATCATTATCGTCATTCAGAGCTAAGCATAGGCCTACCCTACGGTATTCCACAGCGACCGGTCGCAAGCGATCTACATCCAGTGTGATCCTGCTATGTTTGCAAGGTCATTTGTCCATCTTGTCGGTTGACGTGCTACGCTGCGCCTTTGATCGAAGGGTCTCATTACCAGGCTATGATCAGGGATCTTCAAATAAAATATATGTTCAGTCATAAATGTTAATTTGATTGGCGGATTTTAAGCTTTAGGGCAATCTCTTCCAGTATCTTTGTATATCCTTAGAAATATCATTGTTCTTAAAAATATACTTGTTGATATCGACGATTATACAAATGGTATGAAAATCTTCCTGAGATTTCTCAACTGTGAATTAATATTTGACTTTGAAGCGCCCGTAATTGTATCTTATAAGTTCCTAGCATTACGAAGTACAAAATGAGGTTAATATATATGTATAAGGAACCGAAACATGGTCTCTAACTATGGGCCTTATAAAGTAGCTCAAAATCACACAGCAAGCGATGGAGAGGGCTATGTTGGGTGTTTCTCTACGGGATTGAATGAGAAATGAGGAGACACGTAGAAGAACTAGAAGGTAAGGTACATAAGAAAAGAAGGTAACGAAACATAGCCTTGAGGATCAGTAAGCTCAAGTGGCAATGGGCAGATCATATAGCGCGAAGAACTGATAGCCGTTGAGGCAGGAAAGTTCTAGATATAAGGCCCTTTGACCAAAGACGCAGCGTAGGACGTCCACCAACAAGATGGACAGACGACCTTCTAAAGATCGCAGGATCAAACTGGATGCAGACCGCTAGTGATCGGTCGCTGTGGAAAGCCGTTGGGGAGGCCTATGTTCAGCAGTGGACGTCCTTTGGCTGATAATGATGATGATGAATGGGGTTTAATTTAAAAAATAAGTCTTAGGCTTAACATATTACGTATATAGCATACATAGCTTACATAATAGGTACTAAGCCTAAGTTTTTTTTTTAATTTGGACTGCATCATACAACATCATAAAATCGTATGGAAACAATAATCATCATTATATTTCATTATATTACACCATAAATACCTGTATCAATTGTAACGAAAAATATCGTAAAGTGCAAGAAACTAAACAAACTAGTCGGCTTGCTTCATGGCCCCAGGTAATCGAATCGCTGTGAAGCTATTTACTGTAAATAAAGGATCGATATTATGTAGGTTCCATTTATGTTGAAATAAATAGGCAATAATGGAAACCCATCTCCTGCAGGTAGCTATTTATACAGGCTGTAAAAAAATACGAGCTAAAGTCAAGGGGGTGGTTGACAATCGAGTTAAAAATAAATGTATTGGTAATTTCAACATGTATTGTTATATTTTGAATATTTTTAGGGTTCCGTAGTCGAATGGCAAAAACCGGAACTCTTATAGTTTCGTCAAGTCTGTCTGTCTGTCTGTCTGTCCATTCGTATGTCATAGCCACTTTATTCTGTAACTATAAGCATCACAGTGTTAGAAATAAGGTAGGAAGATTTATCATGTTAATCGCTTTACAATTCTTATGCGAAAAATAAAAAATAATGCCATTTAAGGCGGGATCCCATACAGAAACTAAAACCGAAATTATTATTTTTTAGTCACAGCTATGCGTGTGGTGTGTCTATGGATAGGTCTTTTAAAATAACATAGAGGTTCTTAACTATTTTCATTTAAATTTTAAAGTCTAACGTTTGATAGAAACGTTTGTTTTCCAAAGTGGTAAAATAGGTGCCTCCCTCCCCCCTCTAACTTCTAAACTAAGCGAGTGTAATTTTTGAAAAAGTGTATGATGTAGATCTTAACAAATACTTTCCACAAAATTGGTTTGGACGGGTTCGAACTAGTAGTTTTTGAGATATAGCACATTTGCAACAACCGAAAACATAACTTTGTTCTTCATACAAACTCAAAAATAAAACAAAGTTATATTTGCTGTCAACATAATATTGTGGTATTTTAGCTAAGTGGAAGTAAGTAGATTCCCATAATTCAGTTAAATTTGGCACGAAACCCTTAGTGTTGGCTGTAATCCCTTGCCGTTTTTTTTTGTTTTCATTACTGTCTGCGTTTTCACACTCTTGTCAACTGTATGTAGTACTTTATATACAAATTTTTACTTCACGTACCTCCTTTCTTTACCAGCCCCTATTAAACTACTAATTCCATTCCCAAGCAACAGGTAAATTAGATATCATGAATATGACGCGTACTTTTTTACACCCTGTATAGGCCAATGTTTGTATCGTCTAATACTGGAGCAATCTTCTAGATTGGTCCACTCGTTTCAATTTCAAGGGTTACCTCACTTTTATTTTGGAATGGCTGATTGTTCCAAAATATTAAAGGTTTGGTCTTTTATCCCTTTCTGTTAGCTTTTGATTTTAAGATAGCTTATTCTATTAGGTACACAAAATTGTATAACCGAGCGATTTATTAACCCAGATGTTCCTACTGGTCCTTAAAAGACCCAGCCTAGTTATTAGAAATGACATGTAGTTATATCAAGGTGCTGACTTTTTATCACTTTTACGTGTGTTTCCATATAATGTAAGTTCAAAAAATTAACTATTTACACTTATTATAAATATGATCTTTTGAAAATATTCTAATACTATGTAATAACATATTTAAAATAAACAAGTTTTGTTCCTATTTGGCACATAGTACCTTATATATCTGAGACATATTTTTTCCAGTATATCTGCATAAAAATAACTCTATAAGATCTACTTGCCAAATTACAGTTTTCTAGCACCTCAGGGGCAATATTTTTGAATTACTCGCGTCAAGATGGCGTGTGATAATCATTGGAAATGTCCAATTTTGGAATGAAAATTAGTTGTAATCCACACAGGAGGGATTAAAATATAGCTCAATTTATATAGTACTCATGTCTATTTTTCGCATTTTTAAACTAAAAGCACAGGCTATAACCAAGCGAGTGATTCAAAAACAGAGCTCCCTCTGCGATGAACTGCGGACAAGTGGACATAGAGAAACTATAAGGGTTCTTTGGATTGTTGTTGATTGATTGAAGGGTTTGTTGGACTAAGGAAGCGTATAAAGAAACTGTTAAATACTTGAAAATACTTTAACTGTAGTATTTTTTCATTGAGAAGAATTTTTTGTGGCAATGTTTCAGAATATGACCCGAGTATTTTAAAGTTGCCACCATTAATTATGCTCTCATTTCGTCATTTATATTTCCATCGGAAGGTATTCTTGATATCTTGATACCAGAAGCCCTTTCAAGGTCGTTTTCATCAGGTCTTAAATTGTATTCTTTCTTACTATACATGAAAAATACTATTACCTAGCTCGCCTGTTTGAAGACAATTTCGCGAAAAACATTTTCCCTTTCGCCTAAGGCGGCACCAAAACTTTGTCAAGATCGCGTTAGGGGTTAAGCTTATCTTATTTCATATTTTTGAAATGGTTGCCGAGGGTGATCTTATTTAAAAAAAAAACTTAGTCCTAGAAAATAGATAACAAGAAATATACATGTACACATGTTAGAAATAGATAGGTTCCATTTTGTACGGGTCATTAATACGGGAAGACTATACAGGGTGTTGTATTGGTCAGCGACGAGCGACTAAGGGGTGGTTGTACAAACGATACTGATGCTGAAAAATATCGCCCTTTTTTTAAATGGAAAAAACCCACAAAATCATATATTTTTTATCCGGTACAGCGATCGAGTTAAAACTACCAATACCAACACCAGGTAGCCTCTTCGTAGCTTACTAGCTACGGCGTAGTATTTCGTAGAATAGCGCTAGCTACGCGCTAGGGGTCGAGTTTTCCCATTCGTTTTGTAACTTTTTAAATGTTGTGAAGAGGTTTTCTTGTATCAAACTTGCTCAGAATTTAAAGAAAACATTTTTTTTTAATAAGCATAACTCATATTATCATCCCTAAGTTGGATGTCACTGAGCAAAACAACAACCTGTATATTATAGCTTTCTCTTGATATAAATGATTCTAATAACTATTAAAGCAGTACTGAAAAATACTTACGCAATGTACGTCAAAAAACCTCTTATTTTTGAAGTCATTAGTTAACACTCTTTTCGACTATCAATGCACTATTCAATCTAAGACCGTGGGCGAAATAATTGGCGGAATGGCCAACATTTGCGGTCAAAATATACTTGCGGATAAAGTTTTCCAGCCCATAATGATCATCATCAGCCAAAGGATGTCCACTGATGAACGTACCCCTCCCCCACGGCTTTCCACAGCGACCGATCACTAGTGGTCTGCATCCAGTTTGATCCTGCGATCTTTACAAGGTCGTCTGTCCATCTTGTCGGTGGCCGTTCTACGTTGCGTCTCTGGTCAAAAGGTCTCCAATCTAGAACTTTCCTGCCCGAAATTCTGAAAAGTTTTATTGTAAAAAAAATGATTAGGTTCTTATATTTACTGCGACATATTTTTTATTACATCCAAACGTATGCGCTTAATTTAGGATGTATAAAAAGAATGAGTTCAAAGTCTCATGGTCACTAACTCATTAACAATAGGTAGCAATATCGTACCTAACTACTCGTATTCTAAAATTTGTCCCATTTCATAAAGGTTTACGGGCTGAAAAATGTTTTCGCCCGCAAGCATATTTCGACCGCAAATGTAGGCAATTCCGCCGCCACACGATAATCTTAAATGAAAAGGAAACTTACTACCATACAACTTAGTATAACTATTATAAACCTCTGTCCAGCATTTGGCACAGGCGCCTTATATCGCCTGGCACTTCCCTCGTAATGAGAGATCATGCGGCTACTTGGCAGTGTTGCGACGACCGATAGGCGACGGGCCAATCGGTTTTCTTTTTATTTATATGATTTTGAGAGGATTTACTAAGTCTATGCACATTAAGTTTACATAAAACTAGTGGTCCCGGCAAACTTCGTTTCACCCCAGCCCCGTCCCGCCCCAGATCCTTTTTATATTTGGTAAACTTTTTGAAAATGTTTTATAACTTGTTGTTTAAAGAGTTGTTCAAATTGATCGAATAGATTTGGAGCCTATTCGATGCAATGACACAAAGATTTCCTCTTTATGATATAAGTATAGATAAGCGTTATAGTATAGCTAGTGCCAAAAATCTCGTAGAACGATCGGAGCGTAGGACGTCCACAGTGAAAATGGACAGGAGAACTTGAAAAGATCGCAGGAACGCACTGGATGCACTCCGCTCGTAACCGGTTTCTGAAGAGAGGGAGAAGAGAAATCTTGGTTCAGTCAGAAGTCAGAACCACACAGTGTCCAAAGCATCAAAATGACAAACATTTACAGTTGTCACTAATGGGGAACCCAGATATTATGGTTAGTTTTCATATTTATTTGCCCTTACGGAAGAAACTAACTCAAAATAAATTTAATGATACCTAGGAGCATAATCCATACAAATAATCCCATTTGTGAGAAATAATTACACCATTAGTAAAGTACTGACGTACCATTCGAAACGTATAAAAAATTTAGCACCATTCAAAACTCATTAGAATTTATATGTTTGTAATGAACAACAATGAGCTTAATAAAGTAAGAATAAGTTACCACAAATTTATTAAAAATGTTATTTGTATATACCACTGATAACCACTTTAAAATTCAACCTTTGTGGCAGTCAGATGACTCAAATTGTACTTCTGAATAAACGGCCAATCCAATCCCAACTCGGTTAGAATTCCTGGGATTGAATATTCAGTCCCTTTAGCGGCGGAATAACGAAACGTTCAAACACCGAACTAGCTTTTAGTTCTGGTTCCAATAAGTCCCCGTTTTTTTCCAATCACTTCGAAAAATGTGCGGATAAAAGTGAATGGTTTAGGTGAAAAACGTACCGGTATAAAGCATCAAGGATTTTTTAAGGCTGTGTTTCAGTTTTATTGAACACACTGGCCTTTATAGACTAATGAAATATCTAAAGACAAGATAATTTAGTACTTAAAACTGCAGTTATAATAATTTTTCGTGGCAATGTTTCAGAATACGACTCGAGTCGGAAGGTATTCTTTGATATCTTGATACCAGAAGCCTTTTCAAGGTCGTTTCTATCACGTTTTAAATTGTGTTTTTACTTACTATACATGAAAATTACTTTTACCTAGCTCGCCTGTTTGAGGACAATTTCGCGAAAAACATTTTCCCTTTCGCCTAGGGCAGAGCCGAAACTTTGTCAAGATCACGTTAGGGCTGTAAGTTTATCTTATTTCATATTTTTGAAACGGTTGCCGAGGGTGATCTTATTTAAAAAAAAAACTTAGGCCTAGAAAATAGATAACAAGAAAAGAATACATGTACAAGATAATTTAGTGTAACTCCTTCGTCAAATGTCCTAACATAAGTACTGAAGTGGGCTATAAATATACAGAAGCAATAATAAAATTAATCGTTTACAAGGACTCGTCCCGGTCCGTGAAATATCGGTGAACTTTTTCAAAGAAAAGTAACAGATGGTTATAATTCTAATCATCGTGTGCTAAATTTAATAAACATATTTCAATAAAACAATTTCAAAAAATAAACCGCTCTATGCTGAATAAAACATCGCATCTGGGTGAATATCCCAAGCGTATTTTTACGCGTCCGGGCTGAGAGAATCACCTTGTTTTTAAGGATACCCCTTTGCATTTTTTTCTAGATAATAAACTTTAGTATCCATACGAAGCCATAAATATATATTGTATTAAATATTTCCATAACATGATAAAAAAGAAATTCTTCGCAATTCTAAGTCAAGTGGTTTGTCCGTAATCTGTTTCGCTGAATATTTCCCTAAAGGAAATTTAAGGAAATTATTCAAAGTAATGTGTTTTATTGATATGCGGATTAATTTTCCCATCTGTTGTTAGTGGTTGTTTTATATTTGGTGCGTTACCTAACCCTACAGCATGACAAGATGGTCTGTCCGCCAGAATTCCGCAATTTTGGTGTAAATTGATAAAAGTGGCAACCTAGCCCACACAAACAAATATAAAAAATGTCGTCCCTGACTCTCGGTCCAGTCAATCGGACGCTCACAAATAGTAAAGAAACAGGTTCGCCATCTCGTTGCGTTTTCCCGCCAAAAATTTAAGTAATCCATTTTTTAACAACCAGAAAAAAAAATGCAATTTAGGTGTTCCTTTTTTTATCACTTTTTAGTATTTAATTTCTTATGACAATGCAGTGTCTTATGCACACATGATCTGATTTTAAAGTGATGTAAAGTTAGGTAGAATATCCTTAACAGTTTTTTTTTATGTATTTTTTTACATATATTTTCAATTTTGGTGGTTTTGGTGGTAATTTGGTACACCAAAATTGCTTAAACTAGAATTCTCAACAGTTGTTTTTAAGAACGCTCCATCTGTCATCTACTTAGGAGAAATAAATTTATTTTAAGTCGATACATGATGTAATGCTTACCTACACCAACAGTCTACACTCATCAAATCATAATCATATACGGCGGTTTTCATTATTTTCAGTTATTTACCCCATATCTCTTTAAATACTGGACCGATTTTAATAAAACTTACACTGTACCATAAGCTGAATTATACCAAATCGAACTAAAAAATAACCATCTTGCATCTTGTTTTAGAGAAATACAAACACTTTTACGAATTTTTTCACACGTGTTCGGAAACCTTTATAGATCAATACACCCAAATATTATCAAATTTAAACAATATCACATACATACAAATTGAATTGATGAACTCCTTTTTTCGAAGTTGGTATTAAAATCAAGTAATAAATCTCTCATCAAGAAAGTTTCGGTACAATTTAACTTTATATTCCGTTCAACTCAAAGAAACAGATTTCATAATGCCCCATAAATACGAATTTGATTTACATAATGGACACTTGAAAATAATTTCTGGATTTCACTTTGTATTTGAAATGGATCTTTAAATAGACGCAGGGAATAAGGATCACGTGGAAACATCAATAACTGACGAAAGTCAATGACTTCTTGGCGTTTAAGTATTTCAATATTTTTTTCATTTGTTAGTAAGTTGTATGTGTTGGTTTTTAAAGAAGCTTTTTTTGCGTTACATAATCAGAGGAAAACTCAGAAAGGTGTTATAGATTGATTATTTATACCTTTAAACTGTTAGTGTCATTAACCCTACAGTGGCTTAAAATACTACAAGAACAACCTAGTCTTCAAGAAGTGTTTAATAAAAATCACCACCTGTCTCGTATCAACAACAAAATTTAAAAAAAAGTAAAAAATGACTTCAAAACCAAAATGCACTAAAAAGTTTATTTAAGACTTTTTAGTGCATTTTGGTTTTGAAGTCGGTTTTTACTTTTTTATTACCTATCATAAGTTCCGTCATTATAATTACTGAACTCCTAAGTGTTAAGGAGTTCCACCATCAGCTTAGCCCCACAAAATGTTGACTATCAGACGTAACAACACGTCAACATTAAGATTCTAGTACAGAAACACTATACGTGCCTTTAAAATTTGAGGGTTTCCCTCGATTACACCAAGATCCCATCATCAAACCCCAAAATAGAAAAAATGAGACCAACTAGAAGGTACACTCTCTAAGTAAGTGAAAAAATTTTTCGATTCGGTCGACAAACGACTGAGATATGAGGTAACATACATACAAAAAAAATACAAAAAAAACATACAGTCGAATTGATAACCTCCTCCTTTTTTGAAGTCGGTAAAAAAACAGCACATAATGTTCCCTATAAGCCCAACACATTTACGAAAGCGAAAGTACTTTGGGGCGAATAGCACACAAACCTTGGCATAAAGAATCTGCACCTAAATCCGTCTTAGAGTTATAGACTGATATTTCACCGGTAAGGTCAGTGTCGCCCTGCGGAGGCCTTGCCAAATTTAGAAAATGGCTTCCAAAGGTCGCCGCCACCCTAACAACGTTATCACACAACGGATGTTGGTTTAAGAGCTGTGAAAGTTTGGACGTGACAAAATGAAGAAATATTGGCGGACTTAATGCTTTGAAGCATTCTCTTCCGGACCATTGGGTAAGGTAGAAACAGTTGAGGCGGCTTAAAAGAACAAAAAGTTACATATTTGAGAATTAATTATTTTGACCTATTAACATAAATACTTTTTTTATAAACCTACATTAACATAAATAAATACGATTATATCCATATTACGTTATGCTTAAGGACCGATTTATCGATGGTCAGATAAAACTTATCAGACTGATAAATTATAAAGCGACAGATTTTTAAAAATGACAGGTAGCTATGATTGCTGACAATGATCAGGTGACGGTTTCAAATTAGCCATATTGTAATTCGTTCGATGAATATTTCTTATCTGACTACCAGCGGTCCGGAGTTTGCTCCCTCCCCTCCCATCGCAGCGTGATGTTTTATATCATAAAGCCTTTCTCGATAAATAAGCTATCTAACACAGAAATGTTTTTTCAAATCGTTCCAGCAGTTCCTGAGATAAGCGCTTTCAAACAAACAAACTCTTCAGCTTTATAATATATTAGCGCAAGCGCTCGTTGTACTTAAGCTGCGAACATTATTTGGTGCGGAGTTATGTTAAAACTGTGATAGCTCCTAAGATATGAATTGAAATTAAATGATACAAAGGACAACTTTGTTCTAAATGAAATGTTCGTGATGATGAATGTATTTATTTTGATAAGAATAAATACCTGTGTGTATAATACACCTCTTAAAAATAATGCATTATTTTTTTACAAATTTATTAACATAAGAAAGGTTGTAGTAAGTCAACCATAAAAGATAGACATATGCTGTCGCGGACTTTATTAATAGAACTCTTAATGTTGAACAATCCTGTCATACATGATTTTTGTGTAACTTAAGCGGTTTCCGCAGCGTACGCAGCGGAAGCTCTCAAAAGGAATATCTTTCTCCCGTTTTCGCAACATTTTTCATTTCTGCTGTGGTCTTATGAGTCGTATCTTTATGTTATATAGCCTAAAGCCTTCCTCGATAAATGGACTATCCAACGTAAAAAAAATATTTCAAATCGGGCCAGTAGTTTCTGAGATTAGCGCGTTCAAACAAACAAACAAACTCTTCAGCTTTATAATATTAGTATAGATTGAAAAATCAGCCTTAAGAGATATTATGTTATTTATTCTCATTGAGAAAAAAAAGCGTATTAACTTTTTGAATACATATTTTGATATTGATGGGTTGATTACATGTTGTGGTTATAATAGATTTGTGTTGGTTTTCCATTAGGATAGGGTATTTTTTTCCTAGCCTATTAAGACCGTGCACGACGATTGCGCCTCAAACTATTGGCGGACGTTGAAATGACTAATGACTGACTGTCATCACGAAAAGTAATTAAAACAAAATTATTTAATATTTCGTTATCCATTTATTCTATTCAATGACGTTAATCTATAATGCACGGATACCTAAATTTTGTCTTAAAATTGCTAGAGAAAAGGTAACAGATGTCCTCCATCGTTGTTTTTTTTGCCACTGCGAGCGCTTCCAACGATTTGGGTTCCCCCACCACTTACTTCGTACACAGCGAATATCATTTTCAACAACATCACGTCAAGGTTAACAGTGTGGTATCTTATCTAATTGTAATAAGCGACTGTCGACAACCTGCCTGCAGCGTATAGACCGCACTATAAGCTATACTTCGGCCACATAGCGAGAAGAGATGAGGATAATTTGGAACGCCTGATGGTAACAGGAAAAGTGGAGGGGAAAAGACCGAGAGGCCACAGTCCAAAGCGATGGTGGGATCAAATCTCCGAGCGATTGGAAACACCGATCAGCGCCACACTTCACCAAGCAACAGACCGCAGCCGATGGAAATTGTTGGTTGACAAAATCCGGAGTCACGATACTCAGTAATGAATGAACGATTAAGAAGAGAGAGGAGAGAGATCTAGTTGTAATAAGGGCTAGTTTGCAACGAAAGTGGGTAGCTTGATGTGCTGACCACTGTAATTACTTTTCTGCATATATCGATAGCACGCGAATTGCCTCAAATCAATTTCTAAATATTTGTCACCCTATCTTTTCCTACAACCATAAGTTATAATAAACAAGTTCTGTCATTTCATCAACTTTCCATTAAGTCTGTTTATTGACGAAGGGCTATACACCTGTCTCTCTTTAAGGTGGATGTCCCTATTATCTTTTTTTTTAATCATAATGAAAAACAAAGGTATTTTGACGAAATTTAAGGAAAACAAAATTTGTCTACTAGAATTATTTAAAACGAAAACGTACCAACATGAACGCTGAATATAAATGCTGTGTTAGGAAAATAATGAGACTAGCAACGCCGCAAGCGATTTGAGAAACGTATAATGTTGCCAAATTCCTTGAATGTGTTTAGTATCTTCCCATAGCATTGTGCGAGTTTCAATGCCTTTCGATAAATACAAGATTTAAGGTGTGTTTGGATTGTGCGTCACAAAAAATGCAATAGCGGCATTTAAAGCAACGTTGAGCTATTTCTGGCGTCAAGTATCGATACCGTTTATCGCGTCGATAAAATAATTATATTTCCTAAACAACCTGTTTTGCCAAATATTTTCCACATAAATAAATCCTTATTGCTTATAAAAACAAATGAATATAAAAAAAAACTTAATGAAAACCTATTTAAGTGTGATTATAATAATGTTTTAAATTAATTGATTGCCGCGATAAATGATAAATTGGCGCGCATCTTAGGCCCGCTGGTGTATTTATCGGCGTGAAAGTGTGATTAACAGAACTCTAGGGAACATACCGAGCATTATTTATTTAGCATTTTTTAATAGAAAGTGAGCACCATGAAGTTCAGACCAAACAATGCAGGAAAATAGTTGCTCCGTCTTGACAGCGCGCTGCCTTTTGTGTGACTTCAAATGGCTATTTTTGTGAACCCACAGGTGACCTGTGGGTTCACAAAAATAGCCATTGACTTGAATTTAGTCTCAGTGTATTTTTGTTATTTACCTTTCCTGAAAATGTATTATTCTGAATACGTATTTTAGGACCTAACTAACAACCCGAATGAGTGTGACGGACGTGCTGAAGACCATGCTGGTTGACGACTTCCAGTGGTGTTACCAAGCAATAGAATGAAGGAAAGAAAGAAAGAAAATGAATTTATTCGACCCAAAAATGAATAACATTAACAAAAATACATGTACTAGTCTACTTAGGCCGAATAAGGCACCCGCTCAGCATTGGTCGTGGCAGCAGCAGAACTCATACCACGACGCTGATTTTCAGCGAGTGCCTTTGTGGGTACAAAAAAAAATTACATAAAATAGCACAAAAACAAAACATTAATCTATCATTCGAATAATCACAAATTGATTTTGACATATTGTATGAACAATTGCAAATTATAATATAAATAATAAAACATAAATCAAATCAAATAGCATAACAATTAATTTAATTAATAATAATACACCATTATTTCGGGTCACCTTGGTGAGCCTAATGTGAGATCTGCGATTTTTACTGCGTTCGTGGAACGGAACGTGGCCAAACTCAAGATTCGGAGAAGAAAAAGTAAAGAAAAAACAAAATGACGTCTTCATTGGTGTGAAGCTTCCTAAGGGTACCCACCTTTGAGTAGAAAAAAAAGGACACACTTACTTTTTTGGACAACAATCACATACAGTGCTCTGATCCCAAAGTTAGTGGTCAATACACTTATATTATGGAAATCAGACACAATGGTGGTACAACACCCAGACTCAAGACAATATAGAACATTTGATTACTACATTGACCCCACCGAAAATCGAACCCGAGACCTCGGAGAGGTGACGCCTTTCAGCGTGCTTAGCCACTACAACACAGAGGAAAAAACATCGGAGTTAAAAAATATCCTTTTCATTTTTTGTCTTACCTCGTATACCAACTCCGTTTTGTTTGGCAGTCTTGGAAATCCAATCTTTTCTAATTTGGAGGCTTTATGAAAAAAAAAACTCTTCCGAAAAGAGCCTAGCTCTTAAATTTGACGATGAGTCCTGGAAAAAGATTAAAGCAGTCTCAAATTTTCATTCACAATAAAATTCCAACTCATGGTGCCACATCCAAATATGTATCATCCCCGCTACCCCATTACCCAGAGTCTGTTGATTGTTAGGGGCAGGAGGCGCAAGCCAGCTCAGCGTTCCCAAGGAATGGCCGAATAAAAACTTATACCTCTGTTGACATTCCAGCAACCGCTTCATACTGAACCTTGGATAACTTGACACATTTTCTGGATGCTATCTGTTTTGGCCGTAAGGGGCAGAAGTTCATTTGAATTTAGTCACTTTCTCTGTAAAGTTTTGAAAGGGATTATCACATATCTTTATCATGGATCGTTGAATTGCATGCCTTATGATGTTCGATGATGAAGATACGTGATAATCCGTCTCAAAACTTTACAGGCTAAAGTACATACTCTAACACATGAAATGGCATCTTGTCATGAGTAGTGAGAGGTTCACTATCCATTTGCATAAAAAAAACATAAAATATTTTGGCATATAGTAATTTAGACTAATGATATTTCTATACATATATTTTTTCATAACAAATTTATCATAGTTGTCTTAGGGCTGATTTTTCAATAGTCAGATAAGAAATACTCGTCGAACAAAATAAAATATGGCTAATTTGAAAACGTCACTTAATTGTCAGCAATCATACGTAACTGCCATTTTTTTAGAATCTATCGCTTTATAATTTATCAGTCTGATAAGTTTTATCTGACTATTGAAAAATCGGCCCTTAATCATAAATAAAATTAACATAATCATATTTAAGCATAAAGTTTATAAGCATAGCTTTTTAAAGGCACACACTCTAAGAAAAAAATAATTAAGTAAAGTAAAATAAATTAAAGGCGGCTTAGGGTCCCCGCTGCACCTAAACCTACTTTGATCCCTATATAATATTGGAAATACTGGTCAAAGTACCTTTTTTATTTTTCCGATTCAAACAACTATAAATAAAATAAAAGAAGATGCAAAATAAAATCCAACTAAAAGATCAATTCAAGTTATAGTTACACTATGCCTAAAGACATTGTGCAAAATATTACTATGCATAAAATATATTAGAACGAAAAAAATATATTCCACAGTACATATGCCGCTAAAATCAATTATGACCAAGTATTATTATGCCAAAAAAAGTAGCCATACTCATTGTGCCAAAACATTTTAGGCATACATATATTGTGTTAACGAAAGGGATCCCGTAGTGAGAGTATAATAATCTCATGCATTAAAAACTGATATTCAAAATGTTTTGCATCAGACAGTCTTACACAATTCGGTGCATTTCAGCAGAACTAGTATTCGTACAATACATTAATATTACATATACATTAATACAATATTCGAACGAAACTCTACCAAAAACATAAGCTAAACCACGTTTTAATGTACCTACTTAAGCTCCACTGTAAACACAGATGACTTTCTCCTAATTGCAAAACTATAAAGATTAGATTCCCGACGGTTTATGCATTCGGCTCCAGGTTCGTTGCCCGGGCAGGAGTGGTGAGCTCCGATAACTGGATTAGCTGGGGACCATTAGTTGCTGCTTTCAACATTCATTTATAAGTTGGGCTGAGCATTTGTGTTCACTTTAGACTAATCGGTATTTATACAAGTCGGAGTAAAGTCTGGGCACTTTCTCTAAACTGTAAGTTTACAAAAACTTCGAAGGTACCTATTTTGTAAAGAATATATGCGCCTGACAACACACAAATTATCTTGGTTTTCGGGTAGTAAATTTTCTGTATTGTGTTACACTTACGAAGTATCATGGACTTGGATTTTTTGTTATACTTATGTTTAAGAGTAATTTTATACGGCACTTGCGGCACCATCCTTCCCGCTGCAGCGAGATGTTTTATAGCAGACTTGCTCAATAAATAAGCCATCGAACACATTTTTTTTTAAATCGGTCCCGTAGATCCTGAGATTAGCGCGTTTAAACAAAAAAATCCTTGAGCTTTGTCATATTATCTATGTATAAATTTCAAATTAAAACTTCGAAATATCGTACACATCTTTGCCGTTATAGGCTAGAGTCACAATTTGTAGTTTTGCATTAACGCTTTTAGTGCCTCAAAATTTTACGAAGAAAATCCCAGGAAACCGCAAAGTATTAAAAAAAATGTTAATGTTCCCGCTGTTATTATCATTCAAAAAAACTCAGATACCATGAAGTGCCACATAAAAAAAAACCGACCAAGTGCGAGTCGGACTCGCGCACTGAGGGTTCCGTGCCAATATAACTGAATTAGGGAGTCCAATTACTTTCACTTCGCTTTGCTTCGCTTCGTTTTTTATAGTGTTTATATGAAGAACAAAGTTATATTTGCGGGTGTTGAAAATGTGTTATATCTATAAAACTACTAAATCGATTCCATCTACATAAATTTTCGTTGAAAGTGTTTTTAATCTGTCAAACGTAAGACTTTAGAAGAAAATGGTTTTAGAAACCTACATGTCATTTTAAAAGACTTATCCATAGACCCCACAAGCATAGGTTTGACTAAAAAAACGATTTTAGTTTTATGTATGGGAGCCCCCCCCTACCGCTCACAACCAGTCGCTGTGGAAAATAGTGGGCGAAGCTCATATTCAGGAGTGGACGTCTTTCGGCTGATACTAATGATGATGATGATTAACATCACATCTTTTCAATAATTGTCGCAGATTTATAATACAAACATCTACAAGCGAATGATATAAAGATGTCATTACTTTATTGCCTCCCAGCTAATCTGGACACTTTCCCGTATAAATCATTTTAATGACACGTATTTGTAGCAGGGCCTGTGTATTGTGTACTATGTTAGGGATGGAATAAAATATGGAAGTAAGCTCTCATTAATCACCATTGACTATGGGATTGACGTGTTTATTATCTCCCTTCTTGCTCGGATCGGAAAATTGACAGAATTCGGAATGAAATAAAAGACTGGAAAACTATGTATTACGTATTGTCTAATGAAATCTGCAGCTTGTCATTAGAAAGTAATAGAGATAATATCTAAAGGGTTTATAAATATGTAATTTAGAAAAAAAAACGTCTGCCAAGTTTTTTTTTTCTAAGTCAGATTATTTTTCTAATAAGAGTGGACTATGATGATTTGAAAACTTTGTTGATTAATGTAATTAAAAGTTACTGATTGTGAAACATAAGTATCATTCTTTTTTTACTAAATATATAACATTTATAATCTTAACTTTCAAGTTATTCAACAATGACGACGAAACTTTTATTATATACTAGTAAACGCAAAACTCTGTTTTGAAAATAATGTTTTCAACACACTTGCTCAAAACGACGTTTTTATTCCACCGATTTTTGGCACATAATCCTAGATATTAAACACGCGTGCTTTTTCGGTATATTATTGCACTAGTGCCTTTAGTTTATTAACCCGACCTTTGAATTTTGAATTTTGATTTTTTTTGAATTTTTTGAACAAACGTTATTTATGCGAAAAATAACAGTATTCTACATGGGTATTTATTTCAATAAATGGCAAATCCAGATTTTTTATTGAATTTTTCTGTATTTTGTGTTTTTAACATGAATTATTAGATTTTTAATCTTGCCCGTTGGCCGATCTAGGTCGCCCTTAGCCTTGCGCGCGCATCGGTACCGCGGCAAGAAAAAAAAACAATGCGCCATTTTTCGTAAATAGGTAATTGTCGGCTGTGACGAAGTTTGGATTAATTGTGAAGTTTAATATTAACGAAAATGTCTACTTCAAGAAAAGAAAATGAAGAAAACCTATTATTAACTCTGGCGGACATACGTAACGTGGCGAAAAACGCGTGCGATAGTCTTTTGCCATCAAAGTCGAGTGAAATGTATTTTTATTACGAGTAAATGTTTTAATGATTAAAAACTTAGTAAATGAAGAGTCTTGTTTCTTCCTCGCAAGTGTGTTGAAAAACGTCGTATGATACGCGTGTGCCTGTGACCATAATATACGCGGCTTTCTTATGGCGCACTCGCTTTCGCTCGTGCGCACACAATATCGCCTTGTATATAATGGTCAACTTAGCACACTTGTATCATAATGTACTATTATAAAATTGGTTAAAAATGATTTTTTTTATTTCACAAGCGATTTAGTACACATAGTGTCAACGTACCTAAATGGTTAACCAATTAGAACTTACACAATAACTTGGCGTAATATCAACTAACATAACACGATTACAGAGAGGGAAAGTTTCGAATAATATTAGGTTTTTTTAATGTTAGGATTTATTAGGTAATATCATTAGCACAACACTACGGACCATAAATAGATGAGTCGTAAAAATTGAAACAAATGATTTGTAATTCTGCTTCACTTGGTATTTGTAACGTTATTAAATAGGGGCTTTGTTATGTGCGTTTAAACATTCATTCTGAATAAGTAAATTGACTGACCATAAGTTTTAGTTACTAGACACGCGCCATAAGTTTAGTTTTTGTGACGCAGTCAGATAGAGCCGCATTGTTTTACTATGCAAACTTGGCTGTCACGCTACCGTGCCCCTAAATCGTAAAACTGCGTCGCTAACTTTAAAGCCAATTTATAAACATGCCACCATGTTATGTGAGAACAATTTTATTACTGAAAACTGAAAAGCGATAACGCCAGGCATGTGTTTCAATTAAACAAATTAAAATCGTTGCACAGTTTTCAAACAATCTAGGTATTCTATGCTATGGAAGGCCGTAAAACCTTTTTCAAACATACACTACTGAGTTTCAAAAAAAAAAAACAATGTGTGAAACCAACTACAAAAATAATTATAATATTGTTCATACTGACTTGTATTTAAAATGATCTGTCTCAATGCACTAGTAAGGCCCCAAAAATAAAAAGACATGTGGAAGCCTAATAAGGACTATTTTGACGCTTAAAAAAGGTATAAGGTCGATCAAATTAACATAACTGGTACATATTTTAATGTAATTTGAATAAGCCCCTTATTCTGATTCTTAATCAAAGTGTCTTTATAAATTTTAAACTGATTGTTTGGTAGCTTACAATGGATTTATAGAAACTCTGTTTTTCACGCATAAGTATATTATATTATAAAACAAACAAACAATTTCAAAACTCTGACGGGTTTATTTCTCGCAACAATAACTTTTTGAAAACCTCAAGGCTAAAAGTTTTTTTTAAAGGTGAAATGTACTTTCTGAACAGACCCAAGACAAACTCTTATCCTAGCAATAAAGCGAAATCTTAGACTGTTTTCCTCAACCGCTACCGAGAATCGAACTGGGGAAGATTGCTTTCACAATATTTACTTTCTCCCAGCTATGAATCGAGCGGACACTTGGGTGGAAAGATTTTGTAGTTTTGCTTTCCTTTTAAGGTTATTTCACTTTTTATGAAAATATCTTTTAGATAACAAAACAGGTTATATTTCAAATATGGAATTTTCAAGTCCCAGAAATTAAATGAACTTGTAAAGGAATTCCATAGAGTTAAGAAGCCTTTCACTATTAATCATAGTTTACAGTCTACTCGTATGTTAATATTCATAAAAATGTTATTACTGAAGGAATGCATGGAGGTTTAATTATTAAATGACCTCATTCTTATTACATAAATACACAGTGTTATAAAATTTTCCGCTTACATTCCGTAATATCTCATTCAAAGTTATTTTTTGTAGACACAGCTGGCATCAAGTTACAAATATTTGTTTTAAAATAAATTATTGAAGTTTTGTTATACTTTATAAGTATCAAAGAATATTGTGTAAAACAGTATTATAATTTTTCCGTGTCTTTTCTTATGTGTTAGAACCTTTCCCAAGAGAATTTGAATCCTTATGTAATTTTGTTTCTCAAATCAAGTGCATTTTAAAGTTATCTTTTTAATAACTATTTAAAATTGCATTTATAAGGTCATTATAAATATCCCCAATCTCACTGTCTATACATTATAGGTTGATTTTCTTTAAATATTAAATAAATATTGGACACCAATCACATACATTGCTTTGATCCCAAAGTAAGTAGCCAATGCACTTGTGTTATGGAAAACAGACACAACGGTGGTACCACAACACCCGGACCCGAGATAATATAGAAAAGATCGTTTTCTACATTGACCCGACCGGGAATCGAACCCGGAACCTCACGAGATGGCGACGCTTGAAACCAGCGTGCAAGCCACTCGACCACGGAGGTCGTCACGGAGATTCTTTGTTGGTAGAATATTGTAAATCATTATTGTATAACTTTAAATAATGTATATAACTAATATAATAAAAAGTATTTGATTTAAAAAATTCTTACTAAACAAAAAAAATACCTATGTAGATTGTGAATTTCGTGTTTACCCGATTTTAAAATGTTTTTTTTTTCGGTATAAAAGATTCTCAAGATTGTTTACAATATCCAATTAGAAAGGAAAAATAGAATTAAGAAAGGAAAAATATAATTAAGAAAAGAAAAATAGAATTCTCGTCAGAGCGGGCAGGTTAAAAAAACCTACAGTGCGTTTTATTTCATATTTTACTCGGTTCTGAGCTAGGCTTAGTAATTTACTAGAAGCTGCGCCAAAGCCTACAGAATTTTATTCTGATATCAACATTTATTTAATTTCCCAGATACATACTTTCCGAATCGAAAGCATCTTAACCTAATGCACCGAATTATAGCAAAATGTATGTAATATACATGAAATAAATATTATTAACTAGTAATTATTTATTTTCTAAATTTAAGGCTAGCATTATATATCAATAACACAACACCCCTACAAATTTTATAACCTACATCGCAAAATTCCATTTTCAGATACATTAAAATTTGAAAATTTTCAGTACAGATAACAAACAACTCTCTGCCTGACACAATTAAGCATTATCGAAATGCGGGTACACGGCTGTCCATAATCGTGGTGCACTAATTATTATTTTTAGGCGAGAAACGTTTTGCCATGACCGCATATGCTGATTCTGAGGTGGAATTGTGTGAAGCAATCGTATTCATTAGACAGTTAAAAACGTACGGTATGATCTGACAAACGCTTTGTTCTTTGCCGTTTGACAGATCATACCGTACATTTTGAACTGTCAAATGAATACGATTGCTTTACACAATTCCACCTCTGGTTTGTAAGAAACGCCCATTGAAATCAAAAAAAAAACAATTTAAACTCCTGCCTCGGAGAACATCTCATCTTTACTGAGCTTAAGGATCTTGTCTCTCTATAACAGCATTATCTTAAAACAACATTAATTTTCATGTCTGCCTTGTAATTGAGATAGACGTATTCTTTTTAGCGTTACAGAACCAACGTTATTACGTGGATATCTTAGTTATTAGGATGTGCCAATTTTACCAACAAAAGATAAGACTTCCGGAACGTATGGGGACATTGTGAAACAGGCCGTTAGAGGGTGGGTGGAAGTTAAGCTGTAAGCCTAGCCTTAAAGTATACCTTAATGTAATTTTAATAAAATTTTATAATTTTAATAAATAATTATAATTATGATTTTAGTATAATAATAATATAATTTACATAATACGCTGTCCACGAGAGCTCTGCCGACAAACTGTTACACAATTTGGCAGAATATCGCAAATAAATATGTGGTACTATAAAAATAAATAAAAAACGACTGAAAAAGTGTAAAATAGCATTTACATAAATAATTGCTGACAAATAGATGACGTTTTAGAATTAGGCATTTTGTATTGTATTCGACGAATAATCTTTATCTAACGCTGGTAAGGTTCTTATCAGGTCTAGGTCAAACAAATCAGCATCAGTGTGGGATATTGTTTATCAACGCACACGTATCTAGATCCAACATCGTGTGATCTAGAAAGGAACGACAGTTTAGGTCTGCACAGTACGGTTAGCTGCAATCATTCAATTCTTTCACCATTTACTGCCCCCTATGGAGGAAGAAGAGGAGACAGGAAAAATACTGACAAGTGACTACGAAAATTCCAAAAATAACTTTATTTTATTTGCAATAAATTACCTTTTTATCCTGACCTAAACTTGGACATTATTATTATTGCTCATGTATTTAATTTTAACAGTGCGGTTTTGGATATATTGTTACTAATAATATTAAAATCTGTGACTTTAGTAATGATGGTCAGTTTATAATTTAACCAAACAGGTGTTAATGTGACGCACTAATTGCAATGCAAAACAGAATTCAACTAAATGATTCACGAACGTCGCTCATTAAGCTAATTTTGTTTGATAATTACACAATTAGGATGCATTTAGAGGTAGGTATAATCAACTGAAACATACAAAACTGCACTTTAATACCTACACAGAGGTTTAACAGTTCACTAATCTGCTAGGATTATAATATTAGCATATGTGTCTTACCTATATGGCCCAACAAAATAAAAATAAAATAGACTACACAGTAAATAAAAATCTATCAATCGTAAGACGGTGCTTGTAGCGCAGTGGTAGCAGCGCTTCGGTAGTGAAACCAAAGTGAAGCAACCTACGGCGCGGTCGTGTTTGGATGGGTGACCATTCCGACCATATAAGTGACTCATATCACGAACATATCCGTGCTTCGGAAGGCACGCTAAGCCATTAGACCCGGCTTATATCGGTTGATATTAGTCGTTAAGCCAAGTCTGAGGCCTTATGGGCGGCTTGATAACATATTCTGACAGCAGCAGGGTTAGTCGCTTGCCTTGCAAATAGCCCTCCACCCCAGATAATATAATACTGCCTCCACCAACCCGCACTGAGTCCGCTTGGTGGCCTATAGCTCAAACTACGTCATAGTTGAGGTAAGGCCTTAGCCCACCAGTGGGACGTTACAGGCTAACTTTACAATCGTAAAATTTAAAATGTAACTTTGGTTTTTCAAATAAGCTTACAATATTTGTTGCATCCACGCTCAAATATCTTTATCACCAACTGCGAGTTATTGAATGAATAAAGTTTATTACTACATAGTTATCTGCATAATATTCTGAATTAATACATCGATTTATCTGAAAGTGCTTAGTACTTTAAATTTGTCTGTCCTGTTTGTCCAAGAAACACAGAGATGTTATGTACAGATCTCCAAAAGACAAAATTGTCTACAAGTTGTCTAAGTTACATGCAATATCATAAAAAGTAACAAAAAAACTTGTTTTTAACATTGCCTTACAATTAAGCCAGTTACTATTTCCCCTACTTCCCTCCATATTAGTGTCCCCATACGCCGGTTACCTGTTGCGTACGCGTTTGTTTACTGTTTGACCGGCTTCGAAACATGTAGAAAATTCTAGAAAAATGTACTAGGTACATACTCTCCAACAAACAATTTTCAACTCAAACAAGTATGTAATAAAATTCTCATTCGGTTGTAGAAACGTTACGAGATAAGCTGTACTGATTTCACACGTAAGCAATTGTTCTAGAAGTTTAAAGATTAAGTCACACTAGCAAACAGAGGAAAACCATTTCTGTTGGCATAGAAATAAAGGCCATTTTTATGGAAAAGTTAATGTAGTAATGTCGTTTTGTAAAGATACTTGCGTAAAATTGTAGAATAGAATGTAGCGCTAGCATAAAAATCTTACGTTTAATTTGACTAAAGAGTAATATAATTCAGCGTATGCTGCAAAACATGAATTTGATGAAATGAAAACATTTCACTGATCATTCAAATCTATACTTATAATTTTATAAAGGATGAAGCGTTGGTTTGTTTTTCGTTTGTTTGAATGCGCTTATCTTAGGCACTACTGTACCGATTTGAAAAAATATTTTTGTGTTGGATAGCTTTTTTATATGAAGGCTAGGCTATAAAATGACACTTTCGACGGAATCTGAATTGGAATTTCGACTTTAATGTATTTATTATTCGGTTTATAAGACGCATATCGAAGCAGTTATGATGATGATCATAGGACATAAATAAATGAAACTAGATTTTTGTAGCTGTATTACTCGCTGAAAACTTTCCACTGAACTCGTGGTCAGTTACTACACTACACTACATACTTGTTTATACCTACGCTATACATAATCGATAGAAATCTAGATCCGAAGAAAGTATTAAATTTAAAAGCTATAGCACTGGCTTTTAAATAGCATACAAAAACATCAAGTAAAAAAGCAGGTCAAGAAAAGTGTGTTAACGTGTCTAAACTGGCGCCTCGTTGCATTGCAAAAAACACACAAAAGAACATAGACGCAAAACCATCAATTTCTGAAAAGGATAATAAAAGTAAGAGTTTAGAATATCGAACAAGTGTGTTGCTAACGGTACACGCACACAGAGGCGATAGTTGCTCATAGCAGACGTGTGCGCAGGCAGAAGTCGTCAACCCTACTCATTATTGTTATGTCATGAGAAATGTGATTATAGGGAAAAGTTTTTAGTCATGGTTCATTGAAAAAATTATGAGTCACTGCTTTGTGATAGTTATAAGGTTATGTGACTTACTATTTTCCATGTTCAATATTATTATCAAATAAAACATATCTGTGGAGACACAAAAATAAAAAATAAAAATTTGGTCTAAATAGTTGCAGAGTAGCAACTCAAACCTTGGTATAATATTCTTATTTTTTCACTGAATGATTTCGGCCCACAGATGGCTATGACTTTAAATAGGAAGTTAATATACATAGTGTTCATAGAAAAACTATCATATCATTTAAATCGCACTTAACTCGTTTATGCCGAGCACTCGGGCCCGAGTGTTTACGGCGTTCTTTTCTAACGTCATTTTTATATAAAGCACTCACACCTGAGGGCTTGGCCACCAGCAGGCTATGTGCCGACCACCTAGTGAGCATGTTTTATTTCTTAAAATAATTTTAGCGCAAAATAATTTTAACGATTTTTTATTAAATTACGCGTTAAAATTGCAGTTTTCTTAGTATCCGTAATTTTTAAGATGTTATACTACCTACATTAGTACGGAATACTTTTTTATGACATTATTATAATTTCTTTCGTGGTCGTTGCACAATATCAAAGCATCATAGTTTGTCCAGAAATGGCCCGGTCGTTTATGTTTACAAAAATATTTCACATTACCGGTATAACTAGATTGTCACCTTCGATCGGTCATTGCTCTACTTTGCGATGAATGACCCTCAGATTAAAAGCTCAAAGAGCTTTAACTTTTATAATCTTAATGGAATAAGTCATTGAAATAACTTTTAGAAAACCACTGATTTCCCAGTAATCGGATGATTGAAATCTTAAGTTTAAAAGCTTTTTATTTAAGACCAAAATTAGGCACAGAAAGTTGTTTGCTACTTGAGCAAAAGTCATTTACGGACTCAATATTTCCGATTCCAAGAACATGCATCAGAACAGTTATGTAAACTATCGTTTATAACCAAAACAGTGTGATAGGTCTGACTCATGTTTACCAAACAAACACGCTTTCCAGGCAACTGTTCGCCACTCCTGCCGGTTACCGCTGCACTTATCGTCAATGAAACCGGAGTACATTCTCGAACGCTCGCCCCGCACCGACGCTATATAAGACCGGCGCGCACCACGACCAGACATACGTATCACGAAAGCGACACACGAAACGAACTCAGTGTTCACACAATGCTCAAAGCGACAATCTGCATCCTCGCTGTCATCAGCGCCGCGTCCTGCGATGAAGCACGACGTCACAGGATAGAAGATCCCTTCGCGGCTCTAGACAGACACATCACACATACATTAGCCTACCACTACCTATGGCCATGGAACCAGCTCATCAAAGCCGCAGCGGCCATCGACGCCGAAGACCATCTAGAGGAGCCTCAAATCCTCTCAGATGACAAGAAGTTCGAAATCAACATGAGCGTCAAGCGTTTCAAGCCGGATGAGCTGCGAGTCAAAGTGAAGAACCGCTACATTCTTGTAGAAGGCAACCACAAAGAGGCTAACGACGACAAGAGGTTCAACTTCATGGCGAATCACTTCGTCCAGCGGTTTGTGCTTCCTTTAGGAAGTAAGCCGGAAGAAGTGACAGCGGTTTTGAAGGAGAATGGTGTTTTGACAGTTTCCGCGCCGAAACATGAGGTCCCACCGCCCCCACCAGAGAGAGAAGTCCCTATTGAAGTGAGGCTGCCGGAGAAGACCGAGAGTCCAGTGAAGGAGGAGACGACGACGGAGAAGAAAGAAGTCCCTTCAGAATCACCAGTTCCTTCGGCGCCATTAAATCCTTCAGTAGCGACTTCGACGGCGACGCCCTTGGAGCAGCTGGACTTAGTTGAGGCGACGACACACGTCGGCAAGATCAGGAAGAAGGAATTGAAGACCACCACTAAGACTGTCAAAGACAATGAAGTGACGAAGGGTGGAGAAGGCAACGGCTTGGACTACGCACTGATTGAGGCTGATGAGTGAACCCAACGGATGTGATGTGGAATTAAGACTGAGTGAAGCTTTAACGCGACTGCGTCTTTAAGACGCCGGTCCCTAAGCAATGTGAGATTTATTAAGGTTATTTGTTTTACGAATAAAGACGTTATTTATTGTAAGTCGTATTTATTCGTTTCATTTCGCTGTACGAAGAGTGATGTCGGGTAATATTTCCTTTTATGCACTATAATTTTTACGATGATGGCTTACTCAGGCTTTAGCTTTGCTCTGATGTATGGCGGCCGGTTTATCTTTATAATGCCTGCCTTAACGACCGGAGCTTTTAGGTTATTTGGAGAAATTAGCATAAATATTACTGGGGAAAGTTAGTGTGACAAGATAATGCTTTAGAGGAACATTAACGTCGTCATAAAAGCACACAGTATTCTTGAGTCATTTTTCCTTAATGAGAAATAGGTACTAGTGGCCAGATTATTCTAAGTAACCACGCCAGTATTTTAACAGGCTCCGATCGTAATTATCTCAGTTATAACTTTTGATAATAAACCTTTATTGATTAATTACATTCAATTATACCTATAACAACAATCAATTGTATGCAGCATGGTTTACGAGTGTGGGACTTATATTTTGTACACGAACCTACGTCACACTCACAACAGAATTTTTGTTATATTTTAATACAGAATTATCAACTCGATAGTGATACCAATTTTGAAATTATCTCACCAAGATTATATAAAATAGGAGGTGTCAAAATAAACCTGCATAATAAGATGTCAACGATCTGTCATACATTAACAGTTGCAAAATGCTCGCGTGAGAATGTAATACACGAAAGAATAGAATTAGTTAAAATACATTACAGAAGTACCTGTTTCCCATAGCCATGTGAAATATTTTTGTTACTATTGTGTTTTCCAAGTTTTGTAGAGACCCATAAATAGATAAAGTTAAGAAAGGCTACGTCATCATATCTCAAGAGATGATTTTACCAATGTCAGATAAGGAATATTCGACGAATATAATACCAAAAGCCTTATTAAATTAAATTCTATTACAGCCAACAATAAAGTTAGCTGGTTCCTAGGTCAGAAGATCAGCATAGCTATCCACCGCGGCAACGCAGCCAGCATCATAGCCTCCTTACCGCAAGGAAATGGTTTCGTTTTTGAATAGGTAGATTTTAAGTAATCTTTTTATGTTGCATGTCTTAGTTTTATTGTTTGTTATAAATAAAAAGCCTTATTTTAAAACGTCCCCTATTTGTCAGCAATCATTTATGTGAATGATATTTTAAAATCGGTCGTTTTTTACCTATCCAGTTGGAAAACTTTTAATAATTTAATGTTTTCCTTTTAAAATACGATGTTTTAGTTTGAAAGTAATGTGTACGAGGGTTGAACTTTTTTGACAAATATTCAGGAAATTATTATTAAATTAACATTAACTAAGGCAATAAATATCTGAAAATAAATTCTACTTAACTACGTATTTTTCTTAATATACCTGTTGCTTATATTATGTTAACTATTAAATATTAAGTGGAACGGTGATTTTTCTAACAAATTATCTGTAAAGGAGCCAAATGTATGTTCAAACAACATTTTGTTCATATGAAACTGACAAACGAGCGTACTAAAGTACAAATTACTTACAACCTAGGCTCTTCATAACAAACTTTCGCCACAAATGAAAGCTTGACTCGACGCTATTACATTATATCTTACCACATAATAGGAACTTGTTAAAATTTTCCATCAGGCCATAGACTATACAAGTTTTAGATTGAAATGTATTTACAGTTAATAGCAAACTGTAGACGTAATAATTCTCCAAACTTTTCTATGAGTTTTATAACATGCCCTTGTGTAGAGAAATAATGAGTATTTCAACCAAAGTTTAAAAGCACCTATAGTAATACTATAAATGTGAAGTGTTTGTTTCTTTGAATGTACTTATCACAAAAACCACTCAAATAAAGCTTTATAAAACAATACTCTACGACAGAACTAGTTAAATCAAAATGTGCCGAGTTTTATATTACGACTACAAATACTCACAAAACAAAGTTTCTTAAAATTGGAGTACCGATATACATCTCTCAAAGCCAATGCGAAATCACCTGAGCAGTCATGTTTGCTCATAAAAGTAAATAAAATGCGACTCTCCGCGTTATAGAGGTTAAGAGTTATTGCATGACGTTATGTTAAGGGGACTCTATACCTTGGAAAATGATTTATTGAGGGGTAAAAATTACAGCAACGAAAATCATGCTTTGGTTGTACAGACATTAAATTAATTGAACTCATTTGATTTTATTTAGGCTAATATCAATTTCTTTAGTATATTTTTACCTGTACCTATTACTGTAGAATACTGAAACAGGACTCTCTCTTACATGAAGTTACAACCTCTTGAATAATAAAATTTAGTTTGAAGACGCCGTTTTTAATAAGACAACTGTTATCAATAGACATTCATGATACGCGTCAATCATATGAATGTGCTTGCTTTCATTTCATGCTGTGAAAAAACTAAATATAGGTATAGGTATTTGTAATATAATATCTATATAATAAAAATATGAATCCATGTTTCCTTTAGTCACGGCATCACACGAGAATGGCTGGCCCGATTTCGCTTATTCTATTTTTGATCTGTTTCTTATTGTCAGAATAAAGTCCTCTTGGAAGAAAAAAAATAAGAAATTGAGCGGGTAATTTTTACTTTGTCAGTTTCGTCGATGACGAACCTGACACAAATAACGCTGGATCCGCTAATTTATTCATTTTTTAAATCAAGACGTACAACCTTATTTAAGGATGTATAAAAACGAAAGAAAACAAATTTGTCTCGTTCCATAAAGATTTACGGGTCGGAAAATGTTATCGATATCAAATGTAGGCAATCCCGCAAATTGTTCTGCATACGATAGTTTTAAGAACAACGCTTGCTTGAGCTTACAGCTATGATTGCCGGCCTCTTTCTTACAATGGAAATATAGGGTCAAACAAAATTAAATGCATTCCGTCTTGGAGCTAATTTTGACCCTCAAATACAACAACTTTTTGTATGGGACCAATATCGTAATCCAAAAAAAATTATTCACTTTCACATACTACAGTGCCGATCAGCCGATTCTTGTTTGTATGGAGAAGTAAATAAAAATGGGATTTCGATGTTGATCCCATACAAAAAGTTGTTGTATTTTAGCAACAGAATCACCACCGAGAAGAATGCAGTTGATTTTGTTAAGTCCTGTATATGTTTTGCGTTGGAAATATTTTATGCGAAGTCCGAAATTCAACGCTGCGAGGAGTGCTAGTAAACATAATAAATACTTTTAGTAAACTGTGAAGAAGCCTTAACAGTTCAGACAGCGGCATCCGAGCGAGTAGAGCTAACAAAACGGCGACAGTAAAAATGCAATGCAGTGTACTCTGTTGTCTGTATTGCGCTGAACCGCGCAAGTATGTTACACTCAAAATGGACGTATTCATAACATGAGCTACAATTATTCATTTGCTCTTACGAATCTTATCAAGGCCCAAGGTGGTATCCTCAGCACTTGCCAGAGTGTCTGTGTCTTGTCTCGAACCGCTAGTGGGACCCAAAAGATAAGGAGACCATGTTCTGGCCCCATATGGGCCGTAATTGATTGTTTTAAACTGATTATTGGTCATAAGTGGCATTTTGTGTTCTCAATGGAATAAATTATTTTTGACTTTGACTTTCACCAACGTTGCGCATTTTAATATTCTCCGCCTCTCTTCTTCGCCGAGTTAAGGATTTGGCACACTAGTTGCAGTCTGTGGTCAGGTCTATACAAAAATCAATATTATACTAACTGGAACGTAGACCGCAACCAATGTGCTGAATCCTTTAGTGTGCCTGTTGCTGCAAATCAAACAGAGAAACAATAAATATTTAATTAAAAAAAACGCTACGTCCTTTTTAGTATTCGCATATTATCTATATCAAATCCAAATTTTGGTGATATAATACTAAACTTGCACTAGTTATTTAAAACGCAATAAATTAAACCCTGATTAAAAACATCTTGAATTTTGTATAACGTCACGATATGCAATTCGAAATCCCGATGTTTTGACCACGTATACCGATTTAAAACTAATCAGACCTGGCAACACTAGTCCCAACTACTTTAACCCAACAAACTGTAAGTCCAATTTTTTTTTCGCAAAGCCGCATGCTAGATGTAAATTTATCAAAAAGTCGTTGTTATAAGTACGGGTCTAGCAAAGCCGTGCAAGTGCCCTGAATCCGAATCACGCCTCGTCGTAAACACACATTGTCGTCTGCATGGCACACGATGGGCGATCATAACTTAAACGCAGGTTCAGGAATATTGCTACAATATTTACTACATAAATTGTTGTTAATAACTTTAGTTATGAGCATAGTAGGTCGGACTATAAACTCGTTCTGTAATATCTGACTGGATGAAATGAAGTTTGAAAGAGGCAAATATCAAATTCAACGGATAGATATGTTATATATACGGTGTTGTTTTGGTCAGTGACATCCAATTGGGGGATGATGAAGTTAATGTTATATGCAAGTTTTATAAAAGAAAACCTCTTCACACCATTCTAAAAAATTCAAAACGAATGCGGAAACTCGCTCCCTCGCGCGTAGCTCGCGCGTAGTTACTTTATAAATACTACGCCGTAGCTAGTAAGCTATAAAGAGGCGACTTACGGTTGAAGTCTGAAGCAAAGTTTTTGACATTTTGCGTTGATAATTTAAATTTTCATCAAATATCATTTTTCTTACGTAGAATCTTTATTAAATCTAAAAAAAAACTATGTAATATTTTAGGCTCAGTTGAAAAATTCTTCTCAAGCAATAAATACATGAAAACACCAATTTTATTTCAGCGTTGTCTACACGAAATTACAAAAAAAATGCTTCACACTGCACCCGCTACTGTTATGAGTTTCGAGTCGCTCGCTAGTAAGTATCGCAATAAGTAGATAATTGATTTTTTTGCGTTTTTCTATTTAAAAAAATGGCATCAGTATCGTTGTACAACCACCCCTGCGTTCATCGCTGACCAAAACAACACCCTGTATTATTTACAGATCGTTGTTTATAAATTTAATACTAAACCTCACCTACACTACACGTAGGTACGGGTGTTGCAATCTCACTACTAAACCGTATTGCATTTATTTTATGAACAGGCGTCGCAATTAAACGTAGGAAATTAATTGGTGTCTCATACCTAACTATTTGATTCGTTGTGTTTAGATTAACCTTACAACCAGATTCGTAAGTACACTTAAACAATACATATTGATTTAAACTATATGTTCGTTACATTTTTTTACAAAGAAAAATTTTACAACTCAGCCAATATCGCCAATATAAAATATATATTTATAAAAGAGTTTCTTCAGCTTGATAAAATTAGTATAAACAATATATATATGGAATATATAGAAAAGTCAAGTCCTAACCATAGCAGTGGTCGTTCTTCTGCATTCTATTGTTTATTTCTAGGACAAATCCCACAACAGGATACCAATAGGTCTGAGACTAATCCGATTAGAAGCTCTGAGCCAGCAATACTCGGGAATAAACATCGGAAAACGATCTATTAAGCCGGTCTCACTCAAATTTTGCTGTGTTGTTGTGTTGTTGTTAAAAGCTTTAGTTTTTTTTAAATAACTAGATGTTTCCCGCCCGCGTTTTGAGATTGCTTCCTCCCCGCCCGTCACAGCGTGATGTTTTATTTCATGAATAAGCTATCCAACACAAAAATATATTTTCAAATCGGACCAGTAGTTTCTGAGATAAGCGCGCTTAAATAAACAAACAAACAAACTCTTACTCGTAACGACGTATCCGTAAGAGACCGCTAATTTCGCAAGGACGGACCGACAGCACGGTAGCTCAATTGGTAGAATGTTTGGCCCGGTTAGCTAAGAAGTTGCTGGTTCGAATCCCGCCCGTGCGTAAAATTTTGGATTGTTATTTCATGTCCATGAATAAAAATATGCCACTGTGAGTGTTAAAAACATTCTAAACCAAACTCTTCAGCTTTTTTATGTCTGTACTTACATATTATCGGACTCTTTAGTTTACTAAAGAATGAGGAAACCTAGTATGCCTCGAAAGTCAACAACGAAACTGCTTACCAGTAAACCTACCAAAAACAAACTGAGTAAAAACAAATCCATGCCAAGGACCGGCCAACAACGTCGATTTGTCGACCTCCGTGCTGAAGTGGCTAAGCATGTTCGTTTCAAGGCGTCGCCACTCCGAGGTCTCTGGACGTTTGATTCCTGGTCCGGTCAAACTAGAAATCAAAATTTTCTATATCAGATCTGGGTGTTGTGGTACCACCGTTGTTTCTGATTTCCATAACACAAGTGCATTAGGTAGCTACTTACTTTGGGATCAGAGCAATGTATGTGATTGGTGTTCAATATTAAAGAAAAACACATACTCAGTAAAATCAAATCGATCGTTAATGTCAGAATGGATGTTAGTTGGTAACAACATTAGTTGCGTTAACTATCAATCACGCAACCGGTCTCAAGACTTCGTATTGTTATGTAACTACTTAGTAGGTTTACGTATTTAAAGTCTGCAAAATTTGGTAGTATGTAATACCTATATATAATCAAGTGCAAAATGTCATCATTCTTATTTAGTCGTGTGCGTTATTAAAACTGATAAGGGAACAGATTCTGGTGTAGTTTGTATACGAATAAGTTCGGTCACAACTTCTGTGCATTTCGATTTCGTTTTGGTAGTTTTTCTACGAGTGAATATATTAATTTCTTTTTCAGGTACAATAGTTTAACTCGCAATCGAATTACCACATGAATCGCCGCCAGTAAAACACGGAAATAGTACCTCTATATCTACTAGGTTCATTGATTGTTTTTACCGACTTCACCAAAATCAATTTGAAACCCTATTTGTTTCTAATTCTATGGTATATCGGATACAAATCTAGGCCGTGAAGTAATACAGGGCTACTATTTTTGAATAACTCGCGTTAAGATGGCATTGATATTTTTCCAAGGAAAATAAGGATGATTCCACACGCGAGTACAGTGATTTAACAAAAGATAACTGAATTTTGTAAATACTATCGTCTTTATTTAGCGTGATTTCTATATTTAAGCGAGTGATTCTAAATAGGGCCCCAGATTGACGACCCGTCTGGTGTAGTGGTTGAGAAATCGCCTACTACGCAGCGGGTTGCGGGTTCGATCCCCGCACAATACAAACATTTGTGTGCATGAACATGTCTGTTTGTATTGGTCTGGGTGTTTTCTATGTATATTATGTATGGTATTTACAAACAAAAAAGTATTTAAGTATTATATCCTTTGTCTGCTTACCCATAACACAAGCTTTGAGTAGCTTACTTTGGGACTAGATGGCGATGTGTGGGAATGTCCAAAGGATATTTATTTATTTATATTTAGATATTCACAAATCATTTCATTCTGTATATGGAGTCTCCGTTAAGAGTAAAGGAAGATTTGAACGCCCTTGAGTACTGTTAAGTGTGCCTACTGTCTATTCAAACAAGTCGAAAGTAGCTTTCCTATTTTATTTAAAAAAAAACTGACTATACTTACAGCTTAAAATAACGTTAAAATAAAATTCATCTTCTATTTAGGAGAAACAAATTCTTGTGTGTAGACTGTTGGTGTAAGTAAGATTGACATCATGCACCGACTCCAATAGTAGATTGTTATACAAGGGGAGAAAGTGACCCATTTCACTCGTGTTGTTTTTGGCGCTCGAACGGAGTGAGAGCGCTTATTATTCGAGAGTGAAATGGGTGCTTTCACCCGAGATAAACATACTATTTTTCGTTTCGACTGTGAATAAAAAATAAATATATTTAGCTATGTTATTGTAATGAGAGGATCAGATATTACGTTGTTTGGCGAGAGATGAAACCTCAAGTTTTTTTACATAAAACACACGATTAGAAGGACAGTAACGGGACGGAAGACAACAGAATACATAAAACGCGGATGATATCAAATATTTCAAATCAGTGTTAAAAATATCGATCGATTCTTTCTCACAGACAATAATAATAGTAAAAGAATGCAACCATAACCTTGTCACCAAAGCTACCACTGGTTATGTCAAATTCCAGGTTCAATTTTGCCACTTGAGATAGCGCTATGAGTGACAGCTAAAGGTAGGAGTGAGTAAGAAGATTAATGAACAACAAAATCGCAGCAAGTCGACTCCGCCAGCTTAATAATCTGTGCAATAATCGACCAAAATCTAAAAAAATACATAGTCAAAGACAAACAATGTGTCACACTTGAAAATGAAAAAAAAAGTGCACTATGTATGGCGGTCAACCGAATATTATATTTTTAGATCTTAAATTGTTAAAAAATAGACCAATGGTCACTGATTTTTAAAAATTACATTTTTTTTAAAAATCAGTGACCATAACATACGCTTAATGTTTAGCATATCTTAAAAACATTGAAAGGTTGTTTATTTTATTAATATGATGTGACTCAATTATCTTAACCTCCATATCTGATCATAGCATTTATAACTAAATTACTTTCCACCCTAGGGATGCAAAAGCTATTTTCCACCCGTCTATCTTCACATGAAAGTTCAATTTTTCGAACAGGAGAAATGAAAAAGAATTTGTTTCACCTAAATAAAATACAAATCCGTTTTTTCAAGCTTGTAGTCAGCTTTCGTGAAGTCTGAACTATCTTTGCAAGCTTGAATGGCTTATTTGGCTCCTGTAGCTATCCTTAATATTATAAAGCTGAAGCGTTTGTTTGAACGTGCTGATCTCAGGAATTACTAGACTGGTTTGGAAAATTATTTTTGTGTTAGACAGCTTATTTATTGAGGAAGGTTTTAGGCTATAAAACATCACACTGGAATAGCAGGGGAGGGAGCACAATAACGCGCGGACAAAGTCGCTGAGAACCGCTAGTTTATTACAAAACAACATTTTAAGATAGACAGTGAGCCCAGTCCCAATTTCCCCTCCTGCCAACAGAGCACTTAATGGTTTGATTACACAATGATACGATACCTAGGGAGGGACAGGGGACTGTTCCAAGGTCGTCGGTACGTCTATTGTTAGAGCATCAACGAAACAATACACAACATGGATACAGATACCTAAATATTTTACCAAAGATAGATCATCCAATTACAATTTTCACATTAAAAAGAAAGAATCTGTTATTCGATTGGTTTGAAAACCAATAAAGCCTTTAGACCCCATACACAATGCGCCTTTTAGCATCGATGCGGTCGCGCGTTTTCGAAATGCGTGTTAGCATCGCGACTCACGCAATAAACAGATTTTGGCATCGATGCTGAAGCTCTTTATTACTCGTATCGATGCACTCGCCAATAAACAGATACATTTGTTAATGTCCAGTTTCTGCATCGCGAAGCGTCGATACTAACGCGCGTTAGTATCTCTACTATATTGACGCTAAAAGTAGCGCAAGTGTGCAAAGGTTGAGTATTTGCGACTGCATCGATGTTGCATCGCAACTGCATTGCGACTGCATCGCTGCTAAAAGTCACAGTGTGCAAAGGGTGTTAATTTCAGTGGCTCTCCCTTTTGACGACCTCCGTGGTGTAGTGGCTAAGCACGCTGGTTTCAAGTCGTCGCCGCTCCGAGGTCCCAGGTTCGATTCCCGGTCGAGTTAAACTAGTAAGCAATATGTTTGTATATTGTCTTGGGTCTGGGTATTTTGGTACTACCGTTGTGTCTGATTTCCATAACACAAGTGCAATGAGCTACTTACTTTAGGATCAGAGCAATGCATGTGATTGGTGTCCAATATTTATTTGATTAACCTACTTCAAACTTAAAAAATCATTATGTATTGTTATGAGTTTCTTTTATAACGGTCGGGGCTTGCAAGGTCTTTATAACAATTAATAAAACGTACTAAATGGACATTTTATTTTCTATGTTTTATAATTATCTAGTTTACACTTAATCTACAATGTTCACCAAACATCATTATCACTACAAATAAATATATATTTCTACTTTACAACTAAACACACACAACTTAAATGCCTATTAAAACAACGGACTAGTAAATCATGTTAAATACACCGTGTTCCTGAGGTTATACATTACCTTTGGCATGTTATTCAGATCAATAAATTGAAAATTTCATTCCAATTTGATAGTTCCAAATTCTCTTTCAAGAAGACCCTCCGGGCACTTTACAATGAAGAGATATCGAACTCACTGACCTCTTTTTTTCTCACATGTGTACCATTAATATTATTATTATGTGTATATACTGTGTATGTTTATTATTCCATAATTGTGTATTAATGTATACGGTATTTATGTAATAAGTAGTATGTATGTTTATTTTTTATTTTAAATACCTATTGTAGTTTTAATCAAGCTCTCTCTTTTGCCCTTCTATCACTTCCTTCGCGCCGCCAGCATTTCCTCTGTATAGACCTTTGGTTGACTGGTAAAGAATCCTTTTAGCATTAAGTCCGCCATATGTTCCTTTTGTTTGTGCATAAAGTTTGTTACATAAATAAATAAATATTTTTTTACTTGGTAAATATTTTTAAGAATTGATTTTTTGATGGCAATAAGTAAATAAATGTCATTCATTCTCATTTTATCACAACACAACACGAAATGCTGCTAACTTAGGTTATTTTGCACACTATGAAATTCAGTTTGGTAGTTTTGGTTGCACAAAGGGGCAACCTCTCACAAATAAAGACTCTTTCTCACTGCACAACACAATTAAATTGGTTATATTAAAATAGAAATAACTTAAAAACTATGCTTCTTAAACTACCACTACTTCTATTCAAAGTTAATGTATATTTTCAGGAACACGTAGGAGTACTAGTACCATTACCATGAGTTTACTCAATAGCTACTACGGTTTTTATTTGATGGCGACCACGTCAATTTTTGTATGGAAAATTTTAGTTCTGTCAGTGACCGCTAGAGGCGCTGTACAATTTTCCATAGACTTTTTTCACGTCGTCGCTAGCGAGTGAATCCGTTGTAAACTCATGGTAACGGTCTGAGTCAAAAAAGTTTTTTTTACAATTTGAATCTGTCAATATTCTGCATTCACTTAATACACACATTCTTAACCTTAAACTAGTGTCTTATACTGATTTTGGTTCATAAGGCCAGCATATCGCTGACCCAGGTGGTCAATGTTCGTCTGAACAGTGTCTCAGAAACAAATAACATAGTATACAATACTGATACAAGTAATTTTGAGGTATGTTCTTATTTATTATATTAATAATAATAAATATTGAGGTAAACATAAATAATAAGTGTTTAATAATAATCATAATTTCCTACCTCTTGCAACCACTGGCTTATTAACTGAATAAGATCCATCGGAGTCATACACTTTCTTCTTACTGTAACCACCCTTCGTATCATATCCGTAGCTTTCATATCCTTGATAGGCGTGGCTACTTCCATGATGCGGCTTGTCATATCCTTGATACGATTGGTCATATCCTTGATACGATTGGTCATATCCTTGATACGATTGGTCATATCCTTGATACGGCGCGCCGTATCCGTGATAGTCGTGATCGTGATGATGAGAGTAAATTGGCTCATGTTCAATGTATTCTTCGTGTTTGTTGTGTTTGAGGTAGTGCACAAACCAAAGGACGAAGTGCCAGCCCTTAGTAACAAGGACATAGAATATAATTCCGTAGACGATTTTTAGGATGAACAGTTTTGAAGCGGCGACGTAGAAGAAGTGTACTGCGGACAAATGAGAAGGATTACATTATATTGATTGCTTGTTTTTTAACTACAATTAATTGTTAAAATTAATAAAAAAAAATTATAATACTAAATTATTAGGGCATTTTTATATAACACAATTTCGTGTTTTTTTTAGATAGATACGAAGCTTATTGTCAGAATCCTAATGCTGACTAGCATATCGAACTCGGCTTAGTCGATAGAATCGAACAAAATATACTGTCACTGGTCAATATAGCTTTTAATAAAATCCGTTGTTTTCTTGACAGTTTATATTCCTTATTTATTAATATTAACACAGTACTTGACAACCACTTTAGTACCACTAATCAACCGGCTTACATCACTTAAGCGTATTATCTCGCTAAATTCACAAAAATAGGCTCTAGTCCGAATGCCTTCAGTATCTTATCTCTGTCATCTATTCCCATCCCGCGCTACATGCCAAGGGGCATCAAGAGCTTAGAATATAAACCTTAAACATCCTACCTATTTATCATCGGTGTCGACTAAACAACTCAAACAGGGAATCTGAATAAATAGGTCCATGTGGTCTTTCTAGTTTCTCTACAAATTTCTCGTACTGGTATTTCGTGTGATCAGTATCCTTGTAACTGTACCAGACGTCTGGGACGTATTTCGAAATGGCCAGAGCCCATGCCATGACTAGAATGATTTTCATGCTGGCCAGAATTAGTCCGATGCCCAGAACTAACTTGTACAGCCCGACTTTTGCTGCTAGTGCTATTACTAAGTGGGCTGCAACAAAATAGAACAGTTTGATATTAATTTATTCGAAAGGAAATTATTGATTTTATTTTTATTAAGGTACCTGCCGACATATAGCTGACTTTATTAAAATTTTTATTACGTTTGGGCTCGTTGTTTTCCGCGAATTTAAAGTTTAGTCCATATTGTTTTATTCGATATGAGAGCATTTATATTATTTAAGCAAACGCTTTGCTTTTAATCTGAATCTATCTAGAACAGACTAAACTCTGGATTATTAGATTATCTTGATTATTTTATTGCTTTGGCGAGACTTTTTCGTCCTAATATAACTTTAATTGTTAAAAAACTTGTAGCAAAAAATAACTTTAAAAAAGTAAAAACCGACTTCAAAACCAAAATGCACTAAAAACACTCAGTGTCATATTTTAAATTCATAAAGATGAAATAAGAAAGATAAACGTCTCGCACAACGACGTATCCTTAAGAGACCACAAATTTCGCAAGGTCGGACCGACAGCACAGTAGCTCAATTGGTAAAGTGTTTGGCCCGGTTAGCCAGAAAGTGCTGGTTCGAGTCCCGCCCGTGCGCAAGTTTTGGGTTTCTTATTTCATCTATCTATATGAAAATAAAAGCCTATCAGATTTTTTGCTTCAAAACTTAATATTTAACTGTATTTTCTTGCCTAACAGAGAATCGATTCTACCAACCTCAGGTAAGACTTATCCGCCTGAATAACTTTAAAACGTCCGATTTTAAAATTAAACTTACCTAAATGAATGGTAATAAATATGTAAACTTTTTAAATAAGACGTTGGAAAAATCAGACCTAAGTTAATTTAATTTCTTCAGCTTTATTCTCCTACTTATCGGATCGATAGTAATTTTCGCCTCGAGACGAAGCCTACAAAATACGATGCTAATAAAAAACAAATCCGCCATTGGAATGTTTCAATTTGCAACTATTCAGATTTAAATCTCCTCAAGATGATAAGGGTGGTGTCGCACGGACCTCTTCTTACGACGCCAATCGTGGGGCGACTCGATATTTAATACTGTGGGATTATGTGACATCGTCTCTCTGAGGTTTATTAAAGATACACTTCTTAGGTTTTAAAAAAAATATGAATAAAATATTAATGGTGTCAAACTATTTCAAGATAATTTTAGCTTTTTAAAAGATACCTTGTAAGTACAAGTTACTTAGACACTTGGCTAAGTTTCTCTAGTCGACTGATTTTCAGATCATTTAAATAAATAAATAAATGATTAGGTATACGCTAACCTTTAGTGATATAAACGTGACACCGTCGTCTTTGATTCTACAGAATTAACTTAGTTTCTTTCATTCACTGGTAACATGACACTCGCTTTGATTGAAGATTTTCAAGCGGAATTTTCGTTATTTCCTTATCAATATTTGATTTAACAAAAGAACATCAAATTTACTTTTTTGCTGTTTATAGTGTTATTAAGTATAATATTTTTCACTCCTCAACATTTATTAGTAAATTCTTTAAAATCTATCTCAAAAATCCCTAATAAAATCTCATTATTTGTCCAATGAACTTATAAGACTTACAACTTGAAATTTTATGTTAAAATATTTAAAGCCGATTTACATGAAAAGTTATATTAAACACCAATATTTGTTAAGCTAACTTTGGAGCAAAACTTTTCTAAAACATTTTGCATCAAATTAGGTGTAATTGTATTTCTTGGAATATTTGATAAATAATCTTGAACGTAGCCTAATATAAATCTTTAGAAAATATTCCTTGGGTTTCGACACCAACAGTACATGCAAATATTAAAACCAAGATGGTAACCAGTGTCGGAAGTCTCGACATAGTTCCCTGTAAAACCACCAGGTGGCGCTCGAAAAATGCCGTAACAAAATTAATGTTTTCGTGTATTTATTGATCGAGAAGAATTTTCGAAAGAAGCTTAAAAATTACAAATATTTTTTAAGATTTATTAAACATACAAGCTACATAAGTTAAAATAATATTTAATGAATTAGAAAATCATAAAATTGAAATTGTCTACGTGAAAAGTCAAAAATGTTGCATCAGACTACCAGCGCAGGATGAAAAACCACCTGGGTAGGAACCGCTATAGGTAACCACATTACTTTTAAAAATAAATTGAAAAATAGGTACTTACTGAGCAACGCATATTTTCCTTTTCCCCTAGCTTCGACATCTCTCGAATTGAAATCGTCACACTCCACACAACACACAGATAATGCAACCAGTAATAAGATTAAAGCGTTCATCTTCCTTTATTGTTTTCACGCCCGATTCCTTTGCCTCTCTTTGGTGGAAAAAGTAACGTCGAAGAAATATTTTTTTCTAAATTGCGCGCTACCTTTTTCTTGACTAAAAATTCGCCATGTATTCAAGAGGTTGCATTTTATCAATTTTTTTCGATATTTATTGTAATTTCGTGAGGTTGTGATTCGATTTTCAAAAATAATCTAACTGTACCGAGCGCCAATATCACACAAAAGTCAAACTAGAAATGATTGGTGTTTCACATTAACGCGTCATGAAGTCCTGAAGCGATAATGAAATGATAATAGATGAGAAAGTGTTGTCAGTTCGTATTCTAACGTTTACGCATTTTCACGTAATGCAAACTTAGAGAGCTGTTAGAAATGTTGTGTCAACTCTTCCCATATATGTTACACTTGTTACTTAATGTTTATAATACCAAACTCACCTACGAAGGCTCTTTATAGAAATGAGGCTAATAAGATAATGATTGATTGTGTGGAATTTTAATGCAAGTCAATTGATGTTCAAAGAAAGATTTTATTATTTAAGTTTCGAGTAGATTGTAGTAACATACTTATTTTAATGAACTTAAGAAAATAAATTATCACTGGTTTTCAGAGGAAAAATCTCTGCTCCATTGAACAGTTTTTATAAACCGTAGAGCACAATCATTTTCCTTGCCATGAAAATACAATCGTAACAATTGTAAAATATGGCTTCAAACGCCTATACCTACTTTGAAAGATAAGGAGGCATATCGAGTGCTTTAAATATGTCCCATTGAAAGACGGATGCAATTAAAAAGTTTACTACACATGCTATCTCTTTCGCATCATGCCACGCACGTGGAGCCCGTATCCCGGGATTTTTGGGTGCTCCGTTTAGCCAGGACTATTATCGCGGGATTGCGCCGACGTGTGGGCAATCATCGTTAAATTTGGAAATAATGAGCAGTTCGCGTTTACGAGTCACACGATATGGCACTGATAGTGGTGTGCGGGAGTCTTGTCGAATTGTAAAAGGCAATTTTGATTGATTGATTGAAATACAAGAAAACTAGTCTTGTCTTTTTCCTTGTAAGAATAGTGTGGTAAACCAATATATTTTTTGTGTCGGTACTTATCTTATATTTTGATATGCAGTGGGCTCAAAAGTGGCCGTTGGGGTAAAAAGTTCTAGATTGGAGACCCTTTAACTAAAAGCGCAGCGTAGGACGTCCATCGACAAGATGGGTAGACGACCTTGTAAAGATTGCAGGATCACACTGGATGCAGACCGCTCACAACCGGTTGCCGTGGAGGAGGAGGCCTATGTCAAGCAGTGAACGTCCTTTGACTGATAAAGATGTCGATGATGATGGCTCAAAATAAATTACATGATAAACTTCAGTCAGTTCTTCGAATGTTAACCAGATGATATTTAGCAAATTCTTGGGAGTCACGAAGTGGAGTCTGGTAACAGAAAACAAAGCCAGAATATTAAAACTTCATTCACTCGCAAGCTGTTAACTACTACAAAACTTTGTAAGGGTTCAAGTTAAAGATTCACTGCTGAACATAGGTTTTACACAGAACACGGTTTTACACAGAAACCGATCATAAGCGGTCTGTATCCAACAACTTTATTTATAGTTGCAGATAAAATGAAGATTTTTAGGTTGAGATATTTACTGTGCTATATCGATATTTTACTTATCGAATAGTAACTAGAACATCGACGTGTCTCCTCACTATGCACGTGACGTTCGTAAGAACCATAATGTCTGTTCCATTTTGATGGCTGATGAACTGATCCCAATGGCTGTGATTAAGGAAATTAATCCAGCCGTTCTAATAATACTCATAGCCGATATTGTCATCTGAGTTTCGCTTTAGGATACGAACTGTAAGCCTTCTTAAAGCTTAAAACGTATACCTTTGAATTATGGAACTTGGGATCTAAAACGTTTAGGCAAATATAAACAGACCTAAATTGAGCTAGTACCCAATGAGGCTATTAAAACACAATGTTAATATGAGATTAAAGAAAAGCTTAAAATAGGTCGGTATTGAGTTATTATTATTGGTTGTTGGGCCCTAATGTTGCCAGCTCGACCAAGTATGATCTATTGTGGCGCGGTATTAAGTTAGGTAATTTTGTATGCAATTAAGAAAAGTTCGAAAGATTTTTGATATATTTGGTTTTTATTTAACAGTGTGGCATTTATTTAAATGTGTCAAATATGGATTTCAAATTTGAAATTATCATTTTGATGTTCTGAAATTGTCTACAAATCTATGCATTGCAGTTATCGAAAATCTGTATCAGACATTTTAAAAAAATATGAGATGGGTTTGTCTTGACTACACTAGACGTTGCATCGAGTTAAAAAACTTACGTCGAGACCAACGTTGTAAAGGTATTATTTGAAAAAAGACTCTCAAAGAAAAAGTATTATCGCAAAAACACTCGCAACTAAAATAATACAAAGAGCAACAATTGTACAAAGCAAAACAAATAAGAGTAAAGTGCGGAAACTTTTCACATGTTCAAAATCGTATCCGCATTTTTGTATAGTAACGAGATAACACGAACTACAAATAGTGATGCTAGATAATGTTTCATATCGATGGAAACGGTAATAACTTACAGATTTTAATTCGTTTTTTTTAGGTTTGTACCATAAAATGGTACTATAGTTGAAAGCTAACACAGCAAATCTAACGCACAGATGTTCTATTATGTAATGATCTGGAACAAGTATTTTTCGGTTTTATCTGCCTCATTCAATTATCAGAGACTAAATAGTTATTTATTTAAACTTTATTGCACTGTTAATCGTACACTTGGCGGACTTTTAATGCCTTATGGCAGTCTCTACCAGTCAACCGCTTGGGAAATGCCGAGAGAAATAGTTGCATTGTATAATTATACAGATTTATCAATCACAGATCAATGAATACTATTTCGGATTCAAAATACTACTTCGGATCCATAATACCTATTGAATTTTTTGACGATGCGTTTATTGTAGTGGTAAGCACTCTTGAGTACTATGCCAGCGGTCGCTGGTTCAATACCCGGAAGGGGCAAATGTTTATGTGATGAGTACTAACATTTGTACATAAACGTCCTAGTCCTAGTCATAAACGTTTATATGTATTTAAGTATTAAAGACACACGCCCCCGTCATTATCGTTGTCTGGTAATCGTAGCGCAAGGAAGAAAATTTTTAGTTCAAAACCATGACAATTGGTGTGTGGTCTGGCACATGTTTTATTTAAAACATTTATCGTGAAGCATTATCTCAAAAAGCTGTTGAGTTTTTAGGGTTCCATAGCCGAATGGCAAAAGAGGGAACCCTTATAGTTTCGTCAAGTCTGTCTGTCTGTCTGTCCGTCCGTATGTCACAGCCAGTTTATTCTAGAAACTAGAAGCCTACAAAGTGGTAAAATGGGCATCCCTCCCCCCATCTTACTTCTAAGTTAAGCGATTGCAAATTTTGGAAAAAATATATAATGTAGATTATCTGATTATCTGATAGAGATATCTTAACAAATTCTTTTAACGAAAATTGGTTTGGACGGGATCAAATCAAAAGTTTTTGAGATATAGCTCATTTTCAACAACCTTAAATATAACTTTGTTCTTCATACAAACACTATGAAAAACAAAGTTCTATTTGCTGTCAAAATATTGTGGTATTTCATTTAGTGAAAGTAAGTGGATTCCCTAATTCTCGCACTTAGCCGGTTTTTTGTTTCTTCTATTATGGGTAATATCGATATAAGTTTTGTAATGCACATCTCTAGATACAATAAGCGGCTGCCACACGTCATCTGTTTGAATAGTTTATTCCTCACATCCCCGGTAACATGTACTTTGTACGAGAAACATGGCGCTTTTATTTAGTTATCGGGAGAAAAGCATTGGACCGTTATATTTTTTGCATTTGCAAGATAAGGACATCTTTATGCACAGGATGCTTTGTTTGGGTATCATGAAAATACCACTCATTATATTTCATGAATCATAAATTACTGAACCTAATAAAATATGTTTTGTTCTGTGTACGAATACGTTAGGATACCATAGTTTTGAAGATGTTTTTAATAACAATACAACCTAGTAGTATTCACTGCTCCCTGGAGAAGGATTATTTGAGATTCTCTTCTAGTTTTATTAAAATTTTAAGCGGGAATGCAATAGCTATGTGATGACCTAAGTAAACCAAATATTGCGCCCGGGCTAAACTCAAACGTGCAACATCTGGTTACAGATCCAAGCATCTTTCAATTGAGCTACTGTGCTGACGGTACGCCCGAGCAAAATTTCTAATCTTTTATAGATACGTCATTAAGCGTGACGTAAGCGCTATCTACCCGTTTTTTTATGCAAAAGTGGACCAAGTAGATGACCAATTTCCAAGTTGAATTTATTTATTTCATTACATAATAAATTCAATTTGGAAATAGGTAGGGCTTCGCTATCCAACGGTTTAGAAAGTTTTTAACACCTACACTGTCATATTTTATATTCTTAAAGATGAAATAGTAATAATGAATAAGAAGTTGCAGGTTCGAGCCCGTGTGCAATTAGTGCTTTCTTTTTTTTCAGCTATAAGAATATGAAATATGACACTGTGATTGTTATAGTACATTATGATACAAGTGTGCTAAGTTGACCATTATATACAAGGCGATATTGTGTGCGCACGAGCGAAAGCGAGTGCGCCATAAGAAAGCCGCGTATATAATGGTCACAAGCACACGCGTATCATACGACGTTTTTCAACACACTTGCGCGGAAAAAACAAGACTCTTCATTTACTAAGTTTTTAATTATTAAAACATATAGTAAAAAAACATTTCACTCGATTTTGATGGCAAAGACTTTCGCACGCGTTCTTTGCCTCGTTACGTATGTCCGGCGGAGTAAATAATAGGTTTTCTTCATTTTCTTCACTTGAATTAGGCATTTTCATTAATATTACACTTCTTAAATAATGCAAACTTCGTCACAGCCGACAATTATTATTTACGAAAAATGGCGCATTGTTTTTTTTTCTTGCCGCGATACCGATGCTCGCGCAAGGCTTAGGCGCGAACTAGATTGGCCAAAAGCCAAGATTAAAAATGAAATAATTCGTGTTTAAAACACAAATCACAGAAAATGTTAAACGAGTTTGAGCCATTTTTTAGTAATAAATCTGGATTTACCATTTATTGAAATAAATATGTAGATACTGTTATTTTTCGCATAAATACTGTTTGTTGCTAAAATAAAAGTATTGTATAACCCGACTAAATTATATCGCTTCTTCTTCTTACTTACGACTTGGTACTAGGGTACAAACCTAAATTGGTCGGGTTAATAAACTAAAGGCACTAGTGCAATAATATAATAAAAAAGCACGCGTGTTTAATATCTATGATTATGAGCCAAAAATCGGTGGAATAAGGACGTCGTTATGAGCAAGTGTGTTGAAAAAAACATTATAAACCATCTAAAATGCTATCCCAAATGGTGTATTCTGTCAACAGACAGTTTTAAGAGAATATTAGAGAAAACAAAAAGCTTTTATTGGTAATTTTACCTTTACACCTGAATTATTAGTGGCAACACGTGACAATGCACTTTAAGTCACTTTTTGCACAAGTACTTCGGCAATTTCGGCGGCCCGAGCGGTTAACAACTTTACTGGGGAAGTTTAATTTCCTCCATTTTGAGAAACTTTGGGTGCCGTTCACCTGAACATTAAAATCACAGAGATTTGATTAAACTAAAGCTAATCTAGTAATTCTAAGAAACAAGTTATTTACTGTATTTCATAAATCTAAACCTCCATTCATATTTTGAAAAACGTCACGATCCGTCCGACTAAAAATATATGAAATGCGGATAATGTCCTCTGTAACTGTGAATGCGCGTCATTCTTGCGGTGAATTATTGTAATTTATGCTTAGAAACTTTACCCACTTGACTGACTCAGCTGTCCTTGTGAGCCGAAATCAAATTTAAATTACGCTGAATAAGATAGATGTACAGATTTCTTTGTAACGTCCGGGGTTGGGTGAATTTATCATAGTGATTGGAACGTCAGAACCAGCGACGCGTAATATTGACGCAGAGATGACGTCATGAGAGATACAGAGTCGAGAAAAAATGTGGCTGTCGTAATACGCCACTCTAAAAAAAGGTCGTGGTAGATATAAAGAACAAAACTTACTATAGGCTAACAACAAGTAGCTAAATTAAAGACTGAGTTATATGTTAAGACTGACTTATAAAGTAGTCTCTAGTAGTGTCTGGAATGTAAGACACATTTTTTTATTATCGTCAAATTTGAACGACCACTTGCTCCTTTCGTTCCTCCTTCTGGACATTCTACCTCCAGGGCACAAACGGCCACGGCCTATTTGGAAGTCCATTAATAGATGCCGGTCCCGAGCGGGTAGATGCAAGGACACCATCTTCAGTTAGGGATTTTCCGATGGAACCGATCTGTCCTGTGTTCTGCGGGTTCACTTCACAAGACATGTTACATTTATTGTCTTGTCCCGCGTGCCCTGATTCATGCTTTCTAGACGACGTTTATGTGTGCTAACGACAAGGCAATCCGCGTCGCTAATTACTGGGCACAACACAACAGATTTAAGTCGCTTTACCAACGACACGATAAGAAGAAAAAGACCAAACTTAAGAGCTAGGTTCTGGTCGGAGAGGTTTTATAAAAAAGAAGGTTCTCAGTTCGACCTGTATCTTTCAATAAATGTTTGTGTGCGAATATCTCGCGTTTGGCTGTACTGATTTTGATATGGTTTTCAGTACCTATAGTATCTGTAAGTTACTCGTAAGGTTTTTGTAATTATTTTAGTTCAATCAAAAACGAAGAAAGTGTTTCCACAAAAATAAACCGCCGTCGAAAAAACACTGAAATAACGCTAATAGAAGAAAAAAACTAATTTAAAGTCGGTGCATGATGTCAAACTAAACGGTCAGCAGCAGTTTACATACGCAAATCATCAACCGACTTCTAATAAGTTTGTTTCTTCTGTTAGTATTATTTTAGTCCTTTGAGTGTTTTTGGAGGCGGTTAAATATATCTGAAAACATTTCTTGACAGTTATTTTTTTCTGAAACACAATTTACTACTTCCATTTTACAAAATACATACAAGCTTTTGAATCGAAGTCGTTCAAAACAGACTTTTCAAGATCACGCAGCCTTAAAATACGAGTAAGTAGGATGAATGAGACATTCCTAACAATATTAAATCCTTAATAATGTACCATGATGGATCATAATTCTGGTCACGTTACAGAACAATATTAAAGGTATTTTATTGTGCTAGGATCCGAAAGCCTTCGAAAAAAAATTGATATCTAAGGTATTTTTTTATTTCTTTACGCTTCCGAAAATTAAATCCTATAAGAAAACATTAAAGTTAACATATTCCATTAGCGTTGTAAGTGTATGTATTACGGCCGTAAAATATATACATGTTATAAAGTAAATAATTGGATTCGTTTTATAAAAAGGGTAATACGCGTTACTCTTCGCCTCGGGGGTGACAGCTATGGTAATGCAGATATATTCGTACAATGTCGCAGGCAATTCTGTTAGATGGTATTTTCTAAATCAGTCTTTAGAGTCCACCACCAACTTGCCAATTCGAGAGCCAAAATCGCTTATACCTCGCGTCGTCTTTAATGTGAAGTTACTTAACGACCTCCGTGGTGTAGTGGATAAATCGGGTATATCAATAGACACAATAACACCCATTATACCTCTAATAGCTCCTTACTTATCTTATATCTTTAATGAATGTATTGACCAAAAAAAGTAAAAACCGACTTCAAAACCAAAATGCACTAAAAAGTCTTAAATAAACTCTTCACCATTGAAAGGAAAGGAATCCGTTTTAGGCAAACAATTTCTTTTTGGAGTCGGTGCTGTGATAGATGATGCTTGATGGTCAAAGTGATGGCACCGACTCCAAAAAGAAATTGTTTGCCTAAAACGGATTCCTTTCCTTTCAATGGTGAAGAGTTTATTTAAGACTTTTTAGTGCATTTTGGTTTTGAAGTCGGTTTTTACTTTTTTTTAAAGTTTATTTTATTTCTTCATTTTTAGTGATTACATAAGAGGGGGGGGGGGGAGTTGCACCTTATGATTCAATTTTTTAAGAAGCTACAAATTACCTATCATAAGTTTCGTCATTACTATAACTGAACTCCTAAGCGTTAAGGAGTTCCACCATCAGCTCAGCCCCACAAGATGTTAACTATCAGACGTAACAACACGTCAACATTAAGATTCTAGTAAAGAAATACTATACGTTCCTTTAAAATTTGAGGGTTTCCCTCGATTACACCAAGATCCCATCATCAGATCCCAAAATGGAAAAAATGGGACCAACTAGAAAGTACACCCTCTAAGTAGGCGAAAAAAATTTTCGATTCGGTCGACAAACGACTGAGATATGAGGTAACATACATACAAAAAAAAAAATGATAAAAAAAAAAAACATACAGTCGAATTGATAACCTCCTCCTTTTTTGAAGTCGGTTAAAAATCAGTTTCCAAATTTATTGAAACATAGTAAGGTTGTCCCTTTATTTAAATCGGGAGACAAAAGTGACCCCAGCAATTTTAGGCCTATTTCAATATTACTCACAATAAGTAAAATTTTTGAAAAACTAATTTATAATCAATTGCTTTCCCATTTTAAACTTAATAATTTACTACACGAAAAACAGTTTGGGTTCTCTAAAGGTAGAAATACCACTGATGCCGGAGTAACACTCATCAGACACATTCTTGATGCTTATGAAGACAAACATGATGCCGTAGGTGTATTCTGTGATTTATCAAAGGCGTTTGATTGTGTAGACCATCAGACACTGCTCATTAAGTTAGAACACTATGGTGTCTCGGAAAACTCATCTAAGTTGTTAAGTTCGTACTTATCAGGTAGAATACAATCAGTTAACATAAATGGTACCTACTCTTCCGGAGCCCCTCTTCAAATGGGGGTCCCCCAGGGCTCAATATTGGGGCCTTTACTTTTCCTGATATATGTAAACGACCTGCCATTTTATTCCACAAATCTTTGTGAGATAGTTCTGTTTGCTGATGATACTTCTTTGATTTTTAAAATGAAAAGACATGAAGAAAATTTTGACGAAGTAAACAATACTCTCTCCAAAGTATTGAATTGGTTCACCACCAATAACTTGTTGCTGAATGCTAGTAAAACTAAATGTGTAAAATTCACTTTGCCTAATGTAAAGCAACTTACACCAAATATTGTACTAAATGGTAATAATCTAGTTTTAATAGACTCCACTGTATTTCTGGGCATTACACTTGACTCAAAATTACAGTGGGGACCTCATATTGAAGCCCTAGCTAGGAGGCTAAGCTCGGCTGCCTTTGCAGTTAGAAAAATAAGGTATCTGACTGATGTTGAAACGGCGAGGCTTGTGTATTTTAGTTACTTCCACAGTATTATGTCTTACGGTCTTCTCTTGTGGGGTTCTGCTGCAGACATTGATACCATATTTATTTTGCAGAAAAGAGCCATTCGTGCTATTTATAAACTAAGTCCTCGTGACTCCCTGAGAGAGGTCTTTAAGAAAATCAACATATTAACTGTGGCTTCTCAATACATTTTTGACAATATAATGTACGTCCGTAAAAATTTAGATTATTTCATGAAGAAGAGCGACATTCACTCATATAACACAAGAAATAAACACAAGCTTGTCGTTCCTAACTTCAGATTAGTTAAAACTAGTAATTCGTTCATGGGAAATTGTATAAAATTCTTTAATAATATACCACACAATCTTGTCGAATTGCCGGTTGATAAATTTAAGAAACACGTTAAAAACACGCTTATGTCTAAAGGCTATTATAAGGTTCAAGACTATCTGAACGACACGAATGTGTGGTCTGTCCAGCCTGCACCGACTGATGTACTTACCTTTGATAATTTTGATTTTACGGCAGCTAGTGGTGACTGAGTTTGTTCCGGCGTTTCTTCTCAGCACTTGCCTAATTGTCTGTGTTCTGTCTCGAAGCGCTGGTAGGGCCCAAAAGATAAGGAGACATGATTCGGCCCCTTCAGGGCACAATTATTTTTATTTTATTTTTCACTGTACATTTGACGTTCATAAGTGGCATATTGTGTCCTAAATTGAATAAATATTTTTTTGATTTTGATTTGATTTTTTTGAGTGGCTAAGAATGCTGGTTTTAAAGCGACGCCGCTCCGAGGTCCCGGGATCGATTCCCGGTCGAGTCAATGCTGAAATCAAAATTTTCTGCATATTCTCGGGTCAAGGTGTTGTGGTACCACCGTTGTGTCTGATTTCCATAACACAAGTGCATTGGCTACTTATTTAGGGATCAGAACAATGCATGTGATTGGTGTCCAATATTTAAAAAAAAAAAGTTACGGTCATACGTGTTAATTGTAAACGGTTTATTCGTTTAAAAGTGGTAAGGCGGAAAGTATGTTTTACCCAACAAACATTTATTAGCTGAATAATATTTGCATAAAAGAAATTCGACTGACTTTAAGTTGCTTAAGTTGCAGACATAACGTCTGTGTAAGCGCTTATACAGACAATATTCAAGCGGTTTGGGCACAGATTAACTAGCTTTAATTTGGATAACCGCTGAATAATGGCTACATAGTATCTGAATAAGTGTACAAGAAGATGGATATCTTCTGAATAAATGCTGAATTAGCTTGTAAACAGCAGTTATAACAATCTTATTCAGTTAGTAATATTTGAGCTAAGCTATTCAGTTTTTATTCAAATTGCAGATCTAAATCGTAATTTTATTAAGAAATAATTCAAATAAAATCATAAAATGAGACATTTTGTTTCGTGCGTCCAGTGTCAACGATGGACGTCAGAAAGATTAATAAGAAATTGGTAGTATTGACTTTACATACTTATTTCACGATTTAGAAGTGTTTTTTTCAAAACGCACGCTACTTTACTGTGAAAACATATATATCTTTGATTGTTAATTTTCACGCGCAACACGATAATCTACAATTTCGTTAATATTTAGTCTTTAATAATTTTATAAGTGAATAATTTTCTCTGCATTTTAAGTACTATAATGCAGTAAAATACTGAAGATAAAACATTTTGATCACATAAAGCATTTTTCGAAGTAAAAATGGTGCTTTTGATACGTGATTTTGCATTTTCTTTTATAAAAAAGAGTTTAAATAATGGCGTCATGTTTATCTTGATTAAGAGCGCGCTCGCCCAGCATTTTGTTGCTTAATTCTGCATAAAAGTTGGTATTTGACCTCCTATTCAAATCTTATATGGATAAAAGTACATTTAATAACTCATTTTTGAATAACAGTTCCAATATTACTCAATTTGATACTCTTGTGCAGTTTATTAGGGATTTTAGATAAAAGTATGTTGGGAACAAGCATTAAGATTCTTATTGCTAATATTGTAGGTGAATTTGAATAATGATGTCTCGTATCGTGCGTAAAATAATAAGGTTTCATGACAAAAATTTCAAGAACAAAAATACAAAAATCCGGAATTAATATTATTTACACTTTAAACTGAATAAAAGGGTAATTTGTGCTCTTCTGTCTGTGTAAGTTAGGTATAAGACCTTCTCATTTACAATTTAAGCAATCGTTTTCTGTGTAATAGCCAAAAATTCTGCAGTATTCAGCTTCTGAATAGTAAAAATAATTTGATGTGCTAAGCAACTTAAAGTGAAAATGAAACAGGTTATTCAGAAATAATCTGTTTTATTGAAAGTAATGTCAAAGTTATACAGAGAAATGCTGAATCTTCAGCTACTTTACAGCTGTTAGCATTCTCATTTGCTTTAATTTGAATATGGCTTACTTTAAAGTACTACTTACGACCATTATTCAGCTTGGATAAAGGTAACCAACTTAATACAGAAGTTATCAAGCTTATAGAAATATAATATTTCAAAAACTCTATTATTCAACATAAAGCTCGCACGTCAGCCGTTATACAAATATTTTGAAGCTTGAAACTGCTTATTGCCAGCACAAGTTGCTGTTATGCGACTTAAATGTTTGTTGGGTACCGTACTAAAGAAATAATGTGAATCAATCAGGACAACCGTCGCCACTACCACAAAATTTTAAAGAACATGACGTCTTTCTTTCATAAGATGAAACCAGAATTTTACTTTAGATAAGGGCATTTCTACAAAAGCGACTGATTGACCGACTGGAGCAAAAAACCTACCTTTGAAATTGAATAACGTGTCTGAAAAAAAACACACGTATTTATACAACTCTTGGCCTGATGGAGAGCATATCAAGAAGACCACCAGGTTGTACATACGGTCTAAAAAAAATCGGAAAGTTCAAAAACGGGCAGAATTTGCCCTAAATGGAGTGTCCGGTTTCCATAATTTACTCGTTTTCGTTTCATAACTGTGCATAATTGGAACGCGCACTACTTGTTCCCGTCATCTGACAGTTGCGCCCGAGCGGACGAACAGTGTAAACGGGAGATCTGTAGCACTCAGGAGCAATTTTCAAAGGTACGAAATCGTTAGGTGTTTTTAAAGAAAGAAAGAAAGAAAGAAAGAAACACTTTATTCGACCGAATACATTATGAGAAAAAAAAAACATGCAATAAAAAAAACACAGGACTATTCGAGTCGAAAAGGCACCCGCTCAGCATTTTTTGGTACAGGGTAATTTCTCAAATCGGTGTGCCACCTCGATTATGTATCTAAGAGTATTTTATGAGATTTGTGCTAAAACTATTGAGTGTTTAACAGCTTTCTATCGTTAGGTTTAGTAGAAATTACTGTAACTCATAACATTTTTGGGTAATTTGATGTATTCTGTTATTTTCTCAATTCCGTGAAAAATGGTGCACCGAATTGAGAAAACTTACACCGAATTAAGGTTTTACTTTTATATTATTAATTTAGCTAATTGTTGTTGTTGATTATTGTTGTTTATCGAGAAAATCAACAGCACATTCATTGCTATAACTCACGTTTTAATACACGGGGTGTGGCCAATTACAGATCTCCCTATAAATTATCAGTAAGTTAGTATAAAAATACTAACAAGTGTCTTAAAATTGACAAATGAACAGTTCAACAATAACATATTACGAACGTACCTAACATATTCAATTCCCTATTTTATGTGATTAATTGTATTTAAATATTAAATTATTATAAAAATATTTTATGTGATTAATTGAATTTAAATATTAAATGTAACAAAATATTATGAAGACATAATTTACTAACAATATGCTGCACCAAATAGCTGGTTATGGAACCCCCTCGCCCTTATATCTTAGATTAGGGTTGCCTCAGCATATTTAAGGGCAAACTCATGTATTTTATTATCGACTTAGCCGTTTCAGCCTCAACGGCCCGTGCCTGTATTTAGAATTAGTTAGCCAGTAATAAATCATCTTTGAATCGGTGCAGACATTACTCGCATTTTAATTTTAATTAATTTAGTTTGTTTTTAAAAACTCCCCACCCGGCTCCCGATACGTAACTGGCGCAGCCGGTTCGGATTTTTCAAGGAGTTTCCGCGTTTTCCCTGTGTGTCTAAATTCACAATTAAGGGAGATCGAAACAGCTCTAGCCTTAAGTAAATTGTCAGTTTTGCATCAATCCATAGTTAATTCGAAAGAATTACTAAATCATTTAAAATCGATAAGTCAATTTGCAAATCTTATTTATTTACCTAACGAGGTATTAAATTAGAGGATTTTTTTTTAAATTAGAGGAAACAATGTATGTCAAATCATACGTTAAGAAAGACAAGATAACATTTATAATGGAGATACCAATAACTGATAATCATACTTATAGTTATTATAAGATTTATTCCTTACCAATATTTCAGGAGTCACAAAACATCACAATATCAATCTTTCCTGAATTTTCTTACCTATTGGCGAGAAAGTCTAATTACTTACCAATTTCCAAGCCATGCCGCGCGCTCGCTGCTGGCGACCACTTCTTATGTACGACAGACAACCAAGCTGTCTACCATGAACCTACCTGTGCGGAGCAGTTTATGGAGTTTGACAATACTCTCACACATTGTCACCAGCATCAAATTCAAATCGAAGAAGTAAGAATCCAGAGGGTTAATACCAACAATTGGATCTTGTATAGTCGAAGACCAACAACGATAACTAGTCTGTGTGATAACCACGACCAGAACAGTAAGCAGCCTATTTTTGGGACTTACCTCGTTACTATTGATGAACCCTGCAACCTAGAAGTCCTTGGACTCAAAATCAATCACCATATCTACGAGTCGCTAGATACTGCGAAACCGATCCCGATCATAAACTTACTTGTGATGCACGGTCATACGAATCTATCAAGCACACACGCACTAAACATGGTTGGAGTTAACCTGGATGAAATAAAATATATATCATATGCTCTAAGCACCGTGCGGAAGTGGAAAGTGTTTTGAGTGATAAAAAAGACATTAACTTCAGTGTTAATTTAGGTTATTTTGTCATATATGTGTTGCGTAAAAGATTATTAAACATTTTGCGAAATGATCGGAAAAATATTGAAAATGATCGTTCTGATAATTTCACTATTAGGGAGGGAGGAGTTATGGAACCCCCTCTCCCTCCTGTCTTAGATTAGGGTTGCCTCAGCATATTTAAGGGCAAACTCATGTATTTTATTATCGACTTAGCCGTTTCAGCCTCAACGGCCCGTGCCTGTATTTAGAATAAGTTAGCCAGTAATAAACCATCTTCGAATCGGTGCAGACATTACTCAATTTTAATTTTAATTAATTTAGTTAGTTTTTAAAAACTCCCCACCCGGCTCCCGATACGTAACTAGCTTCTATCATGTCGTAAATTTGAACTTACGTTCAGTTAGCAGAATGATTCCTTAAGCGCTTTAATTAAGTAAAGCAATAAAGAATAAGGATAAGAATAAGATATAAATATAAACAATAAAGACAATAAAGATAAAAAGATAATATAAATATTTATATATATAAACCAATAAAGGTATAAATATATCGATAATAAATAGTATTGTGTTATCCTCTTTGAAAATTGTAATGTTTAAATTGTTTGAGTTTTAAAAACAAGACTGATTATTAGTTATATCGAAAAATAAAGATGTTGATAAGTTTTTTTTTTATTATTAACATTACAAAGAATTATTGATATAGATAGGCACATAAACTATTAAACCGATAGACCAGCAGTTAGTTAACATAACGCTTTAGGTATTTTTTTATTTTGATCATTTAAATACATTATATATACACAACAGAATGCAATATAATACAATACATTAGGTAATGTTGCATCTTTTCTCAATTCGGTGATTCATTTTCTCAATTCGGTGCATCGTTTTCTCATTTCGGTGCTTTCTCAATTCGGAGCCTAACTTTTCTCATAGATCAATCAACAAAATTTAGGCAAATCGTTATTTTATGTTTCAGGATGGAGTAAACTTCATTTTTTAATATTTAAACTACTACAAAACCCAAATTAAAAATCAACCACCGAATTGAGAAAAAGAGTGCCCTTCCGTAGAAATGTCCATAAATTAATAAATTAATTGTAATTATGTTACCCACGGTCGTAGACTTCAAATAAAATTGTATTTTTTATTGCTAGGGGCGTAATGCGATCCAAATCAATCCGTTCCCTTTCCAGGCAGTTAAATTCCGTCAGTTTCCGGTATTTTTTAATGTTTACTCTAACAACCTGTTTATATTCCAGAACGTCTGATCGCCGAACATTTTCCAATGTAATAGATTTTGTTACAGTCTTTGCTTTATTTCAAGGTACTAAAATTCAAACCGTTTTGAAATCAGAACGAGTATCATTCACAGTCATTATTTATATTCTTTGATTTCAAATACTTCCTGCAACTCAAAGGAAGATGTTTCCAATATTGCCTCACGCACGACTAAGCTTTACATCCGATTGTCCTCGTCTTAAAGTCGCTCTTTATGTGTTCTCAGATTTGAGCGTCGAGATATTATATGATTGACTCCCATATAGCGTGGGGGTAAAACATTCCTATTTATATCATTTACTCGTAAATAACGCGTCTCATTTTCTTGTTAGATAAAAATAGCTTTTAACGTATAATCTTAAAAGTCATTAACTCATTGTGAAGCTATGTTCAAGGGGTATAAAAATAACAAGCATGACATTTCCATGGCATCAAATGTTACTACGATTTTTAACTTCCCTCTACGCTTAACTTCATAGTACCTATTATTACCCATAAAGCTCTATATTGTGTTCCAAATCAGTAAATCAAAATCTAAATAATATTTACTGTTATTACTTATGAAATCAAATGATGCTCTAAAAGCCAAGTAAAACTGAGTAATATCAGTTTTTCAAAGGTTTAAGAAAATAAATGTTTTCTTTTTAAAACTTCTAAGTGAATATTAAGCTATCAAGATTCAACCTCGTTACCATAAAATGCATTCTTTCCCACAAAATGACTAGGCTTTATTCGTTTATTCATTTACATGACAATAACATTAAGTGGGTTCTTACATAAAAACACAATAATTTGGTGATGGAGACACTGTTATGACGCTGACAACGAATACTCAAATAAACCGCGTTTTAGGGCTCGTATATACTTCATCTATTTGCGAATACAAGAGTCAGAATTTAATCTGAGGTTAAAATGTTAACGCGTCTCTCTCTCTCAGTCAACTAAAAATAAACCCACGTTAAGTCTTTGGCGCAGTCCAGGGCCTGGTCTCTCTCCAATCTTATTGGACTATACAACGTTTAATGGTAAATGTGAAAAATCTCAGACACCCCAAACGTTTTTTTAATTCAATTGGCCTTATTCTTACTGAAAAAATACGAGGATGCAAGGGTACGATAAAAGATTTAACTCGTGATTCCAATCAACCTATTTTGAGGTTTTGCGCATTAAACGTTACATGACACGTTGTGTAAAAAAACCGGCCAAGTGCGAGTCGGACTCGCGCACTGAGGGTTCCGTGCCAACTTTAACTGAATTAGGGAATCCACTTACTTCTACTTAGTAAAATACCACAATATTTTGTTGACTGCAAATATAACATTGTTTTTCATAGTGTTTGTATGAAGTACAAAGTTATGTTTGCGGTTGTTGAAAACATGCTATATCTCAAAAACTACTCGTTCGATCTCGTCCAAACCAATTTTCGTTAAAAGTATTTGTTGCGATCTATATTACATATTTTTTTCAAAATTTACACTCTCTTGGTTTAGAAGTTAGATGGGGGGGGGCGCCCATTTTACCACTTTGGAAGCGGATAGCTATGAAACGTTAGACTTTAAAAGTAAATGGTTTTAGGAACCTCAATATCATTTAAAAAGACCTATCTATAGACACCCCACACGCATAGGTTTGACTAAAAAATTTTTTTGGTTTTAGATTCATGTATGGGAGCCCCCCCTTAAATGACATTATTTTTTATTTTTTGTATGAGAATCGGTAAGCGGTTAACAGGATACATCTTCCTTCCAAATTTCAACAGTGTAATGCTTATAGTTACAGAATAAAATGGCTGTGACATACGGACGGACAGACCGACAGACAGACAGACTTGACGAAACTACAAGGGTTCCGTTTTTTGCCATTCAGCTACGGAACCCTAAAAAAGAGTTATTATCTCCACGAGGGGTAGTAACAATAACGCCTACTAGCTATGGCTAATAGTAAATAGATAAACAGGCCCAATAAGTCACCTGTTTGTAGTCGTTGTCGTCCCGAGCGGCCTACCCCTCATAAAAAAAACCTGCAGCTCGGTGTGCCTCCTAAATAAGGCTGCATGCATCCACTTGATATCATCTTTAGGGTTTCGATACTGCTTTTCACTGCCTGCGCACTATGAAACCTCCACACTATGGAAAGCAACTTCTTGCGCATGATTGCAAAAAAAAACCGGCTAAGTGCGATTTGGACTCGCCCACTGAGGGTTCCGTTCAACTTTAACTATACCACAATATTTTGTATATGTTATACCACAATATTTTGTTGACAGCAAATTTAACTTTGTTTTTCATGGTGCTCGTATGAAATTTTCGTTGAAAGTATTTGCTAAGTTTAGAAGGTAGATGGGGGGCATTTTACCATTTTGGAAATATCTCTATCAAACGTTAGACTTTACAAGAAAATGGTTAGGAACCTCTATGTCATTTTAAAAGACCTATCAAAAGACACTCCACATGTATAGGTTTGACTGAAAAATTTTTTTTTGGTTATAGTTTCATGTATGGGAGCTCCCCCTTAAATATTATATTTTTTTATTTTTTGTAGAAGAATCGTAAAACGGTTAAAAGGATACACCTTTCTACCAAATTTCAATAGTATGATGCTTATAGTTACAAAATAAAGTGACTGTGACATACGGATGGACAGACGGACAGACAAACTTGACGAAACTATAAGGGTCCCGTTTTTTGCTATTCGACCACGGAACCCTAAAAAGTCACTCTGTCGTTGCACTGGACTAGAATAAGTGAGAAATTAGAGTGCCTTGCGTATTGCGCATATGCTTGAGAATCCAAACTCAAATAGAGACGAAGATGAAAGACATTCAAAGAAATTAATGACACATTTGTTGCAATCGGAGTATAACGGTCAGTGTAAACTGTGCCTTACGCTGGCGTTATTATAAGTGGTGACCGTAAAAGCTACTAGTATTGTTTGTGAGCCCTGTAATTACATAAACCAATTTGCTTTCAATAATATTTTCAGTACGAAAAACTTACGGAGTGTGTAAGAGGCCGTAAAAGTTACTGAATCAAATAATTTTCCATGGTTGTTTTTTGACGTCGGAAAATTCCAAATTATTTTTGACCTTTTCTATTGAGCACCTAACAAAAAATACATTTACTTAAGGAATTTTATTAAATGGTTGCAAAATATTCTTTTAAATGAGATCATGAGATGAGATTTTTCCGTTATTTATGAATACCTTTTTTGTTCTATAAATAGCAACTATTTAATATTTAATAAATTTGAGTTGAGATGGTTGATTTGAATGGAACGAAATGAAAACAAAACGAATGTACTTTACACAATAGTAAGTTTCATAATATATACGTATGTATATTTTAAAGTTATTATACTTAATGTTTATTAAGTTTATAACCCTAAATTTAAATAATGGTATGCATATAATATTATAATAAAACATGTATTGTCATAATATTTTGTTTTTTAAGTTCTAACTTACTACATTCTACTGCACCCTCTAAAATCTTTCTGCCTGACCTAAAGGTACGACTACGAGTCTACCTTTTGTACACTGTTTTTTGTGCAATTAAATTTTTAAATAAAATAATTGATAATACAGAAAATCACATAGGTATCATGTAGTTTCACAAATAACGATGATCAATATAAGGGGAAGGCTTAAGGTTATTTTTAATTTCTTCGCACTAAGTTAACTCAAGTTTCGTATTGATTTCGATTAGCAAGTTCAAATGCGTGCTATTAAAAGATTTAAAGAACTCTGAATCCAAACAGTACTCGCTAACTCAATTACGAAGTTAATTCCAAGTTAAGAACAAAGCAAATGAGAAGTTAAGTTATAATGTGAGCTAAACAATAAGTGCTGCTAAATAAATATACTGATGTCTATCTTGTTTCTGCTAGTTAGTTTTTTTGTTTTCATTATTTTACTATTTACAAAACTATACGACATAAGTGGATCATAACGAATAGTCAATGGTAACAAAGAGTCAATGTCATTTTCTACTTCTATTTAGGGTCTGTTTCATAATTTCTGATTAAGTACTCATTAGCGTATTTATTGATTTATTTTTGGTTCCTTAACTCATCTTGTCGCGTTTTTTTATAGTCGGGTGTAGGTTTTGTGGTGAAGCCTTACTTCCAGATTTTCATTGCATTAGTGCTATCAAAGCAATGCCCGTGATGGGAGGATGTTCGTAATTAGATGCTATATGTATTTAAAAGCTTAGTATCCACTTCTTAATAATTATGAATATCAATAAAAATAATAATGTTATACACTAAACAATAAGGTGTTAACATAGTTTTTAAGAAAAAATTTACTAACACCTACTATGGATTCTTCCCAAATTAAAAGTTCAATAATTGAATAGATTTGTAATCTTTACCGAGGTAGCGTCCCAATTAACGCCTCGTATGTTTCGTCCAACAACTGGCTGCTTCCTTCGACTCGAGCTTATTTACCCGCAGTACCGGTAACCGGTCGAGCCCTGGTATTTAGCCTAGTAGACAGGGTTGAGTATTACGTATGCTTAGAAAAAATATATATAATAATTGTGTGAATACACTTATTCGCTTGTTTGGAAAAAATCATATTTTTTTATAATATATTAGACATTAAATTCTGTAACTCTGGTATGATTAAAAAATCTATAGTAAATTTTGTAAAATCCGATCACTGTGGACAGTAAGTCGCGTTTGAACATCATTTTGTACCGACTAAAAATGAAATTAAATTTAGACCAGTCACTGATTTCCGTAAAGAAAAATTTAAATCTAACTTAAGTGATAAAATTCCGCTTTTGCCTTTTATTAATGCTAATGTTAATAACCAATATAAGTATTTTTTTTCAAATTAATTAAAAGAGAATTTGACAAAAATTTTCCTCAAAAGAAATTAGTTATAAACAACTTGAAACCAAAATTCAGTGACTGGGCTACTGAAGGTATATTACATCAGTAGGAAAAAAATGTTTGAATTATATAATCAAAAAGTATATAGAAATAATGACAAAATTTTTAGAATATGTTAAAAAATACTCAAAGTTATTCAAGAATGTTTGCATGGTAGCTAAACCTAATAATATACGTGATAAAATTAATAACTCCGGTAATAAAATTAAAGAGACTTGGAATATTATAAACAAAGAAACTTTTAAAAATAAACCACGTGATCACACGTTTACATTAAAAATTGAAAATTAAAATATTAAATCTGATAATGAAGTTGCAGGTGCCTTCGAGAAGTACTTCTGTAATATACCTATCGAAACCACAAAACAACTTAATTCGTGCGCTCTGCATGCGAAATCACTGCTGGTATCGTGTGTTGACAGGTGTAACTCCTCATTTGATTTCACTCATATTAACCTTTTTATGATCGTTAAAACTTTCAAGGAATTAAAACAAAAAATACTGAGGATATATGGGGAATATCAACTGACACAATAAAACCCATTATACCTCTCGTAGCATCTCACTTAGCATATATATTTAACGAATGTATTGATCAAGGTCAATTTTCTACTTTAATGAAATATAGTAAGATTATACCTTTATTTAAGTCAGGAGAAAAAAGTGACCCAAGCAACTTCAGGCCAATTTCTATTCTACCTGCATTTAGCAAAATTTTTGAAAAAGTTATATTTAATAAATTGCTCTCTCATTTTAATCGCAATTTACTCATTATTTCTCAAACTTAACAAATTACTGCATGAGAAACAGTTCGGTTTCTCCAAAGGTAGAAATTACAACAGATGCTGGGTTGGCACTCGTCAAACACATTTTGAATGCCTATGAAGATGAACATGATGCGATAGGTGTATTCTGTGACTTATCGAAGGCATTGGATTGTGTCAATCATCAAACAATCATTATTAAGCTAGAACATTACGGTGTATTTAATAATGCGTCAAAACTGTTGAATTCTTATCTCTCAGGTAGACTACAAACAGTAAACGTTAATGGCATTAACTCCTCAGGTGCCCCGTTTCAAATGGGAGTGCCCTAGGGCTCAATATTGTGAGCTTTGCTGTTTTTCATCTATATTAATGACCTTCCTTTTTATTCAAAAGACTCCTGTGAGATAGTTCTGTTTGCTGATGACACTTCTTTATCTTCAAATCAAGAAGAGGCGAAGAATCATTTGACAATGTTAGCAGAGCTCTCTCTAAGGTATTAAATTGGTTCACTAGCAATAAATTGCTTCTTAATACAAAAAAGATTAAATGTATTAAATTCACCATGCCTAACGTTACAGAAATATAAGCAAGCTATCACAGAAATTCTACTCAACGGTAAAAAAATAGATCTATCAAACTCCTCTGTTTTTGTGGGCATGACATTGGTTTCAAAATTGCAGTGGGGTGGTCCCCACGTTGACGCTCTGGCTGGGAGACTAGCTTCAGCTGCCTTTGCGGTTAAAAAAAATAGACATTTGACTGATATTGAAACAGCAAGGCTTGTGTATTTTAGTTACTTTCATAGTATAATGTCTTATGGTCTTCTCTTGTGGGGTTCTGCTGCGGACATCGATACCATCTTTATTTTACAGAAAAGAACCATTCGTGCTATTTACAAACTTAGTCCCCGCGAATCCCTGAGAAAATTCTTTAAAAAATTAACATCCTCACTTTTGCTTCTCAATACATATTTGATAATATCATGTACGTATTCCAAAATATAGATTTTTTCATGAAAAAAAGTGACATACATTCGTATAACACACGAAATAAAAACAAACTTGTCATTCCAAACTTCAGGTTAGCCAAAACAATGAATTCATTTCTGGGAAATTGTGTCAAATTTTTCAACAATATACCTAATAATGTTATCGAACTACCTATTCATAAATTTAAGTTACATGTTAAAATTACCCTAATGTCGAAGGGATATTATAAAATTCAAGACTAACTTAATGACGAAAATGTATGGACAGTCCAGCCTGCACCAAACTGATGTACCTACCTGTTTATTTTGATTTGTATCATTTTTGAGGCAGCTAATGGTGACTGAGTTTGTTCCGGCGTTTCTTCTCAGCACTTGCCAAATTGTCTGTGTCTTGTCTCGAAGCGCTAGTAGGGCCCAAAAGATAAGGAGACATGTTCTAGCCCCATACGGGCCATAATTAATTGATATTACAATAATTATTGACGTTAATAAGTGGCATTTTGTGTCCTAAATTGAATAAATTATTTTTGATTCTGACTTTTTGACATCACGGAGGTCCATAACGATGAAATAAGAAACCAAAAATTTGCACACCAATAAAAATAGTGTTAAAAACAATCTAAACCATCACGGAGGTCGTCATGGCGCATGCCATGCGGCTTTCGCCCGGATAGAGTAGAACACTGGTTCGATTCCTTGTCTGACACAGTTGCTTTTTACAAGTGCAATTTATATCTTCATTCGTTTTGTACCTGTCTGATGAGTTATTCGAATAAGCGATTTTGAATAACTTTTTTGCTTTTGCAAGATACGCGTACGTAATAGCCCTATCGACTTAACTGCCGCTTTTAACTTTCTTCTGAGTGTCCTGAGTGAAAAAAAAAAACAAATTTTCATTAGCAGTTCGTTCTTGCTGACCCTTGAAAAGTCATTGGCACGGATTTCCTATTTCAGGTTATTAATTAAGGATTCGGTGTCCAATTAAAAAGTTGTATTGTTTAACAAAATAAGTTAACAGGAAAGACAACAGCAAAACGAGTGTTTTAAAAACGGTGTGGCCTGTAAAAATTTAAAGCCCTTTAAATAAACAGTAATCAATTTTAAATGGCCTTAATTTATTGTAATTTAAATTTATTGATATTTTGTAAATAAAAAGAATCAGCGATATATTCGAACAAATGTGTCTAGTCATAGAAATTGACATTGTCATATACTAGAACGAGTTAGCGATATACATGGAATAGGGATTATAACTTTCGCTTACTTTATCTCTGAGCTTAAAAGCATTTTAGAGCACTATTTCCAGGTCAAGGTAACTACGTATAGTCTGTAGAATTATTGCTTTTTTTCAATTACGCTATGTAGCTTTATATTATTAAAAATAAGTGTAACTCTTCTCTTATCTTTCGTTTATTTCATCAACTCAGGACATTCATTGCTGGCCAAGGAAATCTATTTAGTAGTCATAAATATAAAGAGGAAATATTTGTTTGTTTGTTAATTTGAATTTGAATAGGTTTCGAAACTACTGGACCGATTATAATAATTATTTCGCCATTAGAATTCTGCATTATCTGCGATGAATATAAGCTATGTGATATAAACGAAGATCGCTGAGACGGCTCGTTTAAAAAATCTAAACCTTAAGTAACGCTACCCTCTAAAAGTCAAACTTCATTTCCTATGTAATGTCACTTATCAGTCTTTGCCGCAAGTTTGTAAAAATATATCCAACTGTAAAATACAAGCACCACAGAATAGTACTAAGATTTAAAAAGGAAACGTAACTTTGGTAGCAAAAAAGAAAACCTGGGTAATGTCTGTAGTATCGCTCTCAGCCGCTAGTCAAAATTATACAACGAATGAAAACGAATACACAAATGAAGTTGAAAACGTAAACTAAACTAGAGGTTACTTTCACTGCAAAGCTTCTGTAACAAGCTGGTTAAAAATACTTGGCTTCGAGGAAGCTGAGCAAATACTGGCCAGAGTCACTTAACGGTGGGTACGCACACACACACACACACACACACACACACACACACACACACACACACACACACACACACACACACACACACACACACACACACACACACACACACACACACACACACACACACACCACACACACACACCATACACACCACACACACACCACACCCACACACACACACACACACACACTCGCACACAAACATATCTCTTTTAATTGTGTTACTTTGTATTTTGTTTATAAATGTTTACTCTGTACTATGCTTATAAGCTAAACTCTTTATTTATAAATGTTTAGGTTAAATGGAACCAACGGGAAGTAGCGAGTCATTCCCGACACAAGTTTTTCTTAAATACTTAATGGGAAGACTCCATTGTAATCCTTTGTAAAAAACATTTTCTGAATAAAGCTATTCTATTATTATTATTATTACTTGCAAAAAGAAAACTAGCTTTTCCTAGGTAATGTCAGTATCGCTCCCGGCCGCGAGTTAAATAAACAGCGGCTCGTTAGCATGCAGATGAGCGCCGCGAACACCTTTCTGTTTGCGTAATTAGGAACGACACAGTGTATGCTGAGGCGGTATACCAGTTGTCCTTAAGAAAAATACAGACGAAAATCATAAAAATTAAGTCATACTAATGTAGCAATAATTCGAAATACCTTCCTTTTGTTAATAACGATCCAAAATTTCTTAAATGAAATAACAAAAACGTGTTCGTATTTAAAGAATTTAAATTTTATTGCTAGTATCTTTATCCTTGTCCTACACATAACACGACAAAAGTTTTCATGTTACATGAAAAACTTATTTTTAGTTGACTTAGTGATTCAAATTGTTCTGGTTTACAGGCTTTTCAAGACAATTTAAAGAAGTCGGACGTTTGCAAGTGTGCGAGTGTGCGCGTATTAATATGTTACTTTGATAGGGCACAACACTTTATATTTTTTACTAATTTTTATTGACGACCTCCGTGGTCGAGTGGCTAGCACGCTGGTTTCAAGCTTCGCTATATCGTGAGGTTCTGGGTTCGATTCCCGGTCGGGTCAATGTAGAAAACGATATTTTCTATATTGTCTCGGGTCTGGGTGTTGTGGTACCACCGTTGTTTCCGATTTACATAACACAAGTGCTTTAGCTACTTAGCTTGGGATCGGAGCAATGTATGTGATGTCAAATATTGATTTATATTTATTTATAAATATAAATAAATAAAAAATATTTATTTCAGACAACTGCGATCCAAATTGTTAGTATAATGAAATGAATGACTTAATGACTACGTTAGTAATCAATTGGGATCTTGTTGTTCCAATCATGTGACCGATCAGAGCACAATCCCCACTGTCGGTTATCTCCTTGAGGACACTGTGGCAGCTGCCGCTACAAGCATAAAAAGATACACAAAAGGCTTTAAAATGTGTGATTTTAACTATATCCGTGCAGCGACCAAACCTGTGGACTAACATAATTTGCGCTGACCGACCGCACCCTGCGTTCCCTTTCAACGTCACTGTCGTCTTTAAGACTGTCAGAAACAATATGACCCAGATACTTAAACATGTTAACCCTGTCTAAGGGTTATGTTTTATGTGTATGTTATGGTTTACATGGGTATTTATATTTTTTACTAAACAGGAAAAATATTTTTTGTAAGTTGATGGTTTGTTTCGAGCTACTGCATTTTGTTTCTGCGCTGTGCCGTTCCTGCGGTTAACAAATGGTAATATCACCGCGGTTAGTTGAGCAACATCACATCTTTGAGCCGTAACGGGTTCAAGAAAATGAGAAAGGTACACGCTTACTATTTTATTAATAGTCAGTGCTAAATCATATAAATTAATATTAAGGAAGCATGTTTTGTGTCGGTTGTTAAACGTAGCTTTAACCGAAACTATATAGGTATTTGGTTCTTTTTTCGAACGAAGTTTGAAAGTTATTTCACGTTCATTAAATTAATTCCTTGCTAATGTTTCTAGATAATATTACTTTAAGGATTTTGCTTGAACAGTAATAGTAATTATTTTCACTTATGTACATGTTTTAGGGTTTTTATGTTTACTTAAACATAGTTGGCTGACTTGGTTGTTTACGACATTCTTCATTAGACCCGCTAGGACTGCGAGAGCTTAATGTTTTTAGAGAATTGCTTATTTTGACTAACGGCCCTCCCCGGCTTCGAACGGGTGCAATATTTGATCCATATCGTAGGGTTCGTAATGTCAACGCAAAAAATGTGTTTAATTACGACTTCACTTAGAAACCTGTAAAATTATTCGTGTTTCACTGCTATATTAAGCATGTATCATACATAGAAACCTTCCTCTTGAAATACTCTATCTATTATATAAACCACATCAAAATCCGTTGCTAAAAGATTTGAGTATACATATATACAGACAGCGGAAAGCGACTTTATTTTATACTATGTTGTGATAGTGAAGATTTGAGCATGATTTTGTTCCGCCAGCTCCGTTCCATCACAGGGGGACCAGACGTGCCTACGTCTGGTCCCACTTTTTAATGCGTGCAACTAGAGAATGGAATTCGATGCCTTCTGAAGTTTTCTCTATGGAATATGACCTAAGCCTCATCCACATTTGACATCGGGTGCGATCGAGGTCAAATATCTGCTTAGACAAGAACAAAAAAACATAAGATTATAAGCTTCAATATCTCTTTACCCCCTTCAAATAAAAGGAAGTACCTAATGAATTTGATCTGTACGTGACATATCGTTAAATTTTGTTATATTAGACTGGGGTGATCTATTATTAAAAAATATATACTTTAACACAGCAGTATTATTTGATTGATGAGTTCATACCATAACATCTACCAAAACATTTCACTTACACTAACGAGGTATTTTCCAAGACAGGTCTATTTGATCTATTTATAGAAGCATGTTTGATCTTAGCTCTAACAATCAAATAGTAATTAGTAATTACCTTCTATGAATCAACAATCTGTACAATGTTACTCGTTGTAATAAGCAGTACTACCTATTCGTTAGTGGTAAATAAACGTCCGTTTTTCAGTTAACAGACGCGCCGGCGCCGTGACGGACGGACGGACAAACGCGAGCTATGACCCGCCAATTTAAGCTAATCTCGCTTCTGTCACCGCTTCCGATAGGCTTCTAGGGTGACCAACCCTTTGGATTTGCAAGCAAATAATAAAAGTTTTAAGGTCTTTGCCTCAGCCTAGCATACCGTGACTGTGCTAGGAACGTGCCCGGCAAGAAAATATTTATTTCTATTGAAAACTATGACACCTTGCCTTCTAGACCGTTCCGTCACCGATTAATACCGCAGCGTGCCATTCACGGAGCGTGATGAGAATCAGTAAGCGGTTAACAGGATACATCTTCCGACTAAATTTCAACAGAGTAATGCTCATAGTTACAGAGTAAAATGGCTGTGACATACGGACGGACAGACAGACAGACAGACAGACTTGACGAAACTATAACTTTTTTGCCATTCGGCTACGGAACCCTCATAGTAAAGATCACTAGAGAACTAAACTCCGTTTTGCTTGGATCTTTTCATTACTTTTAAAGTTATATCAGTGAATAATATTAATAAACTATTGGATTTATAAAGATCTCAGTTTAAAACGATAAATTACCCCTTTAAGTTGTGATTTTTGTGTTAATCTCATTTTAAAATTAATCATTTAATTAAATAGGAATGTCACGATTGTTTACAATATTCGACTTGCAAAGAAAAACGGACTGTACGCTTTGTCGACGTTACGTCTTTGTTGTCTGTCACGTTTCTTCTTTTACTCATGGATGGCTTCTTTTTATAAATAGCCAGATTCCACAGCGATACTCGAGGCTCCATCATGTTTTATAACCGTTATGTAAAAGCATGTTGTCGGATCGCGTAATGAATCGCCTAAGTTTTACTTCAGAATGGGGTTATTCGTATTGGCAGTGCAAATTGTCTTGAGTACCTTTTGAAATGCGACGTATTTCCACTGCGATGCGAATAATCCCATTTTGAAATAGTTGTTGGGTGAATCGTCACGCGATTCGAAAAAATCGTGGTACGGAACGCCCCAATATCCAGCATGTTCATCCCTTTCTTAAAATTCATAGAAAAAAGTGCTTACATTTGATTGATGCATTTCAAAACAGGAATTAAAAGAGTAAATACGCCTTAAACAGCTGACTCAAAAGCGTATACTAATAATAACGTTTGCCCTTTGTTTAGGAGAAACAAATTCATTTGGAGTCGGTGCATGATTTGCGTAAACTAGTGATGTACGTACCTTAGCTTGAGTTTTAGTAAATTTTTGAAGGTAGTTTATTTTATTTATTTCATGTTTTTTTCTTTTTACTCATACCTCAAAAATTACTAAACCGATTTTGATGAAACTTACACTGTACCCTAAGTTGAAATATACCCGATTGAACTTAAAAATAATTATCTCGTTTCATCAAAAATGTTCCAAACACGTAGTTTGGAAGCCTTAATGAGCATACTCAAATAATATTAGATTCTAGCGATATTACATACGTACACAACCACTACCACCTTACCTCAAGGAACGCTTCCACTTTCTGCAGCCGTTGCAAGGTCAATTAAGTAAGAATCATGCAGTATAAAACATTTATCATTCTATATTATCATTCTTTATTATATAAAATATCCTTATTTTTTACTAATTCACCGATCCTACCATCGGGGCAGAAAAGTCCTTGATTGGAAACCCTTTAAAACTCAAGGCTCTCAAGGGTCAACTTTAGGCTTTCCACACAAGGTGCGGTTACATACAAAAAAAAACATCTCTTCGCCTCGAATTCACTTATTTAATAAGCACTTTCTAGCCCTACAAATCTATATCCTCTTTTACATTCTACGCCACTACAAACAAGTGTGGCTTAATCACCCATACTCAAGTGTCCCGCTTCCAACACACTCTCTGGAAACACTAATCGTCAGCAACGAGTAGGCTTTTAGCGTTCATTGTTGAGGCTAATCGGCACATTGTCCGGGCTACATTCAAATATGCGCTGGCTGAGGGTATGTTCAATTTTAAGTACCTATTGTCATTTCACAAGCTATGCTATATCCTTTCCTTTCCTTTGGACATTCCCACACATCGCCATCTAGCCCCAAAGTAAGCTACTCAAAGCTTGTGTTATGGGTGCCAGACAACGGATATAATACTTAAATACTTTTTTTTTGTAAATACATCTATACTAATATTATAAAGCTGAAGAGTTTGTTTGTTTGTTTGTTTGTTTGTTTGTTTGAACGCGCTAATCTCAAAAACTACTGGCCCGATTTGAAAAATTATTTTTACGTTGGATAGTCCACTAATCGAGGAAGGCTTTAGGCTATATAACATAAAGATACGACTCATAAGACCACAGCAGCAATGAAAAATGTTGCGAAAACGGGAGAAAGATATTCCTTTTGAGAGCTTCCGCTGCGTACGCTGCAAAAACTGCTTAAGTTACACAAAAATCATGTATGACAGGATTGTTCAGCATTAAGAGTTCTATAATAAAGTCCGCGACAGCATATGTCTATCTTTTATGGTTGACTTACTACAACCTTTTTTATGTTAATAAATTTGTAAAAAAATAATGCATTATTTTTAGAGGTGTATTATACACACAGGTATTTATTCTTATCAAAATAAATACATTCATCATCACGAGCATTTCATTTAGAACCAAGTTGCCCTTTATATCATTTGATTTCAATAAATATCTTAGGAGCTATCACAGTTTTAACATAACTCCGCACCAAAATAATGTTCGCAGCTTAAGTACAACGTGCGCTTGCGCTAATATATTATAAAGCTGAAGAGTTTGTTTGTTTAAACGCGCTTATCTCAGGAACTTCTGGACCGATTTGAAAAAATATTTCTGTGTTGGATAGCTTATTTATCGAGAAAGGCTTTAGGATATAAAACATGACGCTGCGACGGGAGGGGAGGGAGCAAACTCAAAACACGCGGACGAAGTCGCGGGGGACCGCTAGTACATGATATACATAGAAAACACCCAGACCAATACAAACAGACATGTTCATGCACACAAATGTTTGTATTGTGCGGGGATCGAACCCGCACCCGCTGCGTAGTAGGCGATTTCTCGACCACTACACCAGACGGGTCGTCATGCTTACTAGTTACTGTCATAGAAAGAAATGTTGATCCTATAAACCTTTAATCTACAAGGTTTTTCAAAAATACACTTAGTTAGTAACACTACTTTCACATTTTAATAAGTTTTAGCGCTCAGTGTCACTTCATCAATAACCTAACAGTAATATTCTTATGCAATGATAGCAATCACGGAAGATGATAAATACATCTAATATTCTTCCATACGTTTATAATCAGCCACCACAAACAAAGGGTTTAAGATTTGTTGGCACAGACATCTTCGACGTAAGGAGTCCCAGTCCCCAATGAGGTCTGTCCGCCACAGGAAAGACTGCCGCGACACCTCTCTGCTGGCACCGCGATTGATAACCGTAGTGACGTTTCTTATGGTAAAAACAAGATAATACCGTTAATATGTCAATCCTTAGTCTTACCTACCTAATGAGGCGTAAGATTAGTTAGAAAGATTCTTAATCGAGCGCATATAAGTGCTATCAAAGATAACCACTACCTCTTCCTACTACTACTATATTATATTTTATTTGGGCTTCCAAAAAATCATCGATTGCAATGCAATTTGTAGTAAACGGCTCAACTGAAATTTGTAGTAAAGTTCTGCATTGATTGTGGATACCCAGATTCAAGAGTATCTTAGTTAACTGCTGGACTAATTGTCAAATTAAGGTAAAGTGGTCTATCAAAATATTGATCAAGCCTAGTTTGAGTGGAAACCGAATAATACAACTTGATAGGCGTTAATATAAATCTTGCCAATGGCTCTGTATACGGACAGAGGGTGGTCGAGCGGTAGATTTATTTATTTTATTTATATATTCTTTATTGCACAAACAAAATGGAGTACAAATGGCGGACTTAAAACGCTTTAAAGCATTCTCTACCAGTCAACCATTGGGTGAGGCAGAAACAGTTGAGGCGGCGTTAAATAACAAAATAAGAATAATTACATAATGAATAAACTACATATACTTACATAAATACTTTTTAAATAAACCTACATAAATACAATAAAATCCATACTTCACGCTGAACAGATATCATGCTATTTATTCTCATTGAGAAAAAGATTGCGTGTAGACTTTTTGTACACATATTTACCCGATAAGCCAAAGTCGTGCGGTACAATTCCCCACCTCAGTCACGTAGATTTTTTAAGAACAACTTTATATTCTTTAAATTCATAAATAAAACACATCATCTCTTCCAAAAAAATGTTTCAATAAATTAAGCTTTTATTTAATTATAATACAATAAATACTTAACCTATCTTATAGGTATGAAATTAAATAACACCTCAAGTTAAGGGTCCGTTATTAGCTTATATTAATTTTCTATCGAACTTTACTATTTCATTACTCTGCGGCTTATTTTTTCAATAATTGATTTTAAACATTTTTCAATAAATACTTGGCTGAACTTATAGCTGTCTAGTCAACGAACGTATTTGAGTCTTTTTTGTCATGTAAACGATTGTTTTTGATTGTTCACCGACAACGTTCCATCAACTTTTAGGTTACTTTAATCTCATCAACCTAATTCTTATCAAACAGCCATTTCAAATTGCCGCCCAATTCAGTGATACTGGGCAAGTTTTCATGGTCATTGAAACTTTCTTGTTCTGGCGGTCCATAACTGTACCCCACCGTGTTGTAATCTTGAGGGGCTCCATACACCGGGCTAGGAGTCTTGGCTCTGTTCAGGAAATACTTGAGGACCAGACCCAGGATGTAGAAGAGCTTCTGGAAGACTCCGAAGAAGAGAAAGAAGGAAACTACTTTGACGACGGCCACCTTTGCCACGACGAGCAGAAGAAGCATGACTGGAATAGAAATGTTGAGTGTTATTTAAACTCGTTTAGTGCTGCTCATTCTGGCCCTAGTGTTCAAACCAAATCAAATCAAATTATTTGCATAAATGTGGTATTACATAGATGGTTCGATATTTTAAAGATCAGCACATTTACCATTACTGGCTTACAAAATTAAATGCATTTCTAAATTTCTAATATGAAGTACGTGTACATTTGAATTAGCAAAACATACAATGAAATTAACGGCATGTCGAATAAATTAAAATGTCAATTAAAATGTGAATGTCAATTATATAATAAATTATGTCAATTAAGGTCCGTTTATAGGTTACTTGGATAGATACTCAGCAACAGAATAGAAAGCACTATTTATGAGCCAATTGTATAAGTGACTTTTAAATAAATTTGGTGGTAAATTAGCGATGTCTGTGGGAAGATTATTATAAATTCTTACAATCACTGCATGGCTGTTTCTACTACATACACTAGTCCTTATATCCGGCAGGATCAATTTATTAGGATATCTAGTATTAAAGCTGCACACATTTTTTTTCTTTATAAATAGTTCAGGGTGCTGCTTGGCAAACTTACAAGCTTCGAAAATATACATGGAAGGAAGTGTTAGTAATCTCATGTCTTTAAATAATGGTTTGCATGTAGTAAAAGGAGGAACGTGTGGTAAAGCTCGGATGCATTGTTTTTGTGCAATGAAGGCTCTCTGCATTTCTACCGAATTTCCCCACAGCAATATTCCATATCCTAAGTTAGCAGCTACGTAACCGTGATATGCCTTTAAGGCAGTTTGCAGATTGGTGACTGATGCCAATCTCCATAGCGCATTCTAAAGCGGTTTACTTTATTACATACATGGTCAATATGTGATTTCCATGAGCAGTTTTTATCAAGTTTTAAGCCTAAAAATGTAGCTTCCTCCGTTTCTACCACCTCTTGTCCATTGCATATGATATTTAACTGTTTACGGCGATGTCTCATTCTGACGTCATGTTATATACAGGGTGAATTTTTTATCAGTGACCAAATTTTGTGTGATGACTCCACTAATGAGTATGAACAACTTTTACTACGAAAGACAAGGTGATGTGTTCTGTCCCCATATGGGCCATAATTGATTGATATTTACTAATTATTGACGTTCATAAGTGGCATTTTGGTCCTAAATTGAATAAATTATTTTTGACTTTGACTTACGGGAGCAATAGTGAAATCGAGAAAAAAAATCTGCTGTTCCATATAAAAGCTCAATTGGCGCGCGGTCAAAATGTAAGGAACAGATCCGTCAGTGGAGTCTTCACACAAAATTTGGTCACATTAAAATTTCAGCAGCATATAGCATTCGGACCCGAGTGCTTGGCCACCATCACGCTGATGATTGTATGTTTTCAAAAAAAAATATAATACCGCATAAATATTAATATATTTTTTTAAGACAATAAAAGTGTTCGTATGGCGGGTTTTCAAAGCAGTGTGTCGTCGAAATGTTACCTTCATGTAAAGGCTTATAACATATGACATATTAATAATAGAGTGATAACACCTACTAGGTATATAATAACGTTGACTTACGACCCAAAATAATTTATACATTTAAATTTTTTTTGCAAAACATACTATATTTATTATTTTTGAGCAATGTTACTCCTATAACCGTTTTATAGGTAGGTACTAATTTACATTAGCAAATTTATGTAATCAAAAACTGATAAAAAATATGTAAGTAATCCAAAAATAATAACGTATTGGATAAACATGCACGCACACACAGACCTCCTTTTTTGTCTCTAATTACATGAAATACTCTTTATCTGAATAAAATTAGAACATAGATATTTTATAGGTAAAGTTAGCAATGCCCCTGCGAGTATGTCCAGAAATGCAAACAAAACACGGAAAAGAATAATTCAGATAAATCTAGTTGGCGCACTAAAACAAAAGTTACGCCGTAAGACCTGTTTACTTCTCTCCCGCGAATAAGCCTTGGAATATTATAAGGTTTATTATAGGTAAGAAGGCGACAAACATAATCTGGCCGACGTTATTTACTTACTTCATAAACAAAGAAAAACGCTCCATAAAACCTTTATACTTTTCGCGACATCAAAGTGAGCCGACATCTCGTACCTTTATACGATGATTGTTTCAGCAATGAGGGCGTAACTCCATTTAAATTAATTAAACTTACCCCAAAGCTTTGCTGGACTCTTCTTTTTCTTAGCTCGAGCATCTTCTAGTATTTCATTATTGTCTATACAGTGACAACAAACAAACAACATAGAAACAAAAACTACAGTCCTCAGCATGATCACAAGCGGTGTAAAATATTTCGTACTCTAATAACTTCCCGCTCTTTGAACTTTTAACACGTATCGACGCAATTTCTTTTTTATTTTTAGTTTTTCTTCCTCGCCCGACACCGTTCAGCCAGCCCTCGAGTCGATAAATAACTTGTTATTCGAACGTAGCTCATGTAAATTCCTTTTTAAGAAGAAAGTTGTGCTTTGTTTTCAGCAGTTAAACAAATTGGTGCCGCTTTTTCCATTTCTGTGACTAATGTACGTGTTAGGAAACAATTACTGAGTCCTTTGTACCGTAAACGTGTGTCGTTCCAACTGTTTACGTTTTTCCGTTAAAATTCCATCGGCCTAAAATTTCTCCGCGCAAATTTGTATTTGCATATGAATGACATTTTAAATTCTTGGAAAAAAAGGGAAATTGAATTACGAGATGTTCTTTGGCGCGTTTACCTTCAGTTCAGAAACAGAAAACAAGTTCTGTTCCTTTGAGATTTCGATCGTTAGAGCTCCTGAATGAATCCCATCAAAAGAATCCCATCTTAATGGATTAGGAAAAATGTGAAAAGGAGGCTTTTTTACTCAAATAAAATAAATATTTCAAGCAGATTTAAAGGATATTTAGTTTAAATCCTAAATCCTTCTCGATACAAAAAAGCCTTTATAGAGTTTTTATCCATTAAACCTATTTGATTAACGTTGAGGCTTTATTCTAATGGCTTACATGCACTAAAGAAATTACATTTCAATATTCAAAGATATCCAAAGTTAATAAAGTAATCTATTTAAAATCCAGTTGGCCCGATGCGTAATGATTTTGATTAAATCAAATAATATGTTGGTGTAAACGCATATTTTAGGTCTGTATTTTTATTTATGGATACTAATTTTGAATGGGTTTTGGAGTGTTTCGTACTACAAGGTTTTCGGCCGCGAGACGTATCACTAAGGAATGCGTGCCTATTTTAACTAAATTAGGGAATCCACTTACTTCCACTTTGCTAAAATACCACAGTATTTTGTTGACAGCAAATTATATAACTTTGATTTTCATAGTGTTTGTATGAAGAACAAAGTTATGTTTGCGGTTGTTGAAAATGAGCTATATCTCAAAAAATATTATTTCCAAAATTTAGACTCGCGTAGGTAAGAAATTTAAGGGGGGTGTCTCCCATCTTACCACTGCGTAATCGAACGCGAAAGCGTCCATCTATCAAACGTTAGATTTAAAAAAAGGGTTGTAGGAACCTCGATCTCATTTTAAAAGACCTACTATTCATAGACGTCCCCACACGCATAGGTTTGAGTAAAAAAAATTTTTTGGTTGTAGTTTCATTTATGGGAGCCCCCACAATCCTCAAATATCATTATTTTTTATTTTTTTGTATAATAATCGTAAAGCGGTTAACAGGATACATCTTTCTACTAAATTTCAACAGTGTGATGCTTATAGTTACAGAATAAAGTGGCTGTGACATACGGACGGACAGACAGACAAACATACAGACAGACGTGACGAAACTATAAGGGTTCCGTTTTTTGCCATTCACCATTCGGAATAAGATACTTAGATAATAATTATTGAAATTACGGGGTCGGGGAGGGACGGGGCCGGGTCCGACACAATGTCCGCTGAGTCCGCAAGTTTTTTTAATATTTTCCCGCACTTTCAATTATGCTCAAGTCATAATCAAAAGCATTTCTTAAGCTTTTAGTCTTTTCTTGTATTACCGTGTATATTAAAGTCATTGTACGAACTAAAATAATCAAGTCTTCTGCACTCGGAAACTACTTTACATAAATAGAAACACATTTGTCGCAGTCTCAACAACGCGAACGTGCAATTATAACCATAAAAGCAGGGAGCGAACTTCGAAACTAAGAAGCGCTTACCGCTCACTTCGCTTCGCTCACTTCGCTCATCTGACTCTAGTAGTTTTTGGTCGAGTAACTTATTTTGAGTTACTCATGTTAAAATGTTACGCCAAGTTCGGATGTACGGTAAATTAATTCCGAGGTGGCTAGTGCCGCTGCTATAGGAAATGACAAAGTTGATATTACTATAATGACGAAAACATTACGTTGTTCTTTTTTTCAAGTAGGAAAAAATAGTATCTGAAGCTGCAATCATGTCAAGAATAGAAAAACTTTGAAAATTCTTAAGCAAGAATCGAATAAAATGATTATTCCCATCTGAATCCAATTCGTTATTGATCAGAATGAAAAAATGGTTGATGAATCAAGCAATTCGGCAAAATGCTAGTTAAATACTAGATTGATGCATGGTGATATGACACCACTTTACAGTTTTTATTTAAACTACATCATCACCTTTGCCCAGCAGTGGGATGGGCAGAGGTCTCCCAACACTTTCCATTGGTCCTATAATGGTATATAGGTTTAGGTTTAAAGAGTTTATTCTCAGACAAGCCACTTAAATGATAATAGAATAACTTAGAGTTAAATAATCTAAATTTGAACGCCGAACTAACAAAAATATATATATAAAATAAATATATACGTAAGTTATATAATACAATACTTGAAGAATTAAATGAAAGTTGACATTTATGTTATCTATCATCATCATCATCATCATAATCAGCCAAAGGACGTCCACTGCTGAACATAGGCCTCCCCCACGGCTTTCCACAGCGACCGATCACCAGCGGTCTGCATCCAGTTTGATCCTGCGATCTTTTTAAGGTCGTCTGTCCATCTTGTTGGTGGACGTCCTACGCTGCGTCTTTGGTCGGAGGGTCTCCAATCTAGAACTTTCCTGCCCCAACGGCCATCAGTTCTTCGCGCTATGTGCCCTGCCCACTGCCACTTAAGCTTACTGATTCTCAAGGCTATGTCCGTTACCTTGGTTCTTCTACGTATCTCTTCGTTTCTGATTCGATCTCGTAGAGAAACACCGAGCATAGCCCGCTCCATCGCTCGTTGTGTAATTTTGAGCTTCATTATAAGGCCCATAGTAAGAGACCACGTTTCGGATCCGTATGTCATTACTGGTAACACACACTGATTGAAGATTTTCGTCTTCAGACACTGAGGTAATTGAGACGAGAAGACGCTCTTGCGCAGTTTCCCGAACGCTGCCCAGCCGAGTTGGATTCGTCGATTGACCTCTTTCTCAAAGTTGGATGTTATCTATAAGTCATATTATTTTACTTGAAACGAAAACAAAGTAGGCATTTATAATAAAGTTGCTAGTTTGATTTGTTCAAACTTATCAGGACAAATTAAACCATCTTCAAAAAACTGTCAAAAAACACCACCAACAGTCTACGCAAATCAAGCACGGGCTCCAAAAGAATTTATTTATCCTAATAAAATATAAATACTTTATTTAAATCTTTCTATTCAGTTTTTTGAAAGCGGATTAATTTTTTATTTCTTGATTTTACCGGACTGATTTTGATGAAACATACTGTAACTAATTTGGAATATACCTGATTAAACTAGAATATATTGTCGCTAAAACTTCTTGTTTTCGAGAAATCTGTGGACAAACATAACCATACAAATATACACTTAGCACACGTGTTTCGATGCCTTACTAGATCAACACACTCAGATATTATAAAATTCCGACGATATTACATACATTCACATTAAATTTACTACCTCCTTTTTTGAAGTCGGTAAGAAACAGCTCATAAGACAGTTGATCACACATAATATACATACAAAGTTACATTTTAACGTACCAACATACTTAACAATTACTGTTCCGGACTTAGATGTACTAGTGTTAGTATCTGAGCCTCTACTTTGTAAGACTTGACTCTTTACGTTCGTTTTGTGATCAGTTCACTGACTATTTTCCTGAGTTTTGTCCAGTAAATAAAGTTGTAGGCCCCTTGCCCATAATTTGCTCAGGCATAGCATGGTGTCAGGTAATCGGTAGCTAGCATTCACACTGCCACTCTGTCTCGAAAATATGTTAATACATTGCTCCTAGGTACCATATCTCCATGTTGTATGTAAGTAAAGAAACAGAACACATTTAGAATGCCCGCCAACAGCCGTCACTGTAATCGGTGGAAGTGTATTAAGTGTATTACAAGGTACTACGCTTTAACACATTTTCAGCCCTATATTTTCGGCCCTACTTTACGTCGTATATGGGTTCCGTACTTAAAGGGAAAATCGCGACACTACTTTAACGAATTTGGGCTTATGCCCCTTAACGCCAAAAAATATTTCACTTTAACCCCAAAACGTTTTATAGGAAGGATATAATTCATAATATTTATTTCCACTTAAATACCAAGAGTTACTTGTAACCCGAATTTTGTGTTGACTCTTCTTGAAGAATAAAATAAAAAATACTACAAAACCAGTCAAATTTGAATCGGACTCCGGCTCACAGAAGTGTCTACTTACACCTAGACAAAATACTACTATAATTTTGAGCCAGGCATAACTAAGAGAGGAGATACTCCAGTTTAAATAAAGTGAAAATAATACAAGAACTTTTAATATTGTAATAAATCGTGTAGATATCCAACATATTTAACAACAACACTCAGTTCATAGAATGATAATATCTTCCTACCACGAGACATAAAAAATCGCAAATTCCTTGCAGCGGAATTGCTGGTCGCCGCGAATCTGAGACGTCAAGGGAAAGCATGCCGACGCTATTATATAATTTCTGGGTGCTTGAAGATTCTCTGATTGTGTAGTCCATAAATTTGAAATGTATAAAAATATTTTGCTATAAATTTCCGATAAGCGACGCCGGCGCACGCACCCAACCTCATAAACTGTAACCGCTTTAAGTATTAGTTCAGGCAAATGAAGGATGCACCGCCCGCCCTCTCTCAATTCGTATGCGGCACAGCTAATGCATTGTTAATACCCAACAACAACGTGCAAAATACCTCGACGCGTTTCGCCACTACACGTGGCATTCTCGCTGTTGTCGCCTGGGCAGAGTTCGGACGACTAATAAACCAACGAACAGTGTCGGAAGTCTCGACATAGTTCCATGTAAAACCACCAGGTGGCGCTCGAAAAATGCCGTAACAAAATTAGTGTTTTCGTGTATTTATTGATCGAGAAGAATTTTCAAATGAAACTTAAAAATAACAAATATTTTTTAAGATTTATTAAACACACAAGCTACATAAGTTAAAATGATATTTAATGAATTATAAAATCACAAAATTGAAATTGTCGACGCGAAATGTCAAAAATGTTGCATCAGACTACCAGCGCTGGTTTAGTCGTCCGCACTCTGCTGAAGCTTAATTACTTTATAATTAACTAGCGGTCCCAGTGGACATCGTTTCGCTCCGGCTTCGTCTCGCCCCAGCCTCGGCCCCGCCAAACGGGATAAAAAGTATCCTAAGTCCTTCGCCTCGTTCTAAGACACATCCCCACAAATTTTCAGCCAAATCGGTTTAGCTTTTCTTGAATTATTAATAGTGTAACTTATACTAGATTGTAATATTGTACCTATGCTTTGAGCAATTTATACTCAAGTGTTGTATTTATTTTATTTTTCTGTCGACTCTACCAAAATTATTTTGGGGTTTATGAGGAATTTAAGAATGGGAAAGTTTGTTAATGTAAATTCAATACCTAAAACCACTTTGGAGTTTAATGAAATGAATGTATGGATTGTAAAAAATTGAGAACAATGGGCTTTGGGTTGAAGTGGCATAAGCCAGAATTTGTTGTCTATCCATCCGTCCGTCTGTCAGTTACGAGACTGTATCGTAAGAACCGCTATGGCAAAACAGTTTTGTTTTTTCAAATTATGTATTTCTGTTGCCGGTTTAGTAACAAATACAAAATATAAGTATTATAAATATTTGCGGGTCCCAATTAACAATCGCGATTTATTCCATTTTTTGCTCGATACTCATAATGGCAACAGGTAGGCACTTGAAAGATTAATTTAGTTGCTAACCTAGCCAATAGTACGGAACCCTTCGTGCGCGACTCCAACTCGTCGCACTTGACCGGTTTGTTCATTCGCTAGTACTTGAGTTACTTAAGTAGCACGGGAAGTGTCAAAATCACGAACATTAGTTACAGAGTAGGGTCTCTAAGCCCCAGCATAGCGTTATCGAGTTTCCTTTGCGTCACGTAATTACGCCTGCTTCTCCCGCCGTTAAATTTAATTTGATGCCAGGAGTATCTGCCATGTGCTTAATATTTAGGACTTAGCTATTAAGAAGACAAGGCTAGATTATTTAAAACTGAAGTTGTTTTAATGGCGCTCTTTACTTAACGAGGATTTCAATTTTAACGTAGATTTTTATCTATATTTTTTCGTTAAGACTGACAATCAGTGCTGGTTTCAGGAGGCCTAGCTACTAGGAAAAACGAAATATTTCAATACGATAATCGTGTTGCGGATACGGAGCTTTTCGTAGTTAGGATTGCAATCATATTAATGCTTTAGATTAGTTTATTTTTCGTAGTAGGCCCCCAAACTCGAATCTTGCAAGGGGCTCGCGATCCTCACGCGCTTTAGTATCGATGCAGTCGCAAAATGTCAACCTTTACACACTGTGCTACTTTCAGCACCGATGCAGTTGCGATGCTAACGTGCGTTAGCATCGATGCAGTCGCAAAATGTCAACACTTACACACTGCGCTCCTTTTAGTACTGATACAGTCGCGATGCAGAAGCTGGAAATCGACAAATTGTATACTGAATTTTATCGACCGCATCGATACTAACGCGCGTTGGCATCGATCCAGTCGCGCGATAGCATAGATGCAGAAGCGCGGCTGCATCGATGCAAAATTGAATCTGTTCATTGCGTGAGTCGCGATGCTGAAGCGCGTTTTCAAAACGCGCGTCTGTATCGATGCTAAAAGTCGCAGTGTGTAAAGGGTCTCATTCTTGTATGATGAGTACAATTAAGTGATGAATATATACCACATGTACATATGTTTATGTGGAAAACTAGTTGCAAACAAGAGCCAATAAGCTCCGAATGTTGACAGTAACTTCTTGGTAACCAAGTTTTATTTTAATGGTAGTTTTTCAGTGTGACATATTAATTAAATACATAGGTAGTGCGCCCTTGCGCTTCGCTTGGCTCGGGTGTTGGCCGGGCTCACGTCGTTTGCCCACCTAAAAGGATTTCGCACGAGTTATGACTGTGTGTGTATGGGTATGGATGTTAATACGAGTGCATCGTCTGTGACTGTCCGCCGCGCGCGCAAAAGCTTATTTGAACGTACGTCACTTAAACACTTGACTTTGACATATGCGTATGGCGTTGAACGCAACCATAGACAATGGTAGAAGATAATCAGCGTTTGCCACGTTCCGTTCATCTTGGCTACCAGTCTATTAGCGTTTTCGATTCAACGTAAGCGTGAGCGAAGATTTGATACGATACTGTGCGTTTGCCATTTGGCTCAGGGTGCAGATGCTCCGCTTGATCCACGCTTGTGACACGTTAATCATGTTTTCGAAAGACACTGTGAGGCACATCTTATTTTCATCCAAAACCGGGTAGGGGAGCGGAGTTCGGTACACGCGACGTTCCATGAAACCAATTTTAAGGTAACGCACTCGCGACCCCGTCTCAACTAGATGCTACTGTGACAGTAATTTTGGGTGGCAAGAATTCCGCCTAAAGAATGAATGCTTGAAGTTTTTTTTAATTTTAACACAAAATGTGATTTTTTTGTTTTTGTCGATTTTCCTTTTTTTATCAAAATAACAATTGTAGTTGGAACTACTTGCTACGCCAATACATTATTTCACCTTTGTGACGTGACGTGACAGTGACGTTCAAAATTTTTTTTTGGATTCTTTACATCCAGGGATATCCAAATATACCATATTGATGATAGCCAAATTTTTTTAGTATTCAAGATTTTTTTATTTAAAAATTTTTAAATATTTTGTTAGTCTTACTTTTAGCTACCTCATAATTTTATCTGATTAAATTTAATTTATAATGATCATACTGCAATACAAAAAACTGACATAACAGCACAAAAAGTGGAGGAATTATTTGTCTGCAAATTTACAATTATTGCGAAAAAAATATATCTCAAAATCAATATCAAAATAATCTAAGGGTAAAAATAAATTAGACTAAGTTGTCCTAACCAAAATATGTAGTCACTTTTAATTTTAATAAAGTTTTTTCGTTATCATTATCATTCATTATAAAATATATATTTTCTATAAAAATTGCCTGGGACCGTCTTTCCACAACGCATGGTTGACGCGTAGGCTCGCTTAAAGAGTTTTATGTTTTGCGAACGAATTCTGGCTGTGATATGAAAAGGATTCTTCCCTTGCGCTTGTAACAAACAAGAGATTGGCTGAATACTGGATAAGAAAGAAAAAAAAGAAGTCTTCAGTGTCACCAACATTAAGCACGTACTTCGGCTTGAACTGATTGATCGTCTAAAGACGTTCTATAAGAACTTAAAATCCTGTTCAATAAATGTGCTCACTTACAATATATGTGTATAATCAATGAGGTAATTTTCAAGAATCAGTGATAACAGACGCACATTCTCGTGCAATTCATATACGAAGAAAGTTCACCGAATTTTCATTCCCGAATAAAAAATACTTTTGATCACGGTTTCTACGTATTTAAATATCGTACGAGCGATAGCACTTTGACGTGTGGTTACTAATTTTTTAAGTCAAACGGTATAGCTCGCAATCAAATTACTATACGAAAAAAGATCGATTGACGCGAGAAGTTTTAATACCATGTACTATAAAACATAAAGCTGAAGAATTTGTTTGTTTAAACGCGCTAATCTGGGTGTTCGGTGCACTTAGCGCAAACGAACAATTCAGCGTTTTATTGGCCTACTTTTGTGTCGCCCGAGTAAATGTTAAAGTAAATGTAATGTAAAATGATTCAGTACGTAATTAAGCACCATCCGCGACGCGTGCTCAAACCATTATTGTACCATTATTTATCAATATACTAATCAACCATACAAAGACTTTTCACTCATTACACGTAAAGCAAAAGAGGTCTGTTAGCCAACCACAAAGCTAATAGACATCTTTTCATGGTCCTTCGAACCTTCGGAAAGGTGGGACCTGCCGCGTTTTGGACCAAACTCTAACGTGTCAGTGACTATCTTTCTGTGAAACCAGTGACCATAGTGACCAGTGACTAATCAGTGAACCAAAGGATTGCAGTGACCAAAAAGGATAACATCGATCGAGATCGAGAAAAGCGTAAGGAGAAATTAAGGTCAGATCTTACTATTATTATTTTACATAATATACTTATTGTTTTCCTACCATAATGGAAAATTTATTTGTCAACCAAACTGAACTTTTCGAAGCCCTGAAAAAGTTAATAACAAACTTCAAAAAAGATGGAGCCGAGAGAAAAACCATTGATTATTGCAGACGCAAACTGGTATTAGTAGAAAAATATTGGGAGGAATACATAAATAATCATAGGCAGATTTGTGAATTATCAGAATTTCACCATGTTTATTTCACGGATAATTGTTTTGATACAGCACAGGAACTTTACTTGATGATAAAAGATTTAATTATGGGAACTATAAAAAAGTTAGCTGCCGCGCAACAACCAACTGAATCAGATCAGCAGCACCAGAGTAAACCAGCAGCCGTGCAGCAATCTACTAAACCAGATGAGCAGAACCAAGGTAAACCAAAACCAACAGCCATGCAGCAACAAACCAAACCAGATCAGCAGAATCAGGGTGAACCTAAACCACAAGTAGAGGATAGACCAGAGCCACCAACTTGTTCCACGTTTTATCAACCACAACCGCTTTCTACCCCTAAAACTCAGAATAAACTTAACGAAATGTTAAAGAAGCAGTACATAAACTTCAAAGCTTTTATGCGAACCGTGAACACTATAGACACAGAACTTTTTGAAAATAAATGGGAATTCGAAGATGCCCTACGGTCAGTTCAAACTCGCTGGAATACCATCGACCAAATTCATTGGGAAATAGAAGGTGAAATTTATGACGAGAAACCAATTTACCAAGAAGAGTTTTCTAGACATGAACAGATTTACAACAATTTGAAAAAATGCATTAACACAAAGATGTGGTCAGTATCTCATCGTGAAAAATCAACCCCACAAATGGATATACCAACATTCAACGGCAACTATCAACACTGGATTACATTCAAAGATTTGTTTATTGAAGTTATTCACAAAAACCCATCTTTATCTAACGCTCAACGTATGCAGTTTTTAAAAAGTAAAGTGACTGGGGAAGCTGAACGACTCATACATCATTTGCAGGTCAGCTCTGATAATTACGAGATATGCTGGGAGCTCTTAGATCATCGTTATGGTAACAAAAAACTAATTTTAACATCTTATCTTAACACACTTTTAGGCCTACCCACAATTCAACATCAATCACTGAACATGATCAAAAAAATGCATGATGTGACAAAAGAATGTTTGCATGCAATTCAGAACATAGGAGTGGAAATTAGCAACTGGGATCCATTATTAGTACATTTACTAGCGCAGAAATTAGATAGCGAATCTTTTGCTGAATACATTGAGTCGGTGAGCAATCCACGCGAGATACCAATCCTACAGGAATTTCTTAATTATTTAGAGACCAAGTTTACAACGCTAGAAGCTTCACGACGAAAACAAGAAAATAACAACCAAAGAACAACGATTCAGCATCAAGCTGCACCATTTCACCGGAACGTTACATCAAATCAAAGATATCCATATTATTCAAATACCAATTATAACGCTACTAAAAACGCTCAAGGTGAAGCCAAGTATGCGAAAACATACCACGTGTCGCGGTCAATCACATGTGCATTGTGCGATTCCGACCACGGGTTATGGCAATGCAGCAAATTTTTGCAAATGCCGGACGATCAGAAATTAAAATCCGTTAATCAGCTAAACTGTTGTCACAATTGCCTAATACACCATTTTAATAAAACATGTTTTTCCAATAAGCGCTGCCGGAAATGCTTCGGTAATCATAATACGTTATTACACGACGCTTTGATGGCGAAACCACGTCCTAGTCTACCATTTAAACCAAATCTGAAGCCAAATACCATGAATAAAGAAAAACCTTCCACGTCAAACCATGCTTCTTGGGATGACGTACCAGAGGTGTTTTTATCTACAGCATTAGTAAAAGTCACCGCGTTAAATGGAAATGAGTATACTATGAGGGCTCTTATTGACCAAGGGTCACAAATATCCATAATAAGTGAACATTCAGCGCAATTGTTAGGATTAAAAAGAAACCAATGCAGAGGAAAAATATTTGGCGTCGGAGAAAAGGAGAACGATTGCAAGGGAATGATCAATATTAATATTCAGTCAATGTACAATGATTTTTCCTTAAACACCAACGCTATTATTATGAATAACTTAATTAAAAACTTACCCAACCAATCTTTTAAGAAACAACCGTGGTCACACATTAAGAATATTAATTTAGCCGATCCAGAATACTATGTAAGCAGACCAGTAGATTTACTTCTTGGAGCAGATGTATACAGCAAGATCATGTTAGGAGGCATACTAAGAGGAGAAAACGATGACCAACCACTTGCTCAGCAAACGCACTTCGGCTGGCTCCTATGTGGGTCAACGAAATTACAATACCAGTGTAATGTCATTCTTCACAACACCGAGGATCTAGCGAAGTTTTGGGAGAGTGAAGATATTACTCAGCAAATAGAAATGTCAAGTGAAGATCATGAATGCTTGCAGTACTTTTTATCAACCACAAAGCGACTTGAAAACGGAAAATATGAAGTTCGACTCCCGTTTAAACCAGAATTAAAAGAAAAACTAGGCTCAACGAAACAACTTGGAGATGAAAAATGATTACCATGCATTTATCAACGAATATTATGAATTAGGCCATATGAAACCATCCATAAGTATGTCACCCGAGTGCTATTTACCTCACCACGGTGTTACTCGGGCTGACTCGACAACTACCAAGTTGCGTGTAGTCTATAATGCTTCTGCAAAATCTTCATCTGGATTAAGTTTAAACGATGTGCTATATAGAGGACCAAATCTGCAACAAGATCTGCAAGAATTAATACTAAAATGGAGACAATATAGATATGTCTATACATCAGACATAGAAAAGATGTATCGACAAATAAATGTTGAAAGTGAAGACCAAACTTATCAAAAAATACTTTGGAGAGAGTCACCAGAAAAACCAATTTCAGTATACCAACTAACGACAGTTACATACGGTACCAAACCAGCGCCATTTTTAGCTATGATGTGTCTAAAGCAGCTGGCTGCAGATGATGGAAAGAGGTTTCCTGACGCAGCAAAAGCCTTAGAAAATAGCTTTTTTGTCGACGATTTCTGCGGTGGACAGCACAGTTTGACAAGCGCTGCAAATTTGCGCGACGAACTAATAGAATTACTCAAAACCGGCGGTTTCAATTTGCGAAAATGGAAGTCCAATGAACCCAGACTTTTAGAAGGCTTAAAAATTAACCAACGAGACCAAAATGCATATGAATTTAAAGAGATGGGTTCTACGAAGACTTTGGGATTAGGTTGGGACCCTAAACATGACCAATTCATATTTGAATCAAAAATACCGTCAAAACAACCATCAGTAGCAACCAAGAGATCATTACTTTCCGATATTTCAAAACTATTTGACCCCCTTGGCTGGCTCACGCCACTTAGCACTACCATGAAAATACTTTTCCAAAATGTTTGGCTGTCTAATCTAGACTGGGATGAAGCCTTACCAGATGATATTAATAAAGAATGGACGACATTGAGAAGTGAGTTAAAATATATAAATATCATAAAAATCAATAGATGGCTAGGCATTCAAGAAAATCAAACCATAGAATTGCACGGTTTTTGCGATGCATCAAAAAGAGCATACGCTGGTGTTGTTTACTGCAAGATTACACACAAGCACGAAGTTAAAATCACGTTAGTTGCAGCAAAGGCTAGATTAGTACCAGTGAGTAAGGAAGTTTCTACACCTCGGCTAGAATTGATGGGCGCACAACTGTTGACACAGTTGATGAATAAAGTTCAAACTTGTCTATCAGATTACGATATAAACCTTTACGCGTGGACGGACTCTACAGCAGTCTTGGGATGGCTGCAGGGAGACCCAGCACGTTGGAAACCGTTTGTGGCGAATCGTGTAAAAGAAATCACAAAAGCTGTGCCTTCAAACAAATGGCTTTATGTAAAAACAAATGAGAACCCAGCGGACTGCGCAAGCCGCGGGTTAACCACTCAACAGTTAATAAACCATGATTTATGGTGGAAAGGCCCATCGTGGCTTCCATCTCAATCTGTCATTGATAAAAAGACAGCTACCTATGAAACCAATTTAGAAACGAGACCATCAATTTTTAACCGACTTCAAAAAAGGAGGAGGTTATCAATTCGTCTGTATGTTTTTTTTTTATATTTTTTTTGTATGAAGGTTACCTCATATCTCAGTTGTTTGTCGACCGAATCGAAAAATTTTTTCGCCTACTTAGAGGGTGTACCTTTTAGTTGGTCCCATTTTTTTCATTTTGGGATCTGATGATGGGATCTTGGTGTAATCGAGGGAAACCCTCAAATTTTAAAGGCACGTACAGTGTTTCTTTACTAGAATCTTCATGTTGACGTGTTGTTACGTCTGATAGTCAACATCTTGTGGGGCTGAGCTGATGGTGGAACTCCTTGACGCTTAGGAGTTCAGTAATTATAATGACGGAACTTATGATAGGTAATTTGTAGCTTCTTAAAAAATAGAATCATAAGGTGCAACTCCCCCCCCCCCTCTTATGTAATCACTAAAAATGAAGAAATAAAATAAACTTTAAAAAAAAGTAAAAAGTAAAGACTCCAAAAAGAAATTGTTTGCCTAAAACGGATTCCTTTCCTTTCAATGGTGAAGAGTTTATTTAAGACTTTTTAGTGCATTTTGGTTTTGAAGTCGGTTTTTACTTTTTTTTTAAGTTTATTTTAAAGGAAACTAACGCTACAACCATAAAACAAGATAGTACAGTTCTCACAAATATAATAACTCATTTACTAAGTACCTACAGTTCAATAAATAAAATCATTCGAATATTTGCGTGGATATTGCGCATACCGACCTACAAAAAAGGAGTTCAACAACCGTATCTCACCTTACACGAGTTACGCCGCGCGAAATTGCTGATTATAAAGAATATTCAATACATAGAATTTGCCGATGACATAAACAACTTACAGAAACAAGGAAAAGTTCATTCAAAAAGCAAAATTTTAAATTTAAATCCAATATTAGACAAAGATGGAATTTTGAGAGTAGGCGGTAGGCTGAGAAACGCTCATATCAATATCGAGATGAAATATCCTGCTATCCTGCCTCCGAACCACCGTCTTACCACGCTGCTTATGCAGCAAGCCCATGAGTTAACCTTTCACGACGGAGCGCGTCTCACATTAGCAACTATGAGGCAAAAGTATTGGTTCATGAATGGCTACATGACTATTAAAAAATTCATACGACAATGTGTCACGTGTAAGAGACATGATCCCGTTAGGCATTACCAGCTGATGGGTGACCTACCATCTTCACGTGTGAACCCTGCAGATGCATTTCACCACTGTGGAGTAGACTTCACGGGCTTTATAGATGTTAAAGCCAACAAAGGGCGTGGAGTAAAAACCACGAAAGGATACATTGCACTCTTTGTTTGCATGGTCACGAAGGCGGTTCATTTTGAGCTCGTCTCGGACTTAACCAGTTCAGCTTTCTTAGCTGCCTTAAGTAGAATGGCAGCTCGCCGTGGAGCACCACGTCACATTTATAGTGACAATGGAACCAACTTTGTAGGAGCCAATCGTGTGTTGCAGGAAGAGTACCACCATTTACAACAAATGTTTAGTCACAGTTTCAAGTCTGAAATCGCAGAAATGGGAATTGAGTGGCATTTTAACGCTCCAGCTTGGCCCAATGCAGGTGGATTATGGGAACGAGCAGTTAGGAGCCTCAAACATCACCTAAAAAGAGTTATTGGAGTCTAAAAATTAACTTATGAAGAGTATTCGACACTTTTGGCGAAATTAGAAGCCTGCATAAACTCCCGACCACTGTGTTCATTGACTGAAGACCGAGAAGATTTGAATTTTCTAACTCCATCTCATTTTCTATCAGGAAAACCAGGACTGACCATTATAGAAACCGAACAAGACGCTAGAACCAGATTGCATTTAACAGTAAAATTATTTCAAGATCTTTGGAAACAGTGGAAAATTGAATACTTGGCTCAGTTATCTGCAAGAAATAAGTGGATGACGTCACAAACCAACATCAAAATAGGAGATCTTGTAGTTATACACGACGACAACTTACCTGCAGGGAAATGGGCTATGGGACGCGTAGTAAACCTGCACCCTGGGGACGACAAATTAGTAAGAGTTGTCACACTAAAGACCAAAAATGGATACATGAAACGACCCATCGTTAAGATATCTGTTCTACCAATTAACAATAACGACTCAAACAAAGAACCAGAACGACCACAAACAATTATACCAGAAAAAGAAGACACGCCAAAACCAGAAATAAAAAGAAGCTCATCAAAGAAAACGTCATTTAAGATCATAGCAGCATCATTTTTATTTTTCATGACTTTATTATCACCTTCGCAAGGAACAGAAATAATTCAAACATTACTCCCTAACCAAACTCTGTACTTTGATCCTATTACCAAAATGCAAATCGTAAGGGACAAATGGACCTTAGTGGTTTATTACAACCTTGAACCATATTGGACCGGCATCGAGACATATATTAAAATATCCACCTATCTTGAAACACTTTGCGCAACAATAAATAAACAAAGCAATTGTAATTTGATAATCATGCAATTACAGCACGAGTTCCAGGAGCTCGAATACTACAATGAATTTATACTTTCGCAGCATTTTAATGTCCACGCTAGACGCCGGCGCCGACGACGCGGGCCTATCAACGGGATCGGGTATCTGGCTAATGACCTGTTCGGCGTATTAGATTCTCGATTCGCAGAAAAATATACTCAAGACATAGACACTATACAGAGAAACGAGAGGCATTTATTAAATCTTTGGAAGAACCATACCTCCATTATTGGCCATACCTACATTAAGCTGAGTTCAATTTAATGAAAACAATGGAATCTACGATAGAAAAACAGCACAAAATTGTTAATAAAAGGCTTAACGAGTTGGAACAAAACACCCAAAATCTGCAAAATGAAATTAAAAACATGTCATATATTCAAGACTTTACCATATCTGCCATGGCCGGAAATATTCTTCTTCAAAATCTAAGACAGTTGCAAGAAACGCTGCTCGATACCATCACTGACATTTACCAAGGGCACATGAGTGTACATCTGCTAACACCATCTCAGATAAGAAAAGAACTGCAAATCATATATGGAAAGATACCTCAAGAGATGACTATACCTATTAGTAATATTGAATCAGATCTTCAACGCATCTACCAATTCTTAACAGTAAAGGCCAAAGTGACACAAGATTACTTATTGTTTGAAGTAACCTTTCCTTTAATAGATAGAAAATGTTTCCAGCTGTATCGACTAATACCAGTTCCGCAACAAAACAATGAATACATGGTCAATATACTGCCAGTTTCAGAATTCATCGCAGTTAATCTACAAAAAGATGCATATTTTACCATCACTATACCAGAGCTAAATAGCTGTCTGCAATACGAAGAAGCATACATGTGCAAAATGTCAAAACCAATCAGACACCTGGATGATAATGAAAGCTTTTGCAAAAAATGAATAACAACCAATTCGTGCATTGTATCAAACTACATGTACAAATCAATGGACAGAACTTCACACGTCACATTACTTATATTTCTGTTGCAATGAATACTCAATCAAAATCGTGTGTGGCGAAGCAGTCACTATTCGAACTCTATCGGGCGCAGGATTCATTGGCATGAATGAAAAATGTGAAGTGAAAAGCAAAGATTTAACACGGCACTTTACAAATAAAAAAGAAAATGAAATCCATTATTCACCGAATATTTACATGCCAAAGCCTGATCAAATTAACCAAATCATAAAAATACAAATACCATCCGAAGTCACGCTTCCGCCAATAGATGAGAAGTTAAAGACAGATCTAGCCAATGTAGAAAAACAAATTAAAGATTTGAAATCAAGCAAACCAGAACTCGATGACTTATCGTCACATGATATTCACCACTACGCTATATCATATGGATTACTAGTAGCAGCACTAATTATCTTCACTATTTGGTTCCTGAGGAGAAGTAAATGCTGCTCACGCACCAGAGCAGCTACAAGTCGCCGTGAGCATCAGCCCGCGGAGGCGGCGCCTCCGTCGCTGCCCCGACCGCGAGCGCTGCGCCAGCAAGTGTACAGTGTAGTGCAATCGCGAAAGCAGAGTACAGCTGACCGTCAGCTGAGTGCAAGTGCATCAGGTGAAAGTGGTAGAGTCAGTGTACGTTTACATAATCTTACCAAACAGTGGCCCAGTGTTAAACGTAGTGCGAGAAGTATGAATAAAACGGACGCTACAATTATAAGTGACAGTCCCATAGAAGACTCTTTAGTTTAGATTAAAATCAGTCGCGCGCGCGCATCACTCCGTGCCGGGCGCTTTTTGAGCGAATCTGCGCAAAATGTCTTCCGTAATAAAATGTAACTCGTGCAACATAGTGATAGATGAGCTACTATCTTATGTGCAAAATAAGATTTCGATAGTAGACGAATAGACGTTGGTGCGAATTTGTACAACGTCATTCTCAAGCGAAGAAATCCAAAAATCCAAGACCTTGCTATTTGATTCCATTTCTGCAGACAAGTCGAAAATAAAAAGGAAGAATAAAGGCAAGGAAGAAAGGGATATCATCGACATTATCAAGTTATTCAAATCGGCTGAGCCGGATGTGATTCCTGTGTTTGTGGCTCGTCGACTTGAGAAGCTGCCGCCGGTTTTATTTGACCATCTTGACTGTACAAAATTACTAAAAGATTTACTGAAAGTGCAAAACGAATTAGATATGTTAAAATCGAATTGTGTTACGCAAGATCAGTTGAGTGATTTTAAACAAATATTTGACATGAAACTACTTGACATGAAAAATGATTCAATAATAGCTGAATCGGCCAAAAACGTGAATTTCAGACGTGGGGCATGGGTGTGCGACAGTGGCCCAATGGGTCTTTCGCATCTAGATGAGAATCCATTTTTAAATAACTCGAGTGAAAACATTGAATATACAAACAATAATAACGGTTTGTCAGGGTACAGAGATATGAAGGTAGTACCTAATAAACAGACGGAGCGAGAATCAGCTGAGCGTCGAGCAAGGTCGTCGGCGGCCCGGAGCAACGGTGCACAGGCGAGTGGTTCCGAGGCTGACCGAACAGTCACGAAGTCGCCGTTATCCCGCTATGAGCGCCTGCAACCTGTTGCTACTGATAAGACGAGTATCAAACGTACTATAGTAGATAATGAACATAGCGGCGAGAATGTAAACAGTTCTGAAAATTGGCAGACAGTCTCCAGGCGTAAAAAGTCTCAATACCGTTACCTAGGTACATCGGGAATATCAAGAGATATGGAGGGAAACTTCAAAGCTGCTGACTTTAAAGTACCAATTTTTATAACTAAAATCCATAAGGACACCACTGAACAGGACATACAAGGCTATGTACACAGAAAAACTGGTGAAATGATCCACCTAGAAAAAATTGCCTTCAAACAGGAGCGAGACCATAATGCTTTTAAGTTCTTTGTCGCAGAACATAAGTTGTCTGTGTTCTTAGATAATAAACTGTGGCCCCAGGGTGTCTTATTTCGGCGCTTTAATGCCACATGACATCGACTATTTGAGCTGCGTTGATGAAGACTTCGCCTACACGGGTATCTCTGCGGTAGATACGTCGACGGGCATGCTTCGAGGGCGACCATACGGAGGAGTAGCCTTGCTGTGGAGAAAAAGTGTGTTCCATAATGTGTCGGTAGTGTCGTGTAATAATGCGAGAATATGTGCGGTTAAAATAGTGTTAGGTCAAAAATCAATATTAGTGATGAGTGTTTACCTGCCAACGAATAGTGCAAACAACCTGTCGGAATTTACTGACTGTCTCGGTGCCCTGAATGCCATTGTTATCAATGAAGGTATTGAATCAGTTTACATGCTCGGTGATTTCAACTCGGACCCGGGTGAGTTATTTTATTCTGAACTGAGCAACTTTTGCACTGAGTTGGAATGGTTTTGTGCTGATGTTGTAAAGTTAGGGCTGGCTTCGAATACGTATAGCTATGTAAGTGACATTAATGGCTGTTTGAGCTGGTTAGATCACTGTGTAGTGACAAAATCAGCACTCTCTACTATTCAAAATGTTTATATTAAGTATGACCCTGTAGTGTCTGACCATTTTCCATTAATAATACAATGTAATTTTGATTTCATTATAGCAAAAATAAACAATTGTAATTACCCTTCTAACAGTAACAACAGAGTGCTCTGGGGGGAACGAAAGAAAGAGCAAATTAACCTATATAGTAAACTGTGTCATGAACGATTAAGAAAAATAGATTTTCCGGCTGTGTTTAGAGAGTGCGGTGATAGTATTTGTAATAATTTAGAGCATAGACGTAATATTGACAACATGTATGAAGATATAGTAAGCGCCCTCTCCAGCGCCGCGTTAGATAGTTCTGGCATGCGTCAGCCTGGGAAAAGGAAGCCTGTTGTGGGCTGGAATACGTATGTTCGTGAGGCTCACAGGCGTGCAAGGCGTAAGTTACAGGAATGGATTATGTGTGGTAAACCGCGAGTAGGCAGAGCATGGGATGACATGCGTGCCAGTCGCAGGATTTTTAAAGCACGATTAAAGTGGTGTCAAAATACTAGTGATCAAATTAAAATGAACAAACTTGCATTGCATCATACAAACCGTGACTTTCGTAGCTTTTGGAAGACAACTAGTAAATTTAATATAAACCCTGGCTTGCCTGTGAGCGTCGGTGGACTGAACGATCCTAAGGCTATAGCTGACTTGTTCAAACACCATTTTAAAGTCAAGTCACCCCTGGGGCCGTCGCGGTCTGTCAGTGCAGTTGGCTCTGGTGACCAGAAAATAAGCACTAGGTTTACGGCAAAGGACATCAGGAAATCTATTAAGTCTATGTCGGGAGGTAAATCACCAGGACACGACAATCTTAGCTTGGAACACCTCAAGTATGCCGGGGTACACCTCCCCAGGGTGCTTGCTATGTTCTATAGTCTATATATTGGGCACGCGTACTTGCCTGCCGATATGCTGAGGACCGTGGTGGTTCCTATTGTAAAGAGCAAGACTGGAGATGTGAGTGATCACAACAATTATAGGCCCATCTCTCTTGCCACTGTGCTGGCAAAGGTGCTTGACAGTTTGCTTAACACTCGGCTTGATAAGTACCTAAGTATTCATGACAACCAATTTGGGTTCAAATCAAGACTTTCTACAGAGTCGGCCATCTTGTGTGTCAAGCAAACTGTCAAGTACTACACTGATCGGTGCACACCTATATATGCGTGCTTCTTGGATCTGTCGAAGCCCTTCGACCTGGTGTGCTACGATACCTTATGGAAAAAGCTTGAGGATGTTTCTTTGCCTCATGAGCTGATAGATATCCTCAAGTTTTGGTATCTAAACCAAATCAACTTTGTTCGATGGGCGGGTGCGACTTCGGAACCGTACAGGTTGGAGTGCGGGGTGAGGCAAGGGGGGCTGGCCTCTCCAAAGCTCTTCAACCTCTACGTTAACGCCCTAGTGGAGGAGCTCAGCAGCACACGTGTGGGATGCCATATTGATGAAGTCTGTGTCAATAATATCAGCTATGCGGACGACATGGTGCTGCTGAGCGCTTCTGTCTGTGGATTAAGGAAACTAATAGCTATTTGTGAAGCTTACGCGCGTGATCATGGTCTCCTATATAACGCTAAAAAGAGCGAGTGCATGGTCTTTCGGGGCAGGGGTAAATGTCCGGATACGATACCACCTATTAGACTCAACAACACCTTACTTAATAGAGTAGAACAATTTAAGTATCTCGGACACATGTTGACCTCTGACCTGAAGGACGATGCAGACATGGAGAGGGAGCGAAGGGCGTTGGCTGTTAGAGCGAACATGATATCCCGCAGATTTGCTCGTTGCTCTAGAGACGTAAAACTTACTTTGTTTGGCGCTTTTTGTACGTCATTTTACACTTGCAGTCTGTGGGTGGCGTATACGCGAAAGCAGTTCGACGCCCTTCGTGTACAGTACAATAATGCGCTTAGGATGTTGTTGGGGCTGCCCCGGCACTGCAGTGCTTCAGGGATGTTTGCGGAGTATGGTGTGGCCTGCTTTTACACGACCCTACGTAAGCGGTGCACATCACTGGCACGCAGGGTCCGAGTCAGCCCCAACATCATTCTGAAGATGCTCTCCCAGAGATTTGACTGTCTGTATATCAACCATTGTTATATGGTTCATATATGGACTAATACCCAAATGCAAGCTGGTGGTCGTCCAATTTAATTTAATTTAATTTTTTTATTTAATTTCATTTGTTTGCAATTTAATTTAATTCAATTTTAAATGTATGTATGACTTAATTATGTCGAAATAAATAAATGAATACAAATGAATATAAAATGAAATAAATAAGATACAAATATTTAAGTTACCATAGAATACTATGTTATATAATTATCAAATATTAACATTACTGTACTAACACATCTTATTACTTAAAAATAATTTTACTAACGCTTTTTTGTATTCGCTTTTATGATAAATATTTAATTAGTTTAAAACTATTTTGGCCACCCGTAGATATGGTCCAATTTATCTTTTCTTAGGCTAGGCAAGATGTTCGGTGCACTTAGCGCAAACGAACAATTCAGCGTTTTATTGGCCTACTTTTGTATCGCCCGAGTAAATGTTAAAGTAATTGTAATGTAAAATGATTCAGTACGTAATTAACCACCATCCGCGGCGCGTGCTCAAACCATTATTGTACCATTATTTATCAATATACTAATCAACCATACAAAGACTTTTCACTCATTACACGTAAAGCAAAAGAGGTCTGTTAGCCAACCACGAAGCTAATAGACATCTTTTCACTGGGAAACTACTGATTTTAAAAAAAAAGTGTTGGGTACCTAGCTTATTAATCGAGAAAGTCTTTAGTTAAAATGAAACACCCGTTTAGAGTGAAAATCTGACATTTATTCAAAAGATACAATAGCAGAACAGGCATCACTAGATGTCGCTAGAACATCATTATACGGCTTATAAGAACAGAGCAACAATGTGTCTGTGTACACAGCGTAAACCGTTTAAAGTACACAAAAATCAAGTATGACGGGCTCTTTAATAAAGTTCGCAATAGCATATGTCTATCTTATATGGTTTACTCACTACAATTTTTTTATGATCATAAATTTTATAAAAAAATAATGTACTATTTCCAAAACTGTTTTGGTGCACACGTGTATTTATTCTTATCCCTGTTCCCTATTATTCAAAAGAACATATTTATCATCATAAGCATTTAATTTTAAACAAATTTCCTTTTACATCGTTTGATTTCCATAAATATCTAAGAAGCTATCACAGTTTTAAAATAATTCCGCACCCAAATAATGCGCGCAGCTTAAATACAACACGCGCTTGCGCTTACCGCAAAGGTTTCAAGTAACATTACTACGGTTTTACTCGCTAGCGACGACGTAAAAAACATCTATGGAAAAATGCACAGCGCCTCTAGCGGTCACTGACAGAACAAAAAAAAAAACATTCGCCGCTAACCGTCGTCGCCAGCAAGTAAACTTATAGTAACGGTACTGGCCTCTCACTTTCAATAAAACATGTGTTTTACAGGAAATCCGAAATTCACGCGGGCAACCCACAGGAACCGCTAGTAATTGAATAAAAAAATGTATTTGTTGTACAAGTCAAGTACTCAAAGATTAACACAACCACCGCACCGCGATTAGGTACAGGCGTTTACTATTTGGTTAAAATTTATGCAAACAGAAGTTATTAAAGCATTTCATAAACACCTTAAAATAACTTTTGCAACCCTTGTCAGTGTGCAGTCAAGCCTCACATTCTATTTCGGGCGGCACGTACCAAACTCGAAGGCTCTGTTTTACCCCGCTGTAACAGTCTTCCGTCAGGTGTCTTACTAGTCAACTAATTTTACTTAATACAATTCAGGTAGGAAATAATGTTAACTTTGTAAACAGTCAACAGAAAATGTTGCAGTGGTGATACATATATAAATAGTTGATCAAATAACATACATACCAAAATAAACATCATATAGTCAATTTGATGATAACAGCTTCTTTTTTTAAGTCGGTCATAAAATGAAGTTCTGCTATAATGAGGCACAAAACTAAGACGAAACAAAATACACTTCTCGACACATCTATTAGCCCACCTTAGAGTTTAGGTTTCGATGGCCCCTATCGAAATATGATTGCTAGATTGAACAAAAACTGTTGATGCAGTTTTAACCCTGATACATTTTACCATCTTTTTCGATCGTATTGTTTTAAATTTGAATTCAGAATACGCCTAACAAGTCGGATATGCGCCTTGTTAAAGGCAATTGATTTTTAAATAAAAAACATGTTTTATCAAATAAAGGTTTAATTTAATAACGCGTGTTGCCTCCATGGGCATCTACCACAGCTCTCATACAATTAGGTATAGAGTTTATCAACCGCTCTATGAAATTTTGAGGGATCATCTCCCATTCCTCTTCTATGGCAGTTTTCAACTCCTGCATCGTCTGGGCAACTGGCTGACGAGCCCTAACACGTCTTTTTAGCTCGTCCCACATGTGCTCAATGGGGTTAATGTCTGGGCTTCTGGCTGGCCAGTCCATAACTGTGATGTTCACATCCCGAAAATATTCCCTGACGATGCCGGCCGCATGGGCTCTTGCATTATCATGCATAAAAAGGAAATTTGGGCCCACATAGTCCGCGTATGGTATCACGTGAGGTTCTAAGCACTCTAGAATGTACCTTTCAGCATTTAATGTTGGCAGCCGTGGTCCTGTAACAACCTCAAGTTGAGTTTTGCCGCTCGCGGATATACCGCCCCAGACAGTCCACGAGCCACCGCCATAAGCAACCCTCTCTTCAAAGCAGCATTGTGCGAAACGCTCTCCGTTACGTCGGTAGACCTTCTTCCTTCCATCATTGCCATGTAACACAATTTTAGACTCATCAGAAAAGAGTACACGGCTCCAATCTTGCTGTGTCCAATTTAAATGACTGTGTGCGAAATGAAGGCGCGCTGTTAGGTGGGCTCGCGTTAGTTTGAGCCCATGAGCTGGCTTGTGTGGTACCATATCGCGTTCTTTTAACCTTCTCCGAACAGTTCGAGCGCTCACAGATACTCCGTGGAAGTCGCAAAGTTGGTTTTGTATCTCAATGGAGGTAAGGTGACGATTGCTCAAGCTGGTCGTCACGATGAATCGATCCTGCCTTTCAGTTGTGACCCGAGATCGTGGCCTTCCTTGGCGACGAACAAAGCAGCCAGTCTCTAGGTACCTCCGATAAACATTTCGGACCGCAGATCGACTTAAATTAAGTTGAGCACTCACGTTTCTTTGGCTGTGTCCGGCCTGAATAAGTGCCACAGCTTGGGCGGCGACTTCAGGTGAAGTATCCATAGTGTTAACGACAGCCACAAGACCAAAAGAAGTTTCATATGATTTCATTAAGCTTTAATATTGTCGTTTATTTTCTACTAGACTTAAAGAAAGAGAAAAATGTATAAGTAAGAACGAATACGAAAATTGTTAAGAAAAATTAAATAGGATAGCAATATATGTAAGAAAGAAATGAACATAGTAGTGCCGTGTGCAAACTTCGTGCTCAATAATTAGAGATAATAATGGATCGCTTTAGTCGCTAATTGAACGCAGAAAATCATACAAGAATAGAGCCGAATTTGTATGCAGTACGTTCATTCCTTCCTACGGTTTAATAGTGAATACAGCTACTAGTGAAAAGTGAAGTACCAGTAATTACCAGTGAATTGTGAAAATAGTAAAAGTATTAATAAATTAATGTGTGTCAGTATAAGTGCAGTGTTTTACTGGGGAACAGTCAGTGCCTAGTGTTAAATTTAAATTACAGTCCACTCGCTCTCTGGGCTTGACGACTGTACTCTCTCCATAGTGTAACACCAACATCGTTGGTCCTATCGGAGACGGATCGAAAGTACGCACCAGTGGACTCTGTGCTGTGAAATTAGTGTTTATGACTTAGTGCAATATGGACACACTTATTTTGGACTATAAATTGTAAGTACTTTTATTATTTCTACAAGTGATTACTGTGTTATTTCGTGTTAAGTGCATCTAATCTGAACTTTGATTCCTGAACTGTGGATGAACTCTGTCTGTGTTAATTGTGATTTACAAATAGACATTTGACTCTGCTAATTGACTCTGATAAGTGTTTAAATGGTGTATACGCGAAGCCAAGTCATGGCCGAACGTTCCGAACGTGTGTTACCGGAACCGCCCCGGTCGCCGTCCCCGTCGACGAGGAGCCGCTTGGAAGCGGAACAGCATACGGCCGCCCAGCCTAACGAACGTGGCGCCGCTGTGTTGGGTACGCACTCAGCGTTCGACGTGAACATGGGACATGTCGAGACCGCCGCAACGAGCAGGACGCAGCACGCCAGAGCACGCTCCACCAGATCCACTGCTAGCGCTGTAGCACGGCTACGGTTCGAGGCAGAGGAGCGGCTCGCAGCCATCAGACGCAAGGAGCTTGAGCTTGAGGCCGAGATGGTAAAAAAGAAGCTCACGGCAGACCTAGCAGAGTTGGATGACGACAGTGACCAGGAACAGATGCAAGAAATAGAAAAAGTAAACGAGTGGCTGGACAAGTCTGCGCCAAACGTGGATGCCGAACGGGGGGAGCGCCTGGAGGCTCCACCGGAACCCAGCAACGAAGAGACGCCTGTGACCCGAAGGGCAAGATTTTGGACGCCGGGACCGGTCCAACCCAGACCACGCGCAGAAAGGAAGAGATCGTCAACCCCGAAGGGACGAGGTATTGAACAGCTGGCAGACACGCTGTCACAGATGATGGCGTCGCGACCACCACCGCGGCAAGTTACGGATCTACCGCTGTTCTCCGGATCACCACTGGAGTGGATACACTTCGCTACTGCAATGGAGGAATCAACAAGGCTGTATAAGTTCACTCCATACGAAAACTTGGCCCGACTACGCAACGCTCTCAGAGGTGAAGCAAAGGAAGTGGTAACGCCACTACTTAGCAGCGCAACGCACCCAGATCGAGTAATGAAGACGTTACAGCAATGCTTTGGACGCCCAGAGATGATCATAGATATGGCATACGAAGAACTTAAGAAGCTGCCCAAGATGGGAAGTACTGCAAGTGAATTAAATTCCTTCGCCATCAAAGTCCAGAACATCGTGGCAACTCTTGGCAACGTGGATCCAGCATATCTGTATAACCCATTGCTAGTGCGTGAAGTATTAGAGAAGCTGAGCCCACACATCAAATCAAGGTGGTGTGACTTCGCCGAGGAGCAGCCGAGAAATACGACTCAAATCGTAAGGCTTTCCGAATTTTTAATGCAGCAAGCTGACCGTGCATTAAAACACAGTTACAGTGGTGCTAGAAAAGACGTCCCGATCAAGAACACGAAGATCGAACAAAAGAGAAAAGTATTCACTGTAACGGAGACGAGCGGCAGGCCAGAAGACAATCAGAAGCCCGAAGCCAGCGTCTGCATAGTGTGCAACAGTGAACACAAGCTACCTGCGTGCCCGAAGTACAAGGAGCTGTCGGTGTCGGAGCGGTGGGAGGCAGTGAAGAACGCAAAACTCTGTTTCCGGTGCATCAACAGCAGGCACAGAAGAATGAACTGTAAACAGAAGCTCTGCGGCGTAAAGGGCTGCAAACGTCCTCACCACGCCACCCTACATGCTGAAGTCCCGGCCAAAGAGGAAGTCGAACAGGTGACTACGAACCAAGCAGAGGTCGCAATGGCCACAGCTACACCTGGAGGGAGTGACGTGAAGCTGAAGATATGTCCGATCATCATCAGCGGCCAGCGGGGGGCGCAGCGAACATACGCGCTCTTTGATGAAGGGGCCACGATCTCTCTAATCGACGAAGACCTCGCGAACGAAGTTGGAGCTAGCGGACCCAGTACTTGTCTAAAACTAAGAAGCATAGACAAAGAAGTCACGAGCATGAACAGCAGAACCGTCCGCGTCAAGATCATGGGAGATGACGTCAGCGGACACAGCTCTGTCATCACATTCCGAACGATGGCAGGTCTGGACCTATCGACGCAGTCGTTGCCAAAGGAGGCACTACAACTGGAACACCTGCGAGGACTGGATATCTCAAGCCTAGCCTACCAGAACGCCAAGCCACGAGTCCTCATAGGAACTGACAACTGGCCGTTGATCATCACGAGGGAGCTGCGAGCGGGCAAGCCGTATCAGCCGGCAGCCTCCAAGACCTTACTAGGATGGGTGATCCACGGAAGAGTACCTAGAAGCTGTCAAGATACAGAGAAGATCTTGCACATCAAACTAGATGAGAAGATCGAAGATCTGGTCGAACATCACTTTCGCGTCGACTCGCTAGGGATATCTATGAAGAATGAATTCACGAAAGAAGATGACCTACGAGCCATGAAGATCTTCGAAGAAACCGCGGTAAACAAAAACGGAAGATTCGAAGTAAGTCTACCGTGGAAGAGCGAAGGCATGAAGCTACCAAACAGCTACAACGCTGCCTTGAAGAGGCTGAAGACACTTGAGTCCAGCTTAGAACGTCGTCCCGAAGAGAAGAAGCAGTACCACGAGCAAGTGGAGAACCTGCTAAAGAAGGGATACGCCGAGCAGTGTAGTGGCGAAGAAGAAGACAGTTCAGTAGCGTGGTACTTACCACACTTCGCAGTGAAGAACCCGAACAAGCCAGGAAAGATCAGGCTTGTCTTCGACGCAGCAGCCAAGGCGAACGGAGTCTGTCTGAATGATTGCCTGCTGGAGGGGCCGGACCTTCTGCAGTCTTTGCAGACCATACTGTTCCGGTTCCGAGAAGGCGCCTACGCGATAACAGCAGACATAGAAGAAATGTTTCTGCGTGTGAAGATAAAAAAGGAAGATCAACCTGCGCAGATGTTCCTATGGAGGGAACAATCAACAGACAAACCAGTGAAGATGAAGATGACTTCAATGATATTTGGCGCATCAAGCTCTCCGTTCCTGGCACACAGCGTCCGGAACAAGAACGCACTTCAGCACGCGAAGACACACCCTGAAGCCGTTCTACCGATCATGGAAGCCCACTACATGGATGACTACGTGGATAGCTTCAACGACCTGGAGAGCGCCAAACGAATCATCGTGCAAGTCGACGAGGTACACAAGAAAGCCGATTTCCATCTTCGAGGTTGGAGCAGCAACAACGAGGAGCTGCTAGAGGTCACACCAAAGGACAGACGAGCAAAAGCAGGAACAACACCACTAGGAGGACAAGAGAAGACCTTGGGACTTCTATGGAACCCGAAGACCGACAAGCTGAGCTTCAACACTTCGCTGATTCGAGTCTCAGAAGCCGTGAAGTCAAGAGAACGAGCCCCCACGAAACGAGAAGCCCTGTCAACGGTAATGAGCATTTACGACCCGCTGGGACTTCTGAGCTGCTACACCATTGCAGCGAAGATCACTCTTCAGAAATTATGGCGCCTCAAGACTGGATGGGACGAACCGATTCCTGAAGACATCGCCAACGAATTCGACGGTTGGATCGCAAACTTAAAAAACATCAAGAAGCTGCAGCTTCCCCGAAGCTACAACGGGGGGAGAGAAGTGCAACGTCGAGAATTACACATCTTCTGTGACGCAAGCGAAGAAGCATACGCAACGGCTGCATACTGGAGGCTCACCTACAGCAACAAGGAAGTGGAAGTTGTGCTGGTGGCAGCACGCGCGAAGGTCACCCCGCTCAAAGCACAAACCATTCCCAGGCTAGAGCTACAAGCAGCATTAATTGGAACGAGGTTAGCGAAGGCCATCAAACAAGAACACAGACTTCGCATCGATGACACGGTCTACTGGAGTGACTCGCAAACAGTCTTACATTGGCTGAGGAACGGGAGTCGACGCTACACGCCCTTTGTAGCACACCGGCTCGGCGAGATCACAGAAGAAACGAAGCCAGCAGACTGGCGGTGGGTGCCGACTCACCAGAACATAGCTGACGTAGCAACGCGAACAGGCTACGTGCCAACGTCCGAAGATGATCCATGGTTTGGAATGTCGTCATTTTTGGAGAAGCCTAAACGTGACTGGCCACGCCAAGAAGATAGCAGCGATGACATTACCACGGAACTACTACATGTCATCACTGAAGAACGGAAAAAAGAAGATGCAGCACTGCCTGACATCAGCCGATTCTCCTCATACGATCGGTTGATTGGAGCCACGGCAAGAATATTACAGTTCGTAGATCTTTGCCGCAAACAGAAGACTACGCTCAGCCATGAACACATCAAGAAGGCAACGAATCTCTGGCTGCGACGAACACAGCAAGACTCGTTTCCTCACGAAATAGACTGCACGAAGAGAGGCATCATCGTGCCCCGATCAAGCCCTCTTCATCGCTTTGACCTACTATGGGAAGATGGACTCCTAAAGCTCAATGGGCGCGCGAACAAGGCAGCGGTACCTGATACAGCAAAGCGACCCATACTGCTGGATGAGCGCCATCCATTCACAAGACTACTCATCGGGCGAGAACACCGAAGAGCTGGCCATGCGAACACCGAGAGAATAGTCAACGACGTTCGACAAAAGTTCTGGGTGACACGATTGCGGCCTACAGTGAAGAAAGTAGCCGCCGACTGCCAGATGTGTCAACTAAGAAAGACGAAGCCAAGAAACCCACCAATCGGAGATCTACCGATTGAACGCCTGCAGTCATACCACAGACCGTTCAGCTTTTGCGGAGTAGACTACTTCGGCCCCATCACAGTGACGATAGGCAGACGACGAGAAAAAAGATGGTGTGCTCTTTTCACCTGCCTGACAACAAGAGCCATCCATTTAGAGTCAGTCGCTTCCTTAAGTACTGACTCTGCCATCATGGCTCTCAGAAGAATGGCTGCCAGAAGAGGATGGCCCAAGACGCTGTACAGCGATAATGAAACAAACTTCAGAGGCGCAGACATAGAACTAAAGAAAGCTTATGCCGAATGGCTACCAGAACTATCAAGACTGGCGATGAACTACGACACCGAGTGGAAATTCATAGCCCCAGGAGCTCCGAACCAGGGAGGCGCATGGGAAAGGCTAGTGCGTTCGGTCAAGAACGCGCTTACCGCGACGTTAAAGGAGAAAGCGCCGAAAGAAGAGACCCTGACCACTCTGCTGACCGAAGCTGAATACTCAATTAACTCAAGACCATTGACCCATGTCTCCGTGGATCCAGAAGACCCAGAAGCGCTGACGCCCAACCACTTTCTTCTGGGATCATCAACCGGACTACCACACACCGGAGCCTGCAAAGAAGCGGACCGGCGGACTTGGAGAGCAGCAATGGCACTTGCGGACAGCTTCTGGCAGCGGTGGATGCGCGAGTACCTACCCACACTGGTGCCACGCCTTGACCGTCACGAACGCCAGGTTGCCGTCAGAACAGGCGATCTGGTCATCATCGCTGATCCACAACTACCACGGAACATGTGGCCCAGAGGCACTGTCACCAGGACCTTTCCAGGACCTGACGGTGTCACGCGCATTGTAGATGTGCTAACCAAAGGTGGGACCTTCAAAAGACCCACCTCAAAAATCATCGTGATATCTACATCCGCACCTTCCCCGGACCAGAGGGAAGGGACGCGCTGCACCAACGAGAGGCTGTCTACCGGAGGAGGCTACGGTACACCTTCGCCGGGGGGAGAATGTTAACGACAGCCACAAGACCAAAAGAAGTTTCATATGATTTCATTAAGCTTTAATATTGTCGTTTATTTTCTACTAGACTTAAAGAAAGAGAAAAATGTATAAGTAAGAACGAATACGAAAATTGTTAAGAAAAATTAAATAGGATAGCAATATATGTAAGAAAGAAATGAACATAGTAGTGCCGTGTGCAAACTTCGTGCTCAATAATTAGAGATAATAATGGATCGCTTTAGTCGCTAATTGAACGCAGAAAATCATACAAGAATAGAGCCGAATTTGTATGCAGTACGTTCATTCCTTCCTACGGTTTAATAGTGAATACAGCTACTAGTGAAAAGTGAAGTACCAGTAATTACCAGTGAATTGTGAAAATAGTAAAAGTATTAATAAATTAATGTGTGTCAGTATAAGTGCAGTGTTTTACTGGGGAACAGTCAGTGCCTAGTGTTAAATTTAAATTACAGTCCACTCGCTCTCTGGGCTTGACGACTGTACTCTCTCCATAGTGTAACACCAACACATAGATTATTGATAGAACCAAGATTGATAGAAACAAGATTAAGAATAAGTATTTTTTGTTGCAAAGCCAAAGATATCAATCACTTTTTCAAGAATTAAATCCAAGTAAACCAATAAAACCAAGTTTTCTTAGTATTCGATTGTTTGATATCAACAAACAGGCTCCAAATTGTCTTTTGTTTCTTTAAATTCTGTGTTCGAAATTCAAAAAAAAGACTATTGAATGAAATTGTGAATGTGTCAGGTTCAAAACCGCATAAAAACTTTTTGCTCGACCTAATATAAAATTTTAGCTAGGACCAAACGAAATTGAAAATACAAGGTGGGCCAATAGATGTGTCCAGAAGTGTATTTATATGAAAATCGGTCAAGTATTATAAATTAATAATATTTGCCATTTTTTAATATTTTTTATGAATTAATGACTTTATTATTTTAAAAGACTACATCAGTGCACAAATAACATTATTAATATTTAATTACTATAACATGCAAAGTTATTCTACACCTGTGTTTGTGTATGTATGAAGAACGAAGAATCAGCTAGAAAACAAGCAATCCTTTGTGTTACATCTGTTGTCCGCTCCGCTAATATTGCAAGATATCATTATTCATCATTATCAGCTAAAGGACGTCCACTGCTGAACATAGGCGTCCCCATAAGTTTTCCACAGCGACCGATCACAAACGGTCTGCATCCAGTTTGGTCCTGCGATCTTTACAAGGTCGTCTGTCTATCTTGTCGGTGGACACCCTACGCTTCGTCTTTGGTCGAAGTGACTGAGTGCTTCTGAGCTTCTGCAAGTTATTGAATAACGGTTAGTAATCGCTAATTACTGGTTATTCTCTATAAATTTATCTCTAACACATTTGATAATGTTTCTGTGTACTGACATACCCTAGTGGAATACTACTATCGATCCCAAGACTACAGGGCTATGGTATGCCCAGTGCTCATATTTTTAAGCAGTTTGCACTCGGATAATTAATATACTGAAAATGTTATAACATAAAGGTCTCTTAAATTCTTATAACACTAGTTTTAAATATAATAAGAGATTTGAATAATAAAAAATAATAGATTTTATAACAAATTGGACCTGGAAGGAGCAAATCACGAATAAAAATGTTAAATACTAGCCCGTATTACATGGCAGTCAAAATATTCAGTAATTGTCATGCCATAACCAAAGCTAACCAAAGAGAGCCTGACTGATTAAGTATTTTTCAAATAGTTTTCCTGCGATAATACCTAATAACCAAATGCTACTACTCATTAAACGAATATTAAAATAACAGAAAAAGAAAATAAAAACTCTGCTCTATATTTTAATACTTAAGTATCTATATTAGATTTTTGTAACATGTAGTATAATTTACTTACCTTCACTTTTAAGCTGCCTTAAATTACTATTCCTTCTAGGTAATTAGATCATAAGTACACTTAATGAACACATATGAATAAATAAATATCCTTTGGACATTCCCAAACATCGCCATCTAGTCCCAAAGTAAGCTACTCAAAGCTTGTGTTATGGGTACCAGACAACGGATATAATACTTAAATACTTTGTGTTTGTAAATACATACATGATATACATAGAAAACACCCAGACCAATACAAACAGACATGTTCATGCACACAAATGTTTGTATTATGCGGGGATCGAACCCGCAACCCACTGCGTAGTAGGCGATTTTTCGACCACTACACCAGACGGGTCGTCAAATATGTAATATGTATGAAGTATATATCAATTATGTAAGTTTATAACACCTAGTATCCATGGATGAATAAATGAAATGAAAGTAAAGTTTAATCTGATTACAACCTCCATCACCCATCGCTTCTCGCATGCCTTGCACCACATGGTATAAGGTCGCTATAGGTTCGGTAGACCTCAGTACGGACGGTTGCCTTAAAAGAAGTAATCGTAAAATTAAGGGTCCCATAGCATCTCTGACTGTGTGTGACATGTGACTGAAGGTTTTTAATGTGTAGGTTTATTAAAGTAAATTATAATTTCATGTTTATAAGCTAATGCATTATGGGTGTAAGGAAGGATACAATTCTAAACCAGGGCAATGAAATCTTTTAAAGTGAAAAATAAAATAAATTATTATTATATTTTTTTATTGCATTCATGAAAAGATACATAGGTTTAAACACATTGTAATTTAACACAAGGCAAAAAGCAAAGGGCAAAGAAAAGTCAGCACAAGATTGGTAATTTACATCTGGATTTCAACAACTATGCTGGGCCTTTACAATTGACCAAGCGAAATGAGCCGGTTCTCGGTGATAGTCAGCACCGTCTCCCCAAAGTTTCCTGTCGCCGTAGCTGTCGACAGACATCTGTAATTTCAACCCCTGGCTGTACTTAAAATTGACGATGTAGAACAACGCCTCCTCACCTAACACAACAGGCTCCAATATCCAAATGTGTCTGTCGCTGTCATTATTTGAAGATCCAAATGCCCCTCTATCACCGATGCTGTCTGCCTTAACCTCCAACTTCATATACATGTGATGTTCCAAATTATGAATATGGAAGTACACCTGGTTGTCTTTCCAAAATGGAGTAAATTTCCAGCTGACACGGACACTCGTTTTGTCTTTCGAGTCACCCCAAATGATTCTATCGCCGTCAGAGTCACGATTCGCGTCCATCTTTAAAGCCAAGCCATATTTCTTCTGGATCGGAGTGACCCATCCGTCAAAGATTACCTTGAAGGTTTCCGGCATGCATTTTTCAACGACACCCTTTGCACCGCTAATCCAAAGCTGATAAACATAACTCAGCAAGTTCTTTTTGCCTTCTTTAGTGAGTTTTGTCACCACACCAGTAATAACATCTTCAAGCCCTCGGCATGTAACATCTTTAGTCAATTTTACAGCAGCAGTAAACGAACCATGAATTATGTTCTGGTACAATTGCTCAAATATTTTTTGTCTATCAAATCCATCGTCTGTGTGAATAGACCAAGCAAAATGAGATGGATTGCGGTGGACATCGCAACCGTCACCCCAGAGCTTTCTGTCACCAACTGCGTCAGTGGATGCCTGTAGCTTAAGCCCTTGGTTGTACTGTCGATTGATGATGTAAAAATAAACATCTTTATTGATGACAACTGGCTCCAAAACCCAAGCATGTCTGTCACTGTCACTATGATGCGATCCAAATGCACCTCTATCACCAATGCTATCAGGTTTTATCGCCAGTTTCAGAAACATATGATGTTCCAGATTTTGAATTTTAAAAAAGACTTGGTTGTTGTCCCAATAAGTATGGAGTCTCCAGCTGACACGGCAACTGGTTTTATCTTTGGCGTCACCCCAAACAATTCTGTCACCAATGTTGTCCACGTCCAGACCCATTTTTAAGGCTAGGCCATACTCCTTCTGTACCAGGGTCACCCAGCCGCTAAAAATCGCTTTAAATGTTTCTGGCATATATTTTTCAACAATTGTCTTCTCACCGTCATTCCACAGTTTGTAAGCGTAGCTGAGTAAGTTTCTGTTTCCCTCTTTAGTCAGTTTTTTAACTACACTGATGATGAGACTTTCTTGACCATTCTTCATGCTTTTTGTCGCTTGAACGGCATCTGAGTAAAATCCTTTAACAATGTTTGTGTAAAGTCTTTCAGATTCGTCATCAATACACTTTTCAGTAGGAAGCTTATTCAATATCTTCAAAAAACATATCTTCTTACACAGAAGCTCTGTTTTGATTTCAGTATAAAGTTTCTCCATACTTTCAGCGCTGTCATTTTCGGGCTTAATGCTTACCAGCAAATCATTGGCTTCTACAAACTTAGCAAAGTTGGCGTCAAGCAATCCAAGTTTGATATCCAAAATGATGTTATCGGCTTCATCGAATTCATTGCTTTGAGTGAATTTGAGAATTCTCTTAATAGCACTTTCAGCATTGCTTCGGATCCTTTCGTAACTGATTTGGTCTAGCGTTTCTTGGTCGAGTACTTTAATTAACGTCATGTTGATGAGGTATTATAACAACTGGATCAGCAGTTGACAAATAACAGCAATGGTAGTTCTGACTTCCGAATTCTAATGAACACTATTTTTTTTAAACGTCTATTATATACCAATTCGTTTTTCCGGCATATGCATATATCAACCACAATGATAGTCTGTGGTATCGCGCCTACGCATCGCTACTAAAATCAGAAACAAAAAGCTTTTTGTTGCAAAATAAATAAGTGGTTCTGTAGATAAATTTTCCATTGGAACTTGTTTAATTCAAATTTATACATTATATGCAATTTTGAGCAAATGGCTTAAATTCAGTCAAAGTGTAGACAAATAGTAATTAACACGTCCCCTATTCGTATCAAACTATTATTTTAATAATTATAACTATTTATTATTTATCTAAGTGTCAGTATTAAAATATATGGAACGTCATATCTTATGAAATTTGTGACATATAACCACAATACATTACGGCACAAAGTTCTTAAGCAGGCTTCGGACTCAGGTTGGCCGAAGTATGGAGAACATGACCAGGTGGGGATTTTCGGCAAGCTCCGATGTGGACTGTGTTTGCGGTGCAGTGCAAACCATAGCACGATGTTAGTGTGCCATAGCACACTAACATCGTGCTCGGCGTGCCCCGACACCTGCACGCCAGCGGATTTAATGAACTGCAGTCGATTCGCAATACAAATGGCTGAATTCTGGGCTGCAACGATTTAATTTCTCGGGTTTCATCGACACGCTAAGAAGAAGATTACGGCACAGAACGTAACTCTGTATGTTATACGTCTAAACATATTTGCTTTCACCTGTAATTGGGTTGCATACTGAATGTAACTTATAGGTAATTTAGTTTTTTGACAATACTTGTGTTGACTACATAGTTGGGGTTCCAATTATATTAATTTACTCGAACAGCAGTAAATCATTCGTATATTTTGGGACTCACCACAGCACACTTTACAAAGTTTATAATACAGGTTCAGACCAGCAAATAAAAATGGTACATGATAGCAATCCCGTATCAAGCATTTCTCGTGTTAATAACCGTAGGGTATATCACACATAATAATAAAAATTGTTCTCTTGAATTATGTTTTAGAGCTTTTAACAACTTATTGTGTCGTTTAGCATCACAGTAATTCATCTATCTATAGGGATCATTTGATGGAACAAATATACTATCTACCGACGAGACCTTCATAGTGAAAAAAATATTCATAAAGTACAAGTGTAGGTCACTGAATTTATTTCAGATTCTGAAGAGCAGAACCCTAAATAGATGCTATCATTCTATTTCGCACATTTTTTAAATCAAAACAGGATATGGGTAGTATAGTATCTAACCACAAAAACTTGTGTCAATTTAATTTCAACAAACTTATATTTTATGTTAAGAAAATTACTTTTTACCTAAACACATTTATAGCCCGGATAGCGTAAGACACGGGGTTCGATTCATCGTCTGACACAGTTGATTTTTTCAGGTACATTTTATATCATTAAGTTTGTATAATTACATATACATTTATAAGCTGAAATATAATTAAAAATTGCCTTCCTTCATCCTAACCGATTGTTAAATATTTGTAAAAATATTTTCTTCTGATATTGTAAGAGTAATCTCGCAACATTGATGAGGTCACGCAGCCTACGCGTTAAAGATAAATTCAACAGGCTTGCCCATGGTGTCAGTGGCCGAGTAGCATTGGCATACGACCGGATAGCTTAAGACACGGGGTTTGATTCCTCTTCTGACACAGTTATCTTTTTCAAGTGCATTTTATATTACTAAGTTTGTAATGTAGTGACAAAACACTATAAATACAAAAGTATAATTATAAACACATTTACTTAAAAAAACGGCCAAGTGCGAGTCGGAACCGTGCACTAAGGGCTCCGTGCCACCTTTTAACTGAAAATATTACAATATTTTTTGACAGCAAAAATAACTTTGTTTTTGATAGTATGTATTTGTATGACAGACAAAGTTACATTTGCGATTAATGAAAATGTGCTATATTAGTGGTTAAATGTCTTTTTTTTACTTTTTGTATCTGAATCAAAAAGGATTTAACAAAATACACCTACTTATCTAGTTTCAGCTGTATGATGCTGATAATTTCAGAATAAAGTGGCTTACGGACGGACAGTCAGACAGACAGACATATTTGACGACACTATAAGGATTACGTTTTTGCTATTCAGCTATGGAGCCCTAAAAAATCGAGTTGGTACTTGATATCTCTAGTAAGGGCCCGTTTCACTACTGTCAAATAATCACTAACTCACATATATTTCAAATATGATTTTATATGAAGTACGATTTGGCAGAAAGTATTAATCAGAACTTACTAACACATTGTAAAACAGGCCGTAACTTACGTTAGTAAAACAACTAGCTCGTTTCTTTGCGTCTTATAAGATCCACGAATTCTTAAATTTATTTATATATACTTTACATTGGACACCAATCACGTACATTGCTCTGACCCCAAAGCTGCAATGTAAGTAGCTAATGCACTTGTGTTATGGAAATAAGACACAACGGTGGCGGCGTGACACAACAACCAGAACCGAGACAATTATTATTTCTTTTAGCGAAAAGAACGCCTTAATTTTACATTTACTTTAAGCTTAAAAACTGTAATTTACTCTGTGTTGTCCAATAAAGAGTTATATTATTATTATTATTTCTACATTGACCCGACCGGGAATCAAACCCGGAACCTCGGAACGGCGTATTAAGCCACTACACCATAGAGGTCGTCGAATATGTACATTTATTCAAATCTGTAACAAAAATATTTAGTTTCATTTTTGTGTACTAGCGGTTTCATCTGCGTAAATGTCGTATTTTACAAAATGTGTGTAAAGTATAGCCTATTTGGTTATTAAATTTTATAGAAATAGATACAATTTAGCTATTTACTCGACCTTCATAATAAAAAATCATCATCATCATTATAAAAAAATGACTAAGTTACGGACCTACCTATCAAAATAATCTGTGAGTTGTCCTCTGTGCTAACTATTAATATATTCCAATGAAAGTTTTGCAATAGTGGTGTTCCTAAAAGCCAGATTGAATCTACGTGTAACAATTAACTTTGTGAGGAATTAATCCTGCCGGATCGACAGCGGGCACAGTCAAGACTGAATCAGTAGGTGCGCTACAAACGTCGTCAACAACCAAAATGGCTTTAAGGTTACGCTTCAGCAGCGAAGGAATAAATAAATAAAATAAATAAATATGTACCAGACCACACACCAATTGTCGTGGTTTCGATGTTAGGAATTTTCTAATTTTGGTATTCGTAACACAATGAAGTGTTACGAAAACCAGTCAAAGATTATGACGGAAGCGTCTCCCATAAATAATTAAATACACATAAACATTAATAACTTAGGTACTATATTTGTGCTCATCAAACAAACATTGGCTCCTTGCGGGATTCGAACCCACGACGGCCGGCGTAATAGTCAGGAGCGCTAATCAATACACCAAACGCGTCGTCAAATAAACCATTTCAGAAAATAAATTTAAAATTAGTAATTTTCCTACAGGTACCGACTGTTAAAATGGCCGATGTCCGATAAACTCATTCCGTTTTTTTTATTTCTCTTCACTAAGCACTTCCATATGATATAATAGAACATTAAAAACCGGCCAAGTGCGAGTCGGACTCGCGCACTGAGGGTTCCGTGCCAACTTTAACTGAATTAGGGAATCCACTTACTTCTCTTTAATAAAATACCACAATATTTTCTTGACTGCAAATATAACTTTGTTTTTCATAGTGTTTGTATAAAGTACAAAGCTATGTTTACGGTTGTTGAAAACACACTATATCTCAAAAACTACTCGTTTGATCTCATCCAAACCAATTTTCGTTGAAAGTATTTGTTACGGTCTATATTATATATTTTTTTCAAAATTTACACTCTCTTGGTTTAGAAGTTAGATGGGGGGGGGACGCCCATTTTACCACTTTGGAAGCGGATAGCTATGAAACTTTAGACTTTAAAAGAAAATGGTTTTAGAAACCTCAATATCATTTTAGAAGACCTATCCATAGACTAAACAATTTTTTTTTGGTTTTAGTTTCATGTATGGGAGCCCCCCTTAAATGACATTATTTTTTATTTTTTGTATGAGAATCGGTAAGCGGTTAACAGGATTTTAACAGTGTAATGCTTATACTCTGTTTCCCTAATATTAAAACAAAACACCTATCATGGCTAACGAAGGGTATTAAAAAAAGCTGTGCGTCGAAAAGAAATCTACGTCTTACATATTACTCCAAAAAGAACTACGACAATAAACACAAATATCAGAGCTACTCCAAACTTTTAAAAAAGTGTATATTTAAAACAAAACAAAATACTAATAAGAAATTTGTTCTTAATAGTAAAAATATCTGTAAAGCATCGTGGACGGTAATAAAAAATGAATCGTGTGGTATATCTAATGTATATAATCACATTGATAAAATTGAAATTAATAATAATTTAATTAGGAATCCTTTACAAATAGCGACAAAATTTAATGACTTTTTTACTAATCTGATATATTTAAATAATAAAATTGACACTTATTATAATAAAAATATGTCAATATAAGTAATATCTTACTCCTGTTGACAAAGATTACGTACAAAAGATAATTATGACACTAAAGTGATAAAAGCGTGCAAAGAACAGCTAAGCGTGATATTAGCCTTTCTGATAAATTTGTCAATGGTATCTGGTACTTTCCCTGACAGCCTCAAGCGTTCGATAGTAAAGCCTTTGTATAAAAAGAAAGGATCAATGTCGGATTTAAACAACTATCGACCAATCACACTCATACCTATTTTGTCTAAAGTATATGAAAAGGTTATATATAATAAACTTATAGCATTTTTTAAAAAGTATAACGTTCTAAATAACAGTCAGTATGGGTTTCAAAAAAATAAATCAACAGCCTTAGCAGCTTTTGACCTCGTTAATAATATACTTCAAAGCATAAATAACGATAATTATGTAACCGTTCTATTCTTTGACATGTCAAAGGCATTTAATTTTGTGTCACATAAACAGCTTCTAAAAAAATTAGAAAATTGCGGTATCAGAGGTGAAGCCTTAAGTTGGATAATGACGTATTTACATAACCGAATGCAATTGGTAGAAATTACGCAAATTGAAGGGGAAAACAAAATTATTCAAGCATATCAATCAGAATATAAAATCAATAAGACTGGGGTCCCACAAGGCAGTATATTAGGTCCCCTACTATTCCTCATTTATATCAATGATTTCCCAAACTGTATTGAGCATAAAAGCATACTTTTTGCAGACGATACATCAGTGATTGTGACAACAAACAATAAAAAAGGAATACTTGAACATGAAAATGAAGTCAATAGAACACTAAAGTTAGTTGTCACCTGGCTTAGATCAAATAACTTAATTACAAATATTGACAAAACATGTTACATTAATTTTAATAATACTGTACAAAATTTAAACATCCATCATCAAGGACAAGTGACTTATCATGTAAATAGTACTAGATTTTTAGGTATACAAATTGATAATAAATAAGACTGGAAGCAACATGTAGAAAATGTGTGTAATAGAATTAGCAGATTTTCATTTGTTTTGTATAAATTAGCAATGCAGCTACAAGAGCAACAGCACTCACAGCCTATTATGCCTATATAGAGTCGGTGCTACGTTACGGGTTAATTGTTTGGGGAAACAGCACTGATATGCGTAAGGCATTTGTAGCGCAAAAAAAGTGTATAAGGGCCATCTGCGGTTTAGCACCAGATGAATCATGCAAGCCACTTTTTAAATTATTAAATATACTATCATTGCCCTGCCTGTATATATTTGAGGCTGCAAAATTTGTCAAACAAAACCCCAATCATTTCACACAGGCTAAAGATTTATATGCACGCTGTACTAGAAATTGCAACCGGCTAGTACTTGATTTTATACCAAAAAGTGCACAAATCCAAAAAAACTGCTTTTGTATGTGTGTAGTAATCTTTAATAAAATTCCGGAATATATTAAAGACAAACCCTTTATCCAATTTAAAAAAAGTTTTTATGAATGGCTGGTAGACTGTGCATTTTATTCGTTTCAAGAGTTTTTGAATAGCTAGGAAATATTATGAACAATTATTACTTAGTTTAACTTGACATTGCTGGATTTAATAATAATAGGAATAAATGACAACATTATTAATAAAAATACTATGTGGTAAATTTGACTTGTTTGTAATTAATAGAATAAGTATTTGACATTTGTAAAATCATACTCATTTCATTAAAGATTGACCTTAATGTAATATAATAATAAATGTTTGCATGCTTTTTTTTAATAGTTAAATAGGATGAACATATTTTAATTAAGATCTTTATTGTAACCCTATTTATGAGCAAACAAATATTCATTCATTCATTCATTCATTCATTATAGGTACAGAATAAAATGGCTGTGACATACGGACGGACAGACAGACAGATAGACTTGACGAAACTATAAGGGTTCCGTTTTTTGCCATTCGGCTACGGAACCCTAAAAACGGTATTGATAAAGTCTTTCTCATGTTAAGGCGCAACCAAACAAAATTGGTTTACTAATCATGAACGAAAACAGTGTTTAAAACAGGCTTTCAGTCTGCATCGCTAGATGTATCTATTTCGTAACAAGTGAGCCTACTGCACTGCACTTGCTTTGTGGCGCACAGTAATTGAATTCACTTGAAGCGAGTTTGGAATTTAAACCCTCCGATTACCTGTAGCACTTGTCAGCTGATGACAGCGATAATGGATTGCTCTGTAATCCGATTCGGGACTGATTTATATCGACAAATAAAGCGCTCGCAACGCAGGCTTGTATCTGCTGTAGTTGCAGCTAAATGGGTTGAATCGATCGTTTGATTGAAAAGCTAGCCTTTATCATTGACTGTATCATGTTTTTAGTTCCCTTATTTTGACAGTGCATTTGCTCCCTTTTTAGGGTTCCGTAGCCGAATGGCAAAAAACGGAACCCTTATAGTCGCCCCCCATCTAATTTGTAAAACTAAGCAAGTGCACATTTTGAAAAAAAATATGTGATGTAGATCTTAACAAATACTTTCAACGTAAATTAGTTTGGACGGGATCAAAAGTTTTTGAGATATAGCACATTTTCAACAACCGCAAACATAACTTTGTTTTTTTATACAAACACTATGAAAAACAACGTTATGTTGTCAACAAAATATTGTGGTATTTTACTAGTGGAAGTAAGTGGATTCCCTAAATCAGCTACAGTTGACACGGTACCCTCAGTGCGCGAGTCCGACTCGCACTTGGCCAGTTTTTGCATACATCTATGTCATCTAGTTTTTGCATTCATATATGCTTTTATATTCATCAATCATAAGGAATTAAAATTTCTATGATTAAAGATTCGTTAGGTTTTAAACCAGATCAAAATCTTTGGTAATATGAATAGGTATAATTTCAATATTAAGTTTAGCTATAATTCTGTTAATCTGAACTAAAGTCTGCCTGAGCTTCGGCATTAGGACCGCCAATTGTACAGTGCAAAAAATATATTATTATGCTTCGGTACTTAGTCAGGAGGAATACTAATACAAAAATATTCCTTTTAATACTAGCAGTTTCCCGCGGCTTCACTCTTGTAAATATCATATTCCACAAAATATTATAACCTATGTACTTATCGAATGGAGAAGCTACATTATTGTAAAATTCATCAAAATCAATTAATCAATTAGTGTAACACACCTACATTTATGTAAACTTATACATTAGTTTTGCTACCAGGCAAAAGATGGCTCTTCTCAATATTAGCTCGCGCTGATTAAGTTTTAATCAATATCATAAGTAAGCCCATATATTAGTCCCACTACCTGACAATAGATGGCGCTGATCATACGTAACTCGCGCTTAACATGTTTTTGTACCGTAGGTTAAGTACTCCTGAGCTTTGTATGTAAAATCAATCCAAATCCAATCTATTCCTTGGGTCTCTAGAAAGCACCTTATTGGTTTTTACCATCTTGGGCATCTAGTCTCTCCAATACCTTAGTGGACACTTTGGATTCCTAGAACGCACCTTATTGGTTTTTACCATCTTGGGCATCTAGTAATTCCATAATTTTTGGATCTGTAAGGCACTGAGCTCGAATCTTTTCGCTGCTCGGTCCACACCCTATTTTGTACCTCAAGACTGCGGAATAAACTCCTATCTTCGCACTTTGGACTTTTACTGACGGTGACGTCACGTCGTGCCTTTCCGCCCGTACTTCGAGCAACAGCGACTACAAATATGGCGCCCAACTCGCGGCCTTGAAGATCTGGAAGCTCAACCGACACCAGGATAGCAACCTGCTCTTCACGCCAAAAGAAACCACACCACCTTAATGAAGATGAAGAATGGACGACGAAGAAAGTTCGAGTTTGGCATCATGTTGGCGTTGCGGTGATGTAACACAGCGATGCAACAGTCAGATAACTATCTCTCGTCCAGGGGGAGTGAGAGATCAGCTATGACATATCTCGACATTTACTGCTATTAAGCAATGTGACCTAGAATTCAAAGACATAAGACATTCAACATGACGATTCAAGATAACATTCATTCTGATCCAGATTCGTATTAGATGGAGAGAGAAAAGATAGACACTGACGAGATCGAGAAAGCATTCGCCATGCGTGACCAAACATCATGATGCAGATTTGAACTAGGCGGAGAAAAAGATAGACACTGACGCGATCGAGATAGCAATCGCCATGCGTGACCAATCATCGTGATGCAGATTTGGACTAAAGGGAGAAGGAACAAAGTATAGATAATGAGTCAGACTTGAGAACCCACCCACGGTCGTTTTATCCTGTCTTCCTCGTCGAGACGACTATCGGAGACAGAGGGGGAGTCTGTAACACACCTACATTTATGTAAACTTATACATTAGTTTTGCTACCAGGCAAAAGATGGCTCTTCTCAATATTAGCTCGCGCTGATTAAGTTTTAATCAATATCATAAGTAAGCCCATATATTAGTCCCACTACCTGACAATAGATGGCGCTGATCATACGTAACTCGCGCTTAACATGTTTTTGTACCGTAGGTTAAGTACTCCTGAGCTTTGTATGTAAAATCAATCCAAATCCAATCTATTCCTTGGGTCTCTAGAAAGCACCTTATTGGTTTTTACCATCTTGGGCATCTAGTCTCTCCAATACCTTAGTGGACACTTTGGATTCCTAGAACGCACCTTATTGGTTTTTACCATCTTGGGCATCTAGTAATTCCATAATTTTTGGATCTGTAAGGCACTGAGCTCGAATCTTTTCGCTGCTCGGTCCGCACCCTATTTTTGTACCTCAAGACTGTGGAATAAACTCCTATCTCCGCATTTCGGACTATTACTGACGGTGACGTCACGTCGTGCCCTTCCGCCCGTACTTCGAGTAACAGCGACTACATTAGTAGTTTTAGCATGATGGAGTACAGGGCCCCTATTTTTGAATCACTCGCGTCAAGATGGCGAGTGTATAATAAATGAATATTATTAAAGTCGAATTTTCGAATGAAAATCAATTAAAATCCACACAGGAGTACTTCACAGTAATTCGCGTGATTTTCGTTGTGTTTAATTGGTTTTCGAAGGAATATTTAAGCGAGTGATTCAAAAATAGGGGCCCTGAACATACATCCGTCGTCACAAATTTTCTCATTTCTAATATTAATATAGTAGGATGAGACCTGAGGGTAATATTGTTACTACCTCTAAAATACTACTACTCTTTTCTCTAGCTAGTCTATATAGGATAATCTGAGTAAATAATACTAAAATATCTTTACTCTCGGTCGGCGCATCAGTCTTGAGTTAACTTGCGAAAAATTAGAAGAAAAAAATGTTTTTGATTTCTCAGGGTTACGATTCCTGTGTTTTAGATATTGTTTGTACGATAGTTTTTCTACGTGTAGATATTTTACTTGTTTTTTTTTAGGAAAACGGTTAAACTCGCAATCGAATTACCACACGAAGATAAATCGATTGCCGTGAGAATCGGCTTTGTAGTTTCAATATTCATAAATTCTGAGCTTAGTAAACTGTGCTTAAATATAAAATGTTAAATAATACGTTCGGCCGAGCACAAAAGGCTTGAACGGTTGTCTAGGGATTATTTTAAAGTTCCCAAATAAATAATGAAGTAAAAACATGTAAAATGCACATCAATTTTGTCCTTAAGAACATAATTTTAAGAAGTAACATTACCAGTGTCTTTGTCATACATTTTCCAGGTCAACAAACAATTATTGATTTCTAAGTATGCGTCTGCACACACAGGCCGGTGTTACCACCTAACTTTAAACCTTAATAACTTTAAATAACTGCCAAACTTCATGTAATACGGTTCTTTAGCATAAGGCACATTTAAGATGAGCTTACGTAAACTTTTAAACTTACTGTAAAACGTTTAAGTCAGTCGTATATTTGTCACAGCAATCTGGTTTAATCAGCCAGCTAATTAAATGCCTAGGCAATTAATTTAACGCCACCATCGAATAAAATGGCTAGGACGATGAGTATTTGGCTAGAAACCCTCAACGTTTAACGTCTTGGCGTTATGAAAGTTAGCCTTTTAAAGATGACTGACCTTGTCCAGCCACATAATTAAAATGAGGTTTAGTTTTTTTCCACCTCAGTGACACCAAACAAAATGGCGTCAATGCCGCAAATAATAAATTATGCACCATTTTTTTTTGTTGTAATTTTAAGTGAAACTAATAAACTAAAAAAACTAAAGTATCACAGTTCATTGTATAAATAGTGTTAAAATATGGAGGTTACAAAATAATGAATTTCCCGAGATATTAATCTAAAATTACTTATCATTAAGTATAATTCATTGCAGGCTTTAGCTTTCCATTAGAGTAGTGTATTATTGGGCATTCTGTCCCCCAGTCGTCCGCTTCGCTCCCGACCGTTCGCTGCGCTCACTCTGGTATGACAGAATGCCCAATAATACACTACGAATCAGTGGTGCAATATATTCAGCAAACCTTCAGTTCACAACCGGAAGTTCAACAAACTGCGTGGCAGTGAATTTTTCATGAATCCCATTAAATTTATCTATCGTCACTATTTTCATCATTCCGTTGAAACCCGTCAATCAGAACGGTTGAGTAAAAAGAAATGAGATTTATAAAACAAAAAGAATCTCTTAGATTACAATGTATATGTCCAGTCTCTTCAAATCAGTGTAAGAGGCATGGCAAATTATTGCCAAACACTATCCGAAGCATTGTTTGTGGTCCATCAAACTGCGGAAAAACTAACTTAGTAATAAGTCTATTGCTACACCAGGATGGGCCTCGTTTTCGTAACCTTTATGTATATTCGAAGTCTTTGTATCAACCTAAGTACATATTTTTAGAAAAGGTATTGGAGAAAATTTCAGAAATATCTTACTACAAGTATAATGATAATAGTGAAATTCTAACGCCACACGAAGCTTTGCCCGACTCAATTTTTGTGCGAGAAACAAAACAATATTCGCGATTACTTTGCCATGGGAAGACATAAAAACATTGACTGCTTTTATATTAATCAAACCTACACCAAAATACCTAAGCAACTCGTAAGAGACAATGCTAATCTGATAATATTATTTAAACAAGACGACATTAACCTGAGACATATATACGATGAGCATGTAGGATCTGATATGACGTGGTCACAGTTCCGTAAAATGTGTTCAACAGTGTGGAAAAAACCATACAGTTATGTCGTCATCAATAAGGATTGTGAACGAAACAAAGGTTGTTACAGAATGAAGTTTGATACATTCATAATAGTGGATTAAATGTTTTATTTCTTGTATAAGTAACTATTACTTGGACGAAAACGAATCAGTTACAATCAGGAAGTCATACAAAGTGGAATCCTTAACAATGGAGCGAAACCTTAAGGAACAAATTGTAAAGTCAGCATCAGCTGTAAAAAAAAAGGTAGAAATGATAAAAGATTCAAAAAAGAACAACGACTTGGCTCTGGAAACAATATTTAAACCAATTGTAAGCCCCCTTAAACTATTGACTTGTAGAACTGCCAACAAACGCCTCATAGATGAAGAGACAGAACAAAGCCAATCAGTGAAAAGAACTAAACACACAAAAAGTGAGTCATCAAATATTTCTGACGAAGATTTTGATTACTTTAAAGCGGATGATGACAACGAAGAATATTTTGAAGAAGATGAAGTTAATATAGAAAATGAAAACTGTAAAACGCCTAACAAAACCCTTACTGCACCACCCACTGAAGGTGATGATGATCATGAGAGCTCATTCAAATCTCTTCAGTCCTCGCCAAGTACTGGCAATAATAATAATGATTCTTTATCATGGTCTGTATCATCTGAAGTAATGAAAGATATACCTTTTGGTATTAGGAACGTAAAGGGGAAACTAATGCTTGGCAATACGCGTGTTCACGATGATGACCATATTATAAAAATTGGAAGTCGTAGCCTCAAAAAGACTCCTGGCTTGAGAGAGTTATTGTATGAAAAGATCCCAAATTTAGAAATTATTACAGAACAAGATTTACAAAATTATAAATTAATACTTATGGATACCAATGCTTACAGACGCAACTTTGATTCTTCGAAACCAATTAACAGTAACAAAAGTTTTAAGTATATGAAAGTAATCAAACCATTATTTAAGTTCGCTAGAAGTCATACAAGTAGTTTGGAAAGTCTCCGACAGGGCAAAGGCATCGATATTTTAAAAGAAGTGAAGAACGATACCGATTTGGTTTACTGGGATGATCCCAATGAATTAGTGGAAAGGTTAAAATTACTACTTGGATCATGGGCAGCTGGCAACACTGGGGTACAAAATGAAATTTATGCAATACTTGAAGAGTTGTATGAAGCTGGAATTATAAAACAAATCAAATATATAAAGCTTCCATCAGGAGGATCGGGCAGTGTCATTAATCTACGGAAGCGGACCAGACGACAATGAATATTGACAAATTTGGTCATCATATTCACAAACGTTTGCGACTATCAGAATTCAGTAATATTCTTAGCGACATCCTAGTGCGAACAGATGAAGGAGACTTTGACTTAAAATCATCGAGATTAAAGGGACTACAAATTCCGGAAAGGAACGATGAGGCTGTAAATAAAGAATACGTGGATAAAAGTGTTGATGAACTAAAAAATGAACTAAATAATATTCAAAGCAATTTAAAAAAGTATCTTAACAATTTAGAAAAACTTACTACTACAAATTTTAGTAAATTGTACTACACAAAAAAAGAAATTGATCTCATGCTACCATCAAAAGTTGTTAATAATGAGTAAACAAGATATAGTTAACGAACTTCACAAGGCGGCAAGAAGAAATTTCATTCGTCGACATACTGTTATTAAAGGAATCGATGATTTATGGCAAGCTGATCTCATGGATTTTCAAAAGTATGCATCATTCAATAAAGGATACAAATATGTTTTAGTAGTAATTGATGCTTTATCAAAATACGTTTGGGTTAGACCGTTGAAGACGAAATCTAAGACATGCGTTGCAAATGCTATGCACAACATATTTTCTGAATCCACACGAAAGCCAAAAAATTTACAAACAGATCTAGGTACAGAGTTTTACAATGATTCTTTTGAAAAATTAATGAAAAGTAACAACATAAACCATTATTCCACATATTCTGTTAAAAAAGCTTCCATAGTAGAACGCGTAATTAGAACCATAAAATTCCATCTTTACAAAGCATTCAGTTTATGCGGACGATATGAATGGGTTCAAAGTAATTTAGATTCTGTTGTGAATCACTACAACAATACTTGTCACCGTATCACAAAATTCAAACCAATCAATGTTAATCGTTCAAATGAGCTTTTAGTAAGGTCTAATATTTTTAAAACACAACATGGAAAGATAGCACGTCCAGGTCCAACTTTGAGAGTTGGTGATTTTGTTCGTATAAGTAAATATAAAGGTGATTTTTATAAAGGCTATACTCCTAATTGGTCTACGGAAATATTTCGCATTATTAAAATCGGTCAAACCAATCCTCAAACGTATCAAATAGCTGACAAACACAATCAAATTATCTTAGGTTCTTTTTACCGGTATGAGTTACAAAAAACTAATTTTCCTGACATTTACCTTATTGAAAAAGTTATAAAAAGAAAAGGAAACAAACTATTTGTAAAATGGTTAGGGCTAGATAATGAAGAGAACACTTGGGTAAACAAAAAAGAATTAGTGGTGTAGTGGAGAGGTATATAAATAACACAAATCACTTCTTCACGACACTTACTGCTTATCAATGAAGGAAGGCAGTGGTATAATTGATAAATTGATTGATCGTTTGCCAGTTGAGCTACACTTACCAGGCTATCAATTTTGTGGTCCTGGTACAAAACTTCAAAAACGGATACAAAAAGGTGATCGAGGAGTTAATAGATTAGACGAAGCTTGCATGCATCACGATATTGCATACATTAATAAAGATTCAAAAGTACGACGTAAAGCTGATTTAGAACTTTTGAACATGGCTAAAAAAAGGTTGAATTCGAAAGACGCAGGCAAAGGAGAAAAAATTGCGTCATGGATAGTAAAAAACGCAATGAAAGCAAAAATCAAAGCAGGCGGAGCCATAAAATCGTTTCATAAAGGAATTAAAAAGATTAAATCTCATTTAAAAAAACATAAATCGAAAAATCACACTTCGTCTATAAAATATGCTTATGCAGCGGCAAAGAAATTGTTTCGGAATAAGAAAGGAATACGTTTGCCTCGTTATATTCCTCTCCCAAAGAGTGGTGGAGTTTTGCCACTCATCCCCATATTTGATGGGCTATCGGCTTTAGGTTCACTTGCTGGAGGTGCAGCAGGTATAGCAAAAGCTGTTAATGATTCTAAGGCTGCACAAAAAAGTCATCAGGAAGCTGAGAGACACAACAGGATGATGGAAGCAGTGGCTCTTGGAAAAGGATTATATATAAAACCACATAAAAAAGGAGCAGGTTTATATCTTAGTCCATCAAAAAACTAAATAAACGGCTGCCCAGACGTGCACTCACTAACCTTGATATAATACAACATGCCACTGATATACCTTATTTTCGTGGTGTTTACATGAGAGATACGTTACCATTGAAACCTAGAAAGATAGAATGTGGAATTATGAATTTGGATAGCAACATAAATCCTGGCACGCATTGGGTAGCCTATGTGAAGCAAAATGAATACATAGAATATTATGATAGCTTTGGAAATTTGAAACCACCAATAGAATTTATGAAATATGTACATGACTTGCCTGTAAACTATAATTATGCAAGACATCAAGCATTTGGTACTACAAACTGTGGGCATTTGTGTCTAAAATTTTTAAGAAATTATTGGAAGAATCATTTATATAATGAAAGAAGAAAATAAATATGTCAGTTTCAAAATGTCTTTCACTGTGTCTATAACTGGGAGAGGAGCTTCCTTATCAACAAATTACTCACCAACATTGGAGCTTCAAGGAGACTATGAATGTGGTCTTTTGTACTTTTCCACTTTCAACTCTATTCCTAATATAGATGAGCGTAATAATAAGTTTTACTATGGTGAAAATGAAATTATCGAAATTCCTGAAGGGTCTTACGAGCTTCAAGATATTTGTGATTATTTAAAATGCAACATTAAGAACACAATTTTAAAAATCACTTGCAATAATAATACATTAAAAACAAACATCTTTTGTTCAAAAGATGTTCATTTCAATAAGAGTGCACCATTAGCTCAAATTTTAGGGTTTGGGAAGGAAACAATAAATGCTAATATAAGTACAGATTCACAATATCCTGTCAACATTCTATCAACGACCATCGTACGGATCGAATGCGATGTTGTTAGTGGTTCATTTGTAAACGGGAAAGCAAGCCATATTATTTATGAATTTGTGCCGAATGTACCACCTGGTTATAGAATAATTGAAGTTCCAAAAAATTTGATTTATTTTCCTGTTAATCAATCATCAATAAGCGCTATCAATATAAGACTCTTGGACGCAGACAATAAAGAAATTAACCTGCGAGGTGAAGAAGTTGAACTCTATTTACATTTTCGAAGAAAATGATAAATTTCAATAAAAGCTCCCCTCAGTCGAATATTCGAGTCAGTGCTGAAAGATCATCCCGCAAAGGCACACCGCTACAGCTTAAAAAGAAACTTACCAAGACCAATAAAGAATTCCTAAAGAAAATTGGGTTAATAAAATGAATATCTTAAATATATCTGAACAAACTACATACGACAACAGCATTGAAGGTTTCGAGTATCATTCATACAAGCCATACGTAACAAGTTTTAACAAGAATGATGAAATAAGAATTCCGATTAATCAGCAAGACCTATACGTACTGCCATCACTTAGTAGTCTGTACATCGAGGGAAAAGTGAGTGTTCATAACACCACGACCAAAGCAAAAATATCAGATGTAAACTTCGTTAATAATCCGGCATTGTTCCTATTTCAAGATATTCGTTACGAATTGAATGGAGTAGAAATAGATAAAATTAAAAATGCTGGTTTAACTACAACTATAAAGTCATATCTGTCCTTAAGTGAAAACGAGTCAAAATATGCTCGTGTTTGGGGGTGGTCAACAGGGGGAACCAAAAATACAGGAGATGGATCGTTTTCTGTATCAATTCCTTTAAGCAAGATATTAGGATTTGCAGAAGATTATCAAAAAATTATCATGAACTGTAAACACGAGTTAGTGCTACTTAGAAGCAATACGAACCTTAATGCCATAAAATTAAATGCAGGAGAAGCTATAGATGATATTACAATAAATAAAATCATTTGGAGAGTGCCACACATTAAAGTGTCTGATCGAGAAAGAATAAATCTATTAAAGCATTTAGAGAGAGATCGTGCTATTCCATTAGCGTTTTGCAACTGGGATCTTTACGAATACCCATTACTACCTAAAACACGCAAACATACTTGGTCTATCAAAACTTCATCGCAAATAGAGAAACCGCGCTTTGTTATCATTGCTTTACAAACTAACCGGAAACACAACAGTCAATTGTCAATGGCAGAGTTTGATCATTGTCACGTGCGTGATGTAAGAGTATTTTTGAATTCATCATATTATCCATATGAAGGATTGAACATCAATTTCTCCGAAGACAAATTTACTTTATTATATGAACAATATACAAGATTTCAACAGTCGTATCATGGACGTCGACCAGAGCCGTTGTTGAGCTTAAACGAATTTAAAAACATTGCTCCTTTATTCGTTATTGACTGTTCACGACAACACGAAACGCTTAAAGGATCTATTGATGTGCGAGTCGAAATTGAAACAGACCAAGAAATTCCAGATAAGACAGCTGCATACTGCTTGATTTTAAACGATTGTTTATACGAATATAAGCCTTTGAGTAACATTGTAAAGAAAATATCATGAATAATTATAATACAGTAATCGTTGATTTGCAAGGATTCAAGGACATCGATAATAAATTCTTGGTTAAAGAAATGGCAGTAGCTACTCCAGAGTATACTTACGTGTTTTTAATAAAGCCTCCGTATCCGTTCTCTGCATTGAGTGATGAAGAAAAGAAATGTGTTCGTTGGATTGAAAGAAATAGAGGTTATTTATGGAGTGAGGGCTATATAGACTACAGAGAATTTCTTAGAATGATCAATGGTTTTTTGAAAAATAAAAGAATTATAGTCAAAGGGGAAGAAAAAGTAAAATGGATGCAAGAGTTGTGTGATAATAATAATAGTGTTTTCGATATAACGCGTCAAGGTACTCCTAATTTGAATAATCTTAATGAACTCTATTGTAAAGACAAAATTATGTTTAATTGTTTTTATCATGATAAGTATTGTGCGTTACGAAATGTTTTAAGTTTAAAGAAATGGTGTATGGATAACAATGTATTTTATTAATGCTTATTTTTTTAAATAAAAAATTGTAACATTGAATTAAATGTTTTATTTATTTTTATACCTCAATTTATTCCTACCTACATTTTTAGGGGACTTAGTAAAAAACATATTTTTTGCATATTAGTTAATTTATTTATTTAATTACATTTACAACTAGGATTATTAAACAATATTCTAATAACTTAAAAACGTAAATCAACTAAAAGTTAGAACCACATAACTTTTTTGATATCTTCTTAATTACACATTCTGTCATATCCATTATTTCGTCCACTGCGTCATGAACAACGTATTGAGCACTAAGTAACACGCACTCGCTGTCAGCGTCCGGCGTCGAGGTCGACGAGCTTGTCCTTGTTGATTCACATTCGCAGACCAAGTCCAGCACCTTTATCTGGATCATCTTGAAACCTTTCTGTTCGTTGCACACCACAAAAGATTTAGGAGCTATTCGCTTATTCTTTTTTGATGGAACACGTTTTCTCTTCTTTTGTTTAACTTCTGTCGATTGCGAACCAAACAAATCCTTGTATTGTTGCGTAAAGTTTTCTAATGGGTCTTGAGCGTATTGAGGAAAAACGTCGTATCCATCCGCCATTATCTGTAAAGAAAAGAAATCTCATATTAAAATCAAGAAGTTATTATTATAACTATAATAACCCTTTTATTTTAAAAAGTATTCGATAAAGGATAACTACAACATACCTGATTTATAATATAATTATTTCACAGTAGTCACAAAGCAGGTCTTTCGTTGCGGTCTCCCAGTTTCCTACTAATTTCAGTCAGCAGTTGTTCTGTCTTATAATAGATGACGTCCCAATGGTCGTACACCAAATACTGGCTTTTTGCTCGCCCTCTGATTTCCACTTCAGTTTTATCCGCTGAATCCACTGCTTCCATGATTTCTATTTTAATTATGAGCTTTGGTATTCTATGATCATTCGATGCAAAGTAGCTGGTTTGCGGTGAAGAGAGGTACTGATGGTTGGACTGCATTTTAAGTTCGACGCAATCTTTATGTGAATGCACTGAGCACGAATAATGAACTAAATTTAGAATGATTAAGCTTTGTCTATATAGGTAATCAAGAACATGAGACGTGTGAGACGAAGTGTCATAATCACGTGTACTACATGTTTTAACATGTTCAATAATCATTTTTCAGTATAGCAAATATTTCTTCCAGTAAGTTGAAACGAAATACGACGCGCGCTAAATAACACTCGTGTTAGCAACTTGTTTTAACCTGCACTTTTAAATGCACACGTGTTTTTGTGCGATAACTGAATACCTACATAAACTCTTAACTATTCTTAACTATTCATTAGAAATAGGGGATATTTAATAAATCAAAAAAAAATATCGTATCATCATTTATTTGCAATATAAGTACAATGTACAAGGAGGTAACTTAATTTCTAGAATATAAATTCTAAAACAGTTCTATTAAAAGAGTCCATTCTATTACTTGCACAAGCATCAGTGTAATACCTTATATTATGGGTTCTTACAGTACATACATTACTTATGACATATTATAATCAGAAGACACAAAATCACTTCAAATCATTGTAAACTATTCATTACCATCATAAAATTACAGTGCAAATAGTTACCTAACTTTAAACAAATAATATACATTTCGTTTGATACAATTTAAATATTAAGAATGGCTCTATGACCCCAAGCTCTCGTAGATACTTTGTCAGACAAAATGTGACGCTTGTCATCGTTGCGGCTTAGTGCAACTTTTTTAAGGCTACGTGTGAATATTTCATGTTTAATAGATTTGAATAAAACGTTGGTTTTTCTCACTACATCCCCATCATATAAGCTTTTTTTGTATTGAGATATTGAAATATCGCGAACAACGCATGATTTCACCCCCTTTGCTTTTTTAATAGTACTGTTAACAGTTTTTATACAGTACAGTTTTGATCGTAATCCAACAAATTCTGATATTATGTTCCCTCCCATTTCGTCTTTGAAAAGACCAGGAACTTTTTTGTTCAAAAGTGGTAAGCTATGTATATTTTCTGCTGGAAAGTTACTAGTATCGAAATAATTCAATAATAATTGTTTTAAATCTTTATAGAAATCAGGGGTTTGAATCTGATAGACAAAACTGTCTGTGTCTGTGTAGCACATGCGTAAGCGGTTTGTATACGTCGGCTCAAAGACTGAGTAATGAAAATCATACATGTGGCTTTTGGACAGTTCCAAAACTGTAAACCCGATGTATATTGGTTTGTCTAAAACAACACGCTCAGGTTTAGTTTGTATTGCAACCAAATTTTCACTGAAAACTGAAGCACTATGGAAATTCGAATTTGCTATTAATCTATCAGCACAATATCTTTTTTTTGTTTTATTTTGTTTATCACTCCATTTATTAACTAAATGAACATTGACCCTTTTTTCATTATTTTCCAATGTCTTTCCGAAAATGCTGTTATTGAGCAGTTTAAAAAAGTCTTGTTCAAAAGTTGACTGAGCCTGTTGCCTTAAGCTTGTGTTTAAATCGATATATTGTTTCAAGTAAGGGCTCTGCCGAAACGTTATAGCTCGATGGATTTTTTTTAACTTTAACCCATGTTTTATACATGTTTTTAAATGAACATAATGGATTACGTAAAAATATTTATCATAAAGATTGGGAACAAGTTTTGAATTTTTCCCTCCAGGAGGAATACATTTTTCAGGACAAAATGGTAATTCATTATGCCTGTCATGCAACTCTTTTGGATAGCTAAGATCGACCTCGAGAATAAACCCGTATTCCGCGTTGTCAGGAATATTGGTTACATCGAGTCTAACAATTTCTGTTTGATTTAAAAACCTAAAGTCCGAGAATGGTAATGATTGACACATGCTAAATCCGTACAAGTTATTACAATCTATGTAAACCACGTAAGTTTCGGGTTGTTGTTTATCATATTCTGGAACATATTTGTTATTTGCTTTCGCATGCCTGTGTGAGCACATACACACACCTCCCCTTACACCGGATTGAATCATGCGCACCATGGCAAGGTCATCAATTAGCTCTAGCTCAACGCCTGTTTTAAAAAGCATCGCATCAAATGATAAACTCGGAGCAGTGACATAAAACGCAGGGTCTAACTGATAGTGAAGTTTACATGTTCTTCTGAATTTTTCGAAAATATCGGTCAATAAGATGACATCGACTTTTAGGTATAAGTCAGTATATTGGCCCAAGTTTTTAATATTGAATTCGGTCCATACGGATTGTGCGTGCTTATAATCTTCATCAGATATATGCTCATTTGTAATAGAACTGTAAAACATATTTTTTTCTGGAAGAGATCGCTCTTTATAACGGTCCCAACTATCCATGTACTCGTATGGGTAAATTCCTTTTCGTGTTAGTAAATTGAATTGTGTTTCAATAGGAAAGTGGGTACGCATATGATTAAATTCTTCTTTTTGAATAGTTTTAGCTAATCTGTTCAAGCTGGTACCTAAAAATTTAAACGAATCTACAAACCGAACTTGTATGAACTCATTGCCAGAAACAGGAATGAATTTTGTAAACGATACATAATTCTCCTTCGTTTTAGGTATAACTTTTATAGTTCCAGGCAATTCACCTAATTGTTTTATAAATAAATGGCAATCATACCCGGATAAATTATGAAAAAATATTGGAATAAACTTTGGTGTTTTGTACTGTAAATTACAATATCTATGTGCTGCGCCACGATAGAAACCGCTTATGTGGCAATGATCACGAACTTTGTCGGTAAACAAAAAATTGTCGCAAATATGGCAACGAGTAGCTTGCATAAAGTCAGCTTCATCTTGTTCTGTAAAAAATATTGGAGAGTTTTGGGATAAAATTGTATAAATCTCGCGTACATCGCGATAGATAGAATCTATAAACTTTTGAACACAGTCTTGACCTCGATAAGTGACGTAACGATTATGACTTTCATTCACAGAACATACTATATTATATGCAAACGCTGCTGGAACATGGTGTTGTAACGTTTTTGTGTGTGTGGTATCGGAAACTAAAGAACTGTTCTGAGACGGTTCTAAAATGGTTTCAAAATCTGCATAAATTACGAACGGAACGTTTTGTTTACGGTCATAGTTTTTGAATTTAATTACCGAACCTTTTTCAGGTAAAACAGTAACGATACCGCTACATAAATGACTTTCGAGTTCTTCGCATGTAGTAAAATACACTAGACATGTGTCACAAAAATAGATTTTACTGTGATGTGATGTAATTTGACTCCGTATAAGTCGCGACAAATCTTTTATTAAACAATAGTGTGTAGTAGTTCCGTTATCTAATAGTAATAAATGAATAGTCTTTTTGTTTTGACTGTTTCCGGACTTATAAAGAGGTCCAATGATAGTCTTATTATTTTTTAAACCGTAAATGATGAAACTCAACCAAGGATTGTTTTTCTCAAATGTATTTATATCTGCGAATGTGACAGGAAAAGACATTCCTTCGTCATTTAGAACGAGACGAAAATCGGGATAAGATGAGACCCGTTCAGGATGCTTTTGCGAAGGATAAAGAGCAGCTACAACGCTCCATAAGAAACAAAACTGATCTTTATTATGAATGTTTATGCATGCTTTCTTATTTTGAATGCATTTTGGTAGTGGCAAAAAAGAGCTGCCTCCTAATGGTTGATATTTATTTATGTTAATTTCTAAATGTGAATTGTCAAGAAATGCCCAACCACTATCATTCTCCTGAAATTCGTCTATTTTCTTTTTTAAAGAACTTTGAAGCTTTAAAAAAATAGTGTTAAAATCATAGTTCTGATAAATAACAAAATTTTTTGTGAGAAATGATTTCATTTCTTGTGTGCTGTCTTTAAATAGTATGAACAGGGAAAATAGCTCAAAATTAACTTTTATAGTGGTATGCTTTTTTAAGGCATCATCAATAAGTAATTTTATTTTATTACTGATTGAATACAAAAAGGAGTCTAACGAGGCTTTATCAGTTTCAATTGGAACGATTCGATATGAAACGATACGAGAGCGAAATGCAGATGCAACAATTTCCACGCCATCGCTATGCGGTTGGGTGGAGTTATTTTGTTTATGCGATCGACTGCGTATATGACCTATCCAAGACTTTGAGCCGATCGATGTATTACAAACCGAACAGAATGGCATAATTGCTTAACTTAGTTTTATTTGCAATGTTAAATATACCTACCTATCAAAAACAATAATAAATCAAAAAAACAATATAAGATACGAAAATGTAATTAATATTTCAAAATGTAATTAATATTTATAAACTTATTGCTAAATTCTCCTAAAATCTACTTACTTAATATTAATTTTATTACTGTAATATACCGGGTCACTATTATTAAAAATGGCGTAGGCCTTGGCGAGGAAGTCCTGCAGGGATTCCCACTCGCGAGACTGTTCGGAGCACTGCAGCTTCACCGACGCCAACGCCTTCTTGTATCGCTGGTCTGCAGGGGTGTTTCTGGCGTCGTCGGTATTGTACACCTTCAGGTCCACATAAAACTCTCCATCGGCAGTTGCGGCGCGACGACACTGACCGGACGACACGCGGGAGGTAAAGCTGGAGCCAAGGCTGGGGCGAGCGGAGTCCTTGTTGGTCGTCCGCTCGTCGTTGTTTATAATGGCGAACAGACTCTTCGGCTTTTTGTGCGATCTGAAAAATCAATTATAATAAATAGCCTTTAAATAAATAATAAATATCCTTTCCTACACATCGCCATCTAGTCACAAAATAAGCTACTCAAAGCTTGTATTATGGGTGCCAAACAACGGATATAATACTTAATTATTTTGTAAATACATACATGATATACATAGAAAACACCCAGACCAGTACAAACAGACATGTTCATGCACACAAATGTTTGTATTGTGCGGGGATCGAACCCGCAACCCGCTGCGTAGTAGGCGATTTCTCGACCACTACTCCAGACGGGTCGTCAGTATAATAATAAGAAATAGTAGATATGCTTCAAGTTAATAGGTATACAAGTATAGAGTAGTTCTAGTTTGGATATAGTGTATTAGTTTTTTTAACGTTTTATGTCTATTGTGTATGTATTATTAAGTAATTATTTTATTACTCTCAACTGGCGGTAGCAGAGAGCTTTGAATTGAATGTATCGACAACCACATGTATAAGTATTATAACCTGATAAAAAATACTACTAAACTGGACTTACTGGGAAGAGGAAGGCTGCGTGTAGGCTTCCACGTTGATAACAGGAGGTATGGCGGATTTCCGCTTCCTGGGCTTTGGTGCGACGGCAGCTGGGGCAGGCTTGCTCTTGCTTTTGCTCTTGCTTTTGGCCGACGATTGCTGTGGTGGCGGTGGTGGCAAGGGCTCTTCAGCTGCTACCTCATCGCTGCTTGATGCGTACTCAGAATCCGACCTTAAAAGAAAAAATATGATAATATTTATAAAAAAGAAAAAACAATTATTTTGGACTGAGTCTAAAGCGAAAAAAATAATCATTAATGGCAAGGCGGAAATCAAACTGCCTAACACTTGCTTCAGGAAAGTAACGAAGATAATCACTATCGTTAAAATAAAACTTTGTAAAATGATTAAAATAATAAAATAATGAAGGTACTTACTAACATTTTTGGGTCGCAGGATCTGGTGTCTTGTGCTTTCACAGGAAAAATCTTGAGGAATAATAAATTTTTGCCACAGAAATCCGTATTTATGCGATAAATAATGAATCATCAGCAAAATGAAATCATTATTTGGTTGATAACGTAAGTTGCTACAAAAACAGCAAGCGATTGTATACCGTAATATAATAGACAGTCCATACATTTTATGAAAAGTAAGTATGTAACATATTCCCTTATACATTGCAACATTATCGTTATTTCATGTTCACATTTAAAGAAATCACAGTCGTGTTTCATTATGTAGCAGTCAACGTGAAAAAGAAATTTGAGTGCAATAAGTGCTAATATTTAAAATGGGTAGGTACTCAATCAATAACCTTACCAAGTACATGCCTTTTTTATGTAGGTATATATGGTTTTCAGAAACATTTATAAGTAGTTATTACTCGAAATATGATAGTTGTAAAGTTAATCCATTTGACACAGTTTTAATGTCAAAGTTTTTCATTTATAAGAATTGAAATAAATATTTGAAAGTGCATATCATACATAATAAAATTAAAGGTAAACGTGAGGTAAACATAGTATCCATGAGGTATTTCTGGACAAAACTCAAACAGTCATTTGCTTCTTTTTAATGCAACATAAAGTAAACACGATGAGTGTTAAGTTACAGCTCTCAAGCATTTACATAGAAAGCTTAAAAGCTGAGTCTGCAACTGCATCGTTAGTACAGGAGCCAACATGATTTAATCAATCATTAACAGGAATATTAAGCTTTTATTTCTTGTTTTTTTTTTTTGACCTTATAACTTGAATTGGTGGTTCAGTTCATTTATATAATTACGATCTAAGATTATTCTTATAAGTCTATAAGTAACAAAAAAAAAAAGAAAAAAAAAAAAACACTAGTAGATATCCAGATTTTCATTCATGAATATTTCAAATTATAAAAAGCATTAGGATCTTAAATGCCATGCGAGCATACCTACCTACAAAAAGTGTTCTAGTAATAATGACAGATTAATGCATCTGACTCCTAGACTAGACACAGGTAACTCACGTTCCCACGCAGCGCGCCGCGTATCGCATCAGTTAAGCTCCGAGTTAGTTAGCATGAGTTTGAAGTGACAATTACTAAAAGTGTGTTTAATGTGTGCCAGTGTTTAATTGATTACAAAATGTAAGTATATTTTTTTTCATCCACTTATTTGACTTGTAGCAGTAAGTAAAGTTTATTAATTGATTTTATCAAATGTATTATTATTTAATTTGGATGAAAAAGATTTAGTAAGACAAGTAAGCATAAAAGTAGCATGACTCTCCTTTAAATTCATTTGTATCTACATATGTTATTTTTTGTTTTGTTGTAATGTACCTACTTATTATCCAGAATTACCTCGATCATAACTTTTGGATTTACTCTAACACTTTATTATACGATTAGATTTTAAACTTTCGCGTTACATTGCAACTAGTACCTACTTTGATATCAGAATCTTACTGTAAATGTCTCATTTGGAATGTTATCTGAAAACATAACCCTGATCCACCCGTGTTTAGGTATTCCGTATTGATCTTTCAATTCATATTTTAAACTGGTTAATTAAAATACAGCTGTTATCAATTTCAGGTTGCTATGCTGTAGGGAGGCTGCCATACAACACAAATTACAACGGTATAGATATTTACTGCGTATAAAGAAAATGGGTAAGATTTATTATGTATTAATTCTAAATTGTACATTTCCATTAAAAAATGAAGAAGATTGTTGAACATTTTTATGAAAAACAATCAGATATTGGTGAAGTATTTCAAGAAGAGATGATTAGTGTGAAAGTGTTTTAATTATTTTCTTTGCATTTAGCACAAACTACTTTTTTTATTTTGTTGACATGTAAAATGGTCAAGAGTTATTATACCTTATGTAGGTAGATACACATTAAAAATTTGCATTGTTAATAAAAAATGTATATATTTTGAGCATAATATTTACCATTAATTAAAATTTTACATTGATTAATATTTTTTTTTTTATTACGATAAAATACATTACTTTTTTATGGAATTCATTCGGTAATAAAATGATTGAATTAAATTGATATTTAAACAAAATATAATTATGTTAGTAAGTAGGAAGGTTCGGTGAGAGAATCTTGCCATGGGTCTCTCTGAAGATACTTACCTTGGTTCTTCAGCCGAAATTGCTAGGCGATACATACAGTAATGGAATCTTGTCATGGGTCCGGAGCTGTTTGTATTATGATAGGTAGTAATTCGGTGAGAGAATCTTGCCATGGGTCTCTCTGAAGATACTTACCTTGGTTCTTCAGCCGAAATTGCTAGGCGATACATACAGCAATGGAATCTTGTCATGGGTTCGGAGCTGTTTGTATCATGATAGGTAGTAATTCGGTGAGAGAATCTTGCCATGGGTCTCTCTGAAGATACTTACCTTGGTTCTTCAGCCGAAATTGCTAGGCGATACATACAGTAATGGAATCTTGTCATGGGTCCGGAGCTGTTTGTATCATGATAGGTAGTAATTCGGAGAGCAAATCTTGCCACGGGTCTCTCTAAAGATATTTACAAACCGCAGTTAATCGTGTCCCATTAATTCGTAGTGTATTATTGGGCATTCTGTCATACCAGAGTGAGCGCAGCGAACGGTCGGGAGCGAAGCGGACGACTGGGGGACAGAATGCCCAATAATACACTACTCATTAGCCTAAAATATTTTACATTTATCAAATATCTTAGGTGTATTTTTGCAATATTGTGTAAAAAGTAATCGTACTAATAAAATTCTGAACTCGAAGTAACCCAAAGTAAGACAAACATAACAAATTCGTCAATATTTGATGAAACTAAATGACTACATGACGTTTAGTTATCTGGCTTAAGGATGCGTTAAACGACTTGGCTAGTTTACGTTTAGCCATTTAATCAATTGCCGGAGTTTTATTCACTGCCTAGCCGTTTAGTTAACTGCCTAGCCGTTTAGTTAAATGCTTAGCCGTTTAATTAACTGTCTAGCCATTCAATCAACTGGCTGATTTAACCAGATGACTGCGACATATTTATTTGCTGTTCGTTTGCACTGTGCCTTAACACTACCCATATAAAGCGTCATATTATACCACGTCACTTATAAATTTTATCATAGGCTCTCTGCAGGAGCGTAAATACACACATTATGGTGTCATTTTAAGTTGGTCGGTTATTTATTAGTTACCGTACCGGCTTAAGTAACGCGATCAGCTTATCGCATTCATGCATGGCAGCTTCCCGCTGGTTAATTGAGTAAATCATTTTTGTTGAAGTCGGATTATGTTAGTCCTTTTTATGAGGGCCAAATTACAGGTACTGAAGCAGGGGCCTCGCATAAAAGAACATGACAGCGTGTAGACGGAATGTCGACAGCACGGCTGGAAGCAAGTTCATGATAGGCATCTTAAATCGACTGATGCATACCACTTCTTGACGGCGTGGCTGCCATTACCTAGGTCATCAGCAAACTGGTCGGCAGTTGGTAATATACCCATTGCTGGCCCCTATTTTTTAATCACTCGCTTAAATATGGCGTGTGATATTCCTTCGAAAACCAATTAAAAATCATGGTAATTATTAACGTTAGAACGCACAAAATTTAGATTTTTTTTTTCAAATCCCTCCCATGCGACTTGACTTTAATAAATGAATTTCACTCGCTATCTACACGCGAGTGATTCAAAATTAGGGCCCCAGGGCCTAGAAAAGTTTCTAACCAAATAAACGTGTAACGTTAAATACGCAAAACCTGAAATAGTTTGATTGCAATAACGAGTAGAATTAATTATTAATATGAGTCACATTTTTCCAAAATTCATGTTGGGCAAGTCTGATTATAAATAAGTCTAGCCGTCTCTCTCTCTCATCTCTAGGTTAGTTATTTGTGAGCGTAAGATAGTAATTATAATGTCAGCACGGCGAGCGGCCCGGTGATTACCTTCCGACTCCTCTATCGACAGAGCGTCGTCCGCAAAGCAAGGAATGATCATAGGTGCCAGTAAAACTAAAAAAATCACAAATAAAACTTTTTTTTTTAATTATTTGTTTTCTTTCAGTATTGAATCTATTGCATTAAAAATCATTTAGGGTGTTCTGAGGTTATGCGCATTTTTTAAAATTACATGTATTCTTAAAGACCCGTCTGGTGTGGTGGTCCAGAAGTCGCCACTACGCAGCGGGTGCGGGTTCGATCCCCGCACAATACAAACATTTGTGTGCATGAACATGTCTGTTTGTATTGGTCTGGGTGTTTTCTATGTATATCATGTATGTATTTACAAAAAAAAAAGTATTTAAGTATTATATCCGTTGTCTGGCACCCATAACACAAGCTTTGAGTAGCTTACTTTGGGGCTAGATGGCGATGTGTGGGAATGTCCAAAGGATATTATTATTATTATATTATTGAATTAAAAATCATTTAGGGTGTTCTGAGGTTTTGCGCATTTATTAAAATTACATGTATTCTTAAAGACGACGACCCGTCTGGTGTAGTGGTCCAGAAATCGCCTACTACGCATCGGGTTGCGGGTTCGATCCCCGCACAATACAAACATTTGTGTGCATGAACATGTCTGTTTGTATTGATCTGGGTGTTTTCTATGTGCATCATGCATGTATTTACAAAAAAAAAGAATTTAAGTATTATATCCGTTGTCTGGCACCTATAACACAAGCTTTGAGTAGCTTACTTTAGGACTAGATGGCGATGTGTGGGAATGTCCGAAGGATATCTATTTAAAGACTTCCCCTGCAACTTCGTCTACCCAAATAAGTTGCATTTCCCTTTTCTAGTAGGTACCTGATTATAACTAACTTAGCAAATTGAGCTGAAGTGCCACCAAATAGTTACTCAATATTCAAGACGTCTTTATCACTTTTTTAAATAGCTCAAAAATTTAAATATGTCAATTGCTACAAAGCAAAAAAATAAATCCATCAATAATCCAGATTCTTTATCAAATAACAAATTTCAATAAGTTTTCTCAAATTAATGTATGTGAGTAAAATAAGTCGCGCGTTTTGGAAATACGCGACAACAGCATCGCGACTCACGCAATGAACAGATTTTGGCATCGATGCTGTCTCGCGTTAGTATCAATGCAAAAGCGTCTGCATCGAAGCTATCGCGCGTTAGTATCAATGCAGTCGCCAATAGGTATACAGATACATTTTTGTCCAGCTTCCGCATCGCGATGTATCGATACTAACGCGTGACAGCATCGCGACTGTATCGATGTTAAAAGTAGCGCTTTGCGACTGCATCTATGCTAAAAGTCGCAGTTCCTTTGCAGTTAGCTTGCGGTTTTAAGTCTCTCAATATTTGTCAGTACCTACTACCTACCTAGAAAATGTCTGTTTTTATTGTAACAAGTTATGTTATGTTTAGAACCATATAGGTATTAAAAATCCTGCAAACTGTGAAAGATAACAGTGGAATATTTTTTTTGCTTTTTGCGGTATTTCTGCAATCAAAGCACTCGCCGGAAGTTAATGGTGCTACCAAATTTCGCGATAGGTAACCGCGTGTTATCTATGTGAAAATTGTGAGTAGGTAGCCTAATTATCTGCTTTCCTGATAACAAACTATATGTTATAGTTTTAGAACTTTATAGGTTACCAAAAGCGTGTGACCGTATGATAAATAAGTGTGGAATATTGTATTATTTTTTGCGGTATTTTCGTATTCAAAGCAGGCCAGAAGCGAAATTTTTGATAAGCAACCGAACGTTATATTTGTACCTAAGCACCAGCAGTCCATCAGGCTGTTCGAATTCGAAGGCTGCACGTGTTACTAAATACTGCGCTATCTTATGAAGTTTTAACAAAGATTACTTTCCAACGAAATTGCACAGGTTCTGGCGAGAGTACTGTTTTAAAAATAACATCAAATCCGGCCAAGTGCGAGTCGGACTCGCGCACTGAGGGTTCCGTGCCAACTTTAACTGAATTAGGGAATCCATTACTTCTACTTAGTTAAATACCACAATATTTTGTTGACTACAAATATAACTTTGTTTTTCATAGTGTTTGTATGAAGTACAAAGTTATGTTTGCGGATGTTGAAAATGTGCTACTTATATCTCAAAAACTACTCGTTCGATTCCGTCCGAACCAATTTTCGTTGAAAGTATTTATTAAGATCTACATCACATATTTTTTTTTCAAAATTTACACTTGCTTGGTTTAGAAATTAGATGGGGGGGACGCCCATTTTACCACTTTGGAAGCGTCTAGCTATGAAACGTTTGACTTTAAAAGAAAATGGTTTTAGGAACTTCTATGTTATTTTGAAAGACCTATCCATAGACACCCCACACGCATAGGTTTGACAAAAAAAAATTTTTTTGGTTTTAGTTTCATGTATGAGAGCCCCCCCTTAACTGTCATTATTTTTTGTATGAGAATCGGTAAGCGGTTAACAAGATACATCTTTCTACCAAATTTCAATTGTGTAATGCTTATAGTTACAGAATAAAATGGGTGTGGCATACGGACGGACAGACAGACAGACTTGACGAAACTATAAGGGTTCCGTTTTTTGCCATTCGGCTACGGAACCCTAATAAACTTTAAAAACAGTAAAAACCGACTTCAAAACCAAAATGCGCTAAAAAGTCTTAAATAAACTCTTCACCATTGAAAGGAAAGGAATCCGTTTTAGGCAAACAATTTCTTTTTGGAGTCGGTGCCATAACTTTGACCATCAAGCATCAACTATCACAGCACAGACTCCAAAAAGAAATTGTTTGCCTAAAACGGATTCCTTTCCTTTCAATGGTGAAGTGTTTATTTAAGACTTTTTAGTGCATTTTGGTTTTGAAGTCGGTTTTTACTTTTTTTAAAGTTTATTTTATTTCTTCATTTTTAGTGATTACATAAGAGGGGGGGGGGGGGTTGCACCTTATTATTCTATTTTTTAAGAAGCTACAAATTACTTTTTATAAGTTCCGTCATTATAATTACTGAACTCCTTGTGGAACTCCTTAACTGAGCGTTAAGGAGTTCCACCTTCAGCTCAGCCCCACAACATTAAGATTCTAGTAAAGAAACACTATACGTGCCTTTAAAATTTGAGGGTTTCCCTCGATTACACCAAGAAACCCATCACCAGATCCCAAAATGGAAAAAATGGGACCAACTAAAAAAATTCCGATTTGGTCGACAAACGACTGATATATGAGGTAACATACATACAAGAAAAAAAAACATACAGTCGAATTGATAACCTTCTCCGTTTTTAAAGTCGGTTAAAAAATCATTTCGCGGCGACGAATTATCACCCAATTAAAAACGGTCACCTACAGGACAAAAATAATGGGGATTGATACAATAATGAAATCCAAATTGCGGTGTCTTTAAGGCTTTATTTACATTGAAGCTTACATCACAGTTAAAGTTAAATAATATTTTTATGCCCACTTGCGCCGACCTTGACATCCAACCCGAGGTTATGTCCACGAGACTTTTTGTATCTGTCAGCTTCAAAGAAACTGACAGTAACGAAATTATAATTTCATCCAAAGTTGACTTTCGCAGGTCTGCGCAGGTGACCCCTAGTGAAATATATAACTTATATTAATTATTATAGCAATAAATAAATATAGTCAGTCAAATCATTAAGTTCTTTAAACGAGCAGCATAACAACACTTATAGTCGACGGCTTAGTGACGGCAGTCATCAACTTTTAACCATCTACTGTGTAAATAGTCAAGCACTGAGATGCCAGACACAATCTATACTAGTATCTACAGGGTTACAGGAAAAGTCGACCTAGATCCGTTAAGGGCGTATAGTACACATAATTTCTGAATGATTTCACTATGGAACCCCTCATCCTAAACTTAAATTTTTTCGAGATATTCGAGTTTTTTTTTTTATGAAAATGCCCAATTATTCGGCTATTGAATTGAATATTTAGATTTCTTTTGACTCTTATGATTATTTTTTTGGTTTTTTACATGAATAATAAGATGATTAATGACCTTTATGACTAAAATTGCACGTAAGTTAACTAAATAGGTCCTTGTAGACGATCTAAACTTAAGAAAATAAGTACAAATTATATAAAAAAATATTTTTCTTTTCTGGATATCTCAAAAAAATATTATGGCACTTGCTCTGCAGATGTGCTTAAAAATATTAACATTTTATCAGCTATCCAACGAGGTATAACAACCTAAGGTTGTATTTAAACTCATAGAAAAAAACATAGTTGAAACGGTTCAGGTAGTAGGTCTAACGGGTCCCTCGGCTATTGTCCTTCAAGTTAAACCGGTGCGTGTGAGCGAGACAACTTACGATTTATGCAGGTGAGAGTGAGAAAAACAATGTGCAAAAACAAGTTTGGGGATACAAAATGTCCATTGTTTTGTATTTGGTCGATTGTTTGCTTGCCATCCATTTTAGTCTGCTCATGCGATTCGTCCATGGTAGATGCGAATTATCGTCCAAATCAGAGTCCAGTAAACAAGCACAGTAGTCACAGTTAGAAAAATCAGTCCAGAAACAAAGCCAAGTCGTGTGGGAATCCGAAAGCACCATGTATCATGTATACAAAAATATGTACTATTTTTAACGTGTTTTGATGCATATGAGTACTTATTCTTATCGAAATACACATAGTCATCATCACGAGCATAATTTCCCCGTACATCTTTGATTTCAATAAATATCTTATAAGCTATCACAGATTTAAGATATCTGCACCAAAATAATGGTCGCAGCTTAACTGGTTTCATGCCACAGCACGCACCGGTGCGTATATCAATTAAACTTCTATTGTGTCTCAAGTGTGGCAGATGAGTTACGTACTACATACAACACACGCTTGCGCTTACCGCTATGGTTTCTGGCCTACTACTTCCAATGAAAATATGTTTTGCATTGAAATGTATTATGGGAAATCCAAAATTTACGCGAGCGACGCCGCGGGGGACCGCTAGTATCGTATAAACCTGAATTTTGTTTGTTTTAACGCATTAATCTCAGGAACTAATGAACCGATCTGAAAGTATATTTTTGTGTTGTATAGCTTATTGATTGACGAAGGTTTCACGCTATAAAACATCATGCTGCGACGGGAGAGGAGGGAGCAAACTCAATATGCGCGGACGCAGTCGCGTGTGACCGCTAGCAGCTAACAAATAGCTATCACGGTCCACAAGATGTCGTAAAAGCTTGAAGAAGTAAATGAGTGTAAAAAAATTCCACAGAATAAATAAATAAATAATATCCTTTGGATATTCCCACACTTCGCCATCTAGTCCCAAAGTAAGCTACTTAAAGCTTGTGTTATGGGTGCCAGACAACGGATATAATACTTAAATACTTTTTGTTTGTAAATACATACATGATATACATAGAAAACACCCAGACCAATACAAACAGGCATGTTCATGCACACAAATGTTTGTATTGTGCGGGGATCGAACCCGCGACCCGCTGCGTAGTAGGCGATTTCTCGACCGCTACACCAGACGGGTCGTCAAATGAATGAATCAATAGTTCTTCCGCCTATAAGGTCCGTATCCATACGCCTGTTGGTGATAGTCTGAATGATGATCATGGTGGTCATAGTGATAGTCATGGGAGATGTGATGGTCATGTTTCTTCTCTTTCAGGTAGCTGGTGAACCAGGCGAGGAAGTAGCCGGCCTTGTGGAGAACCACCCAGAATATGAACGCGTAGATCAACTTCAGGATGAAGAACTTCTTCAGAACCAGGTCTGCGATGTACACTGGAACGGAAAGAATGGTGATTGTTTTAAATTAATTTTTGACAGTATTCAGTGTGTGTGGAGCCTAGTTTGTATTTGATGTAAAACGATTTTACTGGTCATTATAACTTTTATCTATCATAGAATCGAAAGAACTCTGATAATTTGTAATAAACTAAGAAGCTTAGGAAAGCAAAACGTCAAAGAAAATGGAATCAAAATTTTCAAAAAGGATTTTAAATCAAAATTTATTTAGATGAATACCACAATATTAAAAAGTTTAGGTATCAAAGAGTTTGTATACTCAATATTTTACTACTTTTAATATGTAAATGTTTAATAGTTTACACCAAAATGAAAAAATACCTCGTGGCGCATATTTTGTTTTGACAAGTATATAATCGTAGCTACGAATTAAAAAAAAGTAAAAAAAAGGAAAGGAATCCGTTTTAGGCAAACAATTTCTTATTGGAGTTTTTGGAGTCTTTCCTTTCAATGGTGAAGAGTTTATTTTAGACTTTTTAGTGCATTTTGGTTTTGAAGTCGGTTTTTACTTTTTTTTAAAGTTTATTTTATTTCTTCATTTTTAGTGATTACATAAGAGGGGGGGGGGAGTTCCACCTTATGATTCTATTTTGTAAGAAGCTACAAATTACCTATCATAAGTTCCGTCATTATAATTACTGAACTCCTAAGCGTTAAGGAGTTCCACCATCAGCTCATCCCCACAAGATGTTGACTATCAGACGTAACAACACGTCAACATTAAGATTCTAGTAAAGAAACGTTATACGTGCCTTTAAAATTTGAGGGTTTCCCTCGATTACACCAAGATCCCATCATTAGATCCCAAAATGGGACCAACTAGAAGGTACACCCTCTAAGTAGGCGAAAAAAATTTTCGATTCGGTCGACAAACGACTGAGATAAGAGGTAACATACATACAAAAAAAAACATACAGTCGAATTGATAACCTCCTCCTTTTTTGAAGTCGGTTAAAAAACTATTTAACGCGAACGCATTGATCATATTAAATTATAAATTTCTTAGCTGGTAATTAGCCATTCATTTATCTTATGTTTGTCGGAGTAATCGGCAAAACTAAACCAGTGTATAAAATGATAACAAATACTTCAAAACTGATAACGTTGTTTCCTCGTCTGTCACAGCCAAAGTTGCTCTTTACAAGTGTAATTTATAATATTAAGTTTGAATAGTGACAAAATACTATGAAAACAAAAACGGTAGCTCAATTGGCAAGAGCGTTTGGCCCGGTCAGCTAAAAGGTTGCTGGTTCAAGTCCCGCCCGTGCGCAAATTTTTGGTTTCTTATTTCATTTTTATGAATATAAAATATTACACTGTGAGTGTTAAAAACATTCTAAAGCATTAAACAAAAATGTAATTATAAATTGGCTTTCTTCATCTTAATCGATTGTTAAATATTTGTAAAATTATTACCTTCGGATATTGTGAAAGCAATCTCGCATCATTGATGTAGTCACGCAGCCTACGCGTTAAAGGAAGCGCTTGAAAAATTCAACAGGCTTGCTAATGTGACGGTGGCCGGGTGATATAGGCATAGGCCCGTATAGCGTAAGACACAGGGTTGGTTTCGTCGTCTGTCACAGCCAAAGTTGCTTCTTACAAGTGCAGTTTATATTATTTACTTTGAGTTTTTAAATAAAAGTGCCTACAGAGATGAAACTTACCAAATAAGGCGATTTTCTTTTTCTTTCCTCTTCCTTCTATTTCATTTCCTTCGTAGCAATCACAGTACGCCACCAGATACAACATAATTACTGATAACACGGTGTTTTTACACATTTTATTACTTAAAAGAATAATAATTTAAATTGCGAAGTCAATTTAGATTACTCAAAATACTTTTGTTTTAAGCAACCGATTGTTGTATCGCTTTATGACGGATATCCAAAATGGATTCTGAGTTCCAATCCTTTTAAGTTTTCAACCGTCTTTCAAAGGGCAGGTTTTTAGACTGTTCCGCTGGTTCACGATCAATGACAAAATGAAATGTGAAATAAGACATCGGTAACCGTGGGTAGTCTTCAAATGATGCTAAATAGTGAAAAGTTATTCTAAACTTTCCATTATTTGCACGTCATTTAGACCTACGTTAACTGGGTTACATACATACAATGAACTTGGTGTATGATAGAAGATACAGTATCCGTTATGAGAAAGTAATATTATGTAGTTGCGAAATTCAAATGTTTGGTGGTGTTATGAAACGTTTCTTTGAATTGTAAATCGTGGTAGGAATTCATTACACCATATCTTGAAAACTTCGTAAAGATCTGCAGATAAACCTGACTGTAGATCATCGGATATTTTTATATAAAAGATTAAAGTTTAAAAAAACTGATATGCTTTATTTACATTTGAAATCGAATATATAAATTTATCGAGAGGTGTTACGAAAAGTTATTAAATTGCTATAAAATTAGGTGACTAAGGGATAATTTTTCAATAGTCAGATAAGAAATATTCGTCGAACGAAATACAATATGGCTAATTTGAAAACGTCACCTAATTGGCAGCAATCATAGGTACCTGTAATTTTTTAAATCTGTCGCTTTATAATTTAACAGTCTGATAAGTTTATCTGACCATTGAAAAATCGGCCCTAAGGGTCGGTTTTACCAACGAATAAATAAAATATTTGTCAAATATGACACAAAACGCCCAATTCGAAAACGTTACCTATTTGTCAGCAATCATTCATGTAAACTTCATTTCAAACCAGTCGTTTTATACTTATTTGATCGGATAAGTCCTATCTGACGTTGGTAAAATCGACGAAGTCATGAAAATTGACATGAAAAAGTTATATTTCTTAAATATGTATTTTAAACAATACATAATCAATTCTTTTTAATCGATTAAGGAATAGATTTGAATATTACCTATTTCCGTTATAATATGAAAATGTACGAATTTCCTAGCAAACTGAAAAATAGTCTGTAGGTAATCATTTCCACTACACTATTCTTACGCAGTAAGAATCACATCAATCCTGCTAACTCCGGTTTTCTTTTCAATTCCATAGACTCCAAATCTCAGTGACCAGTCAACCTTGACCTGATCACTGTAAGAATTCGGTAGCTTTTTGAATGGAATAGCAGCCTTTGAGAGGTCAAATTTAAGCGGATAAGAATGGGTAAGAGGGTAGACCGTAATCGTTCATTTTTTGACGGTTCGCGATCATCCCTGTGGACTCCTAACGGCTGGGCTCGGCCCTTAGTAGATTTATGGCTTGTAAGTCGATTTGTAGTGAACAACGTTTCTTGAAGATATTTTTTATTATTATTTTAGGACAAGATAACGCTCAAAGAGAAAATGAGGTCTTATCGATAGGAGCGATACATTCCAGACCACCAGCCGATCAATAGTCAGTGCCGTTTCCGACAATATTCTTTTGATCGTGACGCAGGAAGTTATATTTATGCATGTACAACCGTCAAAGGCACTTATAGGAAACTAACGAATATGGAGTACCGAGCGTACCTAACTGGGAATTAAAAGAAAACCGCGTCTAACCTTTTGTTAATTTATTTCCAGACTGGCGTTCCATTAAAGATTTACATCTACCATCGCAATATATATATATATATATATAATTTGTAGACCTACATTACACCTCCACCATTAAATCAAACTTTTTTTTTCTAATTAAACAAATGCTACATACATATAGGTTTGACTGCAAGACACGAAGCAGTTTTATGCTAAAATTGTTTAAATAATATACTGAATCTATTTCAAGAACAAATCTTACTACAGGCTTACGAATCCTCTTAGGATTTCAAGGTTCAGTTTGCTGCGGTGCATGGAACGTGGCTGGTGAAGCATTGTCTGCGATAGGTATGGGAATTTGTTCCGGCGAATTAACTGAATTAGGTAGCTCTGCAGCATCGCCGTTCCCATCCACCACCGCACCTTCGACCGGCACGACGTCCTCCTTCCCGATGTCTCGTGTTTTCTCTGAGGAATTTTCTTTGTACCGTACCGATAGTCGGGACCTGCCACGAATTTGATCAACGTATTGTATTAAATTGTATTGAACACCAATCACATATATTGCTGTGATCCCAAAGTAAGTAGCCAATGCACTTGTGTTATGGAAATCAGACACAACGGTGGTACCACCACACCCAGACCCGAGACAATATAGAAAAGATCGTTTTTCTACATTGACCCGACCGGGAGTCGAACCGCGAACCTCACGAGATGGCGACGCTTGAAACCAGCGTGCTAGCCACTCGACCACGAGGTCGTCAAACGTGTCTTTTAAATTGACCATTTTCATTTTCTACTACACACCTACGTGACCCTTCACTGCGAACTACGCTACTTTTGACCCATTTATCCTCCGTTCCGTAACCTCTTACCCAAACAGGCTCACCGACACAAAAACTGCGCTCCTCACCCCACGCAAATTTTACTTGATTGTCCTGCGATTGTCTCACTCGCTCTTCTGCTTCGAAATTACCACGTAGTAGATCGAACCTAGAGCGTAACGAACGCTTTTGCAATAACCTAGCAGGAGATTCCCCAGTTGTTCTGTGAATCAAGTTCCTATACGTTAACAAAAAGGTTTAAAGGGCAGTATCGACGTCTACATTAACCCGTAAGACTATTTAGGGTTCCGTAGCCGAATGGCAAGAAACGGAACCCTTACAGTTTCGTCAAGTATGTCTGTCTGTCTGTCCGTCCGTATGTCACAGCCACTTTACTCTGTAACTACATGTAATAGATATTATGCATCAAACTGTTGAAATTTAGTAGGAAGATGTATCCTGTTAACCGCTTTACGATCATAATACAAAATATAAAAAAGTAAAAACCGACTTGTCCGAATGTCCAAAGGATATATTATATATTACCGACTCCAAAAGAAATTGTTTGCCTCAAACGGATTCCTTTCCTTACAATGGTGAAGAGTTTGTTCAAAACTTTTTAATGTATTTTGGTTTTGTAGTCGGTTTTTACTTTTTTTAAAAGTTTATTTTATTTCTTCATTTTTAGTGATTACATAAGAGAGGGGGGGGGAGTAAGTTCCGTCATTATAATTAATAAACTCCTAAGCGTTAAGGAGTTCCACCATCAGCTCAGCCCCACAAGATGTTAACTATCAGACGTAACAACACGCCAACATTAAGATTCGAGTAAAAAAAAACTATACGTGCTTTTAAAATTTGAGGGTTTCCCTCGATTACACCAAGATCCCATCATCAGATCCCAAAATGGAAAAAATGGGACCAATTAGAAGGTACACCCTCTGAGTAGGCGAAAAAATTTTTCGATTCGGTCGACAAACGACTGAGATATGAAGTAACAAACAAACAAAAAAAAAACATAGAGTCGAATTGATAACCTCCTCTTTTTTTGAAGTCGGTTAAAAATAATGATATTTCAGGATGCAACTAAAACCGAAAAAAAATTTTTTAGTCATACATATGCATGTGGGGTGTCTATGGACAGATCTTTTAAAATGACATGAGGTTCCTAAAACCATTTTCTCTTAAAGTCTAACGTTTGAGAGATATACGCTTCCAAAGTGGTAAAATGGGCGTCCCAACCTCCTCTAATTTCTAAGCGAACCGAATTTTGAAAAAAAATATATGATGTAGATCTTAACAAATACTTTCAACTTAATTTGGACGGAATCGAACTAGTAGTTTTAGAGATATATCACATTTTCAACAACCGCAAACATAACTTTGTTCTTCATACAAACACTATGAAAAACAAAGTTCTGTTTGCTGTCAATAAAATATTATGGTATTTTGGCTTAAAGGAAGTAAATGGATCTCTAATTCATTTAAAGTTGGCACGGAACCTTCAGTGGGCGAGTCCGACTCGCACTTAGTCGTTTTTTTTATAGTACGTTTGCACAACTTGAATGCATTTTCAGCAGCTCCGTTTGATGACGGGTGATATGCTGGTGAAAGCAATTGTCGGATTCCGTTGTTTTGGAAAAACGCGCCAAATTCAGTGCTTGGTGGAACTTGGTCTGACATTTTTTATACCTACATTACAGAAACATAACAAAGTTTTTCATCTTTTTATTAAAATAATTTTAACGAAAAAATTACAAAAAATGTAATGCTCTCTTCAACTGTAACAGTTGACGGCAACTCAAGCATGGACAAACGCTCATTGGCAACGAAACTTCTATAATCACGTGCGTTTATTTATGCAAAACAGCGTACTCACAATCTTTCTACTATACAGGCAATCCGTTTATGGAACTCTCTGCCCCTTTCAATCAGGGAGTCCAAAACGCTGCCTACTTTTAAACGTAAAGTAAAAGCCTTTTTCCTTTCTTGTTTATAATTTCTATAGTCTTTTGACAATATCTACTTACTTACTTACTACTCCTTTTATTCTTCATTGGCTCTCGAATCTGCTGGTTGCAACTAATTGTGCATTAATGTTTACCTATTTATTTATACACCGTGCTTTTTTAACCGTCTTAAAGCCGAAGGCCACTTAAAGTATCCAATAACTACTTGCTATTCGTAAAATAAAACTTGGTTATTATTAAGATTTCAAAAACTAAGACATTAAAAAAGGTTATTAGCACAATTCAGTACGAAACATCCTGTAGCGAGCATGAAATAAGAATCCAAAAATTGCGCACGGGTGGGACTCGAACCTGCAAATGTATGGCTAAATCTTTATGAATATGAAATATGATACTGTAAGTTTTAAACGTTCTAAACCAAATCGGATTATTACCATGTTAGTAGGGATTAAGATGCTCTTACCTAGATGTCAGTCAAACGGGAAGCCATGAATCTACCGCGAATGCAGTATGCAGATTGACATGCCAACGAGGATTAGTATTAGGCTTACCGAGGATTATTCGACGCATTATTGCGTACAATTCAACTTGTACCTATCAAACAGCCCCGTGATATCTAACTAACCGTCCTGGGCGCGTATTGCGATGCAGTTTTGATAGGCAAGCGGCTCAGTTTAACTGTCAAATCAGCAGTTCGTATTGTGATTTCGTATAATATTTGTAATATTATTATAATAAAACAACATAAATATTAAAATTAGTACAATTGTAGTATTATTATATTAATAATATTCGTTGACACGATATTGAACGTCTAAAGTTGGATCGTAATACGCCCTCTGTGTGACCAACTTTTGCACAAATACAACAATTGTAACCAATACAAGGTAACAAAAGAAAAGCAGTATTTTTTTCGAATTTATATCTTACCTATTATTATTATCTACACTAATATTATAAAGCTGAAGAGTTTGTTTGTTTGAACCTGTTTATCTCGGAAGACTTGACCTCTCTAGGAAAGTACTTAACGATTTGAAAAAATATTTTTGTGTTGCATAGCTTATTTAACGAGAAAGAACAACACGCTGCGACAGGAAAGGGAGGGAACAAACTCAGAATGCGCGGACGAAATCGCGGGAAACCACTAGTTATTTTAAAAGGTAAGTAATGGTATGGAAATTAAAATAAGCTTACCTAACAAGCACAGATTTAAAATACTTCTAAATTAATCTTAGCTTCAAAATTACGAGTTTTGATAATAAAATTAAATTTCAATTATCAGAAAACCTCTTGCACAGATTAAAAAATAGAAGTTACTTCTAGTACTACCCTCTAGCTAGAGTCCAGGTACGGAAGACAGTTTCCCTGTTGAACAACCCTGCGAAAGACGCTGAGACATAGTTGGTGTTTTCGTGTTTTTTTTTTCATTGAGAAGAATTTTTGAATTAAGATTTAAAAATACACATATTTTCTTCATTTGTATTAAGGATAAAACTACGTAAATAAAAGAAAAAAATTACTTATCAGGACGTAATGTATTTTTTTAGGGTTCCGTAGCCGAATGGAACATACAACACGGAACAAAAATACGGAACCCCTATAGTTTCGTCAAGTCTGTCTGTCTGTCTATCCGTCCGTCCGTCCGTATGTGACAGCCATTTTAATTCTGTAACTATATGCATCACAGTGTTGAAAGAAATTTAGTAGGAAGATGTATCCTGTTAACCACTTTACGATTGTATATAGATATTGTCCCCCCCCCCCCCCCATCTTACTTCTAAACGAAGCGACAGTAATTTTTCAAAACAATATGTAACGTAAATCTTAACGAATACTTTCAACGAAAATTGGTTTGGACGAGATCGAACGAGAAGTTTTTGAGATATGACACATTTTCAACAACCGCAAACATAACTTTGTATTTCATACAAACACTATTGAGAGACGGTATTATCTTTATCTTTAGGTATAAAATACAATATTATTAGTACTAACACATACAACCAATTTTATTAGTTTTGCTCCTTCCATCTGCGTATCACGTATTTTGCGATCCAAATGATCAGACGCGTCAAGCTTCACCACAGATTATCGTCACTTGTTTGACGCGCAGAAATCGGCCAAGTGTGATCCGTAACTTATAGCCAGCTCTCCGCGTTTCCAGAAATACATATTTAAATGCATCTCCTTTTGAAGTCAACTATCATTTTGATATGTCAATTTAAATTGGGGTGTTTACGTCTTCGTTACAGCTCTTATGCACTCTGTATACTATCTCAAGATGCTTTGTACTTCCAGCTTTTTTTAATACTAATTTATCAAATCCAATAGTTACATAATAAAATTATGAATGTCTTAAAAAACTGAGCTAGCTGTATTAAAACAAATTTAAGATGATGATTGAACCTCATACTAATGGGCCGATTTTTCAAATGGCAGATGAAACATAACTAACTATTAAACTTTTTTTTTAATTTAAACCAACAGATTTTGAAAAGTCAGTTACTTATATATATACTTATGTAATTGCTGACAAATAGGTGATGTTTTTAAATTAACCATATTGTATTTTGTTTGACAAATATTTCTTATCTGTCTTTTGAAAAATCAGAGGTGGAATTGTGTAAAGCAATCGTATTCATTTGACAGTTCAAAACGTACGATATGATCTGTCAAACACTTTGTTCTTTGCCATTTGACAGACCATACCGTACGTTTTGAACTGTCAAATGATTACGATTGCTTTACACAATTCCACCTCTGGCCTAAAATGAATGTATATTTTATTATGAGATTTTTATTTATGAAACTAATAAATATTGTGTAAATCTAGGTGTAGAAGACTAATATATCACCGCTAGCTAATGTCGTTACCGTTTAATCATTATTTTTTCAACGAGGAACCCTGCACTGAATACCTCTAGACGTAAAATCCGGAATGTGTCGAATGTTACGAATATTCCAAGGACTTTTTCTGAGGATTTATTACGCCATACTGCGTGTGTAGATACTTACATATTCCGCTATTTTAACGGCAAAGATATTCGATTGGAGTGCCTTACTCCTTGAAGTCCTTGGGATCGTTATTATTTAACTTTACTTAAAGAAGATATAGAATTAGGTGCGTAACTATACCTACATTATCTATACTAATATTATAAATCTAAAGAGTTTGTTTGTTTGAACGCGCTCATCTCAAAAACATTACGATATGAATGACCTATAAAAGCAGAACAATTATGAAAAATGTTGCAAGAACGTGGCGAAAATATTCCTTTTAAGAGCTTCCGTTGCGTTTGTAGCGTAAAGCGTTGAAGATTCATCAAAATCATGTAGGTATAACGGAATTGTTCCGCTATACTAGTTCTACAATATCTCATCTATTATCTGATTGGGTTTACTCACTACAAACTTTCTTATGTTCATAAGTTTAATGCAAAATTATTTACTATTTTCAAAGGTGTTTTGATGCGTACGGGTATTGATTCTTATCAAAATAAACACATTCATCATCACGAGCATTCACTTTTAAAGAAAATTGCACTTACATCATTTCATTTCGAAAAATATCTTAGAAAATATCACAGTTTGAAATAACTCCGCATCAAAAAAATGCTCGCAGCTTCAGAAAAACACGCACTTGCGCTAAGCGCTAGGTTTTAGGCCTCTTACTCCTAATGAAAGTATGTGTATTGCGTTATAATATGTTACGGGAAATCCGAAACTTTCACGGGCGACGCCGCGGGGACTGCTAGTTTTGCTAATATATCCAAGAAGGTACCCAAAAAACATTCCTCACTTACTTGTATTAGGATTTAATTCTTCAAAAAATAATAGTGGAATCAGCAAACTTATTTTCGCCCCTAGCCCGATCCCGCCCCGGCCCCGCCACGTAATTTTAAAACTAAAGCGGTCCCAGCGAACATTGTTTCGCCCCGGGGCCCGTCCCGCCCTAGCGCCGGTCCTGTCAAACGGAATAAAAATATTCTATGTCCTTCTCCTATTTCTAAGCTACCTCCCCACCGTTTCGCCCCGGCCCCGTTCCACCTCAGCCCCGGTTTCGTGTAACGGGATAAAAAAAATCCTTTTCCTGGTTCTGAGCTACCTCCCCAGAAATTCTCAGCCAAATCAGTGCAGCCGTTCTTATTTTTATAAAAAGTGTAACTAAAGCGACTTGTTGTTTGTATACATATTACGACCTCCGTGGAGTAGTGGCTAAGCACGCTAGTTTCAAGGCGTCGCTGCTCCGAGGTCCCGGGTTCGATTCCCAGTTGGGTTAATATAGAAATCAAAAATTTCTATATTGTCTCGGGTCTGGGTGTTTTGGTATCACCGTTGTGTCTGATTTCCATAACACAAGTGCATTAGCTACTTACTTTGGGATCAGAGCAATGTATGTGATTCGTGTCCAATATAATAATATAACTAACTAACTAATATAGATAATGTACTAGCACCTATCAGGTCAACTCACCAAACAGATGGTTACGCCTGATAAAGCTCGTAGTCGTAAATAAGGATATTATGTTCGACAAATCCGCATAGCGCTATCTATAAAATACACGGTTGTACGGCTTACAAGAGTGCCCGTGCGTGGTGTGAATACACCTTTACTATTAGTTTATGTGCTGGGGCGTGCATCTCTTGGGATTTTCTTCAGTACCTACATGATAAGTAAAGTGAGAAAAATCGAATATAATTAATTTTTTTATGACTCCTAATATTTGTTGCTACTTTTTAAGCTTCCTAATTTTAATGCAAGTCCGATGCGCAACCTTTTTAGAATAAATAATAAAAGTAAGAATCCAATGACGTTTTCAACTAATTACTTATACAATTAACCACTTGACTGATTATTTATATAAGCAAATTCTTCGCAAATAGCGGTACAGTTTTACTGGTTTGTAAATAATAAAATGAAACAAAACTTTTCGGTGTGCCCAAACAAATACAAAATAAACAAACCAACATATTGGTCTTGTTCCCGACCCGTTTTTTCTCATTTAGCTAAAAAAGATAAATTGGAGGCCTTCTAAGAAAGCTTATTAAAAAAAGTAAAAACCGACTTCAAAACCAAAATGCACTAAAAAGTCTTAAATAAACTCTTCACCAAAGGAAAGGAATCCGTTTTAGGCAAACAATTTCTTTTTGGAGTCGGTGCTGTGATAGTTGATGCTTGATGGTCAAAGTGATGGCACCGACACTCCAAAAAGAAATTGTTTGCCTAAAACGGATTCCTTTCCTTTCAATGGTGAAGAGTTTATTTAAGACTTTTTAGTGCATTTTGGTTTTGAAGTCGGTTTTTACTTTTTTTTAAAGTTTATTTTATTTCTTCATTTTTGGTGTTTACATAAGGGGGGGGGGGGAGTTGCACCTTATGATTCTATTTTTTAAGAAGCTACAAATTACCTATCATAAGTTCCGTCATTATAATAAGTGAACTCCTACGCGTTAAGGAGTTCCACCATCAGCTCAGCCCCACAAGATGTTGACTATCAGACCTAACAACACGTCAACATTAAGATTCTAGTAAAGAAACACTACCACTAACACTAACAGTTTCACCTTTGTTGGCAGGGCAGGAGTATCTGAGAAGAATTTCACACTAATTTATCTGGAGAAATTCTAATAGATTCGAAAATTACTTATAATGAGTCTACTACTGGCTGAAAAAAACACCTTATTACTTCCACAGTTAGGTCCGTTCGTCATCTAGAGAATTCTTAGCTTTCATCCCACTCTGTTATTATTATTACAGTAGCAAAAACAGGCTCTAGGGCTCTAGAAGTGCTATTGTTCTCGCTAGCTCCCAAACAAACCAGTTTTAAAATCCTTCCTTTGGACATTCCCAAACATCGGCATTTAGTCCCAAAGTAAGCTACTCAAAGCTTGTGTTATAGGTGCCAGACCACGGATATAATACTTAAATACTTTTGGTTTGTAAATACATACATGATATACATAGAAAACACCCAGACCAATACAAACAGTCATGGTTATGCACACAAATGTTTGTATTGTGCGGGGTTCGAACCCGCAACCCGCTGCGTAGTAGGCGATTTCTCAACCACTACACCAGACGGGTCGTCACAATATATCAAAATAATATCAAAATACTCTATATCCTAAAGCTGTATTTTAAGCGTTGGTCACCCTACCTCCAGGTGGGTAATGGCTACGCGCGGCTATTCCGAGCACGTGCGATGCGATGCGGTGCGGCGCGATCGCTGCAATACGTCACCGATGCACCGGCAAACATTCAGACACAGGCGTATTTTACAGCCGTAAGTGAAAAACCATAAAATTAATATTCCTATCGGAATCGAAGGACTTCAGATGAATCGGGAAAAGACCAAGGTGATGACAAACAGCATCAAGCGCAGAATATGTGTGAGTGATGCCGAGATGGAATATGTCGATGATTACGTTTATTTAGGCCAAATAGTCTCATTCCAGGCAAGACAGGAGAAAGAGATTGCTCGACGCATCGAAAATGCCTGGAAAAGCTATTGGTCTTTTAAAAACTTTTTAAAGGGTAATTCACCACTATGCCTGAAACGTAAAATCATGGACAAGTGCATTCTCCCTGTCCTCACGTATGGCGCTCAAACATGGTCTTTGACCGATCGTCAGAGGTCCAGCCTAAAGGTTTGTCAGAGAGCAATGGAGCGCAGTATACTGGGGGTAAAACTAACTGACCGAATCCGGAACACCACATTACGCTCTAAGACGCTTATCACCGACGCCTCCCGAAAAGCTGCTCAACTAAAGTGGGACTGGGCTGGTCACGTAAGCCGAATGTCGGATGACCTCTGGGCCAAAATATGCACCGAGTGGATCCCCTTAAATGGGAGGCGGCCACGTGGTAGACCCAGAAAAAGATGGCGTGACGAGCTGGACTCATTTGACAGGGACTGGAAGGCAGTTGCCCAAAATCGTAGAGAATGGAAAAGGGGTAGGGAGGCCTTTGCCCTGCAGTGGGACACTATGGGCTCATAATAATAATAATAATAATCGAAGGACAAGTAAAAGCTGTCAAACTAAACCGATTTAAGATGTCACTAACATAAGTAAGTAACATTTGTAGCTTTAAATGAGGTAACCTTTCGATCAGGTGATTTATAACAATGTTCCTAAGTTAAATATAGTAGTTTACTGCATGATAAACCGTCGACACAAAATATTGAACATGCAACTCTAGTGTAAAACTAAATATTATTTCATTATACAAAATATTCGTCGATATTACATTCCCTGTGTTATTCTGTCTTTATTTTTTACGTAAATTAACGTTTGTAGAATAGAATAATCAAACTGCGTACTTTAAATTTGAAGCGCATTGGTAAATATAAGTCGTATATTAAGAGGCTTCGATTTGGACTGGGGTTATGCCGCTGTAATGCATAACAATCAATCACCGATCAAGTCACTATGTTTCAGACGCATAATTACTCCAAAATATACACAATTTCACTTTTAAATATAAAAAAATCAAATGCACGTAATTTTCAGCGAGCTTCTGCAGGGCGGTCAACTGTTTGAAATCTGCCAAAAATGGTTCTGCTACCCATCTCTTTTTATCACACAGTTTGCTGCTAGTGACATCTCGCTTTTGTCGTTCTATTCCAAAGGGATAATAATTTTATGTGAAAAACACAGCCGATATATGATGATTGTTAGTAGAAATGTTTGACGAAGGCATCGCAGTGGGTACCACTCCAGTTCATTCAAAATGAAATGAACGGGACGGAACGCATGCGGAACGGAATAGAAAATGACAAGATGAGACGAAACGAAAAATGTCTTTATCATTATTTTTTTGGAAGAATAATTGCGACTAATGAAATGAAAAAAAAATTTAAAAATATAAATTAAAAAAATACCGACTTCAAAAAAATGACAAAAAAGCTTAAAATAACGCATTCGTCCTCTATTTAGAAGTAACACATTCTTTTAGAGTCGGTGCATGATGTAGCTTACCTACAATATATAATACCTCAATAGCAGTCTACACACATCATGCACCGACTTATGTTATTTTAGGCTTTTGAGTCAGTTTTTTGAAGTCGGTGAAATTCTTTAAATTATTTTTTATTTCATGTTTTTTAGTTATTACCCATATCTCAAAAACTACTGGACCGATTTAATGAAACATACACTGTGCCCTATAATAGATCAATATACTCAAATATTAGCAAATTCCAACGATATCACATATTAACTTTGAATTGATAACCTTCTTTTTTTGAAGTCGTTAAAAACATTGCATCATGTAATCTGAAGGAAAAAAAGACGGTTATATAGGTACATGAGCGAGCATAATTATTTTAAGTCCGGTAAAAAGCATGATAAGTGTTAATGTACGTATATGAAATAATATCTACATTTGATGCGCTCTCTCCTGCTTAAGATATTTTAACGAATCTTTTAAATAAAACTATAAAAGTAGGTCAATTCCTTCTTATAACTTATGTAATCCCTGTTTTCCGAATGATAACGAAACATGACAGACTCCATATATCTAAATAATTTAAATCAACATTACAGTAAAAAAGTATAATTTCAAATAAAACCTTAAATAATCATGATGAATGTTCAATTCATGAATGATGATGAATTTCTAGCAAGTAAAATAGACTTGCTATGTAAGGAAATGACCATGTGTATCTTTTAGCCGTCAATAAGCTGCCGTCGATACGTCACTAGCTTGCTCTTAAAGTGCCGTCGACACACCGTCAACACACATAGTGGTTAAGTTTCAGCAATGTGTTAAAGCACTTAAGCCCCGCCCCACACAGGCTTCTATCCGCACGTGACCGGTGGCCCACTAAGTAGGAAAAACTGAGCACCATTTATCTTCGTTTAAAGACTAAATGGTGTAATTATTTCGCTATTTTCCAAATTGTCGGAGAGCAACACATTTTTAAAAGATTTTTAAGACTATTTTTAGCCACATGCTTATTCGAAATATGAACTTATATTTGCTGCAAAATCTGATGTTTGCACCTTCAATCAATAAGTGGGTATTACGTTCCAGTTATTTCACGAAAATTTAGTACTTTGGGTTTATAAACTTTGTTACTATGCTTTACGTATGCAGTATAAGGTATATTACAATCTGAACTTTAGTTATAGTTTAGTAAACTTAGTAAACGTAAGACTATCGGATGCCTTCTAACTTAACTACTTTATCATTGTAGCTCTTAGTTCCTTGCTTACCTAATAAAAAGGTTTTCCTCATTCTAAGTGGCAATTTCACCTGTATTTTTATGTGCGATGCCATGCTCATTACTTGAGATTTAGTACTTAATTAACTGTTAAACTTACCATAAATAACTCCGAATTTATTACTGCGTCTTGAAATTGGCTCATTCATAAACCTTCGCTCTTTAAGACTGATCTTTTGACATAGTAATTATTCCAAAAAAATGTTTATAGGGTACCTAAAACCGTACAACTCCCACAGAATTATTTTAGGTAGGTAGCTGACTCTTTTAGTTATGCATTTCTCTCTCATTAGTAATTTTGTTTATTTTAATGTTTTCTTGGTAATTTTGGGCACAACTGTCGATTTCTTTGATGTTAACCAAGACAATAAATGCACGCGAGGCAATTGGTAGCACCGACTAATAAGGAAAATTGTCTTTTAAAAGAGGGGGAAACCAGAAAGAAAGTGGCATAGGCTAAGTAACATGCTCATTAATCTAAATATATATTTTTTATCCTGATGTCAGGACTTTCATATAAAGTTATTAGATTATTATATCGTCATCGGTCCTTGACCCCTGTGCAAATTTCCATTTTAATCAGATCCCTGGAAAGAGGTGAAAATGAAGTTCAAAGATTCCGTTACATACATACAGGTCAAGCTAATAAAAGCGTGTTAAAAAGACGGTGTCACACCGTGTGACCAATCACGAAACGATTTTTTATTTGGATTGAACAAGTTAGCTTTATGCTCATGTTTCTTCACTTTATTTTTCCGTAACATCTCTTTTAAATTACGATCGCATCCTTTAAAATGGAACTTGTTGCACGCGCGCTCGTGTGGGGCTACAGAGAAACGTACACTGAATCACAAACAATGCAGACGTGAGCTGTGAACGTTCTATGAGATTGCAGTAAGCAGTTGTTGAGTTGACCGTACGTTGTTCGTTTCAGTTGTTGTTAAATAGCCATTGGACTTGCTTGGACGCCGCATTAGCTTGTTAGGCAATCCTAAAAACTAACTGCAAGCGAGCAAGCGACTAAAAAAGTTACAGTTTTTACTGGTCATGGTTAGTATGTAATATTAAGGTGCGATATCTTTTAGCATTTAGGGTGATTGTAATAAGCTAATAAAAAATTGGCGCTACCATGCTGCAACATATTTTTGATAAACGCATCCTACTAAAAACATTTTCATGTAATAAAAGTTATTTTAAAATTAAACTGACTTCAAAAAACTGACTAAAGAGCTTAAAAAACGCATTCGTCCTCTATTTAGGAGAAAAAAAATCAATAATGTCAAGCATACCTACCTACACCCATAGACTTATATACCCATAGATATTTTAAATTATTATCAATATCTCAAAATCTACTGGACAGATTTTGATGAAACTCACACTGTACCCTAACTTAAAGTATGGCTGATTGAACTTAAAAAAATATCATCTCGCTAGCTTGTCATTTTTGAGAAATCCGTGGACAAACATACAAATATACAAACATGCATACACTTACGAAATTTTGCACATTATACTCAAATATTATCAAATCCCAACGATATCACATACATACACATTGAATAGATTACCCCCTTTTTTTGAAGACGGTAAAAATGACGCCAAGAGCGGAGATCGTATTACTATCAGTGTCAAAAAGTAACGAGATCACTCTCAAGTAGAGCCAAGCTTCTTACCCTACGCGTCCTAACTTTACTTACAAATCTACTTCAAAATCTTCTCAAACTATTCACTTTAATCAAAATAATGTAATTTGGCCATAAATATGGTTCCTCTTATAAAAAAAATGCAACCACAATTATTGCAAGGTTGATTTTAAATACCTACAGTTCATGACGTCTGCCATTATTGTTACCATATTTTGTCAAATAAGTAAAAGTTTTCAAAATGTGTTCTTATTTTGAATGAAAGGAATATTTTCAAAATGGCCGTGGCAGATGGCGCGAAACTTTCTGTTCACGTAGCGCGTAGTTTTTTATCGGGTCTGGGACGGTTCCAAGCCCGCGCCTTGGGCGGCGTATGTTAGAAAACTACAAATCCCAAAAAAACTTGGATTTTACGTGTACTCACAAATAAAATGTGCATAAAAATACCTAAGTTACATATAAAAACAAAATAAACACAATAGTTTAGAATGTTTTTAACACTCACAGTGTCATAATTTATATTCATTAAGATGAAATAAGTAACCAAAAATTTGCGCACGGGCGGGACTCGAACCAGCAACTTCTTGTCTATCCGGGCCAATCGCTCTGCCAATTAAGCTACCGTGCTGTCAATGTGAAATTTAACGTTAACATAAATCCAACTCTTTTCTCTTTAAAAAAAAACAAATCGAATGGAAAACTCGTCGCACCCTCGCCCATATCTGCGAAAACGCCGTAGCCATTGAGCGTTATTGCAGTTATGACTCGTTCGCTAGTTGCGCAATAATAAAATGATATTGTAGGGTTTTCCGTAAAAAAACTTACTTTTTATATACATTTTTGGAATCAGTAACGTTTGTGCAACCATCCCTGAATCAGGCATCGCAGACCAAAACAACACCCTATATTTTACTTCAAATACAAATTACCTATCTATGTATTATTAGTGTGTATCTCATCATTGAATAATCAGTTTTTTCTTATTTATTTTATTTTCATTTGTTAAGAAAACCAACAGCTTAATAATAAGTTGTACAAAGTCGTTAGTTCTTATATACAGTTAAGCCAATAACAGGTTTCCCTATATTTGCAATCAGTTTAGGACGCTTAATAATTTCTTGTTAAGTAAATGAAAACTTTGACCAGAGACAGGTGTATCTTTCAAAACATACTGCATTTCAGCTCAAACTTGTCATTTTCTAGCAGATTTACATCCCTCGCGGCCCGGTCACTATATAAAATTAGGCCATAGCCATATTTTCCGCCGCATTAGCGCCCATTGTGCTCTATAAATAATGGTTTGTCTGCTCCCACTACAATGAAAACTTATTATAGTGTCAAATAAAGAATTATGGAATAGGCGTACTTTTGGTGTTAATCCCTCAAGCGTATGTGAACGAGACACAATAGGTATTCTATTGTTATGCGGTCGCATGCGACCGCTCGGGTGTTGAGGTATAATAGTAATTTCGGAATGTCAAAGACTCAAGCAATAGGATGTTATTGAGATGTCGCAAAACGTGAATTTGTATGTTGCAGCAAAATCTCGAAATTTATTCTGTACAGGTTAATTCTATACAGGGTGTTGTTTTGGGCAGTGACATTCAACTCAGGGATGATGGTATGTTATGCGTATTCTAAAAAAAAACTTTTTATTATATTCAAGTTTTATAAAAGAAAACATCTCCACAATATTCTAAAATAAATCAAAACGAGAGGGGAAACTCGCACCCTCGTGCGTAGCTCGCGCGTATCTACGAAATAATAGCTAGTAAGCTACGAAACGGCGACCAGGCGCTGGTAGTTTTGATTCGCTCGCTAGCGTCGCAATAATAAATAGAATTTGTGGGTACTTTTTTTTGGCATCAGTATCGTTTGTAAAACCACCCCTGAGTCGCGCCTCGCTGACCAATGTAACACCCTGTATTAATTTCCCATTTAACTAATGAGCTATGGTTGGTGATTCTATAAAAATACTTTTTTATCTTGTTGTTGGCCCTTACGGCAAACGATATAGGATGAATTATCTTCTTTATTTATATATTTGTTTAATCTTTACTGCACTGTGAGTTGTACAATTGGCGAACTTAATGCCTTTGGACATTCTCTATCAGTCCACCGCTTGAGAATGCAGAAAATTGAATCAGTGGCGGAAATTTTGCAATTAATTTCTTTATTATGGTCACATTCAACTCCTAAAATTTAGAACTACTCATAACAACTTAATCTTGATGTTTCAACAGTGTCTGACGTTATACAAAATAATTTAGATTTCTATGGACTTTATTTTGGCTTAACATAAAAGCTAACATGCCAAAAAGTGACTAACCAAATATTTTCTAACAACGCAAAGTTTACACGTTTCATTACCCACATCCAGCTGATTCGACGAAAGAAGCCCTAATTTATTCCCTGTATTGGCCCAACACAAAGAAACCATTATTCTGCCGAGTATTTGAGCCAAAATACCTCAACGTTCCTTTTCATCCTAATTTTTTTTCTATTACAACCTTCGTAGCCGATAAATCAAGTATTTTCACGAAGTAAACTTTTGTAGCAAAGACGTTTTTCAGAAATTCCGAAGCAGCACGCCGTTGTGTTATTTTGTTTGGTGAATATAAACTATTTGTTGGAATTACAATATTTTATTGAGACTTTAGATGAGGGATTAAAGGAATAATGAAGTTATTTATAGACTACGAGACTTTTCACGCGGCTTCACCCGCATTTAAACCACCAGAACAGAGTCTAACATCGTTGTTAGAAATCTCGTGATTTCTTATTTATTTATACTTTATAGCACAAGCACAAATTTGTACTAAAGGTGGACTTAACGCCATACGGCATTCTCTACCAGTCATACCTTTAGGCTAAGCAGAAATGATTGTGGACGGTGCGACAAACGAAAAGAAAATGAGTAACTATTTCATAAAAGAAGGTATAGTTACATATAAAAAAACATAAATAATTTATATTATATAACAAAAACAAAATGAATTCAATATTAACTAATATTTTATTACATACATACCAAAAGCATTAAGTCCACCTTTTGTACACTTTTATTTGTGCAATAAAGTTTAAAAAAAGCGATAAAATAAATACACATACCTATATATACTGTAATAATTATATATATTATGACTAGTGGTCCCCCGCGACTTCGTCCGCGCGTTTTGAGTTTGCTCCCTCCCCTCCCGTCGCAGCGTCATATTTTATATCCTAAAGCCTTTCTCGATAAATAAGCTATCCAACACAGAAATAATTTTTCAAATCGGTCCAGCAGTTCCTGAGATAAGCGCGTTCAAACAAACAAACTCTTCAGCTTTATAATATATTAGTGCATGTGCACGTTGTACTTAAGCTGCGAACATTATTTTGGTGCGGAGTTATGTTAAAACTGTGATAGCTCCTAAGATATTTATTGAAATCAAATTATATAAAGGGCAACTTGGTTCTAAATGAAATGCTCGTGATGATGAATGTATTTATTTTGATAAGAATAAATACCTGTGTGTATAATACACATCCAAAAATAATGCATTATTTTTTTTACCAATTTATTAACATAAAAAAGGTTGTAGTAAGTCAACCATAAAAGATAGACATATGCTGTCGCGGACTTTATTATAGAACTTTTAATGCTGAACAATCCTGTCATACATGATTTTTGTGTAACTTAAGCGGTTTCCGCAGCGTATACAGCGGAAGCTCTTAAAAGGAAAATCTTTCTACCGTTTTCGCAACATTTTTCGTTTCTGCTGTGGTCTTATGAGTCGTATCTTTATGTTATATAGCCTAAAGCCTTCCTCGATAAATGGACTATCCAACGTAAAAATAATTTTTCAAATCGGGCCAGTAGTTTTTGAGATTAGCGCGTTCAAACAAACAAACAAACAAACAAACAAACTCTTCAGCTTTATAATATTAGTATAGACTATGTTGTAGAAGGTTTTAATTACGCTTTGCTGATGCTTCCGATATACATACGTAGCAAGTGTGCACGGACGAGTCTCTTAAATAAAAAAAAATATTTTAGTTATTGCTCGCTTATGAAATCATCAAAAAGGATGTCCCATCGGTAAGTACTAACAAACGTCACGTCAGACTCGCAAAAACCTGTATGAACGGACAGTGGAGACCCTGTAATAACTTGCTCAATAAATCCAACTTAGGTGTAAATTTAACTCTGTCCTACACGTATTTACTAGTATACGACACATACTACTGTATTTAATTGCGCCTTATCAATATTCGAGGGTATAACAATATTCCCGGCATCGCGTAATAGTTAACATGAATATTGTCAGATGTTAATTACTGACACGGTGATTACAAATTGCTAACAGCTATAATGCTGATTAAATTCTTGAGAGAGTTTAGTTAAATGTAAATGGGTATCTTATGATGATGATATTAATTGATTTGGAACAATCTTTGTCTTTAATAATGTGATTACATATTTTTAAGTATAATATCAAAACGTAGTATGAGTCATAAATAATAATAATAATAATCCCCCTAGCTGATTTCGACTACGGTGGCCAGTCACAACGACTAGCCGACTGCGCGGGACATATTATAGTGTACAAGTGTGAGCGCAAACACAGGTGCACTCTCTATTCCTTTCACTCTCATAGCCCGATGAGACAGCAATCTGACATGACCGGAGAGAGATCAGGCGCAGGACCAACGGCTTTACGTGCTTTTCCGAGGCACGCGGGTGGAACACAGCTACTTCCAAACTCCGGGCTACTCTAAGAATTTCTGAACAGAAAAACTCAGGTATATATTTTTAGCCCGACCCGGGGATCGAATCCGGGACCTCTGGCGCAGCCGTTGCTTTAAAGTGCGACCCTATTCCGCTGCGCCACCGAGGCATTCATAAATAGGGATTGACAGATGGATTGCCAAAGGGTACCTACCCTTTTACTGTAACTTAACATCGACATAAATTTGTGTATTTTTGTGTGGATGTAGGTCGACTTATTATTAATACAATAGGCTAGAACGACCTCAAGAAGAACGTCTCGAATCGACACACGTGACGGTTTCCTAGAACCTAACTAGAGTAGGTAAAGCTTGTCTAAACTGAAATGACGCGCCCCACTATCTCATTAACGCTCACAAGCAACTTAAAAATATGGTAGCAATACATATACAAATGCCTGTTGCCGTTGTTATTAGTCATTCAGTTGCCGGTGAGACTCAAAGGATTTGTTGTCAAACTGTCTTCAAGACTTGAACGCGCGAGAAAGCAGACGTTTTGTTCCGAAGCAAGCGATGCTCCTAAGCGTTGTCGGATTTATCACGTAAATATATAAATAGTATTCATAAGAAACCACAAATTTTGCAAGGTCGGACAGACAGCACGGTAGCTCAATTGGTAGAGCGTTTGGCCCGGTTAGCCAAAGTAAGTTGCTGGTTCGAGTCCCGCCCGTGCGCAAATTTTTGGTTTCTTATTTCATCTTTATCAATACTTTCCTTAGATCATAGAAAAATACTACTAGCGATGGAGAACAGTTCTAGGCGCCCTCGATCTAGGGGCCATAGGACCATAAGTAGGTCAAAGTCATAGAAAAATACTAACATTATTCGTTAACTACACTATTACAGCTTACAATCTCCTTAATTAATTTGTAATGTTAAAGAGCGAATATGTATCAGTTGCTTAATGTTGTACTTAATTTGAACCCAAAACTTCGGTGTGGCTATTGAATCCGGTGGAAATACGCAGTATAATCCATGTACAACGAGCTATTCTTGCTCATTCAAAGGAACATTGTGTTCGGCTTATCAGGTTCATTTTCAATTACAACTCGAGGGGGTCTTCTGATAATCTATTCGGTTGTAATCTTAAAGATAAGAAGATAAGGAAACTCATTGGATATAGCATCGTTATGTTCTTTTTGTAATAGGTACCTTTTATTGTTTTTTTATGACAAGCAAAGTGGGTGACAATATATGCATTGTGTGCAATGACCAACTCCAAACTCCGCGTAACGAAAATCCCAAATTGCTGCCTTTTGGTTTCGATAAAAAAAACTCCGTTCTTTGCGTATTTAGAACATTAAACTACTATATGTTTGACGACCTCCGTAGTGTAGCGACTAAGCACGCTGGGTTTCAAGGCGTCGCCGCTCCGAGGTCCCGGGTTCGATTCCCGGTCCGGTCAATGCAAAAATCGTAATTTTCTATATTGTCTCGGGTCTTGGTGTTTTGGTACCACCGTTGTGTCTGATTTCCATAACACATGTGCATTAGCTACTTACTTTGGGATCAGAGCAATGTATTTGATAGGTGTCCAATATATTTGTTTATAAAATTGAGGAAGTAAAACTATTACTAGCGTTTGGAACTCACGCCACAAACAAGTCTCATGCGGTATGAAATTGAAACCAATGGTCACTAACTCATAAAATGCATAGCAATCGCTAACTGACGTTCGTAACGTCAACCAGCGTGACAATTTGTCAACAGATTTGCCACAAAGCCGTCTTACGTTTTCAAACGTGTGGAAATAAAACCCATAGAAACAATAAAGAGAGAAACAAAATATTGACTAATTAGAAAATAATTGGTTTTAACTTTCCTTTTGCTAAGCTTGCCGTATAAAGTAATTAAAATTTTTGCTCCCATTATTTTCTTTTTTTGACCTTATATTTTTCAGTTGATCAATCTTTGTGACGTTCTATTTTTGGATCTCATCACCGCTCCATAAACTTAAGAAGAGATAAATGGGAGGGGAACGTCGGAGTAGCGGGAGGGTAAATAGGCGCAATTACATGGTGGAGGGGAGAAATATTTTTAATTAATTATAAGATAGCGCACGCTCCGGAGCTGTGGTGCGCAATCACATCGCCTTCAAGTTAAGAGTCTAAGCGAGCCTCTTTTCTATACTTTATTAATTTCCCAAGAGCTTTTTTAAGCAGTCTCGACTTTTAGGAGCTACTTAACGTCTAATTCAATTATTTAATATTATGAGTGCAGCCTAAAAGACAATTTAATGACATGTTTGGCTTAGGCTTAGACTATAAGACTATGGTGGGGAGGCGGAACAATTGGTGGAATTACCTACATTTGCGGTCGAAATATGTTTACGGGCGATCTGGGGGCACGGCAGTGCCCCCACCAAGTCCAGCAAAAAAGCGTCACGGCCGTACCATCCTTTTATCGAAGCAATTCAGACCATTTTCGACCCCCTGTAACTTCGTTTTGGATAAAACTGAAGACTGAAATTTTTAGTAACTATGCAGGCATTGTAAAGACACGGTATATTTCAAATTTCATCTAATTTGAACCAGTATTTTAAGAATTATAACGGGTCAAATTTCTTAATTTTGCACTCACTGACTCACCGATCATCAAAATTCTGAGGCACTTCTAGCAGACCTAGAAGCTTCAAATTTGGAATATAAGTAGTGTTTGGTGTATGAATCAAGGAAAAACTAAAAAATCTAGAAAAGACCGCAAAGAAAATTAAGCCAAGTCTTCAGTTAAATTAAGCAACTATGCAGGCATTGTAAAGACACGGTATATTTCAAATTTCATCCAATTTGAACCAGTATTTTAAGAATTATAACGGGTCAAATTTCTTAATTTTGTCACTCACTGACTCACCGATCATCAAAATTCTAAGGCACTTCTAGCAGACCTAGAAGCTTCAAATTTGGAATATAAGTAGTGTTTGGTGTATGAATCAAGGAAAAACTAAAAAATCTAGAAAAGACCGCAAAGAAAATTAAGCCCATACAGCCAAGTCTTCAGTAAAATTTTTCAATATTGGCTTTATTCGTAACGATGTTTTACGGCAGTTATTATTATTGCTTGCGAAGCCGCGGCTAGTCCCATATAAATATAGGCGCATGGTAGTGCCCCTGCCAAATCGAGCAAAAAATGGGTATTCCCGTCATGAAAACACGTGTAAATTAAATTATTTAATGCAAAAAACGTACCTACGTGCGTATTCGTACTTATTGCGAGTGCGTAAGGTTGTAAATTAATTATTATACTACGCGCTGCGATACTAGCGAGTGAGCGCGGGCGGTCACTACGCGCTGCGCGGTGCTAGCGCGAGGGCACGGGGCGGGGACAGTGGCGGGGCGCGCGGAAAGTAGAATGTCGCCGAGCGAGCAGCAGCCGCGCTCATACGCTCGAGCGACCCAATGCTGTTCGGATGTGCCTAGAATTCTTACCTATAAGTTTGCATTTTTTTTTTGATAATTTTGATTGAAAACGGAAGGCTACCTACAAAAATAAGAAAAGTTCATAAGTCAGAGAGAGAGCTTTAAGAAAATTCGTTGCTGTTAGATATACATATATACAATAAGTAAAAGGTACCGAAAAGGAAAAAAGTAGAACTGTCTACAAAATACAAAAAGAAATGAGATCCCATCAAAAACAATACTTGTCAAAAAAACCAACTCTCGCAACTCAGTTGTTCTTCGGTAAAAAGTTGTGTGATCCATGTAATACCAAGTCGGTTATTAATTTATTCAGTCTCCACTTAAGCGATTTTCTGTCTTAATACGTCCAGTCTCTAAGACCACGTAATAATTAACAGCATCTTATAGTGACGCATATCAATATTAAAATTCTTTAATGTTTTATATAAATATATTGAGACTAGGCCATCGCCTGAAAACACGTGTAAATTCAATCGCCTGAAAACACATGTAAATTCAATTATTTAGTGCGATGGCCAAGTCTCAATTTATTTATATAAAACATTAAATTCCATCCCATTTTAGTTAATTTATTAAAAATACTTTATGCACAAATAAAAGGTACATATTATGGCGGACTTAATGCTTTTTTGACGACCCGTCTGGTGTAGTGGTCGAGAAATCGCCTACTACGCAGCGGGTGCGGGTTCGATCCCCGCACAATACAAACATTTGTGTGCATGAACATGTCTGTTTGTATTGGTCTGGGTGTTTTCTATGTATACCATGTATGTATTTACAAAAAAAAAGTATTTAAGTATTATATCCGTTGTTTGGCATAACACAAGCTTTGAGTAGCTTACTTTGGGGCTAGATGGCGATGTGTGGGAATGTCCAAAGGATATTTATTTATTATTTATTTAATGCTAAAAGCATTCTTTACCAGACAACCACAGGTCTATGCAGAGAAAATGGTGGCGTCGCGAAGGAAGTCTTCCCTGTCTTATCCTTGCCTTTCCCTGTTCTTCTCTTAATCTAAATCTAGTCTTACGAGTACAAGCTCGGTTTTGGCTGTATGAAAACGAGATAACAAATTTGTCTCATTCCATGCAGGTTTACAGGTCGTTATCAGCTAGCATAATTCGACCAAAAATGTAGGCAATTCGTTCGTAACGTCAACCAGCGTGACAATTTGTCAACAGATTTGCCACAAAGCCGTCTTACGTTTTCAAACGTGTGGAAATAAAACCCATAGAAACAATAAAGAGAGAAACAAAATATTGACTAATTAGAAAATAATTGGTTTTAACTTTCCTTTTGCTAAGCTTGCCGTATAAAGTAATTAAAATTTTTGCTCCCATTATTTTCTTTTTTTGACCTTATATTTTTCAGTTGATCAATCTTTGTGACGTTCTATTTTTGGATCTCATCACCGCTCCATAAACTTAAGAAGAGATAAATGAGAGGGGAACGTCGGAGTAGCGGGAGGGTAAATAGGCGCAATTACATGGTGGAGGGGAGAAATATTTTTAATTAATTATAAGATAGCGCACGCTCCGGAGCTGTGGTGCGCAATCACATCGCCTTCAAGTTAAGAGTCTAAGCGAGCCTCTTTTCTATACTTTATTAATTTCCCAAGAGCTTTTTTAAGCAGTCTCGACTTTTAGGAGCTACTTAACGTCTAATTCAATTATTTAATATTATGAGTGCAGCCTAAAAGACAATTTAATGACATGTTTGGCTTAGGCTTAGACTATAAGACTATGGTGGGGAGGCGGAACAATTGGTGGAATTACCTACATTTGCGGTCGAAATATGTTTACGGGCGATCTGGGGGCACGGCAGTGCCCCCACCAAGTCCAGCAAAAAAGCGTCACGGCCGTACCATCCTTTTATCGAAGCAATTCAGACCATTTTCGACCCCCTAAATTCAATCGCCTGAAAACACATGTAAATTCAATTATTTAGTGCGATGGCCAAGTCTCAATTTATTTATATAAAACATTAAATTCCATCCCATTTTAGTTAATTTATTAAAAATACTTTATGCACAAATAATAGGTACATATGGCGGACTTAATGCTTTTTTGACGACCCGTCTGGTGTAGTGGTCGAGAAATCGCCTACTACGCAGCGGGTGCGGGTTCGATCCCCGCACAATACAAACATTTGTGTGCATGAACATGTCTGTTTGTATTGGTCTGGGTGTTTTCTATGTATACCATGTATGTATTTACAAAAAAAAAAGTATTTAAGTATTATATCCGTTGTTTGGCATAACACAAGCTTTGAGTAGCTTACTTTGGGGCTAGATGGCGATGTGTGGGAATGTCCAAAGGATATTTATTTATTATTTATTTAATGCTAAAAGCATTCTCTACCAGACAACCACAGGTCTATGCAGAGAAAATGGTGGCGTCGCGAAGGAAGTCTTCCCTGTCTTATCCTTGCCTTTCCCTGTTCTTCTCTTAATCTAAATCTAGTCTCACGAGTACAAGCTCGGTTTTGGCTGTATGAAAACGAGATAACAAATTTGTCTCATTCCATGCAGGTTTACAGGTCGTTATCAGCTAGCATAATTCGACCAAAAATGTAGGCAATTCTGTAAGTGGGTAAGCTAGTTTCCACTATGAACAAATCACAATTTTGGTAGCTCCTAGAGATAAATTATGATATGGAGATATCAAAAAACTAGTTCTTGTCTGAATTTAAATTAGGATTGATAATATTTAAAATAATGAGGTTTGTTTGTTTCACTTTATATAAAAACGTTTTATTTTTTATGTTTTTTTTTGTTTTTTTTTTGTAGTGTACCAAATAAATTAATTTTCTTTCTTTCTTTCTTTCTTAAACACACATTTGTGAACTTATCGCCTATCAATGCCAAGTAAAAGCCTTGCATCATGGTGGGCTTTATTTGCTGTCATCTTGTCACATTTCAAAGAATGTATTTTGTTTTCAAAATTACGTTTGATTGTGGCAGCAACGTCACGTAGTGCGACCATTTTTGAGGCCCGTTCAAATAGTTTTTTGAAATCGTGTAAATTTTGAATTTTTTTTTAAAATATCGAGAGTTTTCATAAATAAGTATGTTTGCTTATGTAAAGTATTATCTTGTTTTTGAAATTTGGTCCACTTACCCATTATTCCGCTTGCACACGATACAGTAACATAGAGTTTGATCTAAATCTATACTTATATTATAAAGCTGAAGAGTTTTTTTTTTGTTTGAACCCGCTAATCTCAGGAACTGCAGGACCGATTTGAAAAATATTTTTGTATTGGATAGCTTATTTATCAAGAAAGACTTTAGGCTACAAAACATCACGGAGAAAACTAAAAACGCACGGTTGAAGTTGCGGGGAAGCGCTAGTACTAATAGGTATTTGTAAGTTTTTTTTTCTACTTGTGAAGATTTTTCCCTTGCTTTCAGCTTCTAAATTACGTCGAATTGTCGAGAATGAAGCGAAGTAACGAACCGGCGTGACGATGGCTACTCTGAAATTTAATTAAACTATTTAATTAAAGCCATACGATACGAACCATACCGAGTGACCCTCACTTTTATTTCTTTGCACTTATCTGGTAATGAGGTGGAAATAAAAACGCTTCGCTGAACGACATTTTAATTGAAATCGTTTTGTGTTGAAAACGGGCGGAATTTTTTATGTACCTACGCAATTGCTTTGTGATTGGTAGAGTGAAATAATCTAATTGTCCTGTACTAAAAATTAACCAGCGTTAAACGTTAATTATTTTGAAAAAGGTAATACAAGATATTTAACGACATTATATGAATATTTTAGATTTAAATTAATCGATTGGATAGTCACAAAGTAATTTTTGCCCTTGTTAAATTTGAAAAGCATGAATCAAATTTTTTTTGAGATACATTGAAGACCCTTTGGCCAAAGACGCAGCATAGGACGTCCACCGATAAGATGGACGGACGGCCTTGTAAAGATCGCAGGATCACACTGAATGCAGACTGCTTGTGATCAGTCGCTGTAGAAAAGTAGGGGAGGCCTTTGTTCAGCAGTGGACGTCCTTTGGCTGATAATGATGAGGATGATGAATCAAGGGCTATGATTTCATAGCCCTTTTGTCCATCATAGTCCGATTTGCACTTGGCCGATGTTAAAATTACGATGAAGTGGCCACCCAACAAATGTCGTTTTGGTCTTTCTAATTTAAAATCAGGGTATACTTTAGTAAAAATAATATTTGATGAAACAGAAAATTGAAATTGTCGACGGAAAATGTCAAAATTTTTGCTTCAGACATCAACCGCAGACTACGCCCGGCCTCACATAATGAATTAGATGGTACGAGGCAACAACTAAATTATGGATGGATACACCCAAAAAAAACTGGCCAAGTGCGAGTCGGACTCGCGCATTGAGGGTTGCCAACTTTAACTGAATTCGGGAATCCACTTACTTCCACTTCAGCTAAAATACCACAATATTTTGTTGACAGCAAATATATCTTTGCTTTTCATAGTGTTTGTATGAAGAACAAAGTTATGTTTGCGGTTGTTGAAAATGTGCTATATCTCGAAATTTTCGTTGAAAGTATTTGTTAAGATCTATATTATATATTCTTTTAAAAAATATTACTCGCTTTGTTTAAATTAGTTTGTTAATTTTTGTTGAAGAGAGGGGGGATGACGCCCATTTTACCACTTTGGTAGCGTTTATCTATCAAACGTTAGACTTTAATGGTTTTAGAAACCTCTTTATCATTTTAAAATACCTTTCCAAAATAGCCAGCACGCATAGGTTTAACAAAAAAATATTTTTTGTATTAGAATCGTAAAGCCGTTAACAGGATACATCTTTTTACCAAATTTCAACAGTGTGATGCTTATACCTAGTCTTGCCATAAATTATAAATATTGTCACAGAGAAAAAAAAATTTTAATGCAAATAATATTTATTACTTTTACAATTTTAAATATAAAAAGCTTATTCGAAGTGGTTCTCCATTGGCTGCAATACAGTCTTTTAAATGTTGAGGCCAGTTATCAATAGAAGCACGCACTCTTTCCATGGGAAAATTCTTCACTGCCAATCGTATGGATTGTTTAAGGAACTCCAAATTATCATGGCGTTTAGAGCAAGCCGTACTCTCAAAAACTGACATATATCATAATCCAGCGGATTAAGATCGGGACTAGAAGACGGCCAGTCTTCAGCTCTGATGAAGTCCGAAACGTTTGCTTTTAACCAAGACTGCGTTGACCAAGCTTGTTGGAAAGACCATGCTTAGTTATTGATAATGGTGTTGTTAAGGGGCTTAACTACCTTCTCAAGAATGGTATCTTGATACACTTGTGCCGATGTTTCGATACCTTTTTCACAAAAATATGGCTCAGTCACTCCTTCATAGCTAACACTACACCAAACCATCACTGAAGTCGGGCAATGCCCACGTTGCACTCTGCCGACTATTTGGGAAGCTTCCTTAGAGGTTTGAGCATAAATACGGTCATTTTGTTTTCTCATCCATAAACATTTTTTTCTGTGACCTCTCTTTGCGTACCGCTTCAGTAATTTTTTCGATTTTACCACCCTATTCTTTTTTTAAATTATCAGTATAAAATGACCAGTGCGTCTCTTATAGGCTGCAAGTCCTAAGTCATCTTTTAAAATACGCGATATGGTTCTGGGTGCTATCTTCATCTCCCGAGATAAAATCTTTTGCTTTCGGACAGGATTTCTGCGAATTCTTTCCCTTACTGCTTTGACCACCTTTTTCGTACGAACAGTACGGGGACGGCCAGATCTTTTTCTGTCACAAACAGAGGAGGTCTCATTGTACCTATTGATAGCCCGGTACACATACGTTTGACTAATACCAAGCGTATGGAGAGTTTTGAAAATTGCATTTGGCTCCATACCAACTTTGTGTAATGTAATCACAGCGATTCGGTTCTCTTTATCACCCCACTCCATTTTAATATCGCAAAATATTATAAAATGTATTGGCGCCAAAATTAGAAAACACAATGAGCAATCATATAAAAATGACATATTCCAAATCCAAATGTAATATCTTTCTTATTTTTAATTGTAACAGTATTTATGGCCCGACTGTGTAGTTATGGATAAAAGTGGCTGTCACATACGGACGGACAGACAGACCGACAGACAGACTTGAGGAAACTTTAAGGGTTCCGTTTTTTGCCACTCGGCTACGGAACCCTAAAAAAACAAAATTCTGTCACAATAATGTGGTACACCTTTGAAACCCGAGTAGATTCTCCAGGCGAAGCATGAAGCCTGTCTCAGGGAGATAATATTGTAAATGAGATGAGCCTGTGCACGGTGGAATAATCTCTTAGCACGTAGGCATTGTTGTTTATTTTTAAACATCTTTATTAAAGTAGAATGTGCTGAACAAGCGAAGGAAACTGGCTACATTCAGCCATTGTATTAGGTAGTACAAGTTTTGAACACAAATAAATTTCTTGTGTAACTTTATCGTAACTCGAAGGTCAGTCACTTTTCTCAGTTTTTTTTTATTATTCTGTTGTTAATAGACTGCAATTTTTGGCTGCAATCTTACCCTTAATTTACTTTTTTTTTAATGAGTATCGTAGACCGGTTTATATTGCACTTTTTTACTGACTTCAAAAAAAGGAGGTAATCAATTCAATGTGTATGTATGTGATATCGTTAGAATTTGATAATAAGAGTATATTGATCTATTTTAAGGCTCCCAAATACTTGTGCGAAATATCGAAGTGTATGTATGTTTGTATGTTTATATGTCTGTCCACGGATTTATCGAAAACGTTATTTTGAGCTTTTTAGTCAGTTTTTTTCGAAGGCGATTTTTAAATTTTGCGTAATTTAAAAACCGCACTTTTCGAAAAAAAATGGCCATAATCGCTGGTCGTACAAACAAATAGCAAGTGGCTAATAAACAAACATAATAAGGTTGAATGAGGTATTTTCACATCGTTTAGTAGAACTGGCTTCCAGTTTTCGTTTCCCCAGGGGTCCGTGGGCAATAAATATCTTGAATCCAGCGCGGGTTCCGTTACATTTGCATACCAACCAACACTTCCGAGAGGGTAATATATTTATTCGCTTATTTAGACACACCCTCAGGTACGCGATGAGCTGGATAATGCCTGATTACCGTCCTACTTTGTAAGATAGTTTAGTATATCAAGTATTGATGTTTTTAACATCATTAATTCGTTAAAATTACGAGTATAATATAACTCACTATTTCTGTCCCGCACGATCAAAATTTGAAGAATTAGAATGATTAGAAAAAGTTCTCAATATTTGGCTTCGGTTGGCCTGATCACTTTAGACAAAGCTTTTAATTTATATTCAATCACACAGTCGTAGGTACGACATACACTGAAACAACAGCAAATTTAGTTTAAACTTCATATATCTAAGGCTTAATTACAAGAAGAAAAAATATAACTAAGACGTGTTTAATAAAAAATAAATTTAAAGTCTACCTATTTTAAAATTAAACCATTTCCTTGCGGCAAGGAGGCCATGATGCTGCCTGCGTTGCCGCGTAGGATAGCTATGCTAATCCTTTGAGCTACGAACCAGCCAGCTGTATTATTGGCTGTTACAGAATTTAGTTTTAGCGTATTTTTTTTTAAATAAATTTAGTAGAAGAATTTGTCTTTTCGGCTTCCAGTTCCTGAATATACGAAAACATTCTAGCATGTGCTGTTACCAACGATTCCATTTAAATGTAAAAGTTTGGCGTCACATGAACAGAATTAACCACTCGAACGTTTAGCTTCAGCTTAGCCGTCTACACAGATTGCTTTGCCCGTTCGCGCTTGTAAGGCTTTCGCCACACAGCAGGAAAGGTATAATAAAAGTCCTATTCTCTGACATATATCCTTTTAGATTTTGTTTGAGATCTTTGAATACCTACTTATCTCTTATCTTTGAGTCAGAATTCTAATCTGTGGTTAGTTTTCTATGACACACCTGATGGCGTAGAGGCAGAGCCCTAAACTTTACTATTTATTTATTTATTTACCAACGTCTGCTCTTGTTTTCTAATTCTAATTCTTGACTCACGACACTCAGAGGATAGATGTTCATACGGAGCTTTTATAAGCTGCTTCTTAAAAAAACGACTTCAAAAAAAGGAAGGAATCAATTTAATGTGTATGTATGTGTTATCGTTACAATTTGTCAATAGTTGAGTATATTGAACTATTTAGGCTTCCAAACAAGTGTGCAAAATTTCGTAAGTGATTCCTTGAAAATGAAAAGTGATAGAGAGATGATTATTTTTTAGTTCAATGAAGGTATATTTAAACTTAGGGTAGAGTATAATTTTCTTTGAAATTGGTTCAGTAATTTCTAAGAAATGGGTAATAAGTAAAAATCATGAAATAAAAAAAAAACATTTAAAGACCTTTAAAGATAAAAACACTTTTATAGACAGGTCTTTAAAGGTGGTAAATTTTTTCTAGTCAGGAGTAAAAAGCTTCAAATAACGCATTTGCCCTCTGTTTAGGAGTAACAAAATTATTTGGAGTCGTTGCATGATCTCAAGTTACGTTCATAGTCTACGCACACTATACACCGACTCCAAATAATTTTGTTTATCCTAAAAGGACAAATGTGTTAATTTAACCTTTTAAGTCAGTTAGTTTCAATATCTTTTAATTATAGTTGTAAAAAAACGTTGTTCATTGTTTCTAGACATCACGCGGCACACCGCGTGATGTCTAGAAACAATGAACCGCTTTCATCACAATGAAAGCCTTAGAAATTCGGTGTCTAGTTTGTTTTGTTCACTCCGTAACGGGATTACCCACTTCGTGAGGGCAGCGATACCCGGGTGGCTTCGGCAGAAGGCGCCAATTTGAGGAATAATCGCGCCAGACACGGATGGCAGCAGGTCAGAGGCGATTGCTTAAATTAATTCACTGTTCCAGGTGAGCGATGCGAGGGTTGCTTTCGACGTTGGGACATGTCGATAGTTTTAGTTCAGGATATCTGGAATCTTAGCAATGTTTTTGAGAAGACCGTCTTTCACTACACTCAATGATATTATATTCAATTGACCACACTTTAAAAAAGTCTGAGTGTTATCGAAAGATTACCAAAACATATATGTTTTTTACTTAAATTTATATTAAAAAAATTCGTCTTAAACTGATTACTGACTGTTAATGCTATCGAAACCACGCTTCTTGGTTTGATAAGCCTTTTTTTAACAATCTTGATTTTTTTACCGACTTCAAAAAAGGGGGTAATTCAATTCAATGTATATGAATGTGATATTGTTGGAATTTGATATTATTTGAGTGTGTTGATGTAGAAAGGCTTCCAAACACGTGTGCAAAATTTCGTAAGTGTGTACATATGTTTGTCTACGGATTTCTCGAAAACAAGAAGTCATAGCGGGATGACTCTTTTTTTTAGTTTATTTAGGTATATTTCAAGTTAGGGTACAGTGTAAGTCTCATTAAAATTGGTTCAGCAGTTTTTGAGATATGGGTAAATAAATTAAATTCATGACGTAGGCATACGCCCGGATGGGGTAAGACACGGGGTTCGATTCCTCGTCTGACACAGTTGTTTTTTTCAAGTGCATTTTATACATGTCAAGCACCAACAGTCTAAACTCATCATGCACTGACACCAAATTAATTTGATTTTACTAAGTAGAGGGCAAATGCGTTATTTTCAGCTTCTTAGTTGCTTTTCTGGAGGCGGTTTTTCCAGATTGTCGTATCTTTTAATAACGACAGGCATATATATTTTATCAACTATAGTCTGCAAAAAGAATAAAAATCGATATCCCATGGAAGTCCCTAGTCCCCACGTCTAATAACAGTGCTAACTGCTCCACTCTGCCTCCAGGTCGCAGTGAGTTACCCTTTGTCAGTCTAACTCCTAACTAACTTCTGTTGCTTAATATTCCCTCCGCACCCTTGGGAATCGGTCGGCAACTCGTGTTGGGGTTTCTTTTATAAGCAATCTGATTAGACGCCGCAATGGCACCCCGAGGAATGCTAAGTAGGTCTAGAAAGTCAATTTGGTTCTGAATAGCTGATTTTTTACGCCTGATTGCTTTGTCGGGATAGTGCCAACTGAAGAGATAAAGTTGGAATCGATAGATAATTGAGGAGATAATAAACTTATATTCTGTCGCTTTTCTTTTAACATCGTATTTTGCTGAGCTATGAAATGCTATGAACTGCTATGAACATTTAAAATTAAAGAACTTCAATATTTATAAAGAGTGTTTGACACATCGTGTGCCAAATTAAAACGGCTCATAATAGGGGTCTTTAAGCTATAATTTTCTGCCTTTATTTTTTTATCTTTTTTTTTAAAAGACCGAAATTTGGTATTCGAATATACTTTTTTTACTGTGTTTCTCTGCATAATATTTTTGCACGGTATTTAGCATTTTTTTATGGATTTCGTAACATCAAAATCACATTGACAAGCTATCTCGTTTTATTTTTCATTTCCTTGCAAAGTTGCGGGATATAATTTTCTCAAATTTGACCTCAAACTTTATATGGCTGTGAAAATTAAACACAAACGGCAGGACTCGTCAGACTTCCTGAAAACTTTTCTAGACTGTGATTATGAAAAAATAAGCAAAAACTAAAGGCTAATTATAACCCCCATTATAAGCCATTTTCATTTGGCACACGATGTACCAAACACCATGTATATTCCAACACTTGTAACTTCATCAAAACTAAAAGTCACGTACATTTTCGTGTTTTTACGATTTGGTAACGAACCGCATCAAATGCTTCTTCCCGGAAAACTGTGAGTTTTACGACCGCACTCTGGTTCTCAACATGTGTGATATTTACCGTGGATATTTAAGGGGCTACCCGGATTTTTAACGCGCACACTAGCGCCACTTTAGTAGAAAAATCATAACTCGTTAAATAAAAGACCAATCAAAAATCTGGTAAACAAGATTGTAGCACAGGTTCTATAGTTTATTTAGTACGTTTAAATTGTTTCTAAAGTAGTTATCTGCAGTTACAGTTAGAAAAATTGCCAAAAGTGCCATATTTAGCAGTTTTTTCTAACTCTACTTTAACTGCAGTAAAATACTTTAGAAACAATTTAAACGTAATAAATAAACTAAAGAACTAGACTAGATTTTTGATTGGTCTTTTATTTAACGAGTTATGATTTTTCTACTAAAGTGGCGCTAGTGTGCGCGTTGAAAATCCGGGTAGCGCCTTAAGTTAAAATCATATATTTTGCAGCTGGCATTGGTTTACTTTACTTGCTTGAGATGAGGAGCCTAATCTAAAAAAAGATTTGTAAATAAGTAAATTTACGTAATACTGACTAATTTAACTCCTAATATAACATAATATTTAGCACTTCGTTTCCATCCACAGCTTAAAAATATATTCTGAAGGGTTCAACGCGCTAATATCAGGAACTACTGGACCGATTTAATAAAATATTTTTGTGTTCGATAGCTTATTCATTGACAAAACATCACGCTGCCTCGGGAGAGGAGGAAGAAGACACAAAATGCGCGGACGAAGTCATGGGGGACCGCTCGACTTATTTTTTTATTTGAAATAACCCAAAACTGTATGCTCTATCTATCTATGTTTTAGCATTTAATCAACTGTCATATGATGAAACTGAAGTCCGTCATAATTCAGTAGGTGGTAGGTTATTTTTTAATAACCTAATAGGTAAGATTGTTTCCGTTATTTTAGTTAGTTTAGTTGACAAAAAATAATTACATTAAACTCAGGGCTGATTTTTCAATAGTCAGATAAGAAATATTTGTCGAACAAAATACAATATGGCTAATAGAAAACGTCACCTAATTGTCAGCAATCAGAAGTAACTGTCATTTCTTAAACTTTGTCGCTTTATAAATTATCAGTGATAAGTTTTATCCCTAAAATTAATATTCCTATCGGAATAGAAGGACAAGTAAAAGCTGTCAAACGAAACCGAATTAAGATGTCAGTAACTAACATAAGTAAGTAACATTTGTAGCTTTAAATGAGATAACCTTTTGATCAGGTGATTAAAAACAATTTTCCTAAGTTAAATATAGTAGTTTACTGCATGATAAACAGTCGACACAAAATATTGAACATGCAGCTCTAGTGTAAAACTAAATGGTTTTTCATTATACAAAATATTCGTCGATATACATTCCCTGTGTTATTCTGTCTTTATTTTTTACGTAAATTAACGTTTGTAGAATAGAATAATCAAACTGCGTACTTTAAATTTGAAGCGCATTGGTAAATATAAGTCGTATATTATGAGGCTTCGATTTGGACTAATCTACCTGTTAAATGATTATTTGTTGGGGTTATGCCGCTGTAATGCATAACAATCAATCACCGATCAAGTCACCATGTTTCAGACGCATTATTTCTCCAAAATATACACCATTTCACTTTTAAATAGTATAAAAAATCAAATGCACGTAATTTTCAGCGAGCTTCTGCAGGGCGGTCAACTGTTTGACATCTGACAAAAATGGTTCTGCTACCCATCTCTTTTTATCACACAGTTTGCTGCTAGTGACATCTCGCTTTTGTCGTTCTATTCCAAAGGGATAATAATTTTATGGTTTTATCTGACCATTGAAAAATCAGCCCTTAGTTGCATGTAATTATTTTTTGTTTACACTAGCTTTTCTTTTCTAGCCTGAAACACAGGTCCTACCTTGTTCAGACAAATGCTACAATGAGTATTTACATTGAAGTCGTATTTGTTACCATAACTACCTTTGTTTTTTTTTATTATTTTTATTTAAAGCAAGTATTTACTCTAAATGCTTAAAGTCCGTTCGTGCTATTCGAAATTTTTAAATAAACTTAACGTTATTTTTTTATGAAATTAGTAATTTTCAGCACATCGTTTAGTAGTTACATCTTTTTAAATCGAATAGTAAATGAATTTGATTCACTGATATTATTTAAAAAGTTATGAAAAGATTGTTTACATTATGGTAGGTAGTCCCCCTAGCCGATTTCGGCTACGGTGGCCAGTCACAACGACTAACCGTCTGCGCGAGACATATTATAGTGCACAAGTGTGTGCGCAAACACAGGTGCACTCTCTATTTCTTTCACTCTCATAGCCCGATTGGACAGCAATCTGAAACAACCGTAGAGAGTTGAGGCGCAGGACCAACGTGCTTTTCCGAGGCACGGCGGTAAAACACCGCCAACTTCCAAACTCCGGACTACCCTAAGAATTTCTGAACAGAAAAACTCAGGTATATATTTTTGGCCCGATCCGGGGATCAAACCCGGGACCTCTGGCGCAGCCGTTGCTTTAAAGTGCGAACCTCCTACCGCTGTGCCACAGAGGCAGTTTACATTATTAGAATAGCAAAGAAAAAGGGACTTTAGATTCCAAATCTTTGGGGAGCAGTGTAAAAGATGTGCGGCGATACCCTACGCCTAATGGAGCGATATATTGGCGCCGGCGGGCATCCGTCAGCCAGTAAAGGTTACGGATAAACGGAATTGCAACATTCAGAGGTAATGTGCTGGTCTGATTGTTTGCCGCAGATTTGCCGGTCAGCGGTATCGCGGGTACATTGATATTTTATAGCGCTGTGGGAAGTACCCATTCGTTTTGATGGGATATTCCTTGCTAATAAAATTGATAGCTGACTGATAAATTAATTATTTGCATCTACATGGTTACTTTTATCGATGCTGTCATCAACTGTTGGTGGAAAACTGAAGCTTGGTGAATATCGTCATTTTAAGTTTTTCTTTCAATAGGATTTTGAATTCTAACGACAATAAATGGCTAATTATTATATGATTTAAAGGGTTTTCCTAGTGAATAATGTATCCATAATAGCTTATTTGTCATCCGACTGTTTTATTTAACTGACTTTAACACTGTATTGCGTAAATGTTTCTATCTTTTTATTTTTGGGTACCACTCGGCCTACTTTGCGCTCATCATAATATCCGGATCTCGGCTATTCCTACCCTACGTGCAGTCCAAACTCGTTTTAAGTGTTAGTACCTCTCACCACCGGATCCAATTACCCATCTCCCGCAAAAGTGGCCAAGTGTAATTCCGACCGAGTGCACACGACTGTTCAGTCCCACTAAGGCTATGAAAGAGGACATTCCAACCTCAGGTTTTAAGACCCTCCAGGGCTCACCAAAGAGCGAAAGAAATAAAAAACAACCACATGCCAGTTGTTCGTAAGAGACAAAAGAATCACTCGTACAAACCAGATACAGCTTTTTTACGAACCGAATATATAGCATTCGAAAACAATAAACAAACAATCCCCTTGTGGAAATCGCATGAAAATTTATGGATTATAAATCTGGGGGTAACTGATATTATAACTGATTTGGGAGAAGTGAACGAAACCACAAAATGTAACAAGTAATCTAGCTAATGTCAAACACACAGCTTACAGCAGGGTGACCGGTAATAAGATACAAGTAGGTATTGAAAGATAACCCCTTTCAGACTACCCCTCTCAGATAGACTCATTTCCAATAGGTTAGTAATAACATGACATTGTTGAAAATCATTCGTTTTTAGCTGTGACTATTCAAGTTTTAATAAAGCTTAGTTGTGATGAATTCGAGTGAGCCCTATTGATAAAACGGTGCAATTTTTCTGTGACACTTTGCAATTTTAAAATGGAATAATATTTATAATTACATCTTTGTTTTTATAGTGTTTTGTCACTATACAAACTTAATAAAATAAATTGAACTTGTAAAAAGCATCTTTGGCTGTTTGACAGACGAGGAGTCGAACCCAGTGTCTTACGCTATCCAGGCGTAGGTATGCATATGCGTAGGGCGGCATCGGATTGTGAGAGCAATCTTGCAACATTAATGACGTTACGCAGCCTACGCGTTAAAGTAAGCGCTTGCCGAGTGGAATAGGCATATGTCCGGATAGCCTAAGATACGGGGTTCGATTCTGCGTCTGTCACACAGCCAAAGTTGCTTTTTACAAGTGCAATTTATATGAAATAATACTTGTTTCAAGAACAGATCTATAAGAACTTGTATTTGGCAAATGTTACAACCGTGTCTGAAAGCGAGCAAATCCATTCCTCTAAATTTTGTTCCGCTCTTACTTTGTTTCAGGTCAAATAAATTAGACGCGATACTGTTCCTGTCAATTTCACCGAAAAACGTTACATTATTTATTCATGCAGTCTTTAAGCAGGTTATTAAAGTTAAGGAAATCCCCCAACAAATCAAGACGAATCGGTGCATACCCTTTGGAAGTTCAAACCTTAAGTCCCAGGCGATTTTAACAGGGTTAACAGCTCAAGAATCGTTTAATTGACCCTTTAAAACTGAACAGATTAATAAGTGTTGCCTGATCTAGAGGTAGCTGAAATGTTTTGGACCAGCTTTTACTACTTATACATTATTAATAATACATACTTTTTACGACTTCAAAAAAGAAGGTAATCAATTCAATGTGTATATATGATAACGTTGGTATTTGATAATATTTGAGTATGTTGATCTGTTAAGGCTTCCAAATACGTTTGCCAAATTCCGTAGGTGTATTTATGTATGTTTGTTTGTATATTTGGTTGTGTGTATGTTTGTCCACGATTTCTTGAAAATCAGAAGTCATAGCAAGGTGATTCTGTTTTAATTCAATCATGTATAGTTCACTTATAGTACAGTGTAAGTTTCATAAAAATCGGTCTTGTAGATTTTGAGATATGAGCAATAACTAAAAATCATAAAATATATTTCATTTATTAAGCTCTAACTCTAGCTCTAACTGTCTAAAATGCTTAAAATAACGCATTCGTCTTCTGTTTACAAGAAAAAAAAATGGAGTCAGTGCATTATGTCAAGCGTACCCGTACACCAACAGTCTATACATACATCATACATATCCACTAATTTGTAAATAAGTATTACCTGAAAATAACGGCTTTATCGACTATCTCTTATACTTATTTTATAGCAAACAGGGTGTTCTAAAACAACCCATAAAGACTGAAAGAAGCTACTCAGAATCAATACCTTAACAACTTTCTCCTTGAATCTTAGGTGGAATAACGTCAAAAAAAATATTGAGGTCCTACAATAATTCGGTAGGTATTCTAAATCGGTCACGGGACCATTCTGATTTCTGTGGGGAGTCGTTTTTTGGCATACATATTTCGACCCGTTGTCTTGCCCCTTCATTCTTTACGGGTTGTTTTGAAACACCTTGTATAAGCTTGTAGACTTAAATGATTTAATAAAATCCGTGACAGCCCTGCATAAACATTAACGAAAGGCAGAATCTTTGCATTCTAAACAGCGACGGAGTGAATTATTAATTCCCAGATAGGGAAGATTGGACGCGCAAATTGACTCCTGGCCTGTTCCGGCAAAGCTCTCCTGTTAGCTGTTTAAAATAAAATAATAGATCCTTAGATCCTCGTTTACAAGAACCTTGGTCATCCTTTAAATATTCAATGGAAGGGATATCGGAAAATAAAATCGCGCAGTGTTAATATTATTATAGGACCGCGCACGTATGACCAAATTCTCACAGCACAGAGCATGAAAACAATAAGTAAATAAATGTGGCAAAGATCCTAATTACATCACATTACATTTATGTATATGGAGCACTTTTTGTAGCGTATCTAATTTTAAATCTATCTTTTTTGCGTAGGAAAAGCTTTCTGCTTACCTGTTACTATAAGGATAACAAACGGTAGGTATATGTGGGATACTCTTATGCTCTGCATTTAGCTTTTTAACCACTGAAACCTTCGCGATCTCTCTTCAGTCAAATAACGAAGTTAACGCTTTCTGAAGTCCTAGCACTCTCTTGTGGCTTTAATAACCACGAGCTACGAGTACGTATATATACCTACAAACTTGTAAACGCTTATTTTATCAGTCAGTTGGTATTTTGGTACCGTAAATTTGAAATTCTAACAACACGGTTCATCAGACGTTTCGAGGCAAAAATATTACTTTTTGATCCTTTTCCCGTAAATTAATGTTATTATCGTTTATTACAAATCGAATTCGTGTCGTCAGCAGCTCGATTATAAGAAATCCGATTAAAACGAGATGAACCGGAAGTATTCCGTCAGCGAAGGCCCGAGATCGGAAGCGGGAATGACCCTCCTGAGAAACTGTTGGCTTAATGGAACACTGAGGAGGTTAATGATGTCCTCACAAAGGCTCACTTTTTTTCAGACAGGAAGTCATTATCATACCTAGGGCAACGCATTTGTTAGCTCCGATTGTATTAAAAAGAAAAATTGCGGCGCTTTCATAGTCTGTGTAAAAAAAGGAAGTGAATAAACAGTCATTTCTTTACTGTAAGCACCGAATCGTTAGCTGCTTTCAGGCAACTAGTTTTAGGCCACGTACCTACTTAAGAACGTAGTCATTTATTCGGTAAAAGACTCTGAAGGAAGTATTTCTTACAAGACCAGACATATAATCATTTCTGCTTAGCCCAAAGGTATGACTGGTAGATTTGCCATTTGGCGTTAAGTCCACCTTTTGTACAAATTTTTGGTTGTGCGATAAAGTATAAATAAATAAATATAAAAGGCCGTAATTTTGATTCTACCTTAGTACTAATTATGACATAACTTAGTAGAAAATCCGATCCACAGGCACAAAATATAAAATTGTACATATGGCGGACTGAATGCCAAAAGCATTCTCTACCAGTCAACCATAGGTTAGAACAGAAAAAAAACAGCCGGTGCGAATAAAGTTATTGAGTCAAGAAAAGAGTAGAGACTAGCGATAAAGATAACTATAATACAATTCTTTCGGTATTTTCAACTAATTTGTATCTTCAAACTCATTTAGCTATTCTATTGAACTAAATAAATAGTTGAAAAGAAAACTTTCGAAGGTAAGCGAGCGTTCGTTTTGTCCAGCTATTCTTTCGAACTCGGTAATTGCCTTCTTGCTCGATCGGGCAGCCAATGGAGTTAACAATTAACTGATCCGGGACACTTGTGATTGGATTTATCCCTTAAACAGCTAGTGGGATAAGTTAAGTGAAGCGTTGATTTTTATTCACCAATGAGATCATCTTGTTTACTTTTTATTGCAGATTCGCTGTTATGGCTTAACCTGCCTACTTATTATGACTTACATATTGATAACATAAAGTCGATCAAAGTAACTAAAATCTTCCATCAACGTGTATGTTTCCATTTCCCTCGATTGGACTAATGTCTAATGTTACTATATCATTATACCTTAATACTCCTTATTATATTTATATCTAATACCTATTATACCTGTGTGTCTTTTGCGCTTCCACGACAAAACTACGGGTAGAATTGATTTAAATGAAACTTGGTAGGTACACACTTAGTCTAGAGCCCTAAAAGGACATAAACTACTTTTAATGCAAAAAAGGTAGTAAGAGGTATAAAGGGGTGATAAAAGGTTGTATGGAAGTATCGTCATTTTCAAAGCTAGAATCTTGAAACTTATTTTTAAGGCTCTTGATTAGATACCCTTACTAATAAATTGTATGAATGTTAAAGTAACACTGTCTGTCTGTCATATAAATCACGGTACTTTATATCTTGCGTTCTCATACAAATACGTATGAGGAAGCAATCTTATTTGTAAAATCATTAGCCTTAATAATAAAAAACCCAACCCAGTCACTTTTCCACGCTGACGAAATCACAGCTAATTTTTTATAACTTTCAAGAAAGCACTTGTCTCGACCTAAAATCGTTGAGACAATTCTGGATATTTAGACGAGATCCCCCGTCGCGTAAATACCGAAGATAGGTCTTTGCCCTGCAGCGAAACATTTGTCAGGCCCAAAATACATTTCCATTCAATAAAGTTAGATCGAATCGCAAATAAAAGTGGATTCTGTGCGTGCCGCCGACAGCCGAGATGAAACGCGACATGTCATGAAGTCTAACGACCCAACTCACTTAGATGTTTGCATTTGTGAATAGCCACCCTGGCTGCTCCTCTCACGTAACTGACGTAAAAAAAATGTTCAGTTTGCGTTTTATGCATACCTACCTACAAAATATACCTATAAAATATACCTATAAAATATATATACAAACAAATATGTGCCAGACAACACACCAACTTTCTGGTTTCGAAGTAAGGAATTTTCTTTCTGGTGTTACAATCACGTAGCAGGCAACGATTAAGACGAGGGCGTCTCCCATAAATATTCAAATACATATTATACATCCATGACTAAGATCAAATTCGTGCTCATCACTTGCGGGATTCGAACCCGTGACCACTGGTTCAGTGGTAAGCGCTAACGACTCCACAAAACGTGTCGTCCTACAACCTACAACTTGTCTGATAGTAAAGCCCGCACCTACCTTCTTAAAACCTTACGCGTCCTTCTGAAGCCATTAGTGATTTGAGTGTAAGTTTGTTCATCCGCGAGTAATTTAAATGTCTTGTATTTATAAAAAGCGTGGTCTGCGATCAGATAATATAAAATACTTGGCTTTATACAGAGACCTACGATTTCGATGACAATCTTTTTCTTACCTTATTTTTGATTAGCAGTTTGCTTTTGTTGGTACTGGTTTTGTTGCGTAAATAACAATTAAGAGTAAAATTAGTACCAATTAGGTACATATATTTACTTTAAAAACAAATTAACTTGCGAAGTCAAGCTTCAAAACGTATTTTTTACGAAGTCCTAATACGCCTTTTCAACCGTCCTTTTTGTGAAGTAGTACCCAGACTTATTTACCGTTTCAGAATAAGGTCCTTAATTACCTACGATCCTAGCCGCATTCACCTCTAACCGTGACTGATTCGACCTAGAATTGTAAATTGCGAATGCCTTTTCAACTCGTAATAAATTACCTAATTTAAATGCTGCAAAGCCGGCTGCTGAAAAGCTTTACGTGTTAAAGCCCGTTTCATCGGACACACTTTGTATTTGTCCCATTACCTTTTGGGACAGCGCTGAATGTCCAGTGTCCTTTCGGTGACGTTGATAAATAAAATGTCGTTGTGTTGTGGTCATTTGCACCTATAGATTAATATTCAGGGGTGGGTGACGCGGGTTATTGTTTTGAGTTATATTGTTGTCCGATGTTTTCATCACATACCGCAATCTTTCTTAATTAACATCAGATGCCTCTGGAGCGTACCCAAAGAGCTATTTTAAAAGTCGCCAACTCCTTACCTTTTTTATATCGAACAGAATTGCTTTACAATTTCTGCAAAGTGCTTACTGTGCGCCAGCTTTTCATCCAGCACACCATATTAAAACAACACGCACTGCTCCCTTACAATGAAGAAGTAACTAACAAAAGAAGGATGGATAAAGTCTGCAATCCACTATGGACTTCGAAATTTACTTTTACTAATAGGTTCTATAGTTTTATTGCACCATTATTGTATAATAGATTAAACGGTTTACTAAACTTATACGAACTTAATTACCATAACTGTATACTATAATAAGACTCAGGTCCAACCTAGTTCAGACTAATACTATAATAAGACTCTAAGCTTAAGTCCTTTTTTGTAACCATAAATACCTTTTGTTTATAAATATATTTTTTTTATTTATTTAGATAACTAGCCTTGAGTTATTATGCTACCTCCAGATTGTGCAAGTTGGCCCCCATATTGTACAATATGTAAAAAAAAACCTGTCCGACCCGAAAGTGTCATAAAGTTGCTTTAATAACATAACCAAAACAAGTATTTAAATTACGTAATTTATATATTTTTTAAATCATTTTTCAAAGTTAACAAGTTTGGCACCTACCTATTTACCCTAAGACGGGAGAATTTCCAAAATGCGTTATTACTCACGTCGCAACTCCGCTCTTATTTTTTATTATAGTGAATTATGTTTTTTTTTCTTTGGTATTTTTTCTAATATTTCATGAAAATTATTACACAAACAGAAGCTAATCTCGATACCTAATTGCCCCTTTATGGGTCGGACAGGGTTTTTTTACACACTGTATATTTTACTAGCATTTAAAAGTGATCTTTTTTTTTTGGGTTTTTTAAAATAAACTTTCTACGTTTTTAAGCTACAAATGAAGTTGAGCCTATGATGTATCTTTAGCACATATATAAAAAAACAGCAGTATCTCATCAAATAATATTTATTTTCTCCATCCTTATCAACAAATTCACTTAAAAAATTACTCTATAATTCATAATCACGAAGCACAATATTATTTAATTTCCGTCATTCAACGTACAACTTTGACTGGCATAGAATATAAAACCAAGTAATATTATTTATTTACCCCAACTGCGGACACAGGGTTTAGTACCGGAGAACTTGGCTTAATTACCACCGTGCGCCCTTATTCTTTTGACGCAGACTCAAGAGACCAATCTAGATCTTTGAGCAAGCAATACAGGTAGTAAATCACATATTAACAAGATTTAACATTAAATTAACAACAAAACTAGCCGGCAAAAAAGGGATAGCTTAATTGCTACTTTGTGACTATGATAACAACGTCTCTTTAATAAAAACCTACAACCTCAATAATGTGTCTCCGCAGTTGGTTCACTAAAGCCTGTGAATAAGTATTTTATTTTCGTATAGGTATAAATAAATAAAAACTTTTTGCTGAATATCCTCAAACATTGAGTCTTTAAATTACTAGAACTGATCTAGAATCACATGAAAAATACTAAAAACTAATCACTTGTTTCGGGATATCCAACAAAAATTGTAGTGAACATTAATTCTTTCCACCGATATAACAATTTATTTAATTGTATTATTGCTATATAATCAGTTCTTAGAATTACACTAATGAGGTCGACGTCGTTTTAGATTTTGTTACTATAAAATAAAAATACAATTGATGAAATATAAATTTTACGTGAAATAAACAATCGTGGTCGCAAGCTGAATACGGTTTTGTGTAGTTCTTGATAAGAGCAGTAACGCGCATTAACATTGCCGCAATTAGCTTGAAACCTTAAATTTAACGGTGGCGTTATAAACTATGTTCTATTAACGCATTTAAAACCAATTCATAATGTCCTAAAAAAAAACCTTTTCATCTATTCAGTACGTATAGTTAACGAAACAAAATTGATAAATTCACAATTTTGAGCACACAACAAAAACAGCACCCTGTCACAAAAAATAAAATACAACCTTATTTAAATTACAGAAGATTTAAAATTCAAGCAACGTGTTTTATTTTCATCTAAACTTATTTAGTTTACAAAAAAACAACTTTGTCTATTTCTGAATCAGCCATCACTAAGAAACAAAGCAAGATTTGTTTTTATCAGTATGCAATATTTAATAAAACAAAGCAATTTTATTCAAAATGATTTCATTAGACTAATTTATGCGAATTGTGCTATTTTTATGACTACATTTAAATTTAATGACCAACACTTCATGCAAGATTTTCACAACTTTAATATTTATCGATGTCATTTTTAACTTCACTTAATGACCTTTCAATGCATAAAATTACTTATTTGAAAATCCAGCTCGAATAAAAACAAACACCTTTACATACGCAAATATCAACAATACAAATCCATCATTAAACTAGTATGAACTAAGGCCTAGTTACGCCATCTTAATCATGAAGACAACAAATGGTGTTTGATTTTTGTTTTAATTTGTCATATATTGGTGTTATTTTTTTTCTGTAAGATGATGCAACCTAACCTATGTAAGATTAAAAGCTTAATCTCCAACAGTTGAACTTGGCTCGCACAGCCGTGAGCCTTATATACAGTGTGCGTTTATCGGAAGTATAAAGGTGAACGCACACATATCCGTGCCGAAAGAGTCAAACGAAACGAATTTTAGATTTATTTATATGAAATCTCATGAAACCTCGCACTAGCCCGCGTCGAATCTTCCGAATCTGGAAGAACCCCAGAAATACTTATGTGACCGCGTGTGGGGTGCTTCAATAATAAACACGTAGTAAAAATCTTCAGGTTCTTCTCCAATAGATTTATTCCAACAAAATAGCACAAAGGTAAGGCACAAAGTCAGAGAAAGTACAAATAGAGGCCTGTTCTGGGCATGCAGCTCGCTTTTATACAAATAAAAACCGTGAACAACTGTAGAAAGCAGTGGGGACGACATCCGTTTCCATATCTGAACATTTACTATAATATTTATTTGTAGGGATAAACAATCTGCTAATTAAATATGTAAATTCATTAATTATTTAGTTATTAGTTGTACTGAATTTAGGTAGCCTTTTAGATTATTATTTTAGTAGTTACAATATTTGAAATAAATCTAACCTTCATCCAATCAGAGTCAACTTCTTTTTGGCGCCAAAATGAATATTTGTTATACGGCAAATATAAAAATCTAATAAGTGTCCCAATAATCTTTAAATAATCAATTTACAATTGATAAAATATGGTTATAATAATAAGATAATCTAAAGATTAATCCAAAATATTCTTATATCATAGCCGAGTTACATTCAACATAGTGGACATTTCCATAACAAACGTTAAATGTCAATCCTAGATAGGTGTACAAATTATAATATATTGAACATATGACGAAGAGAATGTGTAATTTAGTGAATACAGTGGGGTTCCATAAGTCACACATAGTGAGTATGTGGTTTAGTGCATAAGTCCACTATTACAGAACTAAGTAAATATGTGGGGCAGACTAGGATCGGGAATCATCTTGTAACACTAGATAAATTCGGATGACGTCATCAGATTCGGTTAACGCGGTCGACTCGGGGACGACTTGCCGGGTGTTCAATAAAAAAACTTCATACTCACTTCCACCTTCAGCTGTCACTCATAGCGCTATCTCATGGTTTCTTCGACGCTGTAGATTCTTTTGGCGCGGTCGATACGTCTAGTGCGGATATGTGTGCGAGGCCTCCTTGACTTCGATTCGTTCGACGAGTTCGGCTCGGATAAGTGTGCGTTTACCTTAAATATGTACTTATTTGCACCTTGGCATGTCCTAACATAATATTTCCTATAAAGTTATTACTGGGCCATACCGAGTAAAAATCGTGGTAGTTACGTCATATAGAAGTAGTTAGTCGATATTTGAGCGCTTATTTTTATTTATTAACTTAGCCTAAACGCTTAGACGAGTTAGTCTTGCCACATTATTACGCCCACATACAAGATAATTAACAATATCAAAATTACTTAGTAGGTAAGCACCCAGCCTAGAGTATTGCATAAGCAATGAATACAAATTATTTCGGTATTTGACAAACAAAGTATTATAACCGTATGTAGAGTACAGAGACTTATTATCACTAAGCATTAGCGAATTAAAGCGAGTCTTCTCGTCTTAATTACCTCAGTGTCTGAAGACGAAAGTCTTCAACCAGTGTTTGTTACCAGTAATACGGATCCGAAACATGGTCTCCTACTATGGACCTTATAAGGAAGCTCAAAATCAGATAGCGAGAGATAGAGAGGGTTCTCGGTGTTTCTCTACGAGATTGAATCAGAAATGAGGAGATACCTAGAAGAACTAAGGTAACGGACATAGCCCTGAGAATCAGTAAGCTTAAATGGCAGTGGGCAGGGCTCATAGCGCGAAGAACTGATGGCCGTTGGGGTAACAAGGTCTAGATTGGAGATCCCTCGACACAAGACGAGGCGTAGGACGTACACCGACAAGATGGAGAGACGACCTTATGATCGCAGGATCAAACTTGATACAGACCGCTTGTGATCGGTCGCCGTGGAAAACCGTGAGGGCCTATATTCTGCAGTGGACATCCTATGGCTGATAATGATGGATGAATCTTTGGATGTTAAAAGAATGATCGATATTGCAAATGACAAAAAACGGAACAACCACATGATGCCAAGGACAAAGAAAGTTTAAATATATTATGACGGTGAGGAGTGGAAATAAAATCTTGAAACTGTCATCAGATGAGGTCGTAATACACAATACACCTAAGAGAAACAGCAATATCGATGTAATCGAAAACAATACTGCAACTCATAATGATACTAACAAAATCATTATTGAATCAAGCGTCATGGACTAGTCAAAATCTAGTAAATGAGTTACAATTGTTTTAATTAGATTGCAGCGCGAACACCTATTTTATAACACAGTTTCCATATTTTCAAGTGCAATTTAAAATATTTAACTTGCATTGTGTAGCAGTTCAATCACTATACAAACTGAATATTAATCAGAACAGCTTGATCTTCAGATGAAAAAGTAACAGTACTTGTTTAAATTGCGATGCTAGAAGGGTCGGAACGCGGAGGGAAACTTGACCGGGAGGGCGCGCTGCGCGTTCCTGACGAGGTAGGTCCAGCCGAGCTGCTCGTACGCCTCGATGAGCCGTTCCTCGACCTCTTTGGAGGGCCGGTCCTCTTGTATCTTGGAGAGGAGTTTGACGGCGCGCCCCCAGTGTTTCAGTGTGAAGCAGTGCCACACGCCGAAGTGGACCGCCTGTGGGGATAACATGTTTGAAAGTTTATGTTAAGATTTAAAAAAAATAAGAAATCAAAAATTGCGCACGGGCGGGACGCGAACTGGTCTCTTATGGATACATGTTAACTTGGTTAGCCAGACTTTGCAGGTTCGAGTCCCGCCCGTGGGCATTTTTTCTATTTCTTAATCCATCTTTGACAATATAAAATATGACACACACTTCTGAACCATTAATGTTAAGATTTTTATAAAAACATTTGAGACGCCTTGTTAAATTCAAGTTGGAATTAAATTTATTCGATTTATTACTGATATTTGTCAGTTATAAATATTTGAGCATGCACCACATTAGGGTGAATCGATACAGAGTGAATGAATGCTTCAATTGAAGTACTTCAGCAATCTAGTTTCTTCACTTATTCCTTCACTATCGTCCAATACGGCTCAGTAGTCCAGTCCTTTAGTAAGTCAGTGACAGAGAGCGTACAGATATAGATACTGAGCGAGAGCAACACAGTTGCACAGCTCGGCTCGCGTGAGTCTGACGCCAAATTAATGTCTAAAATAGTGCAAGCTGAAATGTTCTCTAACAATAAGACTTAGTATTGAATATTGATTAAAGTCACTATTAGAGACATTTCGACTGACAAAATGGACAGACGACCTTGTAAAGTTCGCAGGAACAAACTGGATGCAGACCGCTTGTGATAGGTCGCTGTTAAAAACTGAGCTGCTGCTGCTCAGCAAAGGCCTCCTCGCCTTTGCTGAGCAGCAAATTGCTCTAATCTAAGGGTTTATAGATAAATATAAAGCGGTCCGTTCTTTATGTCAAGTGCTTTTAAGCGCTTAATTTAGCCTAAAAACACAATGGGCCTAATTTTAGGAACGCAACGACTAAAAGTAAAGTAAATGAGTCGTTCTCTTCTAAATAAGTGTAAAGAGAGAGACTACTATTGATTAAGAAATAATGTCAGCTGCTCAGAAAAAAACGATTTTCCTTAGTTCAGTGTAGTCCAATTTGATCAATAATTAATTGTAATTTTATGTTTATGTTTTCACAAGTTTTAGGAAAGATGTATCAGAAGGCAGAGGGTACTTTCTCTACGATATTATAAAAGCAATTTACAGTGCGACGTGTATCTTTAGGCCGACACGGCGAAAATCATTCATTTTAATTGCCGTAAAGCTAAACTCTTTAAATGAAGTTATAATTGTTATATATGCAATAGTCCCCCTAGCCGATTTCGACTACGGTGGCCAGTCACAGCGACTAACCGACTGCACGAGACATATTATAGTGTGTGCGCAAACACAGGTGCACTCTTTACTCCTTTCATTCTCATAGCCCGATGGGATAGCAATCTGACACGACCGGAGAGAGATTAGGCGCAGAACCAACGGCTATACGTGCTTTTCCGGGGCATAGGGGTGAAACACCGCTAACTTCCAAACTCCGGGCTACCCTAAGGATTTCTGAACAGAAAATCTCAGGTATATATTTTTGGCCCGACCTGGGGATCGAACCCAGGACTTTTGGCGCAGCCGTCGTTTTAAAGTGTGACCCTTACCGCTGCTCCATCGAGGCAGTTAAGAGTTTTTATATGTATCATTCATAGCAAGAGATAGTTGCTTATGCTTTAGAATGTTTCTAACACTCACAGTGTCATATTTTATATTCATAAAGATAAGAAACCAAAAATTTGCGTACGGGCGGGACTTGAACCAGCAACCTTTTGGCAAACCGGGCCAAACGCTCTTACCAATTGAGCTACCGTGCTGTTAGTCCGACCCTGCGAAATTTGTGGTTTCTTATGAAAACGTCAATTGCGTGACGCTTGCGACAGATGGCCCAAGCAGTTATTCTTTACAGAATAAATTCAACTTGGAAATTGATGGCCATCTGTTTCATAAACAGACGGCTAGATGGCGCTAAGCGTCACGCAATTGACGTTTTCATAAGAAACCACATTTGGATTTTTTTTCTTTTTATTTATAGAAGAAATATACATTACTTTAAGTCGCTGTGTTGCTTTGTGTCGCTCAGATCAGGCGCAACGTTAGATAACCGCACGTACCTTGGCATCAGTGAGGTCGGTGAACTTGAGCAGGTCGGCCCGCGCGGTGCGCAGCGCGTCGGCGATCTTCTCGCGCGCCGCCGCGCTCTGCGCCAGCGCGTGCAGCCGGCACAGCGCCGTGCCCTTGCGGCACAGCGCGTCGATCAGGTAGCCCTTCTGCTTCTCTTGCTCCCTACAAGTGGTGGCAATTTGTGACTTGATGGCCTTTCAGCCCAGAATGACAACTTGGAGAAATGCCAACCGTTCGCAAATAGTCAAATTCTAAAAGTGGCAACTTCTTGAAATGCCAACTTCGCGAAAAGGCAATTGCTCACAATGCCAACTTCGCGAAAGGCCAACTTCTTGAAATGCTTACTACGCGCAATGCCAATCTCTCGGAATGCCAACTTCTCGAAATGACAACTTCTCGAATTGAAAACTTCTCGAAATAACAACTTCTCAAAGTGAAAACTTGAAATAATAATGACTTGGAGAGCGGTCCACTGCCACTGCATCCGCACGTTTTGAGTTTTCTCCCTGCTTTCCCGTCACAATGTGATGTTTTATAGCCTAAAGCCTTTCTCAATAAATAAATTATCCAACACACAAAAAATACATCGAATCGGGCCAGTAATTCCAAAAATTAGCGCTTTTAATCAGACAAACTCTTCAGTTTTATGATATTAGTATAGATGAAAATGAAAATAAGGTATGATAGTCATAGAGACTTCTTCATTATTGTATCTATTCCGTTCGATAAACCTTGGTGATATGAATACATATTTATGTTTTTACTATCTATTTCTTATTGTAATGTTTCGATGCCGTTTCTAAATTGACAACCAGTTGTAAGTGACGTGTTGGAATTGAGCCCACACGTCACTTACAACTGATTGTCAGTCTAGAAAAGGCATGTTCGGAAAAACGGCATGGCATAAAGAAATAACAAATTAATACAAATATTTACTAATAAAATAATACTAATAATAATTCTTATTTTGCTTATTTAATTGCTACTTACTGCTTGATTTTATTTGCGTCGTTACGTAAATCATTTTTCATTCCTAAATACGCTAATAACTTTTCTTGGTCTATCGCTTTTATAACCTGTAAAAAAAATATTTTTTTAATTAAACTTTCAAAAATAATTAATAAATCATGTTGTAGTTTTTTTTTTACAAATGTCTAAAGATGTTATACCTTTTCTGACGTGGTAATAAGTTGTTCGCACCAAGCCGTCGTGACGTCGGGATCTTCTGTCGCGTGAGGTAATCTACAGAATTAAAACATAAGATTAATATTGTAAGCAAAACTAAACCGTGATTGTCACTTGCCTACTTTGTTTTTTTTTTCTATGTAAGTGCTTTAATTAACGGTACGGTTTCTACTCTGATGTTGAATTAGATGGACCAAAATGTCATTTGGTGGAATGACACTTTTTCGTAATTTAAAAATGTCTTATTCCTAAATGATCGACAAATTCAGTCGTTGTTTTAAATGATTGTAGAATAGTTAAATACATAGTTTGAGTTTGAATTTGTGTTGTGTAGAAGTTTTATTAGCATAAAATAAGTGTTATTATAAAAAGTCTACATCAATAAAATCTGTTTTTTAATTATGATTCCAACAAATATCATCATAATTTCTGATAACGTTTATAAACAAGCAGCAAAAAGTCACAATAGGTAAAATTCATACGCGTATTGCAATCACAAGTGAAAGGACGTAGTATTTTATTATTGTTTCATATTTTACGTCTGCTTATGATAGCTCTATGCAATGTTTTAAATGTAGTATTTATCAAAATGAGTCGATTCACATTATTGAAAACTCATATCTCAAATTCAATTAATCGTACACGAGCGAATTGTAAAAACACTATTGTACTACGCTATCTTCATTAAAAAAGAAAAGAAAAAGTGCGTTTGAATCGTTTAAATCAGTCATTCTGGTCTATCCTATTTAAAATCTTAGTATACTCGCAAGTTCAGTTTTAGAGCGCTTTCACTTTTAGGCGACTTAAAGGTCTCTCTGAATTTTAGACGCGCACACTAGCGCCACTCTATTTAAAATAATGAATACTCCTTAAATACAAAAACAATCAAAAATCTGGTAGACACGATTGTAGTACAGGTTCTATAGTTTATTTAGTACGTTTAAATTGTTTCAAAAGTAGTTAACTGGAGATAGCTCTGTTTTATTGAACTTAAACATTGTATCTAAACCACATAAGCTACAATCGCATCAATAAGATTTTCGATTGGTCTTTTATTTAACGAGTTCTGATTTTACTAGTGGCGCTAGTGTGCGCGTTAAAAATTCGGGGAGCCCCTTAATCCCTCAAGCGTATGTGAACGAGACACAATGCAAATTCTATTGTTATGCGGTTGCCTGCAACCACTCGGGTGTTGAAACATTAAGCAGCGCGACAGTCGCGCTTTGATAATTACGAGGGTCAAACTGAAAGTTCTTAGAAAATCAAAAACTGATTACATTAGCCAGTTATTAGTTTTATTATATCTTTTCAAAATATTGTCCATTGACGTCAATACACCGCTGCATGCGATGGAACCACTGGGAAAAGCACTTTGCCCACTCGTCCTTAGGGGTCTCTTCAATGGTATCGCGATACGCAGCCACCGCTTCTTCAGCATTCATAAACCGCTTTCCTTTAAGTTTTTCTTTAATTTTTGGAAATAAATAAAAATCACAAGGCGCGAGGTCGGGGCTATACGGCGGGTGATCCAGTAATTCAACGTTTGATGTCGCCAAATAGTCGATCGTTCGCTTGGCGGTGTGCGACGAGGCGTTGTCGTGGTGAAAGAGGATCCTACTGCGAGGTCGTTTCTCTCGAACTTTTTCCAAGACAAGTGGCAAACAATTGGTAGTGTACCATTCTGCAGAAACTGTTTTTTGATCCTCTAACACAATTGTTGCGAAATGACCTATCCTTCCAAAGAACGAGGCCACCATTTTTTTTCCCGCACTTCGATCTCTCTTCACTTTAGTTGGCAACTCCTCGAAAGGAAACACCTACTGAGCAGATTGTCTTTTGGTTTCAGGATCATAACAGTAAATCCAGCTTTCGTCACCTGTTAGTATGTCGAACACAGCATTTGAGTCACCTCCGTTAAATCTTTCAATCATTTTACGGCACCAATCCACACGATGGAGTTTTTGAGCCTTAGTCAAATTATGAGGTATCCACCGGGCGCAAAGCTTCCTGACCGCTAAATGTTCGTGGAGAATTTTGTTCACTTAACTCATACCGATGCCTAAGCTTGTCCGAATCTGCTGATAGGTCACTCTTTTGTCAGTCTCTATCATACGCCGCACAACACAGATGTTATTTTCAGTCGTCGCCGTAGAAGGCCGTCCCTCACGTACATCATCAGTGAGATTAGTGCAACCACGTTTAAACTCATTAAACCAGTTGTAAACAGTCGCACGAGATGGAGCTTCGTCGTGAAAGGCCAATCGTAGTCTATCATAACTTTCTTGTTGACTTAAATGACATCGAAAGTCATAAAAAATCATTGCACGAAAATTTTCTCGTGTTAAATTCATGTTGACGTGACACAGACAATTTTCAATTTGCCGCCAAATCGTAAAACAAATGACAAATGAATGAAATATATACTCAGTAATATTGGCAAAGAGTTCTATTTTAAAATTTTAGAATATATTTTTTATTATATTGTTTATAAGTGGCCAGTTCTAAGAACTTTCAGTTTGACCCTCGTATATACATAAATAGTGGCAGCGGAGCAAAGCTGTTTTATTTTATTTTATGCTGTCGCTCAACTGTGAAGGCGTACTTAGACCTCCTTCCCATTGGTCACAACACGACGACACAAGCAACGCAAGCAACACGACTGGCGCTCGGCTGTCACGGAGTTTATTTTGTGTTTGGAAGTCTGCCGTTTTCGTCTAAATAGCACGGTTGTCGCACTGCTTACGAACTTATGTCAAAGAGCGGTTGCACTAAAATTTAGCCATTTGTGACGATTAGCACAAAATATGTATAGTTACAGAAGTCAAACTACATACAAAGCGCGCTCGCGCAATCAACACATAGACATCGCTCACGGAAAAATGATCATCTGAGAAGGGTTTTGTAAGGTGAAATAATGTTGTTAGGTGACTTAAGCTCTTTTTATGTAATTGTTTTTTTAATTATTTTGAATCTGTATAAACCAAGCAACTTAATTTTTGGGAGATAAATTCAGTCATACAAAAAAATACGTATGATGAAAACATGTTCTCTTATTTCTTTACTGTCATTTGATAGGATAAGGTCTAAATCGGATAAGTCCAAGTCCTCAGTCCAAGTCGTCTATATTACTTCTTAAATAATTGATCATACCTTCTTTACGGTTTACATTATGAATGCTTCTTTTTTGCCATATCCATTTTAGACATAACCTATCAAATGACATGCAAATAAAATCAAACACTACATAATTTAAAAAATATCTTTTTTACGTTTTTTTTTAATTTCACGAATGACTGTATCTTAACAAAACTAAAAGCGAGCTAAAGTAGTAACCTTGCAACATATTTTCACCACACAAAAGTTGTCGTGTTTGAAGCAGATGACACTCGCGCTCGCACATTCCGGAGATGTTCCGAGGTCTCGTGACCGTGAACGGTGTCTATGTGTGCGTTGCTCAAGCGCGCGTTGTATCAGGTTGGCCTAAACAGTGACGTCAAATTATTTTTTTGGATTCTTCACATCCAGATCTATCCAAAAAATACCATATTTTGATGGCGAAATTTTTGTAGGTTTCGAAGCTTTTTTATTTTTTGAAACTTTTGTTAGTCTTAGTTATAGCTAACTCATTATTTTATCTAAGTAAATTTTCATATTTACTATAATAGTCAAATCATTCTGCAATAAAAAAATCGACATAACAACCTAATAAGTGGATAAATTATTTGTTTGAAAATTTAAAATAATATGTCGAAAACACAAAAATTCGGCTAACATACATAGGACAGCCCACGACGATGTAAAGCTTCCAAAAAAAAAATGTTTGTACGTCACTGTTTGGGCCATCTTATAGAATAACAATCGACTCCTGCTCCTGTCTGTACTTTGTGGATATATGCAGTGGACGTCCATTGGCTGACAATGATGACGATGCTGGTGCTAGAAACAGATCTGAGCGGTACTTACTTCTTGGGGTCTGCGGGCGCGTCGACGCCGTGCAGGTAGGCGACGTGCGCGCCGAGGAAGCCGGGGAACTTCTCCACCAGCTCCTCGTACAGCGCCTCCAGCTTGTCGCCCTCTGACACACAGATATGCGCCGTATTAGCACAGGAATAAGGTTTCACTTTGTATAGTTGTATCTGTATTGAGCTGTTACACTATATGTAAAGGGTTTTTCAACAAGAACTTTGTTTTTCAATTGGGGCAACACCAACAACATGACAGTTTTGACATTTAGTTTTTTGACCTATTCATAGATGCTTTGGCAATTGCTACAATGAATTCAATTTCGCTCGAAAATCGCATTAAAATTATTAAAATCCACTATGAAAATGGTGGTTCTGTTAAATTTACGTTTAGTAATTCTTATAATAATTTTCGGACAACATAATCGTCCTTCTGAGACCGCTTTTAGGAATTTGGTCGCTAAATTTGAATCGACAGGCTCGGTACAAAATGTGCCAACACCAACGCGTGTTTGACCGGATCGTTCAACTGAAAACATCGCAGCCGTGAGCCACAGTGTTGAAGAAGATCCAAATTTGTCAATTCCTCGACGTTCTCAACAATTGGGGTTATCCAAAACCACCACATTGCGAATTTCGCGTAAGGATTTGGCTTTGAAGCCTTACAAGGTTCAACTGGTGCAGGAATTGAAGCCGACCGACCATTCACATAGCCGTAGATTCGCTCAATTCATTCAGGAACAGCCCGCTGTTTTTTTCTGAAAAAACAATTTTTTCAGACGAAGCCCATTTTCACTTGTCAGGGTACGTCAACAAGCAAAATTGCCGCATTTGGGCTTCTGAAAATTCTTAAAGCAATTATTGAGAAGCTTTTGCATGCTCAACGTGTCACTGTATGGTGCGCTATGTGGTCTGGAAGCAGGATTGGGCCGTTTTATTTCGAAGATGAGGCTGGAAATGCGGTAACGGTCATTGGAACACGCTTTCGCGATCTCAATTTTGGCCTATTATTGATGACATGGATATTACAGACATGTGGTTTCAACAGGACGGTGCCACATGTCACACAGCCAATGAAACGATCAATTTATTGCAAACCAAATTTCCCAATCGCATGATTTCACGAAATTCGGCTGTTAAATGGCCAGCCAGTGGTGGAATTGTGTAAAGCTATCGTATTCATTTGACAGTTCATAACATACAATACGATCTGTCACACGCTTTGTTCTTTGCCGTTTGACAGATCATACCGTACGTTTTGAACTGTCAAATTAATACGATTGCTTTACACAATTCCACCTCAGATCGTGTGATTTAACACCACTGGATTATTTTTTGTGGGGCTATGTTAAGGACAGAGTCTATACTGAGCCAATCGAATCGATCGCAGCCTTAAAACTCAAAATCCGTGACGTGATTAACGAAATAGACCCGCAATTTTGCCAGAAAGTGATTAAAAACTTTGATTGAAGAATCGCCATCTGTCAGATTATTAGATTAGATAATTGCCAAACTTTTCTCTTCATAATACAATAAAAATTTGAATCATCTTCATCTAAACTCTTTCTTTTATTTTGTTTTAGAAAACATTGCAGAAAACAAAGTTCTTGTTGAAAAACCCTTTACATATGTATAATATGTGTATTATTTTATTATATTTTTACTGACTTCAAAAAAGGAGGTAATCAATTCAATGTGTATGTATGAGAGAAATCATAACTTTTTCAAGGTTTTGCTTCTTGACTTCTGGTTTTGAGGATGGATCGGCCGTTGTGAATATTTTAACATAGGTACGAAAGCTACGTTGTTTACCGTAGAATTCCGTATCCTACCGGTAGAATACCGAGCGTATTGTAAGGATTCGGAAGTAGCAAAGCTGATGCGCTGTGAGAATACACAATAAAATTCAAACATAAACGTACACGTGTAAAGTCGAAGTCAATAATAATTTATTCAATTCAGGACACAAAATGCCACTTATGAACGTCAATAATTGATGTAATATCAATCAATTATGGTCCATATGGGGCTAGAACATGTCTCCTTATCTTTTGGGCCCTACTAGCACTTCGAGACAAGACACAGACAATTTGACAAGTACTGAAAAGAAACGCCGGAACAAACTCACTCTGTACAGTCGCCGTCAGATATATTGGAGCAGACAAAGTGACCAAATACCTCTGAACAGTTTAAAATGTCAATAAGTTCCATACACTACAAGTTACCATTAATATCAGAACATTTTTTAATTCATAAATATCGGAGCAGATATCAGTCAATAACTTCCATACACACAACTTTTCTTCATTCATTTTATTTCTTACCTTCTTCTTTCATCATTTGATTTAAATGTCGACTCTGGTCGCGTCAATACAAACCTCATTGGTTTCAGTATGCGACTTTTACTACTAGACTTGACTAGCTTCTGCTCAAATATTAATGATGTAATGAATGTTCTGATATTAATGGTAACTTGTACTGTATGGAACTTATTGTCATTTTAAACTGTTCAGAAGTTTTTGGTCATTTTGTCTGCTCCAATATATCTGACGGCGACTGTACCACTCACCGAGCTTAGGCAGCCAGCTGACGGCGAGGTCCCTGTACGCGTCCATGTACTCGTCGTGCGGCTTGCCCTTCTCCTTGTCCTTGTTGTTCCGCTTGGGCGGCTCGCACGGCACGTACTGCAGCGCGTACGAGCCCGCCTTGCGGCCGAGTTCGTCTTTCGCGAACGTCACTGTTCCGGAAAGAGTGTGGCCGATGGTGAGGTTCGATCTGCTTATTCTGGGGATAAGAAAAGGTTAGATATATTTAAAAAGTTTCAAGGCATAATATTTATATATATATAAACGTGAGGCCCTATAACGTTATCAACTTGACGCGTCAAACACCTCTTTATCTTAAAAATAACGTCAACCATGGAATAAAAATTTTAGACTTCCCGATGCGTAACAAGACACAGTTAGCTCTTTCTGCGTGGATAGGAACGCTAATTAATAATATGAGTGACGGTAGTGTATATTTTTTTAAAACTCTGTAAATGACAAATAACATCTTAGTCTACCCGTGACCACGAACGCTGTAAAGTGTTCGAAACGTCGCGATAAAATTAATAAACTCGCGAAAAGTTAATCCGTAAAAAAGTTGTTTTATTTCGATGAGTAATATTCGCGTAAACTTCAGAAACAAGTATGTGAACCAGTACGGACTTGATACAGCAAACAAAATCCGCCGGTTGGAAGATCTCAAGACCAAAAGCGCTAGGAAAATATCATCTTTAAATTTCCTTTAGAGGTGCCGCGATCACAACCTCATCCCGCGATGTGTACAAATCACTCCAAAGAAAGACATACGTGGGAGTGCGAAGATCCTAAACCAGGCAAGTCGAAAAATGCTCCGTCATCTCATTCATCAACACCATAGTGACCTTGTCCATTTAAATGCAGCTGTGGATAATCTATGTGAAGAATTAAAATTAAAACTGTCGCTACTAGATTTTGAAGAATGCATTCAGGTACTTGATAAACGCGAAACATCAAAATATAACGAATGCAAACAAACACAAATACAAAAATACAACAAACTGTCATCGCAAAATTTAGTAAAACGGAACGCATCGAATGTCACATCTCCAACCATAGACAACAGAAACCGGGCAGTTGTCAATTTATCAAAACAAACATTGGATAAAAACACCATTGATATTCTTAGTAAAGGTCTCAATTTTGCAGTAACACCGCGAAAAATTCCTTTTGAAAACATAATTTGCAGCGTAGAGGATTGTTTAGTAAATAATGATTTGAAGAAAGAAGACGCAGAATCAATACGACAAGACATATCATGCGTCTTACGACATAGCAAAATACCTAAGTCGAATCTTTCTCGTGACCAATATTTAGCCCTTAAAAACTTAAAATCTAAACCGGAATTGACTATCTTACGTGCAGATAAAGGAAACGCTACGGTTATAATGGATACATCAGATTATAAACTCAAAATATAGCAGTTGCTGTCGGACGAAACAACCTACAAACATGTAAAATATATCAAACGAGCAAAATATTAAAGAAAACCAGCGACCTAGTAAAAAAAAATATAGCGATAGTTTAAATCTTGATGCTAAGCTATTAGTACCAACATGTGCAAAACCACCTAAACTGTATGGGCTGCCTAAAATACACAAAACCAATGTTCTTCTTCGTCCTATTGTGAGTCAGATTGATTCCCCAACGTACAAGCTGGCGAAGCATTTGGCGAAAACACTATCTGTACTACGAGGAGGAACTACGGCACATGTTAAGGATTCCTATGTCTTCATAAGCCAAATAAAGACCTTGCAATAGGCAGAAAATGAAACAAAGGTCAGTTTTGATGTACAGTCCCTATTTACAAGTTTACCTGTGAAAGACTGCATTGAAATTACCAGAAGGAAGTTAGTTGAATTGGATATGTCCATAGAGTATGCAGAACTTTTAGAGCATTGCCTTACATCTGGCTATTTATTATGGGATGGTGAATTCTACATACAAATTGATGGTGTACCGATGGGTTCCCCAGTATCACCTGTTGTTGCTGATATCTTCATGGAAGATTTTGAGGCCACAGCTTTGAACACATCACCTATATCACCAAGGTTTAATAAACGGTACGTAGATGACACCTTCACAATATTACCCACAGATAAAGTTTCTGCTTTTTTGAACCATCTTAACTCTATTCATCCACAAATACAATTTACTATGGAAATTGAGGCAAACAATAAACTAGCTTTCTTAGATGTTTTACTTACTAGGAATTCTGATAACACACTTAGCCACACAGTTTTTAGAAAGGCCACCCATACAGACAAATATCTCAATGGTGCATCTCACCATCATCCTTCACAGTTAGCTACAGTAGGCAAAACTTTGTTTCAGAGAGCGTTGGGCATCTGTGACGACCGACACCTGGCTGCTGAACTTCAGCATGTAAGGAAGGTACTACGGGACAACCAGCTTCCAGTACCACGTCGTTGCAGACCCCGTGCCAGTGCCAAGCCCATGACAGCTGAACGCCCACCTGCCGTACTACCTTACATCAAGGGGGTCACTGACAAGATTGGGAATATCTTGAAGCGAGCTTCCATCAAGACTTATTTCAAGCCGCCAAAGAAGATTAACCAATTTTTACCACCTGTCAAGTGCACCATACCTCTTCAAGATGCAGGGGTGTATAGACTGGAATGTGACTGTGGCCTTTCCTACATCGGGCAAACCAAACGAAGTATAGGCGTGCGGATAAAAGAACATATAGCTGACGTTAAACATAGACGAAACATAAAAACTGCAGTGTGTGAACATGCCTTAGACAAACCCAACCACTTCATACGTTTTGACCAACCTAAAGAACTGTCAAAAGAACGTCGGTTCATTCCAAGTATGCTACGCGAAGCTATAGAAATAAGAAAGCATCCAAATTTTAACAGAGAAGATGGTTGGAAAATTCCACCTGCATGGGATCCAGTTCTAACTAGGACCCAAGCTAGATCACTCACTGCAAGAGATCACAAGACACAGTTAGCTCTTTCTGCGTGGATAGGAATTCTCATTAATAATATGAGTGACGGTAGTGTATATTTTTCAAAACTCTGTAAATGACAAATAACATCTTAGTCTACCCGTGACCACGAACGCTGTAAAGTGTTCGAAACGTCGGGATAAAATTAATAAACTCGCGAAAAGTTAATCCGTAAGTAAGTTGTTTTATTTCGATGAGTAATATTTGCGTAAACTTCAGAAACAACTATAAATAAGAATCAAAATCCTTATGTACACGCTTGTACTTAAGAATTTTGAGTCCTGTGGATGGATGAGAGCCAAACGTGTACCTGTTTCATTCACACTTACACTCACGTCATATTGTTTCGTTTTGATGCGATCCTATTTTAAGAAATTTAATACATTACTCGTTTTACTCCTTCATATTATCAAATCGATGTCTAGGATGGTCAATGTAAAACTTCGTTTTCAACTTGTCATTAAGAGTAACGTAAAACCAGTGATATTGCGTGAAAAGTGAGAGAACCAAACATCTACGCTAAAAGTTGTGATAGAAAGCAGTTATTGAAGAACAATTCCTATTTCTATCGTTCCAATGGCGTTGTAAATTTAACTACTTATTGTTGTAGAGGATAACTAGTGATTGCTGTTCAGGCTTGTCAGTGATTAAATAACTAGTTACGGTTAATAACGACCATCGCTAGTTATCAGTCATAAATTATAAATAAAACATAGAGTAGTATAGTATAAACAAACGGTCCTTTCGCAAAGTATATAGGTCGTCAAGCTTATGTAGAGTGATAAACAAAAAACACTGCATACTAACTTGTCCGAAGGCGGAGCGGCGAAGTACAAAGGCATGATGTTTCCGTTGGACAACGACGCTGAACTGAACTTTTTGCCGCCTATTATTGCCTGAAAGAAAAACATTGCGTCACCTTAGTACATTAACTTTTTTACCATGGTTATATTTCAAGTTGATATTGGCAATTTCAATGAAATGATTATTGGCCTTCATCATTTTACATATTAGCCAAAAACGTATTACCACCATTGGCCTTCCTTTATTGCTAGATATCGATTTCAAATATGTATTTTTTTTATGATTAGTGTTGAGGTATTTTTTGACATGACACATTCTCTGTTTTACAAAATATTATTTTAAGTAAAAAAAAGTAAAGTAAATAAAGTTAGCCTGTAACATCCTGAGGTAGTTTGAGCCATACTCCACCACGCGGGCTCAATGCGGGTTGGTGGAGGGGTGTTTGCAAGGCAAGCGACTAACCTGCTGTCTGATGTTATCAAGCCGGCCATAAGGCTTCTGACTCGGCTTAACGACTAATATCAACCGATGTTAGCCGGGAACAACGGTTTAAAGTGCCTTCCGAAGCACGGAGATGCTCGTAATGTACGTCACTTATATGTTTGGAATGGTCACACATCTAAACACGACAGAGCCGCAGGTTGCTTTACTTTAGTATCACTAACAAGGCGCTGCTACCACTGCGCTACGAGCACCTCAAATGAATGGTATGGAATAGAAAAAAAAAAGGGAGTAAAAATGACACAAAAAAATTGTGCTTCAGCCTGACTGCAAGTTAGAATAGAGCATAGTTTCGAATCTGATAAACTAGCTTGTGTTACAGTTCTTTCAATCTGATTGTCATTACCTGGTGCTGCTCGGAGTACACGTCGAGCGTGATGGGCTGCTGCACCACGACGGGCAGCTCCTGCAGCTTCTTGTCATTACCTGGTGCTGCTCGGAGTACACGTCGAGCGTGATGGGCTGCGCGAGGCGCTGCTGCACCACGACGGGCAGCTCCTGCTGCTTCTTGTCATTACCTGGTGCTGCTCGGAGTACACGTCGAGCGTGATGGGCTGCTGCACCACGACGGGCAGCTCCTGCAGCTTCTTGTCATTACCTGGTGCTGCTCGGAGTACACGTCGAGCGTGATGGGCTGCGCGAGGCGCTGCTGCACCACGACGGGCAGCTCCTGCTGCTTCTTGTCATTACCTGGTGCTGCTCGGAGTACACGTCGAGCGTGATGGGCTGCTGCACCACGACGGGCAGCTCCTGCAGCTTCTTGTCATTACCTGGTGCTGCTCGGAGTACACGTCGAGCGTGATGGGCTGCTGCACCACGACGGGCAGCTCCTGCAGCTTCTTGTCATTACCTGGTGCTGCTCGGAGTACACGTCGAGCGTGATGGGCTGCTGCACCACGACGGGCAGCTCCTGCAGCTTCTTGTCATTACCTGGTGCTGCTCGGAGTACACGTCGAGCGTGATGGGCTGCGCGAGGCGCTGCTGCACCACGACGGGCAGCTCCTGCAGCTTCTTGTCATTACCTGGTGCTGCTCGGAGTACACGTCGAGCGTGATGGGCTGCTGCACCACGACGGGCAGCTCCTGCAGCTTCTTGTCATTACCTGGTGCTGCTCGGAGTACACGTCGAGCGTGATGGGCTGCGCGAGGCGCTGCTGCACCACGACGGGCAGCTCCTGCAGCTTCTTGTCATTACCTGGTGCTGCTCGGAGTACACGTCGAGCGTGATGGGCTGCTGCACCACGACGGGCAGCTCCTGCAGCTTCTTGTCATTACCTGGTGCTGCTCGGAGTACACGTCGAGCGTGATGGGCTGCTGCACCACGACGGGCAGCTCCTGCAGCTTCTTGTCATTACCTGGTGCTGCTCGGAGTACACGTCGAGCGTGATGGGCTGCGCGAGCCGCTGCTGCACCACGACGGGCAGCTCCTGCAGCTTCTCGAGCAGCGCGCGGTTCTCGTGCCGGACGTTCAGCCGGAGAATGTACTCGCCCTTCTCCAGCTTTACGGAGTACTGTGGAATAGTCATTTAGATATATTATTTTACCATTCGCTGTGTGCGAAGAAGACAGTGGGGGAACCCGAATCGTTGACAGAGTTCGTGACGAAAAATTGACATCATTGGCGGACTTCTGTCACCATTTAGTTTATTAATAAGTAATTGGAGAACTTTCGATCAAAGATGAGGCGTAGGACGTCCACCTACAAGATGAACAGACGACCTTGTTAAGATCGCAGGACTAAACTGGATGCAGACCGCTTGTGATCGGTCTATAATACAAGCGATTTAATTGCTTACTTTAGTAAAGTCAATTTTAAGTTAGTTAGATATTATTTTTTGCATGTATTTTTCTATTATATTTTTAACTGCCTAAATAAATAATGATTATTATCAGCCTATGAACGTCTCCCGCAAACCATAGGCCTCCCTCACGCTTTTCCACAGCGACCACCACAGACAGCGACACACAGACCAGCGACAGCGATCACAAGTCTTCATTCAGTTTGATCTTCCGATCTTTACAAAGTCGTCTGTCCATATTGTCGGTGGATGTCCTACGCCGCGACTTAGAGCAAAGGGTCTGCAGGGACCCAGAACTTTTCTGCTGAAATAAATAAATTAAAGTACCTTAGATGGGTACGCGTCTCCGACGGCCAGCAGCTGCTTGCAACTATTGTACAGCATCCACATCTGCGCCTCGAACTCCGACTCGTACAGCATGTCGCACAGCAAAGACACGATCGGGGACACCTGCGTAGTTTCAACTTTATTACCTTGTGATGGAATTCAAAATTAAATGATTGCAATCCGTGTCGCAATAGAGAAGCTGTTGGGGACACCTGCTCAGAATAAGGCCAAAAGTATGATTTAATTTTTCATAATAATACAAATATGCGCTACACAACACACTAACTGTCGTAGTTTCGAAGTAAAGAATTTACTTCCATGCGTTACGAATACCAGACAACGATTATGACGGGGGCGTCTCCCATAAATACTTAAATACATATAAACATCCATGAAATACGTACTCATCACACAAACATATCCCTTTGTGGGATTCGAACTCGCGACGTCCGGAGTAATAGTCAGGACCATTAACCAATACACCAAAGGCGTCTCGCCATCGTTTATCTTTTGTACATTATTTTGGTTGTGCAATAAAGTATAAATAAATAAATAAAATAAATCATTTGTTATATAGTGCATAATAGTTAGGGAGGCGAGGTAGCTAAATGGCGTAATTCAACGGCGCCGTCGAGACCTATCAAAATCGAAAGATAAAATAATTTCGAAAAGAAAAGCTCGTATGGTAAAAACCATTTTAGCGGTGGGTTTGGCGTGTACGGTTTTTCAAAAATGTAAAAAAAAAACAGTTACTTGGGCATTCTCAAGCGCGTCAGATATTCATATTACGTATGCCCCAAGTGCCTCTGATAACAACGGTATACTAATCTGCCGGTTTGCGTGGTGGGGCTAGGCATATAAAGTAAAAATTACTCGAGCGCGTCAGATTTTCGGAAGGGGTGTTAAGTAGGCCCCAAGGAAGCTCCCTTTAAAAAAACTGACGATTTCGGCGTGACCATAAGTTACGATGAATTTTTGAAAATGCAAAAAAGTAAAGTTTTTTTGAAATACTCGAGCGCGTCAGATTTTCATAGGGGAGGTTTATCTCGGTATCCTGATAGCATATTTGCTTAATCTGACAAAAATGTTGGTGGGTTCTCTTAATCTGACAGGAAAGGTTTTTTGGTTTCTTTTTTTTCCCTTTCGCTCAGTCTGTATTACATGTTTATGGCAAACTCCTCTTTTTTGCTTCAATTCTTCACTTCGTATTGCTTACGGTACGTCCAAAAAACAATTTGAGGATCAACAGGGTATTGAATAATATACATACATGAAACTGTGCATGTTAATAATACTATTTTTTTAACACCCTCAGATTTCAAGATATACTCAAAAAACCGGGAGTTTGAGTTTTTATGATGCTTCAAGTCAAAAAGTTTTAACTTTGGACAAAAATGTAAAGAGACCTTTTTTGTGTAAAATAAAATTACCTTTTTTGTTTATTTAAACTTTTTTTTGTAAAATGTATCGTTCGCGACTTATATGCCGCAATGCGTTTTCCGGAAGACGAAATGGCTCTTCCACACTCCCGGTCATGCGGAAACCGGCAGATTTTGTATTTTTAGTACGTTATAGATTATATTCTTCAAAATAAAATAAAAAAAAATCGCGCTCGAGAATGCCGGATTAACGTTTTTTTTTACAAGTTTGCGGCCCTATAACTCGGCGGCGTCAAGGACTTATAGTCAGATTAGTTAAATTTAGTCTTAAAACACTAAAATCAACCCCCAATATCTTAATCTGACACGCTCGAGTATTTCAGACTACCGATTTTTTTTTACTAATCTGATCGTCTATCCTAGGCGCGCGTCACTACATATAGAGCTCAATACTTTACAGGGTTGTTCTATTAGGTCCAAGGTATCTCTCATATCTTAAACTGCTACGCTCGAGTATTACCGAAAATTCCCCTATTACACAAGATTTGAGGCATGACACTCCACAGCGAGACTATTTGTTCTGAATCACTACTTTATGACTCAGTGATACGGTCCAGCATCCAATCATGTTTTAAGCTAGCAATCTGTCACTTATGCTCCGACGAAATCTCGAGTGACCGGAATGGCTATACGACAATGGTTTCCTTAATGTTTTTATCACATTGATAGTTTTACAAAGAAAATTAAAATGCTACCTTACATTGCAAGCTGACATAACTGACAGGGATGCCTAACATCGACGATGAGGATCATGAATAACAGAGTAACAGCATAATACAATAAGCACAGAAGCAAAACACTTAGCAAAGCGGTAGGTAGGTAGGTGACAAGTAAGGAAGTCGACAGTAAGCCTTCCATCAACTACTCAAAACATTCATTTTCTGGCAGATTTATTTACGAATTTCAGAACAATATATGAGTAGCCTTCTCGTGGGACGACCTTACCTTCACTAGTAGGCATTTTCTTTGAGGCCAAGCAAGCTAAAAACAGTGGTGTGAGAATATCGTGGAAAGTGTATAATCGTTATAACAGGACTGACGACGACGTATTTAAATTAAAACGCTGTATAAATAATTATATCTCATGCACTATATTTTATTTTATAACAAAAAGGTGCGAGATATTTATATTCTAAAACCTCAAGATACCTTCAAAGAGGTGTTTAAAGAAATTATAATATTAACTGTAGCCTCTCAGTATATTTTTGAAATTTTATGTACTCGTAATTTGCAGTTTTTTAACCTAGTTTATTTATACATGGTGTTTCAAAACTACCTGTTAGAAATGAAGCTACTCGGAATCAAACTTTCTCCTAGAAGCATGGGTTGACGTATGAAAAAGACAATCGAATTTCCGTATAAAACAGAAGGGTCACGTGATCGATTTGATATGGGAAGTCAAAATTGTTTTATCGTTTTTTTTAATGTTTCTTGAAAAAGACGATTACTTACTGATATCGAGTAGGTCCCTTCATCCTAACGGGTAAATTAGAAAAAACTTGTATCTAAACTCTGATTTTTCAGTAGATAGACCAAAATGACATTACATGGGTGGCTACTTATTCGAAATTTAAAAATGTTGATATACCTTAACACATTAACCGCCATGGTGGTCACCAGTGACCCCCAAACAATATTTTTCTATTGTGTCCTGTTTTGTGGCAGTCAAAGCCTTAATAATCAAAATTTCAATATCGTCAATAGTTGTTTTTAACCGATGGTTACATATTCAAATAAAATCTCTTAATAAAAATCTAGTTTCCTAAAAAGAGCATCAATATTTCTTATTATTTATTTATAGAAAATATATAAAAAAGTACGTCAAAATATAGAATATAGTCAACAATATTGATTTTTAATACTTTTAGAAAAACTATTCTATGTATAACTTTCATATAAAGCTTTATGTTACGTTATACATAATATATTATTTAATGTAATGTGTACAGCCGAATTATTGAATAATCGTATTAGAAGACCATTTTAATAGCGTACAATTGAATAGTTACAACACTATTGGTACCACGCTGGCAACATAAAAAAATTAAAAGTTCGATTGAAGCCGTCATTCTGGTCTATCTAAATCAGAGTATAGTTCTACAGTTTTGATATCTTAGGAAGTTATAACATACCTCAGCGGCTTTTGGCACGTGGAAGCTGTACGTGTTGATGAGCTGGTATATCTGCCGGTTTGGTGGGATCACGTCTCGCGCCGTTAACGGCATGATTTTTGATTCTGATGGCCTGGGAATAAGGTTTAATTTTGATAATTATTTGCGCGTTGATTGATAGGTTATTGGGTCGGATAAGTTGTAATTTGATTCTTGGATAATAATGTTAACAGCGTGTGGCCTGTGATGGAAGTAAAATAAATAATCAATGATTCTACAGAGTTTACGTAGTTAAATTGACTATTAATTCAGAGAAATAGCAATTCAAAGTTATAATCACTAATGAATGCAAATCAAAATCGCTAACTCGTTGTAGTAAATGACAATGTCAATATCTATGACTGGACACATTTGTTTGCAATACATTGCTGGTTCGTATTATTTTGTTAGAAAATAATAAAACATTTATTTTTAATTATGGGAAAATAAAACCATTTACAATTGATTACTTCATAAAGAGCATATATTTTAAATTTTTGCTCCTTTTACAAGCCAGAACCGTATAGCTCGTTTACCTACGTTATATCGCAGCTTCAAATGTCGCATCAGATGCTCAAAAACTAACAAACGCGTGAAACATCACTACACCGAAAACGCAATTACACAACGCTATAAGTTTTATTTGATCCTTAAGCGGGCAGAACCAATAAAAAAATCATTGGATTTGAACCCTGAGTCAACGGAGTAAAGTTCAAAATTTGCTGCAATATATTTGACACTGCCTTGTAAAGCGAATCGCGTCTCCTTAAGGCCGCAAACTGGACGGGCGCGGGTGCGGGCGCGGGGGCGACTGCGGCACGAGCGGTAAGGCTGTCGCTCGCCGCCCGCGCCGCGTGCCTCCAGAACGGTTAATACAAACTTAAGCATAAATATTAAAATAAAGCGAGCTTCGCGCGAGCCCCCGCGCCCGTCCAGTTTGCGGCCTTAAAGAGGCCTGCGCGTGCTCCCTCTCGCTCGCTGACGAAGCTCACCTAACGACGGGCTCGGCGTGCTCGAGCAGCGCGTGCTCCCTCTCGCTCGCCGCGTGCTCACCTGGCGACGGGCTCGGCGTGCTCGAGCAGCGCGTGCTCCCTCTCGCTCGCCGCGTGCTCCCTCTCGCTCGCCGCGTGCTCACCTGGCGACGGGCTCGGCGTGCTCGAGCAGCGCGTGCTCCCTCTCGCTCGCCGCGTGCTCCCTCTCGCTCGCCGCGTGCTCCCTCTCGCTCGCCGCGTGCTCCCTCTCGCTCGCCGCGTGCTCCCTCTCGCTCGCCGCGTGCTCACCTGGCGACGGGCTCGGCGTGCTTGAGCAGCGCGTGCGGCTGCAGCGCGTGCTCCCTCTCGCTCGCCGCGTGCTCCCTCTCGCTCGCCGCGTGCTCACCTGGCGACGGGCTCGGCGTGCTTGAGCAGCGCGTGCGGCTGCAGCGCGTGCTCCCTCTCGCTCGCCGCGTGCTCCCTCTCGCTCGCCGCGTGCTCACCTGGCGACGGGCTCGGCGTGCTTGAGCAGCGCGTGCGGCTGCAGCGCGTGCTCCCTCTCGCTCGCCGCGTGCTCCCTCTCGCTCGCCGCGTGCTCACCTGGCGACGGGCTCGGCGTGCTTGAGCAGCGCGTGCGGCTGCAGCGCGTGCTCCCTCTCGCTCGCCGCGTGCTCCCTCTCGCTCGCCGCGTGCTCACCTGGCGACGGGCTCGGCGTGCTTGAGCAGCGCGTGCGGCTGCAGCGCGTGCTCCCTCTCGCTCGCCGCGTGCTCCCTCTCGCTCGCCGCGTGCTCACCTGGCGACGGGCTCGGCGTGCTTGAGCAGCGCGTGCGGCTGCAGCGCGTGCTCCCTCTCGCTCGCCGCGTGCTCCCTCTCGCTCGCCGCGTGCTCACCTGGCGACGGGCTCGGCGTGCTTGAGCAGCGCGTGCGGCTGCAGCGCGTGCTCCCTCTCGCTCGCCGCGTGCTCCCTCTCGCTCGCCGCGTGCTCCCTCTCGCTCGCCGCGTGCTCACCTGGCGACGGGCTCGGCGTGCTTGAGCAGCGCGTGCGGCTGCAGCGCGTGCTCCCTCTCGCTCGCCGCGTGCTCCCTCTCGCTCGCCGCGTGCTCACCTGGCGACGGGCTCGGCGTGCTTGAGCAGCGCGTGCGGCTGCAGCGCGTGCTCCCTCTCGCTCGCCGCGTGCTCCCTCTCGCTCGCCGCGTGCTCACCTGGCGACGGGCTCGGCGTGCTTGAGCAGCGCGTGCGGCTGCAGCGCGTGCTCCCTCTCGCTCGCCGCGTGCTCCCTCTCGCTCGCCGCGTGCTCACCTGGCGACGGGCTCGGCGTGCTTGAGCAGCGCGTGCGGCTGCAGCGCGTGCTCCCTCTCGCTCGCCGCGTGCTCCCTCTCGCTCGCCGCGTGCTCACCTGGCGACGGGCTCGGCGTGCTTGAGCAGCGCGTGCGGCTGCAGCGCGTGCTCCCTCTCGCTCGCCGCGTGCTCCCTCTCGCTCGCCGCGTGCTCACCTGGCGACGGGCTCGGCGTGCTTGAGCAGCGCGTGCGGCTGCAGCGCGTGCTCCCTCTCGCTCGCCGCGTGCTCCCTCTCGCTCGCCGCGTGCTCACCTGGCGACGGGCTCGGCGTGCTTGAGCAGCGCGTGCGGCTGCAGCGCGTGCTCCCTCTCGCTCGCCGCGTGCTCCCTCTCGCTCGCCGCGTGCTCCCTCTCGCTCGCCGCGTGCTCCCTCTCGCTCGCCGCGTGCTCACCTGGCGACGGGCTCGGCGTGCTTGAGCAGCGCGTGCGGCTGCAGCGCGTGCTCCCTCTCGCTCGCCGCGTGCTCCCTCTCGCTCGCCGCGTGCTCCCTCTCGCTCGCCGCGTGCTCACCTGGCGACGGGCTCGGCGTGCTTGAGCAGCGCGTGCGGCTGCAGCGCGTGCTCCCTCTCGCTCGCCGCGTGCTCCCTCTCGCTCGCCGCGTGCTCCCTCTCGCTCGCCGCGTGCTCCCTCTCGCTCGCCGCGTGCTCCCTCTCGCTCGCCGCGTGCTCACCTGGCGACGGGCTCGGCGTGCTTGAGCAGCGCGTGCGGCTGCAGCGCGTGCTCCCTCTCGCTCGCCGCGTGCTCCCTCTCGCTCGCCGCGTGCTCCCTCTCGCTCGCCGCGTGCTCCCTCTCGCTCGCCGCGTGCTCCCTCTCGCTCGCCGCGTGCTCACCTGGCGACGGGCTCGGCGTGCTTGAGCAGCGCGTGCGGCTGCAGCGCGTGCTCCCTCTCGCTCGCCGCGTGCTCCCTCTCGCTCGCCGCGTGCTCCCTCTCGCTCGCCGCGTGCTCACCTGGCGACGGGCTCGGCGTGCTTGAGCAGCGCGTGCGGCTGCAGCGCGTGCTCCCTCTCGCTCGCCGCGTGCTCCCTCTCGCTCGCCGCGTGCTCACCTGGCGACGGGCTCGGCGTGCTCGAGCAGCGCGTGCTCCCTCTCGCTCGCCGCGTGCTCCCTCTCGCTCGCCGCGTGCTCCCTCTCGCTCGCCGCGTGCTCACCTGGCGACGGGCTCGGCGTGCTTGAGCAGCGCGTGCGGCTGCAGCGCGTGCTCCCTCTCGCTCGCCGCGTGCTCCCTCTCGCTCGCCGCGTGCTCACCTGGCGACGGGCTCGGCGTGCTTGAGCAGCGCGTGCGGCTGCAGCGCGTGCTCCCTCTCGCTCGCCGCGTGCTCCCTCTCGCTCGCCGCGTGCTCACCTGGCGACGGGCTCGGCGTGCTCGAGCAGCGCGTGCTCCCTCTCGCTCGCCGCGTGCTCCCTCTCGCTCGCCGCGTGCTCACCTGGCGACGGGCTCGGCGTGCTCGAGCAGCGCGTGCTCCCTCTCGCTCGCCGCGTGCTCCCTCTCGCTCGCCGCGTGCTCCCTCTCGCTCGCCGCGTGCTCACCTGGCGACGGGCTCGGCGTGCTCGAGCAGCGCGTGCTCCCTCTCGCTCGCCGCGTGCTCCCTCTCGCTCGCCGCGTGCTCCCTCTCGCTCGCCGCGTGCTCCCTCTCGCTCGCCGCGTGCTCCCTCTCGCTCGCCGCGTGCTCCCTCTCGCTCGCCGCGTGCTCACCTGGCGACGGGCTCGGCGTGCTCGAGCAGCGCGTGCTCCCTCTCGCTCGCCGCGTGCTCCCTCTCGCTCGCCGCGTGCTCCCTCTCGCTCGCCGCGTGCTCACCTGGCGACGGGCTCGGCGTGCTCGAGCAGCGCGTGCTCCCTCTCGCTCGCCGCGTGCTCCCTCTCGCTCGCCGCGTGCTCCCTCTCGCTCGCCGCGTGCTCACCTGGCGACGGGCTCGGCGTGCTCGAGCAGCGCGTGCTCCCTCTCGCTCGCCGCGTGCTCCCTCTCGCTCGCCGCGTGCTCCCTCTCGCTCGCCGCGTGCTCCCTCTCGCTCGCCGCGTGCTCCCTCTCGCTCGCCGCGTGCTCCCTCTCGCTCGCCGCGTGCTCACCTGGCAACGGGCTCGGCGTGCTTGAGCAGCGCGTGCGGCTGCAGCTCCTGCGGGCGGCGCGCGGCGAGCGCCACGGCGCGCAGCCCCTCGGCGGCGTGCAGCACGAGCCGCGCGCCGAAGTCCGGCTTCAGCCCGTGGAACTCGACCGTGTACGAGACCGTGATGTCGCCGATGTTCGCCCAGTACTTTGCGATCGCTATCTCGAGGGTCACGCCGCCCTGGAAACAAATACATAAATTAAATATGCGCCAGACAACACACCGATTGTTGTGGTTTCGAAGTAAGGAATTATATCGAGGGTGTCTCCCATTAATACAGTATTTAAGTATTAATGGGAGACACCATAACCATCCATAGCCTCATTTAAGGAGACGCAGGGCGTCGAGAATCGCGTGCGGCGTGGATTCTTGCGGTGCGTTAGGCGTTTTTACAGTTTATAGTAAGGTGGAGCGTCTAGCGACCTGAGTCATCCCACGCGCTAATTCAAACTATAAAAATGTAGCCACATTCGCAGCCCGCCGCGTTCCCGTGTTTCAAAAAGTGATAGAAAACCTACTGCGTCATTCGGCGAAGGACTAAGGATCTTTGCGTGCGTCCCCCGCCGCTCCATTTACCGCGTCAGTCGCAGCGCTAGTCAACTCGTGAAGTTTACGGCGGCTATCAAATGACTCCAGTTTTTAATTGCCGAAAGTAGAAATATTTTTTTACAGCCTTTTTGCGCATTCGACCAATTCATTACAATAAAGTACTAAAACGAGACCATTGACATACCTTTTTTATAACTTAAAAGTATGTGAGCTACTTAACCAATCGATGTAGCAGTCACTGCTTTCGGTCTATTACTTCAAGAGAAAACGAACTAAATGGAACTCTGTTTTTTTGCAAACAAATGTAAGCTTAGGTGCTTTTAACTAATTTAATGTACCTTTTTAGCAGTTGTGGATATTTTCGTTTGATAGAGACGACTTTTTGTAGATAAAAGCATTTTATTTCAATTCCGTAGGGCCTTTAAAGCTATGTTTTTTTATGAAAAAAGAAATGAGTATCAAATTTTCAAATGGCCGCCTTTTCTAAAATATTGAGATTTGACCCCACTTATGGGGATGTTTTCTCGATGAAATTACTCGTAGAATCCACCCTAAGGGTTTGACGGGTCCGAAAAACAACACATTATATATATATTACCCTGCCGATTTCGGCTACGGTGACTGCTACCGATTAATTATTTGCGGAAGAGCTAGGATCATCAGCTCTCGCATGTGCCATTTAATGGCTAAAGTATCCAATCTTACTAGCAAAAGTGCGCAGGCAAAGGCTGCATGCAGACTCTATACGGCAAAAAATACTAGAAAAAAGACGATTACGTCGTATATGGCATACTAGTCGGCATCCAAACGATAAAAAAGAAATCAATAAAGCCATATGGGAACTGTCAATTCTTATTAAGGAAGCAAACAATACTGCCCTAAATATATACTTGGAAGGACTGTAAACTCCAAAACAGACTAATTAATTACTCTGGAATACATGTAAAAAAATTAATCGTCCACTCCAACACATACCACTTTTGCGTAGGCATGATTCTCGGTGGATTAGAACCACTCAAAACAAAGCTGAGGCCTTTGAAAACCATCTGGGTCAGGTATTCAAGCAAAACGACGCGGCGCCCAATATGGATGAAACATATATCGACTCCACCATCGACCAAGACTTTCAATTGACAACATTTCATTTTTTTAAAGGTATGAAAATTCGAAAACCGTTTCGAGATTTAGCGATTCTAAACACGTTGAACATTTATTCAGATTTTTTTCCGCTGTATTTTTACAGTTAAATGAAAAAGACTGAAAAGAACGTGGAAGTTGGCATTTCACAGGTTACGCCTTTGCAATGACATTTCATGCAGAAAAAAAATGCTTTTGAACTTTGAGCTTGCTGTCAGTTGTCACTTTCACGTTAAGTGTTGTTGTTGTTTCCGGTATTGTATTGGGTATTATCGATAAATTACGATGTGGTTAATTGAAGATTATTAAAAAAAAACATTTTCATTCAAATGAATTTTGAGTTCAGATACGAAATAATCATAATGATTCCTCATTCGTAATATGATTGATTTTTGTAGTTGTGAGAAATATTGGAGTAATTTTCAGACATCATAATAATATTAAATAAGAAATGTTGCAACATTGTTTTATTTGGTTACTTTTAACATAACTTAAGGTAATGTTACATAATAAAGTTAAATTAAATACTCGATGGATATACCATTGATATCGACATCTTAATTCTAGAATTGATACAGACCACAACACTATAAACGTCCGGTTTTTTTTATCAAATAAAGCAAAGACGTGACCTCGTGACATCCAACTTCATGTACTTACGCTCTTTTAGAATAGAGAGTTTTTAAACAATTACTATTAGAGAAAATACTGAAAAGAAATAAAAATAAAAAAATACGGGTGCCTTAATTTTTGAAGTTCTTTTAATAAAAAAAATAAAAATGTGCATATAAAAATTTTGAAATATGGTCAATTGTATATAACTCTGAAACTGGTGACGCCCAAGGAAGTATGAAGGGACATAAAAACACTTAAGAAGAACAAAGCACCAGGATTTGACATGATCGATAAAAAAACCTTTGGACATTCCCACACATCGCCATCTAGTCCCAAAGTAAGCTACTCAAAGCTTGTGTTATGGGTGTCAGATAACGGATATAATACTTAAATACTTTTTGTTTGTAAATACATACATAATATACATAGAAAACACCGAGACCAATACAAAGACATGTTCATGCACACAAATGTTTCAAATTCAAAATATTTATTCAATTTGGGACACAATATGCAACTTATGAACGTCAAATGTACAGTGAAAAATAAAATAAAAATAAAATAAAAACAAATGTGACCCGAAAGGGCCGAATCATGTCTCCTTATCTTTTGGACCCTACCAGCGCTTCGAGACAGAACACAGACAATTGGGCAAGTGCTGAGAAGAAACGCCGGAACAAACTCAGTCACCACTAGCTGCCGTAAAATCAAAATCATCAAAGGTAAGTACATCAGTCGGTGCAGGCTGGACGGACCACACATTCGTGTCGTTCAGGTAGTCTTGAACCTTATAATAGCCTTTAATTAGACATAAGCGTGTTTTTAACGTGTTTCTTAAATTTACCAACCGGCAATTCGACAAGATTGTGTTGTATATTATTAAAGATTTTTATACAATTTCCCATGAACGAATTACTAGTTTTAACTAATCTGAAGTTAGGAACGACAAGCTTGTGTTTATTTCTTGTGTTATATGAGTGAATGTCGCTCTTCTTCATGAAATTATTTAAATTTTAACGGACGTACATTATATTGTCAAAAATGTATTAAGAAGCCACAGTTAATATGTTGATTTTCTTAAAGACCTCTCTCAGGGAGTCACGAGGACTAAGTTTATAAATAGCACGAATGGCTCTTTTCTGCAAAATAAATATGGAATCAATGTCTGCAGCAGAACCCCACAAGAGAAGACCGTAAGACATAATACTGTGGAAGTAACTAAAATACACAAGCCTCGCCGTTTCAACATCAGTCAGATACCTTATTTTTCTAACTGCAAAGGCAGCTGAGCTTAGCCTTCTAGCAAGGGCTTCAATATGAGGTCCCCACTGTAATTTTGAGTCAAGTGTAATGCCCAGAAATACAGTGGAGTCTATTAAGACTAGATTATTACCATTTAGTACAATATTTGGTGTAAGTTGCTTTACATTAGGCAAAGTGAATTTTACACATTTAGTTTTACTAGCATTCAGCAACAAGTTATTGGTGGTGAACCAATTCAATACTTTGGAGAGAGTATTGTATACTTCGTCAAATTTTTCATCATGTCTTTTCATTTTAAAGATCAAAGAAGTATTATCAGCAAACAGAACTATCTCACAAAGATTTTTGGAATAAAATGGCAGGTCGTTTACATATATCAAGAAAAGTAAAGGCCCCAATATTGAGCCCTGGGGGACCCCCATTTGAAGAGGGGCTCCGGAAGAGTAGGTACCATTTATGTTAACTGATTGTATTCTACCTGATAAGTACGAACTTAACAACTTAGATGAGTTTTCCGAGACACCATAGTGTTCTAACTTAATGAGCAGTGTCTGATGGTCTACACAATCAAACGCCTTTGATAAATCACAGAATACACCTACGGCATCATGTTTGTCTTCATAAGCATCAAGAATGTGTCTGATGAGTGCTACTCCGGCATCAGTTGTATTTCTACCTTTAGAGAACCCAAACTGTTTTTCTTGTAGTAAATTATTAAGTTTAAATTGGGAAAGTAATTGATTATAAATGAGTTTTTCAAAAATTTTACTTATTGTGGGTAATATTGAAATAGGCCTAAAATTGCTGGGACTTTTGACTCCTGATTTAAATAAAGGGACAACCTTACTATGTTTCAATAAATTTGGAAACTGATTTTGGTCAATACATTCATTAAAGATATAAGATAAGTAAGGAGCTATTAGAGGTATAATGGGTTTTATTGTGTCTATTGATATACCCGATTTATCCTCTGTTTTCTTTTGTTTTAATTCTTTAAATGTTTTTATGATGTCTAAAGGACCAATATTTCTGAATTTAAATGAGGATTCGCACCTATGAACACTCGACACTAGTAATGATTTCGCGTGACTTGAGCAAGAACTCAACTGTTTAGTCGTCTCTATAGGAATATTACAGAAGTAATCCTCAAAAACGTTTGCTACCTCGTCATCAGATTTAATAAGCTTGTTGTTTATTTCTAGACTAAATTTGTTATCATTAGATTTCGTTTTACATGTTTCTTTATTTATAATATTCCATGTTTCTTTGATTTTATTACTAGCTTTTTTAATTTTATCGCGTATGTAGATCGACTTAGCTACATAGCAAACTCTTTTGAAAATTTTTGAGTACCTCTTAACGTACTCATGAAACGATAGATCCTTTCTATATGCTTTTTTGTTATACAATTCAAACATTTTTTACCTACTTGTATAAACTCCTCGTGTAGTCCAGTCACTGAATTTCGGTTTACAGTTATTGATAACTATTTTCTTTTGAGGGAAAGTAATATCAAATTGTTTTTTAACTACCTGAAATAATTGTTCATACAAGTCACTAGCATTTTTTTTTATCAAAAGGTATAAACGGTATTTTATCACTTACAAGGTTTTTAAATTTGTCCTTACGAGATGCAGTGACCGGCCTGCATTTGATTTCTAGACGAGGTGGAATAAAACGGTTCTGTGGTGTAACTATCTGACCGCAATGATCCGATTTTACAAAATTAATAATAGATTGTTTGATGATTTTACAGTTGCAGAGAATATTATCTAAGCAAGTAGCTGTTGTAGGAGTTACTCTAGTGGGCTCAGCAAAAACCGGAGTGAGGTCAAATGATTTGAAAATGCTCAAAAACCGAACACGATGTTTCTCCGTAATATCTATAATGTCCACATTGAAATCTCCACATACAACTACTTTCGTTGTAGTTTTACATATTTTGTTTAACACATTTTCCATTACAGATTCAAATAATTTAAAGTTTCCACTTGGGGGTCTATAAATACAGACAATAATGTAGTCGTCCAGCTCCGCACACGATATCTTAATTGTTCGCTCAATAGTGAGAGACACTATGTCTTTTCGCTCTTTACATTTTAGTTTATTATTAATTACTATAAGTGTCCCGCCGCGAATGGCAGTCTCCCTAGTGAACGAACTAATAAGATTATATTTATCTATCGATAACATCAGTTTATGAATATTCATTTTATTTAAAAACAAATCAATTTCCAAATCTTTTCCAGAAAAGCCTTGATATTAAAAAAAAAAAAGATTGTTTGTTATTGGAACTGATTCCAATGGTTGAATATTCATGTCAATAATCTGCTCAATAAAAGCAGATTTGGTAGCCAAGTTCTTGGCTGAATAGTCAAAATAATATGATAGCGACATTGCCATCTGTCGTTTGAAATAATTATTAACATAATAATTATCTCGCGTCAAATATACTTCGTTTTTAAAATAATTATTCATGTCAAGTAGGTGGAATTTATTCACCTCATAAGATGTCAATTTATGCAGTTGCAAATTAATTTTATTAATTTGCAACTCTTAAAGTAAGAATCAAGTTTGTATTGTGCGGGGATCGAACCCGCAACCCGTTGCGTAGTAGGCGATTTCTCGACCACTACACCAGACGGGTCGTCAACCTAGATGAATCAAAATCATAGTTTACCTAACATTGCTATTCAATGCAGTCATAGTTTACCGAAGAATACTATTGAATGCAGTAATGAGAGTAGGATATTTCCCGGACCTATGGAAAGAATCAAATGTGATAATGATTCAAAAGCTTGGACGAATAAACCAACTGGACGCGCAATGACGGGCAATTTCGCTTGTGCCCCCTTAGCCACGAAGCGGGCTTTTTGGCCTCACTTACAGGTGACGTCTTGTCAGTATGGTGATAGAGATCAGTGAGAAACATTGACGGAAAAAATGGGTAAATTTGGCTTATTTTTGTGTAAAAATTATAGCGGCAAGACAAAAAATATTCATTTTCATCCGTAAGTAACGTTTTATCCCAAAAAAGCTGATATTTTTCATGAAAATAGTGAAATGTGTTTTTCAAGAGTAAAGTAACATTGCCATTTAAAAAAGTGGTGGTCAGTTACTACAAAATCAACAAGATAACGTATACTTTATACGGTAGGATTGTCGTATGTTTATCATTCGTTCTTATGTCAGTTTAATTTTAATTGTGCTTGACAATTGTCGATAAATCGTATCGATAAACATTCATTAAATATTTAATATAAATTCTTTTAAAATACAATGATAAATTTGTAAAAAGTTTCACTCGAGAGTAGATTAAGGTAATCTTAAAAATACAACAGTTTGCTTTTAAATTTTAAACTTCATATTTTATGACAATACATCTTTAAAATTTAATTTCAGATTTCTTGTGGATCCATTAAGTAATATAAAGTGGGTCGAAGGGAGACAAAATGGGTCCCCACAAAACATCGCCGAATATGTGGTATCCATTTAACACTAGTGTGATTTAATGCTAACGCGAAAATCTACTGCTTAGTTATCCCATAGGAGGATTTAAATGGTGCTGGGCTGTATGTACTTATGGTCGGTTTCACAATGTCTTAGGAAGTTCTAGTTAGTGTTACTTGCCAGACCGTTCATATAAACGTTCTATGTTTCAGTTGTTCATTCGAATGGTTTGTGCATTAAACATGTCCATAATGTTTAATTTATTGTTTTAGTGATAAAAATTATACATCTTTTTACAAAAGATTCGTTCATTCATTTGTTCCGCACATATCGATAAAAAAATATCGACACTAACATGCACTAAATGTCAAAAATTGACACGACACCCTCCCCCCGCCCCGCAGAAATTGGCTAATGATGTTTTCATACATTCGCTCTTGCGTTTCATATCCAGTGGTTAATTCATCCAAGTTCAAAAGCCTGAAAAACCAATTCAAGAGATCACATCATGTAGACCAATTAGCTTACTACTGATGATGTCAAAACTTTTAGAGAAGTCGCTACTCCATAGGAACGCTATCGAAGAGAAGTCGATCATCCCGAATCAATTTGGCTTCAGAAAAAAAAAACGCAACGGTGGAGCAAGTGCACAGAGTCTGCAGGGTGATTAGAAAATCCATGGAACAAAAAGAATTGCAAAAAGAACTGCTTGGCAGTTTTCCTGGATATGCAGCAGGCCTTTGACACTGTTTGGCACAAAGGCTTGTTGTATAGAATAAAATTCACTCTACCACACACATTTTGTAATGTCTTGAAATCCTAATTGAGTGATAGATATATTGTTTCTGCTCAGGGATACCTACCTGTGACTTATCTGGAAAAAACATGTTCAAACAAAACGGTACGAAATAAACTTAAAATACTATGATTCTGAATTCTATAATAGCCTATGATGGTGGCTTAGGCGAAATTCTCTTCAATTAAAATCGATAAAAAAAAGTTTTAATGAATTACTTAATTTTAATACTTGCTTTAGCTACTATATCAATGCAACTTTATGACTCTTTCGGATCGGACAGGTTTTTTTTACATATTGTAGACACTCACCATAACTTGGAAGGGCAGAAGCGTAGGCGCCTCCGAGGTCACGTTGACCATCTTCTGCGTCTCGTGGCAGCGGCACGAGCGCCGCGGCAGTATCTGCATGGTGTGCACCAGGAAGCGGCCCGTCTTGTCTTGCTCGCTCGTGAACAGTTTCAGGACACCCCACGTGGCGTCCGTGGGCACTGGAAATTGAAACATTTGATACAAACTGTTAGCCCAACGAAAACGGAACGTCCCTTTTTGCGTTGTCTATGGCAGTCGATGACGTCTGTCAGTAGAGTCCTCTCCCTTTCCGCGTCTCGTCTCGGTCGGACGTTGCTTGCGCGTATTGATGTGATCTAATATTGTAAATGTCCCCGTAATGTTTACTAAAATATATTTGTAAGCCAAAACGTATGTGGTTTGTATTGTGTTTGGCCCTGGCATCCGATTACATTATTTAAGATCAGTATGATTTTGATATTTTATTTTATAACTCGTACCTTTCCCAGTCAAGGTCTAATAATACGTTGCATTTTTTATGCTTAAGAAAGTATTTATGTTTGACTTATTTATTTTACAAGCGGTCCCCCGCAACTGCGGCCGCGCGTTTGAGTTTGCTCTTAATTATTTCGATAATTAAGTTCAGTAAAATTATATTTGGTTAGGGCTGAACTGATGGCTACTAGCAGGGTCACAGGTGACGGATAGTGATCGGCCACCAGTTATAGTGGTTAGCTTTGAATATGTTGAATAAGCAGTTCCCGACCTAACTGTAAACCTTCTGTGTACCGTTTAAAAGTAAAATAAATAAATCTGAATCGAATTTGTATGTTACTTGCATTTCTGTAGTGTACCAAATAAATGTTATTCCTTCCTTTTTTAACACGCTTATATTAGCTTTACTTGTAACTATGTATATAAGAAAATCTTGGTATCTTAATTTGATCCACTTTCCGGTCTTCGATTTGGATGAAATATTGCACACGCTCTGAGTTCTGATGACAATACATGACTTGCTAAGAAACGTCATTAAAAAACCGATATGGCGGCCTCCTTAAGATTGGACAGGCTATTTATATGTACCCTCATTATATGGGTATGAAATGAAATGGTTTGCTGTCGGGAATACGAAAAAAAATAGTACGTGCCTTAAATCCAACATGGCGGACATCCAAGATGGTGGATTGGCTATTTGAAATGCACCCCCCATGATATGGGTATTAAATGAAAGGTAACTGCCTCGGTGGCGTAGCGGGAGGAGGGTCGCACTTTAAAGCGACGGCTGCGCCAGATGTCCCGGGTCGGGCCAAAATATACACCTGATTTTTTCTGTTCAGAAATTCTTAGGGTAGCCCGGAGTTTGCAAATTGGCGGTGTTTCACCCCCGTGCCTCGGAAAAGAACGTAAAGCCGTTGGTCCTGCGCCTGATCTCTCTCCGGTCGTGTCAGATTGCTGTCCCATCGGGCTATGAGAGCGAAAGGAATAAAGAGTGAACCTGCGTTTGCGCACACACTTGTGCACTATAATATGACCCGCGCAGTCGGTAAGTTGTTGTGATTGGCCACCGTAGTCGAAATCGGCTAGGGGGACTATTATAAAAGAAAGGGTTTGCTGAATGGGATACGAAAAAAATGAAAAAGCGTGTTTTTTTTAATTTTTAAACTATTATAATAATATTTTTTAACTAAAATCGTGTCGCATCACTCACCAATGACAAAGTGCCGCTTGATAGTGGCGGGGCGGAACAGCTGGTCGCTGAGCGCCAGGTCGGGCGCGTGCGGCGCGGCGCTGAGCGGCGCGGGCTGCAGCACCGTGACGGGCACGCGCAGCACCGGCCCCTTGCCCACGCACGACGCGTCGTACGCGTTTATGCTGACGGAGAATATGTGCTTTTAGTTTTGATTGAGCGGCTTGGACATTGCAGCTGACGAGGTTAAGGTAGGATAGGTTTGGGGGGGAAAATACCTGGGGAGATAGGATAGGATAAGATAAGGAAACAGGTAACTAAATTTTTAAGGAAATACACATAGAAGACTCTAATATAAGGTCTAACAAAATCAACTGCATTCCTTCTTGGGGATAATTCTGACGCTCAAATACAACAACTTTTTGTATGGGACCTGTCCGCGCCGCTCAAGCCTCGGCCCACCGGGCGGGTCGCGGGAGGGACCAGCTCTCGCGTCGCTCCGAGGACACTCGCCCACTTCCACCCGACCGCCGTACGAAGCACGCGACCGCGACCGATACGCACCGCCATCGCGCCGCCATTTTGTTGTAATAATTATTTTTGAAAATCAGTAAACCTATCATCAAACAGTCTTCTGCTTTTATTTCATTCTACACAACGCAGCAGCTTCACAACGCAGCAGCAACATCATAATCCCAAAAAAAAAAACACTTTCCCATACTAGAGTGCCGATCAGCTGATTCCAGTTTGTATAAAGAAGTCAAAAAAAAGCTTGGGATTTTGATGTTGGTCCCATACAAAAAGTTGTTTTATTTTAGCAACAGAATCATCACCGTGAAGGAATGCAGTTGATTTTGTTAAACCCTGTATTTATTCATATCATTTAATCCTAAAATACAGGTAAAGGCAAATGAATAGTGAATGAATTTTACTGACTGAAATTATTTTAAAAGTTTATAAAAAAATGTTTACTTACACTATTTGACTAGCAAAGAAAAACGGACTTTAAGTGCGTTGCATGAAAGCGGAAGGTACCTGGCGTAGTGCGGGCCGGGCGGCAGCGCGGGTATGTCGACGCGTACGGCGATGGGCCGCGCGGCGTTGCTCAAGTCCAAGTAAGAAGGGAGAGAGATCCACGGCGCGTCGCAGGACAGCACTAGTCGTAGGCCGAACGAGATCTGCTTCGGGATTACCGCACAATCTGAAAGACGTGATACTTTTATAATAACACTTTCGCGTTCAGTACTCCAGAGACAATAGAATTTTTATTGTTATGACTTCTATAAACCTTCACCGTCCACAAATGAGTAAGTTCATCATGATAAACACGGTTATAACTATATATAAAAGAAATGGCGATCATTGAATACTGGTTTATTTTGTATAACCACGTAAATTACTGGACTCTAATTAGTTTCATTTTTTTTACTTCACGAACCAATAACTAGATTAGTGCTTTTCTCTCTTTATTCTTCTAGATTAGTCCTTTCTATTAGGACCATGCGCGATGACAGCGTCACAAACTATTGGAGAACGGACGTTGAAATGACATATAGGTCGGCTGTCATTACGAAAAGTAATTAAACCAAAGTTATTTCGATGAAATATTGTAATTATTCATGTATTACATTTAGTTAAATTAAGCTATAGTAACAGTATAATTCACGGAGACGTAAATTTTGTACTGAACTTGCTAAAGAAATGGTGACAGGCGTCCGAAGTCCTCCAAAGATATCTTTTTTGGCCACTGCGAGCGCTGTCATCGATTCGGGTTCCCCAACCACTACTACTGTTTATTTCGTACACAGCGAATGTAATTATTTTATAGATTTTGTTAATAAAATAAATACTGCATTACTGTGAGAGATGTAATTTGTAACTCAGATACAAAAGTACTAATTTTTTGTAACATAATTTCTAAACTACATGATACTACGAATGAAATATGTACACTATACTGTGAGAGATGTTAATTGTAACACTGCTGCACTGATACCAAAAGATAGCTACCTCTTTATAAAGGGTGTTGATTTGGTCAGTTAAATCAAACTCAGGGATGATAATATGAGTTATGCATATTCTAAAAAAATAATATTTTCTTGTAATTATATTCAAGTTTAATATAAGAAAATCTCTTCACAACATTGTAAAAAATGACAAAACGAATGGGAAAACCCGCACCCTCGCGCATAGCTAGCGCGTATTAAGAAATACTACACCATAGCCAGTAAGCTACAAAGAGGCTACCTGGTGTTGGTAGTTATGACTCGATCGCTATATCGCATTAAAAAATATATGTGTTTTTTCCATTTCAAAAAGTAATATTTTAAAAATTTTTTTTTAGCATCAGCATCATTTGTACATCCACCCCTGAGACGCTCGTTGCCGACCAAAACAACACCCTGTATAGATTTGCAAGGTCATGAACAAAAATTGAATCTAAAAACAATGAAGCGTTGGTTACTTTGACATACCCTCACAGCAAGAGCGAGGTTGTTTCTGAATCTTAAATCCACTTGGTTCTGTTACCGTATCTACAAATCAAAATCATTTTTCAGACAGTAAACCCCATAGTCTTTTATAGCTTGACCCTCAGAGAAAGCTATTTTTTTCGTATTAATTTGTTGCACAAAATTTATGGAAGGAATGAACTTCATAACTCTGACGGTTTCCCTTAGATTTTCTATAGAAATTGAAAACGTCTAATAGCATTCTCTGAGAGGCTTTATTAAACAAGGTAAAAATCAGCACAACCAACTCAGACAATAATTAACGACCAAAATCAAAGTATCAAAAATCCATACCATCTTCGGAGTAAGTGTGCGTATGTGTAAAAAGATAATATTCAGTCCATTGATAGATATTCTAAATTATATTTTAGATGATTTTTATTTGTCTTTTGATTTTGGTCGTCAGGCTGCGTTTCCCTAGAAGCTTAGCGGAAAGGAGCTGAGCAGAGCAATGATATTGCTTAAACTTTGCGTGTCAAAGTTTGAGCAAAATCATTGGTTCAATTTGACATTTACGCTATGCGCAACTCCGCTTCAATGGAGACAATAACACCTCGTCTATATTGCACTAGATACAACAGGAACGACGCACATCCTCAGAAACCTCAATTAGAAAAAAAATATTGTATACCATAATATGTAGTCAAATTATTTTTAAATGTAAATTAGGTACAATTTATTCGTTAAAACAGATATACTAATAACGGGCGAACAGCGTGGGTAGACAACAATCTATAATATTTTGAAAAAAGAAAAGCGAGGCTACGATGATGGCTAAGAGGCAGGTGTCACACAAAGAAATCAGATTTCGTAAATCAAATATGATTATCTTCATTTTTCTCTTTTTGTACGTGAAAAGGGAATGCCAGTACAGTCACGGTGTCCCATGGTGACAAAAAGACACTAGTGCGCGCTTAGCCTTTACCTGCATTGAGATAAGAATATTTATTGATTGCACATTTCAAAAGTGAAACTATATATTAGCGAAATACTAAGTTTCATTTTTATTTGCTTCGATGTTTCGACTGAAAGGTGCTTGCAATATATGTCATTTAAATTATTTTTGGAACAAAAATTACCTATGTTAAAATCGATTCTTAACAAACTTCTTTAAGGGTGTGCGTTTAATATGTACCAGTATAAGAGCTAACAAAAGTGTGTCTTCATTGAGAATGGATCATTTGTATATGTATCACTAAAAAGATGCGACTCTGTAAAACGTATCAGCATCATTTGGAACAGCGACTCTCGGAACAACCGTTCTCTAAAAAAAAGTATTTATCTCAGACAACTGCTATTTTCTATCACTGTCTCATCAGCATCGTGCGTATCGCTACGCACTATGCGCGTGGATGACATCGGGGATGCATTCAATTAAAAAATAAAACGTTTTTTTCTCTCTGTTTGGCTCATGTTTTCAAATGTAGATGTAGATTCAAACAAGATTTTTGTCGTTTCATATATCGTGTACGCGACATTTTCGGATGTTTAGCTTCCTTAGCGACGCGTGCCGAACTCAATCTCAAGTTGCAAATGATGAAGATACGTTTTGAAGCGGCGTTTGGGTTTCAAATCAGTGGAATATCTTGAAGTAACGACCCAGAGAGTCGTTTCAGCTAAGATACAAATACAAAAATACAAAATATTTATTTCCTTTAACAAAGATCAGCTTACACTTACTGTGATCTTTTGAGCTTAATAAAGCCAGGAGATACTGCTCTTCCTTAAAAAGATAGTGCTATCTAAGTTCTATCTTTATTTATCTATTCTAATTTAATTTATATTATATGTGTATGTGTGTGTGAGAGAGAGCGAGAGACAGAGAGAGAGAGAGAGAGAGAGAGAGAGAGAGAGAGAGAGAGAGAGAGAGAGAGAGAGAGAGAGCGTGTTTTCAATCCAGTAGTGACTCTATCTCATTGTACGATTTTGGCAACAACCATCTAGTTAGCATCCTTTTACATTCTGAATATTGTTTATTATATATATCTAACTCCCTATGTAGTAGATTGTAAAGGGTGTACTGAGCGAGTTACGTAATTTTTTTTAGCAAATACAGTATTGACTCAAGTATTTTGTGCAACAAGTCTCTTTCTTAGTTACGTCCAGCCCCCATTACATGCTAGTAAAAATATACAACCACATACCTTATAGTAAATTCGGTGCTGATGGTGTGTCATATCAGCCGACTACGTCGGAACGTAAAATCAGCCGCGTAACTTCGGTCGCATAGTGTGTTTAGACACATACAGGTCTAAACACTATGTACAGAATGTTAATTTTTTAGCGTAAACAAGTTGCCACTGACCTGCGTCGTCTTCGTGGCTAGCGGCGAAGTGCGGCTCGACGGTGAGCGGCACGTCGGCGGGCGCGTCGCCGGCGCGCGGCCGCAGCAGCACGCCCTTGGCGCCCGCGCCGCACGACACGCTCAGCGTCACGTCGCGCTCCACCGCCGAGTGGTACGTGCTGAGGAGGTCACTGACCTGCGTCGTCTTCGTGGCTAGCGGCGAAGTGCGGCTCGACGGTGAGCGGCACGTCGGCGGGCGCGTCGCCGGCGCGCGGCCGCAGCAGCACGCCCTTGGCGCCCGCGCCGCACGACACGCTCAGCGTCACGTCGCGCTCCACCGCCGAGTGGTACGTGCTGAGGAGGTCACTGACCTGCGTCGTCTTCGTGGCTAGCGGCGAAGTGCGGCTCGACGGTGAGCGGCACGTCGGCGGGCGCGTCGCCGGCGCGCGGCCGCAGCAGCACGCCCTTGGCGCCCGCGCCGCACGACACGCTCAGCGTCACGTCGCGCTCCACCGCCGAGTGGTACGTGCTGAGGAGGTCACTGACCTGCGTCGTCTTCGTGGCTAGCGGCGAAGTGCGGCTCGACGGTGAGCGGCACGTCGGCGGGCGCGTCGCCGGCGCGCGGCCGCAGCAGCACGCCCTTGGCGCCCGCGCCGCACGACACGCTCAGCGTCACGTCGCGCTCCACCGCCGAGTGGTACGTGCTGAGGAGGTCACTGACCTGCGTCGTCTTCGTGGCTAGCGGCGAAGTGCGGCTCGACGGTGAGCGGCACGTCGGCGGGCGCGTCGCCGGCGCGCGGCCGCAGCAGCACGCCCTTGGCGCCCGCGCCGCACGACACGCTCAGCGTCACGTCGCGCTCCACCGCCGAGTGGTACGTGCTGAGGAGGTCACTGACCTGCGTCGTCTTCGTGGCTAGCGGCGAAGTGCGGCTCGACGGTGAGCGGCACGTCGGCGGGCGCGTCGCCGGCGCGCGGCCGCAGCAGCACGCCCTTGGCGCCCGCGCCGCACGACACGCTCAGCGTCACGTCGCGCTCCACCGCCGAGTGGTACGTGGTTAGAAGCTCGAACGCCTGAAATTAAAACATGAGTCGATTTTTTTTGAGTCTTTTTAACCCAGATATTCCGGAAAAACGTCTTTTGATTTGAGGATGTTGGATTCCTCTGTTGTGTCCATGGTTACGAATTGTAATTGTGAAACGTACAACCACCAAAAGTAGAAATCTGAAAATAAATGCTGTAACGTGAGCGAAATGCGTAGTGCTATTCGTCGAAGTTAGACGTACCTCAACTTAAATTTATATCTAATTATTTCGTAGTAATCTTGAGGATAAGGAGGTAATTTCGTATCAATTTTTTACTTAATTAATTTTTTTTTTGTCGCACTCTTCATTACTATGCACTTAATTTTACATTTTAAATGAAACCATTGTATAAATAGTAGACTGTTATAAGAGAGGAGAAAGTGACCCATTTCACTCGAGATGTTTTTGGCGCCCGAACGGAGTGAGATCGCTAATAATTCGAGAGTGAAATAGGTGCTTTCACCCGAGTTAAACATACTATTATTCATTTCGACTGTGAGGAAAAGTACACAAATTTAGCTGTGTGATTGTGATGCGATGATGAGATATTATGTTATTTGGCGAGAGACGAAACCTCAAGTTTTTACATCACATATCAGTTTATTTACTGTCGTTATACATAAACACACGATTCGAAGAATAGTAACGGCCCGGAAGACAATAAAGTTCATAAAACCCGGACGATATCAAATATTTCAAAACATTGTAAAAAATATGGATCGATTTTTTCTCACAGATAACAATAACAGTAGAAGAACGCAACCTTTACCTTGTCACCAAAACTACCACAGGTTATGTCAAATTCCAGGTTCAATTTTGCCTCATGAGACAGCGCTATGAGCTACAGCTAAAGGTGGGAGTGAGTAAGAAGATTGATGAACAACAAAAAACGCGGCAAATCGCCTCCGCCTGCTTAATAATCTGTGCAATATTGGACCAAACAAAAATATATATTGACAAAAACAAACAAAATGTGACAATTTAAAATGAAAAAAAAAAGTGTCACTATGTATGGCGGGAAACCGAATATTATATTTGTAGATTTTAAATTGTTAAAAATTAGACCAGTTGTAAATTTTTAAAATTAGTGATCATAATAAATACGCTTTTCATGTTTAGCTAGATTTAAAAATATGGAAAGCTTGTTTATTTTAATAATATGATGTGACTCAATTTAGATTTAATTCCATGTCTGATCGTAGCAATTAAAACTAAATTACTTTCCACCCTAGGGATGGAAAAGCTATTTTCCACCCGTGTATCTTCACATGAAAGTTCAATTTTCCGAACAGAAGAGATGAAAAATATATTAACTCTTTCCGAAGCGGTATCCCAGACACAATAGAATTTCTATTGTTTTACAGCTATAGCCGTTCACCGCGCCGAAAAGTGTTAAGAGCTTAGAATAGTTAATTTCTTTACCTAACTTTAGATGGAAATACACGTAAAACTGATAAATAGTCAGCTCCTTGATAAAACTACACGTCATTTCTAATAGCTCAGCTGTGTCTTTTAAGGAACAGTAGGAACCCGTCTCCCGGTTCATGCGCATAAGTTTTAGTACCGCGAAGCGATTCGTCCACACCAGTGCATTACGCTATCGGTCAATTTGTGTTTTGTTTCTTGGGTCTGAATTAAGTTAATTATAAATTTAATTATGATTACACTGGTGTACATGAAAGGTAATTTTGTAACCGTTTTGCTCGAATAGATCGATTTTTGAAATTCTATGAAAATAATGGTGAGGGCCATACAATTGACAATCGCGACGGTCATGTTCACACGGAAATGCATAACTCGTTCCAAGAGTTAAAACAAGGATACATTTGAGTTAAGATTCGAATGTTTATATTATACTCCTTAAAAAATATAATCCATCAATCATCATCATCATTATCAGCCAATACCATCCCACTACTGAACACAAGCCTCCCCACGGTTTTCCTCAGTGACCAATCACAAGTTATCTACATCCAGTTTGATCCTGTGATCTTTACAAAATCTTCTATCTATCTTAGAATCTTTAGTAGAATCCTTACTACAAAATGCTTCGGAGACTCAAAACAATCATCGTATTGACCAATTTTCGTAGTAAGTCACCTGTTATCAAATATGTAAATTTCAAATACATATTTGTCTGATGAAACAATTTTACCTAAGTCATAAACAGATATCATGAAGTTTTGGGAAACGTAACATTTGTAAGAGTAATAAAAATACCACCTCTAAAATTTAAACTCAAGGAAACCCCTATTACTAGGCAAGGCGTCCACTAGCGACACATTTATTGTCGATTCGATGTCGAAATTTGATTTGTGTGTGTGCAACGCATTTTAAGACCGGCCTCTCAAAGAATGCTATTAAGAAGATTCAATTTTGATAGAAAGTTAGTAAAATGAACGGAGTCAAAAAGTTTAATATTATTTACATATACACCGTGCTTTTTTAACCATCTTAAAGCCGAAGTCCATTTAAAGTATCCAATAACTACTTGTTATTCGTAAAATACAACTTGGTTAATATAAAGATTTCCAAGCGTAAGAAATAAAAAAATATATAAGCACAATTGAGTTCGAAACATCCAGTAACGAGCACGCCGCACGGGTCATTAACAACTACTGACCTAGTTTTATGAGGGCGTGGTGGACAAAGGATTGCGCTAGCGCATTATTGGCTAAAGGTCCACTTGGACTATCTTACATTGGCTAATGGTGCGGCACGCGTGGGACGGCAAGGTCAAGGAATGCATTGTTGAAAACGTAAACATTATAACCAGGATGATACATTACTGTCTTGAATTATTAGATATTTTTTACACAAAAATCATATGGAATATCAAAAAAGGATAACATGTCCTAGATACATGTTTGATAGAGACATCCTTCTTTGAGATGTTTTATTAAGATGATTTTGATGATTTTATAAGATGGTTCATAACGTGAGTTTCGACTTTAAGATTGTTAATAAAGCACGGTGTATACTATCTAATATATAAAATTCTCGTGTCACAGTTTTCGTTGCCATACTCCTCCGAAACGGCTTGACCGATTTTGATGAAATTTTTTGTGCTTATCCGGTATCTATGAGAATCTGCCAACATCTATTTTTCATCCCCCTAAATGTTACCAGTCCACCCCATTTTTTTTTTTGACAATTTATTTATTTCTATTTTTTATGATACAACACAAAAATACATACAATCCACAATTTTCCTTCTACGATCAACCCTTATTTTTTATAGCCATTTTAGTAATTTAAGGGTGAAACAAAATTCGCTGGGAATGCTTAACTTTTAAAATTACGGGACTCGGCGGGACGGGGCTGGGGCGGGACGGGGCTGGGGGCGAAACAAAGTTCGCTGGGTCCGCTAGTAATAGTATAAAACTGAAGAATGTGTTTGCTTGTTTGAACGCGCTTATCGGGAAATAAAGGACCGATTTAAAAAAAACTGGATATTTTGTTTATCAGGAAAGTCTTTAGGCTATAAAACATCACGCGAGGGGAGGGAGCAAACTCAAAACGTGCGGACGCTGTCACAAGAGACCTCCAGTAATTTATATTTGATAAAACATATGATCGAATTATCGTATCGGTGAAGGTCGATCTTCCACGTCTCCTCTACTATTATAATCTTCTGTAGTATCACTAATCGATTATAATAAGAGTAATAAATCAAATTACCTTCTCAATATTAACAAGCCCGCAGCCCTGCGCCCACGGCTCCACATGAGGCAAGTAGGTCGCAGAATTTTCTAGCGCCCGCTTGACGGAGTAAGGCGAATACGGCAGGTTCAGCGCCTTCATACCAGAAATAAGCGCCGCTGTAAACAAGTTGCCAACATTATGAGAATTACATACAAGTATATTGTATGTGGTGTGCAATAAAATTGAGCTCGCTCTACCGTCTTCTTAGCCTATGCCGCGTCTAATCTAGTCTGGGGAGTAGAGCGACATATACGGCACACATTATTGTATATTTTTTTAAATACATATATACAATGTATAACGTTAAAAGCGCATAATCTGAAAAAAGGTTGATTGGAATAACGAGTTTTGTTTAAATTTATTATTATTATTTTAATTCAAATGAACCATATATGGGTCACATTTTTCAAAAAATCTTCATTAAAATAATGCCTTGTCTATTTATTAATAAGACAAGCCATCACGTGCCAAAATACGTACGGCCCGGTGAATACGTACACACGGCAGCACGTCATGCTACCCATTATACATATCTATAACTACGACACAGTATGGAGTGTTAGAAAGAAAGTCTCCTTGATATTATTGGTGAAGTTGTCTATTTTATCAAAATTTGCCAATGTGCGATTTACTCAAAGCTAACGGCCAATAGAGACAAAATACTGGGGGTTGGCCACGCCTCCCTGCGCCGCCGCCACCGCCAGTCTGCCACCGGACCCGAGCTCCTCAGTCACGTTTTCGGCATTGCTGCTATTGTTTGCATGTTGTTAATTACCAAAAAGAAAGTGTATAAATATGGCGCCTTCGCTATCCCAAGTAGAGAGGGAGCGAATAATTGCGTGTTACGTGTGAAAGACATTTGTGATCAGACTGGAGAAACGGTAAGTTATTTATTTATTTACTTTTTCGTTATGTTTGAAAGTGTAAACAAAAACAACAGGTTAACTTAGGTATGATTTTCCTCACATCAATTTTAACCTCAAATTAGTTACTGAAGTGAGATTTTTATTTGTTTTAAAGATTTAGGAAGGATTAATTTCATTCGAATTTATAGACACACAGTTTCCCAAACACTTTACTTGTTTTCATGTTTACTTACTGTTTCGAAGCACTTTTAGCTAACTAAAGTTGAGTTTTAAAATTTTCATAAATAAACGTAACAATTATAAAAAAGACTCAATTCATTATTTGATTTTATTACGAGTGTTTGACTGTCAGATAACGATTCAATTTAAATATCACATTACAAAATAAAATGGATGAATCTCACGGATGTGTTTAACAACAATCTGTTGTTATTATCTTGTTTGTTTACCTACGCGACCGCCAGCGGCCATTTGATACCTGAGCGATGTGTCATTTACATAGCTAGGTATCATTCTTCTTCTTGAAAAATTTAGATATATATATAAACCATCAACAATATTTTAAAATGTTATTAACTTTTACTCACGACCAACGTCATCGATGCCATTTTTGTTTTTAGTTTTGAGATGGTTTTACTAATAACTTTTAAAATAGCAAATAAACTAAGTTTGACGTTTTGTTTTAGCGAAAAACTGTTTATTTCTGGTTTCGGCGATGGTAAGAGTCAGGGACCATCGAAGCCCACCACCGCCAGCGCTATGAGAGAGCCACGACGGCAGAGGAGGACGCGGCCATAGTCGCGGCACACTCCACTGATCCCTTCCCCAGTACGAGAGCTACTTCTTCTACTTACAATGTGAGTTTATGGCATCAATCCTAGATTTGTCTTTAGAAGTAGAATGAAAAAATATATAGCATATTATAAAAACACTGGCATTTAGTTTGCTTAAATACTTACTTATTTGATTGTTTCAAACTCTCAGGAAGTAGACCGACTATAAAAAAGAATTGATGGAAAAATTGCAAAGGCAATCCTTCGCCCAATGCATACTCTATAATAATTTATTGACTACCCTGCTAGAGTTATTTCAAAAAAATATTTTGCTTTTAATTTAATCGAGTCACAAGTTATATTTATTAGTTAGGTCCCTCCTTAATAGGGAAAACAGAGTAATAAAGTTATAATTATTTTTTGTTTTTATAATGTTTTGTCACTATACAAACTTAATAATATAAATTGCACTTGTAAAAAGCAACTTTGGCTGTGCAAGTGCAATTTATAGTAATGAAGTTTTTATTTATTTTCCATATCGGCCCGATATCTCAGTGGTTGTTATGAATAAATTTATATTATAATATAATTCATTATCATAACAATAAAAGTAAAAATAAGTCTCAAAAATATCAAAAAAATCATAGTGTTCATTTGGTTTGCTAAGGTAAAGTGTGATCAGGGCCTGTACAGCTGCGGCCATACAAGCTTTTACAGTTGCAGCAGTATAGCGTTGGTTCACACTATCATTTTCTATGTAAAAGGAACCAACACTTGTTTTTTTTTGTTTTAGATTTCCCTGGATACAGTCAGGAGGAGACTGAAGGAAGCGGGGAAGAAGTGCTGCAGGACAGACAAGAAAATAGAACTATATTCTCATCACAAAGAGGGAAGAGTTAGTTTTTGCTTAGAAATTTATAATTTTGATTGGGAGAATAACATTGTTATATTTGTCGACGAGAAAAGTAGTCCTGGGTTCATATTAATGGTGAAAAAAACAAATTAATGTTCGGGTCTCACAAAGACATAATTGTATTTAACTTATTGTAAATCTAGAAAAAGTGGCAAGATAAATAAAGTCTGAGTTTGTTTCGCTCCATCTTTTCAGTAGTAGCCCAAAAAAGTTCCGAAGCTGTGGTATTATATCATTAAGTTAGAACATGGAAAAATGCCTATTTACAAAAATAATGACTTTAACGTAGGTAATTTTGTGTTATTTGTGACCTTTTTTCTCCACCTAGATGTTGTTTGGAAGAGAACGCTCCTAGCGATAAGATGGCTTTAATTGTAGGTATCTATGTCAATAGTAATATCAGCATCAACATGTTCATTATTACCTACAAACCATGATGAATTTGACATTGAATTTCAGCCATATTGCTCGTTACTAGTGTCATAATAATTTTCGTTCTTCTGTCTGTAAATCTTGGTAATCTTGTCCAATCACCAGTTGGACACACAAAAAGGTAAAAAAATATAAATAAATGGTAGTTCTGGTCCTAAGATGGTTAGGTTTGAATTGTTTAATCAGATTTATTTTTAGGTTGGTAATAATTTAAAAAAGTAAAAAAAATATTCTTGCCTCTTTTTTCACGATGGCATAACCAAAATGAACTAGCGTAGAGAAGTTTTATATGTTTTTTTTATTGTTAATAATGTTATCAAAAAGTTATCTTTTTTTCATAAAATGTTATATTGTAATTAAAATTACATCTATTTTAAAAAAGTTTTTGAGATATTATTGTTTTTGAAAATTTTTATAATCATCAATCAATCATGAATAAAGATATCATTGAGAGTTTTTAGTATAAATATATATTGTAAAAAATAAATATTGTAATTCTTTAGGTGAGCTTGTTTTTCTGTTTCTATGGGTATTCATTTTGTTACAAATTTAAGCGATAATTTTGCAAATTTTATGATGGAGTATGTAATTCATATTTTAACTGCCGTTTTCATATTTATAAAAACGGCAGTTTTTTGTTTTTGTTTTTATCTTAGTATAAATAATTTATTATGCTCTTATAAGTTAGTTATTAATTAATAAATAAATATTTTTCATTTATTATGATGTTATTATTTTTCCTATCAATAGCTAGTTTATACTTTGTTATTTATATCAGAATTATAAAAGTAACTTTTTTATGAGCCATTATCATGCCTCGGATTCTCCTTTTGCGTTTCAAAACTCGTCAAATCGTCACCCCATCTATCGTTCGTTCTGTGGCCTTCAATACTATCTAATATCTTCTTTTCTTTATAATATCCCAAATAATCAATATTAGCTATCCGATATAGATATTAAATATCTGAAATAATCAATATTAGCTCATGCGATCGGACTCACCAAATTTGGATGCCGTGAGCTCAATTTGACTCAATTCTCAAACTAGGATTATAATACTTTATCGTTTGTTGTTTGTTTATACTTTGTTATTTATATCAGAATTATAAAAGTAACTTTTTTATGAGCCATTATCATGCCTCGGATTCTCCTTTTGCGTTTCAAAACTCGTCAAATCGTCATCCCATCGTTCGTTCGTTCTGTGGCCTTCAATACTATCTACTATCTTCTTTTCTTTATAATATCCCCTAACCCTTGGCTCACTAGTTTTCGGCACGGGTCGTGCGAACGTGAAGCAGACGCAAACAAGTTAACTTGGCTTTGCGCGCAGCTGGCGAGGCGCGGCGAAAAAAATGAGAAGATAACAATTTAAAGTAAACCTTAAAGTAATGATATACGGTTGAAGCTAGTAGGAGTAGTCGTGAGAGTCGCGCGGCGGCTCTTGTGGCATCGGGATGTCCTTGCGAGCGAGCCGTTTGCTATTTCAACTGTATATATTAAGTTAGGGTTTAGTTTCAATTGTTATCTTTTCGTTCTCTTTGTCGCGTCTCGCCAAATGTGCGCTCTTAGCCTAACTTAAGACCCCAGATAATATAATACTACTAGACTAACCTCATGGTTGCATGACCGCGAACTGATAGGCTAAGTGCCTTCTGAACTCGTCAATCTGATCAGTGAAGATTATCAGTTGTGATTTGCTCTTCAGCTTCACTATTTTGTAATGGTTTGTGGTAGGTAAACCTGCCGCTAATGCAGAACAAAAGGTAATGTTACAGCGTAATAATAAGTCAGTCATGCATTAGTTCATTGCACTTATTGCACACGCTTGGAATAAAATGTTTCTGTCCAAGACTGGAACTGAACCCACACTTCGCATATCAAGCGGGTATTATCAACATTATGCTTGAAATGCTTTACCTAAGGCTAAACGGTTCAAACAATATATCAAAAGACAGTTAAAAAATGATGTGCATTTTGAGTGCTTAAGCACTATTTTACTTCTCACGATACTTTTATAAATATTTGTTTTAAAAACGGGCGACGTAACTAATAGTAATTCATAAAAGGGGGGCCAAAGCATTCTTTGAAAGTGTAACGAGAGCGTAAAGAGTTTAAATGAGATAAAACTCAAAAAGTATTCTAAGGGCTTGTTTCACGGGTTCCAGATAGCTATATGGAACTTTAACAGGAACCGGTTATACAGGCACTAAAAGTAATAAGTATATAATCTGCAAAACTGCTCCTATATCATAAAAAAACGAAAAGTAAAGAAATACGCAACCGCTTGTTTGCATTTCAATAAATCACACCATCCTTCCCGCCAAAATCACATGAGAAGCGAGCCCACGGCGCAATGCATACAGCACGACTGCACAACTTATTTGAAGTAGGACTGAAATAGGATATTTGTCTCTTTCGCACGATTCTCTCCGTTCAACTTTCAAAGCGCTCAAGGTCAAAGTGTAGTAGTCTGACGTGCTGCCGTGTGTACAAACTCCACTCTAGACAAATGGTCGTCCGTAGAGCAGGAAATAATCAGAAGTGCCAGTATAACTAAAACACCACATAAAACCGTTAAAACGTTAGTAAAATCAACTCGTTAAAAAAAGACTATTCACATTTCAGAGTCTCTGGTCTGATAATTACCATATTTTTAGATATAGCCATACTTTCCACTTGCAAGGTCGGGTTGGCATATACAATCGCGACAGCTTGATTCAAAAATACAAACGTTACAGGGTGATGGCTTGTACAAAAAATCTGCAATGTGATGCGACGTCGCATCTCGAAAAATCTACGAACTCCTACCACCCAGTTTGTTCCCAGTTTTTGGGTTTGTGAATTAACTTTTAATAGTACTTTGTTATACAAGGGGAGAAAGTGACACATTTCACTGGAGATGTTTTTGGCGCTCGAACGGAGTAAGAGGGCTTATAACTCGAGAGTGATATGGGTCGGTTCACCCGAATTAAACATACTATTTTTCATTTCCACTGTGAGGAAAAATAAATAAATTTAGCTGTGTGATTGTGATGCGATGTCGTTATACATAAAACAAACGATTTGAAGAATAGTTACGGCACGGAAGACGACAGAGTACATAAAACGCGGACGATATCAAATATTTAAAATAATTGTTAAGAATATGGATCGATTTTTTCTCACAGATAATAATAACAGCAGAAGAACGCAACCTTATCCTTGTCACCAAAACTACCACAGGTTATGTCAAATTCCAGGTTCAATTTTGCCTCATGTCATGAGATAGCACTATGAGTGACAGCTAAAGGTGGGAGTGAGGAAGAAGATTAATGAACAATAAAATCGCGGCAAGTCGCCTCCGCCTTTATAATAATCTGTGCAATATTCCACCAAACTTAAAAAACATATTGTCAATGACAAACAAAATGTGACAATTTAAAATTATAAAAAAAAGTGTCACTGTGAATATTATATTTATAGATTTTAAATTGTTAAAAATTAGACCAGTAGTAAATTTTTAAAATGATTGACCATAATAAACACGCTTTTTTTGTTTAGCTACACTTAAAAATAAGGAAAGCTTGTTTATTTTTATAATATGATGTGACTCAATTATCTTTAACTCCATGTCTGATCGTAGCAATTAAAACTAAATTACTTTCCACCCTAGGGATGGAAAAGCTTTTTTCCACCCACATGAAAGTTCAATTTTCCGAACAGAAGAGATAAAAAAATATTTTCATATCATACCTACTACACCAGCTACATGAGGGGCCGCCATGGACGTTCCATTCATGAGTTGTGAATTTCTCAATGTAAATCTGAAAAAAAAAAAAATTGGACACCAATCACATACATTGCTCTGATCCCAAAGTAAGTAGCCAATGCGCTTGTGTTATGGTTAAAGTGGTTATGGACAACGGTGGTGCCACAACACCCAGACCAGAGACAATATAGAAAATTATGATTTCTAAATTGATCCGAACAGGAATCGAACCGGGGTTGGAGTTGGAGCGGCGACGCCTTGAAACCCAGCGTGCTTAGCCACTAAACCACGGAGGTCTTCAAAAATAGCTTTATGTAAAATAAACAGACGGTAGGAAAACACACTAGCAGAAGGGATCAGTATCAGTAAATTAGACTGTTAATCTTTTTAGGTATCAGTGCGGCACGCGGAGTACATTAGGCGATCGCGCTTAAAAAGTAATGGTTTTGGTGATTCTGTTTATTTGACAAGCTGCAATACACAGGTGTACTGATTACTGTGCTAACAACTGAGCTGTGTCTTCTCTATCATTTCACGGGTGAGAGATCCGGCACAGATCCAAGGGCTTAACGAAGTCAAACCCAAAAACAAATTTCGACCCAGCCCAGGAAGTCATAGGAAACAACCAACAAACTGACCACTGCACTAACGTAACGGCGCATTTAAATACTATTAGCATACAGAACAGAGACCACGAACAAATTTCGTGCTCCATGAATTGACGCCACTTGTCATAAACTCGCACAAACGGTTCATATTCGAAATGCAAATTCAGAAGAATACGTCCCAATCTTGTCGTCGTGTTTGCGACACAATTTTTGCTTGGCATAGATTCTTCTCTTGGGAGTAATGATAACTCGCTGTTAAATCATTACTAATATTATAAAGCTGAAGAGTTTGTTTCTTTGTTTGCACGCACTAATCACAGAACTACCGGACTGGTATGAAAAATATTTTAACCTTGGATAGCCCATTTATCGAGAAAGGCTTTTAGCTATATAGCATCAAGATACGACTCATAAGTCCAGCGCCGGAAAAATATTACTTTTAAAAACTTCTGCTGTGGACGCTACGTAAACCGTCTAAGTTACACATAAAATTATGTATGACGAGAATATTCTGCATTAACAGTTTTATAATAAAGTCCGCGACAGCATATATTCATCTTATATGATTTACTCACTACAACCTTTTTTATGGTAATAAATTTGTTAAAAATTATACATTACTTTCACAGGTGTTTTATACACGCGGGAATTGAAATCAAAATAAATACATTCATCATCACAAGCATTTCATTTCGAAAAAAGTTGCACTTCACATCATTGGATTTCAATAAAGCTAAATTATATTATAATATGATAAAGCTGAAATGTTTGTTTGTTTGATGCTAATCTCAGAAACTACTGGACCAATTTGAAAAATTATTTTTGTGTTGGATAGCTTATTTATCGAGGAAGGCTTTAAGGTATTAAACATCACGCTGCAACAGGAAGGGAGGGAACAAACTCAAAACTCGCGGACCAAGTCACTGGGCACCGGTAGTACTGACAAAGTTACTTGGCAACAGACGTGACAGCCCCGCCCAGCGCCGTGACGCTGGACGAGTTTGTTTGTTTGAAAGCGCTAATCTCAAAAGCTACTGGACCAATTTGAAAAAATATTTTTGTGTTGGATAGCTTATTTATCGAGGAAGGCTTTAAGGTATTAAACATCACGCTGCAACAGGAAGGGAGGGAACAAACTCAAAACTCGCGGACCAAGTCGCTGGGGACCGCTAGTACTGCTGCCAAAGTTACCTGGCGACAGACGTGACAGCCCCGCCCGGCGCCGTGACGCTGACGCCGCGCGCGCCGTCGGCCGTGGGCCCGCGCGAGCTCCAGCTGAACGCGCCTCCGTTCAGCTTCGTGCGCATCGAGTACGCAGCCGACATCATCTCGGGGGACACGTAAGCTCCGACGCCTGGGAAAATAATCACATTTTATTTAGGGATGAAACTCATTAAAATGAAACGCCAAAAAACATTGAATACATTAATAACGATGAAATAAGAAACCAGAGGGGCGGGACTTGAACCAGCATCTTTTTGGCTAACCGGGCCAATTTTTTGGTTTATTATTTCATCTTTATTAATATAAAATATAACACAGTGACTGTAAAAACATTATAAACCATTAGATAGCGAAGCGTCATCAATTTTTAAGTTGAATTTATTCTGTAAAGAATAATTACTTGGCGTAAAAAGACGGGTTGATGGCGCTTAACGTCACACCTAAGAGACCACGAATTTCGCAAGGCGTACGTACCCGATGAGTATGGGCTCAGTACGTACCGATGAGTACGGGCTCAGTACGTACCGATGAGTACGGGCTCAGTACGTACCGATGAGTACGGGCTCAGTACGTACCGATGAGTACGGGCTCAGTACGTACCGACGAGTACGGGCTCAGTACGTACCGACGAGTACGGGCTCAGTACGTACCGACGAGTACGGGCTCAGTACGTACCGACGAGTACGGGCTCAGTACGTACCGATGAGTACGGGCTCAGTACGTACCGATGAGTACGGGCTCAGTACGTACCGACGAGTACGGGCTCAGTACGTACCGACGAGTACGGGCTCAGTACGTACCGACGAGTACGGGTTCAGTACGTACCGACGAGTACGGGCTCAGTACGTACCGATGAGTACGGGCTCAGTACGTACCGATGAGTACGGGCTCAGTACGTACCGACGAGTACGGGCTCAGTACGTACCGACGAGTACGGGCTCAGTACGTACCGATGAGATTAGATTTAGATTAGATTAGATTTATTTATTTGCAGGAATTATGGTACAAAATGATGGTACATACAAACAAATTTAAAGTTCGCACAATTCACCAGAAGCTGGCATGCAAATTACAACACATTATTGAAATTTAAACTTAGTACAATTATTCAAACCGTGGAATATCTATAACAATAATAATAGGAAAAATTTCAAGTCAAACCAGGGATACATGTCAATTTGGTGAACGTTAAACGTTTTAATATGGCAATGTCAAATACGACTCACGGCAGAAACAAAGTGGGTTACAATTCACAATCGAAATTGAAAGAATTCAAAATATTCTTTCAAAGAATAGAAACATTTTCTAGCAACCAAATTTTAAGTTTCTTTTTGAATATATTAAGTAAAGACTTCATTTCTTCATCTAGTCTATTGTAAATTGTTATGGCCATGCAATACGCATTTTCGCTGTAAAGGGCTGTCGACTTAGTAGGGATGTTCAATTTGTTTGGGAACCGTGTGTTAAAATTGCATACCTCTTTTTTTCGTTTGAAGAATGAAGGGTATGCTTTGACAAACACGCATATCTCAAAGATGTAAATGCAAGGGACAGTTAGCAGTTTCAACTCCTTGAAAAGTGGCCTGCAAGATGTTTCAATATTTGCATTACACATTGCTCGAATACATTGTTTTTGAGCTATTAAAACTCTGTCAGTATGACATGAGTTGCCCCATAGAATAATCGCGTATCTTAGAAGGGAACACACATACCCGTGGTACGCCTGAACAGCAACTTTCATGTTGCTGTTCAGGCGTATTTCATTTAAATTTCATTTAAATATTTTATTTATTGTATTTTATTTAAATTTTCAACTGACATTAGTTAAACGCCATAGTGCATAAGCAAAGGAGTTTATCTTAGTACACATTTTATCGATATGGTTCTTCCATGAAAAATGATCATCCAATAATATGCCCAAGAATTGGGTTTCAGAAGATTCGTTAATATCTTGGTTGTCAAAATGTATATTTAGTGGGATTTTGTTTGCATTTTTGTTTATAAATTGAATAAATGTCGTTTTACTTAAATTTATATGTAAATTATTATTATTTAAGCAATTTATCACCTTACAAATAGTGTCATTAATGTTATCGTTATAAGTTTGAGTATCGTTGCATGGTATGACAACAGATACATCGTCAGCAAAAAGAGTACATTTATAGTCTATCGCATCTGGAAGGTCATTAATGTAAAGAAGAAACAACAGGGGTCCCAAGATACTGCCTTGTGGCACTCCGAATTTATTTTCCCTCATATCCGATCTCAAGTCATTCATTTCCATTTTTGAGTCAATATTTGTAACGACTACGTATTGAATCCTATTTTGAAGGTAACTATTTAGCCACTGATATGCTACTCCTCTAATAACCAGCACGTCACATTTTTTAACAGTATTTTATGTGACACAAAATCAAAAGCTTTGCTCATGTCAAAAAACACTGCAGTTACAGGTTTGCGCAGGTCCATATGAGTCATTATATTATTCACCAAAGAAAAGGCAGCCAAAGATGTTGATTTGCCTTTTTGAAATCCGCATTGAATTTTACAAGACGGACGTGCATTACTCTTTCAAATATCTTTGAAATGACAGGTAAAAGAGATACTGGGCGGTAATTGGCCACATCATTTCTATCTCCTCCCTTATACAGTGGTTTAACTATTGCAACGCGCAATGGTTCCGGAAAAATACCATTAACAAAGGATAAATTTATTAAATACGTCAGAACCGGTGCAATTTCAACTTTACATAGTTTTAATATTTTTATCTGTATTTCGTCGTAACCTGTTGATTTTGTGTCTTTGAGTGAGGTAATTATTTTTATTATTTCTGTTTCATTTGTCGGGGTTAAGAATATACTAGCTTGATTTGATTTTATACGCTTTAAGTCAATTTTATCATGTTTTACTGTACAATTATTAAAATTAGTCAAATTTATGTAATAATTGGACCTAGTTCTGCAGAAAGCAGCCACCTGGCACTTTTCCGAAAATCGAGATAATAACACAGCCATGCTTGATTCGACATGCCGGATTTTTTGCAAAGACAGCCATGTCGATATCTCTTTTTACGGCGAAGATACGAGCCGTCAAATGCAGCCATTAAAAAAAAAAATTTTGTAAAAAACAGTCATCATGGTGTAAAATGCAGCCAATTTTAACATAAACTGCCTAACTGATATTGCATAAATCAGCCAGCTATATGGCTGTTTAGTACAAATTTCAAAATGTTAGGCGGTATCGGGGATGAAGTTTCGTAAAAAACAGCCAGTGAACGTTAGCTGTTTTCTGTAAATTATGTATTTGTTACGATTCCATACTTGGCTTTCTCCAACGTCAGCCAGGCTGTTTTTATCAAATTTTGATGTAACTAAAATGTACTATTTTACGTGTAGTACCGTAACCGCCGTACTCGGAAACAATCACTAAGCTATTTTACTCCCTTACATAAAAAAAATTAATGACACTTAAGTTGAAGCGAATAAGGACGTTTCTTCTTCTGTATTGCAGAATCTGCACAGAGTGTCTTCGGTCATGTTCATATTGAACAAAATGTTTGTTCAGTTTGCAGGGCGGGTTAGTATTCTAGTCAATGCATAAGCTTTGTATCTTTCGAACTGAAACAGTTCTTTAGTAACTTTATTGTTGTAACCCCGAAGGAGTGCTTTTCTTGTCCTGGTATAGACTTCCATGATTCAATAGCTTCTTGTTAACAGAGGATGGTTAGAAGCGTAGTGGCGCGTTGTTTGGTGATGCCACAAAACGGTTCTACGCCGATTTGAGGGCTATCGGCTCCTTCCCTAGCGATTTCATCAGCTACTTCGTTTCCTTCAACATTTGAATGCCCTGGTACCCATGTAAGTGTGACTTTGTTGGTGTTCCAGTTCATTCAATGTCTCAGTGCATGATTGCACCAGTTATGACTTTTGTTTGAAGGATTTTAAAGCCAGCAGGGCAGCTTGGCTGTCTGATTTGATGTATATGTGTTGGTTCCGGAGCTTCCTCTTAAGGTTTATCTCTGCACATTGGTTTATGACAAAACATTGAGCTAAGGCCTCTCTCTAGATCCCACAGCCTACATCATTTCCCTTTTTGGGTCCGTCCATGTACCAGACGTGGCTACCTTTCGTGAATGATATTTGGTCCTCTAGCCATTTGTATCTAGTAGGTATGTTTATGGAGTATAGCTTGAGTCTTATCAAATTTTGAGACGCCCATCTGACTTTCGTGCGGGAACAGATTCTATATGTGCTCTGCTTAGCTGATTTTTGCACATGCATATGCAGATGTGTTAAATCCTGCAGAGCATTAAAAGCTACCCCTTATGTCGTAGATAGTGCTTTAGTTGCTGTAATACTGGCAAGCCTTTAGGCTGCTCTGTTTCTCTATAGTTGTCGCTTGGTTGATCTTGCTGTACCAGACAGCAAGTGCATATGTTATTAGGTTCTGGTCTCACGACCGCTGTTTACAGCCATAGCCTTTCTGCCATCTTACAAGTAGTTGGTCTACCTCTAGGGTCTATAGAAGTGGGGACAGCACGCCTCCTTGTGGACATCCTCTCGTGGAAAGGAATTCAAGCTTTGAAGCATTGAGGGTGATGCTTGCTAGTCGGTTTGATAGCAAGTTTCTTACCCATCTGAGGGTGCTTTCATCTATCCCTTTAGCCTCCATACCTTTTAGAACGGTTTCTATAGGGGCCTTACCTCACCTTCAACGTCTAGAAAAGCGCAAGGCTGTTTATCCTCTAGGGATTTTTGCACCTTGTTGACCAGATCGAGTAGGGCTGTTTCAGTGGATTTTTTGGTTTGCATGTTGGTCAATACATAGTAGTCTGTCCACGCCAGCTCAACGCTCCTCGTACGTTTTTAAGTCATTTACAGTAACCGCAACACGATCTCTCTTTCCCTAGATATAAAGAAGACTGATTCGAAGTTATCTTTCAAGAATAAAACTCGCACATTTCTGATAGAGTGATCATTGCATAATAATATTATTAGTATTTGTATGTCTTATTGCTTTGTGTATGCTTAAGTACTTATAATTATATAAGTTTATAGTTAAAGTTAAAGCGACTATTTTAAAGTTGGTTTATTTATTTATATAATATATTATAATATGTTTATTTATTATAACAGGATTATTATACTATGTTCCTTCTTTCTTTAGAAGCTTTTCAATGCACCCGTTGCCATCTTTCCTCATGACCTAAAGGTGTGACTGGCAGTAAATGCTTTTAGCATTAAGTCCACCTTTGTTCACTAAATTTGTGCAATAAAGTCTTTATATAAATAAATAAACACGCCTTGGTTACACTAAAAAAAAATTGAGACTTGGTTCCTTTAACTCTCAGACAAATTTTCTGGGCGTTTCTGTAAAAGAGGTTAGAAACGGGAAATCTACAAAAAGGAAAGAGTTTTCTCGAAGATATACAATAGAAATTTTTACTGTTTGCAGAGACATGTATTGTAAAACTCTGAATATATGCTTAACAAAAATTTCAACGGACATGGACAAAACTTATTTGGGAAAACCATTGCTTGTATTTTTTAACAAAAACTTATAACAGGTTTTTTTAGTTTTCTTAAAAAAACACTAATATTATTTTACATAAAAATATATAGGTATGTCAATACAATTAAGGTAATACAACTTTTCTTGGCTGTCTTTTATAAACTGTTATTCATTTTTTAATTAATGCAGAACACAGCCAACTCATGTGGCTGGTTTCTTCTTTATTGCGAATTCGATGAAATGTGCTATTTTGGAGAAAACAGCCACTTCAAAAACGCTATTATTGGTATTATTCTAAACGATACGAAGTTCTGGATAGGATATAAAAAATTGAAATAGCATTCCTTAAAATTTTCAAGTATAACATTAACAGAAAAGTAATAAATTACTGAAGGAGAACATTCGACAGAAAAACGCTCATATCTCCGTTCGTACTTTTCCTCATATGGCTGCTTTCTGCAGAACTAGGTCCAATTATTGAAAATATTTGAAATGTCTATAGGGTTATTTATTATATTGTTATTAATTACTAATTGGTCAATATTTTTATTAATCACATTTTTTATAATGTCCCATGTTGCCTTGAATATGTTTTTAGATTTATCTAGGTATCTTTTGTTCGCAAGTTTTTGCGCTCGATAGATACATTGCTTTAATTTTTTTGAGTATTGTTCATATTTATTCTTTAAAGAGTTGTTAGAATTTTTGTAATAATTAAAACGTAGCTTTCGTTTTGTTACTGTTGATTTTTTTAGGCCCTTGGTGAACCAATTTGTTGACTTTGTGTGAGGTTTAACCTTAATTCTGCTAATTGGAAAACACAAATTATAAAAGAGTTTGAAGTCTGCATAGAAAGTATTAAAAGCAATTTGCATATTGACTTCTTCAATAACGTTGCTCCATGTTATGCTTCGTAGACAGTCAAGAAATTTAGATACGTTTTCAGGAGTGTATTCTCTTCTCTTACAGTACCAGTATTTAGGCAAACGGAGAGGCCCCTGTACACCGAAAGTGACAGACTGGGCAGTATCATGATCTGATAAGCCTAAATTATGAATTTCACCTATGGCTTCAGGTATGTTGGTGAGAATTTGGTCTAAACAGGATTTTTTGCGTGTGGCAGATAGGATATGTAGTTTTAAATTGTTATCTGCGGCTATTCTTTTTAGTTCATCTGTATTTTTGTTGTCTTTAAGAATATCAATGTTTAAATCACCAGCAATCACAAGATTGTATTTAACTTTACGTTTCAATTTAACCACAACCTGTTCAAGTTTTACAAAGAATGTTTTAATGTCTGACGTTGGTGTTCTGTAGATGCATATAACTATACATTTAATGTGTGCAATATTTATACCACAACACTCGAAAACTAGGTTTTCGGAGAACTCATTTAGCCAGGTTATTTCCTGTGCTTGAGCGTCATTTTTTATGAGTATGCAGACGCCACCCCTTTTTTTGTGCTGTCTTGAATATGACGCAACCAAATAATATCCTGAGATGTTTATGTTTCCCTCGCTACCGGCTTTAACAAAAGTTTCACTAAAACACAATACATCAAACTGCTTGTTTTCCAAAGATAGTTCCTCCAGTGTCAACTCAATTATTTCTTTTTTGCTGAATAAACCAGTAATATTTTGATGCAATATCCTAAATGAACTATTCTTCACTAAAAACTTGCTTTTAGTGTTAGTTTTACGATGTGTCACTTTATTTTTTATGCAATAGTAATTTGTCATTTTTGTATTTTACATTTATTTGATTTTTTAGAAAATTGTTGGTATCAGTATTTCTATTTAGGTTCTGCGAATAAGGTTGGCCCTTAGTCATAAAGTCTTTTTCCTTCACTAGTAATGTATTATTTTTTTTGTAACCCAAATATTTTCTGTCGTAATATAAACAATCAATAATATAATTTATTTTGTAACACACATTCTTCCAAAAATATTTGTCATTATAGTCAATTTGTTCTAGATCTAAAAAAGTACAATTTTTTTACAATATAATTTTAACGTTTCATTGAGATATTTCTCGTTCAAACATAAACTGTTTTTAACGCCTAATACAATATTTGTTTGTTTACTGTGTGATTGTAAAAAGAAACACAATTCTGAAATAAGTTTTGTCGGATTACTATCACACTCACCGATATTAACGATAATTGAATCATTGGAATCGATTTTTGTATTTATACTCAATTTTAGTACTTCGTTACATGTTGCATTAGGCTTAATATTAGAGTTTATATTTTAACGTTCGTATTTAGTATTTTCTCTTGACCGACATAGTGCTGAAGCTATCCCGCTACACTGTTTTCCGCCAAAAATATGTATGGTTTTAATCTCTGCAGCGTTCGTAGAGGAGTTCTTTATTTCACCCTGTTTAGCTCCATTCCCAACGGATATATCTTCTACTTGTGATATGTTCTGTTTTGGTGTACCAATGTCAAAGATGGACATTTTTTTCGGTACTATACTTTTCTTCAAGTTTTCCGTTTTTCTATTAATTTTAGGCGTAGACTTAGGTGTGGATTTACATATTTGTTGTAGCTGTTTTATTTGAAGATCGTAGTCTAATAGTTGTTCTTTTAAATCACTATTCTCCAGTAACAAATTTTCGATTTCATTATTTGCACTGTTTAGGTTTTCCTGTAGTTTTTGTATTTCATCTTTTAGTTCATCTATTTCAAGCCTGTTATTCATGCTAAGGTCTGAGTACGGGCTCAGTACGTACCGATGAGTACGGGCTCAGTACGTACCGATGAGTACGGGCTCAGTACGTACCGACGAGTACGGGCTCAGTACGTACCGACGAGTACGGGCTCAGTACGTACCGATGAGTACGGGCTCAGTACGTACCGACGAGTACGGGCTCAGTACGTACCGATGAGTACGGGCTCAGTACGTACCGACGAGTACGGGCTCAGTACGTACCGATGAGTACGGGCTCAGTACGTACCGACGAGTACGGACTCAGTACGTACCGATGAGTACGGGCTCAGTACGTACCGACGAGTACGGGCTCAGTACGTACCGATGAGTACGGGCTCAGTACGTACCGACGAGTACGGGCTCAGTACGTACCGATGAGTACGGGCTCAGTACGTACCGACGAGTACGGGCTCAGTACGTACCGATGAGTACGGGCTCAGTACGTACCGACGAGTACGGGCTCAGTACGTACCGATGAGTACGGGCTCAGTACGTACCGACGAGTACGGGCTCAGTACGTACCGATGAGTACGGGCTCAGTACGTACCGACGAGTACGGGCTCAGTACGTACCGATGAGTATGGGCTGCGCTATGTCGGGCGGCACGCCCACGGTGCAGAGCGCGGGCCCGTGGTTGCCGGCCGACACCACCCACGACGCGCCGTACCGGTTCACCACCGAGCAGATGATCTCGCCCACTCGACTGTCAACAAAATTTAATAATTACTGATTAAAAGCAGGGCTTAAAGGCCTTAGGCCCGGCAGGATGACAGCGTAAGGGCGCTTTCAATTCAGACGTTACGTTTCGTGTCGGACAGCTGCCGCACATTTACCGTGCCGCTGGTCATAACCCGCTGTCGTGTCGTTGCCGTATGTCGGTGGCGGTCCGATGCCAAACGCCTATATTGTGAGCGTATCTGACATCCGTGCGATTGTACACTAGTGAAGTTATAAATTAATTAGACAGCAGTAAGTCATGGACTCTGACGAAGAAACATCACTGTTATTGCTACTGTTGAAAAACATCCAACAGGAAAAAAACGTCGCCCCCGTATAAGAGCATCATAGATGTTTTCCTTTACATGTAGTTTTCGAGAGTTTTTTTTTAAATATTTAAAAATGAAAATTAGATGAAATTTGCTCTTACATCTTGTCTCCGCACTATTTAAACGCGTAGAGTTTGCGACGTTTGTCGTCCTTTCGTCGAGTATTTTCATTACGGACAACGCACTGCTGCAGCTCCGTGCACTTTGTATGAAAACAAATGACCGGTCGTGTGCCATACGACAAACGCACCGCTCCGGCACTGCTGCGGTCTGAATTGAAGGCGCCCTAAGAGTAATGCTAGTAATGCTAGTCGACGACCTCCGTAGTCGAGTGTCTAGCATGCTGGTTTGAAGCGTCATCATCTCGTGAGGTTCCGGGTTCGATTCCCGGTCGGGTCAATGTAGAAAACGATATTTTCTATATTGTCTCGGGTTTGGGTGTTGTGGTACCACCGTTGTTTCCGATTTCCATAACACAAGTGCTTCAGCTACTTAGCTTGGGATCGGAGCAATGTATGTGATGTTGTCAAATATTTCTTATTATTTATTTAATAATGCCACACGGGCGTGCATAACGGTCAGCGATAAGTCTACATAACCCCATCTTACCATACCAAAATATTTTTGTTACATTAGATTTAACTATATTTAAATATTTTTTGAAGTACAAAGCAATAAAATATTATAATAATTTTTAATTCTTGTTGTGCGGCATTTTATTAGCATGAAATAAAACAGTGTTATTACAAAAAATCTACAAAAACAAAATCCGTTTTAAAATTACATTAAAATTTCTAAAAATGTTTTTTTATAGAAACGTCAAAAGTGAAAATAGGAAAAAGTCTTAAAAGAATATTGCTATTGCAATACGAGTGAAAATGATTTTTTTTACTCATTAGAAAATTTTGACCAAAAATATGAGTTCAATTTTATTGGATTACATCACCAATAGTAGATTGTTATACAAGAAGAGAAAGTGACCCATTTCACTCGAGATGTTTTTGGCGCTCGAACAGAGTGAGAGCGCTTATAATTCGAGAGTGAAATGGGTGCTTTCACCCGAGTTAAACATACTATTTTTCATTAGTACATAAAAAGCGGACGATATCAAATATTTCAAATCATTTTTAAAAATATCGATTTATTTTTTCTCACAGACAATAATAATAATTGAAGAACCCAACATTTACCTTGTCACCAAAACTACCACAGGTTATGTCAAATTCCAGGTTCAATTTTGCCTCGTGAGATAGCGCTATGAGTGACAGTAAAGGTGGAAGTGAGTAAAGGATAAATGAACAACAAACTTGCTGCAAGTCGCCTCCGCCTGCTTAAAGAATCTGTGCAATAATCGACCAAACTAAAAAATATATTGTCAAACACAAAACAAAATGTGACAATTTAAAATAAAAAAATAAGTGACACTTGTATGGCGGGCAACCGAATATTATATTTGTAGATTTTAAATGGTTAAAAAATAGACCAATTGTAATTTTATAAAATCAGTGACCAATATAAACACACTTGTAATGTTTGTCTAATCTTAAAAATATGCAGCTTGTTTATTTTAAATGTGACTCAATTATCTTTAACTCCACGTCTGAAGTGGAATTGTGTAAAGCAATCGTATTCATTTGACAGTTCATAATGTACGATATGATCTGTCAAACGCTTTGTTCCTTGCCGTTTGACAGATCATAGGTACCGTACGTTTTAAACTGTCAAATGAATACGATTGATTTACACAATTCCACCTCTGATCGTAGCAATTGAAACTAAATTACTGTCCACCCTAGGGATGGAAAAGCTATTTTCAACCTATCTATCTTCACATGAAAGTTAAATTTTTCAAACAGAAGAGATGAAAAAATGTTAAAATGACAATGTATCCGCGATCATCTATACTAATATTATAAAGCTGAAGAGTTTGTTTGTTTGTTTGTTTGTTTGAACGCGCTTATCTCAAAAACTACTGGCCCGATTTGAAAAATTTTTTTTACGTTGGATAGTCCATTTATTGAGGAAGGCTTTAGGCTATATAACATAAAGATACGACTCATAAAACCACAGCAGAAATGAAAAATGTTGCGAAAACGGGAGAAAGATATTCCTTTTGAGAGCTTCCGCTGCATACGCTGCGGAAACCGCTTAAGTTACACAAAAATCATGTATGACAGGATTGTTCAGCATTAAGAGTTCTATAATAAAGTCCGCGACAGCATATGTCTATCTTTTATGGTTGACTTACTACAACCTTTTTTATGTTCATAAATTTGTAAAAAAATAATGCATTATTTTAAGAGGTGTATTATACACACAGGTATTTATTCTTATCAAAATAAATACATTCATCATCACGAACATTTCATTTAGAACCAAGTTGCCCTTTATATCATATGATTCCAATAAATAGCTCAGGAGCTATCACAGTTTTAATATAACTCCGCACCAAAATAATGTTCGCAGCTTAAGTACAACGTGCGCTTGCGCTAATATATTATAAAGCTGAAGAGTTTGTTTGTTTGAATGCGCTTATCTCAGGAACTGCTGGACCGATTTGAAAATAATATTTCTGTGTTGGATAGCTTATTTATCGAGAAAGGCTTTAAGATATAAAACATGACGCTGCGACGGGAGGGGAGGGAGCAAACTCAAAACGCGCGGACGAAGTCGCGGGGGACCGCTAGTTATAAAATAAATGGACTAAAGTTACAATAACAACACCATTTAAATGATTGAAATAGACATCGGTCTTCAATAACTGCTTATTATCAAATTGAATTCACTCTTATGAACCAGGCATAGCATAGATGTTTGGTTGACCTCACTCCTCATGCAAAATCACTGGTATTACGTTATTCGTTATGACAAGTTGAAAACGCCGTTTTACATTGACCATCAGATGGTTTTCATAACATGAAGGAGTAAAACGACTAATAAATAAAGAGTCCGAATCGTAACATAAATGTGACTGCTATGTTACGTGCGTGAATTAAACAAAGTGAAGTAGGGCGCGAACGTAAGTGTGAACGAAACAGGTATATTAACACGATTGCATCAGGACGTTGTGGAAATAACTAGTTATTTCCACCGGTTTCATAACCGGTTATTGGAAATCACTTAACGTAACGACGTTATCTCAACAGCCGATAAGGACCATCGCTAAAAATAACCATGAGAGCTCCCCAAATTCTGTCTTTACTATTAATTTAACATGACAATCTTTCGTAACTCACCCCGCATTGGCCCAATGAGCGTGCTCTCCATAGCTCATATTCACGACATCAATCTTCATGGTCTTACTCAGCTCCATCACTTTGATGCAGGCGCGCACCAGCGCCGCGCCGGTCTCCATAGAGCCGAGGCGACTGTCGCCGATGGTTAGCGATACGATCTTGGCGCCGGGCGCCACGCCGTTTAACTCTGGGTTGTCGGGGAAGTAGCCGGCTGCGATGGCGGCCACGTGGGTGCCGTGGGTAGCTACAAGTAAATAAATTTCGGCGATAAGTCGTGGTTCTGTGTATTCAACACCTTATTATAGTTTATTTTTTTAATGATGAGTGCTGAGACGTTTCTTGACATAACACATTCTTCCGTTTTACGTATACTACATTCCAAGAACGAAATAGTAGTTTATGCAACTGGTACATAATGAGAGGTATTATACACGAGTGTGAGTTTAAAAAACGAGCGAAGCGAGTTTTTTTAAAGTATCACACGAGTGTATAATACCTAGTTATGTGCAGTTTCATACACTACTTTATCTACTCTCATTGAACACAAACATATCAAATAAAAGATAAAGATTGCCATGCTAAAAAGTCTTGATAACATTTATCGTATAATTTTCTTGACTTTACTGGTAGTAGATTAAGACAGACTGCTGTCGCAGTCTCTAAAATGTCGGGCGGCGTCAAATTTTCTGCACTTTCACTATCAGACATTTTAATAAACACTAATAATTATCTACCGAAACACAAACGTACTATGACGCCAAAGTTCCCGTTATCAACGCGCATGCGCCAAAGCGCGCGCAGCCACAGACAAAAAATTAAATAGATGTATCTATAATCTGTAATCTGTATCGTAATGAAAAAAAAAATATTATAACATTATTTTGTTAGAGAAATAGTGTCATAATTATTTTTTTTTTAAATTTCATTTCGATACACTATTTATAAAGTACGTCTATATAAACTCGTTTTGAGTTTTGTATTTTGAATTTAACGATATGAGAGTAGATAAATGTTATTTTACAGTAAATAAAATACAATGTTGATATTACTGCTAAAATATAATAAAACAAAGCCTTATTAAATTAAAACATTTATTTTAAATCAACGTGAATAATTTGTAATTTCCATTTCTTAAAAATAAAAAATAAAAAAATATATGCATAGAACGAAACTTCACTATAGTTATTCAAAAACAACACCTAATCGGTCCATAATCGTGTCTGTCCGAATAATCGGTGTTGCCGTAATAATCAAAAATATTATCTCTATCGATTAAAAAGCTATATATTTATTTAAATCAATGGTATCCTACATGATTCACCCTTATTTATACTAGTCTTTAGTTTACAAAACAAACTACGGTAGGTAAACCCTGTTGGCAAAACTACGTATTGCGACTCCGTAAGCGTAGGTTAATCAACATCTAGGGAAACTAGGTCGAACTCCTTATGAAGTTGGAATATATATTTTGATTTGCCAACTGTTAATGTTCAGACATCATTCATTTCATGCTGAGCTGATAATAACGCAAACAGATAATTAACCTGTTTTAACTATTACACTGTTTTGTGTTCTTTCTTGGCGATATCATAATTTGAGAGAAAGTGATTTAAATTTTATTTAAAGGAATGTCTTGCCTGGTCTCGTCAAAGAAATACCAAACCTTCAAACCACAGAAAATATATTACATACCAGGTTTAAACCTAGGCCGGTATGTTTTTGGTATAAGGGGGTTAAGGTTTCAGAGAAATTTCTTTCTTATAAATTTATTTATAATATTAGCGGACCCAGCGAACTTTGTTTCGCCCCCAGCCCCGTCCCGCCCCAGCCCCGTCCCACCGAGTTCCGTAATTTTAAAAGTTAAGCATTCCCAGCGAATTTTGATTCGCCCTTAAATAACTAAAATGGCTATTAAAAAATAAGGGTTGATCGTAGAAGGGTGAAAATTGAGGATTGTATGTATTTTTGTATGTTGTATCATAACAAAATAGAAATTAAAAATTTTGTCCTAAAAATAAATAAAAAAAATTAGGGGTGGACTACCCCTAACATTTAGGGGGATGAAAAATAGATGTTAGCCGATTCTCAGACCTACTGAATACGCATATAAAATTTCATCAAAATCGGTCAAGCCGTTTCGGAGGAGTTTGGCAACTAAAACTGTGACACGTGCATTTTATATATTAGAAGATTTCTGTAAGTAAGTTGCAATGTTACGAACAGTGCTAGATTCAACATTTTTTTAAGTGTAAAGTAAAAAGTGTAGAAGCCACTCACAGCACATAGCGACTACTTCGAGCGTGTCCCCGGCGTCGTGCACGTTCACGCTGACCGTCATCTCGTCGAGCGGCGTGAGGTGCGCGTGCTCGCGCGTCAGCGAGTACTCGCCGAGGCACGGCCCCGACGCCAGCTCGCCCGCCTCCGACGTGTCGATGCATGCCCTGGAAATTAACGGGTGTTATTTCAACTGATGCAATTTGCAGTGTGGGATATCTACATGACTTTTATTTAAGGTAGGTGTTATAACAAAGTCAGCGAGATATCCCATTTCCCAGTAAAAAAAAACACAACTGGAAATCTGAATTTAGCTTAGCAATGAATTGAATATTTTTTTGGCTTTAGCGGAAAATGGCATAGGTTAAAAATTCAGTCTTGACATACGATGAGTACTTAGTTGAAACCACAGATAAAATCCTTACAGCTCTTTAATTCTTTTTAGCACGTATGTCTTCTAGGCTTTGGTAAATAATTAAGTTTTAAAATATTTATTAAATATTCCATACATTCTTGTGTAATGTGACAAAAACAAACCAGGGCATAATCTGGTTGGAAGCTCGTCACAAAACGAATTTCAATTCGTTTGTGGTGAGGGTTCCGACCGAACAGCTCAACCTTCATGAAAACAGAATTTTGGCCGAAGGGTGTTTTGTATTGATGGTAACTGGGCACCAAGTTGCGCTGCACTGTGTGTGCTCTGTGTAACATTTGTTTGATATTATAATATTGTTATAATACAGGGAGCCCGAAAAGAATAGATAAACTGTAACTTTTCAAGAATGCGTTTAGGCCATACTTGCACTTGCGCACATCTTGCCAAACTGAAAATTGTTGATGATGAAGTATGTAAGTGTTGTGAGGACGTGTAGGACTTGAATCATATTATCTTTTCTTGCCCACGGTATGACCGAACCTTGTTCCTTGCAGAATTATTATCGTTACGCATACCATTTCCAACCTCTACCATTTCCTTATTACATACCTATAGTAGTGATGTGAATGTGTATAAATGTATAGTATCTTTTATTTCTTCTAACAATATAAAAAAATTATATGTTTTATTCATGTATATAAGTGTAAATATGTTATATTCCTTTCCTTTCCTGATCCTTTCTGTTGTAATTCCGCATTTTCCGCAAATGTTTCCTTTTTTCCCCGTTTCCCCGTTTTAAACTCGACTCTGGCAAGGCGAAGGCCGCAGATTGCCATGATAACAAAAAAAAACTGTAACTTGTCGATAGGCCTCCTTATGGTCTATACAACGTGATATGTTAAATGCGCAAAACCTCAGACACCCGAAATGATTTTTGATTGAATTGACGTAGTTCTGAAAGAAAAGAAAATGAAAAAATATTGAAGGTTTGTGGTGTTTTAGTTTTACTGGCACTTCTGATCATTTCTTGCTCTGCGGATGACGCTTTGAAGAGAGAGACATTATTATTATTATCTACTATCTATGGTGATGAACAACTAACCATTGCTTTACGTATATTGGCGGGTTTGTGCACATGATTGCTTGTCTTCTTAATTTTCATAAATGTGACATTACAAGTTATTCCAATTGTTGTACAATATCAATAGAAAATTTTGTGCACCGTTTTCGATCATATCGGGCCCAACTCTATCGATATACGAGGGTCAAACTGAAAGTTCTTAGAAAATCAAAAACTGATTACATTAGCCAGTTATTAGTTTTATTATATCTTTTCAAAATATTGTCCATTGACGTCAATACACCGCTGCATGCGATGGAACCACTGGGAAAAGCACTTTGCCCACTCGTCCTTAGGGGTCTCTTCAATGGCATCGCGATACGCAGCCACCGCTTCTTCAGCATTCATAAACCGCTTTCCTTTAAGTTTTTCTTTAATTTTTGGAAATAAATAAAAATCACAAGGCGCGAGGTCGGGGCTATACGGCGGGTGACCCAGTAATTCAACGTTTGATGTCGCCAAATAGTCGATCGTTCGCTTGGCGGTGTGCGACGAGGCGTTGTCGTGGTGAAGGAGGATCCTACTGCGAGGTCCTTTCTCTCGAACTTTTTCCAAGACAAATGGCAAACAATTGGTAGTGTACCATTCTGCAGAAACTGTTTTTTGATCCTCTAACACAATTGTTGCGAAATGACCTATCCTTCCAAAGAACGAGGCCACCATTTTTTTTCCCGCACTTCGATCTCTCTTCACTTTAGTTGGCAACTCCTCGAAAGGAAACACCCACTGAGCAGATTGTCTTTTGGTTTCACTGAGCAGATTGTCTTTTGGTTTCAGGATCATAACAGTAAATCCAGCTTTCGTCACCTGTTAGTATGTCGAACACAGCATTTGAGTCACCTCCGTTAAATCTTTCAATCATTTTACGGCACCAATCCACACGATGGAGTTTTTGAACCTTAGTCAAATTATGAGGTATCCACCGGGCGCAAAGCTTCCTGACCGCTAAATGTTCGTGGAGGATTTTGTGCACTTGACTCATACCGATGCCTAAGCTTGTCCGAATCTGCTGATAGGTCACTCTTTTGTAGTTATGGCAATTATTGCTATTTTTCGTTAATTTAATTAGCATGCTAAATTCCATAGCATAGCATGCTGACTGCTATTGCTATGCTAATATGAAATTTCATTAAATATGTGAAATAGCAAATAATTAAATTGCGAAATCGTAAATATACTACGCAATGCAAACTATGAAAATTGGTTATTTGAAACATGTAGTTTATTAATGTGACTTTTATCAATTTGACAGATTATTTTCACTCTAGTCAAACGACAAAGACAAACAATTTTATTTAAACAAACAGTTCACTTAACGCAAGCAAAATACAACTCTAAATGCAGGTATTACGTTATATAGTTACTTATTTCCCTTTCATTTGTTCGTATTTCGCTCGAATCATGTTCGGCGGAAGTCGGAAGCCGATTGTCGACCGACAGGACCCGAACGTGGATTAGCAAACATGCCTGCTAATCTTGCTGCTAAATAACTGTACGATGCTTCGCACGTCGCTGCTGCGTTTCGCGCAATGTTTGTGAATTTTAGCATTCACGAAAATTCGCAACTTCAATTAATTGAATTATTGCTAATCATGAAATCGCATGCTAATTAATATGCTAATGCTAATTATTCCATTACTACTCTTTTGTCAGTCTCTATCATACGCCGCACAACACAGATGTTATTTTCAGTCGTCGCCGTAGAAGGCCGTCCCTCACGTACATCATCAGTGAGATTAGTGCGACCACGTTTAAACTCATTAAACCAGTTGTAAACAGTCGCACGAGATGGGGCTTCATCGTGAAAGGCCAATCGTAGTCTATCATAACTTTCTTGTTGACATAAATGACATCGAAAGTCATAAAAAATCATTGCACGAAAATTTTCTCGTGTTAAATTCATGTTGACGTGACACAGACAATTTTCAATTTGCCGCCAAATCGTAAAACAAATGACAAATGAATGAAATATATACTCAGTAATATTGGCAAAGAGTTCTATTTTCAAATTTTAGAATATTTTTTTTATTATATTGTTTATAAGTGGCCAGTTCTAAGAACTTTCAGTTTGACCCTCGTAGTAGTATATTACTATTGTTAATGCATTACTTTTATTAACAGCAATGCATTTTTTTTCTATTGATACATTTCACAGTATTAATAGCTTTTGACCATATTTATCGATAGTAATAACGATATTCTGAATCGTTCTCGACATCAACTATCGATAATAAAACTATAGATAGTTTTGCAACACTATTTACAACTTGAGTGAGACTGATGCGTGATACTACTAAACAAACAGTCATTTTACTTCGGAACAGAAATCATAGGTGTATGATACAACCAAGACACACTTAAATAAACTCATATTCTTTGCTATCAAGTGGCCATCAGATAAAAACAACAAAAATACAAAAAGTGGAAAATCTTGAAAACCGTGACATATTTACTCAGGTCAAAATTTTATGTTAGACCATAAGGAGGCCTAAAAGGTTATCGATTCTTTTCGGGACACCCTGTATGTATGTATGTTAAAGTATCTATTGAATGGGCGTTTGTTGCCTTTGCAATATATGATTAATTTAAATGAATAGGCCTTGCAACTGACCTCCATACAGTGCCATCATGGAACAGCACACAGTCATACGTTGGCCCCAGGTCATTGTACTTCTTCTCGGCTGTCTGCAGCACCTCTACTCTGGTCTCCAACTCTTCTTTGAGCAGTTTCTCTTCATGACTCAAGTTCGACATCTTTGTTGCTGAAATAGTACAATATATATTAAAAAATGTACAATACAACTTACCACTTTAACTGTTCCAACTTGGGACTCCCAAGGCAATTGTCAATGCAATATCTAACAGTGTATTGAATGTATTGCGCGGTCGCCGCGAACGCCGGATCTAGCACATCTGTTAGCCTATGTGCTCCCAACAGCCACGCACGACACACGGGCGCCTACTAAGTTCATATTTCTACATTAACCACACCGGGCATCAAACCCGGAACTTTGGAGCGGCAACACCTCGAACATCACAGAAGTCGTAAAATATTTATATTAATTGCATCATATATTAATTACCTCTTTATGTTACTAATATGTCTCGAACTACCTCATAGTTGAGGTAAGGCCTTTGCCCAGCGGTAGGATGTTACAGGCTAACTTTACTTTACTTTTTATGTTACTAGTAACTGCATCTATATCTAAACATATCATTTTACACCTCTCCTGCCCTCACACATAGATGCTAAGTAATCAGTATTTTCCAAATATCAATGACACAAAAACAATGTGTAAAAAAGGCCAACTTAATTGAAGAAGGAAAAGATTGCTGTAGAAGAACTAAATTTAACAAGGTAATAATTGTAAGCTATTTTAGTATAGAAATCATAATCAAGGGTTTGATAAACTTTCAGCCAGTTCTACAATTTCATCAACACTATAACAAAATCACTAACCAAATTCAGTTTCAAATTCCTGAAGCCTCTTGTTAGCTTCAGCGAAGGCTGCCTTGTGGCCGGCATCCCACAAGTGTTGCTTGCGGTGCTCCTGTACCCTCTCTTTGAGCTTTGTCGGATATAAGCTGAAAGGATACAGTACCCCCACCCGCCATACTCCTGTTGGATTTTTCCATGATTCTGGGATCTGGAAAATAGTAAAACCAGATAATAATACTGTCACAGATAAACTCAACTTCCCATATTTTTTATTTTATTTATCACCCACACACTTGTAATGCTTATAAATTTTGAATTTGAATGAACCTTATGATTAGATTACCGTTGTGAGCAATATTTAAAAATCAATATTGGCCAAGTAAAGTTTGTGTCAACTTCATAAGAATACAGTGCCACCAACTTATCTGAAGAATAGCCAAAAATGTAACTTCAGTTGACACTTGGAAAACATCATTTGTGCTGGTACAGTACTGTGTCACCCTTACAAGAATATTCAAATTTTCTTAGAAGCAAGTTTAAATATTTTTCTCTATTTATTTATCATAAACAAGAAAAAATAAAACTATTACATGCAGCATAAAAAAAAATAACTTAAAGTCTACCTATTCAAAAACAAAACCATTTCCTTGAGGCAAGGAGGCTATGATGCTAGCTGCGTTGCTGCGTTGAATAGCTATGCTTATCCTTTGAGCTAGGAACCAGCCAGCTTTATTATTGGCTGTTACAGAATGTAATTTTGGCGCAATTTTACTAAACAGCAATTTATCATTAAATTAATTTGTTTAATGCAACTATTTTTGTATTTTTTATGATCTGAACTTTTTACTCCCTGATGTTATAGCAAGCAAGGAGTAGAACACTAAAGGGCCATATGTCAATTTTATCTAGCCCATAATTGTTTATAATATTATTCAGTATTAATACCAGACGTGGAATTGTGTAAAGCAATTGTATTCATTTGACAGTTCAAAACGTACAATATGATCTGTCAAACCCTTTGTTCTTTGCCATTTGACAGACCATACCGTACGTTTTGAACTGTCAAATGAATATGATTGCTTTACACAATCGCACCCCAGCTTTAGTTGTTGTACAATCAAATTGGAATAAATTCTTGCTTAGAAATTTTATCATCAAGTTTATCATGTCCTGTAACTACAGGAGTATTAAAAAGCCAGCAGTGTTTTTTATTTAAAAAACAGTGTGTTCTTCAGATAAGTTAGTGGCATTATACAGGCTGGCCCAAACAGACGTCCAAAATTTTTTTTGGAAGCCTTAAATCCAGTGCTATCCAAATATACCCTATGTTAGCCAAATTTACATAGATTACTAAATAATTATTATTTCGCAAACCGAGTATTTTCAAACAAATAATACCTACACGTTTTATGGTGATGTTATTTTTTTATAGCAATATGATCCTTGTAAATTAAGTTAGCATAGATAAAATTATGAGCTAGCTAAAAAAAAGACTAAAAAAAGTTTCAAAAAATGAAAAAAAGCCTCATAAACTAAAAAATAATGGCTACCATAAATATGGTAATATATTTGGATTGCCCTGGATGTAAAGCAAAAATGCATGTTTGTAAAGCAAAAACCCTGTAGAGGTATAGAAACTGCGTAGCATCAATATGCAGACTTGACACAAAACAGCTGTACTACATGACAGTTCAAGAGTCAATGACCCTATTGATTCTAGCAGCTGACATAAAGAATATTTTGTTTGAATTGACTTACACATAAACACTGGAAATTATAATAGGCTGTGTATAATCAAGGAGGAAAATTACTGATTTCCTGATAATACCTTCAGTTTACGACCGGTAATGCCGGTGATGCATCCGTCAACAACTTTCTTAATAATTGTAGCGGTGTCCACATCACCACAACCGCTGCAATCATAACGCTCTATAACCTTTGTCTCTCCACTAGGGGTCACCTAAAATCACAAAAAACAAATTAATACAGCCCATAAAATAACAAAAAAAATATATAAAATAATCGTGACAAGACACTTTTTTACCTTGAGACCAGCTGCCGCTGGATCCACGCCGGAGTCAAATATGGCAATAACGGTGTCCCTTCCATCATAAGTTGGATATTTATTTAAAAATGAGACAACCCCTGTCTCTTTTTTTGGTAATAATCCCCAAACGGGGAAGTCACAGTCGATCGGCACGTCTGCCATTTTTGATGATTCGATGTTTAGTGTTGCTGCTGTAATAAACAAATAAAATAAAAGTAAATAATACCTGCTAATTTAGTATGGCGGCACTTAGCAGAAAAGTAATACTAAAGAGTCGTCAAATCATAAACTCAATCAAACAAAGATGCCTAAACCACGTCCAAACAAATATCAATTATTATCATATTAGATATCTTGCTTTTCAACCCAACCGTCCCTTACGTAATACAAATACCACATGAAGGTACAGCTTCCAAGAAAAAATACCTAAATAGATACCAACCTTTTTTGAGATAAATTTGGCGGTACAAACAGTGGTACAAACTTGGCTGTTATTTAGTAGTTTATTTAAAGTCTTTATTTTGACTGATATCCAAAATTGTCAAATTCAAACTGTTGCTCAAAGTCAAAACCATTAAACCATTGTCAAAACGTGGTCAAGTCAAAACCATCTAGTAAAATTATTTTTGAGCTTAAAATTTAAAGACCAACCCACCAGTTTCATAAAAAAATATGTGGTTTGAGATATTACCATCTATGGCCATAATTTGTGCTAGTCTAGCTTTGCCTGGATACGGTTTATACTGGCTTCATCAATTGGCATTAGGCAACGTAAGTATCATTTCCTGAATATTTAGTGGTACTGGTGCTAGGTTCACTTCTTTTTTTCTCTAATGAACCTCACACCCACCCACCATGCACAGTTCGATAATTTTGGAGTTGTAACAAACAACCGCATATCCACCAAAAAACCCTCTTCACTTTTATAACAAAAAAGATTCGTAGTTCAACAAGGAACTAAAATGGTAGTTTCACCATGTCCGCCCGCTTTCTGTCCACTGCACATAGTTCGGCGCAAAGACCAAAGATTAGTGAGTATGCAGAGACCCGAGGTGCTAGAATGATTATGAATTTGCTTACATATATATTTTTTTTGGATAAATGGCCTGTTTCGTAACAATCAGTTTTGTATTCGTATTCGCAATTTTTGTTAGTCATTTAAGCACAATAGTCTCAGTAATCTGTGATCGAAATGAATTCCTCCTTCTTACCTTTGCAATCTGTCTGGTCACCCTGTTGGTACGAATTAAAATTCTCAACTGGCAATATGCATGAAACTGTCATTCTGGAAAATACAGAATTTGAAGGTTTTGTTGCTCTATTTCTCGTAATTATGTGGTACGAAATTCTACCGAGTTTCTTCATTGTAACAGCAGGGCTTGGATTACCCGGTTGGGGTCTCTATCACATTCACAATTTGGCACTAGGCAATGTAAGTAAATAAGTTTAGTAACCTTACTGTTAGGTAACAGCTCTGGGGATCTAGCAGAAAGGAATGATTTGGTTACCACAGAGAATTAAAATATTGCTCGACCTTCATATCACGACAATATTCAGTGGAGGTGTCAGTTCGTGTGATGCTCCGGGGCGGGACCACCTTGAGATTGGCGAATTTAATATGCAAGAAAAAAATGTATATAATGTGTATATAATTGTATACTCAATTAAAAAAAATGTATACCTATAGATTCGTTGTAAAATCAAAATCAATGTGGGCCCGCTGGAGAGCATACTCACCAGCGGGCCCACCAGGGTAATTCCGCTACCTAAGAATTTTTAAATTTCTTTTATGACACCATAAAATGTATATTAAATGTATAACAATCTACTATAGTCAATTCCATATTTAGTTTAGTCTATAAATTGTTACGACTCCTTTTAAATTTGCCTCCGGAATATTAGAGAAACGCCTGGTAAAAAGGCATTGGCACAGTCTTCTTTAGGAGTAAGTGAGTGTAGTTTTCTATCAGAACGTATTGGCGTGATATGCTATTTAGTTAGTTGATGACATTATTTAACTGTATGATTTATTTTTATTATTTTCCTGTAATAATTGAATCAACGTGCTGCTCCGGGGCGGGACCACCTTGAGATATTATAAATATTACAAATTTAAAAGTGGTCATAACAATTTATAGACTAAACTAAATATGAAATAGACTAAACATTAATTATACATTTTATGGTGTCATAAAAGAAATATGAAAATCCTTTGGTAGCGGAATTATCCTTGTGGGCCCGCTGGTGAGTATACTCTCCAGCGGGCCCACATTGATTTTGATTTTACATCGAATCTATAGATATACTTTTTTTTAATTGAGTCTACTATTATACATATACACATTATCTAAATTTTTTCTAGCATATTAAATTCACCAATCTCAAGGTGGTCCCGCCCCAGAGCAGCACGTTGATTTAATTATTACATTAAAATAATAAAAATAAACCATCCAGTGAAATAATGTCTTTTAACTAACTAAATAGCATATCACGCCAATACGTCCTGCTCCTGATAGAAAACCACACTCACTTACTCCTAAAGAAGACTGTGCCAATGCCTTTTCACCAGGCGTTTCTCTAATATTCCGGAGACAAATTTAAAAGGAGTCGTAACAATTTATAGACTAAACTAAATATGGAATTGACTATAGTAGATTGTTATACATTTAATATACATTTTATGGTGTCATAAAAGAAATTTAAAAATCCTTAGGTAGCGGAATTATCCTGGTAGGCCCGCTGGTGAGTATGCTCTCCAGCGGGCCCACTTTGTTTTTTATTTTACAACGAATCTATAGATATACATTTTTTTTAATTGAGTATACAATTATATACACATTATCTACATTTTTTTCTTGCATATTAAATTCGCCAATCTCAAGGTGGTCCCGCCCCGGAGCATCACACGTCAGTTCAGTACCTTATTGAAAATGAATAAAAATTTTGGTTGGAGTTTGAAGTTCCACATGAGACATTATTAGCTGTTTGGATCCCAAAAATGTGATAGTGGACATCATTAACTAGTTTTATACTTACAGCATTACCGGCGCACACTACTCCAACGCTGGGACCGTGCCCAGTACCAGCGTGACATGAGGCTCACAGGAAACCCTTACAAAGTCAATGTAAGTATTTATTTTGCTATGCATAACCACTTAATAGCTTAAGTTCTTAAAATTATATCAATACCAAATTAATTTCTGATAACAGCATTACCGAGTTAAAATCTTGAGAATTTTGAGGCTCATAGGTTAACATAGTTTAATATCCTTAATTTTATAATCTTGTCAGCTGTTTATGTTTAATGAAATTATTTTGTTTCAGGGGTTGGAAGCTATTCCTGATAAATAAATTATTTATCAGTCATTTTTGTAGTTGAAATAATGTATTTTGTTGTAAAATAAATTGTATTTAAGTTATTTTGAAACTAATTCATTCTGTGTTAGTTATAATAATTAATTAGTACCTCTGTGTTACAATACATAACAAAGCGGAAACCATGTTTTTGTCACCATTAATTTATAAAAGCCGCATGATTGATTACAATCTAACATTCTTAAATCCATAACATTGTAATCTGTCTATTTTCTGTAAACTGTATCAATCTTCATAAATTATAAACTGAAATGACGAATTACTGGGCAAAGTGGTGGGTCTGAGTGGATAAGACATAAGCAGGGTGAGCAAAGTGATACCTAACCCATATATCTTTAATGTTAGGTTGACATGCCCGTACCAAAAAAAGCATATATATATAAAATAAATAAATGCTTGTCATAAATCTTGTCGGGCTTTTTTACAAAAAATCAACAGACATTCATTACTGTAATATGAAAAACCACCAAGATTGTAATCTCGTGGTTTTTATATTAGAAGGGTGACATGATGTATCCACACCGCCCAGCGGCTAACGTCAATTAATTAAACTGTCAGATACTAGATACTATCAAAAAGGCTACTGCGACATCAGTGATGCCAGACGTACGGTAACTACCGTATTTGTACGGTAACTTCAACCATTGTAAGGTAATGCATCGCAGTTCCAAAACTGTACGATATTTTTGTTAAATGAGCGATATTGGATAGTTTGTCCGGTAATTTGAAAGTTGGTGGATTAGATATGATTTAAGTGAAATTAATCTCTATAGGATATATATACATATTGTTTAATTAGTACACAAAACATTTTACAGGCATGAAAGGTTAAAATAATGTTATCGAATATTAAGTTATAGACCGTTAAACTTAACATGCGGGCACAGAGAAACAAAAATAATAGTTGAGTAAAAAATATAAATTAACTAACTAAAACATTAGGGTTCCAAAACGATGCTGGTGTCAGAAAGAAAAAAGAACGAGTATATATTTTTAATGTAAACTAATCGAAACTTAACAAAGCCAAACATAATATAAAGATGGGCGAGTGTATATGAATAAAATCAAAATAAAAACGAAATTATTAAAATACAAAAAGTATGTAAATTAACAGTAACGAGACTTATTGTTGTTTGACGAATTTACAGCCGCGAAAAATTTTCGAAATGAGATGAATGACTGAAAGGACATGAACAATCGACTAAAATCAAGTACATTAAACTGATTTCAATTGATTTTTCATATAAAATTGTGTACGTTAATGTTGAGGTAGACTTTACGGTAATTCTGGCAGCACGGTTTGGCAAATCTGTACGGCACCCGCGGCAGTCGCTTCGGCATGAGCGGGCCGGGCGGTGAGGAACTGAGGATACACCATAAGAGTGGTATGGTAGGTACACTTATTTGTATTGATGACATGACGTTGACAAGTGATGCGCACCACTTAATGCCCCTAAAGATCACGCTTTGCGGTGCCTGACATACTCTTACTAATCTGTGGTTTTGCCGTTCCACTTTTATTATTTATTATAATCATTTATTTATTAAGCAAACAACGTCTTACAATAAATAATATTTGTCCCACAAAATACATAGTTTGTCAATGGTATCACGAGTCTCTAACATCACTTCACTGGACCATCAGGCATCAACTCGTCGTGATCGTAGAACAAAGGCGTATGTGCATTTCGTCAAACTTTTCGGGGTGGCCATTTGAAATATTGTAAACGGTTATTTTTAAATAACTTTTTTGTGTATAACCAAGGAACACAAAAATTTACATAGGACAATGGCAAAATGTCTATTATAGTATGGAATAGGTATCATAAGCCTAAATAGGGTATCTATCATAACACAGAATTTTTTGATATCGAATTTCATTTCACAGAAAACTATTCAATGAATGTTTATATCTTTTTTTCTTGTTTAATCGAATAGTTATTTATCGTCGTTTCATAACATCGAATAACAGTTCACCAAAAAAATGTTTCGCAACTGTTTTGTTAAGCAGAATAACAATATACCAAACTAATGTTTCATAGAATTATTAAGTTATCGATATAACCTTTCATAAAAACTTGTTTCAATGTGTAACGGTTCCCATATATTTTTGCATACGCATGCAAGTAAGAAGGCATGCGCATGCATACGCATGCAAGTAAGAAGGCATACATGCATGCAAGTAAGCAAGCAGGCATGCATAAATGCATGCATGCAAGCAAACAGGCATGCATGCAGCAAGCAAGCAGGCAAGCAAACAAGCAGCATGCATTAGGATTTCCTCGTCTCCGGCGCTGCGGGAATAGCAGCCTCGTCGCCCTTGCGTAACAAGGCGCAGTCACCCACGCTCGCCTACACCTTGTTACAGCGGGCGGAGGCTGCTCTCCCTCCGCACCTCCGGCTTTTAAATTACACTCTAGTATCGGGCAGACTAATACCACGGCATGTCGGTCGTCGGCGTGTGGGGATTAACGCAGTTTATTTATTAGATCAATATTTATTACATATTTATATCAGTTATGCTTTAAATTGTCTATTAATGAAGTATGCAATATAAGATTAGTAACAAATTCGTTTGGAAATACGGACTATAGTGAAGTTAAATTCGATGTTTCAAGAATTCTGCATATTGAAACTTACGTGGAAATAAAATTATGGGTAACAAAATAGAAAGCTAACGTTACTTCGATAAAATACGTAATTTATGAAAAGAAGTAACGATGAAGTAAGTTTGTAAATAAGCATTCGAGTAAATGAAATTGTGATGTAACAAGATTCTAGAATTTGTTAAAATTATTTTGAAACATCTGCGAATCGTTTTATGAGAAATGAAAATCGATGAAGAAAATTGCGATTAAGTGATGGGTTCCCAAGTAAATCACCTAGAATTAAAAGCTTTGGCTATATCTTCCTCTTTGATGTTTATAATTGTTTTACTTACTTACAACATAAAACTGATGTAGTGGAACGGCATATTATGGATATTATTTTATAAAGTAATCAAATAAGCCATAGATTTGGTTGTCCTTACTATAGGAAAATAAACAGTTAAATAAACACATACTTAATTAAAATCACAATGGTTTCTTATTAAAAATTAGGGGGTATTACTGTTTTACCAATATGAACACCTTTATTTAAAATCTCCACTGACTGAAGAAAAAACTAGGTCAAGCTTGAGCTTTCTCAAGTTTAAAAATTAGGAAAGGGAAGATTACTTGAAATCAGATAACAAAATATAAAATTGAACTACGTGATAAAATTACTAAATTAGGATAATTACAATCGATCGGTTTATTTTTTAAACAAAGGGACAGAGTTTCCTTTTGAAGTGTTCACCCCTTGAAAATCAGCGGCCAAGTGGCAGATCGGAGCGCGTCGAGCCCCGGCGTAGCGCGTGGAACCGGCTCGGTTTCCGCGCGGACGCGACGTCATAGACCGTTCGGAAACGCAGCGATAACATCCGGCCTTCCTGCAGTCGTGTTCGTCCTCGGGCAGCGTCGTGGTCTGATGCAGAAGCTGAGAACAATGGCATGATATTAGATAAAGATCTGAGAACCTAATTATAAGTTGGATCCAAACTTTCAAACTTGCACAATGGTTTGAAACAAATTTCGGTTAGTTTCGTTTGAACATCCAAGCCGAAACATAGAGCGAGACTTAGGTTAAGCTTGTTATTCCATCAGCGGCCAACTCACTGAACCAAATGGCTTGAACCGAGATGTTCAGGATCATCACAGTCGTGTATCGCCATGTCATACATGCCATACTACAGTAGTGTTCACCATGGATTTCTACTGCAATCTATACAATCTTTCACTCTACTTCAACCTTTGGGAATGTTCAAAGCGCATGCATTAGACCACCTAATAAACAAGAGTAGTGTACATTTTATCACTTAAATACTATGTAAGGCTACCTCGTTTTAAGTGATAATATTTTAAAGGCAGATTCAGAAAAATAAATGAAACATATTTTGTACGAAAAAAAATAATTATACGCTAGTTTTCGAGAAAATCGCCCCTAAACATGTAGAAAAAGAGTAAAATAAAACACCCCGTGCCGCGTGTTGCTAAGCGGAGCTCTCGGTTTTTGTAGGTATTGTCATACGCGCCGCCCATCGCCGCGATTATGCCTGCCTGCCTTCACGTGTCGCGCTCGCGGCCGCTCCCCCGCCTCGCCACGCGACGCGAGTCAGTCTGCCAAAAACATTCGCGTTTGTATGTCGTGTGCGCGCGCGACGCGGACCTGCGGTGCGTTTTCCGAAGCCCAGCATCACAGGTGACCAGCATCACATAGTTTCCCGCCGCGCCTTGACCTGGTACGGCACCTACTGCCAAACACCGCAGACGCTTGCTATGGCGGTTTCTGCACAAATGAAGCCCTCCACCTTTATCACTTGAGGATCCAAGAATTGCCGTTGGCGGGGATTACGCCTTTATCACTTAAGGGTCCAAGTTTTGCTGCTGGTGCGGACTATGCGACGAAGATCGAGCAGCTCGAGCTCGAGTCCTCCCGTTGACTACTGCGCGATTGTTGCGCACGTTGTTGGGATAACGTGCATGCACAACACAATGCTGCAGTTATTCGCCACCAAAGGTTTCCAGCAAAGGTTCAGTGCATACGTGTGTGAATGAACAGTGAATGCCGTGATAGCCAGTGAAAAAAAAACAGTGCCCGTTATAGCTAGATTGTCTAGTGCTCGCTGCAGTTTGCATAATAAGGTTAGGAGGCATCGCCTCAATTTGTAGTAACCTGTTTTACTGTAAATCTCTGACGTCATTGTTTTCAAATGTTAACTTATCGCTGCTGATAAAAAAATGTATTTGTAAACCAATGCAGAAATCCTAGTTTTAATTTATTTTATTGTGAAATAAGACTTGTATCCACATATCTGTACAAAAACTGGGCAAGTGCGATAATTTAAAGTAAAAAATAATAAAAATGTAGGTACGTAATTTTCAAAGATGTGTTCGCGTTTTATGTGTTATGTTTATTTACGGTACGTAATAAAAGAAATTTAAAACAAAATTGTGTTAAATTTACTCACGCAATTTTTAGTGCATATCCATCTACTGAATCAAAAGGAATCAATAGGTACTCATTAGGTAGGTAACTACAACATCTGTTAAAGTTAGATTTGGTAAGATTGGAAATTTTAATAGGTATTCAAGTTAGCTTTCACATAAGATTTGTCTTATTATTATTAAATAAACAGAGGTACCTCTTCACAATTAGGTAGTTTCAGTTTATCATTACCTACAACATCTGTTAAAGTTAGTTATAAATTTTAATAGTATTCTTTTTAAAGATAACTTTTACATAAGCTTTGTCTCCTTATTATTATTAAATAAACAGAAGGAACACAACACAATTAGGTAGTTTTAGTTTATCATAGCTACCCAGCTGTTCATGTTTTAAGCCTGCGATAAACATATAGGTACCTAAGTCGAGTTTCTGTCTTAATTTATCATACATACCCAGCTGTTAGTGTTTCAGGCCTACGATTAATGAACTGAACACATACCTACTTGGGTCGAGTTTCTGTTTCAGATCATCATACCTACCCAGCTGTTTTAGGCCTCAGATAAATGGACACATACCTTCCTAAGTTTTTGTCTTTGTTTTCATACCCAGCTGTTTTGTTTGTTTAGCGTTTATCTAACTAATCTGTCTGTTTGATTTATTAGGTACTGATACGCGTTGATAATGTTTTTTTCATATTAGTGTTTCGTAATAATAGGTAATCGAATGCAGTAGGTAGTCACCTTTAATATTATTATTATGTAGGACTAAATAAATAGGCGCGCACCGGCGCCCCCCTACCGCGCATCGGCACGCCGCATGAATGAGATAGGCATATTCTGTCACGCTCACGCCCACGCGTCTGTCTCGTTCTCGCTTAGCTAGTCCATCTTCCCTCACGCGCTGTCTAGTTTTCGCTTAAACTAGTACTTATGTAAGAGACGAAAGGCGATGTCGCGGAACAGGGTGTTCTTAAAAAATCATATTTTTTTGTTAGGAAAAATAAAAACGTAAACGGGCCAGTTTTCAAAAAAAAATATATTGGGTCCTCTTTCTATGTTATTGTTTGATGCTCTGTTAAAATATTATCACTTAAATCGAGGTAACCTTATATATTTAAATGTAAAGCAGATCGAATAACAACAGCGGAAAACCAAATATCATTAGTAAGTTTACCTTATAATATTTAGACATTAAATATTTAAACGTGAAAGGAAAATATAATGATAATAACAGAAAACAACTCACCAGTCTCCTTAACTTATTTCACCTTAATTATTGTCGATAACATCCGGTGTGTCAGCGTCAGCTATTTTGATCCATGGTTTCATGTTTTCAACACATGAAACTCCGTTGTAACGCTTAGTACTTCTCTCTGCCCCTCTCATATTAGCAACTCTGTAGCGATCGTGGCCTAACATTTCAGCCACTTGAAAAGGTCCTTTATAACGTGGTAATAGTTTCGTACTTTGACCATCATTAGACGTACTTGGTATTTTAATCACTACCAAATCACCAACTTTGTATATTGGTGCATCTTTCCTCTTTGCATCATTGCCTTTTGTCTTTCCGCCTCTTTTTGTATATTCTCATCGACCTTTTTTCTGAGGGCCGTAAGATCAACCGTATCCTCTACATTATCGTCAGTAACACCATCGTTATTCATACGAATACGGTAGCCGAAAAAGACCTCGCTAGGGACAGCAGATGTGGTTTTATTAATTGTGCTGTTAATGCCTTGTTGGATATTTATGATATACTGATCCCATTTGTTGGTATCACTATTCGCACCCATACTACGCAACGCTTCTAAAATGGTCAAAATATAGCGTTCGGCTTGACCATTTGACCGTGGTATACCCGTGGCTATAACATGAGTTCTTATATTTCTTTCGTTACAAAATGCTGAGAATGTAATGTTTTAAACTTTCATGGTCACTCACATTAGAATAGTTAGATACGGGATTGCTACCATGTACCTTATTATTTATGAGTTTCCGATATTTCGGCGCTGTTGCAAGCGCCATGATCACGGAGTTACTGAAGAGAATTTGCGGGTGGGTTGTTATTGGCAGACATATCGGTCTACCCTCCTTCGAAGTCGTTTATTCCGCTCGCCGCCGGTACCATTGTCCACAAACTCACTATTTTCTCGCATCTTTTCTCGACACACAACACTGACAGTATCTGTTCGCGAAACAGCACTATGTTTATTTACACGGTTTTTACACATACGAACCACTGGATTCCAGACACTTGACAATTTAAACCCGTCCTCGCGATTGAAATTTTTGTATTTAGTTATTTCAATCGCTTCAAGATTGGTTAGGGAAGCGATTGAAATAACTAAATACAAAAATTTCAATCGCGAGGACGGGTTTAAATTGTCAAGTGTCTGGAATCCAGTGGTTCGTATGTGTAAAAACCGTGTAAATAAACATAGTGCTGTTTCGCGAACAGATACTGTCAGTGTTGTGTGTCGAGAAAAGATGCGAGAAAATAGTGAGTTTGTGGACAATGGTACCGGCGGCGAGCGGAATAAACGACTTCGAAGGAGGGTAGACCGATATGTCTGCCAATAACAACCCACCCGCAAATTCTCTTCAGTAACTCCGTGATCATGGCGCTTGCAACAGCGCCGAAATATCGGAAACTCATAAATAATAAGGTACATGGTAGCAATCCCGTATCTAACTATTCTAATGCTGAGAATGCTTTCGAGGTGAAAGCACTGCCAGCATCGGTGATGATTCGTTTAGGGTTGCCGAACACTTTAAAAATCTTATTAAGTTCATTAAGCACTATTTTTGACTTTGTATTTTTAACTGCCGATATAAATTCAAATTTCGTGAATGAATCCACAATAACCAGAAGGTACGAATTTTGCTGTGTGGTTTTTACAAAAGGACCTAAATGATCAAGATGTAACGTATGAAACGGTCTGGCATATTTTGGAATTGGGTACAATTTACCGGGTTTTTTACCATAATTATTTTTGTAATATATACAATTAAGGCAATTTTTTATGTATTTTGACATAACTTTCTTTAAGTGCGGGAACCAATATTTTGACCTAATTCTTTCAATAGTTTTATCAACTGTAAAATGACCTACGTCATCGTTGTTAGCACGAATTATTTGCCAAATGCATGATTTAGGTACTAACCAGCGCCTACCATACTCAGTCCGTCGGTAAATTTTATTTCCAAGTAATTCATACTGGTTTAAAATGTGTTTATTGGCCTCGGCATCACCTGACAATAATATATCCCTGATACTACATATGCTCGGATCTTGGAGCTGTACTGATAAAAGCCAATCACCTTCCGTTATCGACATAATAGCTTCATCAACTGTTGATTGGTCGTTATTTGTCACTGGGTTACGACTTAGAGCATCGACATGAAGCATTTGATTTCCGGCCCTATGAATAATGTCAAAACTAAATTCTTGGGTTCGCAAAACCCACCTACCGATTCGCGGAATTATTTCCTTAAGGCATGGCGAACTGCGTTACAGTCTGTAATAATTTTGAATTCTACACCCAGTAAATAATGGCGAAATTTTTGTAATCCTTCTACTACCGCTAATAGTTCAAGCTCAAAGGAGTGGTATTTTTTTTCCTCAGTGCTCGTCTGTTGGCTATAAAAATGAACTGGTTGCTCACCGTTTTGTGCAACTTGAACCATTATACACCCAATACCGTCACGACCTGCGTCTGTATATAAGAGGATAGGCAATTTCGGATCGAATATTTTAAATACCGCATTCTCTATAAGCGCATTTTTAACATTAGCCACGGCTTGCTCTTGTTGAGCCCATTGCCAGACTGCATTTTTTTGAGTAGTTTAGTTAACGGGCTACACAATACCGCACATATTTTTAAAAACTTTCGGAAATAGTTAAGCAGACCCAAAAACTGACGAACTTGATGAACGGTTTTTGGAATAGGGAATTCTTCAATTGCTTTATGTTTTTTGCTACTAGGACGGACACCATTTTTAGAAATGTCATAACCAAGAAAAGTTATGTTATTTTGGAAAAAAGAACATTTGTCAAGATTAATTGTTAACCCGTTATTTTGTAAAATTTCAAGCACATTCTCTAGGCAAGCCACATTTTCTTTTAAATTCTCCGTTGCAATTAATAGATCGTCCATATAGCAAATGACTTTACCAAATCGGAGGGATCCCAAGACTGTATTCATTAACCTTTGGAACACAGAAGGTCCGTTACTCAACCCAAAAGACATTCTAAGGTATTCAAAGTGTCCATCGGGCGTGATGAACGCAGTCTTTGGTATGGCCTCAGCCTTTATTTTAATTTGGCGATACCCGCTTTTTAAATCTAGAGATGTAAAGTATTTACAACCTTGCAGTCTGTCAATTAAGTCCTCAATTATTGGCATTGGGTATTTTTCCTTAACCGTGATTTTATTTAATTGGCGGTAGTCAACACACAACCGTTTACCTCCAGAACCCTTATCAACTAGCAATGCTGGGCTTGCATAAGGCGAGTTACTGTGACGAATAATGCCGTTCTTTAACAAGTCATCTGTGATTTCTCGAATAATTTTCTTTTCCGATTCCGACATACGATATGGCCTACAACAAACTTGTTTATTCGAAGTTAACTCTATGTCTAACTCAACACAATCTGTTTTCCCTAAATTCGACAAATCATCCGAGAAACAACGTGGGTATTTGGATAATATTGTATTCAACAATTGATTATGTTCAACGGCGTATTTTCCTTTGAGATTTGAATTTATTTCAAATATACATATTGTCTCAACCGGTTGAAAAGTCAAAGTATTACCTACACGGGTATACATTATACTATTGTCTTCCGTAAAATTCCGACCTATTAACATGTCACACCCGGATAACGTATCAATGACATACAACACTGTAACTAGTTCCACTGTATCAACTTTTAAACTAACAGCTACAGCTTTCGATACCTGAATTGACGTGCTGCTAGTAAAGCCTATCAAATTAATTGGGGTATTTAAATTAAACGTCTGTTAATTGTATAACTCAACAAAATTATCAGTTACCAATGAACAGTCACTACCCATATCGAAAAAGGCCTCGCATTTAAAATTATTCACGTAAACTTCCTTGAAAATTTTTGTTTGCTTGTCGGTTCGTTAATAATTTTTATTTCTGCCTCATTTTCTACTTTTGATTTTGGCTTTGACCTACACGCTTTTTCTAAATGTCCTCGTTTATTACAAGAACTACACTGGATATCATCCTTCAGGCTACAATTGTTTCGACGATGACCTACCTCACCACAACGAAAACACGAAGGGGAAAAATGTGTACTATTATTCCCAGTACTACTGCCTGGCTCAGTTTTAATATCGGATTTATGTAAGTTATTTTGAAACGGCTGTGTTTGTTTTACGGGTACCGACTTCAACATCGTAAAGTTTTTCGATAGGTACTTGCGTTTTTTCCGGAACCGTATAAGTTTTACTGAGCAAAAATGATGCTAAATCATCGCAATGTGGAAAATTACCAGCTTCGGCAGATGTAATTACATTTAGATCACCTATTGAGCCTACAATTACCGACACAATATCGCGATCTTTGAATCGTAACTGCAACCTATCTATTTTCCCTTTTTGTTGAAAATAAAATTCATAAAAAGACTGGTTGGCGCAAGGTCTGGTTTCAACTAGTTGTTTTAATAATGTGTACATATTACGTTTGGTTTGAAAAGTATTCGACAACCTTTCACGCTAGTGTTTCTAGCGCCATGTAGTCCAAGAGGTTTCATTTTTTTGCAAAGAATCTAACCAAGTTTTAGCCGTGTTGCGTAAGTTTTGCAATCCCTGATATTTTATCATAGAATCAGACCAACCAAACGCGCGGCCATTGGCTTCCAACACATTAATCCAAATGTCTACATCATCTACTAGCGGGTCAAATTCGGGAATCACTGACGACAATACAACATTCTGACTCACGGTTGGCGATCTTTTCCGGCGTTTCCGGCGGCGGTCATGTTCACTGCTGCTGCTTGACTCCGTGTTCGAGCTCCGTGACGGCGTGCGCGCAGACGAACTCGTAGAAGGCCCCCGCCGGCGCTTGCGACCTCGTAGCATGACGAAAACAGTGGGCGTGTCCACGTGTAGCACTTCTGATATAGGAAAACAAACAGTTAAATATACACACACTTTATTAAAATCACAATGGTTTCTTATTAAAAATTAGGGGGTATTACCGTTTTACCAATATGAACACCTTTATTTAAAATCTCCACTGACTTAAGAAAAAACTAGGTCAAGCTTGAGCTTTCTCAAGTTTAAAAATTAGGAAAGGGAAGATTACTTGAAATCAGATAACAAAATATAAAATTTAACTACGTGATAAAATTACTAAATTAGGATAATTACAATCGATCGGTTTATTTTTTAAACAAAGGGACAGAGTTTCCTTTTGAAGTGTTCACCCCTTGAAAATCAGCGGCCAAGTGGCAGATCGGAGCGCGTCGAGCCCCGGCGTAGCGCGTGGAACCGGCTCGGTTTCCGCGCGGACGCGACGTCATAGACCGTTCGGAAACGCAGCGATAACATTAACCCGTACAGGTGTCCAAAAAGTAGTTCTTGTTACTATCGATAGGCTTGTAAAAAATGACAAGGCATTAAGACTTTTAGGCCTCTATGATTCGGTCTTATAACGTAAACCATATAAATAAACCATTGTTAAGATCGTTTACCATTACAAAATTTGTTATAACTGAAAGCAATCGCTGTTTACAAAGTAGAATAGAAGACTCAAAACAGAGTTGGTAACTAATTAGTTAATAATCATCAATCCAGTTTCAAAATGAGAAATATCTTGGTGTTTGGACGAATAGGTACCAAAGAATCTGTTGCGAAAACGTTTGTAGTTGATTAGAATATAATATGGAGCTCTTTATAGAATATATATGTATAGCTTTTCATCTTTATATTTTTTTTAACGAATGCATTTAGTGGAGATGAGAATGTTAAGATGAATGTGTGGGGTTACAAGAATGGACAAGATAAGAAATTAATATATACGAGGAAGGTTGAAAGAAAGTGGCAACGATTACCGAGAAGATAGTGGGTCATCGTCTGTCTTGGTCCGGTTATGTTATAATGATGGAGCTGTTTATTTACAGGAGATCTGTATCTTGACAGAACACTATCTGGTCTTTTTGTAATAGCTGACTTTATAACGACAGTAATTTCATTCCCCTCGGTAATCAGGTTAGAGTCTGATCGAGGAATCCTAGAGAAACTAACGTCTTACTTAGTAACAAAATTTTCTAGGTAAAAAGTGTATTTGTATCGATGATATTACTTTATTTTCTATATCTTTTAAATAATATGCTAAGAGCAAAGAAAGAGAGAAATTTTAATCTAGGTTAAATTGATCTTAAGCTTTGACTAGCACGTAATGCATTTAGCATTAAGTTCATCTTTGTACAATATTATTTAAGCATTAGAGTCTTTGCTAAATAATAGATTCTAGAGACATTAGGTTATATCCCGTTGACGATGTGTAGACTGACGATGTATAACGAACTCTATGTTGAGTAGAAATCCATACAAAAACTAAGAAAACATAAAAGCCTTTTCCATCAGACATAAAATTAAACTATTCGAGTTATATTTCGATGTGCCCCTTGCAGAGTTGGTTTGTAGCATTAACAAAAAAATTTTTTACGAGTCAAATAAACAAAATAATATAATTTTAACATGTCAAGTATCTTTAAACAAGCCTTAGTATTACAATAAAAAATATTTTTTGTAAAAATATTTAAACATAACCATTTTTTTAAAGGTATAATGTCGTAAGTTATTCAGTGTTCGAAGAACATACGACAAACAAGTGCACATACGACACTAAACTACGATAATTTATCCACAGAATAACCTCATATGTGATTATCTGCCAGCATCATGTACACAGAAAAATGCAGTATGGTTACATATGACAACATTTTTTAGATTTTCCATAAATTTAAAAAATCAATAACAGAACCTATATTTAGTACTTATATTGCGTTAAAGCAAAACGTGTCATCTTTTGATCAATTTATTCACGTGTCATAGAGAAGTGACGGATGGTAAAAACCGACTGCTGAATTTGTTTTTAGCATTTTTTGCTTTAAAACGCGTGTAAATCACATAAAACTGAATTCAATTAATTTCTTGGAGTTCCTGGTATCTCGCAGGCTAGTCCAATGAACAATGTCGCTTGCGCAGATACGTCGGACGTACAACGTTGCCTCGCACGACGTAAGCGTACATACGTCATATTACTACGGACATTAATCAGAAACGTCATTGTACCTACTGCGTAACTTCGGATCTATTATAAAAATATATTTTTTCTTAATTGGTATTAAAGTTTTCGGTGTTTGAAGACCAAAAATGCAATAAAACGATTTTTGTCAAATACGTCGTTGTTCTAAGATCATGACGAACTATAATTACATCACCGACTCCAAAAAGAAATTGTTTGCCTAAAATGGATTCCTTTCCTTTCAATGGTTAAGAGTTTATACATATACTAGCGACCCGCCCCGGCTTCGCAAGAGTGCAATGCTGATACTAAATACACTACAGAAAAACTGTGAACGTTGTATGTAAAAACATAGCGGTCCGCTGCGCCTTGCACGGGTATAAAATATAAAGCCTATGTGATTAAAATCGATCCAGTAGTTTTGATTTATTCATTACTGCCCGTGGCCGTGACACGCGTTAAATTTGGAGTAAAACAATCCCCCTTTCCCTATACCATGAAGATTTCCTGCTATCTTTGGAATATCTAAATTCATACACTACATTTTTACTTATTTTCTTTTTACATTTTTAACTATTAATTTTATTTTTACAACATATTACAGAATGTCTTTATAAACAACGTACACAGCTTTCTTGTCATTAGTCAATACAAACATGTTTTCTCTGGAGGCCACTCTTGAAAGAGCGACATACAGTTGTCCATGTGAAAAACAGTCAACGCTCAAATATCTGTAATATCTTCGAAAATATTCACTTGAATCATACGGTGTAAAGGGCCACATAGATCTATATTAAATGAACAATGTATTCAAGATATTTAATTGGTTAAGGATTAATGCTGTATTGGTTAAAATCGCTTCGAAAATTAGCATTAATTATTATTTGTCGTAAAAAGTAAATGACAAAAAAAGTTATTGTGGGTTATCCATAAGAGATAGACATATACCATCACGGACTGTTCTGTAGACCTTTTCAATGTGTACAATACTTAGTACATTATTTTGATAAAACTCGTAGGGTTCAGCAATGTAAGCGGAAAACATGTAATTATTAACGACATCACATTAGAAACCTCAAAAATAACAGTATTCTCTACTAGATGTTATTATACATATAAACCTTCCTCTTGAATCACTCTATCTATTAAAAAAACCGCATCAAAATCGGTTGCGTAGTTTCAAAGATTTATGTATGCACAAAGGGACATAGGGACAGAGAAAGCGACTTTGTTTTATACTATGTAGTGAAGACTTTTTAGTGCATTTTAGTTTTTCGGTTTTTCCTTTTTTAAGTTATTTTTTTTATAAAGAAGTACTTAACATGAGTCTATTGGCCGTCGCGGTTTTTACAATAATAAGGTGACTTGGTGTATCTACACCGCCCGCCGCGGCGGCTTACGTCAATTAACTGTCAGATAGGTCAGAAAATGCCGCTGCAGCATCAGTGATGCCAGACGCACGGTAACTGCGGTATTGGTACGGTAATTTCAAGCTTTGCAAGGTAATGCACCGAAGTCACAAAACGGTACGATATTTTTGTTGAGTTATACGAAATTCAAGCGGTAATTTGTAATTGCATCTTTATCGGACATTTAATGTAACTTTTTTGCTATCTTTTTATTGTTGTTTGACGAGTTGATAAACGAACAGCCGAGAAAATTTTCGAAATGACATTAATGTCTAAAAGGACATTTACAATGGACTAAAATCAAGTAGGTACACTATACTGACTTCCATTGACTTTTCATATAAAATTGTGTACGTTAATCATTCATTATGAGGTACATTTTACGGTAATTCTGGCAGCACGGAAGTAAAAATAAAGTAAAGTTAGTCTGTAACGCCAGCAGTGGGTGCTGGGCAAAGGCCTTACCTCAACTATGAGGTAGTTTGAGCCATACCTACTCCACCACGCGGGTTCAGTGCGGATTGGTGGAGGGGTGTTTGCAAGGCAAGCGACCAACCTTGCTGTCAGATGTTATCAAGCCGCCCATAAGGCCTTTAACTAGGCTTAACTACTAATATTAACCGATATTAGCCGGATCCAACGGCTAAGCGTGCCTTCTGCAGCACGGAGGTACTCGTGATATACGTATTATGGTCGGAATGGTCACCCATCCAAACACGACCGCGCTGTAGGTTGCTTCACTTTGGTATCACTTACACTACCAAAGCGCTGCTGCCACTGCCACCATCAGAAACACGAACACTGAAGAATTTCTTTTCTTATAGAATAAATTATTTAAGTCCAGGCTGTATGGTTCAAACCTTTGCCTTTTTCAATCCAAACGGAAAGTAGAGAACCAAAAAAATACTCACTCTTACTAATCTATGCATTTACTCTTATTAATCTGTGATTTATTTGTAAACAACAAAAAAAGCAATCTGAAGCCAATATAGCTTCAATTTAATTCAAATACAATGTATTATTTCATAGAAACTGGATAAAAATGGATCCATGCTTTCAGGACATCACTCTAGAGTTCCTAGCAATTGCATTTCAAAGCATTCTTTTCTACTCATCAGTGTACCCAAAATGTGTTTTTGAGACTAGAAAGAAATATAATGTTGTAGTTTACAATTGTATTCACCCAGAAATCCATCAGTACGTCGATTTATGCTTGAGAAGCATCAGAGAATGCCTGAAGAATGGTCAGCTAAGTCGTGTAGTATTTGCAATCACGAATGTTGATTATGAGCCAGTTTTAAAGTTTGTATTTGATATCCACAAAGAAGATGAGTACGACGAGACGACAGACGCTTATTTAATCCAGGCAGAGCAAAATCTAAGAGCCTTTTGCCTAACTTTGTCTACATGTGAAGCCTTTAAAAAGTTACCAGAAGATGCAAGTTTTACTATTTATATCTATACAAATGAAGCTATGGCAGTTTCTATGGCTACTGATCCTAATTTAGAGGACTTTCCTTTAGTAGAAATTAATAAGAAAAGTAAAGACATGTATGATATTGTACCACTCAAAAGTTTTCCTATAAGAAGCTATAGGTTAGAAAGTTACATTGAGTTATAGTATCTGAATTCTTTTTAAATCTAGTTTCTGAAGTCCATTCTTTTGTGCTCGTCGAATATTGTAAATGATCTTGACATTTCTTTTATTGAAATAATTCATTTTAAAATAAAGTAAACACAAAAATCCCCAACTACATGGATTTTTAAATCAAATAGTAAATTAATTTTATTCACTGTTAAAAGTTATAAAAAGATTGTTTACATTATTTCAACTAGCAAAGAAAAACAGACTTTAAATGTATTTCCCATTTGAATTTTCTAGTACTTATCACTAAGTAGTATTCAAATAAATACACAGTAATAAATGTGGAAGACGAGCTTCAGCTTCTGAAAACTGTTCTGTAGAACATAACAAGCTAAAGAATGTTTATTCAAATAATCATGTGATTGTAAATATATAAATAGAATAATATATTTTTTCTGTTATTTCAATGGTCTTTATATTGTAACTTAGACCCTGTTTTACAATGTCAAAGTAAGCACTACCCAACAAATAATTCAGAAAAAAATGACATTTCGTATTCAGTTTAAGACAAATAGCACTAACCGAAACTTGTTTGAACATTGTGAACTAGCCCCTTTCTATTCTACCACGTGTAAAGGTTTATAGATCTTCAAATTCCATCTTCATTCTTCAATTTGACAGTCAGACAACGCAATCGTGAATAAACTTCATCCCAGTCAATGTATGCCCCTATGAGTTTCCTCACATTATTGCTGTTGTCTTCATATGCGTTCCGACCATGCAGCAATCTGATGTTATCGAAAACAAGTATTTCCCCAGCCTTCGTCTTGAAATTGGCTGCAAAACGCTGATTCAACTCAAAGAATAAACTATGGGCTTCATACCATGGCTTCACGGATTCTATAGGCCCTGGAAAATGACTACCTCTTTGAGGTATTGAAAAGTTTATTCTGATGATTTCTCCTTTGTTATCTAGGCAGATAACTGGAGCTCTGTGTAATTTGAAGAACTCGTTGCCGTGTTCCGTCCCGATATCGCACCATTCTACCTCCGTTACTGTCAACAGCTTGAATTGGTTTGGGTGGTGCTCCTTCATGTAGTGGGCTACGTAATGCGCATCAGATAGAAGATTATCCCCACCCTTTCCCTCTGTTTGCACAAGACAGTGCAGAGAATTCACCCCGGGACAATACTCATAGTACGGCAAATCTGTGTGCATCTGTAAATTGCTAGAAAGATACGCCACGTTGCTTGTACTGGGGACGTTTTGTACTACGAATTTGACTCCATAATGAGTCCTTTTTGTAAAGCCAACCTTCTCAATGATAGCGTCGCCAGCCGTTTCGGAATTCGGAGTATTATTAATGAGCGCCACTCCGTACACGGCCAGTTTATGCAGCCACTCGTACAAGGCTTTATCAGAATTCAGTATTTCGTTGTAATCGTGCTTGCTGAAAATCTCAGCGAAGTTTTCATTATTCCACGTGATCTTTGAAGGCTTGTATATCGTTTCGTCATACCTTTTCTGGCTTTCTGGCGTGAAACTCCTGAATTTGAGCCAGTTTACCTTGTACTGAGAGGTGTGTCCGTCTGTCCAGGATATCTTCACGCAATTTTCGTCTTTGACGACGTCCTTCGGTTGAATGTTGACATCGAATTTCGCCCAATCCAGTATCCGGCTTTTAGCAGATTTGTGAAAACATTGTTCACACTGGCAGTTGTCTCGTAACCACACGTATGGAAACTTGAGCTTTTCTCCTGATACTTCTATTTGCAAACAGTCATGCACGTATCGGTGCACTGAACTCAACTTTTTTGGGCCTAGAAGCTGTTTTAAAACGTTTTTAGTCGCAAACATGTTTCAGACTCGAAAGGTTTGTAACATATAAACCGGTTGGGACTTTGATAGCCGGAGATAAAATTAATTTACACATGAATTACCCACGAACATGATATTTGCTTTATGTCTATTATAATAATGAAGAACTGATAAAACAGTATGATAATATTGTTGACGAAATATTATCTTATGTTTACATTACAGATTCCATTTATTAAAATCAATCAAAATTCCCAATTTCAAATTACATTAGATCATTTACTCTGAAGGGCGTTGCGATTACGGTGACAGGCTTAACTTAAGGGAAAATACAGTTAATGGAATAATTAAATGTTTTTTCATTAGAGCACGCAAAAGTGGCGCATGTGTATATGTTTCGTTAATGGAAAATATGGAAATGATAACAATTATTGACTTCTGAAGTAATATTTAATATAATCTTTTTTATAACAATTTGAATAACAAATAAACAGTAAAGTATAAGAGCACCGATTATGTAGATATCATTATGTATACCTATAACATAGTAACTGTATATAACATATTTGATAAAAAATTAAATTCAAGACTAGCTAAAATGTTTCTAAACCCGTAAATGCTAAAAGGAGCTACTCAGAATCAGTAAATTGTCATTTTCTCCTAGTAATTTTTTGGCTTTATTCTACCCGGCTTGTAAAAAGTGGTTAAGTGTTAGATATTGATTCTGAGTAGCTCTCTTGATTATTTACGACGTCTTGAAACATCTTGTAGAGAAGTTAGAAACATTTTACCAAATTGTATAACGAATAACAATGTAATTCTGGTATTTATTATTTATCATGTATTACTAAAATTAAAACTTTTAGCTATTTGATATTTTTTGTTAAATCGCCTCAGACATTCTCCTTATCATAAAAGCATATACGATATGTTTGATGTGATTTTGCCGCGCTTTTGCAGTAGTGTACACAACCAACGAGAGTTTAGAACACGATGCAAAAAATATTATTATTTATTTACGACCTTAATTATAGGAAGTTAAAGTTCAAATGAAATCACGAACACTGCTTTTATAATCTGTACTTTTGACTCTAATGCGAATGCCCTAGATGTTGTCGAATGTAAACATTTCCGACTTTAAAAGATCATATTGCGATTACTAGTACATTGATAAGAAAGATAGCTATTATTTTGTTGCATTAGTGTTGGGCCGGTTCCATAGCATGACCGACCAACCGTTGGTAGTGCTTGTCAGTCGGTCCTGACTAGTGTTGCCAGGTGTTCCGGTTTTTGCGGGAAATCCTTCGTATTCGTACCTAATAAGGACACTTAATGTCCCGATAAATGAAAATTAAAAATGAAGATTTTTCATAAAACTCTACGTATTTTTTACCCATCACATCAACATGTCAAATTCTAAATGGCACAAATCCGCGTCAGATCACTTCAGTCGCGCAGTGGATGAATTCGAGAGCATAATTTGTTTGATGTCCTGATCTGCAAGCCTAAATCCCGATTTTGTGACCCCATGTACCGATTTAAAACGTATCGGACCTGGCAACCCTAGCCCTGATTACGAATACCCTAAACCTGTTTTACGGCACATCTATGTGCCGTAAAACAGGTTCAAATCTAAGAACATACATTATTCCATGATTTAACAATATCTATAGTAAGTTTTTCCGAAATTGTGTAATTTATCTTATTGTAATTTTTATTGTAATTCATTTGTAACTTTTCGAAAAAAATATTAAATTAGTTATTGTTTTTTCTATTAAAAAGGGGGGAGATGTAGTATGTGCATACACCACTCACACACTGACATAGTTTAAGTCATTATATAAGAATATCTCTGGATATTAGACAGTACACGATCTTTTGTTTCGTTGGTCAAGGGCCAACATTACAATATGTACAGTCCGTTTTTATTTGAAAGTCGATTATTGTAAACAAAACATTCCTTTTCAACAAAATAATTAATTTTAAAATAAAATAGACACAAAACTCACAACTTACATGAGTGATTTATTATTTTATATTAAGAACATATTAAATTAAATAGTTTATTAATTTTATTCACTAATATTATTTAAAAAGTTATGAAATAGTAGTTTATGAAACTGGTACATAATGAGAGGTACTATACACGAGTGCGAGTTTAAAAAACGAGCGAAGCGAGTTTTTTAAAAGTATCACACGAGTGTATAATACCTAGTTATGTGCAGTTTCATACACTACTTTATCTACTCTCATTGAACACGAACATATCAAATAAAAGATAAAGATTTCCATGCTAAAAAGTCTTGATAACATTTATCGTATAATTTTCTTGACTTTACTGGTAGTAGATTAAGACAGACTGCTGTCGCAGTCTCTAAAATGTCGGGCGGCGTCAAATTTTCTGCACTTTCACTATCAGACATTTTAATAAACACTAATAATTATCTACCGAAACACAAACGTACTATGACGCCAAAATTCCCGTTATTACCGCGCATGCGCCAAAGCGCGCGCAGCCACAGATAAAAAATTAAATAGATGTATCTATGATCTGTAATCTGGATCGTAATGAAAAAAAATTTTATTATGACATTATTTTGTTAGAGAAATAGTGTCATAATTATTTTTTTTAATTTCATTTCGATATACTATTTATAAAGTACGTCTATATAAACTCGTTTTGAGTTTTGTATTTTGAATTTAACGATATGAGAGTAGATAAAGATTGTTTACATTATTGGATTAGCCAAGAAAAACGTAGTTTACGTGTTAGTGTTGTACCGTGACCCTGACCCTGTGGTACGCGTTGCTGAGGATGCCGCGGATGTTCCAGATGCCGTCGAACCGCTCCGGCTGCGTGTTGAAGTTGCTGTCCGTAGCCTTCACCCACAGCTCCACCTGATGCATGAGGTTTAAACCGAGATTAGGTGTTAAGGGGCTACCCGGATTTTTGACGCGCACACTAGCGCCACTTTAGTAGAAAAATCATAACTCGTTAAATAAAAGACCAATCACAAATCTGGTAAACACGATTGTAGTACAGGTTCTATAGTTTATTTAGTACGTTTAAATTGTTTCTCAAGTAGTTAACTGCAGTAAGAGTTAGAAAAACTGCTAAATATGGCCACTTGGCAATTTTTCTATCTGTAACTGTAGATAACTCTGTTTTATTGAACTTAAACATTGTATCTAAACCATATAACCAGAGCTACAATCACATCTATCAGATTTTCGATTGGTCTTTTATTTAACGAGTTATGATTTTTCTACTAAAGTGCCGCTAGTGTGCGCGTTAAATATCCGCGTAGCCCCTTAAGAGAAAAGGCTAGTTTCAACTAAGATCAAATCACAATGTTGGTAGCTTCTATTAATTAATTAATTATGGTATATGGACATATCAAAATACTGCTTTATGTTCTGAATTTAAATGAGGATTATTATATATTTTGAATCTTTAAATTTGTCCAAAACAAACATTTGTTCACGTGACCGTGAACTGTGAATTAGAGGCTTTATGGGTGGCTTTATAAAATCTGACAGCAAGGTTGGTCACTAGACAAACATCTCCAAACACCAATCCGCTTGTGATGAAGTATGGCTCATACCACCTCATACTTGAGGTGAGGCATTTGTCCAGCAGTGGGATGTTTACAGGTTACTTTACTAAAGGGTGTAACAAAAGGCTTAACCCGTCCCGTGATCGCCTTTGTGGAGGGGCGACACGGGTCGTGATACGATTTTTATGATAAACTTGTTTTTGTCAGACTATCGAGCTTTGTACGTTAATATAAGTGTTTATTTCTTTACAAAACCTTACATATGATATATTTTAAGAAAGAAGACGAACCATGCTATCCTGTAATTTTATCAGTAGTTCGTCTGCTACTTCCTAGAAATAAAAATAAAAATAAATATTTTGTTTATTTTCGTTACCTTATAACCTAAAACTTGCCGCCATTAATCTGCAAAGTATAAAGTAGCTGCGCACTGTTTTTCGGCACAACACAATACACTTACTCTTTGCCTTTCGATTTCACATGTTTTTGTCACAAATCACTATAAATCTAATACAAAACATTATTGTTTACGCAAACGAAAAAAACCGGCCGGCCATGGCAAAAATGGCGATCAGGTCGACTAATATTGCTTTTAATTTTTTTTCTGGTGCTGCTACTACAAAATTCTTTTGACGAGCATTTACGAAGCTAGTAGATAAAACTGCAGAGTGAATTAAATTTTCTACCAATGAAAAATTGTCAAGATAAATCCATAGACACGACCTCAAATATCATGTTTGTGTTAGGCACACCACGTGTGCGTAGGACGCTACCGGTACATTTTGAGTTACGCACACGTGTGGTTCGCAGGACGTTTGACGGGTTAACAAAGCTTAAGACCTCGCATTCAGCAAATTAAACCAAATATGTAACAAAAATAATTGCGGGAAACTACTTTTATTTTTAGGCATTAATTATTTTTTTACTAACCGCACGGGGCGCTCAGGTGTAGCACACAATTAAGAGCTTCATTAGTATGTCGCGCGCACATATAAATGAAGCGCTTAGTAGTGCATCGCTTATTCACGCTACAACGTGCCGGGGTCGGACCGAGCCGGAACCGGAAAAAACATACATCGCCGTGTTTCTTCGGGGCCCGGCGTTGGACTGGGCACGTTTAGGCATGAATCACTTCATACAAAATGTAAACAATAATGTTGACCGCGCTCCGACCGGCGCCCGGTCAGAGTTCGGTCCGGCGCTGGCACGGTGTGCGTGGTGTGGTGTGAATTAGCCTTTATGGTCTGTTTACAAAAGAATACTGAAAATTTTGAACGTGTTTCTTACATAAAAGCATTTGTTAGTATTATTAGAAAGTTTTCATTTCAAAACTTCTGAAAAAAAAACTTTACCTGTCAATATCTTAGTCACGTGACATTTTGCAGGTAGTCTTCGAAAAAAATATCGTATAAATGGGGGGAATACGTCATAAGTTAAGTCTTTTTTTATACTTTATTTACCTGTTTCCTACCGTCGGCGGGTACCCTCGCTCGCCACAGCGTCCACGCGTAGTGCCGCCCGTGCGGCGCGCCGTCCGCCGCGTACGGCTCCGCTTCTACCCACGTCTTGCCCGCGTCTGCGCTCACGTCCACGCGGAGGATCTTGGCGCCCCCGCCGGAGTACGCGTAGCCTGCACGTGTAGGTACTTGTAGTCACGTATTTATTAGTTTGATACAATTTATAGAAGGTTACTTTGAAAACATAGGCAATTTTAAAAACTAAGAATTTAATGGTTAAGAACGTTTCTTACACTCAGTGTCATATTTTATATTCATAAAAGATGAAATAAGAAACCAAAAATAAACGTCACGCAATGACGTTTTCTTAACAGACCACAAATTTCGCCCGTGCGCAAATTTTTGGTTTCTTATTTCATCTTTATGACTAAGAATCTACTCAAGATTTATAATCCCTTACTCATATTAAAATTAAAATTTTCAATTGAGGAAACCGAAAAAAAACAACTAAATATTTAGAATTGATTTTTGCTTCAATTTAAACTAATAAATTACAGTTTGATTTATTTACAACAAAATTAACGAATTAAGCCAGATCCGCACATAACAGTGCCGGTCAGTACCGTAAAGTAACACTTTACGGTACTGACCGAAAAAATATTATTGTGGGTGATGCAAAATATGATTGTAGCGTACAGCTGATACAACGCTACCCGCGCTTGGTAGTTAGTGTGACCGCGTGTGGGTGCTTGAATAATAAACACGTAGTATAAATCTTCAGGTTCTTCTCCAATAGATTTATTCCAACAAAATAGCACAAAGGTAAGGCACAAAGTCAGAGAAAGTACAAAAAGAGGCCTGTTCTGGGCATGCAGCTCGCTTTTATACAAATCAAAAACCCTGAACAACTGTAGAAAGCAGTGGGGACGACATCCGTTTCCATATATGAACATTTACTATAATATTTATTTGTAGGGATAAACAATTTGCTAATTAAATATATAAATTCATTAATTATTTAGTTATTCATCGTACTGAATTTAGTATGCCTTTTAGATTATTATTTCAATAGTTACAATATCTGAAATAAATCTAACCTCCACCAACCAATCAGAGTCAACTTCCTTTTAGCGGCAAAATGAATATTTGTTATACGGCAAACATAAAAATCGAATAAAAGTCCCAATAATCTTTAAATAATCAATTTACAATAAATAAAATATTATTATATTAATAATATAATTTAAAGATTAATCCAAAATATTCTTATATAATAGCCGAGTTTCATTCAACATGGTGGACACTTCCGGCATTTACATGACAAACGTTAAATAGGTTTGACACCTGATAGGTGTATAAACTATGATGTATTGAACATAATAAAAGAGAATGTGTAATTTAGTGAATACAGTTAGGTTACATAAGTCACACATAGTGAGTATGTGGTTTAGTGCATAAGTCTACTATTACAGAACAAAGTAAATTTGTAGGGCAGACTAGGATCGGGAACCATCTTGTAACATTAGTTAGTGACAACGATCATTGAACGTCACTGAACGTCAAAACCGTACCAGCTGTACGCTACAATACCATTTTCCCTGACACTGGTGGATACCGTACTGATCGGCACCTGTCGGCACTGTTGTGTGCGGATCGGCCTTTACCTTTATTATTATTGATACAATCAGACCATAATTTCAAATATCAACAAAAAAAAAACTTGGACTGCGCAGTGTTTTCCCTGCGACCCAGACCTAGTAGTTGATTGTTAATTGTAATTAAAGTTCCGCAATAAAAGTAACGAATCGTGCTCTTATTGTCCGTACCCATACCATTTTTTTGAATATTTTTTCTAGGTTTCATCAATTCAATTGATTTCAATTGTAGAAAGGACTATACATCATGAGTAGGTTCTTAGTTTAAAATATTCCAATGTTTTCAAAGTCACCCTAAGCCATATGATATTGACCTTTATAAATAGTTATTCTGTTAAGTTTGTTCTAGGTGTTTGGTCGCGCAGAATTGAGTAGGTTATAGTGTTGTGTGAACATAAGACATAAAGATAGGAAACAAGAGACACACCAGGCATGTGATTGGAAAAGATCGAGATTCAGAAAACATTAGGTTAGGTTAGAATTAAAATACTTTCATGTATGTTTACTGTACCTTTGAATCTGAAATATATTAACGATTTGATAAAATCAGACCATAATTTTTAAGCCTAACTATATTTAGATCTCTCTAGTTTTTAAAACCTAGTCTTACCTTTAACTTGTATAAACCCTTTGTCAGCCTTGACAGTGTCTCCATCTAGCGGATAGCAGAAAGCCGAGGTGACAGGCAGGCTGTAAACTGGCGGGGCGGTCGCGAAGTCAGCCGTTTCCCAAGTCTTTGACGGGTTGAACGCGCGGTAGTCTTTCTGATGCCAGTGGGACGGGCTCTCGTCGGTTGATATTATTATTGATTCTGTAACAAATGGTTGGAGTTATAATTGAAGAGAATTAGATAGGATCAATCGATGTTGTTAAAAGTTGACTTCAGTGAATTGCGCGCTCGCAGCCGTGCGCTAACTGTCAACTTATTACGTATGTCAATTGAAGAAAAAAAACCGCCATCAAAATTTCATAAAAATTTAACCGCCTTCAAAAACAAGTACTAAAATATTTGATAAAACCTTCTCTTCGGTGTAACAAATATTTTAATGAAATCCGCATCAAAATCAATCCAGCCGAAAATATATCATACGTTCGGCTGGAATGATTTTGATGATCTCGGAGAAACATACAAACATACAGGTCTAACTGAGCACCTCATTTTTTTGATGTCGTTTAAAAAGGGACTAAATCGTGGACAAATATACATGGACTTATACGAAATTTTACCCATGCTACAATATTTTTTTTTCACTGACACTGATAGATACGCTAGGTACTGATCGGCACGTGTCGGCACTGTTGTGTGCGTAGAGGCCTTAACGCTCAGCTAGTAGGGAGGGGGTGCTCAGAACTAGAGGGAGAAGGAGTAGGAGAAAGAGAGAGATGGTATAAAAGGCGTGAGAGATGTATTAAGGCTACTACACACATGCAGGCGGCAATGCCGCCGGGGTCATGCCGAGCGGCTATGCCGCCAGCACAAACTGCACAAAGCCGCCAAGCATCATTCCGGTTGTAACAGTCACATAAAACGCTAATGAAGTGCTCATTTTATGGTTGGTTGGTTACTATGAATAAGGAAATAATCAGCACTGCCACTGTCGCCGGGTGTAGGGCGGCTTGGCCCGCGGGACTGTGTGAAGGAGCCTTTACTAAGCAATTTGACACTACCAGCAGCAAGACGAAGGCTTTTATGAGGGGTGCTCAAAACAAGTGAGAGAACGAGTTACAAAAAGAAAGAGATGATAAAAAGATGTGAGAGAGATGTATTACCAAGCCATTTAACGCTTCTCACAGCCGGCGCTCCGGGCACGACGGCACGGAGCGGTCGGCCATGATCCGGCGGCAAGTCTTGCCCGTTCATCCGCGTCGCCAGCAGTATGAGGCTGGTGGGGTCCGCCGCCATTGACAGAGGAATTGATGTACTGAAGTTGACGCCAGTCGCGTCTATGTCCGCGCCTTGGAACTGAGTGAAGAGACATGATCAGATGATGACCACTAAGTGACTTTTGTGAACTTAATGGCGATTAGAAATCGGTAGACCAACTGTCTGCTGTGAGCTTAAGGTCACCTTAAGGGGCTCCCCGAATTTTTGACGCGCACGCTAGCGCCACTTATTTAAAATAATTATTACTTCTTAAAACAAAAACAATCAAAAATCTGGTAGACACGATACAGGTTGGTTGGTACAGGTTCTATATAGTTTATTTTGTACGTTTAAATTGTTTCAAAAGTAGTTCACTGTAGTTAGAAAAACTGCTAAATATGTATAATTTCTATCTGTAACTGCAGACAACTCTGTTTTATTGAACTTAAAACATTGTATCTAAAACACATAACCAGAACTACAATGGCATCAATCAGATTTTCGATTGGTCTTTTATTTAACGTGTTATGTTTTTTTTACTAAAGTGGCGCCAGTGTGCTCGTTAAAATTCGGGGAGCTCCTTAAGAGCTATATTCGCTTGCTAGTCTTGTGTTTGATGTGACGCCCGTTTTTTGTATTGCAAGCAATTTTTGTTGAAAAGTAGTAGGCGCCGGTGATTTGCAAGGTACATCTTGATGCAATAATTCATGGCATTTTACTGAACTATTGATTAAACTTGCGTACTATCATTCACTGAAGTAAAAGAGTGATATAGATCAGTGTAAGGCAAAGATATGTATCACTCATCTAGCTCATTCAGTTCAGTTGATCTACTATCACAATAATACTCACTACTTTACATTTGGTAAGCTCAATAGGCTAGTTTTCACTAAGAAAATATCACAATATCGGTAGTTTCTAGTGATTGATTATGGTATGGAGATATAAAAACAATAATTTATTTCTGAATTTAAATTAGGATTAATAATATTTCAAATAATTAAGTTGGTCCAAAACACACATTTGATCACGTGACCTTAAACGCCTATCAAAGGATGTGACGTCAAGCCTTGCACGATAGCAGGCTTTTTTTCTGTCGTATACCAGTATTTATAGTATTTTGCTGTGAAAAAGATCTTCGATTACAAGAAGTGACGTTAAATCATGAAAATCGTGATGTCTTAAAAGATAAAAATGATTTTGAAATTTTGTCAACTAGCTTATTCTTATTATTAATGTATTGTGTACGGATCTATTCTTAATAACAAAAAATAAACACACAGCTGTCTGCAATTACAGCAAAATTTAACAAATACCACTCTAAAAATCAACACAAACATCAATCTATCAAACCAACTTAAATACTAAGTCTTATTACAAAGACAATAAAGAACATTTTTGCTTGCGCTATCTACAACATTATTTTGGCGCAAAACTTACTCAAGACGAGTCGTGCAACTGTCTCGCTCTTGCAGTAACTAAACCAATATATCCGTACGCTTTACTCTATTACTGAAGGACTGGACTAGTGAGTACTTCGATTAAAGCATTCATTCAGGAACAACCCAATTCCACTATCGATCCCGTTAATGCATTAATATCATCCAGACAAGGATATAAAATTAAATTGGGCGTCCCAAAGTTAATTCACCCTCTCATTTACGGGATCTATAATTCAGTAAAATGACACAAATTATTGCATCTTCTGAGTATTGTTTGTTGCGGCTAACCAATTTTCGTGACATTGCACGACTATTTTTTTTATTTAATTAAAGGCTCACAGAACAAGTGACAGTCATATAATTTAAAGAAAGAAATATAAAGTTTCTTAAGTATAGAACTAGACTATAACACTCAATATGTGGGCACAATATGTTCCAAATATAGTAAAGTGAAAGAGGGTTAAACTAAGTGTGTTAGCTTAGGACAAACGATATCATCTAATATTTGTTAAGTTAGTTGTACAAAGTATTTATACAGTGACTAACACAAATGCAAGTGAAACTGGTTCAATAAAAGTTATCTATACTAATATTATAAAGCTGAAGAGTTTGTTTGTTTGTTTGAACGCGCTAATCTCAAAAACTACTGGCCCTATTTGAAAAATTATTTTTATGTTAGATAGTCCATTTATCGAGGAAGGCTTTAAGCTATATAACAGACAGATACGACTCATAAGACCACAGCAGAAAAGAAAAATGTTGCGAAAACGGGAGAAAGATATTCCTTTTGAGAGCTTCCGCTGCATACGCTGCGGAAACCGCTTAAGTTACACAAAAATCATGTATGACAGGATTGTTCAGCATTAAGAGTTCTATAATAAAGTCCGCGACAGCATATGTCTATCTTTTATGGTTGACTTACTACAACCTTTTTTATGTTAATAAATTTGTAAAAAAAATATGCCTTATTTTTAGAGGTGTATTATACACACAGGTATTTATTCTTATCAAAATAAATACATTCATCATCACGAGCATTTCATTTAGAACCAAGTTGCCCTTTATATCATTTGATTTCAATAAATATCTTAGGAGCTATCACAGTTTTAACATAACTCCGCACCAAAATAATGTTCGCAGGTTAAGTACAACGTGCGCTTGCGCTAATCTATACTAATATTATAAAGCTGAAGAGTTTGTTTGTTTGTTTGTTTGTTTGAACGCGCTAATCTCACAAACTACTGGCCCGATTTGAAAAATTATTTTTACGTTAGATAGTCCATTTATCGAGGAAGGCTTTAAGCTATATAACATAAAGATACGACTCACAAGACCACAGCAGCAATGAAAAATGTTGCGAAAACGGGAGAAAGATATACCTTTTGAGAGCTTCCGCTGCGTACGCTGCGGAAACCGCTAAAGTTACACAAAAACCATGTATGACAAGATTGTTCAGCATTACGAGTTCTATAATAAAGTCCGCGACAGCATAAGTCTATCTTTTATGGTTGACTTACTACAACCTTTTTTATGTTAATAAATTTGTAAAAAAATAATGCATCATTTTTAGAGGTGTATTATACACACAGTTATTTATTCTTATCAAAATAAATACATTCATCATCACGAGCATTTCATTTAGAACAAAGTTGCCCTTTATATCATTTGATTCCAATAAATATCTTAGGAGCTATCACAGTTTTAACATAACTCCGCACCAAAATAATGTTCGCAGCTCAAGTACAACATGCGCTTGCGCTAATTTTATTAGAAAGCTGAAGAGTTTGTTGGTTTGAACGCGCTCATCTCAGGAACTGCTGAATCTTATTTGAAACCGTATTTGAAAAAATATTTCTGTGTTAGATAGCTTATTTATTGAGAAAGGCTTTAGGATATAAAACATCACGCTGCGACAGGAGGGGAGGGAGCAAACTCAAAACGCGCGGACGAAGTCGCGGGGGACCGCTATATATTATAATGCTGAAGAGTTTGTTTGTTTGAACGCGCTTATCTCAGGAACTGCTGGACCGATTTGAAAAAATATTTCTGTGTTGGATAGCTTATTTATCAAGAAAGGCTTTAGGATATAAAACATGACCCTGCGACGGGAGGAGAGGGAGCAAACTCAAAACGCGCGGACGAAGTCGCGGGGGACCGCTAGTTTAAGTATATTTAGGCAAAATTTTCAATACATCTTTTTTGAATTTGGCTATACTATATGAAAAAATGTCTACAGAATGTCAATAAAAGTTATATTGCGTCTGGGATACGGCCCTGAAAAGTGTTAAGAAAATAATGCATCACTCACTATGACATGCTTTCCCTCCGTGTTCTCCAAGTCGACTCCGCAATGTACGAGCACGTCGCGAAGTAGCACGCCCTCCCACACCGCGTTGGAGATCGCGCCGCCCGCCCAGCTGATGCCTTTCACGGGTTTCACCTGCTTGGAAGAAAAGCAAAAGTTAAACATTGAATTATTTTTGTACCGCCTGTTAAGCTTAATAGTAATGAACTTGTATAAGTGTCGTCCTGCAAGTATCACGATGACAAATTAATAAAATCATAATATTTGACAACATCACATACATTGCTCCGATCCCAAGCTAAGTAGCTAGAGCACTTGTGTTATGGAAATCGGAAACATCGGTGGTACCACAACACCCAGACCCGAGACAATATAGAAAATATCGTTTTCTACATTGACCCGAGCGGGAATCAACCCGGAACCTCACGAGATGGCGACGCTTGAAGCCAGCGTGCTAGCCACTCGACCGCGGAGGTCGTCAAGGGAGAGACAAAGGGAGGGAACGAGAGCGCTGGCAGTCCGCTGCAATATGTTGGCTCGCAGATTTGCAAGTAGCAGTCCCGCCGTTAAAATAAAGTTATTTAAGGTGTACTGCTAAACACTCTACACGTGCAATCTGTAAGTCAACTATACGCGTAAGGCTATCAACGGCTTCAGAGTACAATATAGGGTGGCAAAAACACATCCAGGGCTATCTAAATGACCATATTTAAGAAAGCCAATTTTTTTTAAGTTCTCGTTTTTTAAGTTGGCGCCAACAGAATTCTAAAAACTATAAGCGAGAAGCCTGACTGTCCGATACTGCGGCACTGGGAATACGGCACTCGCACTAATGTGGCCGGAGTGTCAAGCAGTACAGGCATATATTAAAATAAATTTAATAAACCTGTTATATACTACTAAAAAAAAATAAGGGCCACTTGGTTATTTCTATGTCTGGACCGTATTAATAATTTTGAAGCGATCATAAGTGGCAAACTTTTTTGTTGTATGTTCTCTTGCTTTTTTAACGAGCAATGGGTGACTGTACCACTTGCATACAATTGAAAGTAGGTAGAATTTTCATTTTGTTTTTAACCTCTTAAATTTACCCCACTTTGATCTAATCAGAAATGAGGAGATACGTAGAAGAACTAAGGTAACGGACATAGCCCTGAGAAATAGTAAGCTCGAGTTGCCATTTCAGCTTACTGATTCTCAGGGAGCAGGACACAGAGCGCGAATAACTGATGGCCGTTGGGGCAGAAAAGTTCTAGACTGGAGATCCTTCAACCAAAGACGTAGCGTAGGACGTCCACCGACAAAATTTGTAGCTGGTCGAACTGAATGCCGACCGCTTGTGATCTCTCGGTGTGGAAAACCGTGGGGGAAGCCTATATTCAGCAGTGAACGTCCTTTGGTTGAAAATGATGAATGATGACATTTAAGTTAGTTACACTTGTGCTAGGATATACCTGCTCTTCAGATTATTCTGATTTTGGCGCGCTTGACATGACTATACGAGGGTCAAACTGAAAGTTCTTAGAAAATCAAAAACTGATTACATTAGCCAGTTATTAGTTTTATTATATCTTTTCAAAATATTGTCCATTGACGTCAATACACCGCTGCATGCGATGGAACCACTGGGAAAAGCACTTTGCCCACTCGTCCTTAGGGGTCTCTTCAATGGCATCGCGATACGCAGCCACCGCTTCTTCAGCATTCATAAACCGCTTTCCTTTAAGTTTTTCTTTAATTTTTGGAAATAAATAAAAATCACAAGGCGCGAGGTCGGGGCTATACGGCGGGTGACCCAGTAATTCAACGTTTGATGTCGCCAAATAGTCGATCGTTCGCTTGGCGGTGTGCGACGAGGCGTTGTCGTGGTGAAGGAGGATCCTACTGCGAGGTCGTTTCTCTCGAACTTTTTCCAAGACAAGTGGCAAACAATTGGTAGTGTACCATTCTGCAGAAACTGTTTTTTGATCCTCTAACACAATTGTTGCGAAATGACCTATCCTTCCAAAGAACAAGGCCACCATTTTTTTTCCCGCACTTCGATCTCTCTTCACTTTAGTTGGCAACTCCTCGAAAGGAAACACCCACTGAGCAGATTGTCTTTTGGTTTCAGGATCATAACAGTAAATCCAGCTTTCGTCACCTGTTAGTATGTCGAACACAGCATTTGAGTCACCTCCGTTAAATCTTTCAATCATTTTACGGCACCAATCCACACGATGGAGTTTTTGAGCCTTAGTCAAATTATGAGGTATCCACCGGGCGCAAAGCTTCCTGACCGCTAAATGTTCGTGGAGGATTTTGTGCACTTGACTCATACCGATGCCTAAGCTTGTCCGAATCTGCTGATAGGTCACTCTTTTGTCAGTCTTTATCATACGCCGCACAACACAGATGTTATTTTCATTCGTCGCCGTAGAAGGCCGTCCCTCACGTACATCATCAGTGAGATTAGTGCGACCACGTTTAAACTCATTAAACCAGTTGTAAACAGTCGCACGAGATGGGGCTTCATCGTGAAAGGCCAATCGTAGTCTATCATAACTTTCTTGTTGACTTAAATGACATCGAAAGTCATAAAAAATCATTACACGAAAATTTTCTCGTGTTAAATTCATGTTGACGTGACACAGACAATTTTCAATTTGCCGCCAAATCGTAAAATAAATGACAAATGAATGAAATATATACTCAGTAATATTGGCAAAGAGTTCTATTTTCAAATTTTAGAATATTTTTTTAATTATATTGTTTATAAGTGGCCAGTTCTAAGAACTTTCAGTTTGACCCTCGTAACAACAATAGCTTACGTGAACTGACCAACCACTCTGTATAGTACCATTCTAATTGATCTCATTGCGTCTGTTTATGACGATTTTACTCGCTAGCGACGACGTAAAAAAGTCTATGGAAAATTGCACAGCGCCTCTAGCGGTCACTTGCAGAACTAAAATTTTCCATACACTTTTTTACGTAGTCGTTAGCGAGTAAAACCGTCGAAAACTCATGGTATCCGTACAGCTCACCCAGCAAGAAGTCTTACAAATCTTCACCATCTTTGATGACCACACCTACGATACCCATACTACGGTCTCAGAGTAGCTTGATGATAACGTAAAACAATCGCGCGCAGACGTAACTATTGGCGAAATAGCCTATAGTTGCGGTCGAAATATGCTTGAGGGTGATAAACTTTAAAAAAGGTGATAAAGTTTTTGAAATGAGACAAATTTAGTCTGATTTGTTTTGATACATCCTAAACTTGGCACTCTTCATTCTTTTTAAATTAAGGCTGGATTGGTTAAAATGGACGAAATTCAGAAAAGTGAATGCAAAAAAGTTAATCGGACAAGCTTGCTTTACGATGTATGAAAACGAATGAGACTAAATTTTTCTCATTCCATAAAGGTTTACAAACAAGCAAATTTAAGATATTCCGCCATTTGTTCCGCCTACATACGATAGTCTTAATGCTTTGTTCCCCGAGCACATACAGTCGTCTTCTTGAAGCTATTGAGCTAGTATGCGTAAGCTATACATTGCATAGTATCAGGAGTTCTCGACGATGTCTAACAGCTTTAGACGACCTCCGTGGTGTAGTGGTTAAGTACGCTGGTTTCAAGGCGTCACCACTACGAGGACCCGAGTTCGATTCTCGGTCTGGTCAATATAGAAATCAAAATTTTCTATATTGTCTCGGTTCTGGGTGTAGTGGTACCACCGTTGTATCTGATTTCCATAATACAAGTGCATTAGCTACTTACTTTGGGATCAGAGCAATGTATGTATGTAATTGGTGTCCAATATATAAATAAATAAATATCCTTTGGACATTCCCACACATCGCAATGTAGTCTCAAAGTAAGCTACTCAAAGCTTGTGTTATGGGTGCCAGACAACGGATATAATACTTAAATACTTTTTGTTTGTAAATACATACATGATATACATTGAAAACACCCAGACAAATACAAACATACATGTTCATGCAAACAAATGTTTGTATTGTGCGGGGATCGAACCCGCAACACGCTGCGTAGTAGGCGATTTCTCCACTACACCAGACGGGTCGTCTGGTGTAGTGGTCGAGAAATGTTTGTAAAAAAAAAGGTTTATAGCACTAACCTCGTTCATTTCGCTGCGTCTGTTCCCCGCGCACATTAGCGCAGCGCGAACGGATGTCTTTTTGAACCGATCCAAATCATCCAATGAGAATGTTCGCGAACGAACGCCGCCATCTTTGATGATAATGCGCAAGCGATGCTGCGCCGCGTCGATGTCTGGAACAGGCATGTGTTGACGCACGTAAAATAATTCGCTGCGAACAAAGATTAGTTTTTTTGCTATTAAGTTTTGGGGATGTGGACGAAGAGAAAAAGGAGGAAAAAAAGCCAGAAAATAATCAATTGTACGTGCCTAACAAAATCAGGATTTTCAGCTAGCTAAGATGTCTGTCTAGTATGTTCATATGTATCCTAGTGCTTCTTCGACTTCTTTTCAGATTTTATATGGAATTTCTAACCCTTAATTAACATTTATTTAACCAATTTCTTACATACCATTACAAAAATTAAATCTAAAATCGACATATACTGAGCGGGGACCTTTTTGGCAAACCTTGGAGCTTTATTTTTTATGTTTCAAGTAAGTTAATTTTCATATTTTTTGTTTTTTTCTTATTTAATTTTTTGCTTGCGAATAAAATAGCAAAATGATGTATCTGATGTTTTGTGTGTCAAATAAATCTTTCATTCGTTCATTCATTCAAAATTAACTTTCTACTAAACAGTTTAAGTCTGGTCAAGCTATTTGCTTTTATCAGGCTAACAGTTCCCCGCGACTTTGTCCGAACGTTTTGATTTAACGTTTCTGTTGGATGTAGCGTGGTGTTTAACAATCTTCGTCCTGAAATAGCCATCTTATAAAATAACATTTTTCAAATCAGTTTAGTAGTTCCTATGATCAGCACATAACAAACATACTTTTCAACCTTATAGTAATAAATAAATATAAATATTTAACAAAATCACATACATTGCTCCGATCCCAAGCTAAGTAGCTAAGCAACGTGTTATAGAAATCGGAAACAACGGTGGTACCACAACACCCAGACCCGAGACAATATAAAGATCGTTTTTTATATTGACCCGACCGGGAATTGAACCCGGAACCTCACGAGATGGTAACGCTTGAAACCAGCGTACTAGCCACTCGACCACGGAGGTCAACTAAAATATAAACAAACTGAATAAAATATAAACTCAAAAAAAATATACTAAATGCCATGGATATAAAATGTACATACTTGGGCGTATCAAAGTGTTCGATCTGGTGCCGCGGCGGTATCTCCGCGTTGAAGGGCTTCGCGGTCTTCACTATGAGCCGCTTGTCGCGGTACGGCTCGCGCGCCCATAACTCGTCGTCAGTGTGGTCGGCTACGTCTTCGTCGTGTAGGTTACCTGGTGGAATTTATTAAATGGAAGTAGGTATTAATTTTTGTTAGCCGATTTCGTTGATGCAACATCGACAAAAATCAGTCAAGTGCTGTAGGGGACACTAACAGAAACGCACTACTAATCAAACAATTTTCTCATAGATGAAATAAATACAATTCAATAAGACGTTGCGAAAAGTGGTGGTGTTTGCGCGAGTCAATCTACACTCAGCGCCATCTGTTGGTGCGGCGGCGAAACTCCGCAACAAGTGTGATAATTAATATTCTCAATACCCATTTTCATTAATGGTGGCTTCCTTCAAACTGTCCCTACGTAGGAGATATTACAGTGCTCAGTAGACCTAACATGCATGACACAATATTTATTTCGATCGACATTACAAAATTAGTCGATCTATGCTATTTTATCAGATTCCCTAACATGCCAACCACATTGAACAAATTTATCCAAAACGATAACGAGATAAGGCAATTTCTAACCATTCACTCAATTTTATGTCAAATTTGGCTGAGAATGATAAACTTTACACAATGCAATAAATATCTTAGGGACAAAAAAAACACGGGGACTTTCTTTTCAATATTTAAACCCTTTTTGTTTTTGAGAGCCCAGGATAAGATATCGCACGACACAGTCATATATTTTTGCTCTAAATAAGCTGTTTTTCATTTATCGTCGAAGCTAATGGTGGACGATATTTTTTTTACGGCAAAATGTCAGAACTCGGTAAAAATATGTGTCGCATGTTAGCGTTCAATGATAATTTGGTCATACTTCGAAATTTGATACTACGACATGACTTTCATGGCAGCCATGTTAGCAACTAAGTTGATTTTTGACTAACAAACGGTAGAATGCCTGGATATTTTTTTTTATCACGGCGTGCATGTTAAGCTTGCAGATGTGTGCGCAATACACAAGTGAACTCTGTTCGTTTACTCTCATTAATTATGTGGGACGGCAGTCCGACATGGCCGGTGAGAGATTAGGTTGGAGGACCGACCATGCTTTTAAAGGCACGGGGGTGTCAACTAGGCTTGCCAACCGTCCCGCTATATACGGAACCTCCCGTTTATGAAACCCTTAACGAGGCGTTCCACTCAGGGTGCAGGCGGGACGCTAAATATCCTGCTTTTCGGGATAAGCTACGACATAAGCACCACACGTCATATACTACATCGACCGACCGCACCGTTATTTTTTTACAATTTCGTCTTTAAAATAATAAAAAACTTGAAGAGTGCCAAGCCTTAAGAAAAATTAGTTTTTTTTATTCTATACAAAATTTAATTTCTAAAAAAAAAGTTAGTTTTTTTTTATTCTATACAAAATTCAATTGATCCCGCTTTTTAAACCCAGATCCCGCATTTGAGATCATTATTTCCCGCAAATTCGTATTTTGAAGTTGGCAAGCCCAACCTCACCCCAACACCCAACTTCCTGACTTCGGGCTGTTTCAGAGTGTTTTTAATACAAACAAACCCAGTAACAAAATTCTTAATATTATATTATTCGTACACAGGTATGTGCCTGCTTCTTAACTCTTGGTTAGGTAAGGTGTCTTTTTTCCCCCTCGAATGGAGCACGCCTTGTCGTGGCGAGGGGGCTTAGTAGCCTGTCGCAATCCAGCGGCAGGTGAAGCCAAGATGCTCCGTGGAGAGTGCCGCTGCGTCTGTTCCCGTATCGGGCGGCAGTGGCCATAGTGAGTCGCGTCTGTCTCGCATCGAGCGGCGGCTCACTAAAAGTCGTTGGACTCCCGGCACCCCTCTGATTTAGCAGAGGAGGCAGGGGATGTCCTGAGGACTTTGGTCCTCTGGGCGAGCTCGGCGTGCATTTGCCGTCGGGCGTGGCTCGCCTCGTCGGGAGGGTCTCGGACAGACGGTGTGGGGACACCTCTGTCCAATCACAAGAGACCCTTCTGAGGCGCCAGGGTGCCGTCGGGAGTGGGATCTCCCCACTCCGTGGAGATCCGCCCTCCTCATGGAGGGTGGAGGTTGCGCTGGCAAGGGTCGCGGGACTGTTGAGACACCGCGGCCCCTGCTGTCAAAGCCACCAAACGCGGCGGGCGTCGTCAGGTTTTAGTGGGTATACCCGGGGGCGTATCCGGGGGAGTCCCACACACGCCCCTCCGTTCCCCGACGGAGAGGTACGGTGCGTTATTGCATTTCCTGACGTTAAAAAAAAAAAAAAGGTAAGTGTCTTTAGGATGATTGGACATAGATCATGCGGCACCCCCGCCGACAACTTCCTAGCTCAGAGCTGTTTCTGAGTAATATCAAAGAACCGAATTTCGTCTTTCGAGAGAGTTCTGCGGTTAACTACTCGATAGGAACTTGGTGCATTGTTATTTCAAGTTTTTGATATAAAGACTTTGTGACACTGAAAACTGAACTGACAATAAAAATTAAGCACTCGATAAACAGCGCCTAAGCTCTTTGCCCAGTACACCGTAGCATACCATGACCGTGCTAGGCACTTGTCAGGCAAAAATATATTCTTTGTATTGAAAGCTGATACCTTGCCCACTAGACCATTTCGTCATTTACCCGAGTACCGTAGCGTGCCATGCCCGGAGCGTGACGGCACTGGCAAAATACGTTCTCGCTCGCTCTTAATCTTTACAGTGGGCTAAGTACAGCGTATCGTGTTGTTTTTCGTAACTGACAAGTTTCACACACACACATCCACATATAAATTAAATTACCATGGTAAAAAAGAAATTAAAAAAAAAACAGCCAAGTGCGAATCGGACTCGCGCACTGAGGGTTCAGTGCCAACTTTAACTGCATTAGGGAATCTACTTACTTCCACTAAGTAAAATACCATAATATTTTGTTGATAGCAAATATAACTTTATTTTTCATAGTGTTTGTATGAAGAACAAAGTAATGTTTGCGGTAGTTGAAAATGTGCTATATCTCAAAAACTGCTCGTTCGATCCCGTTCGAACCAATTTTCGTTGAAAGTATTTGGTAAGATCTACATAATATATGCCATGCTTATAGTTACAGAATAAAGTGGCTGTGACATACGGACGGACAGACAGACAGACTTGATGATACTATAAAAACAACTGTAGTTGTTTTTATAGTCTGATCAAGTTGGTCTGTAGACCAATCTCACTGGCTACTACTATATCTAAGGTGATGGACGGTTTGCTTGAGAGAAAACTACAGGCCTCACTTAATCTGTGTGATGCCCAATTTGGTTTCAGACCGCAGCTATCCACAGAAAGCGCAGTACTTTGTCTCAAGCACACTGTGCGTTACTATACAAGTCGTATAACACCTGTTATAGTTTGTTTTCTTGATACTTCCAAAGCGTTTGATACTGTTATAGGTATACGATGTACTTTGGAAAAAACTGGCCACGGAAACCAATGACTTTCCTAAAGATCTTATAAGTCTGCTTCAGTATTGGTACAGTAATCAACAAAATCAGGTCAGATGGGCGGGACCACTGTCTGAGGAATATGGGCTGGAGTGTGTAGTAAGGCAGGGTGGTCTGTCCTCTCCTGCACTTTTTAACCTCTACGTAAATGGACTGATTGGTGAGCTCGGTAGTAGTGGAGTCGACTGCTCTATTTACAATATTTCATATAACAACATAAGTTATGCCGACGATAGGGTGCTGCTGAGCCCATTTATCAGTGGGATTTATTTCAGGAAATTACTTAAAATTTGCGAGAAGTATGCGACGTCCCATGGCCTACGTTATAATGTGAAGAAGAATCTAAAAACAGAAGCTACAATTTTCCTTCTGATTCTTGAAGGCCTTCCACTGCAAAGAGTGACAAGTTTTAAGTACCTTGGACACTGGCTAACTGAGAGTATAGATAGATAGATAGATAACTCTTTATAGCACATTACATAAATTGATTTACAAATTCGTTTTAGGGAAATGTACAATTTAGGCGGTTTTATCGCTATAAGCGATCTCCTTTAGACAACCTTTGGGTAAATAAATTATGAGTATGTCAGATGATGCTGACATTAAGAAGGAGCGCAGGGCTCTAGCTATGAGAGCGAATATGCTTGCCCGTAGATTTGCACGATGTAACACTGAAGTTAAGCAAACACTGTTCAGAGGCTATTGCCAGTCTTTCTGCACTTGCAGTTTATGGGTGGAGTATACGCAAAAGACTCTGTCAGCTCTGCGCGTCCAGTATAATAACGGGTTCAGGATGCTGATGGGGCTGCCTCGGTACTGCAGCGCCTCGGCGATGTTTACTGAGGCTCGGATAGACAGTTTCCCGGTAGTCACGCGCAAGCGGGTCGCCTCTGCCTGGCGCCGCGTCCGAGACAGCCCCAACGGGGCTTTGCAATTAGGCTACGGAACCTTAACAAGCAAATTTATATAAAACCAAAACAAAGCCCCCAAGTGTGCCAAAAAAAGATCCCTCAGCTACTGAGCTGAGGTCTCTTTTTCAGCTAGTGAGCTGAACATGGTATAGCACGGTATCAACGGTCATGGTATGTCACGATGCAATGGGAAATCACCTTAAGCTGTGACTCACACATGACTAAAAGTTTGACAGACACTACTACTATGTATCAGGATCTGTGACACGTAGCTGGTACTATAATACACACCTATCCTATATGATTCAAGCAACCTGAACACCTCCTGCGTCTTGTGCATGCCGTAAACATTCCAGAATGGCTCCACGCTCAGGCCTCCAGCGTTCAGGATCTGCTCGCCCCCTGGATGTGAAGGCAGGAACTTCGTCACATCATACACCCCATGCTTGTACGTCACCCAGAAACTTTTTCTGTGGAAATTCATCATAAAATCATATTAAATTAGTTATGGGCAGAACCATGTGTCGTACTTAGGACATTAGGTAGCTGATTGCGTATAAAAATAGAGATTTGGGGTCTTATTTAGCAGCCCCAATGAACTTTATATTTTGGTCAAATGATAATTCCATCACGTCCAATAGTTAAATTACAATTAGTTTACATGAATACATAATCAGGAAACTTAAGAAATATATTAACACCCGGTTTCTGAAACGCATGTTATCGTAAAAATTACGTAACAAGGTGTTAATCTCTATTTAAACGCAGTTCGGGTTTCTGAACCTGCCAATTGACAGGTAGTCATTGCAAATGTCACATCTCTCATTAATCGCCAATTATGGTAGATTTGGGTTTCCGAAAACGTTTTTTGCATGTCAACTTCTTGTTAATACTAAATTAGCTAATTAGCGAAAATCGATCACTTAACGGGATGTCAAAAGACTTTTGCATACTGCTTTTTTATGAACTGAATTGAAAAAATACAATGTCATCTGATTTATCTGCTGATGATATATCCATAACAAGTGACGAGGAGGATCTGATGCCAACTCGCTTGTTTAAAGAGCGAATGCATCTAATTGATCACTATAATGATTTGGAATTTAGGGCCCGCTATGGAATTTCAAAAATTGTTTTCTTTGAACTAATGGGATTACTGTCACATCCGAAACCCATGACCCAGCGTAACCATGCCATCAGCGCTGCGGAACAAGTGCTGCTGGCCATAAGTTTTTATGCTTCTGGAGGCTTTCAAATATCTGTGGCAGATCATGTTCGAGTACACAAGTCGACAGCGTGCCGCATAATTAAATAGACTTGTGAAAAAAGTAAAAACCGATTTCAAAACCAAAATGCATTAAAAAGTCTTAAATAAACTCTTGAACATTGAAAGGAAAGGAATCCATTTTAGGGAAACAATTTCTTTTTGTAGTTAATTTTATTTCTTCATTTTTAGAGTTTACAAGAGGGGGGGGGGGGGGGGGGGGAAGTTCTGTGTGTTCTTTATGAAGCTACAAACTACCTATCATATGTTTATTTATTTTATTTTATTTAAACTTTATTGCACTGTAAGTTGTACAATTGGCGGACTTAATGCCTAGTGGCATTCTCTACCAGTCAACCACCTGGTAATGCAGAGAGTTTAATCAGTGGCGGAATATTAATAATATGTAAGAAGAGTGGTAAGAAAAAGAAGTAAAATGCACTAACATAAACATACATACTAATATGTATTACACAAATATATAATAGGATACATAAGCAAAAGAATAATAAACATACGAAGAATACATAAACTTAATAAATACAAAATTATGAATGACTAGCGGTCCCCCGCGACTTCGTCCGCGCGTTTTGAGTTTGCTCCCTCCACTCCCGTCGCAGCGTCATGTTTAATATCCTAAAGCCTTTGTCAATAAATTAGCTATCCAACACAGAAATATAGAAATACAGAAGTCAGAAATATATAATGTTTTGGTAAGAGCGTTTGGCCCGGTCTGCCAAAAGGTTGCTGGTTCAAGTCCCGCCCGTGCGCAAATTTTTGGTTTCTTATTTCATCTTTATGAACAAAAATATTTTTTAAAATCGGTTTAGCAGTTCCTGAGATAAGCGCGTTCAAACAAACAAACTCTTCAGCTTTATAATATATTAGCGCAAGGGCACGTTGTACTTAAGCTGCGAACATTATTTTGGTGCGGAGTTATGTTAAAACTGTGATAGCTCCTAAGATATTTAATGAAATCAATTGATATAAAGTGCAACTTGGTTCTTAATGAAATGCTCGTGATGATCAACGTATTTATTTTGATAAGAATAAATACCTGTATGTATAATACAACTCTAAAAATAATGCATTATTTTTTTACAAATTTATTAACATAAAAAAGGTTGTAGTAAGTCAACCATAAAAGATAGACATATGCTGTCGCGGACTTTATTATAGAACTCTTAATGATGAACAATCCTGTCATACATGATTTCTGTGTAACTTAAGCGGTTTCCGCAGCGTACGCAGCGGAAGCTCTGAAAAGGAATATCTTTCTCCCGTTTTCGCAACATTTTTCATTGCTGCTGTGGTCTTGTGAGTCGTATCTTTATGTTATATAGCCTAAAGCCTTCCTCGATAAATGGACTATCCAACGTAAAAAAAAATTTTCAAATCGGGCCAGTAGTTTGTTAGATTAGCGCGTTCAAACAAACAAACAAACAAACAAACAAACAAACAAACAAACTCTTCAGCTTTATAATATTAGTATAGAAAAAGCAGCTGATGATAATGACGACATCCAAAGAACACAAATAAAAGAAAATGGCTGTTAATTCTGAAGAGAGCCAAGGTTAAGATAGTGGGTGCGGAGAGACTTTTTAAAAGTAAATTTGTTGGGGGACATTCTGATTTCATTGGGGAGAGAATTCCAAAGTCGAATCGCAGAGATGGTGAAAGAGTCCGACATATAGCCGGTCTTGAAAAGTGGTGTGAAAAGAGTGAGATTATGGGAAGAGCGAAGGTTGCGCGAAGTAGTGGAAGCCAGATAGTTGAAGCGCTGTGCCAAATAGGTCGGAGAGTGAGGGTTACGAAGTATGTTGAAGAGAGTGCACAGGATTCTTATTTCTCTGCGATGTCGGATGGGAAGCCATTTAAGCTTGAACCGGTAAGCAGAAATGTGGTCGTACTTACGGAGACCGAAGATAAAGCAAATACCATTGTTAAGGAGACGGTCAAGTTTATTGAGATAAGCTTCACTGATGTTCGTACAACAAACATCGGCGTAGTCGAGAAGAGGAAGTACGAGAGACTGTACAAGAAGAGTTTTAGTATGAGAAGGGAGAAAGTTTTTAAATTTATAGAGAGCCAGTAAAGTGGCGGTTACTTTTCTGCTGACCTCGGAAATGTGTTTAGACCAGCAGAGGGTGCTGTCCATGTATAGCCCCAGGTTCTTGACAATTTCACTGTAAGGTATCACGGCCTCATTAAATAAGATCGGAGCAGTGGAGTTCATGTCGATCTTGGCCAACTGCCTTGAGCTGCCAATAATGATGGGTTGACACTTGGACGGATTCACTGATATCCCAAATTTCTCGGACCAGTCAGCAATACAGGCGAGGTCACGATTAAGGGCTGATATGGCCAAGCCTATGTCAGGCACCTCTGCCTGAGCATATAGTTGCAGATCGTCTGCGAGTAATAGAATTAATAAAAACGGAAAAGAGGAGTGGAGAGTGAATGCCACCTTGAGGAACGCCAGTATATGTTCTGTCATTATAATTACTGAACTCCTAAGCGTTAAGGAGTTCCACCATCAGCTCAGTCCCACAAGATGTGGACTATCAGACGTAACACAACGTCAACATTAAGATTTTAGTAAAACAACACTATACGTGCCTTTAAAATTTGAGGGTTTTCCTCGATTACACCAATATCCCATCGTCAGATCCCAAATCGGCAACAATGGGACCAACTAGAGGTACACCCTCTAAGTCGAAAAAATTTTTTTGAATCGGTCGACTAACGACTGAGATATGAGGTAACAAACATACAAAAAAAATAAATAAAAAAAAACATACAGTCGAATTGATAACCTCCTCCTTTTTTGAGGTCGGTTAAAAATTCTGTGATCTGTCAATCATAATTTCTTGACACCACAGATTACACGTTGATGTCAAAAAATAGAGACAAATGTATACCTTAAACAGAAACAAAATATGAATGATTGAATGAAGGTGACTGATTTAAGCAAGGGTGGTCAGACCAAAAAAAATATCACTTGTTAACAATCGATTCGCTAATTTTAGGATGAATTGCTTTTCAGCAACCCACAGTTGTTCAACAGAATGTCAATTATGACTGACTGTTAACGAATTCTTTATTTGACAAGCGTTTCAGAAACCGGCCGTTAGAGTCGTATATCTATTTTTTTTATACAAGTTTAACGTCCTCGGACAGAGCCATACAGACAATTCTTTATTAATCAGTTCAATATTTACACTTAACTACAAAACTAACACTAAACTAGCCTAACCTAACCTAACTCATTGAAATGCGGGGCTGGCGTTCGCATTTCAATGCTCAAGAATGAAGTTTAGCACGAGAATAACGATCCGAATCAGAGGGCGCGATCTGCGATCAGAGCACGCTTTACTTTGTTTCCTCCTTTGTCTTCATTGTTTTCTTCAAAAGCACACATTATTATGATGATTCCAACACAAAATCACAATAAATTACTAGAAAAAACCAATTACTAAAATGAAGAAACAAAATCCAACTTCCTCTTCTCGTTTCCCGCGCTGAACTCAGTCGTATATCTAAGATCCGCCGTGACAAACAGAAGTGCCACTACCTCAACCTAAATTCTTGCTGGTGGTTTTTTTTATTTATTGAGGAAGTTTCTTGGCCTGGAGTCCATTAGCCGCAATCTATTTATATCTTTTTCACTTTTTCACATTCACAAATCACATTACGTCAATGTCAAATTCAAACAAAATTCATAACTGACACAGCTGAGGTACAGTTTTTAGAACTTGGTTGTGAAGCTTCCTTGCTGTTACGATCTTGAATTCATAACTTTTCTACTGTTGTTGTTATGAATGTATAAAGCGGAGAAAAGAAGACTGTATTGGTAAGTAAATCTTGAAGGCGGCGGGGAACACTTATCTTTAGATCGTCTGCAATATCCTGCATCTCGCACACCATGGCTAATCTTTGGAGGCCAAACTTGGTACATTTGAAAATGAAATGGTCTGCATCTGCTTTAGGAGTTCCACAGTGTGAACAGTTGTCGCTATTTACAATTCTCAGGCGGAACAGGTGGGTTGGGACCAGACAATGTCCAAAACGGAGTCTGTTTATGACAGTTATAAATTTTCTCGAATCACATATGATGCTATTGTACCTCGTTCTTTCAGGCAATGTATTTTGAATTTCGGCGTACCATTTACCCTTATTTTGGCTTATTGTAGACCAGTAATCTCTCCAGAGAGCTTTCAAATGTTCTTTAGAATAGGTTTTCAAGTCTGTAAATGGTATCTTTAGAATAGTTGAATGGTCTGTATTGTATCCTTGTGCTAGGGCGTTATCTATTTTTTCATTTCCTTTTATGCCACTGTGGGAGGGAACCCATAAGAACTAAACTAACTTTTTACACTCAAATAATTCATATAATACATTCTTAATTGAGTAAATTATATGATTAAGTTTAAACTCAAACTTATGTCCTTCTAATGCCAACAAAACACTTTTTGAATCAGAGATTACTATGAAATGTAAGTTATTAACAGTTTTAACATATAACAAGGCTTGTAAAATGGCATAGGCTTCAGCCGTAAAAATACTAGCTTGACAGTCTAGGTTAATTACTTCATACATTTTAAGTTGTGGATCATACCAACCACTTCTAACAAAATCTGTAGTTTTAGAACCATCTGTAAATATCTTGTAACAATCTTGTTTTCCCTCAATAAATTGAAAATAGTCTAATTCATCTTTTATATCAGGTATGCTGATTTTATAGTTAGAGCTTCATATTTACATTTGTACAGAGGCCACATTTTATCTACACATATATGAATCCTATTTACTTTTTTTTTTGGATATAAGAAAACAAAGTACAGAATTCTGGCAATTTTCCATTGATTACATTATTTACAGAAATTATTGGTTCATCTAAATTTCCTGAAAGTATTGAAGGAAGAATCAAGTTACAAGTGACAAGAGCATTATTAGATGACAGTTCTTTGATACAAAAGTTTTGTGCTAATTGAAGCCGTCTCAAAGATAAAGGTGGAATACATGTTTCTGCCTCCATGGCATTTATTGGAGTGGATTTCATAGCACCTGAGATGATGCGTAAAGCAATATTCTGGATTATGTCCAATTTTTTTAATTGAGTATGATTTACATTCATATATGCTAAGGAACTATAGTCAAAGTGAGATCTTACTAAGCTTTTATATAATGTAGATAAAATTTTTGGGTCAGCTCCCCAAAAAACTCCAGTTAAACATCTCAGCACATTAATAGCTTTGAGAGCGTTCTTTGAAATGTAGGCTATATGTTATATGTTCATTAAACTTTAACTTATCATCAACAACTACACCAAGAAATTTATGTGAATTTGTCAATGGGATTACACAATTATTGTATTTAATGTTAACATTTTTGTCACAACCAATAACCATGAAAGCACTTTTTGATGTGTTGATGGTAAGCTTCAATTTTTTCTCATAATATAAAGACAATTGCTTGAGAGCAGAGTTAATATTAGTTTGTGCTATGTTTATGTTTTTATTTATACTGTACATTAGTATGTCATCTGCAAACTGTAATACTTTTACATCATCATTACCAATACTGTTAATTAATTGAGATACATATAAACAATACAAAGAAGAAGATAGACAGGCACCCTGCATCAATCCTTTGGACGAATACCGTGGCCCATGTAGTATATTGTTAAATTTAACAAAAACAGTTCTGTTATTTAAAAAGTTATTAATCCATTCTATTAATTTTCCAGGGATACCAACTTCATGAAAGCCGCGTATATAATGGTCAGAGGCACACGTGTTTCATACGACGTTTTTCAACACACTTGCCATTAATCCAAACTTCGTCACACCACAGCCGCCAACTATTTACGAAAAATGGCGCGTTGTTTTTTTCCTTGCCGCGAAACTGATGCGCGTGCAAGGTTAAGGCGCGAACTAGATCGGCCATACTCTACAGAGGGTATTAAAATCAACATTGTCATAGGCGCCTTGGACATCTTAAAACACACATACAGCATTAGCGTGAGATAGGACAGTGTTTTTCATAGCTGACAGATATGAAACAAAACTGCCTGCCGCACTCCTACCTTTACGGAATCCAAACGTAAGAGTTGATTTTTTTCTTTGTAATAATCTAATCTAAGTTTAACCATCTGTTCAAATAATTTACCAACACAGGAGGCTAAGGAAATGGGTCTGTATGAGTTAGAGTCATTATTGGGTTTATCAGGTTTTAGAATAGGTATTATACATTGTGTTTTCCATGTCTCTGGTACAATTTGTTTTTGCCAGAGTAAATTAAATATTTCCAATAGTACTATTTGTGCTGAATTGTGCAGTTTTTTAAGCATAATATATGGAATGTCATCCAATCCAGGCGTGGAATTTCTTCTTGAATTTAAAGCTATCCAAAATTCGTCCATATTAAAAGGTTTCAGTAAAAAGCTAGGTACTACTAAAATTGTTATTATTACTATCAAAGATGACATGTAATACATCTGTACTTGCTTTTTGAGACTGAGAGAACTTGTCAAGAAAATCTGGTATCCATTCATCATTTTTACTAACACCATTTGACTTAATTCTTTTAAAGCGACAGATTGAATTCCAGATCTTAGTAATAGGGGTATATCTATTGAATGAGCTGCAAAGGTTTTTCCAGCTATTGCATTTTTCTTCCTTTATAATAAGTTTTTTTTCCGCATCAATTTTCTTATAATTAATATAATTCTCTAATGATATATTATTTCTATATTTTTTCAGTGCGTCTTTAGAAAGCTGGACTGCTTCTGCACACCTATTATTCCACCATGGAGCTGGAACACGTTTGGTTTGACTTCCTGAACTTTTAAATATAGGTATACATTCATCTTTAAGTTTATTATTGATGTCACAAAAATCATCATAAGCAGATATAGGATCTTGTTTATTTACTACAAAATCTTTAAAATATTCTTCAGAGTTTGTCAAATATTTAGACCAATCAGCCTTGTGAAATAAGTATCGTTCTGGGGTGCTATTGATTTGATACTGTATGGGAGAAATGTGGACAACAATGAATGTAGGGAAATGTATACTGCCTAAAGGGTCATCACCTACATTCCACTCACATAAAGGTGCTAAGACTGGGCTGGCACAGCTAATATCAATGGCAGAGGTATTTCTATTAGGAGCCTGTATGGTTATACAACCATAACATACGTTCACCAGTATTTAATATACATAAATCCATTTCATCTAATAAATTGAATAATTCTCGCCCTCGAGCCTTGGTTAACTGACATCCAAAAGCAATATGATGTGCATTGAAGTCACCTGACACTATACATGGCTTAGGAATACTATTTATAATTGATTTTAATTTATTTATATGGAATCTTTTTTCTTTTCCAGGTGGACAATATGTACAAAGTATCGAAATTGGCCCATTTTCTGTTCGTAGTAAAATGGCTACAGATTGGACATCTTCATAAAAAGGGATAGTTAGTGAAGTGAACTTAAGTGTTTCTTTAATGAGGATACCTACACCGCCATGATTATTGCGTGCATTTCTGTAAATGAAATGATAACCTGGAAAATTAATAGCTGGCCGAGAATCTTTCAACCATGTTTCGTTCAAAAGACAGATGTCTGTGTCATTGTCCTTTAGTAATGTACATAATAGGGCTTTCTTACTAGTAATGCTCTGAATGTTATGTTGTATTATTTTAAGCTTTTCCATATACACTATTTAATTTTTTTAATAACATATCACGTATGTGAGATGAGGTTCTTGTTGTGTTTGAATTACCCACGGCTATTAATGTTTTAATAATACAATCAATAATTTTGTCATTCTTAGCAATATCATTGAAATCAAATTACCTGTTCTCAACTATATTCTTTGGGGCTCTTGTGGCAGAAACTGGCAAAGGTGGAAAGGCAATATTCTTAACAGGATTCCGTACTACATTTGCAAAACTTTTTTTATTGTTTTCTATCTTTGCCAATTTTACTGGACAGCTTTTTGAAATGGCTAGATGATCGCCACCACAGTTTATACATTTCAACATCTCTGCAACACAATCTCTGTAACTGTGAGGTTCAGCACATTTGGAGCAAACTTGATCATTTCTACATACTTTTGCTGAATGGTTGAATTTAAGGCATTTGTAACACTGCAGAACTGGAGGAATGTATTCATGAACCTTGTTTCTCCAGTTATCCAGATATATATACTGGGGCAAGTTTGTACCTACAAAAGTTACAGAAACTGTGGTCAGGGGATGTGAAGTGTCACCATCTTTTTTCATAAAGCGTCTTACAGCGATAATTTCCTGTTCAGCAGTAAACTTAGCGTACAATTCCTGGTTTGAAGTCTCTTTTGGTACAAAACGGACTACCCCAACCCTCTCCACAGAGGCAGCAGGAATATATGCCCGCAAACTATTCTCGGATAGACATTTATGGCTTAAAAAGTCGTTGGCAAATGCAGGCTGCTTAAATACGAGTATAATTTTTGACGAATTCACTCTGCGCCTTTCATGAATTCCCTTCACATTCTTGAACATTTTGGAGACTTGCAGAGGGTTTCGATTTCCTAATTTTTCTTCTTTATTTTGGCTCTCTACATAGACTGGAAATTCTTCACAGACGAGATTGTCGGGATACGTGCGTTTGTAGCCAATTTTGGTGAAAGGGTGGTACTTGCCTTCATGTGCTGCGGCGCCCGCTTTTTCATGCTTACGTTTTTTCGCCTCAGAGGCTCCTTTCCCTCCGCCGCCTATATCGTCTCCATCACTCTCCGACGCCATATCGTCGATTTTTGCCGTAAAATTCGCTCAAAAACAGCAATTAATAATATTTAAATAAATTTGCTTCAAAAAGCGCGCTTTCAGTTTCCCGCCAAAAACCGAAGTCCTTGCTGGTGGCAAATGGCAGTGATGCCAACCTCATGAAAACAATGGTTCACAGACATTTGCCACAGATAATTTAGTATTGTTAAAAATGCAATAATTAATCTAGCTAGAGAGAGAGAATGCGTAATACACAAAGTGTTTGATACATCGTGTGCCAAATGAAAATGGCTTTTATGGGGATTATTAGCAATCTTTTGCAACCTTTGATGTTTCATCATTCATCTTTTTTTGGCCCGGTGGTTTTTAATATGGTTTTTATGTAAAATATCCAAAATTCGGCATTCAAATCATATTTTAAAAAATCTATTGTTGTTTTTGTGCATTTATTTTTTGTATGTTATTGTGACTTTTTTGCGGTTTTATTAAAATCAAACATAAAATAAAGAAAGACAGAAAATGATAGCTAATGATCCTTATTATATGCCATTATGATTTGGCACGTCCGAGGCACAGTCGTCAGCACAGCAGATTATCCACTTTTGTTGCATACTAGCCCTTATTACAACAACATAAGTTGTCCGTACCAAACAACCTGTATAATAATAAGCATGTACTGTTGAAATATTTCTTCAACAGTTACAGTTCTCATTACTTTAGATATCACTCCTTTACACAGTTAGGTACAACTAATTCCTTAAGAAGTTGGGTAAAAGTAATGTATGTTTTGTTTCATAGTTTAATTAAAATAAAGGAGTGTAAGGTTATCTGAATTTAGTTGTGTGTTTATTCAGTTTATATTGTTGCACCTAGCATCTTACCATAGATAAACTTCCTGGCAACTGTTATCATCACTCAACAACAATGTTATCAGATGAAAATTAAACATCACAAACTATTTTGTTTGCGCCGACACTATGATAGACTAGGAAATATAGCAACGAAACTGCAACACAATGGGAATAAAAAAATTCTTTTATAAATGTGAACATTCAAAACATTAACGAGACTAAAGTTAACTAAGCAGCTAAGCGTACATATGAGTACACACAATTTATTATTTTCATCTTACTTGGATGCTTCTACTTCTGGAAACAGACAGTGATGAAGGCATTTTTTATTACTGAGGTAAAATTAACTACAATTTGGACGTTTTCATTTAAAGAGTGAATTGGCTGTTACTAGACAGACATGGTTTATCATAGGCTGCATTGTCACTTAACATCAGGTACAATCATGACCAATGTGTGGCTATCAAATTATTATTTTTTTTGTGAATTGGAGCAGTTCAATAAAATGTGCTCTAAGGTAACCCATATTTTTTTTTGGCATTCGATTTTCACTTACTTGCTATCATGTTTGCTGACTTCTTCAGCTCTGAAAGTTGGTAAGTCAGGTCTCTTCAACCCAGCCTCAAAATTTTCAATTTTCTCTGCTTTGCTTGTTTTCAGTATTTGCTTCCTGTCCAATTGATCTGAAATACATCATAAGTGAATTTTATGACTGCGATACACATGCCTGTAAATGGACCAGTAGCTTTCATGCCAGTCACTGGCACATCCTAGTTTAGCAATTTGCATCCTTGCATAGCTATTTTCATACTATTGATATTCACATGCGCTAGTTTTGGAGCCCCCTGCGTCTCTTTTCCTCACATTGCATACCAGTAAGCATACAAGTAAGGATACAGTGAAAATAGTAAGTTAACAATTTTGAGGACGTTATAAATTCAAATACAGATGTAAACAAAGATCAGCTGATGATTCATCTTATCATCGTGTCGGTATATGTGCACCATTGTTTCTACTCGACGATAGATGTCGCTGAGCGCTATGAATTTTTATTGACAATTACTAACAATAACAAGTGCGAAAGTTAAAGATCAATAAACAGCCATACACCAATAGATGGCGTTACTTTCCATACAATACTTAGCACACAACAAGCACGTCCAAAGATCCACGTTAGTTCTGCTACTTCCCGCCAGAGCAGTTCGATTGGACCAATATCTAGTATATCTGTGCTGACATCTAGCGGCATCGGACTGTAACTGATAAGAGCGTTTTGGATACATAGGGATTGAGCAAACAAGATGTCTAAACATCAAACAAAAAAGACGCGTAGTACACGACAGAGGGAGCCTCTAGTTACATGCAAAAAATGCAATCGAAAAGTCGACCCGATAACCACAATACTATGTAGTTTATGTAAAAACAATTTTGAATACGATTGCATTGGATACTCAGAAAAACTACACAGACTAAAAGACTCGGCTGCGAGAAAAAACTGGCAGTGTAACATATGCGCAAACAAACATAAACATAAACTAAGCTTATCATCTAGCATACAGGCTTCTCCTATCGCATCTACAAGCAAAAAGCCAATGACAACAACACACGAGTGTAAAAATATCACAGTTGATGATCAAAAACATGAAACTAGCCAGAACTGTGAATATGAAGTAAATGTACCGACAAATAATTCATTTCAATCCTTGTCTGAAGAAGAAACATTTGATCGAACCGAAATTTCACTAATCAGCCGGCTAAATAGTAGCTGCCCTGATGTTAGTCAAATTAACCTAAAGGAAAAAATTGAAGATCTGTAAAAACGAAACAGAGACTTACAGGATAAATTAGAAATAGCAGAAAGCGAAATAGATAATCTACTCCTGAAAAATTCAGAACTTCAGAAAGCACTATCCAAACATGAAAATAAAGCAAAATACCTATCTGATATTATAAGTCACTCTAGTTCGAAAAAAAATGTTACACTAAGGAATAAAAGGAAAAGTCTACAAAGTGCGCAACTAGATTTTTCAGGTGATGAAAAAAACAAGGGTGCAACTTCTGATATAAGCTATGAAAATTCTACACCAGCGCCAACTGGCGAGTTGGAGGAGAACTACCTGCGGAATATGGACAACATAAGCGCAAGTTGTACGGTGAATGATTTGCAAGGAACACAATTGACAGATGTCACTACGGAGAAATCACCATCTATCACGACGCCTACTATTCACATCATCGGTGACCAGCAAGTTAAAGGCCTAACAAAACAACTGCTGAAATCTCGTTCAAAAGGCTGGAATAACTGTTATAACATAACTGGAATAGTTAAACCGTATGCATTAAGTTCCCAAATATTAAATAGCTGTTCAAATCTATATGATTCATTGACAACTGATGACATACTGATTTTATCCATAGGCAGTAATGATAAGAACCCCTATTTAATTATGTCTAATTTATGTAATGTACTGTCTAATTTTAAGTGTAAAATATTTATATTAAGTGTTCAAAATAATAATTATTTGAATGTAAGCAAACTTAATTTTGAAATTAATGCATTAATTAGAAATTACACAAACTGTTCGTTCATAAATACTGATATGCTCTTACGTAATTACTCCTCAAGCAACATGTCAATTAAACAACTAATTAGCCTTAAGATAAACACGGAAATAGACTATGAGAAATACAAAACAAATTATCTGACAAACTTAAAACAATTAAAGGGTAAGTTCTCTTCAATTAATACTTCGGATATTCATAAACATCATGGAAAATATCCCACAATTTACAAAAAAGGAACAATACCATACTATTTTAAAAAAATTAATCCAACCCCAGAATTATTGCAGACAGCGGAAAAACAAAACTTTTTTCGTTCCTAAAGCCTCAAATAACTTTCATATACTACATCAAAATATCCAAGGTCTACTTTCAAAAACAGAGATAATTGAGGTCACTTTGTCTGAGCTTAAATTTTGGCCAGATGTATTATGTTTATCTGAAACCTTTGTAAAAAATGGCGAGGAACAAAACATACATATACTCGACTACGAACTAGCCGCACACTATTCAAGAAACAAAAAAAGGGGTGGTACATGCATTTTGGTCAGAAGAGGTATTATTTACAAAAAAGTGCTCATTTTTGAACATTTGTCAATCAACTTCCATTTTGAGTGTTGCGCTATAACTATTCCCTTGTGCAATTTGATAATTGTTTGTTTATATCGATCCTCCTCGGCTGCGAAAAAGCGTCACATTGATCTATTTATCGATAGTTTGGAACGCTTACTTAACTTATACCTACAAAAATATAGTAAGCAAAGAATAATAGTCATTGGTGATATCAATATTAACACACTGAAAGACAATAACCACACTAAGCATTTCACTGATATTTTAACAAATTATAACATGAAGCAACACATAATGGAACCTACAAGAAATACATCTTGCTTGGATCATATTATTAGCAATATTAAAGGCGCCATTGGATCGCTACTTTCTCTGGGGTTATCTGACCATAACACGGCCCAGTTACTGTCCTTTAATGTTAAGTCGGCACCGACCCTACCTAAGACCATATTCACTTCAAAGAAATGTTACTCTCCTGAAAACATAAAAAAATTTCAAAATTATCTTAGTAGTTTAAATTTTCTTAATATACTCAACGAAACTGACGCAAATGTCGCTTTCAATAAGTTTTATGATTGGTTCTGCTTATTGTACAAACTATGCTTTCCTACTATCAAAACAAAAGTCAATACAAAACCACAATTATCATGGATAACGAAGGGTATTAAAATAAGCTGTGCAACAAACAGAAAATTACGCCTTAAATATTACTCTAAAAAGGGCCACGATAATAAAAACAATTACCACAGATACTCTAAATTGCTAAAAAAGTGTATTTTCAAAGCAAAAAAAAATACAAATACAAAATTTGTACTAAATAGCAAAAATATCTGTAAAGCATCGTGGACGGTTATACAAAATGAATCGCGTGGAACATCGTACACTAATAACTTCATTGACAAAATTAAAATGAATGACAATATAATTATTAATCCTTTAGACATAGCAACAACATTTAATGACTTTTTTATTAATTTGACATATAATATAAATGATAATATTGACATAATGCGGAATAAAATTTTGACAAAATTAAATAATTCAATTTTTCTCACACCTGTTGATAAAGATTATGTACAAAAGATAATTATGACTTTAAATAATACAAATTCTGAAGGTTATGACGAAGTATGCACAAAAGTGATAAAAACATGCAAAGAACAACTAAGCCTAATACTAGCATTTCTGATAAACCTGTCTATGGAAACGGGTACTTTCCCTGACAGACTTAAGCGTTCTATTGTAAAACCTTTATTTAAGAAGAAAGGTGAAATGACGGATCTAAACAATTATCGACCAATCACACTGATACCTGTCTTGTCGAAGGTGTATGAAAAGGTTTTGTATAATAAACTTGTGTCATTTTTCGATAAGTTTAACGTCCTAAATAGCAATCAGTATGGATTCCAAAAAAATAAATCTACATCTTTAGCTACTTTTGACCTGGTAAATAATATACTGCAAAGCATTAATAATGATATTTATGTTACTGTACTTTTCTTTGATATGTCAAAGGCATTTGACTTTGTGTCACATAAGCAGCTCTTATTAAAATTAGAGTGTTGTGGTATTAGAGGTAACGCTTTAAGCTGGATTATGACATATCTACATGACAGACTGCAATCAGTGGAAATAACTCAACTTGACAGAAAAAATAAAATTGTACAATCATACAAATCAGACTATAGAAACAATAAATCTGGAGTTCCACAAGGCAGTATATTAGGTCCCCTACTATTTCTAGTTTACATTAATGATTTTCCAAACTGCATGAAACATAAAAGCATACTTTTTGCAGATGACATATCAGTAATTGTGTCAACGAACAATAAGAAAGGAACACTTGAACACGAAAATGAAATAAATAGAACGCTAATGTTAGTTGTTAACTGGCTTAGATCCAATAATTTAATAACAAATATTGACAAAACATGTTACATTAACTTTAACAATACTGTAAATAATTTAAATATCAATTATCAAGGACAAATGATCAAAAATGCAAATAGTACAAGATTTCTAGGTGTGCAAATAGATAGTAAATTAGACTGGAAGCAACATGTAGAAAATGTGTGTAACAGAATTAACCGATTTTCATTTGTCTTATTTAAATTGGCAAAAGCAGCTTCCAGGGAAACAGCTCTCACAGCCTACTACGCATATGTAGAATCAGTACTACGTTATGGCCTGATTATTTGGGGTAACAGCACTGATATGCGGAAAGCATTTATAGCACAAAAAAAAAGTGTGAGGGCAATCTGCGGACTAGCACCAGACGAATCTTGCAAGCCTATTTTTATTATATTACGTATTCTGTCTTTGCCTTATCTATATATATTTGAGGCTGCGAAATTTGTTAAACAAAACCCCAATTACTTCACACAAGCTAAAGATTTATATGCACGGTGTACCAGAAATTGCAACAGGTTAGTCCTTGATTTTGTTCCCAAAAGTGCACAAATTCAAAAAAACTGTTTTTGCATGTGTGTTGTAATTTATAATAAGATTCCTCAACTTATCAAAGATAAACCCTTCAACCAATTCAAAAGAACACTACACGAATGGCTAGTAGCGCGTGCATTTTATTCACTCCAAGAATTTCTAAATAGCTAGGTAATTAATTATCCAAAACACATGTTTGACTAATCATTTTTTGACATTTTTGATTTCCTACAATTGATCATAAATTTATAACTTTAAATAGAATTTAAGTTTTAATGTAACAAATATTTGCATGCTGTTGGCAATGGCTAAATGGGCTGAACATCGATAATAATTGTAAGAACATGATTAAGTGTACCCTATTTAAATGCAAATAAATATTCTATTCTATTCTATTCTATTCTATTCAAGTAGATGGCACCTGCAATGCAAGCAGCTGGCATGAAAGTGTGCCAGCTACAGGAATGTCTATTGTAGCCCTAACTCTGAGATCAAACAGAAGAGCATCAGTCAAAAATTTAATGTTCTATGTAATTTCTCTTTGTGAGACGCATCTAGGTTTTTATGTTTTTGAGGATTACTATCAGTATATATGGAACAACTTACTAATAATTTGAAAAATCAATACAAAATGTTCATTTATACAAAGACAAATATGGCTACAATGTTTAGCCATATTTGTCTGTGCACATAATTTTTAATGTACATAATTTTTAACACACTACTTCGAAATCCAATGGAAAATATATGTAAAAAAAGCACTATTGATGATTGACACTACATGATCTGAATAATCATGCCCAATCTCAAGAGCGTACTGTGACTTAATTATATTTACTATTAAGATTAAGACAAGAAATTTGAAATAAAATTTATCAACTTTCATATTAACTAAAAGAGTGGAGATTAACTTAAGAATAACATTTTAATTATTTATTTGGAATGGGTTCACTCTTGTCACCAGAGCAGACAGACAATTCATTTCATGTCAACATACGCATAAGGAACTTCTTTACTAGTGTATGGAACTGACACTACCAACCAAATTCCTTGCGCCATGATTAGATACCACTTGGAATCAACACATACAAAAGGTTTTAAATTGAAATTTCAAGGAATACATGTTAATCTTGTCAAAGACTTGCACTAAATTTTGGCACAGGATAGCGTCTTCTCTATACAAAGCATTAACTATGGGCTTATACCGTAAGAGTGTAATATAGCTTACATTGAGAAGATGAAAAAAAGACACTGAGATCTTAAGTTTTATGTACCTGTTATGGCCGATCCAACAAGCACAGACCCAAGCAGCACTGACCCTGTTATCTTCCAATTCTTAACCCATCTCTTACGTTGATCTCCTGATTTATCTTCACCAAAGCGTCTAATGAATACTGGAGAAAAATTAATTATCCTCTGCCTGGTTACTTCACTGGAAGAATAATATTACTCCTATAAACTATAAATTTCAGTAATGTATAACAGAGTAACTTACTTTGGTCAAATATTTATTTAGTAAGTAAAAGGTTTCATTTTAGAATGGGTACTGAAGAAGATGGACGTAGGGGAGTATGACCAAGACCCAAAGCTCCAAGCTATCAAAGTGATAATCAAGTAGGTTTGTTAGTTTTCATACAGGTGTACTTTGAAGGTTCGGATAAAAATACTACACAAAATAGATTTGTAAATTATCTTACCGTAACCGCAAAACAGTAATACGGGACATTTTAAACAGATCAATGCAGCAATGCCAGCAATAACATGGTAAACACAGATAGAGCACTGTTATCGGCACTTATATCATATGTGACCTTGTTTGTATTGTTTATTGATGAATTTGACGACCTATTCTATCAGTGCAATGACGTTTTACAGAATTAACGAAAATTTATTCGCTATGAAGGGAAAAGAGTAGGTAAACAAAAATTTCAACATTACAACAATCAGATGTTTTTGACAGTGTCAATTTGTCATTTTGGGGTGCGTTCCGTATTGCGCCAATATCACTGTTAGCACTGTGAGCGTCAAAAGCCGTTCCGATTTGATTAGCGTGCTGACAGCGCTGTTGACGCGATTTCATTTCGGAACGGCTTTAGATCACATTTGCTGTTCTTTGAAGCAAAAAGACGTCAAATGCGTCAATGTGACAGTCCGCTCTTAGACGCTCACGGTGCTAACGCAGCAAAACGATTGCACTGTGAACGCAAGATGGCGGTGATAGTGACGTCAGCCGTGACGTCACTACAGCTATCGTTGACTCGCTAACGCCAAATCGGAACGGTTTGTAAGCGCGCTAACAGTGATATTTTCGCTGTCAGCGCAATACGGAACGCAGCCTTGATTGTCTCAAGATATGCTTTATCTCTCTCTCTCTCCTCTGAAATAATACTGTTAAGTCGATTTTTGACAAACGAATAAGATAGAATGCCGTTTTTTTTTATCACGGCGTGCATGTTAAGCCTGTAGACCTAACATGGATGACACAATATTTATTTCGAAGGACATGACATAATTAGTCGATCTATGCTATTTTATCATATTCCCTAACATGCCAACCCCATTGGACAAAATCCAAAACGACAACGAGATAAGACTATTTCTAACCATTCATTCAATTTTATGTCAAATTTGGCTGAGAATAATAAACTTGACACAATGACAGATTGACTCGATATTAGCCATAGATAATAAATTCAAACTGATAAATATTTTAGGGATGAAAAAAAATCCATGAGGACTTTTTTTAAACATTTTTAACCTCTATTGTGTTTTGAGAGCCTAGGATAAGATATGGCACGACACAGTGATATATTTTTGCTCTAAATAAGTTGTTTTTCATTTATCGTGGACGCTAATGGTGGACGATAATGTTTCACGGCAAAATGACAAAATCCGGTAAAAATATGTATCGCATGTTAGCGTTCAATGATAATTTTGTCATATTATTTAGAAATTTGACAATACGACATGACTTCCATGGCAGCCATGTTAGCAACTGTGGTTAAGTCGATCTTTGACAAACAAACGGGATAGAATGCCGCGATATTTTTTCATCACGGCGCCGCGGCGTGCATGTTAAGCCTGCTGCATAGGTACATTGTAAAAAACGTGATAGCTCTTATATCATGGCGATTATAACCATAGAAGTACTATCCCCTTTCCAAAGGGATAATAATTTTATGATTATAACAAATTGTGTAGGACTTATATGTAAATCAACTATCTTTCGATAGAGATGGATAGAGAAAACTTAATTTCCAGAGTAGGTACATATATGTATGTATTATTTGCCTAAATCAAAAGATTTGTAATTTGATTTGATTGAGAGAAAGCGATCAATACAGAACCATAGGTACAATATCTAAATTGGGATTAATATTATCCTTCTTTCTGTTGGGAACCTTAAGTATTTGCGTAGAAAGAGAATATGAGATGATATTGTCAACTCTTGGATCACTGTGTTTCGCTTGGTTATTTGGAATGTCTTTTAAACAAAAACCTTTTACAAGATATCCTGGCATCCTATTGCTTAAAGATGCTGTTTTAAGTTTTATTAAATAATTCTGCTTATACCTACCAAACAACTAACCACTTAAATGATTATGCAAAAGTTTGTTATGATGGATGAATGGATGGATGTTTGTTACACCTTCTCGCCAATAGTACTCGATGGATTGTGGTGAAACTTTATTATACTATACCTAATACATCAGAATAGTACATGGACTATAATTCACAACGATATTTTTGAGATCCGAAATATTTCTCGGGTTACCTACCTGCGCGGGAACCACGGAATCAGTAGGAAAACTAAAAGATACATAAATTACACATGTATTTTTTACTATTCTATTAATATCTTAACAATATAATAACGGTTGCAATTACTCCTACACTATTATAATAGTCAAGTAGATTATTTCGCTGTGTTGAATAACAATCAATCACCGAACAAAGCACCATGTTTCTGAAGTATTATTTCCCCAAAATATACACAATTTCACTTGTAAATATAAAAAATCCAATGCACGTAATTTTCAGCGAGCTTCTGCGGAGCGGTCAACTGTTTGACATCTGCCAAAAATGGTTCTGCTACATCGCATCTCACATCTCTTTTTAACACACAGCTTTTTGCTAGTGACATCTCGCTTTTATCGTTCTATTCCAAAGGGATACTAATTTTATGAATAAAACTTTTGAATTTGACAGCATTAGTTCTGATTTTTGCCGTTGGCCAAAAGCTCCATGTTGCGCTGTACCAGATGGAGAAGTAATGCTACTGACATTCTAATTCATGTTGGAAATTGCGGACAATGCCGAAGTCGTGACGATAACATGTTAAAAGCAAGTCGACGACATGTGGATGGAAGACTGACGTTTCTGATTGTTAACGTTAACTGTCGATATGACGACGAAGTGTCGCCGATGGGTCGATGACATGTCAACGGCGTGTCGACGGCATGTTGATGAAATAACGCTTCTGACATATCAAAAATGGAACGATGTGTCTACGGCGTGTCGATGACATGTCGACGACGTGTTCATGAATAACGCTTCTGACATGTCAAAAATGATAAACGATGTGTTTACGGCGTGTCGATGACATGTCGACGGCATGTTGATGACATGTCAATGGCTTGACGATGGAGGTACAAACGGGCTTAAAATAATTAATTTATACCCTATTCACAAAGGAAAGTCCATAAATGTAAATAAACCATTGACTAACCTATTAAGCTTAATATCAGAAAATTCTCGGCCCATACACAAATAAACTTCTTCACAGATCTCACAAACACCTTTACCAATTATGCCGTAACAATATAAATATGATTATTGCATTCAAACACCCTTATTTAAAGTAAAAATCGTGATTCATAGGAAAAATACCACCATTTTGACAAAGACAAGAAGATGACGAAAAACTTCATATTTTTTAATTTAGTGTTGGGACACCAATTTCGTTCAATTGATCGATTCAATTGGTTATTCGAAACTCGCATGTATAGTAATATTAGGGTCAATATTACTAAACGTGCGAGTTTCTAAAAAGGATTGATATCAAAATTTTGTTGTTTTACTGTGCATGAAATGGTTTGTTGTTAATCATTGTAAGTAAATTGTTGTTTATAAAATAATATTATTTTAAAAGTCTATGGAAAATTGCACAGCACCCCTAGCGGTAAAATTTTCGATACAAAAAGTTACATCGTCGCTAGCGAGTAAAACCGCGTAAGCTTATGGTAAAATAACTATGCTGGTGATATAACTACCTACCGAATCCTTTCTCGACAGAGCGTCGTCCGCAGAGCAAGAAATGATCAGAAGTGTCAAATAAACTATTACACCCCATTAAATCTTAAATTATTTATAAATAAATTTCTTTCCATTAGAATTTTGTCATTTGAAACAAAAATCATGTGGGTTGTCTGAGTATATTTTATTTTATTATAATGAAATAAAATTATTTTTTCCAATTACTAATTAGAGTTATTTAAATATTACTTTACTAAATACATTTATCCGACTTCGAAATGAGGTATGTATATTTCCGCGATTATCTAGCATTTGGATGAACCGATTTTGATGCGGTATATTCCGCGATTATCTAGCATTTTGATGCACCGATTTGGATGCCATTTCAGCAAAGTATTCTAACTTCAAAAAATCAAACTCACTAAACAAACTTAAATAACACTTTAAGGTTGTTAAATTTCATATTGTCGAACTTTTTTGACAATTAATTAAATTGCTCAAACATGGTGTTATAGAAATCATCAATTTCATGTAAATAATACGCATTTTTTAAAATGAAGGATTAATAATTCGTGTTTAACCTTTTAAAATTACTTAATGCTATCAATCAGTGATCACCCATACAAACGTTTGATTAAATTTATATTCAATTCTATATACAATTTCGTAATTGTGTGTGACCGTTCCTATTTTTTTTGTTTGGATGTGAATGTTGTTTCTAAACGTAAGATATTATATTCACGGACATTCAAACTCAAAGTATTCATGACTGAAGTATCTTTAAATTGTAATAAAATCACTTCTTAATTTCCTATGTTTCGGTTACACGTAAAAAGATCGATATTAATTATTTGCAAAGTTAAATCATTTCACTTTTCTTTATTTTTCATGAATAGCAATCGATTGTATATTGTACCAGTTCAATTGACTAAATTCCTCTATATTTTCTCAGTCTATGGTATTCAAGCCGCCATGTTTGTTTACATTTATAGACTTTTCCTGGTGAATAGGTTTTCATTATTATTAGGTTTTGTATTTTGTTTTAAGTCCCGGTCAAATTTCTCCGCTAAACCCCAATGACGAAAGAAGGGTATTATTAAGTAAATGATTATTTAAAAGACAGTAATGTATAGACTTGCTTGATCACCACAAATAGTGTAAACCTTTTGAAAAGAGGCATTGACAATAGTGACTGAGTTTGTTGCGCAGCTTCATCTCAGCACTAGCTTTAATTGTCCCAAAGCTGCAGTAGGGTTTTTATTGGGACTGGACTAGCTGGCACTGCTCCGTGGATACTGGAAGCCTGGGTATTGGCCGAAATGTACCACCATATCGCTAAATTTAGGCTTAGTGGTACAGATGTAGTTGAGCGCTCGCTTAAGGATGCCCGGCAGTTGATGATGGAAGAGTGGGCTGAACGGCTGAAAGAGCCGAGTGCAGGTCATTGGATTGCAAAAGCTTTGCAAACAGTTCTCATAGACTGGGTGAGCAGAAGCGGAAGTCTTCTCTCATACAGAATGATTACAGATACTTACGGGAAACGGATGCTTTGGTAAAAAATTCAAAACAAATTCAATATTCATTTATTTTGTACATAGGCTATTGCTAGCACTTATACACGTCCCAACGTTAGTCCTACCTACCACAGCTTTGGGCTTCAATTGTGGGCTAGTGCTAAGAAGAAGCTGCGCAACAAACTCAGTCACTATTGTCAATGCCTCTTTTAAAAATATTACAATTTAAATGTTTTTACAAGCTAGACCATACATTGTTATCGTTTATGTAATCATTTATTCTTTACAATATCAATCGATTTGAATTTATATAAAGGTAATTCAATTGTATTTTGAGGCAATTTATTAAAGAAAGTAATTCATCTTCTATTTCTGGTACATATTGAAATCATGTGAAACACTTTTTTTAGGAAATAAGTGCAAGTTTTACGAACATAAATCAAATTTTCATAAATAAACTGTAAGTATCTTGACTTCTTTAAACAATTTCCTTAAATAATCGTCAGATTTGAGATTGTAAACAATAACATAAGCCCGCACAGCTCGCTTTTGCAGTATGGATATTGTTTCTACATCTGCACTTCTGCAGTCGAGCCCCATAACAAGATACTATAAGACATCATCATTATCAGCCAAAGGACGTCCACTGCTGAACATAGGCCTCCCCCACGGCTTTCCACAGCGACCGATCACTAGCGGTCTGCATCCAGTTTGATCCTGCGATCTTTATAAGGTCGTCTATCTATCTTGTTGGTGGACGTCCCACGCTGCGTCTCTGGTCGAAGGGTCTCCAATCTAGAACTTTCCTGCCCCAACGGCCATCAGTTCTTCGCGCTATGTGCCCTGCCCATAGCCAATTGAGCTTACTGATTCTCAAGGCTATGTCCGTTACCTTAGTTCTTCTACGTATCTCCTCATTTCTGATTCGATCCCGTAGAGAAACACCCAACATAGCCTTTTCCATCGCTCGTTGTGTGATATTGAGCTTCATTATAAGGCCCATAGTAAGAGACCATGTTTCGGATCCGTATGTCATCACTGGTAACACACACTGGTTGAAGACATTCGTCTTCAGACACTGAGGTAAACGAGATGAGAAGACACTCTTGCGTAATTTCCCGAACGCTGCCCAGCCGAGTTGGATTCGTCGATTGACCTCTTTCTCGAAGTTGACAATAAGACTATAAGACATGCTTCTATGGAAATAGCTTAAATAAACTAACCTTGCCGTTTCAACGTCAGTCAAAAGCCTTATCTTTCTTACTGTATAGGCAGCCGAACTAAATTTCCCTGACAAGGTCTTGATATGTAGATCCCATTGAAGATGATGATCTGCGGTTATTCCCAAAAACGTTGAGCTTTGTATAGTATCTAGTGACTCATCTTTAACCATGATCTGCGTTGGGACTTGTCTGACATTAGGCATTGTAAATTTTATGCATTTGGTTTTACCCGCATTAAGCACTTAATTATTAACGGTAAACCAATGAAGCACCTTTGAAAGAGCCCATTTACATGGTCAAAACATTCTTTGGTCCTTGAAGTCTTAAAAATTAAGGAAGTATCATCTGCAAACAGTACTTTGTTTATATATATCATCGACAAAGTACGGAAGGTCATTTATAAATATCAGAAACAACAACGGTCCCAATATCGATCCTTGAGGCACTCCCATTTTAAGAGGTGCTTCAGGAGATTCAATTCCATTAATATAAACCTTTTGAGTTCTATGAATATCATAAGATTTGAATAGATCTAGCGCATCAATCGAAACGCCGTAATGTTGAAGTTTGTTTTCAATAAGGTCTCATGGTCTACACAATTTAATGCTTTAGAGAGGTCACAAAATACCCCTATAGCATCACACTTACCGTCGTATGCATCAAATACATGTTTCAAGAGAGCACCTCTAGCATCAGCAGTACTTCTACCTTTTGTCAAATGAAATGTACTAACTACAGGCCGATTAGTATACTTTCTTGCTTTGCAAAACTATTTGAATCGGTCTGTTACAACATGTTGTACGCACATTTCAAGCCATTTCTATCGCCATCTCAGCATGGTTTTGTGCCGGCGCGATCTATGGTGAGCAACCTCCTGGAATACAAGAGCTATCTTTGCTCGGCATTTGCTCGGCGACACCAAGTAGACTCTATCTATACTGACTTTTCCAAGGCCTTCGACAAAGTCAATCATTACGTGCTCTGTCAAAAGCTTCAAGCTTACGGCGTCCATGGTAACCTGCTGCGGTGGTTCGAGTCGTATCTGAATAATAGGAGCCAACTGGTCAGTATACAAGGTCATCTCTCGTCTCCCATTATAATAACTTCTGGTGTCCCTCAGGGATCTCACTTGGGCCCTTTGCTGTCTTTGATATTCATAAATGATCTGGCCCAGAATCTAACAGTTCCGTGTTTACTCTACGCGGATGATCTTAAAATTTTTTTCGAAGTTAGAGACACTAGAGACTGTATCGTACTTCAGCAGAATCTGACGAGGGTGTCCGAGTGGTGCTCACCTAATATGATGTCTCTTAATACTAATAAGTGTTTTGTCATTTCATTTGGTTCCTCTTCACAAAAGATACATTTTGACTTCAATCTGAATGGCTCAGTTCTGAAGCGCGAGTCTATCGTCAAAGATCTAGGAGTCCTATTTGATGAGGGCCTCACCTTCCGGGACCACTATGATTACATAATCTCAAAGTGCAATCAACTTCTCGGCTTTATCTCGCGCTGCACTAAGGACTTCAAAGACCAATCGTCGTTCACTCTACTCTACTTCTGCTTGGTGAGAAGCATCCTAGAGTACGGCTCAGTGATATGGTCACCATACTATGAAGTCCACTCCAATAAGATCGAAGATGTTCAAAAGAGGTTTCTACGCATTCTCTCTTATAGGCTAAGTCTGGGTCGCAGTTGTAGATCCTACTCTGCAAGACTCGAACACTTCAAAATGACGTCTCTCGCTTGCCGCCGACAATGCAATGAGCTAACATGCCTTTATAAAATCATTAATTCTAATATTGACTCACCTTCCCTTCTGTCTAACCTTAAATTCAATATTCGGTACAGATCTCGTGATAAATCTCCCAAATTATTCTTCCTTGAAACCTACAGGAATAACAGATCATTCTTCAACCCTATCTCTAGGATGTGCCGTCTATATAATGAGACAGTAGCCAACCAACCATCTTTAGTCATTTTTTCATATAGTTTAGCCAAATTCAAAAAAGATGTATTTAAAATTTTGCCTAATATACTTAAATAACTTTTGTTGAACCAGTTTCACCACTTGCATTTGTGTTTGTCACTGTATAAATAATTTGTAGAACTAACTTAACTAATATTCGATGATATCGTCTATCCTAAGCAAAAATTACTAACACACTAAGTTTAACCCTCTTTCACTTCACTATATTTGGAACATATTGTGCCCACATATTGAGAGTTATAGTCTAGTTCTATACTTAAGAAACTTTATATTTCTGTAAATTATATGACTGTTACTTGTTGTGTGAGCCTTTAAATAAATAAAAAAAAAGAAAAAAAAAGAAATAGAAGTTGATTAAAAAAATATCTTTTCAAGAATTTTACAAAGCACAGGTTAAATTGACATTGGTCGAAAGTTGGAGGGGTCGTAATTTTCTCCTGATTTAAAAAGTGGAAAGATTTTACTAAATTTCATTAAATTTGGAAACTGGCCTTCATCGACACATTTATTAAATACGATTGCTAAACGCGGTGGTATAAATTCAATAATGGTTTAAATTATAAAAACAGAGAATCCCCATAAGTCCTCAGTTTTTTTTTAAATACGTACCTGTGTAGCCGACGCATACACAGGATTAAAGATACGAAGGGAAACGCGATAAACATGCAAAATAGTAATGTATAATGTACTATAGGCTCAACATCGCTGATGATACTGACATACAGAATTCTTCTTAATTTTAACTGATGAAACCATTGACAATTTCCATCGCCAACATTCCCTCCCCTAGTACTGAAACGGCATTCAGCACTAGCTAAACAACATCTAAGGATATTGGTGCAACACGGGCTGCAGACCGGCGCCAAAGCCCGGTCTTAGTTTGATCGAACATCCACCACTCTCGACAATACTTACTGGGATGAACTTATCTGTTCCAGGGTGCAGTTGGATTAACTATAATTTCTATAAAATATGTGACTTACCCACAGAGACGCCGGATTCAAGATCCATTTTAAAATAGCAGTATGATTGGCAAAACTTTGGATACCCATAATGTTCCAGAGCATGTCTGCTAATCTATGCGCCTTATGACACTGTTTCCTTGCACTCATGTCGAAGTAACTGTTGGTAGATTCAACGAGACACCTAAAATAAAAAAATTAAGGGTTAAGGGCTAAAGTAATATCAATCTATATACCTACATGACGAAGTTTAAATTGAAAGTCCAGTTGCAAGCGCTTTCGATGGAAATATCGCTACAATTCAGATGCATCGCCTTATGTATTTATCCTTTTGTCGTGATTCAATCTAATAACTTAAAAGTTTTCAAACAGTTTTCCTTACTATTGTGTCTATATATATAATCACATCTAACATCTTCGATAACTTTTCTGTTTTTATCCATAAATTTCACTAGTTTTCACTGAGCGGAGCCAAAATTAAAAACTAAGTGGAACCGGAACTCGTAAATTAACTCACACATTTTCTTTTTCCATAATGCTGTCTGATTAATATACCTAATAAAATAATACAACAAACACTTTTAAAGAAACACAAGTCATCACAAAACCATCATCGTTGTACCTTCGAATATATGACTGAGCAAGCATCTTATTAACGGCAGCTAGCATGGTAAACTCTTAGCGTTTAGCGTTTTATTCTCTACTTTATTTTTGTGCAATGTTTTATTAATCATTGCACAAAAATAAAAGATTGCTCCAAAATAAATGAGTTCAAAAATTTTTCTCAGTCATTACATACTTTAAACAGGCTCCTTGGCACATTCTCTGTATAGGTCCTCGGGTTTACTTTTCCATAAAGCTCCACCCTTAAAACATGTGTTTAATATCGCCATTTACTGCTATCATATTTTCCTTACGTGCATGATTCTATTCGGCGATACCAGTATATCCAGACCTATAATTATAAATCGTAAAGAAATTATCCATTGACTTTTTCTTCAGGATCAAAAACAAGCCTGAGTTTCTTCTTGTTTAGGCTGTCTACACTGAAATGAGGTGACTCTAAAGTAGAAGTGACGCAATCCTTATGTACCTCTATGAAATAATTCTCTAATAAATGATGTATTCTCTCTTCGTCCCTAGATGAAAAGCCTACGTCCTTTTACATCTTACATGCAATACCTTTGAGTCGTTTCAGAGCGTAAGGGAACGAGCTCCGCATCTGACAGTTCGTAGGTCGCCAAGGCAATGATACAAACCATCGTCCATCAACAAGCTGAACGCTTTCATCCAATAGTTCCGTAGCACGAAAATCATCTGCATTCTGACGAGGCTTACCTGAAACTCCCAGCGAGTCCAAAGTAAAGGAACGCCTGTCCTCGTCGTGGATTTCCCGAAGCAGGTTCATCCTGTGAGTGCGAGTCTCCGATCTCCGAAATGAAGAGAGTGACTGTAGGAGAGGGGTGGACATTGCGCGGAATGCGGCACTGCCATGAACGCACCAGCCTTAAGGTGTCAGAGTGGCTGAGTTCGTTTGGTTTTCCTAATCTAACTTCTAAGGGGTTAGGACAAGAGGCAGTTAGGACAAGACAAATGATAATTGTCTTGTCCTAACAGCAACTCAGGTTTGACATCAGTTATGCAAAGGCAAAGTGGAAGGAAAAGGACTCAGAGGCCGATCACCGAGCCGCTGGTCGGACTCTATAAAAGAAGTCACGGGGCTCCCGGTGACTGCCGCTCTTAGACAAGCTGAAGATAGAGTGGCATTGAAACACCTCGTAAGAGCATACACCAGGGCTTATCAGGACGGGCACGACCTTCAGAAATGAAGAGACGACTAAGAAGAAGAAGAAGAAGTACAAAGGTTATGTCGAATATCAGCTAAACTTAAATAATCATTACAATTCAAATATGACATACATTGTAAAGGTAAACTTAGATCATTCACACTGCGCGCACGAATAGTATGCACCTTATTGTCCATACCCGAAATGTTCATATTTACAATGATCGAGTCGAGAACCAGCTGATTGTCAGTCCACGCTACACTCACGTGCAAGGACTCTCGACGACCACACAGCCCTGCGCTCTGTGCTAACGCGCCGCTGATTAAAGACACCATCGAGCCGTCGTCCAGAAGTGCACTCGAGCTGATGGCGGAATCACGGCCCGTGTATGCGTACAGGTACGACTTTCAAAAACACTTTCCGATCAGCAGAGTCTTTAAGTAAAGTGACAGTCTCCGTAGCGGCATCTTGTTTACTCAGTTGGCGTGACTGATTAGAGTCAGTACTACGATTGGCGGGTGGATAGTGTAGCAGCTTATGATGAGCTAAACCGCAGTTCTCAATATCGCATACTGGTGCCGCACAGGTTTCTCTGTTGTGACCAAATAACAGGCATTTAAAACATAGTCCAGTGCGTTTAACATACTGCCATCGTACGGTGCGTAAACCCTTGCCAAACCGCTTACAATCCGCCAACGTATGATTCGGTGTACGACAAAATCCACATTTAACAGCATCTTTGTTTTCAGATTGAAGTAATACAGCATGTGGGCGATTGGTAGGAATATAACGCTGCTGGTTTAACTTAATCTGTTCGAAGCATGGTTCCATAAAGTACATATTGGATGTGGTTGAAGACTTCACTGCCTCTGCCGTTAGAAAATCTGACAGCCTGACCAATCGAGGTATCTTTCCTTCTGTGATCAGTGGGAAACTATAGTCTGACCATTTAGATACAAGAACTGTCGGCAGCTTAGATAGTATATGAGACACAATGTTCATACCTTGTAAATAGTCATTTCTCTTCAAACATCGAATAGCTTCAACTAGGTTTTGGCTTTTACTGAGAATGGCACGATTTCTCTCTGGTAATCGTTCGGCAGGTGACGTATTTTCTTTACGTCCATAAGTGCGCGAGATATAATGTCATCCGGGTTGCCAAATCGTAATTCAAGCGTAGCCATAATACTGTCCGGAGAAGACGCGCTAATGAGCTGGGCTGAAACAGCTTTTTGGCAGCTCCACGTAAGCATTTTCTCAGACGCCTTAATAATTTTCCTTAGGAGTGAAACCGCATACTTCGCTCGATTCTTTATACACCTCTCGAAATGAAAGGTAAATCACGCGGTGTACATAAACAGTTCACAAAGTTACCATTAGTCGCAGTGGCAGCTGAAGCCGCAGCAATATCCTTCAGGGCTGTAGCCAACATGTGCACCGTGCCCGCGTTGTCAACGGGTGCTGACGTTCCATGATGTGGTGCAGGTGGACACAACTCGCTCGTTTGTTTACCATGATCGTGAACGGGTTGCGCCTTTTCTACAGTTTGACTTCTCTGTTCGAGCCATTGCTCTACAATATGCGATGTACCATTTTCGTGCAGTGTATTACATGCCTCATCCTCTAGATCGGCGATGTCTGCTTCCAATTCCTTATCTAGCAAATCCATCTCGATGCGCGCTTTCCTTCTCGCAACCTCTAGTTCCAGCCGTTTTCTTCGAGCTAGCAACGATGATGCAGATGTTTTAGCCATTCGTTCACTTCGGTAAACCGTAGTTTTGTGCATTGGCATCGGTACCTCCAAATTTGTACCATGAGGTGGCAGAATCGATATTTCTACGATATCATCATTATTGTCAGCAGAAGTACCTTGAGGTGGCTGAACATTTTCCTGTTCGCGAGGTTGATCGTCTCTTTTTTTATTTCTTGACATACTCCGTGTATTTACCATATTGTGCGGCGGCGTAAAACACATTGGATATCCGCACACAGCTGTTCCGGCTTGAACTTGTAGCCGACGCAAACACAGGACTCAAGATACGAAGTGAAACGCGATAAACATGCACAATCTAATATATAAAATTCTCGTGTCGCAGTTTTCGTTGCCATACTCCTCCGAAACGGCTTGACCGATTTTGATGAATTTTTTGTGCTTATCCGGTATCTATGAGAATCGGCCAACATCTATTTTTTATCCCCCTAAATGTTAGGAGTAGTCCACCCCTAAATTTTTTATTCATTTTTTAGATTTCTACGATCAAACCTTATTTCTTAATAGCCATTTTAGTAATTTAAAGGCGAAACAAAGTTCACTGGGTCTGCTAGTAATGTATAATAATGATCATGTAATCTTTTTATGTATAATTTACTATGGGCTCAACATCGCCAATGACACTGACATACTGAATTCTTCTTAATTTTAACTGATGAAACCATTGACAATTTCCATCATCAACAACCTGTGTAGAATTTGCCCTGCCACCCCCGACGACAACTGGCACTGGTAACTTATAAAGCGTGCACACTGAGGACAGACGAGAAGTTGCTCGAGCTGGAGGAAGAAATGAGCAGGTTACACTGGGACATTTGTCTATCAGAAGTCCGTAGAGAGAGTGAGGACACGATAACTCTGCAGTTCGACAACCTGCTCTACGGCAACCAACAAAAGTCCCAAGGTGGTATCGGGTTTCAAATTCACAAGTCCCTCGTCAACAATATTGAGACCAACGAGAGTGTGTCGAGCAGGGGCATATACCTTATACTCAGAATATCCAAGAGGTATTCGCTGAAGGTCATACGACACACCCGGATGAAGAGGTGGAGGAAATATATGAGGACGTAAGAAGTACAGTCTTCCAAAACCTATTTTACTGTTGTAATGGGGGACTTTAACGCAAAACTGGGCAAGCGAGGCGAGAATGAGTTGAATGTGGGACCTTTTGGATACGTGCAGAGGAACGCCAGGGGACAGAGGCTGGCCGACTTTCTGGAGAAGGAGGGACTCTTTGCGATGTACTCTTTCTTCCAGAAGCCGCGTCAAAGGAAATGGACTTGGTTGAGTCCGGATGACAACGCGAGAAATGAGATAGACTTCATCATGACTTCCAAGAGTCGGTTATTCAATGATGTCTCCGTGATCAACAGGGTGAAAACCGGTAGCGATCACCGAATGGTTCGAGGCACATTGAATATAAATGTCAAATTGGAAAGGTCCTGCCTGATGAAGTCCACGCTCCGACCGACTCCTGCTCATATCCAAAATCCCGAGAGCTTTCAACTCGAGTTGTCAAACTGGTTCGATAGCCTTAACAATTGCGTATTGGACGAAATAAACAACGGGTTTGTGGAAACTATCCAAACGGTGGGGTCTAAGTTTTTTAGGCCTGGCCGTAACAATAGACCTCAAAAACTGTCAGTCCACACTCTCGAACTTATGGCAAAACGTCGATCTATGGCATTTCAAACCTCCATTATTGCTGAAAACTACAGGCAGATCAGGGCCATCCTAATCTCGTAGAGGCTGATGTCCGGGATGTCTTCGGTGTAGTGTCGGGTCAGGATAGCTCGTGGGTCTCTGACCGAGCTATCAACGGGTTTGGCAACTGAGGTGTACAACTGCCCATAGAACCTTTCGATCTCTCTCAAAACCTCTGCTTTCGTCGACGCTACACTGCCGTCCTCCGTCTTAAGCTTCGTCAACAGGCTTTGCCCAATAGACATGTCCCTTGCAAACACTTTGGAGCCTTGGTTCCGCTCTATTGTTTCTTAACACTTTTGGTGTTAAAGAAACGAATTTCATGTCGCAGAGACTTCAACATTTGTCTATTAAGCTGTCTGTAGGTTTGAGCATTAACGGAGGTTTGCAGTGCCATAGATCGACGTTCTGCCATAAGGTCGCGAGTGTGGATCGAGAGTTTTTGAGGTCTATTTTTACAGCCAGGTCTAAAAAACTTAGATCCGACCGTTTGGACAGTTTCCACAAAACCCGTTGTTTATTTTGTCCACTGATACGCAATTCTCTAGGTTATCAAAGCGGTTTGACAACTCGAGTTGAAAGCTCTCGGGATTTAGAATATGGGCACGGCCAGGTCGGAGCGTGGACTTCATCAAGCGGGACCTTTTCAATTTGACATTGATATTCAATGTGCCTCGAACCATACGGTGACCACACTGTCGGTTTTTACCCTGTTGGTCACGGAGACATCATTGAATAACCGTCTTTTGGTGGTCATGATGAAGTCTATCTCATTTCTCGCCATTCCATCCGGACTCGACCAGGTCCATTTCCTTTGAGGCGGCTTCTGGAAGAAAGAGTTTATCGCAAAGAGTCCCTCCTTCTCCAGAAAGTCAGCCAGCCTATTTCCCCTGGCGTTCTTTTGACCATATCCAAAAGGTCCCACTTTCAACTCATCCTCGCCTCGCTTGCCGAGTTTTGCGTTGAAGTCCCCCATAACAACAGAGAAATAGGATTTGGAAGTGTGTATGGCTCTAATTACGTCCTCATACATTTCCTCCAACTCTTCATCCGGATGGTTCGAGGTCGGTGCATATACCTGTATGACCTTCAGCAAATACCTTTCGGTTATTTTGAGTATAAGGTATATCACCCTGTTTGACACACTCTCGATTGTTACGATGTTGTTTACGAGGGACCTGTGGACAAGAAACCCAACACCACCTTGGGACTTTTGGTCACCCTCCCGGTAGAAGAGCAGGTTGCCGGACTTCAGAGTTATCGTGTCCTCGCCCTCTCTGCGGACTTCTGATAAACCCACTATGTCCCAGTGTAACCTGCTCAATTCTTCCTCCAGCTCGAGCAACTTTACGTCTGTCCTCAGTGTGCACGCGTTATAAGCTACCAGGGCCAGTTGTCGTTCGGGAAAATACGCAAGAGTATCTTCTCATCTCATCTTCCTCAGTGTCTAAAGACGAAAGTCTTCAACCAGTGTGTGTTACCAGTGATGACATACGGATCCGAAACATGGTCTCTAAATATGGGCCTCACAAAGAAGTTCAAAATCACGACGAGCGATGGAGAGGGCTATGCTGGGTGTTTCTCTACGGGATCGAATCAGAACTGAAGAGATACGTAGGAGAACTAAGGTAACGGAAATAGCCCTAAGAATCAGTAAACTCAAGTGGCAATGGGCCGGGCACATAGCGCGATGAACTAATGGCCGTTGGGGCAGGAAAGTTCTAGATTGGAGACCTTTCGACCAAAGACGTAGCCTGGGACGTCCGCCAACAAGATGGACAGCTGATCTTAAAAAAAACGCAGGATCAAACTGGACGCAGAACTGGATGCAGATCGCTAGTGATCGGTTGCTGTGGAAAGCCGTGGGGGAGGCCTATGTTCAGCAGTGGACATCCTTTGGCTGATAATGATGATGAATGATGATGTAGAATTTGCAGGAAGAGGACTGCTAAGTGCTACCACTGTAGTGCGGAAGAAGGTTACGGCGCAGCACACAAGAATGGAGTGTCCGGGAGAGGGCGAGTCTCGTCACTCATATTAGGAGCGACCTATCCTTGCCGACAGTTATCAAAGCCGCTGTCGGCAATGAAGATTTATGGGGGCAGTTCAGAACGTTCTGTGAAGACTTCCTAATCAAGAAGGGGGAGGCGGGACCCAGACGCCGGAAACGCGTTGGTCGGAGGCGACGAGCTTTTTCTCGCCAGCTTAAAACTAGTAAATTCTAGTAAAAGAGAAGAAATCGGATGCCAGTGAGCAGACTCTTTACACATGTAATCTGGCATATTGTGTAAATACGTAGCATTATAAATAACATGTATTATTCTCTCACCGAAGTATTTATTTATGTATCACCGTATCTTATGAGCGCAGGCATAGTAGAGTTACTTAATAAAGTTGGAAAAAGGTCGCTAAGGTTGACCTGATTCGTTGTGTTGAATGGACCGAGATGGGAGATCGCCGTTGCAAGCAAACACTGTGTATGGTGAACGTTTGGGCCTGGCTACATCAGGGGTGCTATTGTGTAAAACAATCGTATTCATTTGACAGTTCAAAACGTACGGTATGCTCTGTCAAATGGCAAAGAACAAAGGGTTTGACAGATGATACCGTACCTTTTTAAATGTCAAATGAATACGATTGCTTTACACAATTCCACCTCAGGTTCACCACACACAGCGAGAAGGAACTAGTGGTTATTTTAGTGGGTAGGCCTTTCCCTTCTGGAGAGGAGAACCCCACATAGACCTCCGTCTGGCCAAGCGGAGGGTATGAAATTAACCTTAAAAAACCAGCTGCCAGCAGCCGAGGGCAAGAAGGCCGACCCGACAGCAACCGCCACACCGGCCGTGCTACAGAGGGGACCCGAAAGCCCAAAGCTGCAACGACAAACCGAGGGATGGTGGGTCAACCCCAACGTGATCACCCCACCGCGTGTGCGTCGGGAGTGACCCACCAGCCCGCAGAGTCGCGCCCCACTGACAGACACACCAACCAAGGGCTGGGAAGCCGAACGGAACGCGTTCCCCCTCGGGGGCACGCAGGAAGTAAAGCGGACCAGTCTAGTACCAACCAAACTCAGACGCCGGCCGCTGCGGCTACAACGCCCAGCGAGCCCGTGCCCTCCACTTCCGCGGGGGTGACCTCCGCGGAGGCAGGACGGCATGGAACGGCATCAACGCTACCACCCACAACCACAAAACCAACAAGACCACCCAAACTACGCCAGCGAAAACGGAAGCCGAAAAGTAGCCGCGGCCGTAGGTTCGAGGCGGAGCCTCCCGCTGCTCCCGCAAGCGAGCAACCTGGGGTCGGGAATGGTCCGGACGACCGCGCTTCCACGAAGCGAGCTCGTCTAGACGATACTCGGTCCCCAAGGGGGGAAGCCAAACGTCCTAAAACCGACGGCAGGCATAGGCGGGCGGAGAGCTACGCAGATGCGAGTCAATCGCACCTGAGGGTAGCGGTCATCACCGTCCCGCCGCGCGACTTCTCGCAGGAACAGGCAGTGCAGCTTAGGGAGGCTATCGATGATAGAATCCTTCAAGCTGTTCTGTCTCCACCCTCCCCGGGTGCGCAGGCTCCATCATTTCGCGGGCGCCCCTTCCTTTTGGATGGGGTGCTGGCGATGTGGTGTGAGAACGCGAACGCCCTTAACTGGCTAGAGAGGGAGGTCAGAAACATTCCGTCACCGATACAACACACCACTCTGACTGTCATTAGGCAGTCAGACATGAAAAAGAGGCTCAAAGCTGGGCTATTACTACACACCCGTATCACCGACTCCAGCACGCTACAGAGAGTCCTCTGTGCCCAGAACCCGTGGTACAGAGTCGACTCCTGCCTGCTGTACGATATGACGGACGACGACAAACCAGGCGAACCAGGGTCCAGTGAGAGGGTAGTCCACCTCATACTGGGGATCCCGGAAGACCAGCGGCAGACCATCCTGGATCGGGAACGTCGCATTGCCCACATGTCGGGAAGCGGTTATATTCGCTTCTTCGCACATGAAGAGGCATCCGCGCCGGCCGAACCCAGCACTGCAAGACCCAGCGAGACACCAGGACCATCAGCAGCCGCTCCCCAACCGGGTCCGAGCTGGCTCGACATGATGAGTTCGCCTACAGAGAGCGCGGGGGATACGAGCAACGAAGATGGCGTCCTGCGTAGCCCCACCCCTTAGCCTCAAAGTCTTGCAGACCAACCTCCAGCACAAACAGATCGCGACGGCCACACTACGCAGAGTGCTGGAGGTAAATAACAAGATCGTCGCGCTGATCCAAGAACCTTGGATCAGAAACAACACCATATTATTATGCGGTCTCAACAACATCAGTGGTAAGATATTACTCAAAACACCGGTAGAAAAACCTAGGACCTGTATTGTAATGCCCGAAACCACAAATACCACCTTGCTTAACCAATTCTGTTCCAGAGATCTAACCGCAGTAAAAGTCCTTGTAGACAACCAAACTACCCTGGTCCTGGCCTCGGTGTACATGCCGAGCGAAGGCGACGTTCCAGCCAGAGAACTAGCTGAGCTGGTACTGCACTGTGAAGCCATGTACTGGGAGCTGGTCATCGCTGCGGACTGCAACGCGCATCATCCTCTGTGGGGAAGTAAGGACACCAACAGAAGGGGTGAGCTGTTAACAGAATACCTACTACAAACTAACCTCAACATAATGAACAAGGGCACGGAACCAACTTTTGTGACCTCTAGGTGCCAAACTACCATAGACATCACTCTAGCAACACACAAGGCAGCAGACCTCGTCGACGGATGGCATGTATCTAATGAACCATCGTTCGCAGACCACAGGCGTGTATGCTTTCAATTAAACCTTAAACTAACAGACCCTGTCCCATACCGCAATCCTCGGAGGACAGACGTGAAACAATATTGTAACATATTAACAAAATCACTAAACGATTCTGAAACAGTCGATGTAACCCTTAACACCAATAACATAAAACATACCGTGCAATCCCTGACAGCCACCCTCCTTAACAGTTTTGAACAAACCTGCCCCACCGCTACACCGAAAAACTCGGGCAACACTCAATGGTGGGGACCAGAACTTGAAAGGCTAAGGAAGGCTCTCAGGACACTGTTTAACCGAGCAAAAAACACCCGCGCCGACGAGGACTGGGCGAAATACAAAACAGCACAAAAACACTACAAGAAACGTATCAGGTTCCGTAGAACAGAAGCCTGGCACAACTTCTGTAGTAGTATAGACTCAACAAACCAAGCCGCGAGAGTAAAGAAAATACTGTCTAAAGGGGATCTCAACCTCCTCGGCTCTCTTAAAAAAGATGAAGGTACGTTCACAAACTCAGACCAAGAGACCTGCAAGGTTTTACTAGAAACCCACTTCCCAGGCTGTCAAATCACGCCGGATCCAGAATGGCCAGATGAAATCCGGGTGACACCGACATCACAGGAATGGGCAGTTGCAACCAAAATCGTGACAACGGACAAAATCAGATGGGCTCTAAAAAGCTTCCAACCATTCAAATCAGCAGGCTTAGATGGAATTTTCCCAGCCCTGCTACAATGGAACTCTCAAGAAATCACCACCCACCTATTACCAATATACAGAGCATGTATAGCGTTCAAATACATACCAAAGCAATGGAGAGAAGCAAAGATAGTCTTCCTACCTAAGCCCGGAAAGGGAGACTATACGTTAGCCAAATCATTCAGGCCGATCAGCCTGACTTCTTTTCTCCTAAAAACATTAGAAAGACTAATAGACAGATACCTAAGAGATGAGTTTTTAAGAAACAAAACACTTCACCCACAACAGCATGCATACAGGAAAGGCAGATCAACAGAATCAGCACTACATACTGTTGTGCACAAAATAGAATCGGCAATTAACAACAAATCATCAACACTTGCCGCGTTCATAGACATAGAAGGGGCTTTTGACAAAACTATGCACAACAGCATTAACCTAGCCCTAAGAAAACTAAGGGTAGAACCAGTAATAACAAAATGGATAAACGAGCTGGTCAGTAAAAGGGCAGTCCAAATAACCACACAAACCACCACACGTGCAACAGTAGTCAGGGGATGCCCACAAGGCGGCATCCTCTCTCCACTTCTGTGGAACATAGTAGTAGACAGCCTCCTGAGTAGGCTAAATGAAAGAGGATACACTACTATTGGTTACGCAGATGACTTAGCTATACTGATAAACGGAAACGCGGAAAACCTCCTATGTGGGATAATGCGTTCCGCTCTTCAGATAGTGGAAAAATGGTGTAACGAGCACGAGTTGTCAGTAAACCCCAAAAAGACAGAACTAATCCTTTTCACCACCAAAGGAAATTACCTGAACTAAAGCTACCAATACTGTTTAACACCGAATTGGCTCTCTCCTCACAAGTGAAATATCTGGGCATCACCCTAGACAGCAAACTGAACTGGAGTAGCCATATCGATGATAAAATGCAGAAGGCCTGTATAGCCTTTTATCAATGCAAGCGACTAGTCGGCAAGAGATGGGGTCTAAATCCAAAGATCACATTATGGCTATACACATCGGTTATTAGGCCTTCTCTTACCTATGGATCAGTTGTATGGTGGCCCAGAACGCAACTGTCCACAATCAAATCAAAACTTCAAAGCCTACAACGTTTGGCAAGCATCGCAACTACAGGTTGCATGAAAACCACTCCATCAGCCGCACTAGAGTTTCTCCTGAATCTAAAACCGCTGCATCTAGTAATTCAGGAAGAAGCAAAAGCAGCTGCTCTACGACTTAGGGCAAACGGACTATGGAAACAAAACATAATGACCACACATTCAAAAATCCTAGATGGGCCTCTGAAAGAAAGACCACTTTTAGATGCACCCATGGACAGAATACCATGCCAACATATATTTGATAGAAAATACAACATCCAAATCACCGAAGAGCCTAGCGACAGCTCAGGCACAAAAGAGGTTCGTATATACACAGACGGCTCCAAAACCTCAAAGGGTACAGGAGCTGGTGTGTTCTCAAATGACCTTAACATTAAAATATCAACAACTTTAGACAAGCTGAGCACTATCTTCCAAGCAGAATGTATCGGCATCACTAGGGCAGCACAGGCAGTTGCAGCCAGAGACGTCAAAGACCTACACATTAAAATCGTCTCGGACAGCGCATCGGTGCTCCAAGCCCTAAAAAACAACAGCATAACATCTGTCCTTATTTTGGAGTGTCATAAGGCACTACAATCCATAGCAAACACAAATGAGGTAACTCTGCAATGGATCAAAGGACACAGTAACTCACTAGGTAACGACGCAGCTAACGAACTAGCCAAGAGGGGATCAGCAACGACAGTATATGGACCGGAACCTTTGCTGCCCCTACCGCTGGCCCAAATAAAAACTTGGCTACGTGAAGAAACTGAAGCAGCACACCAAGATGAATGGAGAAATGGCAATGGCAGGCAAACTAAGAAGGCTGTTCCGGTAGCATCGAAAAGGCTTGCCCGCAACCTCATCCGATTACCAAGAGACAAACTACGCTTAGCCATAGGCACCATAACTGGTCATAGTCTCTTAAACAAACACCTTTTCACAATAGGTGTCACAGACAGCCCCCTATGCAGAGGGTGCATGGAGGCAGAAGAAACACCACATCATGTGCTCATGGAGTGCACAAGTGTGGCAGAACAACGGGCAAATATTCTCAAATCCCCAGCTACTTTCCCGGAGGCCTTTTGTAATCTGAACAGGTTGCTAGCCTTCTGGGAAAGCCTGGGTTGGTTAGAATAAAAAGGAGGGACATACGTACAATGGCCCAATCATGAGGCTAAGTGCGGAAAACACCCCAGCCAAACTAACTAACTAACTAGTTTCATGCATGGGCGCCCCCTTAAATATCGTTATTTTTAACCGATTTGTATAAGAATCGTAAAGCGGCTAACAGGATACATCTTCCTACCAAATTTTAACAGTGAGATGCTTGTACTTACAGATTAAAAAAGCTTTGTTATACGGACAGACAGACAGACAGACTTATAGGGGTTCCGTTTTTTGCCATTCGGCTACGGAACCCTAAAAAAGGGTTTTATTGGGACGTGCAAAGTCAATGTAGGTACGACAATGTCGGCATGCCGAAAAATTTACATTTTTTTGCACCGGTATATTTGCAGCAACCAGTGACTAGATAATAATATATTCTGAACTAGGCTAGGCCTTAATGTTTTGCTTCTACTGTAGTTTTGTTTGTGGGCCCGGCAAAGGAAGCCTTGCGTTTGAATGTCGTTAGCCCCGTTTGACGTCTAATGAGTTTTTAAAGACTTTCTGCATTAAAATCTACGTTTGCTGCATCACTTTATTTATGCCATTTGTGTTATTTCAACAGTTCCTAAAATTAAGCTATACTGGCCGCTTCTTACATTGAATAACATTAGTCAGTTAATCCGTAACGTAGAGGTCCCGACATCTATAAGAATACTTGGGCCGCTGCCTTTGAAATTGCCGTTCCTGGCGCAAATAAAATAAAAATACCTTGTATAATTGTGAAAGAACTTAAATAACAAAGGTGCCTTTGTTTTTTAAGTTCTTTTCTCTTATAGAATAGACTTTGGATTGGATTTACTTTTTTATGTATTAATAATACCTAAGTAGTTAGTAAGTTATATAAACAGTTACCATAGCCTCCGTAGCAGTTTTCTATTATATGTATTATTATGATGTCTTAAAATTACTAAAATCTTTTCTCATAAGTACAAAACTGTTTGATAGGGGGTTGAATTAAAGGTTTAAATACCGCATTTGCCCTGTACTTATGGAAAACAAAGTCATTTGGATTCGGTGCATGAAGACGGTGATGATGATGAAGCTTGCCTACACCAACAATCTACACTCATACTAGACTAAAAACGCCTTTGCCTTGCGTTATTAAACAAGCAAACTTTATGCAAATGCTTTAGACAGTTTTTTGAAGGCGGTTTATTTTTTTAAATCTAAAAAATGTTAAACTTTCATAAACATGAAATAAGAAACTAAAAATTTGTGCACGGGCGGGACTTGAACCAGCAACATACTAGCTACTGTGCTTATGGAAGTGCTTGGGCCACTTCCGGTTAATTGTGTATGTGTGGAGTTAAAGTGAGCAAGTCCAAATCACTATTAATATTGTTTATTTTACACAACACAGTACATGCAGAAGGAGTGCATAAAAGAGACGAATTTACAGAGTAGGAGTCACAGTACAATAGCACAATACACAAGAAGATGAACGCGCACAATAAAATGTTAAATATCTAATAACGTGACCGAGCGCGTAGGCATCGGCGGCGCGGCGAGGGGCACGGGTTATGCGTCAGACGATGTTCTCTCGACTGGCGAGCATTCGCAGCGCGCGGGAGTGAACGAACTTCCGAGCGGTGCGCGGTGCGCGCGCGTAGCTATAGCGCATACTACGAGTATCGCGCGGGTTTGCTTGTTTAACTAATCTATACTAATATTATAAAGCTGAAGAGTTTGTTTGTTTGTTTGTTTGTTTGTTTGTTTGTTTGTTTGTTTGAACGCGCTAATCTCAAAAACTACTGGCCCGATTTGAAAAATTTTTTTTACGTTAGATAGTCCATTTATCGAGGAAGGCTTTAGGCTATATAACATAAAGATACGACTCATAAGACCACAGCAGAAATGAAAAATGTTGCGAAAACGGGAGTAAGATATTCCTTTTGAGAGCTTCCGCTGCATACGCTGCGGAAACCGCTTAAGTTACACAAAAAATATGTATGACAGGATTGTTCAGCATTAAGAGTTCTATAATAAAGTCCGCGACAGCATATTTATATCTTTTATGGTTGACTTACTACAACCTTTTTTATGTTAATAAATTTGTAAAAAAATAATGCATTATTTTTGGAGGTGTATTTAACACACAGGTATTTATTCTTATCAAAATAAATACATTCATCATCACGAGCATTTCATTTAGAACCAAGTTGCCCTTTATATCATTTGATTTCAATAAATATCTTAGCAGCTATCACAGTTTTAACAAAACTCCGCACCAAAATAATGTTCGCAGCTTAAGTACAACGTGCGCTTGCACTAATATATTATAAATCTGAAGAATTTGTTTGTTAGAACGCGCTTATCTCAGGAACTGCTGGACCGATTTGAAAAAATATTTTTGTGTTGGATAGCTTATTTATCGAGAAAGGCTTTAGGATATAAAACATGACGCTGCGACGGGAGGGGAGGGAGCAAACTCAAAACGCGCGGACGAAGTCGCGGGGGACCGCTAGTTTTATTAGATAGCGAAGTGTCATCAATTTCCAAGTTGAATATATTCTGAAAAGAATAACTGCATGGGCCCACTGTTGCATAAACCGACGGGTAGCTGGCGCTAAGCGTCACGCAATGACGTATCCATAAAAGACCACAAATTTCGCAAGGTCGGACTGAAAGCACGGTAGCTCAATTGGTAGAGCGATTGGCCCGGTCAGACAAGAGGTTGCTGGTTCAAGTCCCGCCCATGCGCAATTTTTTGGTTTCTTATTTCATCATTCTGAATATAAAATATGACACTGTGAGTGTTAAAAACATCCTAAACCAATGTTAAAGATGTTTAGAATCGCTAGGCCTCGAAATGGTTTAAAAATTATCATACCTTTAAAAAAATTAAAAAGTTGTCAATCGCATATTTTTAAAATACCACTTTTTTTCGCTTAAGGTAGACTTACGTAATTGTTCTTATTCAATACATCAAAATCACTACTGTTATAAGTAACGGATCTTTAGTTAGGGAGGTGGAGACCAGCCCCCTTACTCTGGACGTAAAACCCGATCCAATGAATATACCCATCCCTGTCACTCATACCAGGCCGTGTACGCGTGTGACAGGGATGGGTATATTCATTGGATCGGGTTTTGTGTCTAGAGTAAGGGGGCTGGGGGCCCTATAAATCTTGGTCTTTAAAATGGACGGTTGTTTCTAATAAATCAGACCGAAAGTAAATATTTTGTTTTCCTCAAATAGTGATAATTTTAAAAAGAATTTATGGAGCTAAAAATTAGAAACAGAGTTTTTATTTTCTTGTTTACTTAAGTAATTACTATAAATACCTAATAAGCTTGCCCTACTTAAGTAACATAGTACCTCTAAAACGCGTTCAAATATAACTGTACAAATTTCGCAATACTTTTTGAAAAAATAAGTACTTTTTATTTAGGTTCCCGTAGCCGAATGGCAAAAAACGGAATCCTTATAGTTTCGTCAAGTCTGTCTGTCTGTCTGTCTGTCTGTATGTCACAGCAATTTTATTCTGTAACTATGAGCATCGCACTGTTGAAATTTGGTAGGAAGATGTATCCTGTTAACCGCTTTACGATTCTCATAGGAAAAATAAAAATAATGACATACAAGGGGAGGCTGCCATACATGAAACTAAAACCAAAATAAAAGTCAAACCTATGCATGTGGGGTGGGGTGCCTATAGATAGGTATTTTAAAATGACATAGAGGTTTCTTAAACCATTTTCTTTTAAAGTCTAACGTTTCATAGCTAGACGCTTCCAAAGTGGAAAAATAGAAGGGGACGCCTATCTAACTTCTAACTTAGCGAGCATTATTTTGAAAAAAATATATAATGTAGACCTGTACAAATACTTTCAACGAAAATTGGTTCAGACGGGATCAGACGAGAAGTTTTTGAGATATAGCACATTTTCAACAACCGCAAATATAACTTTGTACATCATACAAACACTATGAAAAACAAAGTTATATTTGCTATCAATAAAATATTGTGGTGTTTTACTAAGTGGATTCCCAAATTCTGTTAAAGTTGGCACGGAACCCTCAGTGCGCGAGTCCGACTAGCACTTGTTAAAATTATTACAACATACGTACGAGTATCTAACGCGATTAATATGCCAGATTGCAAAACCTGGTTTGAAAGTTGTAGGTTTCATTGCATAACTCTAGGAATCGAAGGATTCTTACAAAGGAAAAGTGAAAATAATTGAAGATTTTATTTTAAATGAATAACTTCACTTACATTTAATCACAAGTAAAATCGCCTCCTTTAAGTACTGATAAAACTTTCGGCGTAATATAGTTAGGTATGTCTTTACCATAAATAAAGTCCAAATGACCAAATGTTTTGTCGGGGAGGATACATTCTGTTACATCAGACAACTGTTTTTTTAAAACCGCAATGTCTCTAACATCTCCAACATAGTCATTATAACTAGAAATTAAATACCACTTCATAGTGATAGCGCTGAGGTCGAAGAGGGGTGGCGTTAATTTACCATAGTTTTTCAAATTTCCTATTATCCCGTGGTCATATACAGAAAATCCATTCTTTTTCATTTGACCCCATCGCAAAAAGTCATTCAATGACGTACCTCCTGGCGTATGTCCTGTTAATACGCTCAGAGTATCGTCGGTTATTTGAAATTTGTTGTATCCTAACACAGCGAAAATAAGAACAGAACAGAAAGGATATTCGACTTCACTCATACCGCATAGAAGTTTGCCAGTTTTTTGGACAAGACCACCATGTTTCAAAAATTCAAAATTAGTATTGTCACTGTTTTTTAATAAATCAGCAGCTATTGCTTGGAGGCCAATCAAAAAGAATCTGGAATGTTGCAAGTGAGCTGTGGTTGACAAACCGAAACCTACTTTGATTTTGGCGTTGTACTCCGGTTTCTTGGCGCACAGAAGCAAGAGGGTGGCGACTCCTTGACTGTGCGCGACGTACGTCACTTGCGTTTTTCCGGTATTTTCCAAAATGTAGTCGATGATCGCTGGCAGATCATATATGGCCATTTCTTCGAAAGTGAAGTCCCAAAATTCTGGATCCTTGTCAGGGTTAAGCGAGACGTGATTTCGGCTGTATCTGTTGCCTCTGTTATTCGGGATCCAGACGTCAAAGCAGTTGTCAGCGTAGATATAGCAGTGAGCCTTGCCTGGTCCAGGGATGATGCAATCGTCTCCGGTGAGATAGAGGCCATGCATGAAGATGTGAGGGACTCGATTTTCGTCTGGCTCACAGGAGGAATTGAGAGGGATGCGGAACAGACTTAAGATGTATCCATCACTGGTGGTGACGTTATGAACTTCTACTGGGTAATTGTCGTATTTAACGAGATCGGGGAACGGTAGATCTCTTCTTGGTGAGTCGCCGAAAAGAGCTGTGTAATCGATTGGTTTGTTGTCATCATCGCCTTCGTCAGCGAGTGTCGGTGATAGAATTGCCAACAGGGCGATGAGATACCACTTTTTCAGCATTTTTCTGAAAATTAAAGAGTTTATGTACAATCAATTTGTAAACTAACGTCAATGGATGGTGCATAGTTTTGATCTTCAAATCTCAATTATGTACGTACTTCTCTATGATGGTTTTGGTTAACTATGGAAAAGTTGGCATCCGAACATGATAATTAATTGAATAGAACACGTACCTTCCTTGTTGTATCAGCTGGCTGTAAGAAACGCCATCTCTTTATATAGGTATCACACATTGTTGTTAAGTTTTTAGAGCTGTGTAGTTAATCTTATTTACATACAAATTTACGTAAGCCGTCGCAATAAAATATTTTTAAAACAAGCTGTTATCTCTGACTTTGCTTGTTCTTCAATAAAATCTACTAACGTTTTCAGTTTCACTTTCACATTATATTTTTTTAAGCTTGTTGACGTTTCTTAAAACAACATTTATTTAATGCAATGTTTGTTCTATCTCTTAGGGTTCAGGCAAGGTTTGCAATGTAAGCGCAAAAAAATGTGTTTATTTTCGATCTTAGAAACCTCTTAAAATTACGAATGTTTCACCACTATATTATTATGCAAGTAATATACATTTAAACGTCACTATTGAATAACCCTTCCTCTGGATGAACCGCACAAAAATCCGTTTCGTACTTTTAAAGATTTTAGCATACATACTTAAAGTCTGTTTTTCTTTGCTTGTCCAATATTGTAAACAATCTTGATATAACTTATTAACGAAATAATTCGTTTTCAAATAAGATAAACACAAAGCTCACAACCTACATACGTATGTCATCGTTGAACACCGATATCTTTTCAAATCATATAGTTTTTATTTACTGATATTGCTTTAGAATTTGTAAAAGATTGTTTTCATTGTTCGACTAGCAAAGAAAAACGGACTTTACAGACAGGGGGAAGTAACTTTGATTTAACGGATAAGAATGTTTTTAACACTTACAGTGTCATATTTTACAATCATAAAGATGAAATAAGCGACCAATTTTTTTTTTACGTTCGAAGCGTCATCAATTTCCAAGTTGAATTTATTCTGTAAAGAATAACATCTGCGTTTCCATCTAGTTAGCAGCTCTAGATTTAATTAATTGTATATTGATCATTTAGTTAAAGATTTAAAACAATTATAGAAACAAGATTTTTTTTTGTAATGCGAATGAATGAAAGATATTTAGTTAAGTGTGTGCTCACTCAGTCCTCACAAGCGGTCAGCCAAATCATCATTCTGAAATAATTTGGTCAAATCATTCAGTGTTCTTTTTTTGTTAAAACTCTCTTAAATTAGAGCCTGTTATTTCAGATTGTCAAGTTTCGTATTAAAAATTTTACTATTAATTTATTGTGCTCACTCCATCCTCACGCTATTGTATCTCTATGAACCAACTATAGATTTGGATTCCATCGTTTACATTGTATGAATTGGCTAGAAATAGGATTATTCAGCATAAAAACAAACCACTTTTACTGTGCGTTCATGAGTAAAACGGATACCTGGTGCTCACTCCGTCCGCCATCGCTAAATACTTAAATCTTTTTTGCTAAGTTAACTTAAAAGAAGGCGTGAACATATGATTTTGTTTGTACAAAAATACTTTAAAATATTCGTCAGTTCAAAGTTTGATATTACGGTTTACTTAAAGAGTTAATCAAAATTTCATTTTTGTATGAAAGACATGGAAAAACATGGGTACCTACACGTGACAAAATAGTAGGACTTAACTAACTTAACTTCACGAGTTCTTGCAGCTATCATCTTCGCTTGCTTGCCTGAAGGAAAGGGTGTGTTTATGATAAGTAGTTAGTTTGGGTTTGGTTTGATTTTTAGGGTTCTGTGTACTAAATGTAAAATGACTATATTTGACCAGTCACATTTGTCATAAACCATACATGACCGGTCAATTACGGATAAATTCAGTCTATTTGACCGTATGTGATGAACCTTAAATATAATTTCCTAACTCGGATTTCGCAAGAAAAAACACATTTTTTTGTCGTTGTGTGAATAAGTTGTGTTAAATATGACTTTTTACTGTATTTTGTTAATATAGTTGAAATAAGATGTAAATAACGGTGATTTACAGAACTGTGCGAAAGTCACATGACCGACCGAATTCGACCAATCGCGAACGCACAACCGAAAAAGTAATAAAATATAATGAAATCAATATTACTGAATATTACCATTTACTACCATTTACGACAGTTGATGACTGTTTTAAAGTCATTTTCAACATAGTTCTGTGGTCGAATGGTAAAAAATGGACATTAGGAAAAATTAAGAATTAAGTCTATCTAATAAGCTTAAGGGGAAAGCGGTTTAGACCTACTTATCAACGTCCCATTTATTTATTCAGATAAAATAGTAAGTAAGTAAAAATAAATCAATTATAATAAAGCAAAGACACTGGAAAATCTTGAAATTGCGCACGAAGACTTTAACCGAGTCTCCCAACAAATGTACTTATAGGCAATGTCAAAATAATGTCGAGCTCCCGTATGGTATTAGCTCTTGTATGTGTTGGTGATTCTGATTGAAATTATGCTAATCAAAGGTGCGGTGACAGACATACAAATGATTAAGGTTTTATCGTTATGTTTCGAACAATTTACTCAAAACCTTGACGAATTATACCAAACCTGCCTCATGAATTATTAATGTTATGTATAAAAATAAAGTTTCAAAATGTAATCCGCTACCGCGCAGGTAGTATTAATGTACAGTTTATCACGAACAAACAGACAGACATTCTTGACCACGTGACGGAGATTATTATATACTCAGTGATAAGCCTGATAAAATGTAAAGTTACTCACCTTATTTATTAGATCATTTGGTATTGTTTTATTGTTTTATGTATCAATTCTCTTTTTACATTGTGCTGTCTGGTGTAGCTATTGGATTATCTACTCTTTTGTCGGTTACTTGGCTTTCTGGTGTACGAGTAAAAATAGATAACACTTATAAATACTTTCTTTTATCTACCTGTAATAATAATAACGCATCATTCGTCTAATCGCTTTATTAAAGGGAACGAGACTTATTCGAGCAATTCGCTTAGATTAAAAATAATATAATACTTCTGTTTAAATGTAAGTCACTTGTTCTTTGAACTAAATACCACTTTGTATTTTGGTCACTAAGAAATTGTCCTTGCGTGAAAAAACAATGTGATGGCAGTAATAAATACTCCACGGAATCATCTTGCTTAAAAAAATTATTTTATAACATATTTATTTATTAATCACAAGTAAAATTACCGCCCTTAAGTACTGATAAAATTTTGGGTGTGATGAAGTTGCGTATGTCTTTTCCATATATGAAGTCCAAATGCCCAATGGTTTCATCAGGCAGGATGCACTCCGTCACGTTACACAAACGCTTCTTCAGCATTGCTATATCCCTCACATCTCCAACATAGTCGTTTAGACTAGAAATTAAATACCATTTCATAGTTACAGCACTCAGATCGATAAGTGGCGGCTTCGCCGAACCATATTTCTTCAAATTCTTCAAATACCCATGGTCGTACTCTGAAAATCCATTTTCCCTCATCTGACCCCACCGTATAAAGTTATCCAACGATGTGCCTCCCGGTAGGTGTCCTGCTAGCACTTGCATTGTACAATCTGTTATTTGAAATTTATTATATCCAAATGCAGCAAACAATATAAGAGAGCAAAATGGATATTGAACCTTGCTCATTCCACAGAGCAGTTTGGCGATTTTTTGAGTTATGCCTCCGTACGGTAGAAACTCGATGTGCGTGTTGTTGCTGTACTTAAGCACATCAGCAACCAGCCCCTCAAAGGGAAGAAGGAAGAATCTAGCATGTTCTAAGAATGCTGTGGTAGAGAGTCCAAAACCGACTTTGATTTTGGCATTGTACTCAGGTTTTTTGGCGCACAGTATCAAAAGCGTGGCGACTCCTTGGCTGTGCGCGACGTAAGCTACTTGCGATTTGCCGGTGTTTTCTAAAACATAGTCGATTACAGCTGGCAGGTCGTACAGGGCCATTTCATCCAAACTGAAGTCCCAAAACTCGGGGTCCTTATCGGGGTCTAGGGAGACATGCTTTCGGCTGTATCTGTTTCCTCTGTTATTCGGGATCCAGACGTCAAAGCAATTGTCAGCGTAGATGTAGCAGTGAGCCTTGCCTGGTCCAGGGATAATACAATCGTCTCCGGTGAGATAGAGGCCGTGCATGAAGATGATAGGGACTTTGCACTCATCTGGCTCACAGCTGGAGTTGAGTGGAATACGAAAGAGACTTAGGACGTATCCGTCACTGGTGGTGACGTTGTGAACTTCTACCGGGTACTTGTCGTACGTGACCAGATCAGGAAACGGTAGATCTGTTCTAGGCGACTCACCGAAGAGTGCTTTGTAATCGACTAGTTCGTTGTCGTTGTCATCAGCAAGTGCCGGTGTCGATGACAGGATTAATACCATGAGACAAAGAGTTCCATGGATTTTCCACATCTTCGGTTATCTATTCTGAAAAGAGGGTAACAATTAAATAAATTGACTGGGCTGTGCTTCAGAAACTAGCAAGAACATGATGATGATTATGAAAATAATGATGAAATTATTATGAGTTAATAATAATCTATACTAATACTAGCTGACCCGGCAAACGTTGTTTTGCATATATCAGGATTAAACTTTAATGATGAAAATAATTTTTCATTTTTTTTAGATTTGCCATAAGCTAAGGGAAGTTTTAATCGAAGTTCAGTTAAAAACACTATAATTGGTCAGTTATCGAGCGGGATGAAAATGATTAAATTACTAAAATGTCTATAAAATATAGGAGTTGGTGATAAAAATAAAAATAAAATTTAGGTTTGTATGTATTTTTAATGCCACATTATTAAAAATAAAAATAAAAAAGGTGAACAACGCTTATCACTTAGGGGTATAAAACATAAATAGTAACCGATTGTCAGACCTACTGAATACGCAAATAAAATTTGGTAAGAATCGGTAAAGCCGCTTCGGAGGAGTACGACAACTAACATTGTGACATGGAAATTTTATATATGTTACAGTTAAAACTAGTTTGTAGATAGAACGCGTTTTTCCTAGTTAGGACTAGTTTTTACTTAATGTCTTTGTTAATACTAGAATTGACTGATGTCTGAATCAAATATCAGTTAAAACTAGTTTCTGCAAGACAAAACGCGTTTTTCCGAAGCTAGTCAGTTAAAACTGTTCCGACCGAGGTTAGATTTCATCACAACTTATTCGGATTGCCTGCGAGGCATCACCTGATCATCGTACTTTATTCCGATTAGTCGCGAGATCATCGTACTTTATTCTGATTGGTCGCGAGATCATCCTACTTTATTCTGATTGGTCGCTAGATGTAACCAGATTCAACAAGAGCGAGGTAACGGCGATTCCCGCGCGCTTTGCGCTTGCTTCGGTCATTCCCGCTTTGTTTTTATTTCGATAAGCACGTATAGGATTCATTCTTGCGAGCGCAATTGTCATGGCAAGCTTGAATGAGGGGACGCGATGGAAAGAGGAGTTTTTAAACAAGTTATTAGAGTCATGATTGCGCAAAAAAAGAAGACCACTTTTATATTATAACAAAAGAAACCTATGACAAGTTAGTGGACGAAATTGAAGAAGCACTACTAGCTGTTCAGAAATCCTAAAAACAGTACAGGAGCCTGAAGCGATTTATGTAATTAATATTGGTGAAATACGAAAATTAGTGACTAAACAGGAGACCATGAAGTACTACTTGTATGTGAATGAAATTTTTGACATAATTGAAGCAGCCCATGTGGCCATCGGACATGGTGGTCGGGATAGACTAAAAAATGAAACTTCTCGAAAATATGCAAACATAACCTTAGAAATGATAAATCTTTTTCTCTCTATGTGCGAAACTTGTCAGCGTAGAAAGAGTATGAAGAAAAAAGGACTTGTTTCAAAACCATTTTTCTAGCGCTAGTTTTAACTATAGCTCGATGTGAATTCTAGTTTTATCTGAAAATCAAATATGTCAGTGGTAAATTCTAGTTTTAACAAAGACATTAAGTAATAACTGATTGTAACTAGGGAAAACGAGTTCTAACGAAAAATGGGTTTAACTGTAACATATATATTAGAAGATTATAAAGCTAATGAGTTTGTTTAAACGCGCTAATCTCAGGAACTATAGGACCGATGTTTTTTTTTTAATGTGTTAGATACTCGTAGCTTATTTATCGAAGAAGGCTTCAGGCTATAAAACATAGCACTGCGATGGGAAGGGAGGGCGCAAACTCAAAATGCACGGATGAAATCGCGGGGAACCGCTAGTACAATAAATATGTGCCAGATAACACACCAATTGACTTTACATTTTCATAAGGGTATACAAGTTCTATAAGTATTTCGAGGTCATTAGCGATTTTAAACACATTAAATATTTTTTTCAGATTTTTTTGCTTTAGTTTTTAAGTGAAATAAAAAAGACTGAAAAGAATATGGAAGTAGGCATTTTTACAAGTTTTACCCTTGCATGCATGCATGGCATTAAATGCAGAGTAGCATTTAAACGCGCTTGCTACGAGTTGTAAATTTGAAATTTAGTGCTGTTGTTTTTTCTATAGTAGGTAATTGAATTCTTTTTTTATGGTAAATTGAATATAAATAATAAAGTGCACAATGCATTCAAATGACTTTTTAGTTCAAATACGAAATAATCATCATAATTTCCCATTCGAAATATGATTGTTATATTTTGTAGTAATGAGAAAATATTTTAGTTATTCAAATATATCATAATAATATGGAATAAGAAACGACACAACGTTAATTTTGATTGGTTACTGTTCATTTATCTGAAATTAAATAATAAAGTAAATACTTAATAGATGGTACATCTATTTTAGTTCTACAAGATTGCTAATGTATTTTTATAGATTATAACAAACCGCCTAAAGTTTTTAAAACAATTATTAGGGAAAATAATAAAAAGAAAATATACGCGTTCCTTCATTTTTAAAGTTCTTTTAGGAAAAAAATATCCATGAAAATTTAAGATTTAGAGTCTAAATTTTAGACAATCGTAATGGTTTTGAAGCAATGAATTATCTTTTTTGTGTTACGAATACCAGAAAACGATTATGATAAATGCATCTTCCAGAAATACTTAAAAACATCCTTAGGTACAAATTTACATAAACATTTGCCCTTTGCGGGATGCGAACCCGCGTCCGCCGGCACAGTAGTCAAGAGCGCTAACCACTACACAAAACGAGTCATCGCGATGGTGACCGAAATCTAAACTCAAATCTACGTGGGTAAAGTACTTACATGATTAGGAAGAACTTCAATTCTTAAGCCTTACTGATAAAATTTAAATAATAAAAAACAGTTTATACTTAATTTCAGCTTCTTTCGTGCAGTTACACATTTAGTATTGCAATAAACACACTGATAGCTAGGAGATATTAATGACACCTTGTACGAGTGAGCAGAAATGCATAACTAATTATTAAATTATAATAAACTACTGTATACAAAGGGTGATACAATTTAAAATAATAATAATAATTTACTTTCACCTGAAACCCTTGAAAAGTTAACAATATTAAATAACAATTACTTACCTTATGCTTTAGAATGTTTTTGTAACACTCACAGTGTCATATTTTATATTCATAAAGATGAAATAAGAAACCAAAAATTTGCGCACGGGCGGGACTTGAACCAGCAACCTTTTGGCTGACCGGGGCAAACGCTCTTACTAATTGAGCTACCGTGCTGTCAGTACGACCCTGCGAAATTCGTGGTCAATTGCGTGACGCTTAGCGCCATCTAGCCGTCTGTTTTTGAAACAGATGACCCAAGCAGTTATTCTTACCTAGTTACCCTTTCTTCGAACTGGCAAACTGTATTGTTTTAATGCGTTTAATTAATGCATTGTTAATGAGTAGCTTAGTAGTAGTTTTTAGCTATCTTTTACCGACTTCAAAAAAAGATAATAATTGAGTGTTTTAATCTATTTAGTCTTCCAAACACGCGTGAAAAATTTGTAAGTGTATGTATGTTTGTATGTTTGTCCACGAATTTCTTGAAGAAGCGAGATAATTATTTTTTAGTTCGATTAGGTGTATTTCATATCAGGGTACAGTGTAAGATTCATCAAAATCGGCCAGGTTTATAAAAGGTTAAATAATTACAAAAAACATAAAATAAAAATAACCGCTTTCAAAAATCTGACTAATCATCTCATAACAACTCATTTGCCCTCTACTTAGAAATGCAAATTAGACGGTTTAATTTTATGAATTATTTTTATTATTCACGATGAATAATTCTGATTTAAGTAAACTTGCTAAATGATTTTCATTTTTGATCTAAAATGAAATAATAAAGGTATGTCGTGGCTTTTTTTGACTTTTAGAAATATTTTTTATTTACACCACACCACGTATCCTTTGTATGCAATTTTATGTCTACACACATTGTTTTTTCAGATGATTTCTGAATAAAATGTTAAACAATCATAAATTACAGTCTCTGCAAAACATTGTTCTTTGAATCATAATTCATATTTACTATTCTTATTTGCGAATGTTTTATTTTATAAAAATAGTGATATATCTGGTGCTAAACCGCAGATGGTCCTTATACCTACACTTATTACTGGTATAACAACATCGGTCCAAGTACAGAAGCAGAATACGACGGCAAACCTTTCTACCATAAAATATCTATGGGGTTCACAATTAATAAACAACTTGTAACGTTTATTGCACAAAACCTGAAAATAGGTTAATTGGATTCAAGAGCAGAATAAATTGAACCACTTTTTAAATATACTAAAAAAACTTTATTAAAATATTGCCTTGTCTATTGCGCAAATTTGGTAAAATCAATGATTAGTTCTTTATAAGCATAGATAGTAATAATAATAATGTCAGTTCGGACCAACTCCTCTCTCGACAGAGTGTCGTCTGCAGAGCAAGAATGATCAGAAGTGCCAGTGAAACTAAAACATCACATAAAACTTGATAATTATTTTTAATCTGTGTTTTTTCTTTCAGAATTAGGTCCATTTAATTAAAAAATAATTTTGGGTGTCTGAGGTTTTGCGCATTGAACATTACTCGTTGTGTATTTAATATTTGCATGCCATATAAAAAGGTAAAACGTGAGTGCTATATATTCTAATATTATTAATATCATCATATTTATGCATTTTACCATGTTTTAGCAAATAACCGATTTTATTTCATATCAACGTCAATGGCGAATACATTTCACACCTCCGGTTTGTCAATGTGTACGAGCTAACATCGTACATTTCAAAACCACGGCGTCAGCGATCTACATCACAGCGGCTGACCGATGGATCCAGCAAGCACCGTCGGCACTCACGCCGGCGGCACGCAACCTCATATCTTTACATGTGTATTTACAATAAAATCATTATAAATATATTATAATAACACGCAATAAACTAGATATCAACCGTCCGTGTTGGTTCTCATTTCCCTGCGCTGCGGCAAAGACACCTTTAACCGTCACCATGATTAGTCTGGTGATCCTGCCAGACTGGCAGCGGGTCCACACTACCTACCTACCGCCTTAACGCTGCTACCCTGGGCGACCTGGGAGCAGCTTTCCCACCTCAACATCCTTATTATATCTCAGTATCTATTGTTAGCCTGGGCTAGGGCTCTTGGGACTTAGTATCTTAGGCAAAGGGATATCTAGATCTACGCCACTAGAGAGTTAATTTCCATCTGAACCTTTTATATGACGACGACCTCCGTGGTCGCGTGGCTAGCACGCTGGTTTCAAGCGTCACCACCTCGTGAGGTTCCGGGTTCGATTTCCGGACGGGTCAATGTATAAAACAATCTTTTCTGTATTGTCTCGGGTCTGGGTGTTGTGGTACCACCGTTGTGTCTGATTTCTATAACACAAGTGCATTGGCTACTTACTTTGGGATCAGAGCAATGTATGTGATTGGTGTCCAATATATTCCAATATACTTTTCAGGCGGACTTCTTCCCACATGTACACAGTGATATAATCATTGTAGCCAAGACGAAGAAGATACGTAGAAAACTAAGGTAACGGACATAGCCCTACGAATTAGTAAGCTTAAATGGCAGTGGGCAGGGCAGATAGCGCGAAGAACTGATGACCGTTGTGGCAGAAAAGTTCTAGATTGGAGACCCTTCGACCAAAGGCGTTGTGTAGGACAGGACTGCCACCAACAAGATGGATAGCATTTGTAAAGATCACTAGATCACACTGGATTAAAAACTAACACGCTCATACACGACCTGTGGTTTTTTACATCAAAACTCTTTTGATTAGCCATTAAGGGTTTTTTTTAGAATAAAACTACAGTCCACAGACTCTTTGGTCCGTCCCTTTTTTGATTTAAGATTTTTGTTATGTTGGGTAGATTTTAATTTTCGCTCCGCGCAAAATTTACAATGTTTTTTACAATACTTATTACAAGGGTTGATATTTTATACTATGACTCTCTTATGACTTCAACATCGTCTCTTATTTTTACTTAAGATAATATATACGTTTTTTTGTGTATTGTTTTTTTTTGTTTGTGTTATTATTATTATTGCTATTTTTTCATATTTATTTGTATATGTATACAGGGTGGTCCGTCCAATGACGTCAAGATTTTTTTTTGAATTCCTCCCTCCTACCTACATACCCAAAAATACCCCATGTATGTTCCCCGATTTGTTTTTAAATTGAAGTTACTTGATTGGCCAAATTTTCACCCCACTACGTTTGAAGCCCGATTACAGGAAATAATGACCCCTTTACCTACCACTTTTTTGTACTTTTTGGAAAGCTTAGAGACTAGAGAAGTTTTTAAAATTCATTAGATTTTTTGCAACCTTTTTGTTTTCTTTTTAATTTGAATTTGAAAATTTAACTGTAGCTCGCAGAAACGTAATTTATTAATTGGATTAAAATTGTTACAACATGCATCAATGTTAGGCAGTTAATTCTTATGCATGTGAAAGAACACTTCACGAGAATTAGGTTTCAAAAAAAAAACCTATCAGTTTTTTTTAAATTAAATTTACGATGAAAGCATAAAAAAAATTGTATCTCGAAAACTAAAAAAAAAAACGGGGAACATACATGGGGTATTTTTGGGTACCCCTAGGAGGGAGGAATTTAAAACAAAAACTTGACGTCATTGGATGGACCACCCTGTATATTTATTTTGTTGTATTGTTTTTTTTAATATTTTATTTTTTATTGTTATTATTATTACATATTTGTATTATTCTATAAGGTTTTGTAATGCTATGATTAGCCATTAAGGGTTAAATCATTATCACTCTAATAAATATTTGTCATCATCTTCGATGTTTGAAGCTTGGTCTGAAGACAGGAACGGGCAAAGTTTGTGGTATGAGCGCTGCCTGCCGCTGTTTTGATGATGGCGACTCCTGCGATGCCGTCCTTGCCCACGGTCGTCTTCAGCACCCGCCCAAGTCTCCATTGAAGAGACGGCAAGTTGTCGTCCTTGACTAAAACCAATGTGTTAGGTATTAATGTGTCTTGATTGGTTTGCCATCTGGTTCTGGTCTGCAACTCAGAGATGTACTTCTTCGTCTACCGTTGCCAAAACTGCCGGCGTTGCTCAACCCGGTCATATCGAGGAAGGCGACGTTGTAACGTTAGGTCATCGGACGCCGGCGCAGTTAGAGGCCGACCAATCAAGAAGTGAGCTGGGGTAAGTAGGGACAGGTCGTTAAAATCAAGAATGGTTTCGATTTGAACTAATGCCGTGCTTAATTCTTCGCATGTGGAATTAGAATTTCCTACTACGCAACGTAAATGAAATTTACATGACCCAATTCCTTTTTCCCATATTCCCCCAAACTGAGGCGTGTAACTAGGTATAAACTTGAATCGAGTAGTGTTATTTGTTCTAGAAATATCTCCACGATATCGCTTTCAAACGAAAGACTCCGGACCTAATTCTCATCTACGAGTATTTGTGTCATATCAAGGTAACTGTCAAAATACGTAATAGCACATAAATCAGGATTTACAGAGGGCTGTTTTGGTACCGAAACTGCACTTTTTTTTAACTGGAACGGAACAGAATAGGGTGATTTTTTAATTCACACAGAGATATTCTTGCTTTCATTTCATAGAACCATATAGAATAACCTAAAGTTTGTTACTTAGATATACAAAACCTAAGAAAATGCATATTTATCAACGGCAATGGTGAGTTTTGGATAACTGATATCCAACAATAGCGTGTCAACGATCTTCAAGCCGATAGATGACATTAACAGAGCGCGTTAGCATACATCAAGGTAGCTTATGCAAAAAACTCCCTTGATTTACGGTTGCTTGCTTATTCAACGCTGTTTAACTATTATTTTTTATCGGACCATGACAAATACAAAGAGAAGGGTACTAATTTAAAGCAGTAAAGGTATGTATGTTTGGGGCGAGCACGCTAGCTATAAACGCTGTAAAGAAATATTATATTTTCAATTTTGAAAAAGTTTCTGCTTTTGCGGTTTTAAAAACAGCCTGTATTATTAAAAGAGTCATAACGAGCGCAAAAGCGGTTCGGGTAACTTCGCCCTTGATTTACGTTTCGTTTTTACGATTCATGGCCCAAGGTGCTAATTGCGAGGACTTTTATATCCAACCAAATTGAATGTGGGAGAATTGAGAATTCACGATTTGCACGTTACTGTAGATTTTTCAGAGTATTTCCTGGAATATTTTATAGGTTTTAGTTGCGCACTTAAACACTCAAAGTGATATCAATAAAAACGGTAACGTTATTAATACATACATAATTAAGATACGAACCAAAACAAATGATTTCAGGTTAGTTAGGTTAGTAAATAGAAATGTATTTAAAGATGTTACTTGCCTGATAACAGAAAAACAGACGAACGCTTTATATACATGCCCAAGAAATATTTATTTATGTAAATTCTATTGCACAGTGGGACGTGCTGGCTGAGTTACCTTAGTATTTTCTTAATACTGCGTCATAATGCTTAATAAGATAACATTTCCCCTCAAAAGTATCACCGGGTAAGAATCGGTAACTCGCGGGAGGTTCTATCTATATTGTTTGCCCGGGTGATTGATCGCTGCGTTTCATCAGGATCAATTCTTGTAATCGACTTCAGGTGATAGGTTATTAATTTTTCAATTATTTTTCATCCTCTAATATGATTTTCGTTTTCATCAATGAGGAAAATTTTTGCTTTCAATATGTTGAAAAAAGTTTTGGGTATAAATAAATTAATATTTTATTTGTATATGTTTTTGAAATTATTACAGCTATCTCATTCTATATAGTTCTACAGGTACATATATTTTTGTTAAATCATTTTAAATTACTCTACACCAGCGTCTATTCAAAGATTCGCGTCTGAACCACTTTTGAAAACACTCGCCGCCGCAAACAACTCGTTTACAGCCTGCTCAAACGCAACCAGCTCATCTTCTGGCGACGAAAATTGTCTCACTCTGATCTATTTTTTTCGTATTGATAAATCCAGGACTCACCTGTAACGAACACCGAGACGAGCTTGCTTCAGACTTGTTCAGTTCGAAAAAGATTCTACCGGCCAGTAAAAACTTTTTTTCGCAATACTTTCTGAGTGCCCTGGTATAGTTTGTTATAGTTTATATTTATTGTAGCTTCGTAAGTAAAATTGGCAGATTCCATATAATTATTTCAAATTCAATCGTTGAATACATAATTTACAATTCTATTGCTTTATCATCGTAATCGGGTAATTAGAGCAGTTTTAGGTCTAATTCATGAGATAGATTGATAACGACGTACGGAAGAGATACAACGGCTGTATCTCTTTTATTCTTGGGAGCCCACGGTTTGATGAAGTACGATCTAAGTGGCCTAAGGGCAGAGGTTTATCAAATTAGTGCAGTCACCCGTCTTACACAACAAATACCTAGGGCTATGGACAATTATTTTGTCTGCACAGAAATTTTTACTCCCACGAGTTTACGTGTAGTCGATTAACAACACGTAAACTCTGTTTCGTAATTTTTGCTTTTTATTGTGCATATTTCTTTAAGTAATGTATTGTTTGCCGTGTAGCCGATATATGTCTTATGTTATTTGTATTCTTGTATTACCTTGCATACTTCTGTAAAAAAATACTTCATTTAACAATAATAATAAATTCGCAGTGGCGAGTTGTTGGGCAATAGCGACCCCGCGAACCTGATTGCTCCTGGGAGAACCCCTGTTCTTCATCTCTGTTTTGCCTTCACTGGTCGGGCAGAGTGAACGCTGACGAGGGATAGGATCTCCCACCTCTTTTTTGCCTTCATTGGCTGGCTTGAGTGGAGACTCGCTAGAGCAGAGATGCTCAGGGGAAGGAAGTGTGTCAGTAAGATGCTTGTAGGGATCTTGAACGATTACCGGAATTGTCCTGAGGGCCGTGGTACACCCTCTCCCTACCTCAGGCCTGGTAGGCCCCTAACACCTCAACTGGTGTTACAAAGACAACAGCTACGTCACTTAGTACTAGCAATTAATTTGGGGGGGCCCATCGACTGAGTGTGCAAATGAGTTTGCAAGAGTCCCTGCCATTTTATCCGTGTGAGAAACATACGTCAGGCAAGGGGCCATAGTTCTTCCATAGTCCCAGTTACCTGGTCCACGTAACACCCACACCCATTACCCACATATTTGTGTCCATGTCTTGCAATAGCTCTACACAAACCGGGGGTTGTCCTTGGGGGCACTTGTAAACTGCATACAGGAATAATCGTCAGTTTGTGTCCCACAGCTTTTAGATTAATCTTGTCTAAAGGGCCACTGCGTGTTGGCTTCGGCCCCATGTACGCCTTCCAATGGTCTCGAGATTGGTAGAAACCAAATTATAAAATAAAATATACGTATCAAATGAAATTATGACAATTCAGTGTTAATTTAAAACCATTTATATTATACATTACACAGACAAATATAATGCGTTACTGGTTACGGTTATCAATCTGGTTAGGTTTTTACCTGATCCAGAGTTTCAGTGGTGGAAGAAGTCACGTTTGTAGTATTTACCTACTAAGATGTATTAATTTACCTACCTTTTATTTAGGTTCTAAATTTATGTTTTGTGTTTCGAAATCTTTCGTTGATCAAAGTACTTATAAATGTTGCTAAAATTTTAATCTCAGTCGTTTTTTCGAACTGCAAAAGCGAGAGTATTGTAAAATTCTTCACTGAAACGCCCGTACGAAAAATTGCTACCATATTTTTGGTCTTAAGGATCGCAGACTTTTTAGTCTAAAATGGTATTCTAATGTATGGACAACAGCACGTCAAGGTAAGCACTGCGGTGTCTTATGCTGTTGTGGTAAAGGCTAGTTTGCAATAAAAGTGAGTAACCTGATGTGCTGTCGACTGTACATACGACTATCCATTAAGCATTTCGTTAAATGTATTGGTGTTCCAAAGCTAGATAAACTAACTTGCTGTCTATAACGGCTACGATACACATGCCGGTAGCTGGCACATTTTCATGCCAGCTACTTGCACGTTCCATCTACTTGCATGTGTAAGGAGACGATTACTGGCATACGATGTGAGGAAGAGGACGCGGGGAGCTCCAAAACTTGCGCGTGTGATTATCAATAGTATGAATATAGGCATGCGAGGACGCATATTGCTAAACTAGCACATTTCTTTAACTGGCATGCAAGCTACTGGTCCATTTTACATACATGTGTATTTCAGCCTTAGTTTGTGCTATTTAGGTAATGTTGTACAGGCGGAACGCGGTCAATTTGGCGGTACCCGTTTTCGTTTACAGCATTTCGAACGTATATCAATTACGATTTTCAACCGAGCTCCAAATGAAGCTAGGTACGACACGTTGTTGAAATATTATTATTATGTTGAAATATAAAAAAGCATATTTCCATTGGTCACGAAATCACGCGTGAACGGCTGATCGAATTTCATGGTTTTTAATTTTGACGAACAGAAAAATTATGGGACCGGGGCGTGACGGGGCCGGGCCAGGGCGAAATGAAAGTCTCTTGGTCGGCTAGTTATTTATACAAATATTATGAAACAAAATCACTCCACGTATTGGGATTGGCATTGACATAAAAATCAAATTATTGCTTTATTTTAGGACACAGAACTTTATTAAAAATACGTCAATCACAATACACGTAAACAATCAAAATATTTTCCTTCGGCCACATTCGAAACCAAAGTTTTATAATAAGATAATATTTTTTCTTCCGAAGCTAGTTTCGATGTAAGAATTTATTTATCATCTGGTAAGTACTGTCCATTAGTATGTTTTAACTTTAGAGTTTAAGTTTAAAAGTGGCTTGTATTGCCTTATTTGTACGATTTAAAAGAACTACTCTTTTACAAAATATTCAAATTATAACCAGAGTGTTATCAAACAATGCTAACTTATACATGTATTTTCAATAAATGCTAATTTTGACTCTTCAATGTCGTTAGGTTGGTTTATTTTCATGTATAGCTTTTATGTTAAGATAATTCGGTAATTTAAATTCCATGAAAAATTTAAATTATACTTAAATTGAGTGCGTTGTATAGGTATTATCAAAAAAATAACAAAAAGTATTAAGTTCCTTAGAATATGCTACAACCACATAATCAGACGAACGCATCTACACATCCTACATGCAGCTCTGAAATACAAAGCCAAAAAACTGAAACACGGGTGACCAATCTTTGCGAGTAAAAATCCGTTATATCACGACCTAGAATACTTCCCCAAACCACAAGAAGAATTGAAAACTAATCGCAAAAGATGAAAGCGAATCAGTGTTTCACTGTCTGTTTCACTAAGGAAGAAGATTTTCTGTGCTTTCTTTCTTATTTCAGATAAGCGGAAAAATTCTGGACAGAAAAACCCAGCTATATATTTTAGGCCCAACCCGGGGCTGGAACCCGGGACCACAGGCGCAGCCGTCGCTTTAAAGTGCAACCCTCTTACCGCTGCGTCACCGAGCCTGGCTGAGTACTGCAATTTTGAATCGAAATCGAATCGAATCGAGAGAGTGTTACATAGAAATTATGAGTATGTTCCAAAGATCGGAAGCCCAACCACTTCACGCGGTATCGCAATAGTTAACGGTATCTTGTAGCAATACGATTTTCGTAGCATAATATTTCGTAACTTCCTGTAGCGTAATGGCTCGACCAACTTTACCGCATACAAAGAGCGGGTTTCTCGGTCATAGTATAAATAATAATAATAAAAAATATTGGACAACAATGCAATCACATACATTCATTTGACAGTTCTAAATGTACGGTATGACCTGTCAAACGTCTGCTGTTCTTCTGTTTGACAGATCATATCGTAAAATCGCACCTTAGATCCCAAAATAAGTAGCTTATGCACTTGTGTTATGGAAATCTGTCACAAACGGTGGTACAGCAACACCCAGACCCGAGACAATATAAAAAAAGATACCTATATTAACCCGACTGGGAATCGAACCCGAGACGTCAGAACGGCGATGCCTTGCATGTAAGTATCACACTATATTGAAATACCATCGCAAGTGTATTGAGAGGTTTGAAGCAGACCACAGAAAAATTCAACTCCAACTCTTCTTTGCAGCGTGAATATAAACAAAAATGCAACAATGTGATGAAGCCTAATAAAATGCCTTATCAAAATGTTGGCCTAAGCCTAGTACAATTATTAATTTCTATTCTAGGCAGGAGACTGACATTGCCTAATAACAAACGCTTATTTTAAACGTCAAAGATATTTTACATACAGCAAGTAGTAGCAAGAAACTTGGCGTCGCGTATATTACCTTCCTCGTCCCACCATCCATCATAGTGTCTGTGTCAGCCTCAGCAATCTGGCTTCGCTGTATACGTTATATGAGTAGTACATAGTTACTTTGATCATTTATCCCGAGGATGTGGCTTAAGATATCATAACGTGAAAACTGGACCTCTGCGAGATCTTGTATGTGAGCAATATAGAAGTGCTCTCATTTATTATTTTACTCCAATTGGTTTAGCGAGACGGTAATCAGACGCAGGACCAACGGCTCAGTCTGCTGTCTGAACTGCACGGGGAATAAACACCATCAATTTCCTGACTGAAAGCTGTCTCAGAGTATTTTGAAGAAAGCGAAATACAGCGTTACCTAAGTTATCGCAACAGGGATTTCTCCCTATACTAGCACAACGTGGCATTTTAAAACGGCTAAGCTAGGTTGATATACCCGCCTTTCGCAGAAATACGTGCCATAACTGCTCAACTTCATGCAATATACACAGATGTACTTAATCGAAGATGAAACGAGTATATTACAGTATGACACCCATGCATGTCAAGTTGGTAACACAATTAAGGAACGAAGATTCAATCCAGTGCTGCAATGGATCGACCATGCTGTGAACATTTTAGTATGCCCCATCTTATAAGCCACGCAAACGTAGCATTTTAATTAAATAAGACGAAATCAGCCACAAGTTGCACAGATAGTAAATATTTGTGTCCAGTTGCTTTCACTTTACAAGACCTAAAAAGGGTTCCGGTTATAGTTTCGTCAAGTCTGTCTGTCTGTCCGTCCGTATGTCACAGCCACTTTATTCTGAACCTATTATTATAACACGTTGAAACTTAGTAGGTAGATCTATGTACAGTCGCACATCGGACTATATTTTATTGTTGAAAAATAGTCCTTATTAAAACTGTATAAGATACCACAATGCCTTTTTTGCGTACTACTGCTATTGCGATTAAGGTTGAATAATAAAAGTTCATTTATTTATTATATTTAACACATCATTATGTTCTTTACGACACATTGTCGTTTATTCGTGCGTAAGCAAAATATATTTACCTATTTACACAAATGGCTTACATTTTGTCATTAACATACGCCAGACAACACACCAATAGTCGTGGGTTCGATGTGAGGAATTTTCGTCCTTGTGTTATAAATCCTAGACAACGATAATGACGGGGGCGTCTATCATGAATACCTAAATACATATACATATATATACATATACATCCCTGACTTAAATACAAATGTTCGTGCTCATCACACAAACATTTGCCCCTTGCGGGATTCACCTACTTGTAACCCTTACTAACATTAGCATAAGAATATTGTTACTAACACTATGGACGTTGTCTGAAATAAATATATATTGAATTGAATTCAAACCCGCGACGGTAGGCGTGATAGTCAGTAGCGCTAACCAATACACCAAACGCGTCGTAATAATTTGATACATTTTGATTAAATGTTAATTAAGATTATTCTCCAGTTGTTTTTCTATTTTGACATGTAATAATACAAAGATATGAGATAGAGCGCCCAAATACCGCTTTGCTAAGGTCACGTTTTTTTGGCTCGACAAGTTTCTTGCTCCAACACATTAAAAGGGATAGCTAAGAGAGGTTTGCACACTATCCCAGGCACATTTAACGGGAACTTTAATAAGCTGCCTAGGCATTATATTTCGTTTTGCTTGTTTGCACTAAAAACCAAATGCTTTTTTTATGTTAGTATGCGAAAAAACGTTAAAAACCTATTATATAGAACTAGAACAGCTAAAATTACCAGTATTAATAAAACAAGTCAACAACTTGGCACAGTATTAACGTGTTTCGAAGATGAATTACTAATAGAACAGCTAAAATTACCAGTATTAATAAAGCAAGTCAACAACTTGGCACAGTACTAACGTGTTTTGAAGATGAATTACCAATTATTGTAAATGAAATCAATCAGGAAACCAACTCACACCAAGACGTGAACATATTGACGTTGATTACCGTTGACCCCTTAAATATCATATAACCAATAGAGAGAAGAACAGAATACTGACCAAAAAGCTTAAAATAAAGCATTTGCCCTGTACTTAGGGAAAAAATATTTGGAATCGGTGCATGATATCAAGCTTACCTACACAAACAGTCTACACTTACTATGCACCGACTACGAGGGCAAATTTTATTTTAAGTTTTTGTCAGGTTTTTTGAAGGAAGTTGAATTTTTTCAATTACATTTTTTTCATTTTATCTTCAAATACATAGGATGTCTAGAAAGTCAAGGTCAAGCTGAAAGCGGGTGATAGGCTAGGCCATGACACTCAAAGTTAATATCTGTAGCCACAGTAGTCGACAAACCAATACAAGGTGTCAATTTAATGATTTATTTTCAAAAAGCCATAACTTTAAAGGATCTAAGTTAGAATGTTAATTTTATTTTTCTAGTGAGTCATGGCCTTGTCTATAAAACGGTTTCGGCTTGACCTTGACTTTCTGAACACCCTGTATAACACTATGATATCGTACTGCCTAATATACGACAAGTGTAATATCATCCTAAGCAATCATCATGAGTGTGTCATTTCACACCGGGTGCCCGTCTTGAATAGAGGACGCTTTCGCCAAATTTTTTACACGACCCTATTGTGATGCCAACCATACCAGTGACGGAGGTATCGCCCATGTAATAAGTAATACAATACGGTAGATTGTCGTTTATATGGCAAATTTACGACACGTTTTTATGACTAGTTTTTGTATGTTCGGATGAATAGCGTAGAAGTATCAGCTCAAAATGTGTGACGATTAAATTAAATTTTAATTTTGAACACCGATCGAATATTGCTCTGATCCCAAAGTAAGTTATTAATGCACTTGTGTTATGGAAATCAGAAACAACGGTGGTACCACAACACCCTAGAAAATGTAGAAAGTTCTGATTTCTACATTGACCCGGAGAATCGAATCCGGAACCTCGAAGCGGCAACGCCTTGAAACTCAGCGTGCTTAGCCACTACACCACGGAGGTCGTCAAATTGTATTGTAAGTCTTTTTTACAAAAGACTTACTTTACTTGGGCCAAATTGGTGTTCGTAAATAGTTGCATTGAAAATTTCCGTATACTAAATAAGTAATAAAACTAAATTCTATTTTCAGATAAGTCACGCCAATTATTGCTTTTTTATCCGCATCAAACATTCCTAATGCTGCCCTGAAATTTTCATAGAACTATTCACTACTGTCTTTTTTTAGGTAAACTATTTACTGACAAAGCCTTCCTTAGTAAATAAAAGTGGCTTTTATCTATCACAAAATATGCTGAGACTTCAGTACCGTTACCATGAGTTTGCAAAGTTTCTACTCGCTAGCGACGACGTAAAAAAAGTCTATGGAAAATTGCACAGCGCCTCTAGCGGTCCTGACAGAACAAAATTTTACATACAAAAAGTTGCGTCGTCGCTAGCGAGTAAAACTGTTGTCGTTATCGAGTAAACTCATGGTAACGGTACTGGTCCAAACCTTCATTATCTACGTTCTTTTCGCTCAGCTCAATGTCATCGCTTTTATTTCTCATCAATTCTACTATAACTCTAAACAGAGGCCATTAAAATTCCCGTCTCCGCGTCGGAACAGCGCAAACCGCTCAGCGATTTGTAGTTATTCCTCCAGCAGGCTTCAAGTTGTTGCCAACCGCGCGGTCAATATAAATATGAGACGGAGGGCAGACGTGACTCGAATCGAACTGCCCGGGGCTCGCTCTGCGGGCTACAAAAATTGCGTAGATTTGAAACAACGGGGTAATTTTTTCTGCAACCCACATCGATGGGTGACGATGGTGTACACGTTCAAAATTGCCATCAAAAAGCCCTTCATTCGATAAACAATTTTTGTACCTTCTAGCAACTAATGGTTTGCGTTATTGTTGGTTTCTTATTTCAAATTTTTACTATTGGTTTGGTAACACAAAAAGTTTGACTAGATTCACCTAGACTCTGGCGGACTGTTTCTTGTCAAATCTTTTCAATACTTTATACGAAATGACGTTCCATATTTGCTTTATTCGTTGGTTAGTGCATATTTGTCAATGGTGCACAAGGCCCTTAAAAGATTAATAACGAGTATATTTGGGCTGTAAAAATAAATTATGATCGCGGTCAATAGATGCGAGCGAGAACCGCCCGTCATCAGCTCCACCCGGGACATGCTCGCATCCAGCCAGTGTAAAGGTTCTATGATAATTATGTTAACTCATATGACTATGTGCGTAGTAGAATATTAAGAATTACCCTCTGATTTTATGGCCACACCGAAAGGTCTGTTCCATTAGTCGCAGACTCGCCCATCGTACCTACTTACTTCATTTCTTTAGATTTATGTTGCCTTATTTCTTCGGAGACAAACATGAGACTGTTAAGGTTAAAGTCTTTCGTTTGAGGGATAATGCTCTTTGTTGATTTATTGGCGTCCTTGGGATTACAAATGTTGTTTGAACGAAGACGGGGCTTATCATAGTTACATGGCTCTGATCCCAAAGTAAGTAGCTAATGCACTTGTGTTATGGAAATCAGAAACAACGGTGTAGTTATTATCTGGAGTTATTTTTCTTTTGTTTTGATAATTTATGTGTGTAGTTATTTACCTACTATAGTATATTTTGAAGTTCATTTTATTGTCTTGGTTCAAATCATTCCATTATGACGTAGTTATGTGACACTAAAATATTAAAGTATTTCAATATGATGAATAAAAAAACACTATAGACTCGTTTTCTGCTTATTAAATACCTTAACTTGAGGAAAATAGCATGCTTATATTATCTCAGGTTTCACAGATTTATTTTTAGTAGTGTGACGTTTAAATCAGTAGTTGCGTTTTAAAAAGCAGCTCAGCTAAAATCCCTCGTGTCCGCAGCTCACTTATAATACCATCCCGAGCTCACTATAATTGGGCGCGGAGAGACGCCATATCTCATCATTTGCGCCGCGTCGCGGGGGAAATGAAAAAACTTAGTTTTGAATTCCAAACGGTTGCTTGTGGTTGCTATCGATATCTTAATATCATATAAAATTTCTTTTCTAACTTTGAAGCATAACAATCATTGTTACAGAGTAGTAGTTTGACTTTAGGTATTTAGAAATTTTCTGATCGGTATCTAATCTAAGGTAACTGCCTATCTGCCGATTTAAAATTGAATCCTTCAGCCATTGTAAGCGGGAAAAAAACTAAGCTCTTATGTTTCATAACGCTACCTGGGGTAACTTTGAGCCATAAGCGTGACAGTTTTAGCCACCTTGTAAAGCCTCAGAATCAGAATCAGAAAGTTTATTTGCAAGAATACGTACATAAAATAAGATTTATGTGCAAACAAAGTAAATGTATTTAAATGAAATGTAAATGTCTGAAATCGTAATATCAGGATTTCGTGAACTAATTACACCTTTTTATAATAAGATTTTTTCAAATCACGTTAAATGTTGCTTGTCTTAGGTATTTATCGATAAGTCGAATCTTTCGCCTCCCTTCTCTCTCTCGGGGATCTCTCAGCTTTCGATTGATTTTAAGTACCTACTCTGTATTTTTGTATAACTTTCAAGAGGGATACTGTACTTATTGCGTTTTAAAAACAGCTTATTTATTTGTTTTTTCTTTTCTTCTGCGATTGCCTCTATTATTAACAGACTTTATTATTATATGGTAAAAATTTCTATTTTTACCCGACTATGAACTATTATGTTATTTTTGCTTAAATTGGGGCATCAGAAACTTATTGACTGTTTTTATTTTTGGCAGAAATAACGTAGAAAAATAGAAACTTATTGACAACACTAGTTACACATTCATAAAAGTAAGTCATTTATTTTTGCAAATAGACCCACTATCCACTATCTAATAGTCGCGATGCTAACGCGCGTTAGAATCGATGCAGTCGCAAAATGTCAACCTTTACACACTGCGCTACTTTTAGTCGCAATGCTGAAGCTGAAAATTGACAAATTATGTACCTACTGAATTTTGGCGACTACATAGATACTAACGCGGGTTAGCATCGATGCAGTCGCGCTTCTGTATCGATGCTAACTTGTTTATTGTGTGACTCGCGATGCTAAGCGAAAACGCGCTACTTTTCGATGCTAAAATTCGCAGTGTTTAACCTGTCAATCCGCTTCGAGAACGCGCCTGCGCGTGCGCGCAACTGTCATAAGACAAACGCGCGCGTGGCCTCGACTCTGTCTGGTACCAAGCGCCCGCCACCGGGCGGGCCGCGCAATTTACAAAAATATAAATATCTTGCGGTAGGAATGAGCTATCATCATTTTGTAAACGGGGATTTGTTGTTTATTGTATTAGCTATCACACTGTTTCACTAAATATAACGTAACTGTAATATTTTTATTAATACTGAGGCGATAAAGAAGGTAGCGCGGGAAAAAACATGTCACACTCATCGTATTTATAATAAATGTTTACGTTATAAATTTTCAATTATACCTTCAAATACCTCGAAACAAAGCTGAAACACAATATTTTTCATAAAAATAAGATTACTTATCACCATAGAACAAATTTTATAAATACAGGATAAATAAAAATCGTAATAACTACATTTTATTACATGAGGTCTATTCACAAGACCGGTTGACAAAATTAGTTCGCCGGACGCGGTGGAGTAGCGGACGTCAGATGTCAGCTTATGTGCGGGTACCAAGAAGTCAGGCTTGTGATTACCTATTTACCTTACCTTAATGTTTATGGTCTAATATCTTCAGTAAGGGTAAACAGAGGTAAACGTTGAATTTGTCTCCACTCTTGGCTCAGCATAGTAATGATAAATTTCGTTACCAGCGGTTGAATATCTGTTTTGATTGTGTGCGTTTAACAAATACCTAAACCAACATTTTGACATTTGGTTTATGTACTTTTTCTTCAAAACACACACAATCGTAAATATTCAACTTTACCATCACTATTTATGAAGAAATTGGGCCTAAGTCCAACTAACTATAGTGTAAGAAAACAGACTCCAAACAGAAAGAAAATATTTTAGTCAAAACGATTGATTCTTACAAGTTCTTACAACATTTGTAATTTATAAATGTTGTTTCAAAAAATTGAAAAGCTGTGCTTTAATTTTTATTATATTAGTGATTAGTTCGCTGACCCGCGGCTCTGCTTTGAATCCTAATTCAGGCCGAAATATGTTTCTGTTTTTTTTAAATATCACAAACAATTTGAAATCCGGAATTTAACGGTGATCACACCATCCTGCATTAAAAGGCACGTCAAGTCTTTGGTCTTGAGCGTCAATTCTTATGTCTTCTCACTTAATGAAAAAGTAAAGGAACAGAGAATACAGCATATATCTAGACTCTTACTAGACAAACAGGACTAACGATTTGTTTTGATATCGTTACCATCTTAAAGTTCGTTTACAGAATTCACCATAACTTGGATATTATCTAACGAATGTGTTACGGCTTACGGCTCAAACCTTCACTGTGGCTTGCGGTCTCAGGTCACTCTCCTTAATTACAGACGTAGCTTCAATCCGGATTAAATGAAATGTGATATGGGACGGACGATCGGGGCATTACAGAATAGTTTGTCCCATGCCAAAGTGTGGTAGCAAAACTTTTGCGTCAGAGCAATCTAGTAAGTTGTGAGGTGATAGGGTGAAGCCCAGGATTATGCTGATGAGTCCTTAAAAGACTTTTTGATAGGTGGCAGGAATGCTTTGTTGGCATATGTATGGTGTAAAATAAACCTCCTTCAAAAACTGACTAAAAAGATTAAAATAATGCCTTTAGCCTGCCCTCTACTTACTCGTAGGAGAAACTAATTCATTTGGAATCGGTGCATGATGAGTGTAAACTGTTGGTATTGTAACTGGACAGATTTTGATGAAACTTACACTAAGTTGAGTTACACATAATTGAAGTAAAGAAAGATTAACTCGTTATGACTTCTTTTTTCGAAAAATCCGTGGACAAACATACAATTAAAAGTATAAACACGCATTACAGAGCCCATAATCGCAGGCCTAAGCTATTCTCACTCCAGGTGTATCGCAACAATACCTCGTACTACAACCCGATAGTACGGATATGTCGCCTCTACAATGATGTTTTTAAATAAATTAGTCTCTGGCGTGGCTGAGATTTCGTGGTAGTTTTAGTTGTATGCTCTATATTCTTATTTTGTTTAAATATATTAAGTATTTGAATAGTTTCCCGGCTTCACCCGATTTTAATAATTCACAAAATATAGCACGAAAATACGATTTTAAACTTGCTTGTCCCATCATTGGAATAGTAAACAGTTTTTAAGGAGTAAATTCCTCAGCATACATTGTATGACAGACTTTATTATTCGTAGGCGTGGGGTAAGTTATCGCGATTTTAAAAGACTATTTCTTTGTATTTGAAAAAAAAAGTGCAGGAAATCCCACCTGCCCCACTTGGCTTAAAAAAGATTTGTGATGGTATAGTTAGGATTTGATTCAAATACCCATCATCACATGTACATATTCAAAAACTGGTGAAATTTTGTGCTGTATTCATGTCTTTAAAAAACAGTTTTTTTATTTTGTTACTGAGTGTTGGTGCTGTCTAAATTCTGAAAAGGGGCGTGTAGCTGAAAGAGTAAAATTTTTCGACGTAGTCAGATGATTTAAATGACCTTGTCTTATGTCCCCTTGAAAGTAGTAGTAGATGGCTAAAATTAGTCATAATCATCTACTTTCAAAGGGACCGAAAGTGAGTCGGTCAGTTCGAGAGTCAATGGAAAATATCCTGTGTTCAACAGTAGATGGCCTTAAGAAAACAGGAATATTAGATGAACTATACTAACCTGACAGCTGCACACTCATTTTGCCAGTACCCAGCCGGATAAGAAATTACGCGCAAGACCAACGAATGAACGTGCCTTCCGAGGCACCGGGTTGTCATCACCGCCAACTTCCTGACTCCGAGCTGTTTTCGAGTATTTTCAAAATCGATAAACCAGAAACATTTTCGACCCGACACGGGATCCGAACCCGGGCTGCGGGGCCAGGGAACTAAACACTAACTCTTGACTCCCCAGCAAGATGGCAAATTCAGTACTTCGAATAAAAACCTGCGGAGAAAATGCAAAATTAAAGCACATCTTTTTGTTTTATTGAGACTGATTTTTTTAAAGAATTCGATCACTTTGAAAACCTGGCGACATCCTGCGACCTATAAAAAGGTCTGTTCACCGTGCAAGTGGATGTCTTATGCTGTTATTCAGATTGACTTTCATTCTAGAATTTATTCTGTCACTATGAGTGAGGGCACCATCATTCCGCTTACAGTGACACCACTCCTTTACACCACTAAGCGGACGGTTCGGACATAACGAGGGTCGTTTCCTCGGGTCCGATCAACCTTTTTTGATTGAACGACCGTGTTGGCCATAACGCGCTTATGGCGCCATCTCGCGGCTCCTTACACGATGGCGTGGCGGGGTGAAGACCCTGTGAATGTCAGGCTCGATCAAATTTTAATGATGCGATTTTGACCGTGAAAGGAGAATTGAGAAAACATTTGAAAATAAATTAAAACTAAAATATACATCTATGAAATAGTAATCAGAAATTAAACTAAGTAATTTACATATAACCTAAAGAATAAATAAAAGAAAAAAAAAAACTTATACCTACCTACTATAAACAAAAAACATCCTCTAAATTTTCGTCCGCATGGCGGCAGGGTGCCCAGGAGGCTGGCAGCATTGCCTCTTTGTATGGCCAGACTGATTCGCTGGCCGAGGTAGCTGCCAGCCCTTTGGTCACCCGAGGCCTCGATTCGGCGCGCCGATTTAGTTAGTTAGTTTGGCTGGGGTGTTTTCCGCACTTAGCCTCATGATTGGGCCATTGTGCGTATGTCCCTCCTTTTTATACTAACCAACCCAGGCTTTCCCAGAAGGCTAGCAACCTGCTCAGGTTGCAAAAGGCCTCTGGGAAAGTAGCTGGGGATTTGAGAATATTTGCTCGTTGTTCTGCCACACTTGTACACTCCATGAGCACATGATGTGGTGTTTCTTCCGCCCCCATGCACCCTCTGCATAGGGGGCTGTCTGTGGCACCTATTGTGAAAAGGTGTTTGTTTAAGAGACTATGACCAGTTATGGTGCCTATGGTTAAGCGTAGTTTGTCTCTTGGTAATCGGATGAGGTTGCGGGCAAGCCTTTTCGATGCTTCCGGAACAGCCTCCTTAGTTTGCCCGCAACCATCGCCGTTTCTCCATTCATTTTGGTGTGCTGCTTCAATTTCTTCACGTAGCCAAGTTCTTGTTTGGGCCAGCGGTAGGGGCAGCAATGGTTCCGGTCCATATACTGTAGTTGCTAATCCCCTCTTGGCTAGTTCGTCAGCTGCGTCGTTACCTAGTGAGTTACTGTGTCCTTTGATCCATTGCAGAGTTACCTCATTTGTGTTTACTTTGAGGCTAAGGGGTGGGGCTACGCAGGACGCCATCTTCGTCGCTCGTATCCCCCGCGCTCTCTGCAGGCGAACTCATCATATCGAGCCAGCTCGGACCCGGTTGGGGAGCGGCTGATGATGGTCCTGGTGTCTCACTGGGTCTTGCAGTGCTGGGTTCGGCCGGCGCGGATGCCTCTTCATGAGCGAAGAAGCGAATATATCCGCTTCCCGACATGTGGGCAATCCGACGTTCCCGATCCAGGATGGTCTGCCGCTGGTCTTCCGGGATCCCCAGTATGAGGTGGACTACCCTCTCGCTGGAGCCTGGTTCGCCTGGTTTGTCATCAGCCGTCATGTCGTACAGCAGCCAGGAGTCGACTCTGTACCACGGGTTCTGGGCACTGAGGACTCTCTGTAGCGTGCTGGAGTCGGTGATGCGGGTGTGTAGTAAAAGCCCTGCTTTGAGCCTTTTTTTCATGTCTGACTGTCTAATGACAGTCAGAGTGGTCTGTGATATTGGTGACGGTATGTTTCTAACCTTCCTCTCTAGCCAGTTAAGGGCGATCGCGTTCTCACACCACATCGCCAGCACCCCATCCAAAAGGAAGGGGCGCCCACGAAATGATGGCGCACCCGGGGACGATGGAGACAGGACAACTTGAAGGATTCTATCATCGATAGCCTCCCTAAGCTGCACTGCCTGTTCCTGCGAGAGGTCGTGCGGCGGGACGGTGATGACCCTCAGGTGCGATTGACTCGCATCTGCGTAGCTCTCCGCTTGCCTACCGTCGGTTTTTGGACGTTTGGCTTCCCCCCTTGGGGACCGAGTATAGTCCAGACGGGCTCGCTTCGTGGAAGCGCGGTCGTCCGGACCATTCCCGACCCCAGGTTGCTCGCTTGCGGGAGCAGCGGGAGCCTCCGCCTCCAACCTTCGGCCGCGGCCACCTTTCGGCTTCCGTTTACGCTGGCCTAGTTTGGGTGGTCTTGTTGGTCTTGTGGTTGTGGGTGGTAGTGGTGATGCCGTTTCATGCCGTCCTGCCTCCGCGGAGGTCACCCCCGCGGAAGTGGAGGGCACGGGCTCGCTGGGCGTTGTAGTCGCAGCGGCCGGCGTCTGTGTTTGGTTGGTACTAGGCTGGTCCACTTTACTTCCTGCATGCCCCCGAGGGGGAACGCTTTCCGTTTGGCTTCCCAGCCCTTGGTTGGTGTGTCGGTCAGTGGGCCGCGACTCTGCGGGCTGGTGGGTCACTCCCGACGCACACGCGGTGGGGTGATCACGTTGGGATTGACCCACCATCCCCCGGTTTGTCGCTGCAGCTTTGGGCTTTCGGGTTCCCTCTGTGGCACGGCCAGTGTGGCGGTTGCGGTCGGGTCGGTCTTCTTGCCCTCGGCTGCTAGCAGTTGTCGCCGGTTTGGCGGTCCCTTTGCAGGGGCGCTTCCGAGCGACAACGGTCCATTCCGACACCGTTGCAGTGTCGGCGGTGGTTGGTATGGCCTCCGCCAGACCTGAAAGGTCCAAGGGGCCTGGTTCTCCACCCGTCCTTGGTCGTCGGTAACATTTCATCTCCCAGACCCGGGTATCTGGGAGAGCCGGGCGCTAGCCGGATCGCATGGCAAACTCTTCTCATTTAAATTGTCAGACATTACGAAAAAGGGTTTGGGTAAATAGCTACAGGAGTTCCCCATATCCCTGCACCCAGGCTTTTAGAGGTTATTTAGGCCTCACGGTTCCTGGTAACCGAATGTTTTGATTGGGTTATTTACTGCCGCCCAATGTTCGGCATTGACAACTCTTTACGACTGGTCGGTGTGCGGGTGGAAGTGCACACCGAAAGCGTTGTCTGTCAGCCAACCCTCCTCTTTTCTCATCTGGGCTTGGGACCAGCAAGGGCAGAGTTAAGCGCGCCAGTTAGGCGCGCCGATAATTCTTTAAATAGGCGGCGCGCCTCCGGCCCCCACGGACCCAATGTCTCATCCCCAAACGGTGCAAATATGTAACCCTTACCGAGGGCTACATATAAGCGCCGCTTGAAGTTTTCCGCGTTAGCCGCCGCCGCACCTGCATTAGATGAGTTCGCATGGACGTGGGACGGTGCCAGTGTGTCTACGCAGGTAGCGTCCCAGACCAGCGACCTCCCCAATTTCCATGGAACAAGCGTCAATCCATCGGGCCTCTTCTCATCGCTCCGGATTAAACCTCTCGGCTCTAAGATCGCGGGTATGTTGGCGGTTACAAGAGCCCGACGGATGACGTCGTTCAACGTAGCGTGGCGCGACAAGCGGCCAGCGCTCTTGGAGCAGGAGAGTCCGTGGTGGCCGAGTTCGTCAACAGCCTCGCCGCATTGGCAACGGTGAGCCCTGTTTGTCCGAACGCCCAGACGGAGACCAACTAAAATGGATAGAAATGAGTTGCTTAGTAGGGTGCCTAGGTTTGGAGATGGTATTGCTTGCAACCAGTAGCCTGACTCTTACTCAAAGACAGCGAAGAGACGAGCGCGGTCCGTCTCATTTTCAGCAGTAGTTAGGAGATCACGCTGGATCAGGAGGCAGAGCGGCTCATCCCACTGTCTCTGTGACTGAGGAGCAACCGGTTGCACGCTCAAGCATGCCATTGACCATGCGAGTTTGGCCTCGGCCAAGTAAGCCACCTCTACGGAACCCAGTGACGGGCTAATGATTCTCCCGAAGAGGTTGTGCGTACTGTGGACCGATGACAAAAACGCAGGCAAAGAAACACTTGAAATTTTGCGGATGCCCAGGCCGCCGAAGCGGATCGGAAGGGACGCCTGGGTCCAGGCTCTCTCTTTAATGTTGCAATATAGAATTTCAGTGAGGCAGTTTTGTATCATTTGGTCTAAAGACATTAGAATATCATTGTATTGCCAAATAGGAGAGCACCGGAGAATGTATGTGAATTTTGGTACGAAGAGGCAGAAGCGAATGATAGAAAGAGCCATGTGTGAATTAATTTGATGAAGACGGTTCGATGAATTATTAAATTTAGACATCTGGTCCGATAAAAAGGTAGGGACAGCACTGCCAATGATAGGGGCTCCTAAAAGTCTAAGGCATTGATCATCGACTGTTTTTATATTGGGGGCCAGAACGTTAAATTTAGAAATAATTTCGGATTTTTTTGTGGGGTCAGTTGATTGGGGGATAAAAATTTCACACTTAGAACAATTAAGCTCGAGGCCAATAGAGGCGAACTCCGTGATTAAAGTTTGTAAGTCGGTCAGAACTGACGAAACGTCGCCTCCAAAGGTTCCGTCATCTAAATACCAAACATTAAATTCAGATTTTAGTTTTGAAATAAAAGGATGAATGGCAAGGCTAAAAATGGCAGGTCCGAGCGGGTCACCCTGTTGGCAGCCGACAACTGAATGTAAAAGATGTTGTTTATGGACAAGAGTTGAAGGGGAACTGTAGCACTGCCAAAGGTATGGGTAAATCGGTGGGATATTACTTTGGATTTCCGTGAGTAATGCACCTCGGTCTACGGTGTTGAATGCATTCTTGACATCAACCTTCAACAACACCTCGGCTCCATTGTTCAGGAGGAGGGTGCGGGTTGCATGCACGGCAGCCTCACAGCCTCCTCTCGAACCAAAACCGAGCTGCACGAGTTGGAAGGTTGATGTCAGTTGTGGTAGGATGTACAGAGCGTGTATGTGAGAGGCAGGAGAAGGCGGGTGGTCAACCACCCTCTTCTCCCCCGGTGATAAGCAGCGGACGACAGGCGCGGGGGCGCCCTCGTCCGCATTGCACCGCTTATCACCCAGCCGAACGAGGATGACCGAGCACTGACAGTCATCTTCGAGCCCCTTCCCATGAGCGGGAGGGGCGTGATGGGCCCGCCGCTGCAAGGCGGGCAAACGCCGGCGGGGAACTGGACGCAAAGGCTATGCTGATTCCCAGAACCCCGCCACCAAAGGCGATGCGGGAGTGCCGTTGGGTCGTTTAGTGGGTATACCGGGAGTCCCCGGGAGTCCCACATACCCCATCCGTCCCCCGACGGGTGGGGATGCGTTATGCATTTTTCCCAGCGAAAAAAAAAAAAGGATGTACTTGCACCCCCTCGAATGGAGCACGCCTTGTCGTGGCGAGGGGGCTCAGTAGCCTGTCGCAGTCCAGCGGCGGGTGAAGCCAAGATGCTCCGTGGAGAGTGCCGCTGCGTCTGTTCCCGTATCGGGCGGCAGTGGCCATAGTGAGTCGCGTCTGTCTTGCATCGAGCGGCGGCTCACTAAAAGTCGTTGGACTCCCGGCACCTCTCTGGTTTATCAGAGGAGGCAGGGGATGTCCTGAGGACTTTGGTCCTCTGGGCGAGCTCGGCGTGTATCTGCCGTCGGGCGTGGCTCGCCTCGTCGGGAGGGTCTTGGACAGACGGTGTGGGGACACCTCTGTCCAATCACAAGGGATCCTCCTGAGGCGCCAGTGTGCCGTCGGGAGTGGGATCGCCCCACTCCGTGGAGATTTTAGTGGGTATACCCGGGGGCGAATCCGGGGGAGTCCCACACACGCCCCTCCGTTCCCCGACGGAGAGGTACGGTGCGTAAACTGCATTTCCTGACGTTAAAAAAAAAAGGATGTACTTGCAGCAGATTTTGGACACTATACGCCAGATTGTGGTACCCACAGCAATTGGCCGAATACCACCGTCCTTCTTTTTAAGCGCGCACAGGTTTGCACCGTAAAGGAGACTGGTTATGCAGTTGGGTACTTTTCCGGCTAGCATAATGTTGCATAAGCAAGTAAGATCCAACAGAAGGGCCCTACCGTTGTCTCCCGTGGCCCCACACACGAGGTCTTTGTAGTGCTGGGGAGTGAGCCCGTCGAGGTCACCGGCAGAGCCATTCTTGAATGACATGATGGCTGCAAGTACATCCTCCGGTGTGGCTTGTGGTGTGGGGTCAGCTGCCTGGGGGGGAGCGGGAAGGTGAAATGAGGCGGATAGCTGAGGGTGTTTGCTATGTAGGGCTGATAGAGTCTCTGCAGAGTCAGGAGCGACTTCGTCATCGGAGAAAAGCAGCTTTGCAGCTCCTTTCAAATCACCATCGCTTATTTTACTTTAAATTTTTTTAATAATATTAAAGTTTTTCTTTTTATTAATACTTTGTGGACCGAATGGAGGAAATACGAAATGAGAGTTCGAACAGTTGTCTTTAATTTTTTGGGTGAGAGAGCTGCTGCTGCTGCCGTCATTTTTTGGAGCATGAAGGGTACAGTAGAAAAATATGAAAAGTTGTTCCCAGCTATCCTTCGAGTTCTCATTAACCACTCTTCTAATGTGCTTAGGGAGCTGGCGACTAAGATTCGGGCTCCCCGAGGAATCCTTTTAATCAAGGGGTAGTTGGCTCTTAGAGTACTTAGTTTCTGCCAGAGCGGAGTTGCTCCATCACTGACTAACGATGTTGAGGTCAACTGTGGTTCATTCGAGGAGGGGGCCGGAGTACTCACTTGGACTGTATTTTTATGCGTTTTCCCCACATGTATTTTTAGACCTCGCGCTCCTCGAAAATAACGCGGCTGGGAACAACGGTCACATTTTAAGTATAATTCCGATGACGGATCGCTGTCGGGTTGACTGGCGTGGTCTGCCTGTGTGGGCGTCTGGGACATAGGCTCTCAGCTTATTTACAATGGTATTTATCCTATAAATAGCATCCAAAAACAGTAAAAAATAAACAGCGTACAAAATATTACACACTGACACTAGGTTTGGCAGTTCAAAGCAACGGTTGCGAAGGCTAGCCGATGACAGACCCGAAGAGCGCTCGAAGGGTGGCCGAATGGTGGCCGAAGTCGGGCGGTCGATAACGACGTCAGGTTTCTGCTACGCTTCGGTCTTCCTTCGGGAAGTTTCGGCTACATTTGTTGTAGCAACCATTTGGGTTACTGTGGCAACCGAGAATCGGTTTCTAGGCAACAGATTTTCTATGATGGGCCATCTGTCAAATTCTATGTGGCTTCAGATAAAATAAAAAGTTGCGCAGCACGAAAATAGCACCGCGCATGGGCCAGTCTCCATGCACGCCAACTTCTGCCGAGGCGCTTTACACTTTTTAACCGGACACGGCACAAAACAGGCACTGCGCGAATTTTAAATTAAATTATAAACCATTTCATGTGACAATGACAGTCAATGACAATGACAATTTCAATCAATGCTTCTTGATTATGTTTGCCACAACAATTGTAATAAAGTAGAAATTTTTTCGTTGGTCGGTAATAATTGTAATAATTGGAGAAAAACTACATGTTTTGGAGAGCCACAAATGCCTGTAAGCAATAAAAATTTTTTGACTTTTTAACCTAGTGAGGGTGAAGTCGGTTCAATCTAATACAAATACAAATACTTTATTTTGTAGGTAACAGGCTTTTTAGGGTTCCGTAGCCGAATGCCAAAAAAGGGAACCCTTATAGTTTCGTCAAGTCTGTCTGTGTGTCCGTCCGTATGTCACAGCCGTTTTATTCTGTAACTATAAGCATCACACTGTTGAAATTTGGTACCGCTTTTCGATTCTTGTACAAAAAATAAAAAATAATGACATTTAAGGGGGGCTCCCATACATGAAACTAAAAACCAAAAAAATTTTTTTTAGTCAAACCTATAATTGTCCCTATCTATGACAGGTCTTTAAAAATGACATTGAGGTTCTTTAAATCATTTTCTTTTATAGTCTAACGTTTGATAGATAGACGCTTCCAAAGTGGTAAAATGGGCGTCCTCCCCCATCTAACTTCTAAATTAAGCGAGTGTAATAAAAAAATATGTAATGTAGATCTTAACAAATACTTTCAACGAAAATTGGTTCGGACGGGATCGAATGAGAAGTTTTTGAGATATAACACATTTTAAACAACCGCAAACATAACTTTGTACTTCATACAAACACTATGAAAAACAAATTTATTTTCTGTCCACCAAATTTTGTGGTATTTTACTAAGTGGATTCCCTAATTCAGTTTAAGTTTGCACGAAACCCTAAGTGCGCGAGTCCGACTCGCACTTGGCCGGTTTTTACATTTGAGGATATATAATATTGATACAATTGAGGATTTCTTAAAATATATTATTATTAAATTTTGAAATTTTATGGTTTTATTATTTTATTAAATCAACAATTGACTACACACATCAAAAGTGTCTAGGGATCAACATATATTTTTGCAATAACTTTTCTTCGATTAATATTAATTAAAATTTTCTTTAAGGATTGATCAAATAAAGTGTTTTCGTTTGTCTACAGTAACGATAAACCAAGTCACCTTGCATTAATAAAGAAATTTGCCATTTTCCTAATAAAGGGATTTTTGACTTTTGAACCACTAACATTAAAGTTTGAAAAAAAGACTGAAATAACAGTTTTGTTTAAAATTTTATTGGGTAACTTGAACAATTAATAATCCGTGTTTCTACCGCGAACACTAACAACACAAGAACATCGGTTTGGCATACTCAAAATGAGTTCATCCAAATCACGCTGTGGAATGGCCGCCCATGTTCGTTGCAACAACAAAAAAAGGTCTTCTAGCGACTGGATACCCTCCATATTCGGCAGAGCTCTTCTCTGTAGCATATCCCATGCATGCTCAATCGGGTTCAAGTCTGGCGACTGAGCACGCAAGGGCAGGACATTGATGTTAGCTGCGGCGAGAGCCTGTCTTACAACTCTTGCGGTGTGCGGTCGTGCATTATCATGCATTAACTGAAATAAGGGACCGATTTGCACTTGACGTCTGATACAATCGTCTCAGCATAAATTTGAGCGTTAAGGTTGCCTCTGATCCGAATCAAATCAGTTCTTCCGCCGATCCAAATACCCGCCCATACCATGATGGTTCCACCACTATAAGGACGCTGTTGGCGTCCAGGGGTTCTCCAGTGTCGTATAAGTCTTGTATCCGGTCTCATACCAAAATGAGACTCATGAGAAAAGCACACGAAACGCCATTGTTCTTCTGCCCAATTTCTGTGTTCAAGAGCCCATTGATATCGAATCCTACGATTGTGCATTGCTATAGGTGATACCCGTAGCGGTCTTCGGGAATGAAGGTTCATTTCATGCAAGCGGTTTCTGACTGTTTGGTCGCTAATTAAGTTCCCTGAAGAGTGATGAAGCCTCACGGCTAACATCATGGCGGTTATTGTTGGAGCTCTTCGAGCTGTGATTTGAATGTATCTGTCTTGCAGCAATACCGTCCTCTATGGCGCTCAGCCACGGTACCAGTGCTTCGGTAACGTGTCCAAAGTCGACTGATAACACTCTGACTTTTATTCAGAGCTAAAGCCACAGTACGTTGCCGGGAACCAGATTCTATCATTCCCACGGCTCTGAGCATTTCTTCCCTGCTTAAATGACGTCGCCGCTCCATAATAACGTTGGTTTTAATCAGACAGCTGATTTTCATCTTTTACTCGAATTTGCTTGACAGTTCCTGTTTCAAATTATGAAATGCACCAAAAATAATCCATATAAATTTATAAAATCATAAATTTATTACAAAGCCACATCTCAATCTCAAGAAATCCGCATAAAAATGCTTGATCCCTAGACACTTTTGATGTGGGTATATTCAGTTAAAGCCCAAGTCTCATCGTAGCTCCATTTTTGTAACATTTCTGTCAGACTTTTCTTACAACTATAGCTATTTATACACAGAGTAAATGTTAATTATTTTGTTAACTTCATTAAAGAACTTCGCAGTTCATGCTTTAAACTGTCACCCAGCGTTGGTGGTTCTAATTTTAGGTGTGAAAACTACCCTGTAGTTTCGTCTTCTGGAAAAATTAAGTACTTTCATAAGGCGAAGTCGTATGAACTTTTAGAACAAAGCTTAGAATATAGAGCTGCCGAACTTTCAACGTGTCACAAGTTCTAGTTTAAGGAACTTAAGCAGGTAGTGTCAAACAATCTACCTGTGCAGAGCCACAGGCTTATTGAAATTGAATTTCTCTTCTACTCGTTACTTTTTGTTTGGAATTTCTTTACAGTACGGGCTCGTCATGTCATTGAACTTGCAAAGAGGTAAGCTCCATGCCTTTCAATCTAAGCAATATGCTTTTGTGTCTGGCATTTCTGCCATTTCTGCAAGCACTCTAACGAACTGCTGACGATAAAGGTGTTAGCACATCGTCATGGTTACAAGAAAATTAATAAGAATATTACTCTGAATTTTGCTGTTGAAGTATGTAAATGATAAATGAGACAAAGCATACGGAAATATAAAGAGCAAAAGCAATAGTCTTGCGTTTCGATTAAGTCCTTCAGGTCTAGCAAAAATTTATTTACACATGAAACGCGGCTAATGGGAGGTTATCGGTCCTTGAGGAAAAGATAACTCTTTATTGCACAACAGATAGGTTACCTACTAATTCGTTTAGAGGAAATTTAAAATTTAGGCGGTCTTATCGCTATAAGCGATCTCTTCGAGATGACCTTTGGGTAAAGAAATAATGAGCACATAGGAACGGGTATCTTGAGCATAAAAGATCAAGACAATCCAATAAATTAATAATAGAATTATATTTCTTTAACATTACTATAAAAACACAACAGATACTATTATTACAGACGACTACTACTACTAATAAACCTTTGCATATTTTGTTATTTTGTCTTTCTATGTGAAAATCGAATTCACAGCCTGTTTCGATATTTTTGCTACTGCAAGCGGAAGAAAGTATCGTTTTGATCAACTACTGAATACTTGAAACCCAGAATATAATATCTTGTAACTCAGCAAAACAGAGTTCTCACAATAAGATCAGCCGCAAATGCAATAGAATCGGTAGATCGAGCTCGATCGTGCCACAATGGCTGTGTAGATAAAGTAGGCTCACTGCAATTTTGTTTATATTATTCGTCTAGTCTTCTTATATCTTTCAAGATTGTCTGTGTGCTTTTGAGGCATTGCATGCTTTTACGTGCTAACCTCAGTATCTTTGATTAATTGTGGGGCGCTTGTCTCGAGTTAGCTGTAGGCGGTGATAAACATGCCTGTAAAACGGATCAGGAACTTGTGGCATATGTGTGAAATTATAGCAGTTTGCCTCCTCACATGCCTATATTCATACTGCTGATAATCTCACGCGCCAGTTTCACAGCCCCCCGCGTCCCTCATATTGCATGCCGGTAAGCGTAAACCTACATAATACATCTGCTTATATTATTAATTCGCCAGCTATCTTATTTTGAATCTGAAAATTCATTTCGTCGACGTCAACGTTTTTTGCAGCCAATATAACTCTTTCGCTCAACCATACATGATCTCTGTAATTTTGAGCAATGTTTGGTAAAACCTCGCTGAGTTCGGTCTTAGTTTCAGTAAAGTGACAAAAAATAGTAGGAAATGTGATGTATCCAGACGATGAGTCAACAGGTATTTTGCCATTACCAATATCGAACAATTGTTTGGAAAAAACTTCTCCAGAATGGTCGTTCTGCAATTCGACTCGCATGTTTGTATTTAATTTGAGCGTTTTAACGTCTTTTCATAAAATGGATGACTTTAAACATGCGTTAAGTTCGTCGGCTGGCGTTGATCGTGGTATTACTGGTAGTGTTTGACGAAAATCACCTGCCAATAAAATTGCACCACCAAACCGGTTCTGGTTCTTTCGTAAATCTTGCAACATGCGGTCTAAGGCTTCCAAAGATTTTTTTTGTGCCATCGTGCACTCATCCCAAACTATTAATTTGCTCTGCTGCAAAACTTTGGCCATCGCAGAATTTCTCGAAAGGTTGCAAGATGGTGTTTCATTAATTTGCATGTTCAACGGCAATTTGAGCGCGGAATGAGCTGTTCGACCGCTTTCCAACAACGTAGCTGCAATACCTGATGAAGCAAGTGCAAGTGCGATACCATTTTGCGATCGAATGGTTCCCAAAATCAATGTTATTAAAAACATTTATATTTATATATAATTAATTATATAAGCAGATGGCACGGGCAAGGAGCTGGCATGCAAGTGTGCCGGCTACAGGCAAATGTATCGCCACCTTACCGCAACACTTTTTAATTGGACCTGTAGTTACTGAGATCAGTGCGTTCCAACTTTTATAGAGATTAGATCAGAACGCGAATACCCATGTTTTTCGGTGCTTACTGAATGTGATTTAGTTATGACACCACTGGATCGAATGCACTCGCTGCATTGTCCGATGCATTCGGTGCAGCGTGTACCAATACGATGCTGGAGTATTGGTTGCGTGGATCGAAGAGGTAAAGTTAAGGTAAAAGAGGAGGTACGGTTGGATAAATATGTTTATGTTTATTTCTTGTATTACTGGATCTTAATGGTTAAGGCCTATCCCAGTGGATCTTCATGGCATAATTTAAAATTAATATACTACGGACTGCTATGGCCATATTTATTTGATTCTTCAAAATGTTTGCATCTTTTTACTAGGCAGCCGCAGCAGCATTTAGGGCCTATAAAATTTGCCACAACTGATATATCCGACAAGAAATACTTAGATACCATTTTAAAAATCAAACTTCTAATGTAAGACTAGCGGTCCTCCGTGACTTCGTCCGCGCGTTTAGAGTTAGCTACCTCCCCTTCCATCGCAGCGTGATGTTTTATAGCTTAAAGCCTTTCTCGATAAATAAGCTTTTCAACACTAACATTTTTTTTTAAAGCGGTCTAGTAGTTTCTGGGATTAGCGCGTTCAAACAAACAAACTCTTCTGCTGTATAATATTACTATACCTATAGATTCAAAACCTGTCTACCCACATAAAACGAACTCAAATCTTGTTTGTAGTATAATGTAAAAACTTGATTAGTTCGCCTTCACAGACGAATAGCATGGCTTCTTCTCGTAGCTCAAAAGCTAATTAGTCGCTTGAAAATGGCTTGAAGCGTCAATTTAATGTGTCTCGACTAACTTCCTAAATGTTTACATGAGGTAGACAGTATCATCTTACAAATTCTGACGAAAAATGCCGCTGCGGCATGAGCGGTATGCGCACCATTATATCAAATACGAGTATGAGGATTATTTTCATACAACTTTTACTTTACCCAAGGTACATTGCAGACTATTAGATCCTGTCTAAGTAGCAGTTTCTATTCAACGTAAATAGCGGAATAAGATTGAGTAGTACTGGTAAAAATGTATGTGTATCGTAGACTGAGTAGGCCAGGATAATGGATTTACTTGGCTCTATTTTTGTAAGCGTATTGTCGATAGGCTTTCTTCTTGCTTCCACGTATAATAAACTGAGGGACAATGAAAATGGTTTAAAAGAGCCTTAGACTCGACCGACTAAGATCGGTTATTGAAATTATATAAAAAAAATATGAGCGCTGTTAAAAAAAAACAGTTTTACAATAAAAAGTCATAAAGTCAAACAAGTAATTTATTTATGCAAATAGGCCCGGCTCACTGGGGGCACTTTTACCGTCCCAATAAAAACCCTACCACAGCTTCGGGACAACTCGACAACGACAACGGAACTCAGTCACTATCGTCAATGCCTCAAAAGGTTTACAATGTTTGTAGTGATCATGCAAGTCCATAACATTATTATCTTTTCATTAATCGATAAGTTTACAATGTGTTCTGGTATTTTATGGATTTTTTTAAAAGATATTTCCCTATGAAAGAATTACCAACATTTCGAAGCCTGAATTGTGAAATAGCAATTTTATTCTTATTCTTAGAATTATAATTGTATAGATCACTTTTTTTTGTGTATGAATGTATTTTTTTTCGTACATACATTAAATTTTCATAAATATACTGAGCGACTACAGTTAATATTCTAATTTCTATGTAGATACTTTCTCAATACGCTTCATATATATACTCTGATCTTATATTCATATTCATATTCATTTATAATATCTTTAATTAGATAAACCAAAATGACAGCTTCAATCGCACTTTTTATTTTTTAATGTTGCAAGCGTAGTGCAATAGTGTTGTAACAATGCAATTGTGAACGATTAATTGAATTTGTGATACGATTTTTCAATTTCGTGATTCTTCTTATTTTGATAAATAATACATGTAAAACGTAGAATACAATAACAAAGAAACGTAATACATAAATATTTTTTCTAATAGGTAAAAAATTAAGCTCCTTCACATGCAATACCACTATTTTGTATGACTTCAACCTATTTTAACTATTTACTACTTTCTATAAATACACTATTAGAAATTATGATATTATTTTCCAGGTAACATGATCTTATAACAAAACTTGTTTGGTATTTTTTTGTAATACATAACTATTTTATTTTATGTAAATAATTTTCTGCACAACACAAATTCAAACTATGTCCAATTAATTATTCTATAATCATTTAAAAGCAACAATTGAATCAGAATTGAATTTGTCGAATATTTAGGCACATCACTATTTTTATATTACGAAAAAGTGGCAGCCCACCAAATGTCATTTTGGTCTATCTTATTAAAAATCAGAGTGTAGAAATCAGCCTTTGTTCTGTTGCCATAGAGACTTGCTTTATTGGATTAAATATTTCAATTCCATGTATCGATATCATATGACGACGACGTCCGTGGTGTACTTGCTAAGCACCCTGGTTTCAAGACGTCACCGCTCCGAGGTCCCAGGTTCGATTCCCGGTCGGGTCAAATATAGAAATCATAATTTTCTATATGTCACGGGTCTGGGTATTGTGGTACCACCGTTGTGTCTGATTTCCATAATAAAAATGCAATTAGCTACTTACTTTGGAATAAGAGCAATGTATGTGATTGGTGACCAATATTTATTTATTATTATTTATTTATATGTAAATTAGGCAAAAAAATAAGTATTTTTCTTTTGAAAAGCTTAGTATTGATATCGCTTTTTCGTGTGATTCGCCTGGTTCGATTTTATGAAACTTACACTGTACCATAAGTTAAATAATAACTGATTGAATTAAAAAAACAATCATCTTGATATGACTTCTCGTTTCCGAGAAATCCGTGGACAAAGTTACTTACATACTCATACGAAATTTAGCACACGTGTTTGGAAGCCTTAAAAGATTAACATATTCAAATATTATAAAATTTCAACCATATCACATATATCAATAAAAATTGATTACCTCCTTTTTTCGGAGTCGGTACAAAAGTTACCCATTTTTTAAAGCTAGGAATTTTCCTGCTGATTGTGTGTACGCCAAGCAATTTGTTTTCTAGCCGAAGAGTAGGCAAACACCGCGTCATTCGATTGGGTCGACCCAACAATTACAAACCTGAGATACTTCGCTAAATTGACATTTATCTTCCTTTGTTTTTATACCTGCCATCCTTCTTACTCCTTCCAGGATGGTAGTGGGAGCGTGCGAAACAGTTAGAGCCGAATATATGGACGACATTTTTCAGCGTAGCATCTGCAGTAGGCTAGTATGTATACCCTTTATTTCTAGCGCTCAATTGAATTCGATATGATGTCGCCAATCTTTGCTATCACAGAGAGTAAACTAATACGATGCATTAATTTGAACTCATCCTTTTGGTCTCTATCAACATCGAAAAAAAAACTAAACCGCCTTCACAAAACGTTTAAAATAACGCATTTTCCCTTTACTAATGAAACGTTGTTTTAAGATTTTTAATCAGGTTTAAAGGCTTTTTTTTTCTTATTTTATGTTTTTTAGTAATATAACACATATTAATATATATCTTAAAAACCAGACCGATTTTGATCAAAATTAATACTTTAAGTCGAAATATATCCAATCGAACTAAAAAAGGAATCATCTTGCTATGACTTCTTATTTTCGTGAAATCTGTGCACAACCATACATACTCTTACCAAATTTTGACCACATGTTTGTAGACCAACATACTCAAAATATTATCTTATTCCAATAATATCACATACATACACTTTGAATGGATTACCTCCTTTTTATGAAGACGGAATAAAATATAGCTGCAGAAAATAATAGTGTGACCTGAAGTTAAGTAAATTCAATCCATATACTTGTAACTATTGATTGAAAGAGCGATCGTCTTCTTTCATACACGTACTCTCATCTCCTTGAAATAATTAAAGAACACAGGATTCTAAACAAAGCAAGGATTTGAAGTGGAACAAATTGAGATTCTTATTACCTATGTCATGCCATGAAAACTCTTTAGAAGCCTCTAGGAAAATCTTAAAACGATTGGATATCTGTAACCGTTGACTCCTATACTGATTGATGCAACAATTAATATTTGGTGTATTTGCAGGCCCGTTCATAAAATTAATGTTCTTATACTAATTATATGGGCCTGCCCGAATCATGTGACGCTTTTTGCCATGTCATGTGAGTACGTAATGATTACTCTGAAGACATTTTTCAGGTTCCGTATATGGATCGACTGAAATTTTAGTCTGGTCCATGTTTCAAATCAGAATGTCCTCCAACAAATTTACTTTTAAAAAGTCTCTCCGCACCCACTATCTTAACCTTGGCTCTCTTCAGAATTAACAGCCATTTTCTTTTATTTGTGTTCTTTGGATATTGTCATTATCATCGGCTTTATCATTCATAATTTTGTATTTATTAAGTTTATGTATTCTTTGTATGTTTATTATTCTTTTGCTTATGTATCCTATTATATATTTGTGTAATATTAGTATGTATGTTTATGTTAGTGCATTTTACTTCTTTTTCTTACCACTCTTCTCACATATTATTAATATTCCGCCACTGATTAAACTCTCTGCATTACGAGGTGGTTGACTGGTAGAGAATGCCACTAGGCATTAAGTCCGCCAATTGTACAAATTACAGTGCAATAAAGTTTAAATAAATAAATAAATGTTTTGGACAAATTTTGGTTGTGCAATAAAGTGTTAATAAATAAATAAAAATGAAAAATCCAAAGCAACATTAATAATTTCAATATTAATATAGGTATTTAAGCATTTCATCTAACAGTCTTAACTTTTAAGCCCAAGGCGACAAAGGAACATGAAATTTCAGATTTTGTCAAAACTTAGGTGCAGATGTATTCTAGTCCCATTTTTTTATTTTTATATTAACTTATTAATAGATTCACTAAGGGAATAAAGTAATGTCTAACGGCACGGGCGTCATCTTGAGTCACGAGTGAAACATAAGGTTTATAATTTTGACTCAAAGCGAAGCGAAGGACTAGCAGGACTAGAGCACTAGAGGGTTCTAGTTTAATAGACAATCCTAAGTGTAGCGAGAGATTTAGGCTGGCCAAAGACGAAAAATACTTTATTCCCGGAGTGAATACTCTGCTTTTCGCTTCTTTTTGCGCGGCAATTTATTATCGATCATCTACCAAGTGCATAATAATTTTCACTTTAACGCATGTAATGCGCTGTATTAAATCATAAGTTACCATAATGTAAATACAATTCAGTTTAGCAAGTATCTCGAACTGAAAATAAAACTGCCCGTCCACCCTTTTTCCAAATGGCTTACTCACCAAATTTAAAAGATGTTACTATTATTTTCTGTAAAACAATACTTTTCTTTACGATTGCGAATGTCATTAATAATAATTAATGACATTCGCAAAGACAAAAAAAACATTTTATTAATATAATAAGATTTATTTATAACTTTAAACACATTCTTTAATTGACATAGTCATTATTGTATTTTCAAAACAATAATAATTTTCCATGAAAAAAAAAAGTCAATGAAATATGGTGATCCGTGTATAGCCGAATTTGTTTTTCTCTTTGATGTCGAGGAATAAAAAATAAATTCAGACTTGTGATTGTAGATGTGATGATGAGTTAAAAAGTAGTTTGAAGAGAGATGAAAACACGGAGATATCAATGAATGCCAATACTTGATAAAAATATCGATCGTATTTTCTCGCAGAATAATAATAGTGGAATAACGCATCCATACCCATGTCACGAAAAATACCACAGGCTAAGTTTGATACTTTAAAGTGTCACATTGACACGATTTATGGCGGGCACCCGAACATTTTAATTAATTGTTAAAAATAACATTAGTTCTATATTTCTTGTCAACGATTCTACTCAAGATTTTTAATGTTTAACTAAGAAAAATATGGCCAGCTCTTTTATTTTAATAACATGATATGACTCAATTATTTATGACACTATGTCTGACCGTAGCTATTAATACTAAATTACTTTCTGTCCTAGGGATGGAAAAGCAATTTTCCACCCTGTTATCTACAAAGGAAAGTTCTATTTTCCATACAGGAGAGATAAAAAGTACTTTGTTAGACACATTGTATAATAGTCTGTTGGTATATTCCTTTTTTAAATGGTTCTTTAATTATTGTAAGGTTAATAAAGTATAATATTTTGCACAGGCTGGCCTTAGTGTCCCTGTAGCACAATGAGTACGGTTAATTAAGCCATACTTTTCTAAGTATTGGGTTTTAGTAGAAGGAAATTTCCACATGCGTCCAAAATTTCAAGTAATTTTATGATATGTCGGTCAGTTTCAATAAATAAATAAATAATAATAATAAATATCCTTTGGACATTCCCACACATCGCCATCTAGTCCCAAAGTAAGCTACTCAAAGCTTGTGTTATGGGTGCCAGACAACGGATATAATACTTAAATACTTTTTGTTTGTAAATACATACATGATACCCAGACCAATACAAACAGATATGTTCATGCACACAAATGTTTGTATTGTGCGGGGGTCGAACCCGCAACCCGCTGCATAGTAGGCGATTTCTCGACCACTACACCAAACGGGTCTTCAAATAACTTCGGCTTGATAGATTATCCATTAGTATTTCATACATAAACTTACTCGTACATGAACCGCCTGAAATATACACTGATCCTGATATGACAAACGCAAAAGATTGAATGAATGTACTTGTAGCCCAAACTCCTTGTCTGCAATCTCTTCGATTTTCGATCTTTAAAAAAGAGCTCGTCACTAAAAGTTGCCGTCAAACTGCATGATCTGTTTGATCTAATTGTGCTTGCTCGCTAATTTTTGCTAATCCCTTTTAAGTCTCAACGCAAAAACTGTAATTTGAGTGTGCAGGATGTTTTTCACGAGGCACAGTCAGCTGTGGCCGCGAGACTTTAACGATCCCGGGTTAATGCCAGCCTTTATCTCGTCTAAACATGCCAACATTGCCGAGTTGCCGGTTTGACGAACTTTATTTTGTACCGTTACTTTGCAAGTGGGGGTAAGAGGTTTATTTTGTGGAGATGACACTTGAAACAGACATTGTAAAAGAGATCTTTTCTGTCTGCTCTGCCACTCGATCGTTTGATATGCAAGAGCGTAGTGCTTTTGTGACAAAATTGCTTGAGAAGCCTTGTGCTGTCTTCTTGCTTTTATTGATAACCATCTTATGAAAATATTATACAAAAAAAAATCGTATCTGAATTATTTTATTTAGTTCAAAGATACAAGCTTTCATACAGTAAAAAGTGTTATTTTCTTAGATGGAATTACAGTTGCGTAAGTAATTAGAGCATTGATTTCTGGCTTTGTTAACTTATAAATCGAGTTTCAAATGTTGTTTTAATGGAAAGCAGGCCGAAGGAAGAGTTCCACATACAAGGTCTATTACTTTTTGCCCCAATTAATAGCTTCGTTTCCCTCTTTTTTCTCTTCAACATAAACTTTTGGTGCTTCACTTTTCTCCTCCTTAGTGTGTTTGCATTTGTGATCTTTCCAGTGGTGAAGGTCTATTCCTGGGATCTTCTTGCAGGATACTATCTCGTTCCTGCAAATATACGTAAAATGTGATCAGTGTATTTGTTTAGTTTTTCGAAGTTGGGCTAACGTAGGTAGGCTATGCCTATATTTAGTGGTCACATGCGGGTCTGCGATGTCTGGGATTTTCTTCAATTCGTGATTTTGGCGTAGTAAATTAACTATTCGATAGCAGTGTCGTAAATTAACTCACGGAGCTATTTACCAACAGCTATTTGTGGTCTTGTAATATCATGATTGGTATCAATGCTTGTAGAGCCATAAATCTTACAAATTAATATCATAATATGATCTAATCATTCCTAAGTCTTTCATAGTTGGTTTTAAGAGTGGGTCAAATAATTTCATAAGTAAAAATTACTTACCCCTCGCCAGGGTTGTGGAACGCCCGTGGTTGGATCTTGTCGACTTGGTCCCCGTTGTCGCAGAGGATTCTAGCATTACTGGTTTTTCTCACTTCGTTCAGTTGAGCTGGTAAAAGAAATAGCATTTGACATTCAACATTTCCTCCCGGAATTGCTTTGGAGTTTAATGTTGAATTATTAAAACACAAAATTTAGTAATTATATTCTTAGTCAGCGACAGAAAATAAATCCTAACAAATTATACACAATTTAGGTACCACAAATATTTTCAATTGCTCCAGTATAGCACTAGTCGCAATAGCTACAAAGGTTTGGTTTTCACACAAAAAGTATTTGTAAAAGAATGTCCCAAAACGTGACGATGGCAATAAACAGTGATTGCGATCCTCAGTTATAAATTATGTCCCAGTCAGGTTAGCTGTTGCTAAATTTAAACAAAAAATATCTTTGTTACCCAAAGTCAAAGACGTGGGCAGGTCTCCATGCTCAAAGAAGTGTCTGTCGGAGCGTCTGAACTGCACGAGGGTCCTGGCCATGATGCAGAAGAGCGTGGGGCCGACGTAGCTGCCCGCGACCAGCTTTTCGCTGTATATGGCCGCCATCAGGTCCACGTCATCTACCTCCTCGTATATGCGCCGGAGTTGCTCCACTTTCTATTTGTAATAAACTTCTGGGTAAAATTCACTAAGTCTTAACCTACAATTTTCATAAATATCTTGGTATGAAATCTTGTTCAAATCCATTAATTGTTGATTCCGTCTCGTCTCGCTCAAAAAACTAATATCGGTAAGTTTTATCTGACATTGAACCACGCAAAATACTAGACGTGCCTATCTTTTAATAAATACGCACCTACATATACCATGATTCTAAGTCAATAAATGAATTGAATGGAATTGACGGTAGGTACTCTCTCGGTTACCTCTAAACACTTACTCCTCGTAGATATGTGTTTCGATTTCGACTATTTAGCACTCTACTTATGCTAAAATCGTACCGATGAAAGTAGCATCCTGTCTTTTGAATGACATCTTATTTCCTGCGCTCAATTCACACGATTTCCCCTGAATATTCATTTTGTTTTTAGTAGCATTTACAAAACTTTTAACATTGTAACAACTTCCCTTCTTTTATTGGATTCAAATTATATTGATTTTGTTAAACGACTTTGTCTTGCACTTACATTGTTGTTGGATTACTTTGACTGAAGACAAAATGTGCTTGTAAATGTACGATTTTAGGACAACATATTTCTGATTTTAAAAATACCGGCACTCATTGTATATGATAAAAGAGGAGTACAATGTCTTCCCAAGAACTTTATATGTAATATTACTCACATCAGGGTAAATGGTATCGTGTAGGTCCTCGAAAGTATGCGCCACGGGCAAGCCGCATATCTTGCGGTACTCGTTGTAGGGCGGCAGCCCCTGGTCGCGGCCGCGCATGATGTCAATCGCGGTCAGGTCTGCTGCGCTTTGCAGCTCGTTGAAGACTCGCTCCGCTATCTATAGGCATAAAGGAAGACCTTATTGATAATGTCAAAAAACAATAATAAATGGCATGTGATTATGTGTTAAATAGGAATCTAATTATCATTTTCGAGTATGCTGGCATAACACTTTTTTTGGTTATTTGTGTTAACAGATGAAAGTTGCAAAATGCAGCATTTGCCTTGTCAAAGGAAATGCTTTAACTTAGCGTGGGTTTTAAATTGATAGTTAACTAAACAAATGTTAATGATTGAACTAAAAAAATAAAAACAAAACTACAGTAATCAATTGATCAAAAATATATTACTATACAAAAAGCGTGGGGGGCTTGATTTCGATTGTGGTAAACATTTTATCAATAAGTTACTAAAATATCTGTGGATATCATAACAAGCACCCCACACTTTTTGTAAAATAATATGAATTTTTCAATTGGTTACTGCAGTTTTATTTTTAATTTTTAGTTGAATTAGTTTTAAATGCGTGTTTTTTTAGTTTTTTAAGCTATAATTTATTTTTCAGTTTTTTGTTTATCAGATTTGATTCCTCCCTTATCGACTGTAGATGCAGGAATCGGAATTGACACAGAAGTAATCGGGAGTAAGAACATATTTTAAGGAGAGCCTGAGAAACGGCTACCACAGCCGAGGAAAGCAGCAGGCGCGCAAATCACCCACTCTCGTATTGAAAAGGAGGGATCCACAGAAAACTACGTTAACGTATCTGCTTCCGTTGTGCTGTGTCGAGTGCCCGAGCGAAAGATTACCCTTTGCAGTTTCGGACTTACGTCCGAAACTGCAGACATGCGCAGATCACACGATAGCTGTATCTTTCTTACTCTCTTACAGAGGATTCACGAAAGAATTTATTAATCCTGGCGGTTCTTATAAGGATATTGGGAAACTGTTGTTAAATTATTGCATTGTCATACGTCCTTGATACGTGTGCAAAGTTTCAAATTAATCAAATTTCTGGAATCGGCCAAATTAATGCTCAAAGATTCCATTACATACATATATACAACCCAAGCTAATACAAGCGTGGTAATAACATTTCAGTGGTTCCATGATTCAGATATAAAATAATTGCTCGCTTAAAGGTATGAATAACATTTAAGACTAACATCAGGCTCAATCGTGTAGTCAAACTTGGCAGCTGGTTGCCGGAAGGAACCCTGGGTGAGGTCAGCTTCAGTGTTGTTGAGCTCCAGGATCCCGGGTCGGAATTCGTCGTCTACCGTCGTGCGGGTGCCGAGGTAGTGGCCCTTGTTGCTGTATAGACTGTAAAGCAAGTAATATACATACATTTTGGTGAATAAAACAAAGTATATTTAGAAATTCTTGTCAAATTGTGTAGTATCATACTGAAAAAAGAATGAAGGTGACCTTCAATACTATTACAACTTTTCCTTTAAGGTCATTCGAAATCTGAAAAAGAATTTCTGAATGTCCTCTATCCTTGATGATGCCTTTTTTAAATACTTTGATGACTTCGATGTAAAATTTGTCCTCACATTCCTCCAACTAGTATTGAAAATCTATCATATCTTGTATATCGTCACTTCCATAGACTGTTGATTGAGGAGTCGTTTTCAACAAGAAGTGGTAGAAATTACTATCTTTATTTGTGGTGGTTTGTATTTAGGTAAAAGTGTTCTGTTTAAAATGCTTGGAAACTTATTTTCATGTTTCGTAGAGCACGTAAGGTATCAAAAGTCTAGGAAGTCTGGCATCGTGGTTGGACTTATATTGTGCAGATTTCTGCAAAAGCAAGACCTAAAGAATTCTAGACGGAGCAGTTACTATCCTAAAGTCTTACTCTGTTCTCCCGTCCTGGAGTGTGTGGAACCACCTCGTGCCAACCACATACTCATGGTATACCCCCGGCTTGTAACTCTCGTCGAAATCGTTTACGAAGCCGTCCGTGTTGAACAATATACCAGCGTGGATTGCGTTTTGATAACCTAAAATACATACCAAATCTTTATAATTTATTTTTAAAGTTTGTCATCCAAAGTGGCTAGCCTATTTTAAATGTGTTTCCATCTCAGTGGTCTAAACCTTTCGTATCAATAAAGAAATCATAGTTTTCTTTCTGAATGTGGTGATGGTTACCACATTTGTGTCTGATTTCCAAAACACAATTGCATTGACTTCTCACTTTAGAAAACAATGTCTGTGATATTTTCTAGTATTTATATTAAAAACAATAAATTGGTGTAGGAAGTCTCACCAAGTATAGGTCCCAACAGCTCATAGAAGAAAATATACTGCCACTGCGCAATGTTGATCTGTCTGGCGGTCTCGAACAGCTGTTGGTCTGTCCAGCAGGGGTTGATGGCAGCCAGCTTCCGGGCCAGCCTGTTGTGCTCTCGGTAGAACCACATTGCTGTCAAGAATATGCCGGGGATAGCATTGCCGCCGTAGTTGTCACCTGATTTCAGAAAAAAAACTTGAAGATATAAGGATGGAAACTGTTTGCATATAAACGAAATCATAAACACATGTATCTCAGGCTCAGGATACTAAAGCCTGCCAACGGTACCACTACTTTGTGACAAAATGCTAAGTGCTGGGAAACGCAGTGAATATTGCTATATTCAACTTCATTAGAATGCATTGTCAAACTAGATTGGTCAACTATATCTATACACATATATTAAAGCACCCATTAAGGGGATTGTCATAAATAAACATAGATTTTGCCACAAAAAAATTAATACCTTCGTGAATGAATAATAGCCATTGTAATGCTTACCATACTCGTAACAAGCGATTTCCCGTGGTCTTCTGTTGAGAAAACAAAATGGAGAAGTTCCAAGAGGTCTTTCTACACCGTCTTTGTTTTCAGATCTTAGCAGACCACCCTCATATGTTCTTATTTGTGTTTCCCGTTCGGCAGTAGACCCATATATGATTGAAAGGTCTTCCAGTGGTGTGGGCAGGTTGTACTTAAATGTAAATCAACAGATTAAACTGATTTAGAAAACAGTGTAAATTTCACAAATTACTATTCAATAAAAGGGTGAGTACTGCCTTTAGAGATCTGTTCAGAAAGTTTTACTACACCCAAATTTTAGCACCAATGCTGAATATGTTGGTCTTGTTGCGTGGAAAAATAATTCTTTTATTTAATCAGTAGAGTCTTCAAGTTTGGGGAGCCCTGTATAAGCGGTTCTATGCAGTTTGAGCGTAACTATTTCGGCAGGCAGTATATTTAGCATAGAGCCTATCGTATGTGGGGGTAGAATGGTCTGAAAGTCAGCCTGACTTGCTAAGGATCCTTAAAAGGCAAATTTTTAAATTTTGGGCTTAAACTCACTCTTTCAGCAGGCAGTGTGTTCGGAATACAGCCCATCTCCTGGTAGGTGGAGAACCGAGTTAGGTTCATACAGCGGATACCGGTCCTTCGTAAGTAGGGATCGTCTTCGGGCACTGGTATGGGGATGCACTGCGGGTTGACGCGGTTGGGTGTGTTGCCGACGCAGCAGTCGCTAACGATGGTGTAGCGGACTGGGAATACGAATATTAAATGAGGAGGGTTTTCAAGCAGTCGAAAGATACCTTTGTTAGAATGATGTTAGCTTCTGCGCTATTAGTAACTTATGGCTATGAGAAAAACTGTACGTAATGATTCATTGAATGTCTTACACGTGGGAGATTTGATTTCTGAATTATGTTTTTCGTTTGTATACTTATTTTACTATTTGCCTTTAGGGTTCGGAACTCAACACAGCATTGTTGCATGTGGATTTTTTTCATCTAAAATGTTCTGAACCCAATTTCTATACAATTATCTTACTTAAAAATCATAATATTGCTAGAACAAATGGATAAAGCTTATCAATAAATACTCACGCAATACAGACAAGTCCACAACATCGACGATGGCGAACACAAGTACGTGCGTGGCGAGCGTGCTGAAGTCGTGGTCTTGTGGGTATCCATCGCTCAGTAACCTGGTGCGCAGGAGTCGTGCCGACGGCAGCTCCGACCCGTCCGAGGACGGCCTAAGATTGTTGCCTGTGTACAAGTGTGGGTATTTAATCTATACTAATATTATAAAGCTGAAGGGTTTGTTTGTTTAAACGCGCTAATCTTAGGAACTACAGGACCGATTTAAAAAAATATTTTTGTGTTGAATACCTTATTTATTAGGATAGCTTAAAGTTACCAAACATCACGCTGTAATGTTAGGAGAGCGCAAACTTGAAACGCGCGGATGAAGTCGCGCGGGCTGGTAGTAGTGTTTTATAAATTTGGCTCTTTACAGAGATTTATATTTTTCTTTAAATAATTTAATAACCAGCAACTAATTAAACAGCGAAACAAGCGTGCTGTTACGGCGGCATGACTGGCGCAATGCTCATGCCCCGACATTAAGGAGCCCTGCTAAAAGCTGAATATAAGGTTACCATACAAGTGCATATTAAACTTACCAACTCCAAATCTAGCTGGTAACATCCGAAGCAGAGGGGTGGGTGAGGCGCCCCTTGAGGGGTACTTAGGGTTGACGCAGGTGCCGTCTACCCGCCGCCCTTCGTCTTTCCTGCATGGCGCCACGGTGACTGTGCATGGTCTACGTATAAGAAAGTATTATCAGTCTAGTGTTTATTTACATACACAGTCAGCAGCTCTTAAGCGCTGGGATGACGAGGTGCATGCAAACAACGATCCTTCATCGTCCCACTTAGTGGTCTGAGAGACCACGCGAAGGTTTTAGTCGATATCCTTGGCTGCTCACCAAGGAGTCCTATAACCTGCCACGGTAGGCATAAAGCATTTCCGCAAAAAAAGACTGGTAATGTCTTAAACTTAATCCCGTTCACGCTCGAGCTGTTTTTATTTGCAATGGGTATGCTCTTGACTCTAGCCTAGGCCTAATTCGGCTTAGACGGAGTCGACGATGGAGCGAGCTCACCCAGAAGAAGCCTGTTCACTCTGTCTTTGAAAGTTTTCTGGCTTCATTCCCTTGGGAATACTGATGCAGGCAAAAGTAAAGAGTGGAACTCTTGCCTGCATCATTGTTCTGCATCAACAGCCAATGAGCTGTGCGCAATATAAAAGATGTCGAGAAGCTTCGAGTTGTTTACAACAGTGGAATATCTACATGGAATAAGTGATAACCCGCAGTGCGCCTAGACGTGCAATGGTAAAAAGGGGATGGAGCAATGAGCTCATGGAGTTCCTGTGCACACTTCTCAAAATAGAGCCTGTAAAAGACCGATAGACAGGCAACTTTGCGTCGATGAGCTAGTCTATGGAGTTTGGCGCATATATTATCATCACCCAACTATTATCAATCAATTCTCTAATATTAAAAAGACAACGATTTGTTACATACCCGGTAGCATTTAGATTAGCAAGAAAACCTCTTCTAGCATCAGTAATTGGTTTGCCAAAGTACGCGTCATACACCACTTGCGCTAGCGCAGCGTGCGCCAACAGAACAGAACCGATCCACCGCATTATCACTAGCCAACACTGCACTACTATAGAATATCCGGTATCTGCTACTTATATTTCACTCTTTAAAGCCAATATCCGCTGAATCAATCTCCTTTTTTGAAGTCCGTGATAAATCGCTGTCTTATCACAATGTAGACCATAGCTCGTAATTCATTGATTTTATGGACTTTAATTACCCAGCAACAAAGTTAGCTTAACGATTTAGAAACATACTGGAATGAGAATTGCATATGACACGTTGTGATTAAGTGGTGTGCGTGTAACTATTTTTTAAAAGTTATTTAAGATATAAAACCGCTTTATATATAAATAAATATCCTTTGGACATTTCCAAACATCGCCATCAAGCCCCAAAGTAAGCTACTCAAAGCTTGTGTTATGGGTGCCAGACAACGGATATAATACTTAAATACTTTTTTTTTTGTAAATACATACATGATATACATAGAAAACACCCAGACCAATACAAACAGACATGTTCATGCACACAAATGTTTGTATTGTGCGGGGATCGAACCCGCACCCGCTGCGTAGTAGGCGATTTCTCGCCCAAACAATATTTTTCTATTGTCTAGTTTCATGGCAGCAGCTTGCAGCTGGCATGCAAGTGTGCCAGCTACAGGCATGTGTATCGCTTCCTCCAGCAAAATCAATGCGATACCTGAATCCTGGGGCCCTATTTTGAATCACTCGCTTGAATATAGCGAATGAATTTAGTTTGAAAACGAATAAAAAAACAATGAAAATATCGCGTAATATAGACGTTAGTTCTCACAAAATTCAACTATCTTCTTTCGAATTCGTGAAGAATTCTACTAATTTTCATAGTAAAATCGGACATTAATCAATGAATATCACACGCCATCTTGACACGAGTGATTCAAAATAGGTGCCCTCAGATCCGTCTGTTCTGGAATGTAAGGTCATTTTAACCTTATAATTACTGATCGTAAGACCTCTCACTTATTTTCACACACTCGTAGGTACTTTCCTTACAACTAATAAAACAAATTGTAATTCCTACGCCGTGAAAACTCTTGTATAACCTACACGAAAATCTTTGATATTATATGCACTCTAATCAAATCATGTCACGCTTTGGGCTATGTGAGGTGAGTATATAGGGGATCACTATGACAGCATTTTTTCAGGTTTTAGATAGATCAAAAGCAAACTGGTTTATGTCTGTAAACAAGTTGGGTTGAAATCTTCTGGAATCTTGTTTAGTGAGACGAAAAAAGTTATAAACAAGCTTAGTTTTTAAATTAGAGCTGACAATCAAATATGGACTTTTCGGATTTCACCAGAAAATTTGAAGTAGAATAGTTTCCAGTTGCAATAGACAAAATAAAAAAAGGTTTTTTTTTTACTAACCAAGTTACATAAATTTTCAAAATGGTTACCTAGTTGATTATTGTGACGTAAATTAAGTATAATCCTTGGCTCCAAGCTGCAGCTGGCCTTGCTGTCCTTGTACCTAGTACAATTAGAACGGTGAAATCCTAAGTACGGGAACCAATCACTTAATCGCAATTTTTTTCATCGATTTTCATTCCCCATAAAACGATTTGCAGATGTTTCAAAATAATATTCAACAAAATATAGAATCTTGTTACATAACAATATCATTTGGTCGAATGCTTATTATCTTTAAAATTACTTAATCGTTTCTTCTTTTCATAAATGACGTATTTTATCGAAGTAACGTTAGCTTTCTATTTTGTTACCCATAATTTTATTTCCACGTAAGTTTCAATATGCAGAATTATTGAAACATCGAATTTTACTTCAAATAAGTTCGTATTTCCAAACGAATTTGTTACTAATATTATATTGCATACTTTATTAATAGACAATTTAAAGCATTACTAATATAAATATGTTATAAATATTGATCTAATAAATAACTGCGTTAATAATTAATGGAATCAGGCGTTACTTTGCGGAAATCCATTATTAAGTTGAAATTTATAAAATTATTTTGCTTTAAATTTTCGCTAAGCGACGCCGGCGCAGGCAACTAACAACACGAACCGTCACCGCGTTTAGAATTAGTTTAGGAAAATGCAGGATGCACCACCCGCCCTCCCTCAATACGCATGTGGCACAGCTGATGCAATTATTAGTACCCAACACCAACGTGCAAAAAACCTCGACGCGTTTCGCCACTGCACGTGGCATCCTCATTTTTATCCTGTTTCATTCATGTATGCGTATGCATGCGCATGCCTTCTTACTTGCATGCGTATGCAAAAATATGTGGGAACCGTTACACATTGAAACAAGTTTTTATGAAAGGTTATATCGATAACTTAATAATTCTTATAAAACATTAGTTTGATATATCGTTATTCTGCTTAACATAACAGTTGCGAAACATTTTTTTAGTGAACTGTTATTCGATGTTATGAAACGACGATTATTGACTATTCGAATAATCAAGAAAAAAAGATATTAACATTCATTGAATAGTTTTCTGTGAAATGAAATTCGATTTGAAAAGAATCTGTGTTATGATAGATACCCCTTAAGTACATATACAAATTTCGGGTTTTATTGAAAAAAAAAAAACATATGATTTAAAATTTCCCCTTAATTCATGATCTATCTTCCAGTTTTATTCACGAAGCTTTTTAAGTCTAAACGCAAAAACTTTGAGTGTGCAGGATGTTGATCCCGGGTTAATGCCAGCCTTGATCTTGTGTGCCGTGACTTGGCAGTGCAAGGAAAGCGGTTTAATTTGTTGGCAGCCTCTTGAAAAAGACATTGTAATAGCTATGCAATATTGTAGTGCTTTTGATACAATATTGGCTTAGAAAGTCTTCAGCAATCTACTTATTTTTATCTGTAACCATCTTATGAAGTAAATACTTAATAATGAAAAGTTGTTTGTATATAAAGTATCTTATTGAGTAAATAAAGAGACAGGATTTTATAGACTGAAAGGTATTTTTTTTTATGATGCCCATATTCTAGTTTATTACTAATTAATTAATGGATTATTTTCTGGCTATTGATCTATTTGAATATTATAAAGATTATGTTTTTTTTTTATTGAACGCGCTAATCTCAGGAACTCCTGGACTGATTTGTTTTTATTTATGTTGGATAGTTTATTTATCGAGGAAGGCTATGAAACATCATATGGGACGGGATGGGAGGGGCAAAATAAAAACGCGCGGACGAAGTCGCGGGGAGCGCTAGTTTATTATATAAATCAAATTATAAGTTTTTTTAATGTGCTGCAGGTTGAAGGTAAGTTTTCCAAATGCGGAAGACATTCACTTCTTGTATGGGAAATTGGCCCAATTAAAAGCTTCGATTTCCTTTTTTTTCTCATCAACATTAGCTTTTAGCGATTCACTTTTCTCCTCCTTAGACACACATTTTTGATCTCTCCAGTGGTGAAGGTCTATCCCTGGGATCTTCGTGCAGGATACTATATTGTTCCTGTAAATAAGCGAGAAATGTGATGAGTTTTGAATGTTTTTTAACATCACAGTGCCATATAAATTTATATTCTTCAAGATGAAATAAGAAACCAACAATTACACACGGGTGGGACTCGAACGTGCACCTTTCTGGCTTACCGACAGCACGGTAGCTCAATTGTAAGAGCGTTAGCCCGGTTAGCCAGAAAGTTGCAGGTTCAAGTCCCGCCCGAGTGCAAATTTTTTGGTTTCCTATTTCACCTTTCAAAATATGATGAGTGCTGGTCGTCGATGACCTTATTGGGTAGCTTTCTACGATTACCAAGAATCTTTTGACCTCAATATTGATGAAAGTACAATATTTAAGTACCATAGGCGTGCGGACTAAAGGACATGTGAAGTTGCCTTAGATAAGCCAACCACTCCATACGTTTTGACCAATCTAAAGTACTCGTAACTCGCATGCTACGAGAGGCCATGTAAATAAGATAATTTACAAATTTCAACAGAGAAGATGGTTGGAAAGTTCCACTGGCATGGGATCCTATTATTTTTCAGACCAAAGCATCATCTCCATAACGTCTTTCTACAACGTTCCTGATAATATAATTATATATACTCGTAGTAGATGTATTTATTATTAATGTATTCATTTTATAGCTTGTGTTAAGTCCACCTTTTGTATTTATATATATATATATATATATATACATCTCATACTGCAAGATCTCAAGTCACAGTAAGCTTTTCTGCGTGGATAGGAACTTCATATAATTTTAAGGAGTGATGATGATAGTTGTAATTTTAGATACTATGTAATAACAAATAACACATATTATCATTGTAAATATTAGCACTTAAAATTTAAATAAATGAGCTTAAAACATTTTTGTAAAGTGGTTTAATAAAGCCATCATTAATACCTATCATTGTATCTTACCTAATTATATGTATATTATTAATATTGAAATTAAACGCTTTTTAACGAATTAAAACATTTCGCGAATTAACAAAATTTTATCGTTCCACGTATGCTACGCGAAGCTATAGAAATAAGAAAACATCCAAATTTCAACAGAGAAGATGGTTACAAATTTCTACCATCATGGGATCCAGTGCTAACGAGGACCCAAGCTACTACTTACTTCAAGATCACAAGACACAGTTAGCTCTTACTACGTGGATAAGAACCTTAATTATTATAATTGAGTAACGGTAGTGCAATTCTTCAAAACTCTGTAAAAGACAAATAACATCTTAGTCTGCCCGTGACCACGAACGCTGTAAAGTATTCGAAACGTCGGAATAAAATTTAATAAACTCGCGAAAAGTTAATCTGTTAAAACGTTTCATTTCGATGAGTAACTTCAGAATCAAGTATATTATTATTATTTTAAATTAACTCACCCCTCGCTAGGGTTGTGGAACGCCCGTGGTTGGATGTGGTCGACCCGGTCCCCGTTGTCGCAAAGGATTCTGGCAATACTGGTCTTCCTCACTTCGTTCAATTGAGCTGGAAAATGAATTTTAATGTTACATCCTACGCAATTGCTCGCACAATATTAAATGTTTCTCCATCCATCCAACTTCCATCTTTGAATTGAAAATGAATCTTTCGTAACTTAAGGTTGGTTATTGAAAATAAACATCTGTAGCAATACAATTCACAAATGTGCATTCATTTTGCTCTAAAGATAGTCGACAATGTATACTACCTATTCCCACGATAAATATAGAAAGTACGTTACAATTAGTCGTTGTGGCAAAGACGCTGGACGATCTTGGCACTATGCTCAAAGACCTTGACCGAGTCTCCCAACAAGTGGGTCTTAAAATGAACATGGAGAAGACGAAAATTATGTCAAGTTCCCTTATTGGACCCACTCCAGTATCCATTGGGAACTCAACTCTCGAAGTTGTCGACGATCAAGTGGCAATGGGCAGGGCACATAGCGCGAAGAACTGATGGTCATTGGGGCAGGAAAGTTCTAGATTGGAGACCCTTCGACCAAAGACGCAGCGTAGGACGTCCACCAACAAGATGGACAGACTACCTTATAAAGATCGCAGGATCAAACTGGACGCATACCGCTAGTGATCGGTCGCTGTGGAAGGCCGTGGGGGAGGCCTATGTTCAGCAGTGGACGTCCTTTGGCTGAGAATGATGATGATGATAAAGTCAAATAGTATTTGCCATTATGAGCTTATTGGTATAACTGAATCAAGTTACAAGATAAAAAAAACTTACCTAAAGTCAAAGACGTGGGCAGGTCCCCGTGCTCGAAGAAGTGTCTGTCGGAGCGCCTGAACTGCACGAGGGTCCTGGCCATGATGCAGAGGAGCGTGGGGCCGACGTAGCCGCCCTTGACCAGCTTCTCGCTGTATATGGCCGCCATCAGGTCCACGTCATCCACCTCCTCGTATATGCGCCGGAGTTGCTCCACTTTCTGTTAATTAAAAGTATTGGGTTTAGAAATATTGTTAAAAGAAGTATTAGAAAACGTTAAGATATAATCGTGGTCATATGATGATAAAGTCAGGTGTCGTGTGTTTGTATATTTGTATGTTTGTCCACAGATTTCTCGAAAACAAGAAGTCATGACGAGATGCTTCTTTACTGACTGGACCGAACATGCTGCTGGGTCCTGCGATTCCAACGACACAGTTGTATGTTTCCCGCCTGCATTACACCACGAAGGCTGAGGAGGTCATTGAATACGTGCATAAGAAGACCAACTATACTCTGCGGGTCGTCAAGTTGGAGTCTAGTCGAAATGTGAATTTTAATTCCTTTGTGATTAGAATTCCGACTGAAACTTTGACGACCTTCATGAAGGAAGATTTTTGGCCGAAGGGTGTCGTATTCCGGCAATTTTGCGGAAGTCTACGCGACACCGCGTTCAACACAAAGAGCGTGTAAATTTAATTTTGATATTTTATTCTGATTGTGTATGTTAGTCTGTAAGGTATTTATTTTATTTTCTGTATTTCATTATCTGTTGCCTGAAATAAACGTTAATTATTATTATTGTATCTCTCCTGCGGGATATCACGGCCGAAACCGGTCCTTTTGGAAAGCTTACCTACACAGGGGATACACAGATCCAACAGGAAGAGGCCCCTTTGAGATACCGTAATGTGTTGGGATATGTACATCCACTACATACATTATTAATATTTTCTACATACATTATTATTATTATAAATAAGGTATATTTTAACGCAGGGTACAGTGTATGTTTCATCAAAATTGGTCTAGTAGTTTTTGAGATAAGGATAATAATACCTAAAAAAATACTGCCTTCAAATGACTGACGTTCAAAATAACATATTTGCTGTTTGTTTCGGAGAAAAAATATATATTTTGAGTCAGTCCATGATCTCAAGCTTACGTTCATCAATAGTATTTGCACGGTGTAGACGTACATCATGCACCGCCTCCAAATGTAATTGTTTCTCCTTAACAGGCGGCAAATGGGATATTATGAGCTTCTTAGTCAGTTTTTTGAAGGCGGTTTTTTATGATTTTTAATTATTATCTTATTCTCAAAAAACTTACTTACTTGATTGAACTTAAAAAGAATCATCTCGCTACGAATTCTTCTTTTCGAAAAATTCGTGAAATATACAATAATTCATGTACACCTACGAAATTTTGCACACGTGTTTGGAAGCATTTAATAGATCAACATACTCAAATATTGACGAAAAATTCAAATGATATCACATAATAACACATTGAAATGTTTACCTCCTTTTTTGAAGTCGGTAATAATAAAATAAAAAAAATGAGGGAGGCCTACTTATGTTCAGCAGTCATTTGGCTGATAATGATGATGATGAATAAAAAAATTAACCAACCCTAAAAAAATACTAAAACACATAAAATAACGCATGCGTCTTCTATTTAAGGGAAACAAATTATTTAGAGTCGGTGCATGACATCAAGCTTACGAACACCAACAGTCTACGCATATCATGCACTGACTCTAAAGAATTGTTGTTGTAGTTGTTTTTCCTAAATAGAAGACAAATGCGCTATTTTAAGTTTTTTACTCCGTTTCTTTTGAAACCGGTTTAAATTATTTTTAAATCGCATACATTTTCCAATTTCACACGACTATTCATTTTGTTTACAAGAAGCATTTGTAAATCGATTACAACCTCGCTTCTTTTATTTGAAACAATTTTTCGATTCCATTAAACGACTTAGTCTTGCACTTACGAATGAATTGTATTTGGATTAGTAGTCTGACTGATGGGAATACGTGTTTGTAAATATACGATTTCGGAAAGAGGTATTTCTGATTTTAAAAATGCCAACACTATTGTAGGTTAAATACAACCGGCCACTAAGTGTTCCGTGCCAACTTTAACAAAATTAAAGATACACTTAATCCCACTTAGTACAAAATACCACAACATGTTGTTAACAGCAAATATAACTTTGTTTTTTATAATATTGGTATGAATAACAAAGTTATGTTTGCGGTTATTGAAAATTTGCTTTATCTTAAAAACTGCTTGTTCGATCTCGTTTAAACCAATTCTCGTTGAAAGTCTTTGTCAAGATCTATATCACGTTTTTTTTTCAAAATTTACACTCGCTTAGTTTAAAAGTTAGGTAGGGGGGAGGGGAACGCCCATTTTACCACTCTGGAAGCGTCTATCTCTCAAACGTTAGACTTTTAGAGAAAATGGTTTTAGGAACCCTACATTAACATTTTAGGTTTATTTTCATGTATCGGAGCCCCTTAAATATCATTATCTTTATATGAGAATCGTAAAGCTGTTAACTACTAAGTTTCAACAACACTCTATATATTTTATTACTCACATCAGGGTAAATGGTATCGTGTAGGTCCTCGAAAGTGTGCGCCACGGGCAAGCCGCATATCTTGCGGTACTCATTGTATGGCGGCAGCCCCTGGTCGCGGCCGCGCATGATGTCAATCGCACTCATGTCCGCGGCTCTCTGCAGCTCGCCGAAGATACGTTCTGCTATCTGTGGAGAAGGTGGAAAACTGTGGTGTTACCCTTAAAAGTGGAAACGTGTCAATTCTGTACCGTTAACATGAGTTAACGGCGGTTTAACTCGCTAATAACGACGTAAAAAGGTGTACCTATGGAACATTTTCATTCTGCTAGTGACCACGAGGCGCTGTGCAATTTTCCATTTGACGTCGTCGTTAGCGAGTGGATCCACCGTAAAGTTGTGGTAACGGTACTGTGATATTTCAAGTGCGATCGAGCGCAAATGTCTGCCTAGCCTGATATAAATAAAAACCGGCCAAGTGCGAGTCGGACTCGCGCACTGAGGGTTCCGTGCCAACTTTAAATGAATTAGGGAATTCACGTACTTCTACTTAGTAAAATAACACAATATTTTGTTGACTTCAAATATAACTTTGTTTTTCATAGTGTTTGTATGAAGTACAAAGTTATGTTTGCGGTTGTTGAAAACATGCTATATCTCAAAAACTACTCGTTCGATCTCGTCCAAACTAATTTTCGTTGAATGTGTTTGTTTAGATCTATATTACATTTTTTTTTCAAATATATCATATAATTTTTAAAGACCTATCTATAGAATAGGTTTGAACAATCACGCATAGGTTTGAAAAAAAAAATTTTTTTTGGTTATAGTTTCATGTATGGGAGCCCCCCTTAAATGACATTATTTTTTATTTTTTGTATGAGAATCGGTAAGCGGTTAACAGGATACATCTTCCTACCAAATTTCAACAGTGTAATGCTTATAGTTGTAGACAGACAGACAGACAGACAGACAGACTTGACGAAACTATAAGGGTTCCATTTTTTTGCCATTCGGCTACGGAACCCTAAAAATGTTTCCCCCTGCTACTATAAGGTCAATATTAAAAAATATTGTTTTCTTAAAAGCACGCAATGAGGTACAAAAATACTTTTCAAGGCATGCAAGGCATGTAGGCGTTACACCTAGCCAAAAATAACTGCAGTATCATAGCAGAAGATGTTTACATTTTTATGTGCCTTTCCATTTAGATAATAGTTAGTTGTTTGTTTGCCATGTTGGCATTTATCTGTAGTAAACAAACAGGCCAAGTTGTATAGTAATTGATTAGGAAAAATAGGGCCGAATTACTTCGCAGAAGAGCCCTTTTTAACGGTCAGCAAACTTGAAGCTTCGTAAGATCAATATTCAATATTGATTAAATCGTGCTCAGTCGGATTCGGGGACAAATCCAATCGTCAATCAAACAGAAACCAATCAAAGTTTTGTTTGTTTACATTGCGACTTGTGTTGCGAAATACCACTACTTAGAAATGGGAGTCGATCGGTTTTCATTTCGGTAATAGTGATTTACCGTGTCTATCATATGGCTCTACTAAATGAGTAAGTCAGCCTTAAGTTTGTTACCAAGTTATTACATACTGTAATAAGTTAAAAATTTAAGTTAGCCTATAAACATCCCACTGCTGGGCAAAGGCTTTACCTCAAGTATGTGGTAGTATGAGCTCATTGCGTATTGGCAGAGAGGTGTTTGCAAGGCAAGCGACTAAGCTTTCTGTCAGATTTTATCAAGCCGCCAATCCCATAGGGCTAGACTAGACTAAAGGTCCGATCAAATATCGGTTGATATTAATCGAGACCAACGGATTAACGTGTCTTCTGAAGAACAAAGATGCACGTGAACGTCTGTGCTGACACCATTGCACTACGTACGAGCATATAGTTGTAAAAGACACAAATTCAAGGAAGTTACATTAATTACTACATGATTTATCTTTTAAAAAGTACAGTACATAGAACACAACCATAAAGAGTTTCTTATGACGTTGAAATAATGCTGCTTTAACACGCTCACTGCGGGGATCAATTTCGCAAACTTTCCCGCAGTGCGATAGGAGGCCCATATGCCTTAAATGTATCATTTTGCTGGTGCGATTAAGGCCTATTGACCTCTTACCGACTTAAATACTTAAAATTCAATATTGATATTGAAAATCAAATAATAAGAAAATAAAAATTAGATCGTCATGAAGCTGAAGAATCATGCTGTTTTATTCTGCTTTCGCCCGAAGATCTTACGTTGGAAAAGCCTGAAAATAAGGAAAATATTTAGGAGGCACATCAACCTCCTATCGCACTGAATTAGATGTTAAAATTTTGTTAAGCTAGTGATGTGACATAGGAAAAATAAACTCTAAATATTTTTAAAACACTTTAATGAACAAATTCAGTTGAACATGTCTGTCATAAAAACACTTTAAACACATTGGTTGTTTGCAGTCAACACAATAAGATTTAATTTTTTTAACTTTTTTATTCGCTTCCCGGCTGTTCATAGTGGTACGCAGAATTTCGTAGCAACCCAAACATTTTCTCCTTTTGTCACCATTTTTCTGATATGTGTGGTTCTTCTTTAGCGTAGCAACACGTAGATTACCTGCAATACTACAAAATTACATTAATAACTAATAGTTAAAAAAAACACACACACACGCACACACCACGCATACACACACGCACACATACACACGAACGCACGCACGCATACACACACACACACACACACACGACGCGCACACACACACATACACACACACACACACACACACACACACACACACACACACACACACACACACACACACACATACGAGCGTGCTGATCTTTTGGATTCTTGGATTTTTTATATATTTTAAAGTATATACCCATACACACAAACACACACACAAACACACTAAATATAATAATGAATACCACGTACCACCTGAAACTGCCGCCGACATCGGTATATTAGTAAATCCTTCTATAATCGCTTCACAAAAATTCTTCTTCGATATTTTATTAGCTTTCTCCCAATTGAAAACCACCCAACTGTTGCACATTTTCTAAAATTTTAATTTTATTAGATGCCTGATTCTTAGCGTTTATTCTTTGATACACACGGCGATACTTTGGAAGAGACGTGTTCTCCGCGGTACCGCTTGAATTTTGTCTAATAGCTAAATTAAGCATTTTCCGACATCTTTTATTTCCGTGAGACATTTTTCCTGCAATCGTAATTAATTATCACACTCCACTTATAACATCATGAGCAACGCACGTGCAACACTAGGATCATCATACATAGGAACAGGTGCGGGAGGGGATCGTAAAACCTCTTACAGCATAAGAGGTCTATAGGCCCCTTATCCGCACTGAATGATGATTTTTCTATTCTAGTGCGAAAAGGGGCCTATAGACCTCTCATGTATTTTTTGGGGTTTTCGAGTTCCAGATAAAAATACAAACATAATCATATATTTATCTTTGTCACACATTAAAAAATCTACAAGCTGTGGCCTTCGCACCAGAGGGAGATCAAAGTATTTTTCCCCCGCACCGTACGAACGTACGCATAGGAGGTCTTTAGGCCTCCTATCGCAGTAAGCGTGTTAAGTTACCATTAGCGTTTCCAGCACTCGGGCTAACTTATATATTTTTTGTTTTAATGGAGCTCCTGTTTTCTTTCATAGATTTTTTAACAAGCTCGATATGTCTCTTACATCAGGCTCAATCGTGTAGTCAAACTTGGCGGCTGGTTGCCGGAAGGAACCCTGGGTGAGATCAGCTTCAGTGTTATTGCGTTCCAGGATACCGGATCGGAATTCGTCGTCTACCGTTGTGCGGGTGCCGAGATAGAGGCCCTTGTTGCTGTATAGACTGCAAGCAAATAAAAATGTTTCGAATATTTGAAAAAAAGAACGAAAAGAGATTCTCATATATCTGTTTGTAATATGGCTCAAAGGCAAAAATCTAATTTTGGGATTAAAAGAATGTATGTGATGTTGTTGTGTTGTATTGTAGGCATCAAGACAATTAGATTAGTGTAGAGGCAGAGAGAACACAAGCATTAAATCCAGTTTGTCGAAAATGCAGCTAAAAAAACAATTAACTGTCACTGGTCTTGAAACTGGACTACGTACTCAGTCCTTCCGTCCTGGAATGTGTGGAACCACCTCGTGCCAACCACATACTCGTGGTATACCCCCGGCTTGTAACTCTCGTCGAAATCGTTTACGAAGCCGTCCGTGTTGAACAAAATGCCAGCGTGGATGGCGTTTTGGTAACCTAAAACACATTTTGAACTTTATTGATTCATTCTAAAACAATGGGTACTTTCTTCTATAATAAATTTTACTCGTATCAAGTAACTCCTTCGTCAGTAAGCCAGCTTGAAGCTGAGAAATAGAGAAAGGCTTTAAATAAATTTTGATTACAGAACGAAGCAGTGGGTACAATCTGCCCGCAATTCTCACCAATGAAAATCATAAAACTATCTTTGCTACAATGCTTAAATGTCATCACGTTCTGTAGAGATTATTGAATGCCTGGCTATGATGAAAGCAAAAACACATTTGAAGACTCACCAAGTATAGGTCCTATGAGCTCATAGAACAGAATATACTGCCACTGCGCAATGTTAATCTGTCTAGCTGTCTCAAACAGCTGTTGGTCTGTCCAGCAGGGGTTGATGGCAGCCAAATTTCGGGCAAGCCGGTTGTGCTCCCGGTAAAACCACATGGCAGTCAAGTAAATGCCTGAGAGGGCGTTGCCGTCGAAACTATCTCCTGGTTTTGAAAAAAAAATTCGAGAATAAGAAGAGGAAATTGATCCACAAAAATATTACGAAGGTTATATGTAAAAGAAGCTATGGGGAAGATATTTCAAATAAAAATGGTAATTTCTTTTTATACGATGGACGCAAGGCACTAAATATCCTACCACTGCTTTGCAAGCAATGACAGGCACAGTTAGGCACATCTAAGCTGTTCCATTAGTATCAATACATCAGCATGTTTGCTGACATACCTGATTATTCGTGACAGTAAAAAGTCTTTCTATAAAGTCTAAAAATTGTATACCATATTCGTAACACGCGTTTTCCTGTGGTCCTCTGTTGAGCAAACAAAATGGAGAAGTTCCAGGAGGTCTTTCTACACCATCTTTGTTCTCAGATCTTAGCAGACCGCCCTCGTATGTCCTGATTTGTGTCTCCCGTTCAGCTGTGAACCCGTAGACGACTGAGAGGTCTTCTAGTGGCGTTGGCAGGTTGTACTGAAATGTAAATATGCAAAATTATTTGACTAGTATTCAATTTTTTACTTGATGAAAAAATAATTTAAAAGTATTTCTGCAGCGGACATAAATTGGCTCAGGTCTTTTAGAATCCTCCATCCTGAATTATTAATTGTTATTAGTATTATGTTAAGACAACTAGACACCTATTTACACTTAAAGCGGTAGTTTGGGCTTATTTTTTAGGGTTCCGTAGCCGAATGGCAATAAACGGAACCCTTATAGTTTCGTCAAGTCTGTCTGTCTGTCTGTCTGTCTGTCCGTCCGTATGTCACAGCCATTTTATTCTATAACTATAAGCATCACACTGTTGAAATTTGGTGAAAGTATGTATCCCGTTAACCGCTTTACGATTCTCATACAAAAAATAAAAAAATATGTCATTTAAGGAGGGGCTCCTATACATGAAACTAAAACCTAAAAAAATTTTTTTGCCAAACCTATACGTCTGTAGATAGGTCTTTTAAAATGACACCGAGATTTCTAGAACAATTTTCTTTTAAAGTCTAACGTTTCATAGCTAGACGCTTCCAAAGTGGTAAAATGGGCGTCCCCCCCATCTAACTTCTAAACTAAGCAAGTGTAAATTTTGAAAAAAATATGTAATGTAGATCTTAACAAATACTTGCAACGAAAATTAGTTCGGACGGAATCGAACGAGAAGTTTTGGAGATATAGCACATTTTCAACAACCGCAAACATAACTCTGTACTTCATACAAACACTATGAAAAACAAAGTTATATTTGCTGTCAACAAAATATTGTGGATTTTACTAAGTGGCAGTAAGTGGATTCCCAAATTCAGTTAAAGTTGGCACGGAACCCTCAGTGCGCGAGTCCGACTCGCACTTGGCCGGTTTTTTAAAGTAAGGAGTGTTGTATTTGATTTATGAACACCTGACATTTGCTAGGTGCCTAGTAAAGTGACAGAGTAGACGTCAGCTTTGTACATGTGAAGCTTTTCTACTTTTTGGTGCCACCCAAACTCACTCTTTCGGCGGGCAATGTATTCGGCAGACAGCCCATCTCCTGGTAGGTGGAGAACCGAGTTAGGTTCATACAGCGGATGCCGGTCCTGCGTAAGTAGGGGTCGTCTTCAGGCACCGGTATCGCGATGCATTGCGGGTTAACGCGGTTGGGTGTGTTGCCGATGCAGCAGTCGCTGACGATGGGGTAGCGGACTGGGAATACGAATTTATACTAAAAGGTTAAGACAGTTCGACGCTCTCTTTGATAGCAAAGATACTTTTCTTAGAATCATTAGGTGCTCCGTGTAACTAAGCTTTTACTTTGATAAGGTTTGTGAATGTATGTGATAAATGTCAAGGATTCTTTTGATATATCCTATCTTATTCATTATTATTTAGACATACATATTTGGATATGAAAACATGAACAAGATTGGATATGCAGCTTCGCTGCTCAAATTAAAATGTAGTGATTTATGACAAAAATGTGGGGGTTTGCTACTCTTTGATTTATTGAGGAAAACTTTTTAAACATTCTGCTGGTGCTAATATAATAACTGAAGTGTAATGTCAAGGTACAGATTGGCAAAATACCATACTATCTTATGTAACTACTAAAATTGTTGTCTGAATTCTTATTCAATAAAAAAAAACTTTCAATACTTACGCAGTACAGTCAAGTCGACTAGATCGACGATAGAGAACACAAGTACGTGCGTGGCGAGCGTGCTGAAGTCGTGGTCTTGTGGGTATCCGTCGCTCAGTAATCTAGTGCGCAGGAGTCGAGCGGACGGCAGCTCCGACCCGTCTGCAGACGGCCTTAGGTTGTTACCTGTGTCGATAAGTGTGATTAACAAATGTATCTTAATGTTACATCGCATGTATTTTTTAATCGTTTATCATCATTTTAAAGTAATAATGACCAGTAACTAATGAATGCGCGTGTAGTTATAAAATAAAATGCTTACATTTCGAATTAGGGAAAGCATTTGAAAGCAAGTATGTGATGCTATAGGGAGCAAGTTAGGTATGTTTTATTTGTGGTAGATGACATTTTAAATATATAGAATAGAGTTTTGAATGATTAATAATTTTAGTCTAATAACAGTAACCTCAAAGTCAAAGTAAAAATTTTGACGACCGCTGTGATCGAGTGGCTAGCACGCTAGTTTCAAGCGTCACCATCTCGTAACGGTTCGATTCCCGGTCGGGTCAATGTAGAATAGAAAACGATCTTTTCTAAATTGTCTGGGGTCTGGGTGATGTGGTACCACCGTTGTGTCTGATTTCCATATCACAAGTGCATTGGCTACTTACTTTGGGATCAGAGCAATAGTATATGATTGGTGTCCAATATTTATTATTTTTTAAAAAACCGGCCAAGTGAGAGTCGGCCACGCGCACGATGGTTTCCGTAGGTATCTACTATGTATGTAAGCACTTTTAACAAAATATACGAATCTATGAGATCAGTTGGTTATATCTTTTGATGATGCTGATTCACAACAAAGTTTTTTTTTCAGCGAAAAGGTAAAATAAATATAAATATTTGGCTACAGTTTCATATATTAACCGTTTTTAAACGAAAATTAACATGTAAATTAATTTGCTTTAAGTTCATGGACTACAACTCCGTAACTTCCTTACTTATTATATCCATAATAGTTTTCCGTCTAAATTAATAATATATGCTACTGCTGTATTTTTATTATGTATTCACTTGTTACCGTTTAGTTGGGAGAGGGTGGAAACAAACATCTTAGGTGGGAACATAAGACCATGACAAAAACTTGGCTTTTAATATTGAATGGTACAGAGACGACCTATCTCTGAACCTGTATTTTATTGAAAAATGATGTTGGATAATTCATGAAAAATATGAATTATCCAACATAATTTTTCAATTTCAACCGACTTCAAAAAAGGAGGAGGTTATCAATTCGACTGTATGTTTTTTTTTGACCGATTCGAAATTTTTTTTCGCTTACCTAGAGGGTAACCTTCTTATTGGTCCCATTGTTGCCAATTTCGGATCTGATGATGGGATCTTGTTTCTGGGGGCACGGCAGTGCCCCCACCAAGTCGAGCAAAAAAGCGTCACGGCCGTACCATCCTTTTCTCGAAGCAATTCAGACCATTTTCGACCCCCTGTAACTTCGTTGTGGATAAAACTAGAAGACTGAAATTTTCAGGAACCATGCAACATTGTAAGGACACGGTATATTTCATATTTCATTCAATTTGAACCAGTATTTTAAGAATTATAACGGGTCAAATTTCTTAATTTTGTCACTCACTGACTCACCGATCATCAAAATTCTAAGGCACTTCTAGCAGACCTAGAAGGTTCAAATTTGGAATATAAGTAGTGTTTGGTGTATGAATCAAGGAAAAACTAAAAAATCTAGAAAAGACCGCAAAAAAAATTAAGCCCATACAGCCAAGTCTTCAGTTAATGAAATTTTTCATTATTGACTTTATTCGTAACGATGTTTTACGGCAGTTATTATTATCGCGTGCGAAGCCGCGGGTTTAAGCTAGTCCAATATAAATATAGGCGCATGGTAGTGCCCCTGCCAAATCGAGCAAAAAATGTGTATTCCCGTCATGAAAACACGTGTAAATTAAATTATTTAATGCAAAAACGTACCTACGTGCGTATTCGTACTTATTACGAGTGAGCGCGGGCCGTTACTACGCGCTGCGCGGTGCTAGCGCGAGGGCGCGGGCCGGGGACAGTGGCGGGGCGCGCGGAAAGGTGAATGTCGCCGAGCGAGCTGTCGCGGTGCTAGCGCGAGGCGAAAAGTTCATAAGTCAGAGAGAGGGCTTTAAGAAAATTCGTTGCTCGTAGATATACATATGTACAATAAGTGGAATGTACCGAAAAGGAAAAAAGTAGAACTGTCTACAAAATACAAAAAGAAATGAGATCCCATCAAAAACAATACTTGTCAAAAAAACCAAGTCTCGCAACTCAGTTGTTCTGCGGTAAAAAGTTGTGAGATCCATGTAATACCAAGTCGGTTATTAATTTATTCAGTCTCTACTTAAGCGACTTTCTGTCTTAATACGTCCAGTCTCTAAGACCACGATCGTGGTCCATAACAATTGAAAATCAATTGTGTCTGGAATCTCCGTACTCGAAGGATTAAGTTGTTACGTAATAATTAACAGCATCTTTTAGTGACGCATATCAATATTAAAATTCTTGAATGTTTTATGTAAATATATTGAGACTTGGCCATCGCACTAAATAATTGAATTTACATGTGTTTTCAGGCGATTGAATTTACACGTGTTTTCAGGCGATGGCCAAGTCTCAATATATTTACATAAAACATTCAAGAATTTTAATATTGATATGCGTCACTATAAGATGCTGTTAATTATTACGTAACAACTTAATCCTTCGAGTACGGAGATTCCAGACACAATTGATTTTCAATTGTTATGGACCACGATCGTGGTCTTAGAGACTGGACGTACGAGGGTCAAACTGAAAGTTCTTAGAACTGGCCACTTATAAACAATACTAGCGGTCCCCCGCGACTTCGTCCGCGCGTTTTGAGTTTGCTCCTTCCCCTCCCGTCGCAGCGTCATGTTTTATATCCTAAAGCCTTTCTCGATAAATAAGCTATCCAACACAGAAATATTTTTTTCAAATCGGTCCAGCAGTTCCTGAGATAAGCGCGCTCAAACAAACAACGTCAGCTTTATAATGTATTAGCGCAAGCGCACGTTGTACTTAAGCTGCGAACATTATTTTGGTGCGGAGTTATGTTAAAACTGTGATAGCTCCTAAGATATTTATTGAAATCAAATGATATAAAGGGCAACTTGGTTCTAAATGAAATGCTCGTGATGATGAATGTATTTATTTTGATAAGAATAAATACCTGTGTGTATAATACACCTCTAAAAATAATGCATTATTTTTTTACAAATTTATTAACCTAAAATTGGTTGTAGTAAGTCAACCATAAAAGATAGACATATGCTGTCGCGGACTTTATTATAGAACTCTTAATGCTGAACAATCCTGTCATACATGATTTTTGTGTAACTTAAGCGGTTTCCGCAGCGTATGCAGCGGAAGCTCTCAAAAGGAATATCTTACTCCCGTTTTCGCAACATTTTTCATTTCTGCTGTGGTCTTATGAGTCGTATCTTTATGTTATATACCCTAAAGCCTTCCTCGATAAATGGACTATCCAACGTAAAAATAATTTTTCAAATCGGGCCAGTAGTTTCTGAGATTAGCGCGTTCAAACAAACAAACAAACAAACAAACAAACAAACAAACTCTTCAGCTTTATAATATTAGTATAGATAATAAAAAAAAAAATTCTAAAATTTGAAAATAGAACTCTTTGCCAATATTACTGAGTATATATTTCATTCATTTGTCATTTGTTTTACGATTTGGCGGCAAATTGAAAATTGTCTGTGTCACGTCAACATGAATTTAACACGAGAAAATTTTCGTGCAATGATTTTTTATGACTTTCGATGTCATTTAAGTCAACAAGAAAGTTATGATAGACTACGATTGGCCTTTCACGATGAAGCCCCATCTCGTGCGACTGTTTACAACTGGTTTAATGAGTTTAAACGTGGTCGCACTAATCTCACTGATGATGTACGTGAGGGACGGCCTTCTACGGCGAGGACTGAAAATAACATCTGTGTTGTGCGGCGTATGATAGAGACTGACAAAAGAGTGACCTATCAGCAGATTCGGACAAGCTTAGGCATCGGTATGAGTCAAGTGCACAAAATCCTCCACGAACATTTAGCGGTCAGGAATCTTTGCGCCCGGTGGATACCTCATAATTTGACTAAGGCTCAAAAACTCCATCGTGTGGATTGGTGCCGTAAAATGATTGAAAGATTTAACGGAGGTGACTCAAATGCTGTGTTCGACATACTAACAGGTGACGAAAGCTGGATTTACTGTTATGATCCTGAAACCAAAAGACAATCTGCTCAGTGGGTGTTTCCTTTCGAGGAGTTGCCAACTAAAGTGAAGAGAGATCGAAGTGCGGGAAAAAAAATGGTGGCCTCGTTCTTTGGAAGGATAGGTCATTTCGCAACAATTGTGTTAGAGGATCAAAAAACAGTTTCTGCAGAATGGTACACTACCAATTGTTCGCCACTTGTCTTGGAAAAAGTTCGAGAGAAACGACTTCGCAGTAGGATCCTCCTTCACCACGACAACGCCTCGTCGCACACCGCCAAGCGAACGATCGACTATTTGGCGACATCTAACGTTGAATTACTGGGTCACCCGCCGTATAGCCCCGACCTCGCGCCTTGTGATTTTTATTTATTTCCAAAAATTAAAGAAAAACTTAAAGGAAAGCGGTTTATGAATGCTGAAGAAGCGGTGGCTGCGTATCGCGATGCCATTGAAGAGACCCCTAAGGACGAGTGGGCAAAGTGCTTTTCCCAGTGGTTCCATCGCATGCAGCGGTGTATTGACGTCAATGGACAATATTTTGAAAAGATATAATAAAACTAATAACTGGCTAATGTAATCAGTTTTTGATTTTCTAAGAACTTTCAGTTTGACCCTCGTATTAAGACAGAAAGTCGCTTAAGTAGAGACTGAATAAATTAATAACCGACTTGGTATTACATGGATCTCACAACTTTTTACCGCAGAACAACTGAGTTGCGAGACTTGGTTTTTTTGACAAGTATTGTTTTTGATGGGATAATCGTTGACCATCAAGCATCCACTATCACAGCACCGAATGCAAAAAGAAATTGTTTGCCCAAAATAGATTCCTTTCCTTTCAATGGTCAAGAGTTTATTTAAAACTTTTTAGTGCATTTTGGTTTTGAAGTCGGTTTTTACTTTTTTTAAAAAGGTAATTAAAAGATCTATCCTACGATACCCCATACGATGGGTTAGGCAAGCGAAAATAAAAAAACATCGTCCCGTTACTTGTATGAGAGTAACAAATAACTTTTGGACTACGGAACCCTAAAAAAACATCAATCAAATTACATAGACTTAATTTAATAATTACCTCAATCAATCGGATATAAAAAGATATTCAGATTTTCAAATTACGTTCAAGAACTTGTTTTTGTTATGATATGTGTGCTGGTAATTGTGTATGAAGAATGCAAATACTAATAAGCAAGTGCAATAATATCGCAAACGCATAAGTATAATAACGCAGCATAATGTTTTAACATAAAACCTTGTATGCGGATGCACCGTTGCGTATTCTGCGGCTGGAGCATGCAACTGTTGCAAATGCGATTTTAATTATCGCAGCACTTAAATTACCTCTAGATGTTAGGATGACTCGGCCAATGGTTCAATATGGGTTCAAAATACAATGTTATTTGCGATAAATAGAGCTTTATTATGTGATTTAGGAAGAACCGATTGTCTAAATACCAGACAAAAATAGAGAGGTGATATGTTATTCGATATCCTCAAATAAGGAGATTACGTTTTTAAACCAGCCAAATAGTTTTTTTTATTTGACGTGCCTTCCTTTACTATACTTTTATAAAAGATACCTACTTGTATTTTTTATGAGAAACTCGTGTTATGTAGCTAGTAGTGTCTGACCATTATGTAGTTTTTTTTCAATGTTTTAATGTTAAAACTTATAACTTGTCTTATTTGTATTTGATATAGGTACCACAATCTTAAAATCAAAGTCATGTTTTTTGCTGTCAACAAGTACTCTGTTACTTCGTTTCCCTTGACGTTGGTAGTTTTGACGCACTCGCTAGTTTCGCAATAACAAATTGATGAGGTGGGTGTGTTTTTTCTATTAAATGGTTTTTTGTATTGGCATCATTATCGTTCGTACAACTACCCCAGAGTCGGGCGTCACTGTTCAAACTACCACTACTTGGTATAGTTTGGCTGTCGTCAAATTTTTAGGGGATTGTTCAAAGTTTGTAATTCTTACCTACTCCAAATCTAGCTGGTAACATTCGAAGAAGAGGGGTGGGTGAGGCGCCCCTTGAAGGGTACTTGGGGTTAACGCATGTGCCATCTATCCTCCGGCCCTCGTCCTTCCTGCATGGCGCCACGGTGACTGTGCATGGTCTGTGGGATAAAAGACACCATTTTTTTTGTTTATACACATAAGTATTGTAAGCAGCATTATGAGATCTATCAGAGGCTCTCTGGCGCAAATGTATAAAAATACGGACTGACCACAGATTAACTGGGAAGGGTGATGACGATAGTCAGTATCACACACTCAATACAATTTTTCATCGAGGGGAATCTGGTTAACCTACTACAAGGTTCAACAAAGGGCAGCGTTATGGTCTGCTTACAAAAAACTACAGAAAAATTGGAGCATGTTCCTTACAGAAAAACATTTGTCAGTACTTATAGAAGATTTTCATTTAAAAACGTATGAAACGAAGGATGTCAATGTAACAGAAACGCGTTATTTTCTAGGAATAGTGTCTTTGAAAAAAATATCTTATAAAGGTAGGGAAAACCTAATTTTCGGCTTAGTTGAGCCTCATGTTACAACCTGTACATCATCCGTCTCGGGGGTATGGCATTGTTATGTGGGACTGAAAACCACCGAAAGGAACATACCCATTTAGGCCTGTGCCATTTCTTTATTGCCTGAATGCAGGGTCATGGAAAATCCACAAAGTCTTGCACTTTCACAATAACAAGAGATAGCTAGTATAGTTTTTATTAGGTACAATTTACGAGTAGTACATACCCCGTAGCATTGAGATTTGCAAGGAAACCACTTCTAGCATCAGTAATTGGCTTGCCAAAGTACGCGTCATACACCACTTGCGCCAGCGCAGCGTGCGCCAACAGAACAAAACCGATCCACCGCATTATTACCACTAGCCGCCACTAAACTACTTTAGAGCATCCTGTATCTGCCACTTATATTTCATTCTTTAACGCCAATATCCGCTTATCATTTAAAATAATCGCCCTCTTATCACAATTTAGACAGAAAATTAGCATTCCTCATAAATTCTATAATTTATGGATTTAATTACATAGTCACAATTTTTCTATTCGATATCCTCTATACAAATAAAAATCATAGTTACGATAATAGCATAATGACACGTTGTGATAAAGAAGCTGGGGCGCCATGATCCTAGGTAATTATGCCTGGTATTAATAAAGTACTTTGCGAGTTCTGGTTTTTTAAAATTACTCAGAAAATTTTGACGTTGTAAACCAAATAGTTAAGTGTCAATTAATTAAGCCTATAATTATATAAGGTGAATATAGGTTTTATCACTAATTTGCACGCTCCAAATAATAAACTCACCTACCGAGCGAAGTCTTAAGCCGTGTCGAACGTCTCAGATCTCCATATTACGACAGTCGACTTGTCCAAACTTCTTCCGATGTAGGTGACGTGAAAATACATGGAATGGCACTCTAAACCTTTCTACCAATCGATGGCAAACTCTATTTAATCTATCCTTAGCTTTGTGTCAAACACGAACGAAATGTGATTTTTTTGTGTACTGACTGGTTTTTACATAAATGTGAAATAGTTTTAACGGTCTACTCAGTTTGGAAAGTTTTATTGATCCATGCTATAAAAATGATTTTAAGGTATACCTCAAACATGGACGGACAATACCTCAAACATTGTTTGGCAATTCCAGTTATTATTTTATATTTTTTCAGGCTTTGTATTTTGATTGTTTTTTTATGTGTAATATTGTGTATGTGTGTTCATCAAGATGAAATAAGGAACCAAAAATTGCGCACGGGCGGGACTTTCTGGCTAACCGGGCCAAACGCTTTTCCAATTGCAATTTGATTGGTAGCTCATGAGCTACCGTGCCGTCGGTCCGATTGTGTGAAATTTCTGGTCTCTTATGAATACCTCCGTTATTGCGCAGACGTCACGCGTCGCAGTTTCATAATTCATCTTTATGAATATAAATAATTATGACACTGTGAGTGTGAAAAAGATTCTAAACCAGTGTACTCGTATGTGTGTGTTTGTGATGTTAACCAATAAACGCTTTTTCTTTCTTTCTTTTCTTCTAAAAGGGTTTCCAGAGAATAGATTTTGTATTACATTTTGAAATATTCTTATGCTTTATAATATATCATTTTCCCGCAGTTTCACCAGCGTATATATCGAATCTTATAAAATACCATTGTAAGTTTTAGCCAATGTGCTATTCCAATGTATAAGAAAGTTTATTGTATAGTTTTATCAAAATCCATCTAGTAATATAGCGTGAAGAAGTAACATACATCCATCCCCACAAGCTATCGTGTTTATAATATAAGTAGGATAATTTTAAACCTTTAAGTTGTCTGAGTCAATCTTTTATCTCATTGTTCTATTGTGATAATAAAAAATAGGTTTACATGTGACGTCTGTAGCGTATTATAAGTTATTAGTTCTTACTAGTGTACCTAGCGAACTTGTTTCGCCCCCGGTCCCGTTCCGCCCCGGCTCTGGTAAGAAAGTAAGTACTCTAAAACTTTATAAGTTTTCGAGCATATTTCTTATTTTTTTCTTTCATAAGAGACTTCTCCTGACAATAACAAACACAACAAAAAATAACGAAATCGGTCCAGCCGATCACACATGATGCTGAAACCAAGGGACATATGGATAATTTTTATATATACGAGTAGGTATAGATGACAAATACCAACAAAATAATGTAAACATACTTTATCGGATAATATAATTTTAAAATATGATGTCGAGAGCAGTGAGTTGCTCCAAATGCCGTTATAGTGAACAGGACGTCCGTTTTGCGACAGGTGCCACCATTTAATTTCATTCCTTTTGACGAAATTATGTGGCACGAAGTTTCCACGAACTGAGAAAATATTTATACTTAGATTTTTAATCTTGAAATAAATTATAAATAAAAACCGGTTAACGCTCACAAATGGGTTAACGGAATTTTCGGGGAAAAGGCATATTATTATTTTAATAAAAACTGATACAATATTAGTACAAAACTTGTGTGTTTAAAATAGTTGTATAATTATATTTTTCAAAGTTACATTTAATTAAAAATAGGTAAAAATTAACTTTAAAAAAGTAAAAACCGTCTTCAAAACCAAAATGCACTAAAAAGTCTTAAATAAACTCTTGACTATTGAAAGAGGGGGGGGGGGGGGGGGTTGCACCTTATGTCTCTGTTCTTTAAGAAGCTACAAACTACCTATTATAAGTTATTTCATTATAATTTCTGAACTTCTAAGCGTTAAGGAGTTCCGCCATCAGCTCAGCCCCACAAGATGTTGACTATCAGACGTAACAACACGTCAACATTAAGATTCTAGTAAAGAAACACTATACGTGCCTTCAAAATTTGAGGGTTTCCCTCGATTACACCAAAATCCCAACATCAGATCCTGAAATGGAAAAAATGGGCCAAAAATTTTTTGAATCGGTCGACGAACGACTGAAACTGCAAGTAAGCTATACTTGATATAACTACACGTCCTTTCTAATAACTAAGGTATACTTTTTAAAGTTAAAAGAGTTATAAGTTTATTTGAGACTTTTTATAGTATTTCGGTTTTTTTGTAAAAAAAAAGTGTTATAGTAGGATTAACACCTTATGACTATTTTTTAATGATCTACGAAGTACATAACTTAAGTTCTGCCATTATAATCACCGAACTCCTATGCGTTAAGAAGTTCCACCATCAGCGCAGCTCTATACAATGTTGACTATCCGACGTAATATATGTCAACATTAAGATTCTAGTACAAAAAGATTATACGTGCCTTTAAAATTTTAAGGTTTCCCTCGATTGCACCAAGATTCCATCATCAGATTCCGATTTGGCAACAATGGTAGGTACCAACTAGAAAATATAACCTCTACCTAGGTGAAAAAAAAAAAAACTCAAATCGGTCCATAAATGACTGAGATATGAGGTAACATAGGTAAAGAACAAAAAACAAAAAGTCGAATTGATAACCTACTTCTTCTTTGAAGTCGGCTAAACACGAAAATTACGCACTAACACATCTTAATTAGTAAAATAATTATTCACAATTAAACTGCACGCTATTGTAGAAAAATAATAGTTATGACGGTTATAAAATTACTGAACTGTAAAACAATTAAACACTGTACGCTATTCGAAGCCTATAAATAAATGAGAGTAGCATTTCCGTTTCCCTTACATTTTAGCGTGTTTCCGGCAAATTCCAGTGATTTTCCCCCTCTTTTCCCCCACCGCCACTGGCAGGCCACGAGTTGCTAGCGCGTGGCTCTTGCCTCATTGGCGTCTGTTTCCCCGACCGAGACGGTCACAAATTTGCACCACCGCGTTGTGCGTGCACAAAATCAGTACTTTAACGCCGTCGGCCATTTCGTGTTCGTCAGAAAAATAATTTTATCTAATGTGGGTAGAAATTATTTTAATTTTTTAGTTAAAGCAATCCTTTCGATTAACAAACAATTGGTGAGTTACAAATCGGTCACCCAAAAGTGAACTGCTATTAACATTTGGTAAGTCGTTATTTTATACGTATTCAAGGTCAGTGCCTAATATAATAATTACAGTGTTCTATCTAATTATTTTTAAACTTTTTTAGATTCAGTGATTACAAAATGAATAGTGTGAACAAAAGTGTGGATGCAGAAAAGAATAAAAATGACAGCTCCAGTTCCAGCGACAGTAGTAGCTACATAAAAGGAGCAAAGTTTCGTCTAAACTGTTGAAGCAACTATCTAAACAAGTGAGTGAATTAAGCAATCATGTTTTTCATCAGCAGGCTCAATCTACTCCTAATTATGTGAATACAGATAACCTTTCTTTACAAGATGACTATATTGAGGCTAATGTTAGTGGTAATTAATTCAGTCCACCTTCAAATCATACGGCGTGTAACGATAGTGAAGTTATCAATCAGAATAATCAAAATTCAGATTTACCCAGTTTTAGTATTTGCTTAGACACTAGTTTAAAGGAGCCGGCTGTTCCGAAAGCGTCCTCAGAGTATATTTCCGCCCTAAAATGTCTGCAACGCTTCGAAGATGCTTCTTGGAGCGATGTTCGGTACTCGGATGTGCAGAAAAGTTATAGTCACTCACCTGGCTTCATTGATTTGGAGGTTAAAGATGAAATTAAGTCATTTGAGGTTGCTAAAAACCTTTCTTATACTGAAAAAAGTTACGCTACCCTCACTTACGCATTATTAAAACAAAAAGAGACTTTAGAAAATGGTATCAGAGATTTTCTCAAATGGTCGCAAGAATCGGAAATGATAACGTATTCAGATATCAAGAACAAGATGGAGGCAATTTTCTTACAAGGCGATTTCCACAAAGTGTCTACTGACTCAATGCAGTTGGTTTGTGGCCATAGAGCCGACATGGTCCAACAAAGACGTGAAGCTATTCTTAAATGTGTAAAAGACCCATTGGTCAAATCTGCCCTCAGAAAAGTCCCGCCATCGTGTTCTCATCTATTTGAGGACCAGGCATTTACATCAGTTTTGGAAAAACATGGTGGTGTAAGGAAAATATTCTGGATAAAATCAAAAACCAGTAAACCTGCTGCGCAAGTAGGTACAAGTGGTTCACATCATCATCCCGCGCAGAGATCTATTACCAACTATAAGCCTGCGCAAGGCTATGTCAAAAATCGCCCACATGCGCAAGGTGGTAATTATCAACGATTTTCGTCTGCGCAAGACGAACATAATGACTATCGTCCTGCGCAAGGACATAACTACCACGGCAAGTCAAGGGTCACGCAGACCTTTCGCGGCCGTTCCGGACATGTCGAAAGAGTTGAAGAAAAACCTGCTTCCAAACGCGCAGCTTCGCCATCTTGGAGAGACAAGCCTCGAGACAAAAAGCGAAAGTTCTGACTACAGACGGTTTCGAGCCGGCCAGCTCCGGTTTTATGGCCAAATGTGGAAGCAAATGAATGCTCCAATGTATATTCAGAAAATAATTCACGGGTATCATATCCCTTTTATGAAAAAGCCACCCTTGATAATTCCAGGTCAAACGGCTGCATTCCAAATTCAGTACTCACCAGAAATGTCAAGAGTGATACAAGAATTAAAAAATCAAGAAATATTGGAGACTGCCACACAAACTCCGAGTTTCTTATCAACCCTATTTCTTGTGCCAAAAAGCGACGGCTCGCCACGACCAATCTTCAACTTAAAGGCTCTGAATCAATATGTGTATTCAGAAACCTTTCGGCTCATAAACGTTCACAGTGTACCAGAGTTCTTGCAAAGCCAGGATTGGTTGATAAAAATCGATTTAAGCCAAGCTTATTTCCACATTTCGGGAGCCAACCGACACCGATGCTTTCTAAGGCTTGCCTACGAGGGCGAGCTGCTTCAAATGACGTGCCTACCGTTTGGACTAAGTTCTGCTCCAAAAGTATTCGCGAGCGTGACGAACTGGATTGCACAGATCCTTCGCGAAAAGGGCATACGGGTGCTTGTTTATTTGGACGATTTCTTGTTGGCCCACCAAGATTACCTGGTTCTCAAACACCAAGCAATCGCAGTTGTCAAGATACTACAGAAACTAGGTTGGCAGGTAAACCTAGACAAGTCTATTCTCACACCACAACGCCAAATCGAATACTTAGGAGTCCTGAGGGATCCCTTAAGAAACCGAAAAGCACTACCAGACAAGAAAATTCAGAAAATTGTCGATATGTTGAAGCCGTTACTATTAACAAAGAAAACAAACTTAAAAAAACTAGAGAGTCTAGTTGGTATGCTAAATTTCGTTAGTTTCAAGTAAGTGTAACAAGAGGTCGCCTACACCATCGGCACCTACAACTTCTGCTGAATTCAGTTCGAAGAAAGAACCCGAAAGCTACGATTTCCATCACCGAAGAGACCGAGCGAGAGTTGATTTGGTGGCTAGACAATTGTCATACAGCATCAATGTTGAGAATCCCTGCTCCGACCCATTTTTTGACCACCGACGCCTCCAACTTAGCTTGGGGCGCGAAATTGAACAATGTAGAGCTAACAGGCAACTGGACCACATCCGAGAAACTTCTACACAGCAACCAAAAGGAGCTGTTAACAATCCTGAAGGTACTACAACAGGGTCATCAACTTCAGCTTTCAAATGCCTCTCTGCTTATCCAAAGCGACAATCGCACTGTAGTAGCTTACCTACGAAACGAAGGAGGTACACGGTCGAAGCCACTTCTAGATATGACCTTGCAAATATACGAGCTACTAAATCATTACCACGCTCACTTGCGTATTTATCACCTACCTGGAATGTACAATGTAGAAGCAGATCACCTTTCCCGATTACGTCGTCTGCCTCAGTGGCATCTCCTACCCAAAGCAACGGAAGTGGTGTTCTCGAAATGGGGGACACCTACGATAGATTTATTCGCGTCACGGATAGCCCATGTTGTTCCGAACTATGCATCGATCGATCAACTGGACCAACAGGCAGAATTCCACGATGCACTCAGCCGGAATTGGAACTACAAAATAGCATGGGTGTTTCCACCGCCTTGCCTTGTACCTCGAATATTGCAGCACATGAACCAGGCTAGAGGTGTATTCCTGTTAGTGGTTCCTCATTGGGAGCGAGTCTTTTGGCGCCCGGATCTAAAGAAACGAGCATTAGAAGTCCCATATGTAATCCCAAATCTGCACGAGGTTCTGATCGATGCAACTACCAATGCACCCCCGCCGAACGTAGAAGCAATAACCCTGGAAGTTTGGAAATGTGGGGGTGGGACAGTAGCTTGATTAACTGGACTGCGGAACAAAAATCCTTACTGAGATCTGGATGGCGAGATTCAACTATAAAAACGTATAAATTCTCGTGGAATCGTTGGACTCGTTGGGCAGAACAAAATAATGTAAATATTAATAAACCCAGTGGCGCAGATTTAGCACGATCCTTAATTGATTTATACCAAAAAGATCATCTTTCATATAAGACCATCCTTTTACACAAATCGGTAGTTGCTACACTGAGCAACACTAACTCATCCTCATTAAGCTGCAATATTTTGGTCAAACAAGCAATAAAGGCAATTTCTTTGAAAAAACCTTTGGCAGCAAAACCACCTATATGGGACGTGTCGCAGGTATTAGCCTACCTTAGAAGTAGACATACAGATCAAGATAGCTTATATAAAGTGTCATAACATACTGCTTTGCTGTTATTACTTTGTTCTGGGAGACGAGTTCATGACTTGACGCTCCTCGATATAAGTTCCGAACACATGATTATATCTGATGATCATATAGTTTTTTGGCCAAGATTTGGATCCAAAACTGATTGCTGTGATTATCGTCAGTCCGGTTGGAAAATTCTATCAAACCATGATTGTCATCAGTTGAATCCTGTATTTTGGATCAAACGATTGCTGCATTTATCACAAGCTAGAAGGCAAGGATGTGACCAGACAAGTAATGTACTATTCTTAACCGTGAGAGGAGATCCGAAACCAGCGTCCCGGACCGTTATCGGTAGTTGGGTCAAGGCATTACTTAATGAAGCCGGAGTACAAGCTACTCCCGGCAGTGTGCGAGCAGCAGTAGCTTCTAAGAACTGGGTTGAGAATTTTTCCTTAGACCAAATCTTATCGCAGGGTAATTGGCGATCTGCGGAAACTTTTCGTCAATTTTACCGCCGTGAAATTGTTCGTACAAATATTAATAACAATGCAAACAATATAAGTTCTTTATTTAATCCTATATGATGATCATTCATTTAATGATAATTGCTAATTCGCATGACTGTTTTGTGTTTTGCATGATGTCAATTTGATTCTTACTCTGTTAATTATTATTATGAAATAAACCAAGGTTTATTAAATATTATTATGCTTTATTATTTTCATTTTTTTTTTATTTAAATACACGTATCTAAATGTTAGTCATTTAAACCACTATTCAAATCCCTCTTAATTATTTTTATCAATTGCCTATCTTCACATGAAATAGCATTTCCAATGTGTTCTCCCCATTGCAAGAAGTCACATTGGCGTCCTCCACCGCCAGGCGATATCAAACACGTCTCTCATTTATTTATAGGCTTCGAATAGCGTACAGTGTTTAATATGAGCGTTTTACCTTACAATAAAACGCTTATTAAATACTTACCTATTCAAAGCCTATACTATAATGTCTGCCTGGCTCATAAACGAGCCGCAATGAAGCAAGAGCCACGCGCTAGCAACTCGTGGCCTGCCAGTGGCGGTGGGGGAAAAGAGGGGGAAAATCACTGGAATTTGCCGGAAACACGCAAAAATGTAAGGGAAACGGAAATGCTACTCTCATTTATTTATAGGCTTCGAATAGGTAAGTATTTAATAAGCGTTTTATTGTAAGGTAAAACGCTCATATTATCCTTTGTTGCTTATTTCAATCAAACTTGCATGGAAAGTAATATTCGGAACGCATTCATCATTTACTGCAGAGTCTAGAAGTCTGTATACTTGTGCTAAGCAGTTTTTGATATATATAAAAGTAAAGGACGTGCAAAGGATAAAGCTAATAAAATATCACAAAAATAAACTTAAGAGGCTTAAAATCACATATATTCAAAGAACGAGGGAACAGATTACATCACATACTCTATTATTATCAACGCTAGTGAAGTATCTTCACTCTTATTTTTAACCGACTTCAAAAAAGGGGGAGATTATCAATTCGACTGTATGTTTTTTTTGTATCTATGTTACCTCATATCTCAGACGTTTGTCAATCGATTTGAAAAGTTTTTTTGTTTACCTAGAGGGTATACCTTCCAGTTGGTCAGATCCCAAATTGGCAACAATGGGTTGCCAATTTGGGATCTGATGATGGGATCTTGGTGTAATCGCGGGATACCCTAAAATTTTTTTTTTATTAGAATCTTAATGATGACGTGTTGTTACGTGATAGTCAACATCTTATAGGGCTAAGCTGATGGCGAACTCCTTAACGCTTAGGAGTTCAGTAATTATAATGACAGAACTTATGATAAGTAGTTTGTAGCTTCTTAAAGAACTGGAGTAATAAGGTGCAACTCCCCCCCCCCTTCTCTCCTGTAATCTCTAAAAATTAATAAATAAAATTAACTTTTAAAAAAAGTAAAAAACCGACTTCAAAACCTAAATTCACTAAAAAGTCTTAAACTCTTGACCATTACATGGAAAGGAATCCATTTTAGGCAAACAATTACTTTTTGGAGTCGGTGCCATCACTTTGACCATCAATCATCAACTATCACAGCACCGACGCCAAAAATAAATTGTTTGCCTAAAATTAATTCCTTTCCTTTCAATGGTCAAGAGTTAAGACTTTTTAGTGCATTTAGGTTTTTGGTACTATAGTTCCACAAGATATAGACAAATCTAATTATTTTTGTATATGTGTGTAGACTGTTTGTGTAGGTAAGCACAGACTCCAAAAAAATTTGCTTGAAAAGAATTTGTTTCCTAAATAGAAGACAAATGCGTTATTTTAAAATGTTTTTATTTATTTTTTATCAGACTTTAAGTTATTACAGTGTACTGTATCCTAATTTAAAATAAACATTGAAGTAAAAATAAATAATCTTGATATGACTTCTCGTTTCAAGAAATCCTAAGACAAACATACATAAACAAATACAAAATTTTGCACACATGTTAAGAAACCGTAATAGATCAATAAAAAAATATCAAATTCTGATCAACATACTAATATTTTATCAAATCTGAGGATATTCACATACATACAGGTCGAATTGATTAACTCCTATTTTTAAGTCTGTAATAAAACAAGACACGAGTAGCCTAGAAGCAGTGGGAAGGAAAGAGACTTAGTTGCATACTTTGTTCTCGCATTAAAGATAAAATTACGATTTCTTATTATCTCACTACTTTTTCCATAAGTAAATTGAGCATAGCGTGCTAAGTCCAACGTTTATGCGGTAGAAGTAGAAAATAATCGTTACCTTATAAACAAGGTCCAATGAAATCGGCTTACGAATGTAGGTATGTGGGTACTAACTAATAGTATAAGGGTGCTTGCACCTCGTTTTCACTTAGAAGGTTGTGTAAATCGTCTTATGCCAATTAGAAGAGCCTTTAGTAACAAGTTGAAAACAAGGTTGATTTGTCTACTAGGAAAGCTCACTTGGGAAGTTTCCTGCAATCACCAACGATTCGACGAACTTGATATTAAATTTAAAATAAAACTTATCTTTCATTGGTCATTCCTAAATTACACTTTTTAATATAAAAGCTTTGTAAACAGAAATAGTCCGTCAGTATAATACAGAAAACTATGACGTTATAGTTTCAAATCGCCATATTAATTAATTAATCTATGGATGAGTAGCGTTTTGACAGTTTATGAAACGTACGTCAACGATCGGTGGTGTGAACTAGCCTATTGTAAGCATAGTTTTAAATATCGAAACTTCTGTGAAAATAACGGATAAGTATGTTTGGTAAGGTACAAAAAAAAGCGGCCAAGTGCGATTTGAACTTTGCACTGAGGGTTCCGTGTCAACTTTAAATAAATTAGAACTAATATAGCATAATATTTTGTTGAAATTATTTTACCACTTTGGAAGCGTCTATTATCTTACAAACGTTTGACTTTTAGATAAAATCGTTTTAGGAACCTTAATGTCATTTTAAGAGACCTAAGAGAATTTCATTTTCAGAATAAAGTGACTGTGGCATACGGACGGACAGATGAACAGACTTGATGAAACTATAATGGTTCCGTTTTTAAAAAGGTTAACAACGATACTCGCAGTTTCAATTAATAATAGAAATTGCCAAATATCAGAGCTATTAAACTTTTGTAAAGTATTTTTAGGACGTAAAAAGTCAAAAATGAAGTGAGCTACCATGTTTCGTCTGGTCAAGGTACTCGTAGGTGTTCACAAAGAACAGATGTATCGATATGTTTTTTAGATCAATTTCTGATTTAACGCATAATTAACTATTGTTAGCCCAACGAAAACGGAACGTCCCTTTATGCATGGTCTATGGCAGTCGATGACGTCTTTCAGTAGAGCCCCTCCCTTCCCGCGTCTCGTCTCGATCGGTCGCCGTTTGCGCGTGTCTTGATGTGATATACCTAATATTGTAAATGTCCCCGTAGTGTTTACTAAATTATATTTGTAAGCCTAAACGTAGGTACCTATGTGGTTTGTATTGTGTTTGGCCCTGGCATCCGATTATATTTAAGATGAGTATGACTTTGGTATTTTATTTATAACCTTTCCCAGTGAGGGTTTAATACTATGTAATGTGCGACTCTATTCGAGAGGTCTCTATTTACTTAGAAAACTCGACATGGAACTGATGAACTGTTTCGCGGTAAAACTAAAATAGTGGGAGAAATTCTCCAATCGATGTCAAAGGGTTTTGCTGTTTGTTTTCCAGTTCAATATAACTGGTAAATAACATGATATCCATGGATATTTTTTACTGGAAATATCATATCATTATTATTTTATTCTGTGATTTGGGCAAACTTAACGGAATAACGAAGTTTTAGGAATGTAACCGTTAAAAACCAACCAAGTAACGTCCCCATTAAAATAAATATTTCTCCATTATTTGTTAAAGAAAAGGGTGGCAATCCTTTAAACCGCATGAGAGTGAAACGTCATAAATTCGGCCAAAGTTATGTAACCGCTATATTACCGTATATCCTGTACCGTATTAATGTTATTATTTAAACCTTCAATCAATCAATCATTTATTGTTTTAGCTATATCAATTAAGGCGCTACGGATTTTTAACGCGCACACTAGCGCCACTTTACTAGAAAAATGATAACTCGTTAAATAAAATACCAAACAAAAATCTGGTAGACACGACTGTAGCTCTGGTTATGCGGTTTAGATACAATGTTTAAGTTTAATTAAACAGAGCTATCTGCAGTTACAGTTTAAAAATTTGCCAAAAGTGGTCATATTTAGCAGTTTTTCTAACTCTTATCTACAGTAAACTACTTAAGAAATAAATTAAACGTACTAAATAACTACAGTACTACAATCGTGTCGACCAGATTTTTGATTGGTCTTTTATTTAGCGAGTTATGAAAAAATCTTTAAAAATCCGGGTAGCCCCTTAATAATAACTATACCCTGTATTTAGTAGAAATAAACACACGTATTGGCGCCCGCCGCTGCGTGTCAGCATTGACAGCCGATTCCGCAAAGCGCTCGTTTGTTAATTGTCCGTCCGTCCGTCAGCCTTGACGAGGGCTGGCGGGAGATTTACTCCGAATCTTAGTTTAGCAAGGTTAGCACGTGGCTTGAGTTACCCCTAACATTAACTAAAACACAAGTAGATTAAGCTCTTTGGGAGGTATACTCGTTTTTTAAGTCAGGAAATTAGCTGCAATACCGGACATGGGAATGACAATAATTATATATTTTTTCTCGTTAAATCAGCAAGAGGATCTTTATTCATTTTAGATCTTTATTTATTTTATTCGTCACGAGGTGTATTGGATGAAAACACCCGGCCAAGTGCGAGTCGGACTCTAAGTCGGGTTCTAATTAGGGGTCTACTAACTTCTTCTTAGCCAAAATACCACAATATTTGTTGGCAGCAAAAATAAAATTGTTTTTATAGTGTTTGTATGAAGGACAAAGAAAAATTTGCAATACCCCAAAAACTACAGCGTGCGTCAGGCGTGTGAGCAAGGATCATTTCTCTCATATGACGGAATATAACGAAAAGAGATTATATGATACATTTTTATATTATGCACTTATATGTCCTTAGCTTATATAAATGTCTTATATGTCCTTAGCTTATATCATCATCATCATTATCAGCCAAAGGACATCCACTGCTGAACATAGGCCTCCCCCACGGCTTTCAACAGCGACCGATCACTAGCGGACTGCATCCAGTTTGATCCTGCGATCTTTATAAGGTCGTCTGTTCATCTAGTCGGTGGACGTCCTACGCTGCCTCTTTGGTCGAAGGGTCTCCAATCCAAAACTTTCCTGTCCCAACGGCCATCAATTTTCAAGGCTATGTCTGTTACGTTAGCTTATATAAATGTAAACAACCATAAAAAATATTTCAAACGACAGGCAAAATACATTTTCCAGTCCAGTCCACCACGCACATTGTTCAAAAACAGAATCTCGAGAACGATTCACACAAACGTTACGTTTGTGTGAATCGTTACGTTTGTTTACAATGAAAGTATTTTTGGGGCCAAAAGAGGGCACCTCTGCAATAATTTTAAGTCATGAATGTTTCGGTGATCAGTGCCGGAATTTTTAAGTAATCCTGAATAATAATAATAATTTATTTATTTTATCAATTAACATGATTCATTATTTGTTAGTTATAAAGGGCTTAACCGATGTTATGGCCATCGCACTAAATAATTGAATTTACATGTGTTTTCAGGCGATTGAATTTACACGTGTTTTCAGGCGATGGCCAAGTCTCAATATATTTACATAAAACATTAAAGAATTTTAATATTGATATGCGTCACTATAAGATGCTGTTAATTATTACGTAACAACTTAATGCTTCGAGTACGAAGATTCCAGACACAATTGATTTTCAATTGTTATGGGCCACGATCGTGGTCTTAGAGACTGGACGTATTAAGACAGAAACTCGCTTAAGTAGAGACTGAATAAATTAATAACCGACTTGGTATTACATGGATCTCACAACTTTTTACCGCAGAACAACTGAGTTGCGAGACTTGGTTTTTTTGACATGTATTGTTTTTGATGGGATTTCATTTCTTTTTGTGTTTTGTAGACAGTTCTACTTTTTTCCTTTTCGGTACCTTCTACTTATTGTATATATGTATATCTACCAGCAACGAATTTTCTTAAAGCCCTCTCTCTGACTTATGAACTTTTCGCCTCGCGCTAGCACCGCGACAGCTCGCTCGGCGACATTCACCTTTCCGCGCGCCCCGCCACTGTCCCCGCCCCGCGCCCTCGCGCTAGCACCGCGCAGCGCGTAATAACGGCCCGCGCTCACTCGCTAGCATCGCAGGCGTGGTATAATAATTAATTTACAACCTAACGCACTCGTAATAAGTACGAATACGCACGTAGGTACGTTTTTTGCATTAAATAATTTAATTTACACGTGTTTTCATGACGGGAATACCCATTTTTTGCTCGATTTGGCAGGGGCACTATCATGCGCCCATATTTATATGGGACTAGCTGAAACCCGCGGCTTCGCACGCGATAATAATAACTGCCGTAAAACATCGTTACGAATAAAGTCAATATTGAAAAATTTTACTGAAGACTTGGCTGTATGGGCTTAATTTTCTTTGCAGTCTTTTCTAGATTTTTTAGTTTTTCCTTGATTCATACACCAAACACTACTTATATTCTAAATTTGAAGCTTCTAGGTCTGCTAAAAGTGCCTTAGAATTTTGATGATCGGTGAGTCAGTGAGTGACAAAATTAAGAAGTTTGACCCGTTATAATTCTTAAAATACTAGTTCAAATTGAATGAAATTTGAAATATACCGTATCTTTACAATGTTGCATGGTTCCTGAAAATTTCAGTCTTCTAGTTTTATCCACAACGAAGTTACAGGGGGTTGAAAATGGTCTGAATTGCTTCGAGAAAAGGATGGTACGGCCGTGACGCTTTTTTGCTCGACTTGGTGGGGGCACTGCCGTGCCCCCAGATTGTTATATTATTTCAAGTTGAAACTTGTCATTTCGATTTGCCTATTTTTTTAATGCTGGATCCAAGCTGTCTGTATATTTTAATGTACTTGAAATACGATCCAACGAACTAAACTTCTTTTTTCTTTAAGCCTTTGAATATCTTGTTGGGCAAAAAGAGGCTTAGTATAAAAAATCTTGCTCGACTAAGCCTTTGGAAAGAGTTGACGATGGAGCGAACTCATCCAAACTTCGGACTCTGACATTAAAGGCGTTTGGAATATTATCGTAAAGTATCACAAACGCAAGAAATGGGTTCCACGCGGTTCTCTTTTGACTTGCGCCCGAAAAACGTGGAAAAACTATGTCCTTGACCGAAGTGGATATCGCCGGTCGCGGAGGATTATTGGCTTTAGCTAACTGTCGATTCCGAGCACTATATGGAAAAAAATAGGAAACAAACATTTTATATTCGCCATGCCTCTTCTTACATTCTTCATGCTTTTCCTTACCTGAAGGTTGTCTGGAAGAAATTGCTACAAGCAATAAGACCGCCTAAATTGTACTTATAGCGAATATATAAAACACTATCCTGTATAATTATTATGTTTATGGTGTGCAATAAAGTAAGTTTTATTATTATTATTATGTTGGTCATTTTCCAATCTCAGAACCATGGGGTCCGGGACCTTTGGAAGGCGTGCATGGGGCCGAAGCCAACACGTAGAGGCCCGTTTGACAACATTATTCTAAAAGCTGTGTGACACAAACCGACGATTGTCCCTGTATCCTTTATACAAGTGCACCCAAGGACCTATCCAACCCCTGGTATGTGTAGGGCTAATTCAAGATATGGACACAAAAATACTGGGATATGGGTGTGAGTGTTACGTGGACCGGGTAATATTATTATTATATTAACCTACAGCAATGTTTGTGCAAGTTTCTCTTCCATATTAACGTAGAAAACAATGATAACACCTATTTAAAATATATGTAAAGAGGCTAAAGTGTAAACTTTAACATAAAGTAGGTATTCAAAGTCAAAGTAACGGCGAACTCGTTACTGTCTTGACATAAAGCCTCATCTTTAACGCAAGGTTGATGGCACATACACAATACAAAATGATTCTTATCCGAATTTCTTAGAAATGTGCATTTACGATTGCTGGCACAAAACGTGAAATATAAAAGATTATTTTATACCAGTTTCTACCTATTTTACAAAAGACTTGAGTGGAATTTGTGTCAAGATGCACAACATTTTTACTTAAGCAAACTCTCACATTTTAAGTGCGAAGGATTATTCTCCCCGTTATTAACATCGTTTTTCAAACAAAATGAAAGTAAAACGACAGACACTCTAGTTAGGAATATTGTGAACATGCCTGAGAGCAGCGTACGACGCTTAAATGCTCGTCAGTTCAGATCGAGAGCATCCATCAAACGAGAACTAAGCTCGACGGCATAATGGCTCCAACCGCCTTATTTCAGCTTATTATTTTTGTTCTTATGAAAGCACTTGCTGAACGGCACCTCTTTCAGAGCCGCGACGGTTTTTGGTTACTTAGCATTTTACATTATTTACAATCTGCAGATGGTATTCATTTTATTGTGACATAAATTGTGACGAGGGGATAAAATAACGAAGTGTGGAAATAGGCTCATGAAATTGTATTTATTACATGCTTTGATTTTATGTAAATGTTCGGAATTGCACTGATTCATTTGAGTTTAATAGGTCAAGAGGTGGTCTGTGTTATTGGTTCACATAAATTGAAGAAAGAAAGAAAGAAAACACTTTTATTCGACCGAAAACAAAGGACATTGAGAAAAAAACATGCAAAAAACAAGACTATTCGAGTCGAAAAGGCACCCGCTCAGCTCAGCATAAGTCGTGGCAGCGGAACGCATACCACAACGCTGATTTTCAGCGAGTGCCTTTGTGGGTAGAATAATATATTAAATAATTGTTATGATAATAAAATACGAAAATTGCGAACGAATCCGAAAATTGAATGTTCAAAGTCCAATAACGCATTATTTAATTAACTTGTCTACGAATGCTCCCAATACTCTTATTAACAAGCCGCAATACATGTACAGTAATAAATATAATAATGATGTGTATTCCTAAAATGCCAATTAACATAATGGAAATGAAAGGATTAATTATAATGAACAAGCGGACGGTTAATTTTTCCTTTCTGACGAGGGTAGATTAAAATTTTCGTCGGAGATATTTGTGAGGCCCTTCTGCTGATAGGGATCTAGTTATTAAATTCTAGTCTAGACAGCTTTGAGCTCTTTAGACATTAAAGTGAGACACGACAGGTAGGATTCTTAAAATCAAAGGATTCTTGCTACGAGTTTGAAGATCTTTAGAAAATAAGCAGCTGTCTGTTTTCTTTAGAAGTAAAGGCTTGAAATGCTCTCAAGAACTGAGTTGTATTTTTAACCCCCAGCGCATAAAGAGAGAGGTGTTCAAAGTTTAACGTGTATGTGTCTATGTATTTGTGTATCTCTGTAGTATCGTAGCGCACAAACGGATCAACCTATTTCCGTTTAGTTTTTTTTTGTGTGTTAATGATTATTTTATCCCGTGTGTTCTTAGCCATATTTCATAAAAATCTGATCAGCCGTTTGAAAATCATTAGCTCTTTTCTAGTTTCTAATTGACCGATCGGTTCGAAATTTTGTACCACGTTACTTCAATGATATTGAAAGTATATTAGGTAGCCATGGCTCGATCAGCCGTTTGAAGATTATCAGATTTAATAATTGATGAGGGAATCTGACTACCTCATGCAAGTCCTAGTGATTCAACTTTTGGTACCGTGTTACTACAATGTTTTTGAAATAACATGGTAAAGTAACTATGACTTAAAACATGACATGACAGGGGTTTTATTTTTTGAAGTGAAAACTTCTTTAGCGGCGTTGAGCACTTTTGTGGGATGGGGGAAAAATGTGAAACTCGCGTCAGGACACGTGGGCTGATCGAAAATCCGTAAGACGGTTGGCGAAATTATGGATGTAAGTTGATTTTTCTGAGAGATAAACTTTTTAATGTAATTTAATATAATATAAATTGTAATGTTTGTGTACGATAGCGCAATAAATAAATATTGTATTCTATAAAAATATTATTATTATTATTATTATTTTGTTTGTTTCTAATGTCTCAGCAGAAGCTGGTATTTGAAAAAATCATCTACGGGCACAACCAAGTAGAATGATCTTTATTACGATTACAAAATTTCTTCCTGAGATATTGCAGGATCGTCTTGAAGAAACCGACGTACAATTCGGCACGTATTTAAAACAGCTGCCTTTTGCATGGTGATGTATGTATTTTGTGGCAGTTCAAGAAGTTTGAGACTTTGATGGAGATGTTTCGGTATGATGCCTGTGTTGGAGAGTACCAGCGGTACAATGTATACTTTTTCCAGATTCCAAATCCTTAGTATCTCTTCTTTCAGCTCTGAATATTTTTGTATTTTATCTGATATTGATTTTTTTATGTTATGTGTATTGGGGACGGCTATGTCAATTAAAAAAGCTATTTTGTGTTTTTTGTCAACTAAAGTTATATCCGGTCTATTGCAATGGATAGTTTTATCAGTTAAGATGGCTCTATCGAAGTACATTCTGTGGCTGGGGCTCTCCAGGACTGCTTTGGGTGTGTATTGATAGTATGGTTCTATTTTAGGTGGTAATAATTTGTGTTTGACGGCGAGTTTTTGATGGATGTAATGTGCTATCTGGTTGTGTCTGTGTGTGTAGTCGTTTTGAGTTAGTACGGGGCAAGCGTTGATTATATGTTGTATAGTTTCAGGATTTCGGTGGCATTTTCTGCACCTGTCATCTAACGAATTAGGATCCTTAATAACAAACTTCCTATAATTTTTAGTGTGGACTACTTGGTCTTGAATGGAAATTAAAAAGCCTTCAGTTTCAGGAAACAGGTAGCCTAATTTCAACCATTTGTTTGAAGCTTCAGGATCGATATGGGGTTGTTCTAAATCCTGTATATGTCTTCCATGCAACTGTTTTCTGCGCCATGTATCTATTTTATCTTTTTCTATATTCTCCGGACTCTGATTTTGTGTTGTATCAAGTTTTTTCAGGTTTAACGGTGTAAGGTTGTCATCTAATTCAACTATAGTTTTGTGTATGGTGCTATTGGTACTATTTTTAAAGAACTGTTTAATGCTTACTATCTGTTTTTCCCATAATGCTTTCAAATCAATGAAACCTCTTCCTCCTTTCTCTGTTTTGATGGTCATTCTTTCTATAGCCGATTTCGGGTGTAAACATTTATTTTTCGTTAAAGTAGTCCTAGTTTTAACTTGTAAATTTAATATATCAGTAGTAGTCCATTTTATTACCGCAAATGAATATGTTAGCACAGGTACAGCATATGTATTTAGAGCCTTGAATAAATTTTTTGAGTTCAGGTGTTTTTTGCATAATAAACTTACTCTCCTCAGATATTCTGTCATTAAATCTTGTTTTATTTGTGTATGGTTTATGTGTTTATTCTGCTTTAATCCTAGATATTTGTATGTTTCATTTATGTCCATAGCTTTAATATTTATTTCGTCACCTAAATTGTAATCACCTTTTTTTATTTTTCCCTTGTGAATATGTAGTGTTTTACATTTATCTAACCCAAAAGTCATATGTATGTCTTTACTGAAATTGGTTGTTATTTCTAAAAGAGTTTTCATATCACTTACCGACTTACCATACAGCTTGATGTCATCCATGTAGAGTAAGTGTGATATTGTACAATTATTTGCCAATTTATATCCTTTCGCTGACTGATTGAGAAGACTAGAAAGAGGGTTGAGGGCGAGGCAGAACCATAAAGGACTCAAGGAATCACCCTGAAAGATTCCATTATTAATTCGTATTTCGTCTGTGGTTATTTTATTACTTCTAGTTGTCAAACATAAAGTGGTTTTCCATTTAGTCATTGCGTCTTCAAGAAAAGTAATTATTGTTGGATTAATTTTATATATTTGGAGAATTCTTATCAACCATGAATGAGGTACACTGTCAAACGCCTTTTGGTAATCTATGTAGGTTAGGTGCAAATTCTTATTGTTTTTGTTAGCATGTTTTAGTACAACTGAGTCTATAATGAGTTGTTCCTTGCATCCCTTATAGCCCCGCCTACATCCTTTTTGCTCGTCAGCCAGAATATTGTTTTTTTCTATGTGTGAGTTTATTTTACTTGCTAAGCACGAGGTTATAAGTTTGTAGAGCGTTGACAAACAAGTGATTGGCCTATATTGTGATGGGTTACCTGTATCTAGGCTCTTCGGTATCATATAGGTTATGCCCTTAGTAGCAAAACCTGGCATCTGTTCTTCACCCTTGATTATGCTTGTGCATTTTTTAGCAAGTAAATTATGGAAGACTGTCAGTTTTTTATACCAAAAATTTTGTACCCAATCTATCCCCGCTGATTTCCAGTTTTTCATTTTTCTAGTTACTACTTCTATTTCCTCTTTTGTAACGTCAGAAAATTCCATTTCTCCTATGCTTTCGTACTTTGTATCTTCCTCTTTTATCCATTCAGCGTCTTCATTATGAAAAACTTCTTTTTCCCATAGGCCCGCCCAGTAGCTTTTAAGTTCTTCCTCCTCCGGCAAAGCTGTCTGATTTCGACTGTCGGTATTATTACTATCAATCTTTAACTGTCTGTAGAAACTTTTTTCACTTCCTGTAAATAGTTTATTGTCTGTTTTTCTTTTAAGAGCTTTGAGATAGCGAGCTAATCTGTGTGCTTTAAGAACCAATTTTTGTTTTAGTGTATCTAACACATCTTGTGGTGTAGAATTATTGCCTTCCTGATTTGAGTGAACTCTATTTTTGTTTAAAATCACTTGAACTTTCCGGGTTAATTTTCTAGATCTGTTATTGTTATTAATGTAATGACTCAATCTTCCTATATCTACTCTAAATGCTGCGATGTCTTTTTCTAACCTGATCTGCCATGCCTTTTTCTCCGGATTCGATTTCCTTTTGAAGACTCCTGTATTTTCGCCTATTTTATATCCTAATCGAATACTTATCACTGCTGCCACACAATATACTAAAGTATGTACCTCGGAGATCGTTGCATCATAGTTCAAAAGATCGGGTAATATATCTGTATTAAATAAATTTACTAATTTGTATAAATTTTTGTTCTCTCTAAGTCTTGGCAGCCTTGGCCTTTTTTCTGCGTTCACATTTGAGTAGTCATCTAACATCTGCTTAAGATGCAATTTTAAATCGTTTACAGAACTGACCAAGCTTTTTCCACCTAAGTTATCAAAATTATTAATACTATTATTGTGCTGTGATTGTTGTGTTTGCTCGGTAGGAGATGTTTATTATTATTATTATTATTATTATTATTATTGTATTATTATTATTATTATTCTATTCTATCACAAAAATGATAGTACTTTTATATTGATAATAAGAGCAATTCATTCAAAATTATTCCCTAACTATTCCAAAAAATCAAAAATGCAGAGCGTTGATATTCAAGTTTTCACTTCTGCCGGCACTCCCGGAGTGCATTTTTTTTTAATTTAGGATTATTTATAGGATACGAGCTTTATAAATATGGACGCTATCAAAGTAATGTTAACGTACGGAAATTATAATATTTATGAGTATTTATTAAATTGTTTCTTTTGTTGTATGATTCAAATGCTCCGTGTGTTTATAAGATCGAGATTATATTATTTTATTTTTTTATTTCCTTACTGAATGTAAAGCCTATATAAATTTTCTAACTGAATCATCTCAAAGTGAGTTATCCATTTTTGTGACACGTTTCTAAGGAAACATATCAAAACACATTTCCCAAGTGATATCAAAAATATTACTGGGAATACTTCCTTTCACATTCGTCCTGAATGTCATTAAAAGAGAGCTTTATAAGCTTCCACGCGTTTTGCGCTTTTGCCAATTCCTGTGGCCGGACAAAGGGGCCACTGGGAAAAATATTCAAATTCCCACCTCAGGATATCAAGGCAGTACAAAACTTTTAGGCTTATTACGGAGAAATTTTTTAGGTAAGCATGATGTAACTGTATTTCTGTGCCTTCTTTAAAAGAGCTGATTTGGGTAGTGCTGTTCCTTTGTCAGGTAAATGTAATTATGTACATTAGCGACGTACATAGGCGGAAATGTAGTCAGGGTGTCTGTATTGAAAAAAAAAAAAGTATTTTCACAATACAACGTGTTAATTTAACACTTGATCAAACTTTTAGGGACTGCTCTAATGATGGTTTTGAACAACTTTTGCTATGGGACTAACTTTGAAATCGAGAAAAAACAGCTGATCCATACATTTTTTCCGAGATGAAATGTGTTTTTGTATGGCACAGCAGATTATTTCCTCGATTTTGGAGTTGGCCCCATAGCAAAAGTTGTTAAAAATCATCATTAGAGCACTTCCTTAAAGTTTATTATTTTATTAGAAATTGCTAACTTGTTGTGGTAAATGACAATGCCAAGTTCTATGACTGGACAATTTCTTTTTTCAATTCATTGCTGGTTCCTTTGATTTATTTTGTGAGTAAACAATAATTTTATTATACGAAATTAAAACTATTTATTAATCAAAGATTCTAGCATCTCCGATTAAATCTTTTGCACAAGTGAAAAAAATGCGCGTCAGGACGGTATTTTTTATTAAACAAAACCGTTTTTTCTTTTAATAGGTAACAATCCTGGATATCAGGTACATAAAATGAAGTCAAATAGTTCCGCTTCCAGTTTGGAAGGTTCTTCTTTTGTAATACTCACGTAATCTTTAAAGTGCTCGGACGGCTCATACTAACAGGGTTTATCCTTTAAGATTGTTTGTCTGCAAACACTGCGACGATGAGAGCTTGCACGCGGTGACGAACTGGAAAAATAATTCTTGGACGCTACTCCGCAAGAAACGATCTGCTTTGTTTAGTACCTCTCTCGACTGCAAAGTACCATACTAAGTAACGGTTTCGAAAGTGTTTTAAGTATACACAGGGTGGCTCAAAAAGTGACGTCCAAATTTTTTTTTGGAAGCCTTATCCAGGCTTATCCAAATATAAATACACTCTATGTATGTTAGTCGAATTTTCGTACCTAGTTTTCGTGAGTTTTCTCTCGCAAATTTTGAGAATTTTCAAACAAATATTTCCTCATTTTTGTATGGTGTTATTTTGTTTTATTTTTATTGCAGTATGATCCTTGTAAGTTACATTTACTTAGATAACATAATGAGCTAGTTAAAACTTAGACAATCTTCAAAAAAGAAATGAAAAAAAGCCTCGAAAACTACAAAAATATGGCTATCATAAATATGGTTTATTTGGGTAGCCCTGGATGTAAAAAATCCAAAAAAACATTTTGGACGTCACTGTTTGGGCCATCCTGTGTCACCGTAATATTACTTAACCGTGTTATTACAATAGTAGGGTTTTAAATCCATCAAACTGTAATCTGGCAATTTATTGTGAACTATACCGAACTTCATACCTTATGACGTAAACTTAAAAAAAAAAAACGGCTAAATGCGAGTCGGACTCGCGCACTGAGGGTTCCGTGCCAACTTTAACTGAATAAGGGAATCCACTTACTTACACTTAGCTAAAATACCACAATATTTTGTTAACTGCAAATATAACTTTGTTTTTCATAGTGTTTGTATGAAGTACAAAGTTATGTTTGCGGTTGTTGAAAATGTGCTATATCTCAAAAACTACTAATTCGATCCCAACCAAACTTATTTTCGTTGAAAGTATGTATTAAAGAGCTACATCGTACATTTTTTCAAAATTTACACTTACTTGGTTTAGAAATTAGATGGGGGGGGGGGGGGAGGGACGCCCATTTTACCACTTTGGAAGCGTCTAACTATGCGTTAAGTTAACTGAAGCGTTAGACTTTCAAATAAAATAGTTTTAGGTTTGACAAAAAAAATGGTTTTGGTTTCATGTATGAAAAAAAACCCCCCTTAACTGTCATTATTTTTTAATTTTTGGATAAGAATCGGTAAGCAGTTAACAAGACACATCTTCCTACCAAATTTCAATTGTGTAATGCTTATAGTTACAGAATAAAATGGCTGTGACATACGGACGGACAGACAGACAGACAGACTTGACGAAACTATAAGGGTTCCGTTTTTTGCCATTCGGCTACGGAACCCTAATGACGAATCACTAAGCAAAGTGGTGGGTCAGAGTAGGTGAAGGATAAATCCTTCGTCTTAGATTGACATGTACTCGTAAGTACCAAAAAAAACATTAATGTTGAACCTTGTCGAGTTTGTTCTTAATAGTAAAGATAAGATAACTCTTTAATGCACACCAGATAGTTTAATATCAAATTCATTTCGAGGAAATGTACAATATAGGCGGTGTTATCGCTAAATTACAATGTAACGGATTTAAAGCCGTTAAATTTGCGATCTTAACAATATTACGGTGATATATTACAAAAACGAAAGTAGTCAGAAATACGGACACCAAGCAAGTAAAGCAGTAGGCCAGTGTAAACTTTGAGTGACGTATGGTAACGTGGTTCCACAGCGGGCCTAAGATGCGCGCCTATTTATAGTCCAGTCACCTTAGACAAAAAAAGGGGCAAATCTCGGAATCGGAGATAATAAGCTGGAAACTCGTATACAGCTTCATTTTGGCGTTCTAAAAGTTGTCTCAAAAGTCTCAATAAATCTCGTGTCTGCGTCGTAAGTTATTCGAGGTCAAAGGTCACGAAAATCGGTTTTTCGCCATTATCTCCGTTTCTATGGCTCCAATCACTTCAAGACTTATTATGAAAATTGAAGATAATAAAATTTGGCACAACTTTTGGCCCAACTTTTTTTTTGTACGCTCAACCCTTTTCGAGATAGAGAGCGGAGAGCACCCAGCGCTCAGGCATATATACTATTATACAAGGTCAACCGTGAATCTCGGTGAATAATACCATGTATATAGTTATTAATTCATAGATAAGACATAGATTTGCTCGTTATTTTAATTGGACGCACTCAGTTACATCAAGAAGAGATTTTTTTTAAATAAACCTGGAAAAGGCAATGTTAAAACACAAGTCTATTCTTCAAAAAGTTTTGACAAATGTCCCCTTTCTAAAAAACATATTCTATTTCTACATGCGTTTAGTGGTTGTGATACAACTTCTGCGCTGTTTAATAAAGGGAAAAAAACTTTTATAAAATTACTGCAAAAACTTGCTAATTTTGACGAACTGGCTCAAGTTTTTCTACAAGAAAACTGCCCTGTACAGCAATTATACGAAAATGGAGTACGCATCTTTCTAGCAGTATATAATGCTCCAAAATCTGAAAATAATATTGATCATCACAGATACATTCAATTCATTAAATCTACTAAACTTCATAAACCTGTCCAGTTATCTAATATTCCACCAACAAGTGCAGCAGCTCATCAACACATAAATCGTGTTTATTACCAAATTCAAAAATGGTTAGGACATGATTTAGAACCTCAAGAATGGGGCTGGGTACTCCAAGATGAGTTTCTGCAGCCAATAACCACACTATTACCACCAGCTCCAGATGAATTACTCAGTACAATATTTTGTAATTGTAAGAATGGTTGTGGTTCACGCTGCGGATGCAGAAAATTGGGCTTGCAATGTACTTTAGCTTGTGGACAATGCAATGGGCAAGCTTGTCTCAATGCTGTTATATTGCAAGACGATTCTGAGGAAGAAACTGCATTCGATCCAGACATTTTAGAAGGTTTGGAGACAATTATACAAGTCAACGAAGATGATGAAGATGAAATCGAAAGTTTCAATTCCCCAGCAGATGATGATGAAGAAGAAGAAGAAGAAAATTGATATTTTATTTTTAATTTTAATTGTAACAAAAGTACAGTTACTAAATAAAAATTAACTTAAATTATATTTACTTGACTCATTTCAATTTACCATCTCTCTATCTATCTATCAATTAATTTATTTCCATCTATTATCAAATAAAAGTAAATAAATTTATTATATATATAAAATATTGAATACAATGTATTAATTAATAAATAATACAAATTATTTATTATTAATAATATTTTAAGGAATTAGTAACTATATACAGATATTATTCACCGAGATTCACGGTTGACCTTGTATAGTATATATGCCTGAGCGCTGGGTGCTCTCCGCTCTCTATCTCGAAAAGGGTTGAGCGTACAAAAAAAAAGTTGGGACAAAAGTTGTGCCAAATTTCATTATCTTCAATTTTTAAAATAGGTCTTGAAGTGATTGGAGCCATAGAAACGGAGATAATGGCAAAAAACCGATTTTCGTGACCTTTGACCTCGAATAACTTACGACGCAGACACGAGATTTATTGAGACTTTTGAGACAACTTTTAGAACGCCAAAATGAAGCTGTATACGAGTTTCCAGCTTATTATCTCCGATTCCGAGGTGAAACCCCTAAGGTGACTGGACTATTATCATTTGTCGCGGCAATCGAGAAATTCAAAACGCCATTTTTATCATATTTAAAAAGGTTTTTACTAACTTTATTGTATTCATTTGTTTTGAAAAGCAATTTTAATTGATTAACAAGTGGAAAACATTTGGCGAAACAAGTTGTTTAGGAAAAAAATATATTTTATCGACGTGATAAATGGTATCGAGGCGTGCATGTTAGGCTTACAGATTTATATTTCGAATCTCGCGTAACTAAGTGTCAGGGGCTCTATTTTTGAATCACTCGATGATATGGCGTGTGATTTTCCATCGAATACGAATAAAAAATCAATGGAAATCATGCGAAAATAGACGTTAGTACTCACAAAATTAAGTTGTCTTTTTTTTATCACTCCCGTGTGGAATTATACCAATTTTCTTTGGAAAATTAGATATTTATCAATTAACGCATTGAGTCTGAGTGAGTGAGTCATTGAGTTTCGTGGCAGTCAAAGCCTTTTAATATCACACGCCATCTTGACGCAAGTGATTTTAAAATAGGGGCCCTTTTAACATATTGATCTAAGTACATATGTACATAACTGTTGCCCTATTATTGTTACTGTAAATGTAGTGAAAAACATCAGTTAAAGTGCTTAGCATTTCCTTAGATTAACAATAAATATAGTACTACAATCTTGAAGTGAATTTTCACATCCAATTTTCAAGTGTCACAACTTGATCGTCCGAAGCTTAGGGTAAGTGCACCAAAATCCGTCCACCCGGGTTCGACGCGGAGTTTACAAGCTTCAAGGGCCCGGCAATTATCGGCTGCGCTCGGGTGACCACTCACATCGATAATGAGCTCTCGCCTCGAGTTGCGGCCGAAGTATCTAACAGATTTTGAACGCTGATGGAGCACTAACATTATACATATATTTATTTTTATGAAAATGAGTTTAAATATGTATTTGTTTATATATGTATTTTGTTTTATGGTATGTTTAACTGCCTCGGTGGCGCAGCGGTAGGAGGGTCGCACTTTAAAGCGACGGCTGCGCCAGAGGTCCCGGGTTCGATCCCCGGGTCGGGCCAAAAGTATATACCTGAGTTTTCTGTTCAGAAATTCTTAGGGTACCCCGGAGTTTGGAAGCTGGCGATGTTTAACCCCCGTGCCTCGGAAAAGCACGTAAAGCTGTTGGTCCTGCGCCTGAACTCTCTCCGGTCGTGTCAGATTGCTGTCCCATCGGGCTATGAGAGTGAAAGGAATGGAGAGTGCACCTGTGTTTGCGCACACTATATTATGTCCCACGCAGTCGGTTAGTCGTTGTGACTGGCCACCGTAGTCGAAATCGGCTAGGGGGACTACTACTATTATGGTGTGTATTTTATGATCATTTATTGACATTTAATTTTATGTAATGTGCACTTATCATCTTCTTTTATGTTTCTTTATAAAAACCTGTCCACTTCAAATTTATTTAAAATATTTCATCGCCATGCCTCTTCTTTCATACTTCATGCTTTCCTTACCTAAAGGTTGTCTGGAAGAAATTGCTTCAAGCAATAAGACCGCCGAAATTGTACTTATAGCAAATATATATGATACTATCCTATGTAACTATTAGGTTTATGGTGGGCAATAAAGTATTATTATTATTATTATTATTAACAGTGTAAATCTATTGGCAAAGTATTGTTCATACTATCCACAGTATTAGTTGGTCGGCTTCGGTTAGTTACAATAGGCGTTATAATAAAAATAATTGTTGGGCGCTGCGCGACCACAACAAATCGATAAATTAACTCCTAAGTTGAGCCCTAACCGATTTTGAGCGCTGAGTTCTGGAGCCGGAATACTAACTGTTTACCGTCTAAAATACATGAAAATACATTAAAATATGGATAAATGAATGATCCAGATTTAGGTGCTTCGGTCAATACAAGTTTATGGAAGCTTTGAAATTGGCATAAAAACAGTACCATGATTATAGCATGTGCAACATCAAGTGTTAAAAACAATGAAATGATTTTATTTTAGTAATGCTTAATTCGAAAATTTAAATGAGGTGCTCGTAGCGCAGTGGTAACAGCGCTTTGGTAGTGATACCGAAGTGAACCTACGGCTCGGTCGTGTTTGGATGGGTGACCATTCAGACCTTATAAGTGACATACATCACGAGCATCATCTCCGTGCTTCTGAAGGCACGTTAAGCCGTTGGTCCCGGCTAATATCGGTTGATATTAGTCGTTAAGCCTAGTCAGAGGCCTTATAGGCGGCTTGATAACATCTGACAGCAGGGTTAGTCTCTTGCCTTGCAAAATCCCCTCCGTGGAGTATGGCTTAAAACTACCTCATAGTTGAGGTAAGGCCTTTGTCCAGCAGTGGGATGTTACAGGCTAACTGTACTTTACTTTTAATGGTTAAGTCGCAGAATTTTACATTTACTTAAAATACGAATGCTACGGATAACCAGTAGGCAGATCTCGTGTAGTTAGTATACTAGATAACCGGCTAAGTGCGAGTCGGACTCGCACACTAAGACAGAGGACAGACAGACAGACTTGACGAAATTATAAGGGTTCTGTTTTTTTGCCATTCGGCTACGGAACCCTAAAAAGTACACCGATCGAATTTTCTTTGTCGAAGTAAATAGAGTATAAGAGTAGAATTTTGCGGAGTCACGATTTCTATGAAATTCGTTTTCATTCGTACGGTAGTTTTTTTGAATGGATATACTAGATTTTTAAGGTAAACGTTTAAACTCTCAATCCAGATACCACATGAAAAAACGTCTATTGACGTGAGGATCGCCGCCAAGTACTCGAAAATTGACTTGATTCTACTAATACAAAGAGACCGAAGACATATGAGAACGGATCGCATATTATAAGCTCAAGTCATAAAATAACCTCTTTAAGGGTATCAAGTTGCTGAGATCTAGGTGATACCATCAAACGATATCAAAAAATTCCAAATAAACTTGACATTTACGTGATTGAATCATGAACGACATTATTTCTTTATTTATAAGGCGTTCTTTGAAAGAGGCGTTCAGCATGCAAAGGAGGCGATGGAGGCTTACCGCTTATCACTTTACACGTGCGAGAGAAACTCGCAGTTATTTGAAACTGTATTGGACACTTGTCTTTGCTCAAACAAAATATTTTTCAAGGTACCGTAAAACTTGATTACATTTGATTAAAGCAGATCATCGTCTGACTTACTTAACCTGATAGGTTAGATGACATATTTATTTTATCAGAGTAAATTAAAAAGTACATTGTTATTATTTTCAGCTAAAACAATCACTAATACAGTAGATGAAACGGTCTCATTCTAGTACTAGTGGTCCCCAGTGACTATGTCCACGCGTTTTAGTTCCCCTACGTCTCAGCGTGATGCACTATAGCCTAAAGCCTTCCTTGATAAAGCATATTAACACATTAATATTATTTCAAATCATGCTTACATATTAGAATAGATGTAAAATTATTTATCTAGTATTAAGTATTATTATGTTTCTGTTGTGTCCCAGACATTGGTAAAGGGATCTTTTGTTTTCTTCGCTTTGAAATGTCGTAGTTTTTCATCCATTAAAATTAAACTTCGCAGACCGTACGTGGAACTTTTTTCTTCGTTCTCTGTGGAGCTTCAATGGGAATGACCCTTTTTGTTATTCACCGGATCTATTGAATAGTTCGCAGAGCTCGACGCTCCGGAATCATCTGTTTCGGTATAATGCAGTTACAGGATATGCTTTTAGAAGACACGATTGTTATCTTAAGGAGCAAATTGTTAAAATAAACTGATTGATTGACAATTTTTTCCATCAAAATATCATTCGAATAGCGGTACCTCGCGACTAGACTAGACTAAACGTCACAGCATGATGTTTTATAGCGTTTCTTGATAAATACGCTATACTACACAAAAAAGTTAATAAATAATAAATATCCTTTTGATATTCCCACACATAGCCATCTAGTCCCAAAGTAAGCTACTCAAAGCTTGTGTTATGGGTGCCAGACAACGGATATAATACTTAAATAACTTTTTTGTTTGTAAATACATACATAATATACATAGAAAACACCCAGACCAATACAAACAGACATGTTCATGCACACAAATGTTTGTATTGTGTGGGGATCGAACCCACAACCAGCTGCGTAGTAGGTGATTTCTCGACCACTACACCAGACGGGTCGTCAACATTTTTTCAAATCGATCAAGAAGTTCCCGAGATTTGCGCGTTAAAAAAAACAAGCAAACTCTTCAGCTTTATAATATTAGTATAGTATAGATTGTTTCGGGGAAGAAATAATATGATTCTCATAAAAATATTTTTCGACTGTTACAATTTGTTACAAATGAGTGTTATGTCTTCTACTATGTTACCTACCTTTTTATTGACTGTATGAAACGAATTTATACCAACTTCAAATAATAGAGGTATATAATTCGACCTGTATGTAAGTGATATTGTTAAAATTAAATAAAATTGAGTTTGTTGATCTATTAAGAGGTATACGTATGAAAAATTTAGTAAGTTTATATTTGTTTGTTTATTTGAATGTTTGTCTCAGGTTTCTAAAAAACGAGAAGTCATATCCAAATGTTTTTTTTTTAAGTTTGCTCTGCTATATTTCACCTTAGAGTACAATGTTAGTTTCATAAATAAATCCAATAGTTTTTGATAATTGGGTAATAACTAAAAATCCTTATAAAAATATAACTGCCTTCAAAAAATTGACTAAAAAGCAACGCTGAATGATTGTATTCTTTTAAAAGATTTTTTTTAAATACTTAAAAAAATATGATTTTATCCAGCCCAGAATTTATTGCGATCGTGAGCAATAAAGGCTTCGCTTTCCATTTAGCGGGTGTATCGGCGCGCGGCAGCTCGGATTAAGTTTTAATCGGGTGCAGTCGGCAATCGAGCTAGCGATGCGATGCGACGCGATTTAGAATCGGACTGAACGAAACGACACGGCCAACTTATGGACAGTTACCCTAACGCAGATTTACTCTGCACCCAGAAAAATCTTGATAATTGTTTTAAGTACCAACTGATTCTGTGGTTGTTTTTTTTGACCTAAAGTAATATTGGACACCAATCACATACATTGCTCTGATCCCAAAGTAAGTAGCTATTGCACTTGTGTTATGGAAATCAGACACAACGGTGGTACCACAACACCCAGAACCGAGACAATATAGAACATTTTCATTTCTACATTGACCCGACCGGGAATCGAACCCGGGACCTTGGAGCGAACGCATTGAAACCAGCGTGCTTAGCCACTACACCACGAAGTAAAAAACAAGGATAGTTTATTCCTTGGAAAAAGGAGTACAATACTGTTTTCGGAAAGCGAAAACAGTTATGCGCTTAAGCGTCTGGAATATTAGATAGGTTCACTATCGGCTTTTTGAAAACTTAAAAAAAAAATATGGAAAATTGTATGAATACCAAATATGCATTCTTTTTCCGCTAGGCAACGTTTCTATTTCGTGTTTCTTTACGAACATTAAGTAACATCACAAATGGTTTATTCAAACTAATGGCTTTGTGTAGTACCAAGTTTAAACGGCTTAGTAACAAAATAATATTGGTAACATTTTTCTTTCGGTTCACTTTGATCAGTCTCGGCGGTTCCATAACTTTTGATATGCCTACGCCCGCCCGCTCTTACCACAATCAGTAAAGTAGAAAGTTGGTTGCACCACCGTTACAATTCGGGAAACAGTAGCGAGTTTTTACTAACTTCAAAAAAAGGAGGTAGTCGTTTCAATGTGTGTGTATGTGATTTTGTTGGAATTTGATAATATTTGAGTATGTTGATCTAGAAGGACTGCCAAGCACGTGTGCAAAATTTCGTAAGTATGTGTATGTTTGTATATTTGTATGATTGTCCACGGATTTCTCGAAAACAAGAAGTCAGTCAGTCAAGAAGATTCTTTTTTAGTTTCATTAGGTATATTTTAACTTAGGGTTCAGAGTATGTGTCATCAAAATCGGACTAAAAATCAAGAATTATAAAATATTATAAAAAATAAATTGCCTTAAAATTACTGACTAAAAAAGTTTAAAATAACGAATAAGCCATCTACTTAGAAGAAACAAATTCATTTGAAGTTGGTGCATGATGTCAAGTTTACCAACTATCTACACTGATCACGTAACGCTAAGTTATTTAAAGCTTTAAAGTCAGTTTTTTGAAGATGCTTTAATTTTTAAAATTATTTTTCGCTCTTGTTGAATAATTTCTAAGTTACAGCTTAGCATAATGCTCAAGTCATTTTCCATGCGCACACTCTTATGTATATTAATACTAAGAGCTAGTTGCGTGATCGATAGTTGACTGAGGTAATCTTATAAGCCGTTGCCATTGCTAGTTAAATAATTAACATTGTCCGTGTAAATCACGGACAATGTTTAACCGTGTAAAACACTTTTAATTGTTTAACGAATTTTAACTATGAGACGAGTTAACTATCTACCATTCACAAAACCTGCCTTATGTTATAGACGTTCTTATATCCATCAGTAATATGCGACAAACTTAAATTGCTGTTTCTAACACTATTTGTGCAAGAATAACACGTATCCCAGCAAAGCAAACATTATGGTTACCCCCGTGGCACGAGTTCGTATTGCAGCCATTGACGTTCAAAAGGATAGACAGGTTGTACACCAACATTAAAGCATTTTGAAGTAGCGCAAGGATTACTCTATGCGAACGTTAAGTTGTATATTACGACACTTACGGTTAATAGAGACTAGTGATGGGGCATGCTTGTTGATAGAAACATAAATTTATAAATAACATTAGTTACGTACAGAGGTGGAATTGTGTAAAGCAATCGTATTCAATTGACAGTTCAAAATGTACGGTACGATCTATCAAACGCTTTGTTTTTTGCTAATTGTCAGATCATACCGTACGTTTTGAACTGTCAAATGAATAAGATTGCTTTACGCAATTCCACCTATAATTGCTACTGAGCGCTCATTGGCGCGAGCGCGTGACATCTCGCTTTTTAGCCTAACGTCAGCCATTGCCAAATATGGTAAATAATAAATACGTCTTTTATGTTTTAATATTTTTGAATGTACAAACTGTAAACGTTTTTCTAATCTCTAACAGTTGCAGTGTAATTGGTACAACTCCTAAACACACAGGAAGGCATTTTTGCCAGAAAACGAGGTAATATACAAAGACACTGTCAGAACGTATAGCCGCAAAGAGATAGCGTGCCCGACTGAATGCACTCCGGGCAATTACCTGCCTTTTGTCTAGCCATTTTACAGCGTGTATGACATATCTATAATTTAACAACATCTAAGATTGAAGCTTAGTATAAACTTAGTTCTAACTCATGGCGATACTTTGTCGTGTCTACACGTGCCAGTTCTAAGGTAATCCAACCCAGACCTGAACATTTTACACAGTACACTCACTCTTTTATTACTTCGAGCAAATAGGTAACAAATATCTATATATTCAAGGTTCTTTCGTCACGGTCTAATTTTTCTATCAATTTTATAAAAGAAAACAGTCTGTTATTGATACAGCTGTATAATAAGCATCTGGAAAGTATAGTCTATTTTTATTTGCTTATCGAATATTTTAAACAATCGAGACATTCCTTTTTTAACGTCACGAGTCATTAGTGTAGCATGTTTTTAACACTTACAGTGTTATATTTTATGTTTATAATGATGAAATAAGAAACCAAAAATTTGCGCACGGGCGGGACTAGAACCAGCATCTTTCTTGCTTACCTGACCCAACGCTGTTCCATTGAGCTACCGTGTCGGTCCGACCGGGCAAAATTTCTGGTCTCTTATGAATACCTACGTCATTACGCGTGACGTCTGCGCTATCCACCCCAAATCTTTAACAACAGCAGTAGGTCAATTAGTTATTCATTACAGAATAAATTCAACTTGGAAATTGATAACGCTTCGCCATCCAATGGTTTAGAATGTTTGTAACACTCTAAGTTTCGCGACTTTGTCCACGTGTTTAGAGTATGCTCCATCCTCTCCCGTCGCAGCGTGATGTGTTACAGCCTTAAAGCCTGCTTCGATCAACAAGCTTTCCAATACAAAAATATTTTTTAAAGCGGTCCAGTAGTTGCTGAGATTAGCGCGTTCAAACTAACAAACAAACTCTTCAGCTTTATAATATTAGTATATATATGATGAAACTAGCGGTCCCCCGCGACTTCGTCCGCGCGTTTTGAGTTTGCTCCCTCCCCTCCCGTCGCAGCGTCATGTTTTATATCCTAAAGCCTTTCTCGATAAATAAGCTATCCAACACAGAAATATTTTTTCAAATCGGTCCAGCAGTTCCTGAGATAAGCACGTTCAAACAAACAAACTCTTCAGCTTTATAATATACTAGCGGTCCCCCGCGACTTCGTCCGCACGTTTTGAGTTTGCTCCCTCCCCTCCCGTCGCAGCGTGATGTTTTATATCCTAAAGCCTTTTTCAATAAATAAGCTATCTAACACAGAAATATTTTTTCAAATCGGTTTAGCAGTTCCTGAGATGAGGGCGTTCAAACCAACAAACTCTTCAGCTTTATAATATTAGTATAGATTAGCGCAAGCGCACGTTGTACTTAAGCTGCGAACATTATTTTGGTGCGGAGTTTTGTTAAAACTGTGATAGCTCCTAAGATATTTATTGAAATCAAATGATATAAAGGGCAACTTGGTTCTAAATGAAATGCTCGTGATGATGAATGTATTTATTTTGATAAGAATAAATACCTGTGTGTATAATACACCTCTAAAAATAATGCATCATTTTTTTACATATTTATTAACATAAAAAAGGTTGTAGTAAGTCAACCATAAAAGATAGACATATGCTGTCGCGGACTTTATTATAGAACTTTTAATGCTGAACAATCCTGTCATACATGTTTTTTGTGTAACTTAAGCGGTTTTCGCAGCGTATGCAGCGGAAGCTCTCAAAAGGAATATCTTTCTCCCGTTTTCGCAACATTTTTCATTTCTGCTGTGGTCTTATGAGTCGTATCTTTATGTTATATAGCCTAAAGCCTTCCTCGATAAATGGACTATCCAACGTAAAAATAATTTTTCAAATCGGGCCAGTAGTTTTTGAGATGAGCGCGTTCAAACAAACAAACAAACAAACAAACAAACAAACTCTTCAGCTTTATAATATTAGTATAGATTTATAACTCTGGCTTTGCTTGAAAACGCTGACGGTTACAGCACTCGTCAGCGCTGCAAAATACTATAAAAAGAAATAAGAATAAATAAAGAAAAAAGAAAATATATGAAGAAACAGATATGAATAGTCGAAATTGAACCATTTCTTGTACTCAGCCAAAAACGAACGTACAGTCGCCAGCTCATCAGATTACCCACTTTTGTTGCAAACTAGGCCTTATGACAACTGTATAAGATACCGCAGTGTTTACCTTGACGTGCTGTTGTCCGTACATCCTGGATTGATTGCTCTGTGCTCTATAAATTGAGAACGATTTGGAACTCGGCAGAAAAAAGTAAGGGCAGGTAATATTTTCCTCCGTAAATTTATTTACCGCTTACTTGCCCTTCCTTAGCGCTCGTACCCAAATATCATTTTTATATATGATCATCGCGGGAAGACATCACAATCCAACAGGTACGATACAGAATCCACACAATATCCTCCGGGATAAGATAAATCTTCCCATCGTTACCGAACGCTATGTTATCTCGCTTAGAGACTTTCAACCTTAATCTGACGTGATAACGTCTGCAGAGGATGCATTCCACTTTTTGCGTTTTAGACATTTACACCAAAGGGAATGCGATCTTATTAAGTAGGTTTAAAGTAGAAATTTGATTGAGCTTTAGGTCCACGTGTGGTATTGCTCGTGAAATTTATTACACGCTCGTGGTTTCCAAATAAAAAGCAATGGACACACCGGCGGATAAGCGACGATGAAAGCGGTCGTGTGCGCCCGCTGTATCGTGATGGTCGCAGATTTGTGTGGCGGGGATCAATGAGTTAAATTTTTAACGACTTCAGGTAATCAATCATTTTAACTGATGAAGGTAGATTCAGATTTTTTGTTTTTGACGGTTTTCTATGTAGTAAAAGACATGAAAAACTAAGCATCTCTGCCAGATTGCTAAATTGGGGTCAGACTTATGTTAAACGTTTGAGTTTCCTGTTTTTTTATCTTATTTCATATCACGCATGTAAGATTTAATATAAACCGAACCGACCGAACCTTTTGTGTACTTAATACTCTCACATTCTGTCATTATTTGATTGTATCTAACCTCTGGGACAATTAGCAGTAATTGATAACTAACCGCTTCATTGCGATTTCGCCTGCGGGGCACAGGGGCGCGGGGATAGGCGATAGCGGATCCGCGAGGGGTTCGGACAGCACGCAATCACCCGCCTGCGCCGCTCACTAACCGCGCGCTTGTTTCCCCCCGCACACACCACCCCAAGCAGGCGTCATTATTATAAATAAATAAATATTGGACACCAATCAAATACATTGCTCTGATCCCAAAGTAAATATCCAATGCACTCGTGTTATGGAAATCAGACACAACGGTGGTACCATAACACCCAGACCCGAAGCAATATAGAAAATATCGTTTTCTACATTGACCCGACCGAGAATCGAACCCGAAACCTCACGAGATGGCGACGCTTGAAACTAGCGTGCTAGCCACTCGACCATGGAAGTCGTCATACTACATACTGTTGCGGTCTACCAATCAACTTAAATTGTACCAGTTTAACTTGTAGTTAGCAAAAATAACTTACACACTAAGCTTAACCCTCTTTCACTTCATTATATTTGGAACATATTGTGCCCACATATTATATTCCTGTAAATTATATGACTGTAACTTGTTCTTTGAGCCCGAAAAAAATTAATATAAAATTAGTTATAAACAAAACAAAAACATTTCCTATTCTAGCAACCATTCTTCACAGAAATTTCATACCTCACTTCGTGTCACATATTAGAAGACAGGCGGAAGGCTTTCAATAGACAAATAGGACGGTCACTATACCCACTATAGACGGACATACACGGATATGTCACTTTGACCTACAAAGGTCCACAGGGAGCAAGATAACATTCACCGGCAGTCCGGGACTACCTCAATGTGGAAGTGAAAAGAGGGCAAAATTCACGATTTCATATTACTTAAGCCTTTGAATATCAGAAAATGCCATAGCAAAATTAACGACGTGTGTTTGTTACCCAAAAGGTATGTAACCATTTTAACTCCTTGAACAAATCATTTCAGTGAAATAAATAAGAAGAGTAGGAGCTAATTAGCTAATTTATTTCGTTTCATGAAATGGAATATGGCTTTTTAATGTGTGCTATTGTGTGTGTAAAACAAGTCAGTATTTTTCGAAGGGACTGTGGGGCGCCTATCCGTTGAATAAATAACTCCGTATATAGTCACAATAATGTTTATTAGCTCTCAACAGATAGTCCACAATTCACAACAGAAGGAGAAACAGAACACAAAAGTCAGGAATGATAGTAGAAGACGACGGCACAAGTAAAAGTTTAGGTAACGGTTAACGGTTTCGAAAAACGTAATGGCGTAACCGAGCGGCGGGAGTCCGAGCGGCACGGGCTTCGCGTAGATAACGAGATCGTGACTGACGAATGCTCGCGAACAGAATGCGCGCGGGCGAGCCGCGCGGATCGAGGGGTTAGCGGGGCGGCGGCAGTGAACCGGTCAGCCGGCTCGCGAGCTCCGCTATCTTGCGCGCATTACTAACATAAAAAATATTATTCATCTGACGCGTTGTCTGTTTGTTTGTGTAAAATAAATATTGTATTTGTGTATTATGTTATTTTATGTATTGTGTTTATTTTGATAGTTGTGCGTAAGGTTATGAATTTAGTATGTGCTTAATTAAATATTTTATAATGCAGTATTTTATGTTATGTATGTATTTAGTATATATATAAAATATCATAAATAATATGTGGGTTCCCCACATCACTCCCCCCTGAGAGACCTGGTCTAAGGTCGATAAAAATTCGGAAACCGAACTTGACGACCAAAGCGCGTACTTTTCGTATTAGGGATGGAAGTATTAGCATCAGGTTTAATCGGTTCTGTGTCAGTTGGTTCAGACAATATGTAGGCAGGTTTAAGTCTGTCTACCGATACTGTAACAACTTTTCCTTTGACACGGATCTTGTACGCTTTATGTCCTCTCTCGATGACTTCGTAGGGCCCCGAGTACGCTGGCTGTAAGGAACTTCTCAATGCGTCTTCGCGAAGAAATATGTGAGAACAAGAGGTAAGGTCTTTATACATAAATACCTTTTTAGTTGCGTGGTTTGATGTACGTATCGGCTGAAGGTTGTTGGCGAATGATCTGATTCGTGCCGAGAAATCGGTTAAATCAGTCGTGCATTTGTCAACATTATGGCCGAAAAACTCACTGGGTAACCTTAAGGGCTCGCCATAAACAAGTTCTGCCGACGAAGTTTGCAGGTCCTCTTTAAAAGAACTACGTATACCTAATAGTACCAAAGGTAACGCTTCAGACCAACTGCTATCACTATGGCACATAATAGCTGCCTTTAGCTGGCGATGAAATCTTTCCACTAAGCCATTGCATTGTGGGTGATATGCAGTTGTTTTGCGGTGCTTGAAACCTAGTGTTTTTGACAGTTGCTGAAAGGTCGCACTCTCAAATTGCCTCCCACGATCAGTCACAACATCAGTGGGGCAGCCAAATCGAGCGACCCAGCCCAACAGGAAGGCATTGGCCACAGACTCCGCTGTGATATCGGTAATAGGGACAGCTTCAGCCCATCGCGTGAAGCGATCGACTGCTGTCAAACAGTATCGATACTCACGGGAAGGAGGTAATGGACCGATGAGATCTAAATGTACATATTTAAATCGCGCTGTGGGTAAATCGAGGGTCCCTAAAGGTGATTTTACGTGTCGATTTACCTTAGTGCGCTGGCAGGCTAAACATGCCATAGACCATTTTCGGCAGTCTTTCCTCATCTGTGGCCAGACGTAACGCTGTGCTACGAGTTTGGCACTGGCGTTGGCTCCAGGGTGACTAAGCGTGTGCAAGCTGTCAAAAACCTGTTTGCGCATGAGTTTGGGTACAAACGGTCTGGGGGTCGGTGTGCTGGTATCACAGAACAATTCTATGCGACTCCCAGGTACCTTGATTTTTTTAATGCACAGAGAAGACTCTTCCTTAAGGTAATGAGCTAATTCTGGGTCTGAGTCCTGTTGTTTGGCTAATTCTTCGGGACTTACCATTTCTGCAACTTCGTCTATTCGAGAAAGGGTATCGGCTACTGTGTTGTCCTTCCCTGAGATATGTTGGATATCTGTGGTAAATTGGGAGATATAGTCTAAGTATCTATACTGCCTTGGGCTACAGTTACTTTTTCGTTCACGAAAAGCGTAACAGAGAGGTTTATGGTCAGTATAAATGACGAAATGTGTGGCCTCCAGCCAATGGCGAAAATATTTTATACTTTCGTAGATGGCCAGGAGCTCACGGTCGTAAGTCGAATATTTGATTTGAGCCGCGGAAAACTTACGAGAAAAGAAAGACAATGGTTGCCAATGACCGTCTTGCAACTGCTGTACGACGCCTCCCATAGCCCCTTCAGAAGCATCGGTGAACAGCCCGAGTTTGGCTTTGGAGTCTGGGTGAGCTAACAGCGCTGCGTTACATAAACTTGCCTTACAGTCCTCGAAAGCTTTAATCGCCTTTCCGTCCATGGCAATTGGTTGAGTCGCTTTGATGGATCCGGTCAGCAGGACATGTAATGGAGCCTGAATTTGGGCGGCTTGTGGTATGAATCTTCTATAGAAGTTGATCATTCCTAAAAACCGCCTCAACTGCTTGGCTGTTTCAGGCTGAGGGAAATCCATAATAGCCTGGACCCTACTTTCCAGAGGTTTGGTTCCGTGTTGAGAGATCTGATATCCTAGAAAGTTTACTTCTGAAACGCCAAAGACGCATTTAGACGTGTTGATCACCACACCGTAGTCTCTCATTCTGGAAAAGACCTGTCGGAGGTGTTCTAAGTGCTGGGATTCAGAGCTCGAAAAAATTAAAAAATCATCTAAATATGGGTAGCAAAATTCAAGGTCACGAGTCATTTCATCCACAAATCTCTGGAAGGTCTGTCCGGCATTGCGTAAACCGAATGCCATGTACGGAAATTCGAATAGTCCGAAGGGCGTAGTTTGGGCGGTTTTCGGAATATCCTCCTCGTGCACCGGGATCTGGTTGTAAGCTTTTGTCAGATCGAGGGTAGAAAATACTTTACAACCTGATAGGCTATGAGAAAAATCATGGATGTGACGTATAGGGTACTTATCTGGTATTGTTCTGGCGTTAAGTGCTCGGTAATCTCCACAAGGTCTCCAAGTCTTGTCTTTTTTAGGTGCCAGGTGGAGTGGAGATGCCCACGGCGACTGGGATGGCCGAATAGTACCGTCTGCTAACATTGCGTCGAACTCAGCCTTGGCAATCTTCAGCTTGTCCGGGGCTAACCTGCGAGGTGAACATGACACTGGGGGACCCGGTGTTGTACGGATATAGTGTACTGTGTTGTGTTTTGTTGTGCGTAGCGTGCCAGATGGTTTAGTGATTTCTGGGAATTCAGCAAGTAAATTATGATATTTAGATGTACCAGTCACGACCTTGACACTTGGAATAGAATTATTATGATTAACTATACACGCTACAGTAGCAAGGTTAGTTGTGCCATCGATGATTCTTTTATTACGTATATCAACAAGTAAATTATAGTGTGACAAAAAATCGACACCTATTATTGCTTTAGTTACGTCTGCTACAACAAATTTCCAGTTAAAATCCCTACGTAAACCTAAATTTATATTAAACTGTATATAACCATACGTATTTATAGCGGAACCGTTAGCTGCGCAGAGTTGGTAGTTGGTCTTCTCTCGGCGATCACGAAGTGCGGAGCGAGGGTACACGCATAAGTCACTGCCGGTGTCGACGAGGAATTGGACCTTCGATCTACGATCCGTTACGAAGAGGCGACCAGTGGTGGGTAGGCAATCATCAGCCGCCATTGCAGATTGCCCTGAGCGTTTCCCGATTTATAATCGCAAGGCTTCACGCATCTCTTTGCTTGGCTGCCGAATTTATGATGATACCAACACTGTGGGAATTTTCGGTAGTTGGATTGGGAACGCGTTGATGATGATCGCTGACGTCGTTCCTGGGGGGTCTGTCTGGTGCGAGAACGAGATCGGTTGTGTACTTCTGCAGTGAGAGCGCTGACCTGCTTGGTTAAATCCGCGATGCTCTTAGCCATCATATCTAACACCGATTGTGTACTTTCGCTGCTCGTTGCTGCTACTTGCGGTGAAGACGGTGCGATATCATGCACTCTGTCAGCTAAGTCTGCGAGTTCGGTGAGGGATAAGCTCATCTGCGATGCGATCACTGTCTGCAAGTTGTTCGGTAGTCGACTCGTCCAAAGTGTACGCAGAAAATCGTGTGGTATGTTGGGACCAGCTAAGTGCTGCAGATGTCGCAAAAATTGAGATGGTTTGCGGTCCCCGAGCTCCTCTGATTGTAATAACTGCTTCACTTTTCTTTCACTGGATGTAGACAGCCTCTTGATTAATTCTATTTTTAATTTTTCATACTTGCCGCTACTCGGTGGTGAAGTGATAATATCTTCTACTTCAACGGCGTATTGGCGGTCGAGGTGTGATAATATGTAGTAATATTTTGTATTATCGTCGGTGATTCTTGCCATTGCAAATTGCCCCTCGATTTGTGAAAACCATATTGAGGGTTTTTCAGGCCAAAACGGGGGTATTTTCACACCAACTCGAAACGTCTCCGGTGCTGGTAATATATTCCCTTGCGCCGATTGTGCGGTAGATGCATCTTCGTTCATGGCTTCTTGCTCGACGGGTAAAACACTAGCGTCTGAATATTCCTGATCACTGTTGGTCATTACTTAATGTTCGAACGGGGTCACCACTTGTGGGGCGCCTATCCGTTGAATAAATAACTCCGTATATAGTCACAATAATGTTTATTAGCTCTCAACAGATAGTCCACAATTCACAACAGAAGGAGAAACAGAACACAAAAGTCAGGAATGATAGTAGAAGACGACGGCACAAGTAAAAGTTTAGGTAACGGTTAACGGTTTCGAAAAACGTAATGGCGTAACCGAGCGGCGGGAGTCCGAGCGGCACGGGCTTCGCGTAGATAACGAGATCGTGACTGACGAATGCTCGCGAACAGAATGCGCGCGGGCGAGCCGCGCGGATCGAGGGGTTAGCGGGGCGGCGGCAGTGAACCGGTCAGCCGGCTCGCGAGCTCCGCTATCTTGCGCGCATTACTAACATAAAAAATATTATTCATCTGACGCGTTGTCTGTTTGTTTGTGTAAAATAAATATTGTATTTGTGTATTATGTTATTTTATGTATTGTGTTTATTTTGATAGTTGTGCGTAAGGTTATGAATTTAGTATGTGCTTAATTAAATATTTTATAATGCAGTATTTTATGTTATGTATGTATTTAGTATATATATAAAATATCATAAATAATATGTGGGTTCCCCACAGGACAAATTAGTCTGATAAGTTCATTATTAGACCATCTTCTTAGCGAAAGATAACAAGTTACTACTAAGGTCTGATTTTACCAACTCAGCCAAAGGACGTACACTGCTAAACATAGGCCTCCCCCACAGCGACCGCTTACTAGCGGTCTGCATCCAGTTTGATCCTGCGATATTTTTAAGGTCGTCTTCTCTTGTTGGTGGATGTCCCACGCTGCGTCTTTGGTCGAAGGGACTCCAATCCAGAACTTTCCTGTCCCAACGGCCATCAGTTCTTCGCGCTATGTGCCCTGCTAATTGCCACTTGAGCTTACTGATTCTCAACGCTATGTCCGTTACCTTAGTTCTTCTACGTATCTCCTCATTTCTGATTCGATCACATACGAGTATAATACGATTAATTATAAAATGACACCAATTTGCCAGCAATCATTTATGTAAATGACATTTTAAAATCGGTCGTTTTATACTTATTCAGTAGGATAAGTTCTATCTGACACTGGCAAAATGGATTCAATTCATTGCCACCGTCCTAATTAAGTGGGAATCGTACCTATTCGAATATTTAGGTGTTGGTTTGCTTATCGCTAAAAACAGTTTTTGCTTAACGTTTCTTTAATAAGAAAACTCGCCGCCACAGAATTTCATTTTTACTGGAGCGGACTGTGCTAGTGATGATACTGTAATGAAAATAATAATATTGCAGAAATAAGTATCGATAAAATTTCTTTAATCAACGTTGTCTTTTTTTTTTTGCCCAAATATTGTCTGGAAGAGATCGCTCCCAACGATAAGACCGCCAATATTGTACTTGTTGTTTGTCTGTTTTATGTCTTTGTTGTTTATGTCCTTACTTTTGCAATTAAGAATATTTATTGGTGTTGTATGGGGCTTTTAATTCATTAGTAAGATTTGAAGATCCTCCTACTTGCATTTTTATATATCTAGGTATCATGCAAAGAAGTTATTTATTATGAATCTTCTTAGCCCTCTAATTAATAAGCTCTTAGAGGATCTCCTAGGATTATCATTGGTCCCTCCTATAAAGTAATTTTCCTTTAGGTTCCAATGAAAGTCCATTTCTTATGGGAGCCGCTTATCGATAATCTCATTTGTAAGCCCTGGTTGTGGCAAAACTTGAAATTTTAATTAGACGGAATCAAGAAATTGTGTGGTTAAAATTCTTAAGTAAACAGCGAGCCAGAGCATTTTATTTTATACTCAGAGTCTTGAGAAAGTTAATCTTGCATTATTACTTTTTCCGAGGAAACTTTGTGTGAGACTTTCAGTGTTACCGACTACGGTGGACGATTCAATTCGAAGTATAATATTTAAACTCTAAAAACACTACCTACTATGAAGCAGAATTAGATCCAATGTGTTTGATTCTTGATACTAGTTTTAAATAAATAAATAAAAAATATTCAATAAAAATATTTAGGTATATTCAAAATCATCATCATTTATCGGCCAAAAAACATCCATGGCTGAACATAGGCACCCACTGTTTTCCACAGCGAGCGATAACAAGCGGTCTGCAACCCGGTTTGCTCCTGCGATCTGTACAAGGTCGTCTGACTATCTCGTCGACGGACATCCTACGCCGCGTTTTTTGTTGAACGGTCTCCAATCTTATAAAACTTTTGCCCTCAACGGCCAGCAGTTCTTTGCACTACGTGCCCTGCCCATTGCCACTTCAGCTTTCTGATTCTCAGGGCTATGTCCGATACCTTTGTTCTTGGTATCACTTCATTTCTGATTCTATCTCTTAGAAAAACACCAAGGAAAGCCCTCTCTATCGCTCGGTGTGTGATTTTGTGCCTCCTGACAAGGCCATGTTGCGGATCCGTATGTTATCACTGGCAAACACACACTGGGTCAAGACTTTCGTCTTCAGACAATGAGGTTGTTGAGATGAGAATATACTCTTGCGCAATTTCCCAAACGCTCCCAGTCGAGTTGGACTCGTCGATTGACCTCTTTCTCAAAGTTGGGCCTACCTAATAGGATTACTTGTACCAGTACTCAAGGACAACTTCGAGAATTGAGTTCCGTACAGATACTGAAGTGGGTACTACAAGGGAGTTCGACATGATTTTCGTCATTTCAATGATCATTTTAAGACCCACTTGTTGGGAGACTCGTTTAAGGTCTTCGTGCATAATGCCACCGTCGTCCAGCGTCTTTGCCACAACGGCTATATGAGGTCGGCAAACTGGAGGTGTTTTATGTATTTGTCATTGACGTTGATGCTGAATCCTTCACTATGCCGCTGTAAACAGTTTCGGAGATATATCGTCTCCCTGTCTTACACGTCCATGCAGTGGAATCGCCTTCGTATTCTGGTCAGTTTCTGTACTCGGACCGACATGGTGGCGTTGTAATACTGACACTTCAACACCTCTATATAGAGTGTGGTCATTTAAGTAACCAGTAATCAATTCTAAATGGTTTTAATTTATTATAATGAAAACTAAGGGAGTCGTCCCAGAAATGTATGAAGCCTCGGCCAGGTCCACGTTTGCTATACATGATTATAGACAAATATGTGTATAACAGTTTTAGTCACACTCATTTCTATGGAAAACCTTAGTTTTTTGGCTGAAACAATAAATCATACCACATTATTGCAACTCAGTAGAATATGACGGAGGACGCCATCATTGCCTGTTGAATGACGTTTGTCCGTTAGTTTACTTTTGACAGTATACATTTTATTATTGTATTTTACAAAGTATTATTTTAGCAATAAAATAATAATAGTGCAGCACCTGAGTAAAGTTGATATTGACAGCCATAGAAAAAATGAATAAGGTTAGAATGGCCCCGGTCAGTGCGGCAGCGGCCTGCATTGAGCCGTAGCTACTTCAGTCGCGTGACATAAGCGTTGCATTATTTTTGGTCAAAAATGCTGTCTTTTGCTATAATTACTTGAAGAGCGTGAAGCCAGGTCATAAAAAATGAGAGAGAAAGTGTATTTTTTCACCGGTGAGTAATAATACGTAGTTATTTCGACATCATTTGCTAAAAAACACTTTTTCACCATGCTATTTCAAATGATAGCGGTTTTTTTGCACTAAGTTCAAAAAAAATATTCATTGATGACTGTCCACGCATATTTCTAACAAATCTGCTATCTTAACACGCAATGTATCGCGTCCAATTTGCTTTGTTTGCTTGTATACGCATCACTAGGGATGAAGCTCACAGCACAGTAAAATTATCGATAAATGGTAATTTCTCTACTGATGTATTAAAAGACAAAAATAAGTTTTGTTTATTAATTATTTGAAACATAGTAATGATTAAATAAATACAATAAAGTTGAAGAGTTTATATGTTGTAAGGCGCTTATCTCAGGAACTACTAGAGCTATTTGAAAAAAAAAAAAGTATTATATTCTAATTCGTGCTACCAAAATAACATATTCCTGCAATAAAAATATAACTCAGCAAAAACGCACTGCTTAATCCTCAACTTTTTCTACTTTCGCTGTTATTATCTTCGATTTTAATTAATCGGTTGGTCTATTTATTTGTAAAATAGGGTACGACAATTCACAGTTTAAAATCGATATGTGTCCAATACTCTTTCACAAGTTCTACATTGGTTTACTGTCAACAATCTACTCCCTTCGGCAGTGATACCGAAGTTAAACAACTTACGGCGCGATCGTGTTTTAATGAGTGACCATACCGACCATATTTAAGTGACCTAAACAACGAGCATCTCCGTGCTTCATGAAGCACGTTAAGCTAGTATCGGTTGATATTTTCTTACAGCATCTAAAAGCATTCGGTATTAATTTTATCATAATTTCGAAATCTCGTTTTCCTACAAAAACTTAAAAAGAAAATTTCCTTCAAAAGGTTGACTTTTGGAAAGTATATTCTGGGATCAAGATTGTCCCAAATGAGCTCACCCATCAACTCTTAAAAGGATCCGGTCATATTATCAATAACCCTGCATACAAATATTTTTGTAAGAGTTATTTGTAGTCAGCTATACACTTATTGTGAGTTTGTGTATAATTTTGTAATTTAATAAACTTCTGCAAAGCCCCTTTGGTGATGTGATTTAAATGCGAACAAAAGCACTGCTGTATCATGTAGCTGTACATTTCTTTAACTTATCCACCATACAATTATCTTATCTGTTGTATCATGTAGCTGTACATTTCTTTAACTTATCCACCATACAAACTTGGGTCATATTTATTTATTGAAAACTTCATGCACGATACATAAAATTGTACATGTGGCGGACTTAATGCCAAAAGCATTCTATACCGGTCAACCATACGTATATAGGTATATTGTTTTTTTTATATTGTAATCTTAATAATTTTCGATTTGAGTTTGTTCCCTCCCCTTCCGTCCCAGCGTAAAGTTCAAGCCTAAAGTCTTTCTCGATAAATAAGACATCCAACACAAAATCATTTTTTTTATTGGTCCAGTAGTTCCTGAGATTAGCGCGATTAAACACATACAAACTCTTCAGCGTTATTGTATTAGCTAAGAATATAAATGAATAAATAGCATGGTAAGATATTATACCTGAATAATGTAGACCATGGCCTTTATAACTTTATACCTTTAAACATTTTTCTTTACATTGGAATCTATTTGTCTTATATAAGTAATATTACTTAGTCTTTATACGAAGAACGATTCAATTCTTCTAATAGAACTATTTTTAGAAACTACTTTAATGTTAAAAGGTATAAGTTACTCTATTTCAAGTAACGTTTAGCAACTCATTTTTTTCTTTGTTTTCAGCTGTTAAATTATCCAAATCCTACATGTTTATTTACAAAGAAAAACAACATTACATCGGTAATTGAATTTATAATAATCGACCTTTACCACATCACTAGTATTTTGACATGAAAGAACGAACGTATCTGAATGATGATTGGTGGTTTCACTGCTAGAAGCTCTGTGATTGGTAGTTGGTTTCAAGTACTAATTACACCAATCACAGAGCTCCTAGCGGAAATTGTGATTGGTTTGTGATATTGGTGCGTTAATTCATTGATTGGTACTTTTATCACTGCAGCAACAGCGCGGTAACTCCCACCGGCGACAAAGGTTCCCATACAAACGATCGGTCAAAACCATTCTAATCTTATTCATTCTTTCTATGTTGACAGCTTTTTTTTACTGGGTGATGTGTACAGTTTTGAGCGTTTTTAGATTACAAATGACCTTAAAGGCTAAGGGAACAAAGCCGTAATACCTATTAAAGAAAAAACAAAAAAAAACAGTTACCATCTTTACAAAGTAAACAAATAAGTGTAAACAAGTAAGTGATTTTATTGTTAAGGCAGTAAACAACGGTTATACAACAAGCATAAAGATTGCATAAAAAAGCATTGTATAAAAACAACAACAAAATAGCAATATTTTACCGATTATCTGGTACCACGTACCAGAATAAATGACCCAGCAAGTAGGCAATGTATTGCAAACAAATGTGTCTAGTCAAAGAAATTGACCAAAAATTGACATTCTCATTTACTACAAAGAGTTAGCGATTTTGGTATACATTGATTACGGATCATAACTTTGGATAAGCACTACACTATAAGCAAGTCAAGGTTACAACGTATACTCTGTAGATTCATTGTTTCAATGATTCTACATTGTATTTTTGCCGCCATTACAGGCCACAACCTATAGTCTATATATATGACACCGCTAAAGAGACCGGACCCAAGTTACTATCGAATCAAAGGCCTAGTCTCATAATCTCAATCGCTAAACATACTTATCACTACACAATAGTATTTTCCAATGATGTGGTACAGGAAATATTATAAGACCTACCGATAACTACCGTCCAAAAGTGCATCACTATGACGTCATTACGAGTGACGTGTCATAAAAGTTTAGTTACAAATTAATATGAAGCTCGTTACTTTAAGTGCTTCTAGTCTTAGTATTGGAGATTTTCTTCGAAACCTAAAAAGATATTCATATTCATTTATTTGCCAACTAAGTGTTACATACATACATATAGCAGGTCTTATGCTAGACAATTGCACTTATGACTTAGTAACCCTTTCAGTTTGGGTATTGCAAAATTATTTGAGGGCTATATTAAATTATGTAATAATTATCTTATAATAAAACTTAAAAGTATTACATTTTGGACTTACAATTACAGTGACTACTTAAAGTTTTGACTATATCAGAGCAACTATAAGATATTATGGATCAAAACCTTACCACCTTGATCTGAAATCGAACCGAGCATTGAATGCGCGGCGTTCCACAAAGGGATCGAAGCGCCCAATCCATTAGGAGTTTGATATCCGTCCGCCGTCTTAATGGACTGCCGCAGGGATGACCAAATATCGAACTGTTGTGATTTTCAAATCAGAACGGAACTAAACCACGAGTTGCAATCCTATAAAAAAATAATGTACCTAAGACTATTTACACATTGCGACTTTAAACCCGCTTTAGCATCGATGCAGTCGCAAAATATCAACCTTTACACACTGCGCTACTTTTGGCATCTGGAAGCTGGAAATTGTTTAATTTTATTTATTTATTTATACTTTATTGCACTGACTGACAGACTGCATCGCTACTAAAACTCGCAGTGTGTAAAGGGTTCAAATATTAGTTGTCAGAATATTTTAAAATTAATCTCATTATTAATAGAAGATGATATGAAATCAAACGATTAAATACTTTTTTGATTGATTGCTATTATTGTTCGCATAATAATTATTATTTAATAGGTAAACATATTTTTTACCCTCATTATTGAAAAAGACTACCCCCGTATCTATTATAAGTTAAAATTTATACAACAATAGATTCAATACGCTCAATCCATGCGGAGGTCACTATCGCAAACCCATCTTAATGAACTATCGTCCAGGGGTGCTGCACCAATGGGAATTTCCTAACAATTGCAGCTTCTAACACTGAACTGACTATTAAACTGAATTTCAGATTGACGATCTATACATTGATTAAAAATCTTAACGAATCTATTTTGCAAACATTTTATTTCCTGACGTTTCGAATGCTTTACTTACAGCATTCGTAGTCACATGTCGTAAAGTGTTTAAATCAATTAGTAGTAATCGCGTAAACATCATAAACAAATATAGATTTTGACAGCTGACAGATGTCTCCATCTGCTTCTTAGTTTGCTAGTCGAAAGCAATTATTGCAATACACTTTAAAACGAGTTATAGAAGTGTCTGTTAGGGATTGAGCTTATCTGTAAAATACTAGTCAGTATTTTTTGACAAACTATAACGATGCTATTACAACACTTTTGATTTATTTGCGGCCAAAAAATGTTTGTCACACCTGTCTTTAGGCCCTGTCCTGGCTGATGACGCGTCGTTTTAAAACGCTCGTCAAACCGAAAGGTGCGCGATTCCGATCCCGAATCGATTTGGGCTTAATCGATTTCGACTGGCGCGCTGATTGAATGTTTCGATTTTACAGTAATCGATTAAAAACGCCGATAAATGCTCTGATAACAGAACATGGACGGACAATGGAAAATGGACTATTAATGTGGATTGATTCGGTAGCAAGTATTTTCGTTGAATGTTTATTGTTTTGGGGATAATCTATTGCTGATTTCAAACTATTATCCATTAAAAATCAATGGTCAGTAGTTAGTTCAGACTCTATTGTCTAGTGAAATATAAAATAAGATACTTCAATGGGGACGTCAATTATTATGCAATTACTAGTCCCCCGCGATTTCGTTTGTGCCTTTTGAGTTTGCTCCAGTTTCAAGTGATGTTTTATAGCCTTTTAATTTTCACCGATAAATAAGTCTTAGATAGACAAAAATAATAATCTAACCTAAAATCGATCCAGTAGTTCCTGAGATCATCGCGTTAAAACAAATAATTTCTTTAGTTTTATAATATCAGTATAGATAAAATTGAAATTTACTAGAAAATCTTATAAGTTTCCTATTATAAATATATGCCATATGATCACGGTTCCATCGCGAACCTTATTATCAGTATACAATGTTTACTTACAATGAAATTTATTCATAGCATTATTTGACGATATAATAAAGGTACAGAGTCGGCTTTTCAGCTACTATTTCCTGCTCGTATTCCGTGCATGTCTACTTTAGTAATTGGATCCGTCATAAGCGCGCAAAGGTGTCGCTCTTTTCGCTCGCTTCGCTCAGTTTTCGCGTCACGTAGCGGCTAGCGCACACAAACGCGGTGATTGTCGGATACTGCCATTTTTATTTTTACACACTAACTGCGCCTTCACATTAGAGCGACAGCAGCGCGGCGCTGCTGCCATTTTTGTATGAAATTACTTTCAGACTTAACTTTCGCTCTGCTCAAGTCGCATAAGTGTAAAAGCGCTCTTAAACAGGCACTCAACTGAAGTGAAATCATCATTCATTGACATAAGTACATTAAACTCAACGGTTTACAAAGTAGTTATATTATATTCATAGAGATGAAATAAGAAACCATAATTTGCGTACGGGCGGGACTCGAGCCAGCAACTTCTTGGCTAACCGGGCCAAACGCTCTACCAATTGAACTACCGTGCTGTCGGTCCGACCTTGCGCAATTTGTGGTCTCTTATGGATACGTCATTACGCGTGTCATTTTTCTTTCTAAACCATTAGTAATATTATGTTTTAAAGCTTATTTTGTTGTTTACACCCCATTTAGTTTTGACAGGTACTGTTAACATCTAAAATTTTGTTAGTTGTGGATATCCCGGGCAATTATACAACCCCTAAATTGTTCGCTGGCCGAATAGAAAAGAACCGCTATCAAACCATTATATTATATTAGGTTTATTTAATGTAAGTATATTAGTAGTTTAAATTTAATTTGTTGCTTTTATGTGTAATTTTACGCCGCCTCAATCGTTTCTGTTTCACCCAATGGTTGACTGGTAGAGAATGCTTTAAGCATTAAGTACCATTTGTACTTTAGCTTTGTCAGTGCAATAAATAATTAAAAAAAAACATTATAGGTCGAATCCTATGATGGTTTGATAGCGGCTCTTATTCCATATTTTGTACTTAAGAAACTTATCAACTAAACAGTTGTGATTAAAAATTGCGGTTAAGCGACTAAGCCCCTAAAAAAAGAGAGAAAAAATGCTATAGTGTGGTTTGCCCTTAACGCTCAATCGTGCGAGAATGGCTGAAAATATTCATCACACGGTGGGATGGACGCGTAAGTTTCCCTGCCTTCTTCTTTATGGAGAAAGTTTACGCAAATGCCACTTTCACTTGCCTGTTAGGCTGGATTGAGCGGTGAATGTGGGCCTAATGATACATAGAAATATATTTCCTTGGGCAGAAAACTGTAATAAAATTTTATATAAAGTATATTAGTGGAACGGACCAGGGTGGGGAAAAACTTTACAATTGAATTACAAGTAACCATTGTAATATCCTGAATCCACATTAATCAAGTCAGCGGTGTTTATTTTACAATAATTCACTTGAGATAGCTTACAATATTTCATACCTGATGTGAGGTCAAAAGAGTAGAACATGTATAATAACCACTTATACTGTGAAGGTCCACGACTTAGTCAGCTCGTTCTGAGTTTGCTCCCTCCCCTCCCGTTTTTGCGCGATGTTTTAAAGCCTAAAATATTTTTTAAATTGGGCCAGAAGTTCCTGAGATGAGCGCGTTCAAACAAACAAACAAATTCTTCAGCTTTATAATATTAGTCTAGATTGGCTGGTAGATGGCATAGAGTCTGCAAATCAAGTTACAAATTGGACATTAAAGTGGTATAAACCTCTTTCTAGGGATTGGGCATGACATTGATAAAACATTTTAAAATTCGATGTTGAAACCAAGTTTTTAAATTCATGAATTGATGATGATAACCGTTATAACTTTTATTCGGACGAGACAAGAATGTAAATTAGAATCCGAAATTGTGATCCATTATTCATAGCGAAACATATTTTCTTATCTAACTTTTAAACCCAATTAAGTTTCGGATATATATCGGCGGCAAATTGCATGATTTAGCTTAATACTGCTACGAGTACCAAGGTATTTGTTTCATGGTATATAAATAATAATAATAAATATTATTTATTACACACCATATACCTATATATACCTACAACGAATAATTACAGAAAACATTGAAGCATAACGTAGGTATAAGTAGGAGTACAGGGAAAGAGAGAGAGAAAATATGGTAGGAGTACCATTCAGGCGGTCTTCTTGCTGGAAATAATGTCTTCTAGACAACCTTCAGGTAAGGAAAAGCATTAAAATGAGAGAAGTGTAATAGCGATGAAATATTTTAAACAAAAGAGAAAGTGGACACATTTATGTATATATATTTAATAAAAAGAAAGTTTATAAAACTAAAAACCGTCTACTTAAAACACGCTCTAAAAAGTATGAAACAAGAAAAGAGTCTTAAAGGATAGCCGTGGTCGTATGCCACTTTGATTTGATTTTATTATTATAATAAATCTCTTTTGCTACAGTAGGTGGCTTACGACAACGGCTTTCATTCAAAACTATTTTTCCTTTAAGAAAATAGCGTGTTTTAATAAATCGGGTTTTAGGTTTATAAACTTTATTTTTACTTCACTTATTTTGGAACTATGCAACTTTGTGTAAGGTACAATTATTATGCAGAGCAGACCTAGTATAGTACCTAACTAGTTTAAAGTGAGTTTATAAATTCCTGCAAATACCAGGTGATTTCAAGCAAAGCCGAAAGCAACAGCTAATATTGTTTACAGATTTTAAATTTGCTAAAGGAGGTCTTTCATTTGGTACCCCACACGACACCGTTTTTTTTAAGTTCTTGACTTTAAGTCTCCTAAAGGGCGCTGGAGTCAATTTAACGTAACTTCATGCAGCCTATAACCAGCGGACGATTAAGAGGCTTCTAACGAAACCTCATTGTTCCAATTACGATAAATAGTTTAGTAGTTATGAGGGAACGGATGAACATCCATACCCACTTACAAGGATACATACATACAGGTCAAAATCATAACCTCCGACGACCTCCGTGGTCGAGTGGCTAGTACGCTGGTTTCAAGCGTCGCCATCTCGTGAGGTTCCGGGTTTGATTCCCGGTCGGGTCAATGTAGAAAACGATCTTGAATGCGATTGTGTAAAGCAATCGTAATCATTTGACAGTTCAAAACGTACGGCATGGTCTGTCAAATGGCAAAGAACAAAGGGTTTGACAGATGATATCGTACGTTTTGAACTGTCAAATGAATACGATTGCTTTACACAATTCCACCTCTTATCTGGGGGTCTGGGTGTTGTGGTACCACCTTTGTTTCCGATTTCCATAACACAAGTGCTTTAGCTAGTGAGCTTGGGATGGGAGCAATGTATGTGATGTTGTTGTCAAAAAAACCGCCTAATTTAATTTAATTTATTTGAAAACAATATTTATTTACTTTAGTATATTATTAATGTTATGCGCAATAAAGAGTTTATTTATCTTAGGTATATTCGGCATTTTATATTACTAACCAGCTTTTACTGTCCAAAACCACAAATATTGTTTCCCAAACTACAATGACATAGCTGCCGAACACAACAAGTCCTTAGTCCAGTGACGTAGGTTATTAGGTTATCCCCGCTACGGGCGCCGCGTAGACGTACTACGCCGTGCGTGGGCGTTCTACGAGCTAGTACTACGATGCTACGGAGTCAGCTGATGCCTTGCAATGATGACGTACAGCGCACGGTTTGTTTACCAACAGTTTTGGAGGCGTTTGGTTCGATATTTAAAAATGGATCACATACTCGTACTCTGATAATGACAGCTTCACTCGAACTTTTTAATGTTGCAAAAAAATGGATCACATACTCTGATTATGACAGCTTCAATCGAACTTTTTATTTTTAATGTTGCAAGCGTATTGCCAATAGTGTTGTTTTAACATTTCAATTGTACGCGATGAATTGAACTTGTGATATGAATTACATCAATGAGATTTTAATTATTAGGATAAATAATATATGCAAAATGTTACTTAACGCCATAAATAAACGTAATACATATAACAGTTTTTGCAAGGAGTAAAACATCTAGGTTTTTCTTGCAGTAGCAATATTCTGGTGTTAAATTACCTGTTTTATCATTTTCTATACATAAATTATTAGAAATAATTATGACCTTTGCAGGATTCTTGATTTTTTTATTTAAATATTTTATAATCGCTTAAAAACAACAACTGTATTAAATTAAAATTTTCGACTATTTAGGAACGACACTTTTTTTAATCTATATGGCCACTATTACGAAAAGGTGGCCACCCACAAAATATCATTTTGGTCAGTCTACTTTAAAATCAGAGAACAGGTCCAGATGCTTGACGATGGATTAGCATAGCGCAAATTATACTTAAATTGCGGTCGGTTTCTTTGATGTTGAGACGAGTAAAAATAACGCATTGAGAAGTTTAACCTAGATCATAGATAAATAAATAGTTCCTACAGATTAAGTTCCTTAATCCTATAACAAGTGGGCTTTAAGCTCTTAAGATGATCATCCCACGTGCAGAAAGAGGACGTCATTATCAGAAAATAATAAAAAATATTGCTGAATTTAAGTAATCGGATTAGATTTATCGACATAATTGAAATTATTTTTAATTTTATTTATTAAAATCAAACAAGAAAAACACACACGTATATTAAACCACTGTATCTAGTAGTATATCGTTTGTTTGAGCTGTTGATTCACACATAATATTTGTGTTATACATAAAAGTATTAACAAAGCTATCAATTCTTGATGAAATAAGAGACAAGAAAATGCACACGGGAACTTTTTGGTTTCTTATTTATTTTTTTGTTTTTATAGTGTTCTGTCACTATAAAATGCACTTGTAAAGAGCAACTGTGACGGACAAGGAATCGAACCCTGTGTCTAACGCTATCCGCGTGCATGCCTATACCACTCGGCCATCTTCACATTGGTTAGCCAAAAACTACTACAAAAGTAACACTGTGAGTGTTCAAAACATAGTAAACCATTATCCATTGTATAATAATGCTCATATCACAAGTTTTGCATAAATTAAAATCTACTTTTTATATTAATTAAACAAGTTACAATGTTCTAGGCTCAGTTACATATTGCTACGCAACATGTAAATTAATTAAATCTCTTTGATTGGCGATGACAAATAAAGGGTGAATGGCCGCAGGAACACACATGCTATGTCCTAATCACCTCGCAACCTCGGTGACCCCGAGGCCCTACTCTGTAGAAGTCGAGGTCGGAGACTTATACCTCTTGTAGAAAGTACATCAAAGGTACACTCATGTAAAATCGCAAACAGAAAACTTCGCTAGCAAACTTTTTTTAATGTAGCTAGTTTCCACTAAGAACAAATCAAAAGAAGAAACAACAGTTTCTAGTGATGAAATTATGGTATGTAGATGAAAAAAACTATTTATTTCTGAATTTATTTTACTATTATTTAGTATATCCCAAACACATATAAGGTCACGTGAACATAAACGCCTATCAAAGTATGTGAAGTCAAGCCTTGCACGCTTTTTTGCTGTCATAGACAACTCTTCATAATATTTCGCTATTAAGAAGCAAGCAGTGACGTTATTTAGGACGCCATGACGTCATTTTGAAGCAGAATCCAACAGATTTTTTAAATCATTCAAATTAATATTTTAAAAATATCAAGGTTTTCGCTTTATATTAACTTAATAATACTATCATATAGTTTTCGAAATTTGGTTAACAAGCCTTTAATGTAATTGTATCAAACGCATGAAATCAATAACGACCACATTGAAAAATATAAAAATGTGTTTTCTTTTTTCACTGAAGTGTGGCTAAGAGCTAGTTAAATTATACATAATCAAATAATTTTAAAATATAGTAGTTCATAATGATACAAGTTATACTTGATCTGCATCAAATAGTTATTCTCATTTATCATTTTCTTTGTTGCTGTCAAGACGGATAGTAATTTCACAGTTCTTCAGTTTTAAAATTACGTGCGATATTGACATTCCAATGACTTTGTTACCATATCTCAATAACCACTGAACCGATTGTGATGAAATCACACTGCATCCTGTCCATATGTAGAATTGTGTAAAACAATCGTATTCATTTGTCAGTTCAAAACGTACGGTATGATCTATCAAACGCTTGGCTTAACGCTTGAACTGTCAAATGAATACGACTTCTTCACACAATTCCACCTCTGATGGACTTAAGAAAGAATCTTTTCGCAAGGCTTTTTTTCGAAAAATCCGTGGACTAACATACAAATAGACATGCATGCACTTACGAAATTTTGCACGTTTTTGGAAGCCTTAATAGACCAACATGTTGATTTTTTGAGACTTAAAAAAAAGAGTTGACTTTTTTTTAAAAGTTGGTAAAAAGCATTTATGATAATGCAAAAAGTAACTAATGATGTAGCCAGTATATTTAATTTAAAGATATAAAGCATTATTTACTATATTTTTTTAATGTTTTCAACTTGGTGACGGGGTAGGACCTCCTCTGTTTAACTTGAACTTTGTCCTCTGAGAAACTTAAACTAAATACAAGTTGATTGTTCAGGCTCTATTCGTAAGCACGAGTATGAGTTTAGTTGGGCACGGAGCTCGACGTGCAACTAACTAACTATTATATGTTTCTATATGGATCTTGTAAAACGAAAGCAGGTATCTTGAGTGATTTCTAACCGACTTCAAAAAAAGGAGGTTCTCAGACTTGTATGTTTGTATGTACGTATGTTTGATGATTGATTTTGATGCGGTTTTCACTAAAGTATTTTTGCACTGAGGAGGTGTTAGTTAGTATTTTAGTTTATTCAAGTATAACTTAAACAATAACCAAAATCGACGAAAAAAAATTTTTTTTCATAAAAATTGAACTGTAAATATCCTCTCATCATACTCTGTATAGGAAGTAACAAGAAATATAATTAAAAAAGCCAAAAATTAACTCGATACATTCAAATTGAGATAAAGTGAAACTGCTGGAAATTATCATAATCACATAGTAATTTTCACAGAATTTTTCATCACGGGAATTTGCAACATTATGGTTCACCTGCAGCTTTTAAGGATGCGTTCTATAACAATAAGTTATCCATTAGCATGGTCTTTGCAATATTTTTAAACTTATAAGTGGTTTAAAATTAATGATTGATCAGCATTTTAAAACGCAAATAAATAAAAAAAGGTTTGAACTCCTGTTTAAATAATATGCGACTAAAGTGATATGTCTGTCGCCCTTATGTCATTTGACTTGAATTACGTTACGTTAATTTTAAACTAGCCATATTATATTTTAACAGTTGTCCAATCCTAGTTTAAATATTTGTGGTAAGGGTGATTGACTTTGGTTCGGTAGTATCATCACTTTCACGAAGCTTAACCAAAGTCATGATATTTAAACTCCACTTAAAAAAACATCGTTCAGGTATTTTTTTTTTCGTTACAATGATGAAAACTTTAAAATCATTGCTGAAAAATCTTAAAGTCAAAGTCAAAGTCAAAGTCAAATATTGTTTATTCAATTTAGGACACAATATGCCACTTATGAACGTCAAATGTACAGTGAAAAATAAAATAAAAATAAATGTGCCCTGAAGGGGCCGAATCATGTCTCCTTATCTTTTGGGCCCTACCAGCGCTTCGAGACAGAACACAGACAATTAGGCAAGTGCTGAGAAGAAACGCCGGAACAAACTCAGTCACCACTAGCTGCCGTAAAATCAAAATCATCAAAGGTAAGTACATCAGTCGGTGCAGGCTGGACGGACCACACATTCGTGTCGTTCAGGTAGTCTTGAACCTTATAATAGCCTTTAGACATAAGCGTGTTTTTAACGTGTTTCTTAAATTTATCAACCGGCAATTCGACAAGATTGTGTGGTATATTATTAAAGAATTTTATACAATTTCCCATGATCGAATTACTAGTTTTAACTAATCTGAAGTTAGGAACGACAAGCTTGTGTTTACGCTCCAAATTCAAATCCAATTCCAAAAAACAACCTCCTTAACCGATCATTATGTTTACGCGCGCGCTCGCCGATCAAAAAAATCCTTTCGTATTTTGGTAAGGTGCGCGCGGGGGGAGAGCCGGGGAGGGGCGCGGCGGAGGCCGTCAGACGCCCGCCTACGCGCGCCGCGAGACGTCCTCTCGCGCAAGTCGCGCCGCACAGTGCCGCCGCCCGTTGGGCCGCGCGCCCGTCAGCGCCCGGGTCGCCCGAACGCTAGCGAGCTGATGACAACCGGTGAGTGATTCTGTGATGTGCTTTTGTTTCTCTTTTCGCTGATTGTCTTTTTTATTCTTGTACGCGTTTCTTAACGCGGTGTGATGGTTTTCTTACGTTTTGTTTTGCTTATTGACTTTTTTTGACAAGTTTTTATAACAAGTGATATTTTGTGGTGTTTTTTTTTGTGTATTTCGTGGTGTGCTTTTTTATGAATTTTAATATTTTGGTGTTATTTTTTTACTGATGTATTTGTTTTCGCTGACATGCTTTTGTGACTTTTTTCATCTTTCATTTTGCTGATGTGCTTTTATATTTTTTTGCAAATTTGTAACGTTTTTATCTAGTTTGCTTCTTATGTGTGTTCTATTTGTTTCTTCTATTTTGGAAAAGTTTTGGGTCAGCATGGGAAATACTACTTATTTTTTTCTCAATTCTTTTAGTGACGTTTAAATCTGCTGGTTTTATCTTTCTTATCGGTTATATCTTTAGCTTTTATGCTAAGAAGAAATATTCTAGCTATCATTTTAAAAAAACATTTGATAATTTGTTTATAAGATAATTTGCTGTAGAAGTCTTCGACATGTTTTGCTTCAATGAAGCAGTTTGTTAAATACAGGTGGAACCACCAATATTTAAATTTTAGTTATATAAAAACCAACATTTTTTTTTGCAAAATAAAAATACATTCATCTATCCAATGAGTATTTGTGCCTGACTACTCAATTAAACGCATACTTAATGAAACACAATATTGAATTTCTCGGGAAAAAAGGAAAATGAATTGTTAATTTTAACCGCCTACAAAATATGGGACGAAAAATCCCTAAATTTTATAAAACGTATGCTTAAGTTGAGTTTTTACAAGCTTTACAAAATGGTTATTTTTTCATCATAATCATAATTCATTATGTAAATGTTATTTTGAAATCGGTAGTTTTATAGTTATTCATTCGGATAGGTCTTATCTGACGTTGGTAAAATCAATTCTTAAAATAGTAAAATAAGTTGACTTTACCTTTTTAAATATTATGTTGGTAGTAAAAAATGCTACATAAACCACTGCTCACTGCTGGGCAAAGGCCTCACTCCAAGTATCAAGCCGCCGTAGGGACTCTGACTAGGCTTAACGACTTCAACTGATGCTAGCCGGGAGCAATTTCGTGACTTGCATTTCGAAGCATGGTTATGCTTGAGATATACGTCACTTATACGGTCGGAATGGTCACCTATGTAAACACTTTAATTTACTTTCGGTAATCACTACTTAAACGGTGGTACCACTGCTCTGAGAGCACCTTCCCCAATGCAAGTGGTTAATCCTATTCTTTAAACGACCAATTCTTGTATCGTGGTTATTTAATTAAGGACACTATAAAAATTTGGCAATTTAAGGGCTTCCTTCAACTCCAATAAATATTTTAAATCACGAAGCTTTAAAGTTTCTTTCTTTATGAACAAGTAAATGAACAACTGTTTTTGAAAAATATATTTGACGCCTGTAGTCGAGTGGCTGGCACGCTGGTTTCAAGCGTCGCCATCTCGTGAGGTTTTGGATTCGATTCCCGGGTGGGGTCAATGTAGAAAACGATCTTTTCTATATTGTCTCGGGTCTGGGTGTTGTGGTACCACCGTTGTGTCTGATTTCCATAACACAAGTGCATTGGCGACTTACTTTAGGATCAGAGCAATGTATGTGATTGGTGTCCAATATGTTTATGTAATATATATTATATGTTTATTATTGGTCAAGAAAATAAATTCCTACTTGCTTTATTTTTTTACCATGAAGACTGCACTGCTATTTCTCATACTGATTGTAATAAGTTTCTTACAAGCTAAGATTCAACTGATCGCCTGAAGTCTTAAACTTAATCACCACAGAACCTTTACAAGGGTCTTCCTTAGTGAAAATTACCCACCCCCGCTGTGAACCTGTGGCTTTTTTAGCCTCTTTTTCCTAGAGAAAACACAAAATGGCGGTACGAGTTAGACCCGCAAACAACCAGAATTAAACCCTATTGAGCATTTATGGCACGATGTAAATTAAAAAGTTACAAATAAACAAACTGACACTCAAACTTAAACTCTACGTGAGATTTATAGTGGTGTAGAAACATGGAATTATTTAATTACCAAAAGATTTCACCTACAATGGTAACAGAACATAACATAACTCTTTATTGCACACCAGAACGGTTTATAACAAATTCATTTCGAGAAAATGTACAATTTAGGCGGTCTTATCGCTATACTACACTGGTTATTAAAAGTATGATATATTATTCCAAATAGTTGAAAAACACTAATTAAACTATTTAAATCTAAAATTTCTCGATTTGTTTTCATTAATAATACAGTTATCTCTTGTCTCTAATTCGTTGGCCAGCCTTCAAACAGCTTGAGAAAATATTAGTTAAGTCTTGGGAAAAAATGGTAGCAAGTAAGAATTTCTGTTATTTACCGAAACAGGTGTTCATTTTCTTGTTCTTAAAGAAAAAAAAAACTTGAAACCTTCGTGAAATAAAACATTTATTTTTATTTTTTATTATTTATACTTTACTGCACAACCAAAAATTTGTACAAAAGGTGGTCTTAACGCCATATGGCATTCGCTACCAGTCATACATTTGAGCTAAGCAGAAATGATTGTGGGCGGTGCGACAAACAAAAAGAAAATGGGTTAGTATTAAACTATTAAAGAAAACAAATAGTTAATTTATCGGTGTTAGGGGAGGCCCTTTAAATTTTTTGATAGTGTCCTTAATAATATGACCACGACAGTATACATACCAAATCTCATAAACGGCTCCAACATGTTTTATAAAAATTTGAATATTTGTTGCGCAGGAAAAAAATTGGCCGTCTCGGGTTTAAATCCTACAAGGGGCAAATGTTTGTGTGATGAGCATGAATTTTTATACCTAAGTCACGGATGTTTATGTATTTAAGTATTTATGGGATACGCCCTCGTCATAATCGTTGTCTGGTTTAAAAAAAAAAACCTTAGACAATTCCTTATATTGGAACCTAAACAATAGGTATGTTGTCTGGCGCATAATTTGTATATTTTTTTGTAACATACCATTACAAGTTTTAATAAATCAGTCTTAATATTATTTTGATACTCAGCAGTTTTATTTAATATAGTATTTGGTCAGTGTGCATCAGCGGGTTCACACAAACACAACTACACTTCGTGGTTCCGAACGCTTCGTGGTTCGCTTATCCGATCCACTGCAAGCCCCGTACGGAAATGACATTCCCGATTAGAGGAATCTCATCCTATGTTGCATTGTGCCCGCGAGACAATTCAATCAAATTATTCATCATGGCTATAGTAATTGCATTTTAGTCAGACTTCCAATGTCAGCAAGTCTCAAATTGAATTAAATTTATGTGAATTATTAAAAACGAAAAGTTTACGGTCATTTTATTTGTTATTATTACGAAATTTTAACAGTATGAACTCTTACGTCTTAGTATTCAAAGAAAATTATAAAACTGAGGTCTTTTTAATTGGGAAAAAATATAGATCTTTTTTGATCAGGCTTTTTAATACATATTTTTTTGTATAGTGACAAAACACAATAAAAACAAAAATATGTTTAAGCATTTTAAAGATAAATTGTAATGCAACGCGAAAGTGTAAAGTCCTATTAATACCAAGATTTAAAAAAATATATATAATAAGTAATTATGCCTATAAATTAGGCTTTCTAAAAATACAATTAATTTCCAATTAAAATACGTAAATATTGTTGCACTCAACTAGAATACGTCAATTTACTTTCTTAGTTCCACGAATAAACAATACCTCTCCAAGTTTAATCTGTGGCTTAGATAAGCAAATAAAAGTTTAATTAAGCCGTTCACACTTAACGCTTACACAGTAAATGCTCCGCTCTTAATACTTTTAGCTGAAATATGCTTGATTGCGTGTAGCAATAAGACATTACTAAACAGTTACGATAACACCTACCTTGACACATTTGGTGCAGTGGTTAGAAATCCGGACTACTGAACCAGCGGTCGCGGGTTCGATTCCCGCAAGAGGCAAATATTTGTGTGATGAGCGCGAACATTTTTACCTAAGTCACTAATGTTACATGTATTTATTTTTGGGAAACGTCATAATCATTGCCTCAACTGTTCAATTATCTAAGAATACGTCTCAATCTTGTCATAAAGTCGCGACACATCTTTTTGCTTGGCATAGCTTCTCTATATGTAGTAATAACAACTCACTGTCGTATTGTTTTGTCGTTAAACATTCAACGATTGTAATAAATTAAACATAAATAATTCAAAAGCTGAAGATAAGATAACTCTTCATTGCACACCAGAAAGGTTAATAACAAATTCATTTCGATAAAAATGTACAATTTAGGCGGTCTTATCGCTATAAGCGATCTCTTCCAGACAACCTTTAGGTAAAGAAATAATTAGCTTAATACTTAGAAGAGGTACATCAAGATATGTAATTCAAAATTATCTACTACTAAAACGTAATGCTATCCTGTAGAAAATTAAGTCCGTAAGATGTGTGTTACTCCATTAAATTAGGTGATATTGAACTGATATGGCATTATATTAGTTTATTAACCATATCAGTTTACATGAGTAACCAAATTTAATATCCAGTATATTGTCTGTTTGACGGATAATGGCTGAGGAAATGTTACACGCCCGGGTCAGGATTAGAACTGACACTAATATGGATCTGAACCGTTTGCGCTGTAAATCAGACGTCAACTGCTCACACTTCACGGAGAAACAATGAAAACTAACAATAGCTGTCAAACTGGTGATCATGTTTCATTTATTATACCACGACGCAAAGAGAGGGCTGTTATCTATACTTAATATTACAGAGGTTACTAAATGTGAAATATGTGGATACTAATTTGTGAAATTACTAAACCAATTTCTTTTTATTTTTGTCTTGGATATCTCATTTATCGAGAAACTTAGGGTTATACAACCCCAGTTTAGTCACCCCAATTTATTTTTAATTAATTTGACCGAATTCTGAAAGAAAAAAATATGTTAAATAATAATTTAAGGTTATAAGTGGTGTTTTAGTTTACTGGCTCTTCTGTTCATTTTTTGCTCTGCGCATGACGCTCTGTCTAGACAGGAGTTGTTAGGCAGTTGACATTATTATTATTACTATCTACGCTCATAAAGAATTGACCATTGCTTGGTTTAGAATCTTTTAACACTCACAGTGTCATATTTTATTATCATAAAGATGCAATAAGAAACCAAAAATTTGCGCACGGGCGGGACTTGAATCAGCAACCTCTTGGCTTGGCTGGTCAGCCTCACTCACAGTGTTAGTTAACACTCACAGTGGGGCTGACCGGGCCTTTCGACCTGGTCAGCCGCACTGTGAGTGTTAAAAACATTCTAAACCATTAGATAGCGAAGCGGGATCAATTCCAAGTTGAATTTATTCTGTAAAGAATAACTGCTTGGGCCCACTGTTTCATAAACAGACGGCTAGATGGCGCTAAGTGTCACGCAATGACGTATCCATAAGAGACCACAAATTTCGTATGGTCGGACTGACAGCACGGTAGCTCAATTGGTAAGAGCTTTTGGCCCGGTCAGCCAAGAGGTTGCTGGTTCAATTGCCGCCCGTGCGCAAATTTTTGGTTTCTTATTTCATCTTTATGATGACCATTGCTTGTTTAGGTATTTTGGTGGGTTGGCGTACGTATTGGATTGTCTTATTATTAAATATGCAGAGCAACATTTTAATGAAGATTTTTTGTGAAATGTAATCCATATTAACAAGTGGTTCAATTGATTGTACTCGTTATTCCAATCAAAATCAGGTTTGTACTTTTTTCAGGTTTTGCGTATTTAACGTTTTACGTTGCATAACATCACGCTACGACGTTTAGAAGCAGAGAATAATAAAAAATGTTGCGAAAACCGGGAAAAAATATTCCTTTAAAGTGTTTTCTTTATGTAAACCGTTTATGACGGGATTATTTCGCTTTAAAAGTTCTACAGTGAAATCCGCGACAACAAATCTTATGGTTAACTCATTACAACCCTTTTTATGTTAATAAATTTGTTTAAAAATTATGTACTTTTCACTATAAATCTCAAAAAAAATGTTTTCATAAACTTATTCGACTCTGTTTCCAAAACCTTTTTAGTTTGTGATTGCTACGTAAGCCTATAACAATTCCATTTGAAAACTCTAGAAAGATCATTTACATCGTAAAGCCTCTGAAAGTTTTTCCACGGCTGAAAAATGGGCGAGAAAGTTTCCGAAAATCGGCGCAATTTGTCATTGCTAAAACTCGCTAACTCGTGAAGAGAGGGAATATGCTCTGTAATGGTTTGTGATAGCAACTAGCTAAAGATTTGAACGTAACACTTTTTTATTCGCGATTTCTTCTGCAAACAATCTTAATATTATTAACCGACTTCAAAAAATAAGGGGGTTATCAATACAACTGTATGTTTTTTGTGGTTGTGTTACCTCCTATCGCAGTAATTTATGGACTAATTTGAAAAAAAAAAACGCCTGCCTAGAGGTTATACCTACGAATCGGTCCCATTGTTGCCAATTTGGGATCTGATGATGGGATCTTGGTGCAATCGAGAGAATCCCTCAAATTTACAAAAAAAATAATCTTCTTTTCAAAACAAAAACCGACTTCAAAACAAAAATTCACTAAAAATTCTTAAATTAACTCTTGATCCTTTAATCCCTCAAGCGTATGTGAACGAGACACAATGCAAATTCTATTGTTATGCGGTTGCCTGCAACCGCTCGGGTGTTGAAGCATTAAATTCTTTTTCCTTTAGGAAAGCATCCATTTTCAAGCTTATTTATTGAGGTACACTCAGCAAATTTTTCAAATAAATTTATAAGGCGTGGTTGTGAGTTATTATATATTATTAAGCAAAACACACCAAAACAAATTTGCGATCACTTTGAAAAATCAAAAGCTTTTTTGTTACGGTTAATGATTTCATTACACATAATTGTTATTTACTATTACATTATTACAGAGTGTTTATAAGATTATTTTTTTAAGAAAACACAACAAATGTGTTTTCCTAATACATTTAAAAAATTAAATCAGCGTAAGCTAGTGATCACAAACTATTTTTAATAGTGTAAACTGTGATACTTGGAATACAATAAATTAAGTGAATTATGAAAAAAAGACAATCGATTATCTTTAATATTACTAAAAAACTTAACTTAATATTATTAAAAAACTAGGAACATAAGATCTGATTTAAAAACAACCAGCAATGTAGTATATTCTTCCCATTTTTTGATGTAAGATTAATGCTTCTACGACTGGCCAAAAAGTACTTATGTTCTAAAAATGTAGGTTTTTGGCTTTCCTGTAAATTCAATATGTGACTGAAAGGCACCTACTAGAGTTCAATACCCCAGATTGTATAATACCACAAAATTTTATTTATCAGTTTTCTTGTTTCTCCTCCGTTCACTAGCCCTAATTTAGATTTAACATTGTGTAATAACATAATATATTAATTAACTTAAAGAGGCGCTCTCCACCTGTCAAATCCAAACCGATTGATACTCTATTTATCGACTGATGAAATTCAAAATCCGACGCCGGCTTTCAAGCATGAAACTATCTTCAACGTTTTGCTCATCGCTTGCCAAGCGACCTTTACTTTACTCCGAGGGTTACGTCTTGCGAATTTTGCCATCTCACTCAGTCCCAAAGGGTGTAAAAAGGAGGGCGTTCGAATCGGGGGTTATGGGTCAAGTTCAACGGTAGCATCTGGGGTTGAATTTAATGTTGTGCACAACTTCGGGTATAAATATACTAGGCTTAATTTATTTGAGTGTAACGAGGGGTGAAGCGAGACTTAGTAGTTAGCATAGATAAACGTTAGTTGGAGGAAATTAAAGTTCATAGTTTGTTCAAGTGCATAAAAATGGCTTCGCTAAGAGGGAGGCCGGGCGTCTACTACTAATCAAGGTGTCAAGATGTCAGATTATTGAGCAGTTGATTCTGATCTAAATAAGAACATTTTTAGGCTGATAGGTAAAGGATATAAAAATATCAAACTAATCATAACAACAAGTAACTCGTAATTACTGATTACATATAATTAACGCACGTCGCGTAGTCTGGAAAAATATTGACCCTCTTTACATAATCACAGAAGAAAAATAATTTATGAACAACAAAATTTTGGTTAAAGAAAAAAAAATGAAAGTCTCTACCCAGATCGGTGTTTCCAATGGATTATAAACGTAAAATTTTCAAAGCATGAGTGAACAGGCTTCTTCTGGGTGAGCTCGCTCTATCGTAGTCTCTGTCTTTGTCCGTCTGGTCTATTCTGGTGACAATAGGGAACCCATTTAAAAAAAGATGTGAAAATGTCTTGGTATTTGTGTTCAAAGCGCTGTTACTTCAATTTTCTTTGTAAAGAAAACATCTTCCCCCCTATAACAAATTTTATTTCTTAGCACTATGATCAAAATTGAATGTTATACTAGTACCCAATTGTCTCAAAGTATTAATAGTCGTAGCTTGATTCCTGCACGAGTTTCTCGGAAAAACCAATAGAAGTTAGTTGGAGCGCGAACCACAATTTGCCGATGCGATGGGATTAGAAGGCCTCTTATTAAGTGACCGATATTTATTTCTTGCCAGTTGTGTCGGAAAAACATAACAGAAATAACAAATGCAGGCTAAAAGTTTGATTGCTCTATTATAAAGGGGGAAAAAATACAAATTTTACGAAAATAATTTAAGAAATTAAACACACAATGTCCAGCTTACATAAAGTAACAGTCTATACTCATCATGCATAAACTCCAAAAAAATTGTTACCCCTAAATAGAAGACGAATGCGTTTTTTAAGCTATTTGGACCATTTTTGAAGGTGGTTTATTCTTGAATATTATATTTCATATTTTTAATTTGTTACCCATATCTCAAAAACTACTAGGCAGATTTTGATAAAACTTATACTGTACCCTAAGTTGGAATAAACATAATTAAACTAAAATAAAAAATCTCACTATGACTTCTCGTTTTCGAGAAATCCGTGGACAACCATACAAAGAATCAAACAGAGAAACATACAAATATACAAATTGCGTAGTTCTACGTGTATAGAATCTTTACTAGATCAACATACTGAAATATTATAAAGTTCCAACGATATCACTTATATACACATTGGATTGATTACTGAAAGGCCGGTTTCAAACTTAAGAACAAATCTGTATCCTAGTGAATCAAGTTACTTACTAATAAACTGATTTCAATTAATTTCTATTACTATAAATAAACCTAAAAACATTCCAATAAAATCCTTAGAAAATAATCATAGTATCGAGTTCGATCATTGAATCAGATATTTTTATAAAACCACTTTGGTCGGCTGTTTTATTTTTATTGTCACTTTACTTACTAACTACGATTTATTGAGTAAATTTTGAATTGAATGTAATTTATTTTGCACGTGAGTTTTATTTAAAAAAAAAAACTTCTATTGATTTTGTATTTACCGTTCTCATATAAAGCTGAAGAGTTTTATTGTTCGAACTCGCTAATCTCAGGAAACTACTGGACCTATGCGTTTCTTTTCGTGTTGGATAGCTTATTTATCGAGGAAGGCTTATAAGGCTATAAACAACATGGGAGGGGAGGGAGTAAACTCAAAACACGCAGACGCAGTCGCAGGGGATGGCTAGTGTATGAAATTCGAGCAAACACAATATGGATTCAATACTTTCATTGTTCAGGGCCAGAATTACTGGTAATTTTGCAATGTGTACGGAATATAATTCCTGTCCCTTTGAAAATGTTTGCCCGAAAACTTTTTAATCGGGAGGTGCTTCGGATAACATGTTTTCTTTGGAACCCGGACTAGGGAACTTTTACGTGATGGTAATACGTGGGGATGATGAAATTGGAAGTTCTTTTGACGAACAACCACAAAAAATTTGGAAAAACAAATTAATCCGAAGCATGCAGATGCACGGTGTCTTTTTAGAGTTCCGTAGCCGAATGGCAAAAAACGGAACCCTTATAGTTTCGTCAAGTGTGTCTGTCTGTCTGTCTGTCCGTCTGTCCGTCCGTAAGTCACAACCACTTTATTCTGAAACTATAAGCATCACACTGTTGAAATTTGCTAGGAAGATGTACCTGTTAACTGCTTTACGATTCTTATCCAAAAAATGAAAAATAATGATATTTAATGGGGGTTTTTTTATAGGCTAACCTATGAATAGGTCTTTTAAAATGCCATACAGGTTTCTAAAACCATTTTCTTTTCAAGTCTAACGTTTGAAAGATAGACATATAGGCATATTTTCAACAACCGCAAACATAACTTTGTTCTTCATACAAACACTATGAAAAACAATAATATATTTGCTGACAACATAATTTTATGGTATTTTATCTAAGTGGAAGTTCCCTAATTCAGTTAAAGTTGGCACGGAACCCTCAGTGCGCGAGTCCGTCTCGCACTTGGCCGGTTTTTTAAGGATTACGATACTGCGACCAAAAGTGACCACTGATCTGTTTGCTCTTAGCAGATTTGCAATGTTGCGCAACGAAATAAAAGATGGTATACCTTGCAATGCGTGTAATTGAATGTTCGAGATATTCTTATATGATGGCTAAAACTAAGTTATGTAAGTGTGTGGGAGTTGTACACAATATACTACAAATTTGTTACATCCTAGGCTCCATAGCTAACTTGGGAATGCTCGTGGTCAAATAGCTGAATTAAAAGATTAACACCAAAACAATCTCTCACGTATTTATTTACAAACAAGCCATTTTTATAGCAATCGGATTCGAAGATAGATGATTTAGATGTTAGGCATCACGCGTATTGAGTAAATACAAAATAAAAAGTCACCACGACATCAATCAAAGTCTATAGCTTTGGCTATGAGTTCACACATGATCGGATACGTATTGGTATAAAAATTGTCAGGTGTAGGTTGAGTATTAATCACGGTTCCATATCGGCCACCTGCATGCTGCCGTAAATAATCGCGATTTATCACTGCGGGGCCCGCTTGTACATCTTGGGCTTAACAAAGGCAGTTATTGACTGAAAAATATGATTTTACACTATTTTTTATTAGTTAATATAAATAAATATGTGTACCGGCCATAGCTTGTACTTGAATGTGCGTTGTTTAATATTTAGTACCCAATCTAATATATAAAATTCTCGTGTCACAGTTTTCATTGCCATACTCCTCCGAAACGGCTTGACCGATTTTGATGATTTTTTTGGTGCTTATCTATGAGAATCGGCCAACATCTATTTTTCATCCCCCTAAATGTTAGGGGTAGACCACCCCTAAATTTTTTATTTTATTTTTAGACATTTTTTTTATTTTTTTATGATACAACATACAAAAATACATACAATCCTCAATTTTCACCCTTCTACGATCAACCCTTATTTTTTAATAGCCATTTTAGTAATTTAAGGGCAAAACAAAATTCGCTGCCATTGCTTAACTTATAAAATTACGGGACTCGGCGGGACGGGGCTGGGGCGGGACGGGGCTGGGGGCTAAACAAAGTTCGCTGGGTCCGCTAGTCTAATATATAAAATTCTCGTGTCACAGTTTTCCTTGCCATACTCCTCCGAAACGGCTAGACCGATTTTGATGAATTTTTTTGTAGTTATCCGGTATCTATGAGAATCGGCCAATATCTATTTTTCATCCCCCTAAATGTTAGAGGTAGTCCACCCCTAAATTTTTGAAATTATTTTTTAGACAAAATTTTTAATTTCTATTTTTGTATGATACAACATACAAAAATACATACAATCCTTAATTTTCACCCTTCTACGATAAACCCTTATTTTTAATAGCCATTTTAGTAATTTAAGGGCGAAACTAAATTCGCTGGGAATGCTTAGTTTTTAAAATTACGGGACTCGGCGGGACGGGGCTGGGTGCGAAACAAAGTTCGCTGGGTCCGCTAGTGTTTATATAGGAACCCTAGGTATTTTGTAGTATGTTTCCCAGGATTCCTATTTTTATTTATGTTATATTTATCGTTAGCGGATTGGGACGCTACATTTACTATTTGGTACCTCGTAAATTATATTTGGTACCTCCTCGGAAGCTATGAAAATATTACAATGAAACTGGTCGGTACAGAACGTTCGTTTCGTACCGACCAGCAGTTAAAACTACAAATAAAAGTAAAATGAGCAAATAAAGCTTGTGTTGTTATTTAGTACCTCTGTACCCTCCAATTTGAGAATTAATACCATTCCGAATAGTCTCTGGTCTAATGCTGAACCCCCAATGAAATGAAATCCTGGGTCCAGCCCTGGACAGTCTTCAGATCCTCATTATAAACCAATAAAACAATTATATTGGTTCCATATTTGTGTAATGAAGACAGTAAGTACAATTCAGGTAATTCGAAAGGCTACAAACATGCTATAGTTTAAAAGTAAGATATTTTTTATCATTAACGAGGTAAATTACATAAGGAAGGACTGAGTAGCAATTAGAAGTTATTGTTGAAGAAATTTTAGTTTTGAATTATGAACATCTCTCTAAATGGCATTAATCATTTACTCGTATTATTGGCGTGAATTCATCGTCACACTTATCATTATAAAATATACAGTTTCAAATTTAATTTAAGTGGAAAAGATAAAATAAACATATCAGTCTATTAAGAATATGAATGACTGGTATATTTACAGTAAAGTAGAAATACATTATGCAAAACAATTTGCTACAATTTTTCCGATTTAATGCGTAATACGTTTAACGGTAGAAGGAGTTCTTTCAACAATTCGCGGAATTTCAAACAAATCGTACACATAGATTGTTCAAGGGTACCGTAGTACTATTTGCTTGAGGGGAAAGAAAACATAAAAGTGCCATCAAAGGCAGCAAAGAGAGCGTAAACATTGATGTAGGCAAAGCGAGCGAAGCGGATTAGATATAGGGATAGTAGAGTATTCGTAATATCGAGTCGACTAGGGAAATTATGAATCTATACTTATATTATAAAGCTGAAGAGTTTGTTTGTTTGAACGCGCTAATCTCAGGAACAACTGGACTGTACAAATCATTTTTGTGTTGGATAGCTAATTTATCTAGGAAGGCTTTAGGTTATAAAACATCTCGCTGCGACGGAAGGGGAGCGAGCAACTCAAAACGCACGGACGAAGTTGCGGGGGACCGCTAGTAGGAAATATCACGAAAAACAAATGCTCAAATTAAGCACCAGCCAGAACGCGCTTCTTGAGTGACTGTCAGACGTACAAAATCCGTATGTAGTCCGATTCTCTGCTATGACTGGAAACTACATTGGTAGTTATCATCTTTATACTAATCCTAAGTTCATTATTATATGTGTATGTAGCTTTCGTGTAGTATTGAAGTAAGTATACAAGTAAATTCTTATAAACAATTCTGTGATGCTAGTGCTAGGGTGCTAGTGCAGCTTGGTTTGGAGACCTATTTGATTTTTATATTAAAATGGTATGTGTATATTAGTTTGTCTGAAGTTTTGGGTTGTGTGTGTAATAAAACAGGACTACTTAGTTTTCTGAAATCAGGAAAGCAACGCCATATCGTGAATAAGTGCGCCTTCACATTAGAGCGTCAGCAGCGCGGCAGCAGCGGATGCCTTTACATTATATTACCCATTCATTACCTATTTCAGTGCAGATACGGGGATAGTATTACCACTGCTATTGGTAATGGGTATAGAGGGATGGACCCGCGTGACTAACGCGCCACTGCGGCGTTCCTACCGCGCTGCTAAAGTCGCTTAAATGTGAAAGCGCTCTAAAGGCGTGACAGGTAAATGTTAAATATGCTAGACCTAAAAGACTTCACTATTCTTACTCTTATTACTAACAGAACTCGTAATTTTGTACTTGCGTATTTTTTTATTTTCTCTGAAAGTATTCTGGTATAGTAGGTAAAATATCCTTTTTATTCTAAAAGCTTCCCGGGAACTGGCACTTAGGCCAAATTTTGTCATCAATAGTAATGGTAAAGTTTCGTAACCAGTGGTTAAACATTTACGATTGATTTGAAGAAAAACTACTTTAACCAAGTGTCAAATTGCTCTTTTAATGACCATAGGTAAAGATATTTAATTTAAAACTCACACACAATCGTCAATATTTAACCACTGCTAACGAGATTTTACCATTATGAATGAAGAAGTTTAGGTACAAATTACAAATTTGAAATTTTTATATTTAATAATTTTATAATATAATTAGTTTAAAAAGCGTTTACTGATCTCTGTGTCACTTAAAATTGTGTACACACACTTCTACCCGCAACATTTAAGTATATGTATACTTCAAGAGAAATGGGGTGACACGCGTAAAAACTGCTCACAAAGTGCAAATCTGTTCCGGTTCAAACAGGCGGCGTCTTGAAAGCAAACAGCCTCCGAGCGCAATCAGGCTGCAGACACGTGCAGGCTAGACGCCTCGGGAAAGTAGGGTACTTGCACAAACGCATCTCGGTAGATATAACTGTTGACCGTTTCAAACGTTCCTGCGATTGAAAAGTCTAGAAATTGATAAAAATACAGGGTTGAGAGCAAATAGATCGTGATGAAAATAAAAATGTGACTCGGCACCCCTTCACATAATGGTATTGTGCTCGTTTCGCTTACTTATGTGTTGTATTTTAGTTTCATTGTTCTATTGTAAAACGTTGTGTAATTTTGTAAATTTTGAAGTCATTGTAGACATTTAAAAGAAAATTATGACGGCTGTAGAATGTTTCAGGGCCACTTTAAAGAGTGGGCTGAGTATCCCTTTCATTAAAATTCGCTAGCCCAGCCTCTTTGCCTAATAAGAGAATTTTTTGGGCCTATTCGTCAAAATGACTCCTTTTATGTTCACTGTGTAAATCTCCTCGCTGGATTTAAAAGACTAACCCTGAATTAGCTCTTCGCATTTTCGTTACATTATTGTCAAAAATATAATAAGAACTTAACTTTGATCTATGTTTTTCACTGTATAATATCAAATGGAAACCATTTTAAAACGCACAATCACTAAAGTTATGTTGATTTATGAACCAAAACATGGCACTTTAATAGAGCAAGCAAAATTCAAAATTCAGGCTATTTCGGCCCTCACTTCTTCTCCCAAGCTTTAATTTGGTAATTGTGTGTATGTAATGACCTGTTACGAGTTAGACATACTACATGATCATTGTATGGCAACATTTTTATTTACAGTCAGGTGAGATTGCAGCCAAAAGTGTGAAAAATTTACATAAAAACAGTTTTTAAAAAACTTGCTGAGTTAGCCCCACTTATTGAAGAACTCTTTAACACTAAGAGTAGATACTACGAATTATATTATCTTCTGTACTTCAATTCCGCAAGTGCAAACTATAAGGCAGCGCAATCAGCCGGGTGTTGAGCAAATACAGCGATTTTCCGCTAGAAGCTTTGTAGTTAAAGGGCCCGGTTCCGTTTGAGCTTTTGTAGTCAAAGAGACAACGTTGTACGGAGTCCGGACGGCATAAGTTGCAGACCGATAGTCAGATGTTACGAGTTTGCTACTAAAGAGACTACGTTAGTTTTCATTAGTCAGAAATCAATATGGAAGACTTTACAAGCGAAACTGTATTTACTATATAACAATCGTGTGATATACCCACTCGTACATTCCCAGTCGTAAAAGTTTAGACATTTACGGCCTGTTTTACAATGGTCTTATAAGTTTTGGTTAGCGTTATCGGTCCAATATGAAAATATCATATAATAATATATGAAAAATTTATATGAAATAACGTTCCTTAATTGAATTTTATAGTTCGACTAGCGGACCCAGCGAACTTTGTTTCGCCCCCAGCCCCGTCCCGCTCCAGCCCCGTTCCGCCGAGTCCCGTAATTTTAAAAGTTAAGCATTCCCGGCGAATTTTGTTTCGCCCTCTAATTACTAGAATGGCTATTAAAAATAAGGGTAGATCGTAGAAAGGTGAAAATTAAGGATTGTATGTATTCTTGTATGTTGTATCATAAAAAAACAGAAATTAAAAATTTTGTCTAAAAAATAAAAAATAAAATTTAGGGTGGACTACCCCTAACATTTAGGGGAATGAAAAATAGATGTTAGCCGATTCTCATAGATACCGGATAAGCACAAAAAAATTCATCAAAATCGGTCAAGCCGTTTCGGAGGCGTATGGCAACGAAAACTGTGACACGAGTATTTTATAAATTAGATTATTGCTCATTCGTTCATGTTGAAACAGACCTTTAAATAAGTGATTAACATCATAAACAAGCAGTATTTATAGAATTATGATGTTGATGCTGAGCTTTTTTTCTTAACTTACTCTTATGTATGAATTTTTAGGGACGATTTTACCAACGTCAGATAAGGCTTATCCGACTGAATATCTATAAAACGACAGATTTTAAAATGACATTTATATTAATGATTGTTGATGATTAGGTGACGTATTCAATTTAGGCGTATTGTATTTTATTTGACGAGTATTCCATTGACGTTGGACAAAACAGACTTAAATCTATTTTTTTTTGTTCTTTATCTTAATACCATAGTCTTAATCCGCACCAACTAGATTCATCGGTATACCCACTTCCCTCAGGGTAAAATTATACTCCCCAAACGTAGATCGGCTGTTCAAACATTTTGAGGGCAATTAATTATATGCGACACGATCTTTAACGGTTTCTACTGTATTATTAATTCTAATTATTCAAGGCGACGTCCTTGAGTGATGGGTTGAAAACGGTTTAAAACGTTAAATCTTTTATGTTGTGTTATGGTTCCGTAACAAGTTTGGACTATAGAGAAAGGTATTGCTAGTAGAGAATGCCGAATTGCGTTAAGTCCAACCAATATTATAAACGTGAATGTTTGTGAGGACATACAGGTGTTGATTTGGTCAGTGACATCTCAACATTGATGCCGATTCCTTCCCATTCCAGAAGTTTGAAGGCGTCTTCCAATGCCGCTGTGAACAGTTTCGGAGATATAACATCTCCTTGTCTCACACCTCTCCGCAGTGGAATCGCCCTCGTATTCTGCTCCTGTACTCGGACCGACATGGTGGCGTCATTGTCAAGGCACTTTAGCACCTCTATATACCTATAGTCTATGTGGCACCGCTGCAGAGACTGAAGCACCGCCCAAGTTTCGATTGAATCAAAGGACTTCTCATAGTCCACAAACGCTAAACAAAGAGGCATATTATACTCCTCTGACTTCTCGCTGATAGTAAAAAACGTAAAGTTAGCCTGTTACGTCCCACTGCTGGGAAAAGGGCTTACCTCAATTAAGAGGTAGTTCGAGCCATACTCCACCACGCGGATGGAGGGGTGTTTGCAAGGCATCGACTAACCCTGCTGTCAGATGTTATTAAGCCCATAAGGCCTCTGACTAGGCTTAACGACTAATATCAACCGATATTAGCCGGGACCATCGGCTTAACGTGCTTTCCGAAGCACAGAGATGTTCGTGATATACGTCACTCATCATATTGGTCGGAATGGTCACCCATCGAAACACGACTGCGGTGTAGGTTGCTTCGCTTGCTTTGGTATCACTACCACAGCGCTGCTACCACTGCGCTACGAGTACCGCTCGTTAATATTACACTAATAATTTTATTTTCTGGGTTCTTCCGAATAAAAATAAAAAAGATTTTTTGAAATCAGTGTCGTTTGTACAACCACCCCTGAGTCGGGCGTCGCTAAGCAAAACAACACCTTGTATGTTTGTTACTCCTTCACGCTGAAACTACTGTATGGATTTTAAAGAAACCTTACAATAATATAGTTTTACCATCGGAATTGTAAATAGAATAATTTACAATTATATTTTGTGAGATAAGATATTTACACGGGTGGTCGCGGGAAAATAATAGTAAAGTATAAATAAAAATAAAGTAAGGCACCTAGGTAGGTACTGTATGTATACTGTATGTAGGTATAGGTAGGTGCCTTACTTTATGTATTTATACTTTACACCAAAAATGGTAAAAAATATATATTTTAATTAAATGCCATCAAAATATATATTTTTTGGCAATTTTGGTGGTATATTCAGTACTATCAATATTGTCAGTATTGTCTTTAAAATGTAAATTGGAGCTCCCACAAATCTGTCAGGTTCAATAGCACCTCATATGTAAGATCTGTCAAGCCGTTTGGGCTGGAGGCGTGTCAAAGAAATAGACATAATAAATAGGTTCGCTCGAAAATCATCACTCTTCTCATGACTACGAGTCGATTTTACCAACTTCAGATAGGACTTATTCGACCGAATAATTGTAAAACGACCGGTTCAAAATGACTCTTACATTCTCGTAAATGATTGCTGACAAATAGGTTATGTTTTCGAATTAGGCGTTATGTATTATACTTGACGAATACAGTGTGTAAAAAAAACCTATCCGACCCATTAAAGGGTTATTAGGTATCGAGATTAGGTTCTGTTTGTGTCATCATTTTCATGAAATATAAGAAAAAATACAAAATTCACTTAATTAAAAAAAACATTCACATATATGGCAACTCAAAGGGGGGCTGCCGGGGCGCGTGGGAGGCACGGAGTTGCGCCGGCACTCGTAAGTAGCGCGACAGGGAGTGATAACGTATTTCGAAAATTCCCCCGTTTTAGGGTAAATAGGTGCTAAATTTATTGACTTTGAAAATCGATAAAAAAAAGTTTCCATGAATTACGTACACAGGGTTTATATTACATATTGTATAAGGAATATATACCTGACTTTGATGAAATCGACTTTCAGTCGGGTAATAAGTAAATTAAATTTTACGTCCACCTTTCACGTGCACACGTCCCATCGATAGCAGAAGCGGTATATATCTCCGAAACAATGCCGATAGGCTTATGTCGCACTCGGCCCTTTTAATTTGTATGTTAATGGTCTCGTTTAGGCCACACGTGTCAGGGGTCGATGACAAACGGGCTCGTTGAATTTATTGATGACACTATTTGTTTTGTATGTGTTTTTTCTCTAGGTTCTGTTTAGTTCCCAAAGGGTAAAAGTTGAACACTATTAGGTACTAAGACTTCACTGTATTCGTCCGCTTGTCTGTCATCTGGCTGTATCTCAAGAACTAGACAGCTATAGCTTGACAGTTGAAATTTTTACAAATTACGTATTTCTGTTGCTACTTCTACAAAAAAAAAGTATAATTCTTGTACCTACAAAACGCAATATTTTCGTCCTTTTTTGCTTTATACCAAAAAGAGTACAAAATGAAATTTGAGCCTCAAATATTGTCACAAACCATTACCCTTTATCTAAATGGTACTGAATCCTTCTTAGTCGCTGTTGGTCGGATTTTCATTTCATACTGTCAACGAGCATCCACGCTATTGAGCTATCAGAAAAATGAAAAAATACTTCGTTCTTGTGCGCAGCCTAAATGAAACCGCAGTAAGTCCACTAATCCACAGTATCATGTGGTTCTATCATGCAGAACTAAACGTCGAGAAGCCTTTTCAATCTGAACGCCGAAATGTGATTCGCTTTCCACTGACGTGGTCGCAACACGCAATAAAAGTACGACGCGAGCGACGCCGAGTGACGGTCAGGAAATGAGCCTTCGGTCGCGAAGGCTGCCGCTCCAACAAACTCATTTGCAGACGCGAAAAATTTTATATTCCACACTCAGGTCGCTATTTCCGATTGGTTTTTGTATCACCACTTTAGTTAGAGTATGGTGACGTGGTTTGATAACATAAATGAGACGTTTGTAGCGTTCTTATTCTTTTGCTGGAGAGAGGCAAATTTGTTCAAGCCTTTAAAATTTCCGTACTGGTTATACTTAGTTCGTAAGAAAAAATAGATAACTATGACATGATAATACATCGATAATTGGCATTTCAATTAACATCAATAAATCACGCGCAAATTGTTTGTGCTAATAACAATTAACATTGCCTTCATAAACGTTATTAACTCTTATTCGGATTTGTTTTCGTATAAAGCATGAAAGTTATCATCAACGAAAAAGTTCTTTTTATTTCGTAATACTTATTTTAAACTAGCTTTTATTTTTATTTGCAGGTAAACGCACGCAACCGGGCGGTAGGCGTGCGTAATCACGCCAGATTAATTTCAACTAACTGATAAATGAGAACAGAGGGCGCCACTGATGACCAACATGGCCTCTTTCAAAGGTAAGAGAATCCGTATTTTGACCAACTATAGAGTTAAGTATTAGTGATCGATCGAGGATGGCATATCCTTAACCAACTGTCGACGTGTTCCTTAGCATCATGGCGTGACTTGGTCAGGGTGACAATTTTGAATCCAAACAAAAAAATGCTTAGTATTTGAATAGTAACAGCATACTAAAGTAAGGGGGTTTATTTAATTTAATACGTTGTGTTAAAAACTAACTTTAAAACGAAATAAATGAACCTCATCTTTTTGTATTTTGTATTAAAATTAATGGCTCTTTATGTCTTACGGAAAAGGACAAGAAACGTCTTTTTCAATCCAAATTCTCGTGAGTCGACAAGGGGCGAAAATCAATACAAAGTTAATCAAGACCTTAATCTCTGTGTAAATGTTAACGGACAATGTAAATATTTGCAAGTACTTTATGAACTCTCTTTGGAGTTTTTATAAGAAAAATAACGATGAATACAGAAAGAATCATTTAAGTATTTTTTACAATTACAAAATATAAATTGCGAAATCTAGTGGATTAGCAGTAAGTTTAGGCATAATATTTTTTCAACAAACTTATCAAAAGAGCCACATAAATAAACTTCAAAAAAATATATGGTAAACAAAATACGCGTGTGGCTTATTTTGTTTAGCTTCTTAAATGTGCGTATTAATGTTCCAAAATATCATTTTCACTTCAAGAGTCTTAACGAATAAGCTCTGATAAATTAACCATTGAAAGTAGAAAATTATCTGTGGCGGTGCTGTTATCAAAGGGATTATTTTATCTATCGCGCCGGGAATTCTCCCATTTTGAAATAATATTTGTAATCAGATGAAAGATCGAAATAAATTAGTTTATGTTTGAAATTTGATTTCGAATAAAGCACTTTATACAACTTTGTATAAACATTCTGATTTCAATTATTCAAAGAAGCCTTTATGCTTCGCTCAATTATTAACTTATCGAAAAATTAACTGAAAACTACGAGTACTTAAATGTAAGGTTGGGTTCTCGGGAGATGAAATGATTAGAATTAAAACATTTTATTAGAGTTACAATTATATTGAGTTTCATTCGATATCAAGTGGAGGTCGAAATTGAATTCTAAGTATCAAAATTTGGTGGAATTGGAACGATTCAATTATTATCTGTACTTGTTTCATAAGTTAAAAACTCTCTGCTGTACGCGTGAAATCGAGACGAACTGGAAACGACTTGTTAAATTAAGTTACAGTTTAGGTATGGAAAACTTTGCATGGATTTATCGGTAAACCGTTTTATGGAGACTTTGCCTGCGGGGCACATGGGTGCGGGGGGAGGCGAGAGCAGTGTGCGCTTGTGAATCCGCGCCGCCCGCACCCCTCGCACATATCGCTTTGACTCCCTCCCGCGCCCCTGCCTATCCGCAGGCGAGGTCTAAATTTTTCGGTCCACCTTTAAGTTTTTTTTTATGTTATTGCTAAAAGTATGTAACAATTAAAAACATGTACTTCATTGCTTAAACTCCATAAAACTATTGTGAAATGTAAGTATTGCACTATCGACAAAACTTACTCGAATCACTTTAAGGTTTTCCTCGGACTAAAGTTATATAATGAAATGTTATTTGACGCTGATCGTTCTGGGAAGACCTTTAAATGAAATAGTTGATTTCGTTCAATTTAAAAGGCTTTGTTATGAAATGAAAGGCTTTGAGATTTTCATTACCGAATAAAGTAACATGAAATAAAAGATCCTAATTTATTTGATGTTTCAATTCAAAAGAGTTTTGATATTAAAGAGGTTTCTATAATCCAATTATTTACGACATACCTAGTATAATGATTTATTTGTATAATTTTTCATAACTTAAAACGGTTTTCATTGCTTTTATGGAGATATTTTTCGTATTTAGTATATTTAAAAATAATAGTGTGAATATTTGGTCAGTTCTGTGAGAGATTGGAATTCGCTAACTAAGGACAGACATAGTGCAGGAGTAAAGGAAGACCATTTCTTTATACTTAGAGCTAGGTAATAAGAAAGATAAAATAAATTGCACAGAAAAACAACTGTGTCAGACAAGGAATCGAACTATATATCTTACGCTATCCGGGCGTATGCCTGTACCATTCGGCCAGCGACACATTGGCAAGCCTGTTGAATTTTGCAACTGCTTTCTTTAACGCGTAGGCTGCGTGGCGTACACATGTTGCAACATTCATATAATTTTACAAATATTTAGCAATCGGTTAAGATGAAGTCAGCCATTATATAATTTTATTTCTGTTTTCATTGTGTTTTGATACTATACAAAACTAATAACATTAATAAGGTATTTGCAAATCATTAAAAACATTTTTTAATAGTACTACTAATACTTTTAAAGTGTTGTTTTATTTTTTGTAAGTGTCCATGACTTGAAATAAGAGTTTCTACTCTATTCTATTATAAAAACATAAGAATTAAAATTTACTTAATCTATACTAAATAAGCTAATATTATAAAGCTAAAAAGTTAGTTTGTTTGATTAATTGTGTGACCGCGCTAACCTCAGTAACTACTAGACCGGTTTAAAAATATTTTTATGTTGGATAGCTTATTCATCGAGGAAGGCTTTAGGCTGTAACAGATCACGCTATGACGGAAGCGGAGGGAGCAAACTCAAAACGTGCGGACAAAGACGCGGGGGACGGCTAGTTAGTATGTAATAACTCTTACTTATCATAAACGTTTTAGTTAAAGCTTATTTATGGCATTAAATAAGGCTTAAATAATACTAAAGCAATAAAATGTACTCATAATCAAAATATGTTCCACACATACATCGTATCTGGCGTTTGAAACACTTTTGAATGCTCACGATCACACATTTCAAAGATATTGACTTGAATCATCAAGTAAATATCTCCTTCAAACATAAAAAATATATGATTAATCGATTTTCAAAAAGGCACGCTCCAATGTTTACAACTTTTGTTTTGCAAATGGTGATTGGTTCACTCAATTGACCAATCAGAACACGCGGGGCTCCCGCTACTAACGCAACTTAAAACAAACCAAGAATTCCACGTTCCAAGGTTTATTCCATGTATCCTACGCGAAGCTTTAGAAACAAAAAAACATCAAAATTTCAACAGAGAAGATGGTTAGAAAATTCCACCAGCATGGGATCCAGTGCTAGCGAGGACCCAAGCTAGACCACTCACTGCAAGATCACAAGTCACAGTTAGCTCTTTCTGCGTGGATAGGAACGTTAATTAATATTGTTGAGTGACGGTAGTTAATTTTTTTTTCCTAAACTCTGTAAATTACAAATAACATCTTAGTCTACCCGTGACCACGAACGCTGTAAAATCTTCGAAACGTCGGGATAAAATTTAATAAATTCGTAAAATAGTTTTATTTCGATGGGTTATATTCGCGTAAACTTAAGAAACAAGTATGTAAACCAAGATTATTATAATATCATTATTGTGGCCCAGTGAAACCAGTCGTCACTAAAAATAATAAGTGTAATATTAATTTCACTGGTGAATGTATAATATGACGTCTTTGACAAAATCTCTGCGTTGTATAACCTAAATATTGCCTTGACACAAATGGAAACTCCGTCCTTGTCAAGCCAGAGGCAATCCCTCACTGTGACTTAATTTCATCGATCAAATACAGGTGTTTTTCTGCTCCTCACAACGATTTTAATTATCTGGTTGCAAATTGTTAGCTGCTTCCGCAGCCAGGTAATTATTTTGATAATAATTATTTATTTGTCGCTTTCAATTGTTAGCTTTAGACCTTTCTAGATAATGACGATGCCGCGACGGTTCATTAATTAAGCTTATTTTAAAAACGAATTGACCTATCTTTCGCAACCAAATTTCAACTTAAAGATCATCACATGGAGATAAATATCTTTTGATATCTTTTGGAATTTTGGTCATGCCCTATCATACTCTAAATAAATGAAAAGTAAGTTTTTTTCAAACATTATATCCAGAAAGTTTCGGTCGTCAGGTATTATTAGGACCGAAGTTATAGGCGGTCAAAAAATCGACGAAACATTTTGAATAAAGGTAGGATGCCCTTGCGCTTCGCTTGGCTCAGTTTTTTGCCGGGCCCAAATATTACCAAATTGCTTAACCGTGGAAACAAAAAACAAGCACACAGCGTGATTCGATGCCGACACAACGACAGCAAACAGATTTGTTTCTTTTACGGGAAATTTCATTTCCTTATGAATAACTTGGGAGACCTTGTTTTGAAGTCGAGTGTCTAGTCGGGCCATAGAGACAGCGGGTTTGCCTTGCAACTTTTGATTTTAACCACCAAAAGAGAGAAAGAGAAGAGAAAATTAAAAAAAAAACATTTGAGAAAGAATTTTTTAAAATTGTTCAAAAAGTCTTTTAATGAAATTCCAAATGGGTAAAGATATTTTAACCCATATTTTGACCCATTCACACAAAGTTAGTAAAAGTGTTAACTTTAACTTATTGTATTCGAGGGGTTTTCTCATGATATAAATAATGTTATAAAATTAATTGAATTACTGTTGACTCGACACTGTGTGTGCATCTCTTTTTTAAGTAGGAAACTCGCTGATTTTTTAGCCCTACAATTAGAGGAAAATCGCAACTTAATGAAGATAAATAAGGCATGGGGCGCTTTAATTTAGAAAAAATATCCAAAGAAAATACAACGGATTGTGACAATTTAATTTCCCCTTAGCGACATCTTAAATTTCAGTGATTGAAAGACAGTTAGTAGCTACCAAAAATTACAAATTTTAGGCGCATGGTAGAAACTCAAACGGTCTGGGAAATATCGGCAATTTAATTAACTTTATTTATTACTGCTGAACTTATGTTTCTGTCAAGACAAATACCATGAAGCTAGGGAGTGGAGCTCGGTGCCTGCTGAAGTTTTCCCTTAAGAATATGACCTAAGCCTCTTTAAGGCAAGAGTGAATAGGTTGGTACTAGGCAGATATTCACCAACCAAGACCCCATCCACACTTAACAAGTGCGATTGAAATCAAATATCTGCTTAGCCTAATTTAAAAATCAGAACTCCAGTATATTATTGGTGTTGTTTGACCTCCGTGGTGTAGTGGCTAAGCACGCTGCTTTCAAGGCTTCTCCGCTCCGGGGTCCAGGGTTCGATTCCCGGTCAGGTCAATATACAAATAAAAAAATTTCTATATGGTCTCGGGCTGGGTGCTGTGGTACCGCTGTTGTGTTTGATTTCCACAACACAAGTGCATTAGCTACTTACTTTGGAATCAGAGCAATGTATGTGTTTTGTGTCCAATATAATTATTTTTATGTTCCTAAAGCCCTTAAAACAATAAAAAATATTACCTAATTACCTTATTAGCAGGCCTAACAAAGTGTATACGAAATAATGATCTCCACCCACTAGCGCTAGTTAACACATCACATAAGATACGAAAAATACTTCCAAAGGAGCAAGGCTCCAGTTGGCGAGGCTGCGATAACGGGCTTACATTTTATCATCCAGTGAGACCTAGGGCTGACAAATAAGTTAAGTGACTTTACCCCCTACTTGCCCACCATTTTAATGCTGCGTAGCCAGGCCCTAATTGAAAACCCCAACCGGTGAAGGATCTCAGAAGAGAGTCGTAAGAGAAAGTTAAAACGTCTTGTACCCTAGAAAAAAAACTATTAATGAAGCATATGGAAGGAGTTCTCAAGATTATAGGGGAAATATTCATTAATTAACACATTGCGTATACGAATTACATAACAGATATTTTATTTAATGTGGGTAATGCGTCATAAAATTTGCAGAACACAATATATTATAAGTAAACAATTTGGTTGAAACCTCGCCTGCGGGGCACAGGGGCGCGCGGGGAGGCGGCGGTTATCTGAGGGGTGCGGGCGTTGTGGATACATTAGGGGTCACACACTTGAGATACATCGGCAGTTATTCCACGATATTGTTCGTTTAACTCGAAGTTCAAATGGTAACGCGTCTTTCTATCTATAATAACATAAATAACTGACAGCAACAAAATAATGGTTAATGGGTAATTACCATAAGACAAAATATAAGATGATGATGATGGATGAAAATATAATTATGTATTTTGATTTTGATTTTTATGATTGTATTTAATAATATATATGTATATGAATATATGTATGTTTAATATAATATAATATATGTATTATTAGTTACATAATTTTTCTTAATTTATTATGCACATAATACCCCTTCCTATAAGCTCATTATTTTTTTTACCCAAAGGTTTTTTGGAAGAGATTGCTTAAAGCGATAAGACCGCCTAAATTGTACATTTTTCTCGAAATGAATTTGTTATTAACCTTTCTGGTGTGCAATAAAGAGTTATCTTATCTTATAAGAGCTAATTTTGTTACCCAAATTCTTATTCGCATTTTTTTTTATTTTGTTTCATTAACCCAGACTGGCTAACCCTGGCCCATTGCGCCGTACCTAAGCAAAAGATGCTAGCCCTAGAAATCGTTTCAACGTTATATTTTGCAGTATACCTAATGAGCTAGCCCGACTCAGCGAACTGGGATTGAATTCCAAAGAGTCTTAGTGAAAAACTTCCAAGGGACATGACAGCAGACTTTCCGAGGGACTAAAAAATAGTGAAGCGACATAATCCATATACCAATTCATCGGATATTTTCAATTAGATGATTTAAAAAGTGAATGACAGCGCCGCAGTTTAATTTAGTACAAAAAATATTCAAAAAGCAGTTCACATTTTGTAAAATATTAGGTATGCACTCTGTTTCTACACTTTGATAGGCCTATGTGACGGTAGATAAGCCTAATTAAAGCTAATTTATGATATAGCTTCAAATGTTATAGCGTCAATTTCAATTCTCAATCTCGATTCAGGTTAGAACAAATACGTAATTAATAGATAAGTTATATCGATTTTATGCATACCGATAGGCCAAACATTATCGATACGTGTCTGTCACCGACACTAGCGAAAAGTTTCAAAGGACAGGCCAAATGAATAGCTCGGTAAATGCACAGATGAACTTTACGGCAAATACTGATAAATTAGAAAATATATAAAACGATTGGAAACAGAGATATCAGTTTACATTCAAATGGTGGAAACTTATGATTTGATCGGAACGATCCACGATTATTATTTATAATGCAGGAATTAATAACATCTCGCAATATATTGAAAAATATAATAATACTAATGAATCTTGAATTTATGATTAAGTACATAAAATATATACAATGTTGTAACAATAAAATTAAAACTTAAATATTTACAGTTTAATTTGGATCGCATTTGTTTACTTAAAAAAAAAGGTTATTAGTTCCTTGAGCATGCAAGTTATCCAGTGTCTGCACAAGGAACATGAGAGGCTATCTTTCATGGCCATCAAGATGCTGTTAACGCTCCGCCGGACTCAGTTAACCATTGAAGCTGTGTGCTTTCGAATAATGGCGTAAGAGTCAACAACACCCGCTTGCGCGAACATTGTTGATGCACTACAGAATCTGGGGATAAAATAAGATAAGATAATCATTTACTGTCTCAAAACTGTGTACAATAGTTGTTAAAAATAAAATAATGTTTCAAAAGTTTACCCATTTCGGGCATACAATAATAATGAAGATGCAGTCCAAATTGATACAATAATAACATAATTTTAGTTAGGAAGAATAATGATAGGATGGGGAGCCCCATCAACATCCTATGGGCGATATTATATTGTATGCCAAGAGCGTTATATATCTTCTGCGAATAGCTACAGCTTAGAAGGTTTGAAAAGGGTGGTTTTGACCACTTTCGTACATCTCGCGAACCGGCAGGCAAGCATATTACATAGGACAGCGAACGCTCTCCTTTCTTGTTCAATATTACAACTGTCTGAAAGATTTTTAGTCACAAAGTGGCCCAGATATTTTAATGGCGATTAAAATTGAATCTGAGGTCCATCGAAAGGTTATTTAAGGTAAAAACAAGTCCGTGTTCAGAAGCATATTCTTCGCACATTGACATCACTTTGCACAATCCATAAGCCGTTGCACAAAGCAGCACCATGTCATCCGCATAGTTTATACTGTTAACCATCAGACCCTCAACAGAACCGCCATCCCTAGTTCTGCTGAGTCGAGAGATTAGCTAGTCTATCGACTATCGACGACCTCTGTGGTGTAGTGGCTAAGCATGCCGGTTTCAAGGCGTCGCCGCTCAGAGGTCCCGGGTTTGGTTCCCGGTCGGGTCAGTATAGAAATCAAAATTTTCCATATTGTCTTGGGTCTGGGTGATGTGGTTCCACCGTTGTGTCTGATTTCCATAACATAAGTTCATTAGTTACTTACTTTGGGATTAGAACAATGTATGTGATTGGTGTCCAATATGTTAAGAATAATCCACCCTGCCTTACTCGTTATTCCAGAATGTATTCCTCGGAAAACGTCCCAGCCAATTTGATCTGATTAATAATAACAATTTGTAACCAGTTTAACTACAATGGGATGTTTTAAAAAAAGCAGCTTATGCAGATGTTCGCTTTTGTACTGTAAGCTTTGAATATTATAAGCTGTACGCCCACCAGAAAACAGTGCAGGTGGTTGAGAGCGTGCATTCCATAATCAAGATTTGCCTCATACGGTTCACTCGCATTGTAGCATGCATGGTGACAATTAAAATTGATAAAGGTTGTAAGTTCAGCTTTGGACGTAATGTGTGATGATGATGATTGCCTGGTGCCTGTAAAAGTCTAAAAGAAAGTCAAATTAATTGGGCATATGTTCCATGTGAGCTTACACCATCGATGATTTCTTTGTCATGGTTAGCTTACAAATCCATTTTATATGTGTACACCTAAGATGTTTTTAAATTACGAGTATATAGGTATAGATACGCCCTATGCGCTCGAAAATGGCTACACGAAAGGCAGGTCCGGCCGGAGTGCATTCAGTTGGGCACGCTTTTTCTTTATGGCTATACGTCCCGACAACGCCTTTAATTATTTCTTTTTGCTAGTAAAAATGCCTTCCTGTGTGTTCAGAAGTAGTACTAATTACACTGCAACTGTTAGAGACAAGAAAAACGTGTCATTACATTCATTAGTATAGTTTATTCATTTAAAAGTATTAAAACTTAAAAAACGTATTTATGCTTTACCATAATTTAGCAATGGCTGACATTAGACCAAAGAGCGAGATGTCACGCGCTCGCGCCAATGAGCGCTCAATAGTAGGGTAAAACAGGGTAATATGCCCCAGTTTTTTTTTAATGTGAATAAAACTAGTTCTAGTTCAGTATTCAAAAAAGTGCTTTATTCTGATTAATGCGTGACATTTCAGAAATAAAATGGCACATATAGAGTTTCTGTATGACTAAAATAACATACACAATATTAAATTTTATTTAACTTGGGGTGGGGCGTTTTACCTGACGACTGTTGGGTAAAATGCCCTACGTAGTTTACAAAATGCCCCAGCATAAAAATCAACATTTTTAACAAAATATTAAGCACCACTTATTATTTTAGAAAGAAAAATAATTATGTATGACATTTGTTAACGATTAATGACAATTAAATTATAAGGAACACTAGTATACCTAGTCTTTTGTTTGCTTATATCTCTACCTGTCATATTTTTTATTTTTATAATATCAGATAGTAATTGAGTAATAAAGTTAACTTAGTACTAATCAACAGCAAAATACTTCTCAATAACAATGTAATCATATTTGAGATCCAATCAGTCTATAAAAATAATATAGTTATCAAACATATCTTATTCTTAGGTAGGTATGTACGACAGTAGCTCTCTTCGCTTTTCGCCCACAGCGATTGCACAGAGGATTAGTGCAAAATTCATGCAACCAACCCGAACAAGATGTACACTGAATCGAATCTTCAGTAGATTGGGTCTGATAAGAATCCTCGGTACATTCTGTACACATGTTCACGTCCTCGTCTAAGATTTCCTCTTCAGATATATCAATATTAGGCTCATGATGTTCATAAGAACTGTTTCCGGATAGTCTGTAAACATTATACAAGAAACTTAATAAAACGAATTTCAATAAATCAATAGACAGAAAGATAGACAGGCAGACACATTTTATAATTTATATTATAAGTGGGGCATTTTAAATTCAGGCACATGGGGCGTTTTGTAAAAATGTGTCTTTAATATGCCCCACCGCGCCCTTGACGACAGCTTCAAGGTTATAACGCTCGAGTGTTTCGAAAACGAAAGGTTATTTTATCTATTTTCAGGGTATTTGGATGAAACTGATATGAAAAACATAACATTTTAATAATAAAAAATTTTTTGACACTCACCACAAATTGTCAAAATACCAAAAACCGAAAATAAGGAATAATTTTGTCACCAGCAAAGCAATTACGCGCAGTCGTCCGCCATCATCTCATACGACTGTTGTGTACTCAATGCGCGTCAGTGGCGCCGCCTAACTGTGTTAGTTTGCGTATGAGAGTTGTGGGGCGTTTTGTCAACTGGGGCGTATTATCCTGTTTTACCCTAATCAATACGTAACGAATGTTATATGTATATTTATCTCTTTCTATCAACAGGCATGGCCCATCACTTGTCTCTATTAGCGTTTAGTGTCTAAATACACAACTATACGTTCGTATATAGAGTAATCCTTGCACCACTTTAAAATGCTTTAATGTTGGTGAAGAACGTGTCTATCCTTTTTAACGTCATTGGTGTACACTGACTCATATGTTCAATCCACACATTAAGCTTGGCGAAGTTCGTTATCTTGTATCTCTCAAAGAAAACAGTAAACATAATAAAATACTTAAAAAACCTCAGTCTTTGTTCCGCTCCTTTACGAAGAACAAACTGCGGCACTGAACGTTGTTAGATTTACCGCTTAGTCGAAACAAGTGGCAAACAAGTTTAATAAAATAACGCGTCGTCAAACGAACAAATTTTAATATCCTTCTAAGTACGAAAGTCTACCAAGTTGAACTGAACAAGTTGATACGCAATTGCGGTCCCCATGAACATTAAAATGCACAGGATACCCTAGGACACTTGAAAATAAACTAAGTTAATCTTTGGTTATAAATTTTATGACACAGTCTTATTTTTATTATGATAAGATTAAATAAAAAACAAAAAAACTTCCACACGGGTTTCCAACCTCAACCTCTGGCAAATTGGGCTTTTAGCTAATTATATAAAATAAATTAGGGTTCATTATTTAGCATGAAGTCTTTTAGCAACATAATGCAGTCAACGTTATATATAAGAGAATATAATAAAAAAAGAGATTTTAATCTTTCGCGATGTATTGCAATATGTATTATACATGACGGGTCAAAACGCGAATAGTTTCAACGTTATATACATGTCGTCCCAAGAAGGGTGTACCAAGGGCGGTGTCTGGTGGTAGAAATCGCCAAGGGCAATCGATTTGACATGTATGTTCAGCGAAATTTATTAGTTTGTGAGTTATTTAATTACGAACGAATTTCGGCCTGATTGCGACTTGATAGTAACAGTATAAACTGTTAATGTTAAAAAAAATGTGTTCAAGTAGTCTAATAGTGTACCTTTCTGTTAAAAGTTACTGTGAATTTTCCTACGTTGTGGTAACATTTGGAAACCCTATACGCTAACGAAGTCGGTTGGCAACTTGTACAGTTTTATATTCGACTACCAGAAGCCGCTTACCGGAATTCATATCATTATGTTAGAAGGCTTCTTTGATTAGCTTTGCGAATTAGTGGCGTTGTAAATGACTTCGAAGGAGAAGTAGGTAAGTGTGCTACAGTCAAGAAAATTGGAAGTGTTATTTAGGTGCGTCCGATTTAGAACCTTTTGCAAAAGCGTAACGGCAGGTGTGTATATTTTATTTTCTCGTATTGTACAAGATACTATGGTTGTCATTTAACTTTTATAGAATCATGTTGCGCTGTTTAAACGAAATCGTTCGGAAATATATTTATGTACGAGACTACCTTTAAACAAATTATCGTGCTATATTGTGTGTCTAGCTCTTAATATACTAATAACAATAAAGTGTTCTTTGTAACAAGCCAGATAATTTTTCATTTAGATATGTTAAAGAATATTCTTGTTTCATAACAAAAGTAAGCTTTGAGAATCAGTAATCTCAAGTGGCAGTGGCCAGGGCACAAGGTGCAAAGAACTGATGGCCGTTGGGGCAGGAAAGTTTTAGATTGGAGACCTGTCGACCAAAGACGCAGCGTAGGACGTCCACCGACAAGATAGACAGAAGACCTTGTAAAGATCACAGGATCAAACTGGATGCAGACTGCTAGTGATCGGTCGCTGTGGAAAGCCGTGGGAGAGGACTATGTTCAGCAGTGGACGTCCTTTGGCCGACAATGATGATGATGATGATGATAATAAAGGTAATAATTAAAGTATAATTGCGCGGACCAATACCACAACGAACAATCTAAAGTCAAACACTAGTGCTGTCCATACTCTAGTGTTGCCTACCATAGTAATAAATCGACTTTCGACCGTCTAAAAATAGTCTCGTGCCATAAGGTAAGAATTCCAATATTGTAACGTTTTCCAAGAAAAAAACCCCAATTAATTAAATAATTCACGGTCACCCTAAAAACTCGCACTAAGCCGATTGGCAACTGTGTCATACCCAGCCTTATAATCTCCTAAACGCTCGGAGGAATTCGTTATTGTTGTAATTTAGAAGACTTCGGGGGTATCCCCATTAGGCAACGTAGGGCTTTGTCTCCTCTCTACTTAGGTGACTATGTGCCTTCCCTTTAATAGGTACGATTAAATTACATCACATTTTAATTATTTCACATCCATTAATGGGCGTATGTTTGAGTTTCGTAGTAAGTGGTTAAGTGGTTTGATGGAGAGTTTTAAATGCTTTCCGCACACATTAAATAGGTATTGAAAGAAATTTTACAATTGTTTTTGCAGCAATCTTTAATGGTAGCAGTAAAACAGCTTAGGATTGTGGTCTTTAATAACTTATGGACCTCGAACAATTTTAGCGAGTGTTGACCTTATTTTTACAGATGGTTTTATTCTGTAATGGTTATCGAAACATCTACAATCTGCCATTCAGATATCAGCCTTCCGAAAGTGCTTTAACAAACTCGCTTTACGATTCAAAGGCGAAATGTTTCTCCGCAAATATTTATCCTTACCATTACATTTTACATCAATATTCAGATAAAGAGTCGACCATCTAAATATCTGCTCGTTTTTCTGGCTATTCTTGAAAGAGCTCATTTTTTATTTGACCGTCATTTGAGCCCAGCTTTCATGCTCGGGGTTGCGCCCATATTTTAAGGCTGGTCGTGAACCAACCGCGAAATGATGGCCATTCCTAGTGCCCGATGATGTCTCTTCGCCATTATGCCGTAAATGGTTTGGTATAAATTTTATTTATTTATATAACTAAGGTACATTAACACAGTACAAATCAAGGACTTAGCTAAGTTACCTACATTTGTATAATATATCAAGTATTTTTTTTTGCATTTTGCGGGGTTTATTTGGTTATCCGAATTCAAAAACTTAACCTTTATTTTTTATAAAGTCATTTTAACTAATAGAAACGAAACGAAATGATGGTATAGAACTCTATAATAATACTAATACTGTAACGTACTTGTTTTGGCTAAAACTGAATACTCGCACTAATTATGCTCACTAATTCATTAAAATGTGCCTTTGAATTGTTTCTTATTAGGTTATTCCGTTTAATTAAACACGTAATATATGTAGTTTATTACGTTAGACTTGCATATTATGTGCTTTGTAAAGGAGACACACTTTTTCTGAGCAATATATATAAAAAATGAGGCTTTAATTCTTCATCATCATTATCAGCCAAGGTTATACACACCAAACCGTTGTGTCTGCATCTAGGGTGATTCTGCGATCTTTGCAAGGCCGTCTGTATATCTTGTCAGTGGACGTCCTACGAGGGTGTAGGCTTTAATAACTTTTACTAAAAAGATAGATAGAAGAGAACTAGAAGAAGCTTAATATTGATTATTGATGATACTGTTATTATGATGCATGGAAATATACCTATGTACTCTTACATGTACTTGTAGGTACCTATGTATACCTGAGACATGGCGTAACGCAGCAGCAATGTCCTAAACCTAAAGGTTAGGCATACACGACATTGCTGCTGTGACAGTCCTTCGCGTTTAATAAATATATATTTTTCTGTTTCCAACCTCCAAATAATTTGACAATGTCTACCCAAAGTTTAAGTAATATCACTGACAACAATTCAAGCTTTAAACTGCATTAACAACTCGAAATGCAACTTTATTGCTACATTTAACTAAAATTGCGTTTGTATTAAAGTTTCAGTTTGTTCAAGAAAAGTTGAAAGTTTTAAGTTAAAATCAAAGTATTTGGGGCAAAATTAAAAGCGATATATTACGCAATTGTTAAAATTTGTTAAGAATTGGATCTTGACTCTTAATTGCTCTTTGATATGGATAAATGATGTAAATTTTATGCTTGTATCTTGCTTTAATTGCATTTAAAATGCACCTGTAAATGTGAATAAATCATCTGGAATACTTAATTAATTCTTAAAATGTAGGGCCTTTTAACGTCCTTGGGGTCATTTAAGAAGGCCTCACATTGCATGCTTAATTACAATTTGTTTTAACAAATTAAACACGTTTGAACGTATCAAAATGATGCTACCATGAAACTTGCGTCGTGAAAGTTCACTACTTCATCAAACCGCAGAACGTTGTCAAATGTTTAAGTTTGAGCGAACAACAGCAATTAGGACTGACTAATGTCCCCCACTCTTCCCCCCCTTAAGACTCCTTAGCACACTCACACACTCGTTAGTAAGTTAGTGAGAAGTTACGAACGACATCTGGCGATACTTTTGGGTAACGGTGGAAAATTTTAATGCGAATGTAATGATACACTGATGATACCAAGTTTGCTAAAGGTTTAGACCGTAATTTCAATGTTATTGAGTTCAATTTCATTTGCTACGGTAATATTTGTTTTAAAAACAATTTTTTTATTGTTCTCCTCAATTCTTTAATCTTGAAGGCAAAGACTCGTGACGGTTACTGAAAACTGAATTAACTTGCAAATTCAAATTGCAAACTTCTGTAATTCTCATAGTCGTTTGCGTTATGAAACAATACTAGCGGCTACTTATTTAAACGAAGTGTCGTGTTTCTGACGTCCTATTCTCAAAGACATTGTGCTTATTTTCCGTTGTTGCTATGGCTATCGCTCGGTTTATCATGCTGCCTTTTATAGATGCAACTTGAGTCGTAATGACACCAACATGATCATAAAATGTATTTAACAAGGGTCCAATATAGATTTCAGACGAAGCGCTTACGAACAACTGGACAATAGCGCATTTCTCTAATGTGAAAGGCTTACTGCTGTCATTTTATGTATAAAATTGACAGCAGCGCGACCGTCGCGCTGTTAAATTCGTCTAAGTGTGAAAGCGCTCTTAGTTACAAATGTCATAATTATTCACATGAAGAAACCTTTTTGATAACACTAATGACCTTCACCTTGCTATAAGTATCACTGTTTTTTTTAAATAAAGTAAATACGCTGACTAATAAATGTTTTCCAATCAAAATAATGGCAGTGACGTTTGTGGCTTAAAGCCGCATGTTAGTTATAAGTTTTCTACATGCATGCAGCCGCACTTCTTCGCTCAACAAAATTCTTGTATAACAAAATGTCAGCGGAATTGGTTATTGTTGGCCTTTGCTTTAGAAAATCTCACACCAAATAAATCGTATCAGATGCATGTGACAGCGCGCTCACAGAGTCGACCCTCAAAGCATTCGTGTTAATTGAGATTGGCTGTTATCACGACGCGCCGCGCCGGAGGCACGTAAATATATCGTCTCACACGCTCATAGGAGGATTTTAGCCTTTATGTTGTATAAGAAACGATTTAAGTGAGCTTCTGCTTAAACGTACTTGTTATCATGAATTGTACACAATGTGTAATTGAAAAATCGCATTTTAATTCGTGTTTTGAATGACCATGACCTCTTAGAATCGATATCTCGAGTATTTGTCACTAATGTAGCATCTCATATCAGATACCGTCACAAATCGACACTACAAACATTTTTAACAAACACAGATGGTGACACCCAGCATTAAAGCTCTAATTCGTCAAGTATTACGACCGTATCTTGTAATTTGGAGGCGTTAATGTCATTTAAAGACACATATCTTCCTCTAAACCTCCAACTTGATTAATATCGGACGGTGCAAGCTTAACGAGACAGTAAAGTTGACCCTTTTAGCGCTTAAGCGCTGGCGACAGCGCTGACCGCAGCTATCAAGCTGACGACAGCTTGTTAGTGGTTGTACGCACTAGTAAGCGACTATCGCAGCTTAAAATTAGATGTCTTTTATTTGGTGCACATAGGAATAACTTTTAGACCCTTTCCATACTGCGACTTTAAGCAACGATGCAGTCGCGATGCAGAAGCTCGACATAGACAATTTATATACTGTATGTACATTGGTGACTGCATCAATGCAAACGCGCGACCGCATCGATGCCAAATGAAATCTGTTCATTGCGTTAGTCGCGATGCTGTCGCGCATTTTGAAAATGACTACATCGTAGCTAAAAGTCAGTGTGTAAAATTAAGTCGAGAGGTTAAAGTTTCTTCATTCAAAAGGTCATTCGAGGATAATATCTTCATGGTTTGTATTTTCATGTAGGCACTGATCTAATTAACTGTGAATTGTCTACACTTGTAAGAGTTGGTTAATGGTTTTTATTCCCTCGGCCGGATCACCACATTTAAGGAATGAAATGGCCTAATGGATAGACTTGTCTAAAAAGTTTGATTTTCGGATAGACTGGCCCTTTATTTGATTCCTGTAAAAGCACTACACGGTGTGTCAAAAATACTCTAAAAGTTGAAGCACCTCTATTCACCTGTTACGGGAACAACACCGTAAAAACTCGAAGCTTTTAGTATTCTTTGTATAAAACTCCATACTTCAACGCACATCTATCAACTTTCGTAACGACACCACCGCGGATCGAGATTTACTCGGGACCCACTCTTGATCAGCGGCGCATACGTTGTAACGCGCTTACGGCGAATCGCCCGATGGTTGTCATCTATCCGCCCACTCTGTCAAACGGGCTGTCATTCACAAGAAAAACTGTCATAAATTGTAGCAAACACGGTCCGAAGCGAGGCGTTTGCTATCCGGTGCTGATCCCATGCCAAGGCGTTGTGTTCCTTTTACGTAACGTGCTTCCGTATGGTTGACGCCTAGTTGGTGCTGTTTCCGTATCGGGTGGGTACATATGCTTCTACTTTAAGCACTTTATCTAATATATAAAATTCTCGTGTCACAGTTTTTGTTGTCATACTCCTCCGAAACGGCTTGACCGATTTTGATGAAATTTTTTGTGCTTATCCGGTATCTATGAGAATCGGCCAACATCTATTTTTCATCCCCCTAAATGTTAGGGGTAGTCCAGTCCACCCCTAAATTTTTTATTTTATTTTTAGACAAAATTTTAATTTCTATTTTTTTACGATAGATCATACAAAAATACATACATTCCTTAATTTTCACCCTTCTACGATCAACCCTTATTTTTTAATAGCCTTAATTTTGAATGCTTAACTTTTAAAATTAAGGGACTCGGCGGGACGGGGCTGGGGCGGGACGGAGTTGGGGGCGAAACAAGGTTCGCTGGGTCCGCTAGTCATTTTATATTATTTCTATACAATTATCGGATTGGTTTAGTTCTGTAATTTCTGCGTTTTCTGTTCATTGGGACTTGATCTGGGTGCATTTACCTAAGTTTCTGTTATAAACATTTTCTCTGGGTTGATTCCATACCCTTATTTAATTTAAACTAGTTATTACTGTTCAAGATCCTGTCATTTCTATTATCCAATATGAACACAACTTTATACTAATTAAGGGGAATTTCCTCCCGAGTCTTCCGTGATAACTGCGAAAGATTAATTTATAATTGAAAGAGCAATTGTTTAAAAGGGTATTCATCGATGTGACGGGATTCAGTACCTAGCTATTATTTGGGAATCTATTCATATTAAATCTTCCTACTTGTGCACGCATCAGAATTTTTTAATGGATCATCCATTAATGGCCACGTCGTGACTATGGCCACTAATGGCCGTTGGGGCAGGAAAGTTCTAGATTGGAGACCCTTCGACCAGAGACGCAGCGTGGGACGTCCACCAACAAGATGGACAGACGACCTTATAAAGATCGCAGGATCAAACTGGATGCAGACCGCTAGTGATCGGTCGCTGTGGAAAGCCGTGGGGGAGGCCTATGTTCAGCAGTGGACGTGGCTGATAATGATGATGATGATGATGATCCATTAATGAGTAAAAATATGAATCAAACACTTTTCTTTTCTAAATTTACTCAAAATGAAATAATTTAAAAACAAACCATCTTTTCGTTGTATCATGTTTTGTCACTATATTAACTTCATAATATAAATTGGGTGTGTGACAGACGAGGAATCGAACCCCGTGTCAAACCAATTCTTTTGGAGTCGGTGCATGATGTGCGTAGACTGTTGGTGTACGTAAGCTTAACATCATATTTTTTTTTCATGATTTTTAGTTATTAACTTAATCTCTATATCTTGAAAAGTACTTAACCGATTTTGATGAAACTTACACTATACCCTGAGTTGAAATATACCTGGTTAAGCAAAAAAGAATCATCCCGCTATGAATCCTCTTTTTTGCAAAATCTGTGGACAAACATACTCATACACAAAAATACATACCTACACTAACGAAATTTATCACAAGTGTTTGGGAGCCTTACTAGATCAAGAAAATCAATTATTATAAAATTTCAACGACATTACATGCACATTTAATTGAATACCTCCTTTTTTGAAGTCGGTAATAAAAGCTCATAACATTTTGACATAATATTGTAGGTACTGCAAAAGGCGTAACATTAATCTACTCTGATTTGAAAAGGTTCGACCTAACTACTTCCTATAATAATGGAACTTCGCATAAGTTTTAATGAAAAAGTGAATCAAATTGGTTTGATGGCTAGACATAGTGATCGGATGAGATCATAACTTTTAGAGGAGAGTTAAGGTTCTCATTTAATTAATTTCTTGTTCAATATGGTGCCGAATTAATATTTCATAATAAATGTGAACAAAAAACGCCAAAAATACGAGTATGTAGGTCTTTGAAAATATTTGGTACTAGCGGTCCTCCGCGACTTCGTCCGCGCGTTTTGAGTTTGCTCCCTCCCCTTCCGCCGGAGCGTGATGTTCATACCTTAAAGATTTAACCTTTCTCGATTAATAAGCTATCCAACACAAAAATATTTTTTCAAATCGGTTTAATAGTTTCTGAGATTAGCGCGTTGAAACAAGCAAACTCTTCAGTTTTATAATGTTATTATGGTTTTATTGAAATCAAATGCTGTGAAGGGCAACTTTGTTCAAATTGAAATGCTGGTGATGATGGATGTTGAATTTATTTTGATAAGAATCAATACCTGTGTGTATAACACACCTCCGAAAATAGTGCATTATTCTTTACTAAATTTATTAACATAAAAAAGGTTGTAGTGATTAAACTATATAGGATAGACATATGCTGTCGCGGACTTTATCATACATGTAACTGTTTATGCAAAATAATCTCGTCATACATTATTTTTGAGTAACTTCAACGGTTTACGCAGCGTACGCAGCGAAAGTTCTCAACAGGAATATTTTTCCACCATTTTCGCAACATTTTTCGTTGCGGCGCTGGAATTATGAGTCGGATCTTGATGTTTTATAGCTCAAAGCCTTCTTCAATGAATGGGCTATCTAACGTAATAATTTTTTTTTCAAATCGGTCTAGTAGTTTCCGAGATAACGCGTGTTCAAAAAAACAAATAAACTCTTTAGCTTTATAATATTAGTATAGATAATACTGTTTGTCATAAATCAAAACGCTTCAACTTATTTGTTTTCAAGGTTAGCCTTATAAAACTATCGTCGAAACAAAAATTTTGGATCACTGGCTGGATTGAAGAAGTGATCCAGTTTTGGCTTTCATGTGTCTTTTGGGAAATATCTTCAACTTGATGTAAAGGTTTACCGATCACTTCAGATTATTTTGATTTACCAATCGCTTCAGATGTCTTTGGTAGCAACTATAAGATGGAATCTCGCTCTGTGATGTCAAAGAGCGAGTTTTCCTGAAATCTTTTCTAATTTTCTAGTCATTCTATGCTTAGTCAATGTGAAATCTTGAATGTTTATAGAAAACTAAACTTTTGAATAATTAAGTGTAGACTTAATTTATCTGTTCAAAGATCGATGTTAAGCTTATCATGCTGTGTGTACATGATAGTGGAGTCGCAGTATACCTCTGTATCTTACTTACTTTAATTTATTTTATTTGTCAAGCAACTTCCGTAACTCAGTTTTGTACACCTAATAAATAAAAATAACATATGTTTATAAATTACCATCTTTATAAACTAGAACATACTTAAACGTCGCGCCATGTCGGTTAGGATCGCGTATAAATCAGCTAAGAACTTAATAGGTTTGGTTATTGAAAAACCATTGTTCATAGTTTCATTTTGGCGAAATTTCAAAACTCTCGATGATAAAGAGGGTATGGCTTCAATATTGGAAATTCCTTTGGTAATCCATTACAATGGCTGATTACTGATTAATTACTGGCTATTTGTTCTACTTTGTCAAGTTTTTGGAACCCTTGCTGAACAAATATTTTCCGACGGTAAATGCGGATCCAAATTACAAGATAAATAATGGTTTAAAATATTTTTAACACTCAGTGTCATATTTTATATTCATAAAAATGAAAATGAGAAACCAAAAATTAGTTTGCGCACGGGCGGGACACAAACCAACAACTTCTTGGCTAACCGGACCAAACGCTTTACCAATTGAGCTACCGTGCTGTCTGTCTGACGTTGCGAAATTTGTTGTCTCTTACTTTATCTCAATAAATATGTATATTTATTGTATTTAGTTAATTATTATTATTCAAAAATATAAAAACATTATAACTTTTATTTTCCGTAATTTAATTTAGCACTGACAATAACCGCAAATATTACAATTCCAACACCTATGGGTTGGCTGGAAGAGATCTCTTTTAGGGATAAGCCCACCTTTGTTCACATTGTGACTTTATTTTTTTCCTGTACAACTTTTAAGTGCAAAGAATATAATAATAGGGGAATATAATAATAGGTTTCTAGACTTAGAAAAAAAAAAATTACAAAAAAAGTCGTGTGGCTCTCGGAGACTGCCGCGGTAAAGCTATTGCATAGCATTTTTAATCAACTTATGAAATTATAATTATTTTTTTATTTTATTTATACAAACAATGCGACCTAAAGGCGCGTTGCTGAACTAAAGAGACAAGCGTGATATTACAAAAAGTCATTAAAAGTTCTGCTATTCATCGATAGATGAAAAACTAAAAAGTATCACCACTGTGCCAGTCGGAGTGAGGGGTGTTAGGTTATTTTCGTTACGGAATTTCTGGATTCTGTCTCCACGCTCAAGGCCCGCGATAGAAGCTATGCAATAGCTTAAAAACCGAATTGGCTTCAAAAACAACATGCACAGAAAATCTTAATAGCTATAAACTCTTGAAAGGACTCCAATTTAGGCAATAAAATCCTTTTTGGAGTCAGTGCCCTGATGAATGATGATTGAGATAGCCAATGCGATGTCACGACACCATAACTAATAGTAAATTGTAAGTATTTGTTTTTTTAAAGATTTATAAGAGAGCGGAGTGTGTGGTTGCACATTTTGACTCTGTTCCTTAAGAAGCTAAAACTACCTTAAGTTCTGGCGTCCATTATCACTGAAGTCGTAAGCGTTAAGGAGTTCCACCATCAGGTCAGCTACACGAAATGGTCAACATCAGACATTACAACATGTCAATATAAAAATACTAAAATAAAATTTGAGGGTATCCCCCGATTACACCAAGATCCCATCATCAAATCCCGTCTTAGCTACAATGGGACCAACTAGAAATTAAACCCTTTAAGTAGGTAAAAAAAACAAAACAGTCCACAAATGAATAATATAAGAGGTGACGCATAAGCGAATAATATAATACAGTCGAATGGATAACTTCATAAATTATTTAGGTCGGTAAAAAATAGGAATAAGCCTTTTTTTAAACACCTTAATGTACTATTTCCGTGTACTTTTACAAATTAAGCAAAATCTATCGGACCAAAAAAAGTGTTGTTAACAACTGTCATTTTAAAGAAAAAACAATCTGAAGTGATTTAACTGTTGAAAGCCCCTATCTCAACGTTGGAAGTTTTTGATGGGGTGAGATTTAAAAACACTTAAGTGACTGAGGCGTTGTTTATTCGAAAGAAAATGTATTTTCCGTCTGTCTCAGACGCAGCGGGCGATTACACTGATAGAACGCCGCAATTATAGGAGAACGGCTGTGATATTACCTAACACGGTGGTTTCACCGTGTACTAAATAATACACTTTTTTTAAAAAAAAAGGTTAATTAAAGTTTATTTAACACACTCAACCTCTCTTAAAAGTGATAAAAAGAAAATATTTAAATGTACAATAAAGCACTGATAAATGTTAAAAATACACTAACGAATCGAGTCGCCATATATTCCGTCAGTATTTTCAAAGTGCCAAAGTGAACGCTTACTAGTATTTGAAAGTGCTAAAAATGCATCAGATAATTTGCTCGAGTAGAAGTAGATAGGCTTGCCATTTTTCTTACAATCTACTCGGTCAAAAAATGGCAATATTGTTACGAAATATTTTGAAAATACATCAAAATTATAGATAAAAACCTTGTATTTATCCTTTTTTTTTTAAATTGTGTTGAGTTAGTGACCTTGATTTACATTTTGGACAACATTGCCTTGACTCTATGTCACTTTTCTTTTTTGTTTCTCAAAGCTTGAGAAATTCCTTATCACGTAATTTAACATACATATTCCAGAACTGCTAACATTTATAAAAATAATGGATTTAAGACCAAGAAATCAAATAATTTGTAAAGATTTTTTTTTAAAAAAAACGCTTTTTATGTATACATTTCTCCTTTCTCAAGTTTTTTAAAAAAAACATGTATATATTCAAAATATTACCGTTGGTTACTTGCGCTGGAACGACATTGCATAGAGATCATTTGAAATTTATTTAATACCCCAGGGAGCCGAGAAATGCTTAGTTTACTGTTCTGCGATAAATTAACGGAAGAAACAATCGTTTAGTTTTGTTTGGTAGCGATTACTGAAGTCGAAGCCGGATCAGGGAGATAGACCACACAATAATAAATACGCTGTCGCTATATTGCTGGACATGACCAAGGCCTATGATAGAGTTTCTCATAAAATCTTACTCAGAAAACTCTATGACGTGGGAGTGCGAGGAGTAGCATATCGATGGTTCGAGTCTTATCTAAAGGGTCGCTTTCAGTTTGTGGAGATAGATTGGTACAATGCAAATAATAACTTACAAGGTAGAGTGAAATCGCAAAAATTGCCACTACAATGCTTAATCCCTCAAGGTAGTGTGCTGGGATGTGTCTTGTTCATTATATACATAAATGACGTCGCAAAATCAATTGACAAGAAATGCTTTTTGTATGCCGACGATATAACTATTGTTTTCCCATCCAAAAAAGGCGATGACATCCAACGCCAAATAGATATTTTAATGAGAGAAACATCTGAATGGTTAACGGACCACAATTTAGAGATTAATGTAAATAAAACCAAATTAATGCAATTTCATCCACGACAAAAAAACCCCATCAACAAAAATATTAAATACAAAAATAGCGCTATTGATTTTCACACAACATCCTCTCTTCTAGGGATAGAATTTGATACTAATATTACTTGGAAACCACATATCAATAAATTAGAAGGAAAATTATCAAGATTTACATATGCCTTGTACCAACTTAAAAAATGCACAAACACTAAAACAGCAATAAGTGCCTACTATGCTTACGCCCATGCATGGCTAAGCTATGGGGTTATCCTGTGGGGAAACAGTGTAGAGGCAGACCGACTACTCTTACTCCAAAAGATATGTATTCGTATAATTGTCAATATCACTGACATGGAATCTTGCAAGCCCTATTTCAAAATGTTGAAAATATTAACTTTACCGTCTTTGTATATACTAGAACTTTGCAAATTTGTCCGAAAAAATAGAAGTTTTTACCCTCAAATAGACGATTTATTGCCAAAATCTCGCAGCCTCCGACAACGAAATCGTTTAGTTAGGCCATTTACTAAGTTACACATAGTTAGCTCTGGTGCTCCACATATGACTGTAAAGGTATATAATAAGTTGCCACCACACATTAAAAACATAGATAAGGATACCCAATTTTACAGAGCTTTAAAAGAATACTTGATACAGAACAGTTTCTACAGCATTAATGAATTTTTAGGCATTGTTTAGCATGTTATTACTGTATTTTCTCTTTGACACAATAATGTAATTTGTTAAATGTAATGTATTTATTCTTAATGTATTGAAATGTATGAACTATGAACCAAAATAATATTTATTTAGTGTAATCTTAAATTATGAATAATTAATTAATATCGTGTTACAATTTATTTAATAGGCAACAGTTGCCAATCATTTTTGCTGTGCCCTCGCAGGGCGTCACTTGTACTTTATTTTAATACTATACATGTACCATCTTACGAACCACTTGTGACTTGCAATAAAGAATCTGAATCTGAATCTGAATCTGAATCGGATACTTGATGAGCTGTAAGCCACTCGCCATAAAGAAAATTAGTATGACCAGTAAGAACTATTATAAAGAAGAGCATTATTCAAATTGGTCAACCAAATTGCTGTATTAAAATATATAATGAAAACGTTTTTATCAATAACGTAACAAACTTAGGTATATACACATTTCTGTATGCACACAAGTTTTACAATGATAACGTGTTAAATACTCATATAACATTAAATGGCTTTAATCGAAGAACACCAAGAAGCTTTGCAATAATAACGTGGAATACACGTTATACCACTTTTTTATGTTAAGCACTTCTTAAGTTTTAATTTTGTTTATGAGAGGCCCCCTTAAATATCAATATTTTTTATTTTTTGTATAATAATCGTAAAGCGGTGAACAGGATACATCTAGGTACCTACTAAGTTTCAACTGTGTAATACTCACTGTTCAGAGTAAAGTGGCTCTTTTTCAATTCGAGAGTCGTTATAGGCTTTTTGCACTGTGTCAATCTGAGCGTGGATCGTTTTCTACCATCTTTTTAAGAGTCCAAAACTTTTGACGAGTAGATATTTATGCTAGTTCTTAAGCAAATACCCATTCTTGCTCGATAGTTTTCACGAATGCGGGTTTGTTTACACGATCGGATTTTACCTACGCAAACACATTTCACTCTCTTAAGTAGAGTGGGACAGCTTTAGAATGTTTTTAACACTCACAGTGTCATATTTTATATTCATAAAGATGAAATAAGAAACCAAAAATTTGCGCACGGGCGGGACTTGCCATCTGTTTCATAAACAGACGGCTAGATGGCGCTAAGCGTCACGCAATTGACGTTTTCATAAGAAACCACAAATTTCGCAGGGTCGGACTAACAGCACGGTAGCTCAATTGGTAAGAGCGTTTGGCCCGGATTGCCAAAAGGTTGCTGGTTCAAGTCCCGCCCGTGCGCAAATTTTTGGTTTCTTATTTCATCTTTAGAGTGGGACAGGCTTACACGTATGTGTGAAGCGGGTAAGAGATAACAAATCGTTCAGGATGTGAAGTACCCAAGGATTGTACGTGATAGTACGTTTCACTTTACATTTGTACGGATAACAACGAAATGAGGCTCTTGTTTTTTTTCTTCATTTTATTAGTTAGTTATTTGGCCACGATTGCACCTGATGTTAAGTGACAATAAATAAATACATATGGACATCAATCACATACATTGCTCTGATCCCAAAGTGCTCAGCTCAGACACGACGGTGGTACTACAACACCCAGACCTGAGACAATATAGAAAAAAATGATTCCTATACCTATTGACCCGACCGTTTGTAGATTCGAATCCGGGACCTCGGAGCGGTGACGCCTTGAAACCAGCGCGCTTAGCCACAAACCACGGAGGTCGTCAAATGCACTAATGCAGCTTAAGATAGACCAAGTCTGCCTAGTAACAGCCTTTTTACTCTTTTCTTGAAAACATTCAAATTGTAGTTGACAGGGCAACTCTTCTGCCGGCATCGAATTTCAGTCCCTAGCGGTACGCAAAAGAAATGTGAACAGAAATCGTTGGGTGCGTATTGTTGGGATCTCTACGATAAAGGGGTGGAAGCCGCGCCCGCGTCTTGTGTTTCGAAAATGAAAACGGGCTGTTGGATAGAGCTGGTAAAAGTGTGAATCATTCAATCATTCGACTCCGTAAAACGTATCTGCATCATTTAGAACAGCGACTCTCGACATTTCTCTTTCATGGTGCGTGTATGAAACTCCATATTTCGACTCCGACTTTTAAAAATAAACAGCACACAGCAACAGTATACCCTGAGTTGAAATATACCTGGGTAAACAAAAAAGAATCATCCCGCTATGACTCCTCTTTTGTGGAAAATCTGTGGACAAACATACACATTCACAAAAATACATACCTACACTAACGAAATTTATCACAAGTGTTTGGGAGCCTTACTAGATCAAGAAAATCAATTATTATAAAATTTCAACGATATTACATGCACATTTAATTGAATACCTCCTTTTTTGAAGTCGGTAATAAAAACTTATAACATTTTGACATAATATTGTAGGTACTGCAAAAGGCGTAACATTAATCTACTATGATTTGAAAGGGTTCGACCAAACTACTTCCTATAATAATGGAACTTCGCATAAGTTTTAATGAAACGGTGAATCAAATTGGTTTGATGGCTAGACATAGTGATAGTATGAGATCATAACTTTTAGAGGAGAGTTATGCTTCTTATAACTACATGCTCAATATGGTGCTGATTAAATATTTTATAATATCTAGGATACTAATACTAATATCTATACTAATATTATAAAGCTGAAGAGTTTATTTGTTTGTTTGTTTGTTTGTTTGTTTGAACGCGCTAATCTCAAAAACTACTGGCCCGATTTGAAAAATTATTTTTACGTTGGATAGTCCATTTATCGAGAAAGGCTTTAGGCTATATAACATAAAGATACGACTCATAAGACCACAGCAGAAATGAAAAATGTTGCGAAAACGGGAGAAAGATATTTCTTTTGAGAGCTTCCGCTGCATACGCTGCGGAAACCGCTTAAGTTACACAAAAATCATGTATAACAGGATTGTTCAGCATTAGGAGTTCTGAGTTCTATAATAAAGTCCGCGACAGCATATGTCTATCTTTTATGGTTGACTTACTACAACCTTTTTTTATGTTAATAAATTTGTAAATTGCATTATTTTTAGAGGTGTATTATACACACAGGTATTTATTCTTATCAAAATAAATACATTCATCATCACGAGCATTTCATTTAGAACCAAGTTGCCCTTTATATCATTTGATTTCAATAAATATCTTAGGAGCTATCACAGTTTTAACATAACTCCGCACCAAAATAATGTTCGCAGCTTAAGTACAACGTGCGCTTGCGCTAATTATATTATAAAGCTGAAGAGTTTGTCGGTTTGAACGCGCTTATCTCAGGAACTGCTGGACCGATTTGAAAAAATAATTTCTGTGTTAGATAGCTTATTTATCGAGAAAGGCTTTAGGATATATAACATGACGCTGCGACGGGAGGGGAGGGAGCAAACTCAAAACGCGCGGACGAAGTCGCGGGGGACCGCTAGTAGGTATATATGAACAAACCAACATCGAAAATATGTCTTTGAAAATACTTGGTACTAGCGGTCCCCCGCAACTTTGTCCGTGCGTTTCGGGTTTGCTCCCTCCCCTTCCGTTGCAGCATGATGTTTAATCGATAAATAAGCTATCGAACACAAAAATATTTTTTTAAATCGGTTTATTAGTTCCTGAGATTAGCGCGTTCAAACAAATAAACAAGCAAAACGCTTCAACTTTTTTAGTTTTTAAAGTTAGCCTTATAAAACTATCGTCGAAACAACAATTCTTGATCACTGGCTGGAATGATGAAGTGATCCAGTTTTGGCTTTGATGTGTCTTCTGGGAAATATCTTCAACTTGATGATAAAGGTTTACCGATCACTTCAGATTATTTTGATTTACCAATCGCTTCAGATGTCTTTGGTAGCAACTTTAAGATGGAATCTCGCTCTGTGATGTCAAAGAGCGAGTTTTCCTGAAATCTTTTCTAATTTTCTAGTCATTCTATGCTCAGTCAATGTGAAATCTTGAATGATTATAGAAAACTAGACTTTTGAATAATTAAGTGTAGACCTAATTTATCTGTTACATAGATCGATGTTAAGCTTATCATGCTGTGTGTACATGATAGTGGAGTCGCGGAATACCTCTGTATCTTATTTACTTTAATTTATTTTATTTGTCAAGCAACTTCCGTAACTCAGTTTTGTATAACTAATAAATAAAAAATATCATATATTTCTAAATTACCGTCCTTATAAACTAAAACATACTTAAACGTCGCGCCTCGTCGGTTAGGATCGCGTATAAATTAGCTAAGAACTTAATAGGTTTGGTTATTGAAAAACCATTGTTCATAGTTTCATTTTGGCGAAATTTCAAAACTCTCGATGATAAAGAGGGTATGGCTTCAATATTGGAAATTATTTTGGTAATCCTAATAACAATGGCTGAGTACTGATTAATTACTGGCTATTTGTTCTACTTTGTCAAGTTTTTGGAACCCTTGCTGAACAAATATTTTCCGACGGTAAATGCGGATCCAAATTACAAGATAAATAATGGTTTAAAATATTTTTAACACTCACAGTGTCATATTTTATATTCATAAAAATGAAAATGAGAAACCAAAAATTAGTTTGCGCACGGGCAGGACACAAACCAACAACTTCTTGGCTAACCGGACCAAACGCTTTACCAATTGAGCTACCGTGCTGTCTGTGTGACGTTGCGAAATTTGTTGTCTCTTATGGGATACGTTATCTCAATATATATGTATATTTATTGTATTTAGTTAATAATTATTATTTAAAAATATGAAACATTATCACTTTTATTTTCCGTAATTTAATTTAGCACTGCCGATAACCGCAAATATTACAATTCCAACACCTATGGGTTGGCTGGAAGAGATCTCTTTTAGGGATAAGCCCACCTTTGTTCACATTGTGACTTTATTTTTTTCCTGTACAACTTTTAAGTGCAAAGAATATAATAATAATTTCAAAAGATACATCTAATTAAGTAGACACAATGTACTTGTGTATCGGTTTCTAGACTTGGAAAAAAAAAATATTTTTTTCCTTGGAAAAAAATAACATTTTTTTCCAAGTCTAGAAACAAAAAATAGTCGTGTGGCACTGGGAGACTGCCGCGGTAAAGCTATTGCATAGCATTTTTAATCAACTTATGCAATTATAATTATTTTTTTATTTTATTTATACAACCAATGCAACCTAAAGGCGCGTTGCTGAACTAAAGAGACAAGCGTGATATTACAAAAAGTCATTAAAAGTTCTGCTATTCATCGATAGATGAAAAACTAAAAAGTATCACCACTGTGCCGGTCCGAGTGGGGGGTGTTAGATTATTTTCGTTACGGAATTTCTGGATTCGGTCTTCACGCTCAAGGCCCGCGATAGAAGCTATGCAATAGCTTAAAAACCAAATTGGCTTCAAAAACAACATGCACAAAAAAATTTAATAGCTATAAACTCTTGAAAGGACTCCAATTTAGGCAATAAAATCCTTTTTGGAGTCGGTGCCCTGATGAATGATGATTGAGATAGCCAATGCGATGTCATGACACCATAACTAATAGTAAATTGTAAGTATTTGTTTTTTTAAAGATTTATAAGAGAGCGGAGTGTGTGGTTGCACATTTTGACTCTGTTCCTTAAGAAGCTAAAAATACCTACCTTAAGTTCTGGCGTCATTATCACTGAACTCGTAATTAAGCGTTAAGGAGTTCCACCATCAGGTCAACTACACGAAATGGTCATCATCAGACATTAAGACATGTCAATATAAAGATACTAAAATACAATTTGAGGGTTTCCCCCGATTACACCAAGATCCCATCATCAAATCCCGTCTTAGCTACAATGGGAACAACTAGAAATTAAACCCTTTTAGTAGGGAAAAAAAACAAATCAGTCCACAAATGAATAATATAAAAGGTGACGCACAAGCGAATAATATAATACAGTCGAATGGATAACTTCATAAATTATTTAGGTCGGTAAAAAATAGGAATAAGCCTTATTTTAAACTCCTTAATGTACTATTTCCGTGTACTTTTACAAATTAAGCAAAATCTATCGGACCAAAAAAAGTGTTGTTAACAACTGTCATTTTAAAGAAAAAACAATCTGAAGTGATTTAACTGTTGAAAGCCCCTATCTCAACGTTGGAAGTTTTTGATGGGGTGAGATTTAAAAACACTTAAGTGACTGAGGCGTTGTTTATTCGAAAGAAAATGTATTTTCCGTCTGTCTCAGACGCAGCGGGCGATTACACTGATAGAACGCCGCAATTATAGGAGAACGGCTGTGATATTACCTAACACGGTGGTTTCACCGTGTACTAAATAATACACTTTTAAAAAAAAAAGGTTAATTAAAGTTTATTAAACACACACAACCCCCTTAAAAGTGATAAAAAAAATATATTTAAATGTACAATAATAATAATAATAATTTATTCATAAGACAACAAGATCCAATTTATGGTTAGTAACATTGAACACTTAAATTATATGTTAGTAGCACAGAATCAAAATTGAAATTAAATGAAATTAATTAATAATAAATAATTAGTAATTTATCCTGACACCAGTCAGTACGTGAACCATATTGCAGTGGTACAGGTACTGGCAGTCAAATCGCTCCGCAAAAGCACTCAGGATGCTGTTGCGGCTGGCCCTCACCCTGCGTACCAGGGATGTGCACCGCTTGCGCATGGTTGCATAAAAGCAGTCCACGCCTGCGTCGGCGAACATTCCCGATGCGCTGCAGAAGCGAGGGAGCCCCAGCAGCACCCTAAACGCATTATTATACTGGACACGAAGCGCTGCGTACTGCGTCTGCGTATAACTCCCCCACAGACTACTCGTATAGAAGGACGTACAAAATGCCCTGAACAAGGTGATTTTGACGTCCCTCGAACAGCGAGCAAATCTGCGGGCTATCATGTTCGCACGAACAGACAAGGCCCTACGCTCCCTCTCTATATCCGCATCGTCTTTCAGATCTGAGGTTACAACATGCCCGAGATATTTAAACTTTTCGACTCCAACAAGAGGAAACCCGTTGAGTTTAATGTTTGGTATGTTATTAAGATATCTTTCTCGGGCCTGAAAGACCATGAGTTCACTTTTTTTCACGTTGTATAACAAGCCGTGATCGTCCGCGTATTTTTGGCATATGCCAAGCAGATTCGATAACCCACACGCTGAGGCGCTCAGCAGCACCATGTCATCAGCATAGCTAATATTGTTAAGACAAACGCCTCCAATATGGCAGCCGACATGCGTGCTGCTGAGCTCCTCAATCAGCGCATTCACATACAGGTTAAAGAGCTTAGGCGAGGTCAGCCCCCCCTGCCTTACCCCGCACTCCAACCTGTACGGACTCGAATATGACCCCGCCCACCGAACGACGTTGACCTGCTCCTGGTACCAATATTGGAAAATGCGAATGAGTTCTTCCGGCATTTGCGTTTGATGAAGTTTTTGCCACAGGATGTCATAACTAACCAGGTCAAACGCCTTCAATAGGTCCAGGAAACAGGCAAACACAGGTGTTTTTCTATCGGTGTAGTACCTGACAGTCTGCTTCAAACACAATACCGCTGTTTCTGTAGATAGACCTGATTTAAAACCGAACTGGTTATCATGTATTTGAAGATATTTATCAAGCTGAGTGTTTAGCAAACTGTCAAGCACTTTGGCGACAATAAAGCACTGATAAATGTTAAAAATACACTAACGAATCGAGTCGCCATATATTCCGTCAGTATTTTCAAAGTGCCAAAGTGAACGCTCACTAGTATTTGAAAGTGCTAAAAATGCATCAGATAATTTGCTCGAGTAGAAGTAGATAGGCTTGCCATTTTTCTTACAATCTACTCGGTCAAAAAATGGCAATATTGTTACGAAATATTTTGAAAATACATCAAAATTATAGATAAAAACCTTGTATTTATCATTTTTTTTAAAAATTGTGTTGAGTTAGTGACCTTGATTTACATTTTGGACAACATTGCCTTGACTCTATGTCACTTTTCTTTTTTGTTTCTCAAAGCTTGAGAAATTCTTTATCACGTAATTTAACATACATACGAGGGTCAAACTGAAAGTTCTTAGAAAATCAAAAACTGATTACATTAGCCAGTTATTAGTTTTATTATATCTTTTCAAAATATTGTCCATTGACGTCAATACACCGCTGCATGCGATGGAACCACTGGGAAAAGCACTTTGCCCACTCGTCCTTAGGGGTCTCTTCAATGGCATCGCGATACGCAGCCACCGCTTCTTCAGCATTCATAAACCGCTTTCCTTTAAGTTTTTCTTTAATTTTTGGAAATAAATAAAAATCACAAGGCACGAGGTCGGGGCTATACGGCGGGTGACCCAGTAATTCAACGTTTGATGTCGCCAAATAGTCGATCGTTCGCTTGGCGGTGTGCGACGAGGCGTTGTCGTGGTGAAGGAGGATCCTACTGCGAGGTCATTTCTCTCGAACTTTTTCCAAGACAAGTGGCAAACAATTGGTAGTGTACCATTCTGCAGAAACTGTTTTTTGATCCTCTAACACAATTGTTGCGAAATGACCTATCCTTCCAAAGAACGAGGCCACCATTTTTTTTTCCCGCACTTCGATCTCTCTTCACTTTAGTTGGCAACTCCTCGAAAGGAAACACCCACTGAGCAGATTGTCTTTTGGTTTCAGGATCATAACAGTAAATCCAGCTTTCGTCACCTGTTAGTATGTCGAACACAGCATTTGAGTCACCTCCGTTAAATCTTTCAATCATTTTACGGCACCAATCCACACGATGGAGTTTTTGAGCCTTAGTCAAATTATGAGGTATCCACCGGGCGCAAAGCTTCCTGACAGCTAAATGTTCGTGGAGGATTCTGTGCACTTGACTCATACCGATGCCTAAGCTTGTCCGAATCTGCTGATAGGTCACTCTTTTGTCAGTCTCTATCATACGCCGCACAACACAGATGTTATTTTCAGTCGTCGCCGTAGAAGGCCGTCCCTCACGTACATCATCAGTGAGATTAGTGCGACCACGTTTAAACTCATTAAACCAGTTGTAATCAGTCGCACGAGATGGGGCTTCATCGTGAAAGGCCAATCGTAGTCTATCATAACTTTCTTGTTGACTTAAATGACATCGAAAGTCATAAAAAATCATTGCACGAAAATTTTCTCGTGTTAAATTCATGTTGACGTGACACAGACAATTTTCAATTTGCCGCCAAATCGTAAAACAAATGACAAATGAATGAAATATATACTCAGTAATATTGGCAAAGAGTTCTATTTTCAAATTTTAGAATATTTTTTTTATTATATTGTTTATAAGTGGCCAGTTCTAAGAACTTTCAGTTTGACCCTCGTATTCCAGAACTGCTTACATTTATAAAAATAATGGATTTGAGACCAAGAAATCAAATAAAATGTAAAGTTTTTTAAAAAAAAAATACCGCTTATTATGTATACATGTCTCCCTTTTCAAGTTTTTTTAAATATTTTTTTATGTATATATTCAAAATATTACAGTTGGTTACTTGCGCTAGAACGAAATTGCATAGAGATCATTTGCAATTTATTTAATACCCCAGAGAGCCGAGAAATGCTTAGTTTACTGTTCTGCGATAAATTAACGGAAGAAACAATCGTTTAGTTTTGTTTGGTAGCGATTACTGAAGTCGAAGCCGGATCAGGGAGATAGACCACACAATAATAAATACGGATACTTGATGTGCTGTAAGCCACTCGCCATAAAGAAAATTAGTATGACCAGTAAGAACTATTATAAAGAATAACATTATTCCAATTGATTAACAAAGTTGTTGTATTATAAAATATCCCATAAAAACTTTTTATCAATAACGTGAAAAACTTATATTTACATTTCTGTATACACACAAGTTTCACAATGATAACGTGTTGAATATTCATATTACATTAAGGGCCGAATTTTCAATGGTTTCAATTCAGATAAAACTTATTAGACTGATAAATTATTAAGCGACAGATTTAAAAAATGTCAGGTACCTGTGATTGCTAACAATTCGGTGACTTTTTCGAATTAGCCATATTGTATTTTATTCGATGAATATTTATTATCTAATTATTGAAAAATCAACCCTAAATGGCTTAAATAGAAGAACACCAAGAAGCTTTGCAATAAAAACGTGGAAAACACGTAATACTATTTTTTTATATAAAGCACTTCTTAAGTTTTAGTTTTGTTTATGGGAGCCGCCTTAAATATCACTATTTTTTATTTTTTGTATGAGAATCGTAAAGCGGTTAACACGATACATCTACCTACTAAGTTTCAACTGTGTAATACTCACTGTTCAGAATAAATTCGCTGTGACATACGGACGGATAGACAGAAGGACAGACTTTACGAAACTATAAGGGTTCCGTTTTTTGCCATTCGGCTACGAAACCCTAAAAAAGGTTTGTTTTGAGATGTCAGGTTGTCATCGCAAAAAAAGCGGTATGTACATAGGTAGGTATTATGAGTTTACGAGTATAGTACTTGTATAAGTGTTATTTATTTCTACTTATGTGGTATACCACACACCATACCACTATCATTTGTAATAATTAACTGTTATGTATCCTCTTTCAGAATTGAATGGAATAGGGTACACAATACAATTGAATACTTTAAAACTAAGGTTTTCAAACCAAAATACGAGTATGAAAATATGCACGTGGTCACATTAACTGCATTTGATATGGTGATTGTCTAAAACAGCATCTTGTTTTTTATCTCTCGGACAATTTTGATAACATCATGGTAGGTACCTGTTTTTGATATATTTAAACTCTTATTCAATGCGGAGTCGTTCTACGCTTTTTGCATTGTGTCAATCTGAAAGTGGATCGTTTACTACCATCTTTTTAAGAGTCCAAAACTTTTGACGAGTAGATATTTATGCTAGTTCTTAAGCAAATACCCATTCTTGCTCGATAGTTTTCACGAATGCGGGTTTGTTTACACGATCGGATTTTACCTACGCAAACACATTTCACTCTCTTAAGTAGATTGGGACAGCTTTAGAATGTTTTTAACACTCACAGTGTCATATTTTATATTCATAAAGATGAAATAAGAAACCAAAAATTTGCGCACGGGCGGGACTTGCCATCTGTTTCATAAACAGACGGCTAGATGGCGCTAAGCGTCACGCAATTGACGTTTTCATAAGAAACCACAAATTTCGCAGGGTCGGACTAACAGCACGGTAGCTCAATTGGTAAGAGCGTTTGGCCCGGATTGCCAAAAGGTTGCTGGTTCAAGTCCCGCCCGTGCGCAAATTTTTGGTTTCTTATTTCATCTTTAGAGTGGGACAGGCTTACACGTATGTGTGAAGCGGGTAAGAGATAACAAATCGTTCAGGATGTGAAGTACCCAAGGATTGTACGTGATAGTACGTTTCACTTTACTTTTGTACGGATAACAACGAAATGAGGCTCTTGTTTTTTTTCTTCATTTTATTAGATAGCTATTTGGCCACGATTGCACCTGATGTTAAGTGACAATAAATAAATACATATGGACATCAATCACATACATTGCTCTGATCCCAAAGTGCTCAGCTCAGACACGACGGTGGTACTACAACACCCAGACCTGAGACAATATAGAAAAAAATGATTCCTATACCTATTGACCCGACCGTTTGTAGATTCGAATCCGGGACCTCGGAGCGGTGACGCCTTGAAACCAGCGCGCTTAGCCACAAACCACGGAGGTCGTCAAATGCACTAATGCAGCTTAAGATAGACCAAGTCTGCCTAGTAACAGCCTTTTTACTCTTTTCTTGAAAACATTCAAATTGTAGTTGACAGGGCAACTCTTCTGCCGGCATCGAATTTCAGTCCCTAGCGGTACGCAAAAGAAATGTGAACAGAAATCGTTGGGTGCGTATTGTTGGGATCTCTACGATAAAGGGGTGGAAGCCGCGCCCGCGTCTTGTGTTTCGAAAATGAAAACGGGCTGTTGGATAGAGCTGGTAAAAGTGTGAATCATTCAATCATTCGACTCCGTAAAACGTATCTGCATCATTTAGAACAGCGACTCTCGACATTTCTCTTTCATGGTGCGTGTATGAAACTCCATATTTCGACTCCGACTTTTAAAAATAAACAGCACACAGCAACAGTATACCCTGAGTTGAAATATACCTGGGTAAACAAAAAAGAATCATCCCGCTATGACTCCTCTTTTGTGGAAAATCTGTGGACAAACATACACATTCACAAAAATACATACCTACACTAACGAAATTTATCACAAGTGTTTGGGAGCCTTACTAGATCAAGAAAATCAATTATTATAAAATTTCAACGATATTACATGCACATTTAATTGAATACCTCCTTTTTTGAAGTCGGTAATAAAAACTTATAACATTTTGACATAATATTGTAGGTACTGCAAAAGGCGTAACATTAATCTACTATGATTTGAAAGGGTTCGACCAAACTACTTCCTATAATAATGGAACTTCGCATAAGTTTTAATGAAACGGTGAATCAAATTGGTTTGATGGCTAGACATAGTGATAGTATGAGATCATAACTTTTAGAGGAGAGTTATGCTTCTTATAACTACATGCTCAATATGGTGCTGATTAAATATTTTATAATATCTAGGATACTAATACTAATATCTATACTAATATTATAAAGCTGAAGAGTTTATTTGTTTGTTTGTTTGTTTGTTTGTTTGAACGCGCTAATCTCAAAAACTACTGGCCCGATTTGAAAAATTATTTTTACGTTGGATAGTCCATTTATCGAGAAAGGCTTTAGGCTATATAACATAAAGATACGACTCATAAGACCACAGCAGAAATGAAAAATGTTGCGAAAACGGGAGAAAGATATTTCTTTTGAGAGCTTCCGCTGCATACGCTGCGGAAACCGCTTAAGTTACACAAAAATCATGTATAACAGGATTGTTCAGCATTAGGAGTTCTGAGTTCTATAATAAAGTCCGCGACAGCATATGTCTATCTTTTATGGTTGACTTACTACAACCTTTTTTTATGTTAATAAATTTGTAAATTGCATTATTTTTAGAGGTGTATTATACACACAGGTATTTATTCTTATCAAAATAAATACATTCATCATCACGAGCATTTCATTTAGAACCAAGTTGCCCTTTATATCATTTGATTTCAATAAATATCTTAGGAGCTATCACAGTTTTAACATAACTCCGCACCAAAATAATGTTCGCAGCTTAAGTACAACGTGCGCTTGCGCTAATTATATTATAAAGCTGAAGAGTTTGTCGGTTTGAACGCGCTTATCTCAGGAACTGCTGGACCGATTTGAAAAAATAATTTCTGTGTTAGATAGCTTATTTATCGAGAAAGGCTTTAGGATATATAACATGACGCTGCGACGGGAGGGGAGGGAGCAAACTCAAAACGCGCGGACGAAGTCGCGGGGGACCGCTAGTAGGTATATATGAACAAACCAACATCGAAAATATGTCTTTGAAAATACTTGGTACTAGCGGTCCCCCGCAACTTTGTCCGTGCGTTTCGGGTTTGCTCCCTCCCCTTCCGTTGCAGCATGATGTTTAATCGATAAATAAGCTATCGAACACAAAAATATTTTTTTAAATCGGTTTATTAGTTCCTGAGATTAGCGCGTTCAAACAAATAAACAAGCAAAACGCTTCAACTTTTTTTGTTTTTAAAGTTAGCCTTATAAAACTATCGTCGAAACAACAATTCTTGATCACTGGCTGGAATGATGAAGTGATCCAGTTTTGGCTTTGATGTGTCTTCTGGGAAATATCTTCAACTTGATGATAAAGGTTTACCGATCACTTCAGATTATTTTGATTTACCAATCGCTTCAGATGTCTTTGGTAGCAACTTTAAGATGGAATCTCGCTCTGTGATGTCAAAGAGCGAGTTTTCCTGAAATCTTTTCTAATTTTCTAGTCATTCTATGCTCAGTCAATGTGAAATCTTGAATGATTATAGAAAACTAGACTTTTGAATAATTAAGTGTAGACCTAATTTATCTGTTACATAGATCGATGTTAAGCTTATCATGCTGTGTGTACATGATAGTGGAGTCGCGGAATACCTCTGTATCTTATTTACTTTAATTTATTTTATTTGTCAAGCAACTTCCGTAACTCAGTTTTGTATAACTAATAAATAAAAAATATCATATATTTCTAAATTACCGTCCTTATAAACTAAAACATACTTAAACGTCGCGCCTCGTCGGTTAGGATCGCGTATAAATTAGCTAAGAACTTAATAGGTTTGGTTATTGAAAAACCATTGTTCATAGTTTCATTTTGGCGAAATTTCAAAACTCTCGATGATAAAGAGGGTATGGCTTCAATATTGGAAATTATTTTGGTAATCCTAATAACAATGGCTGAGTACTGATTAATTACTGGCTATTTGTTCTACTTTGTCAAGTTTTTGGAACCCTTGCTGAACAAATATTTTCCGACGGTAAATGCGGATCCAAATTACAAGATAAATAATGGTTTAAAATATTTTTAACACTCACAGTGTCATATTTTATATTCATAAAAATGAAAATGAGAAACCAAAAATTAGTTTGCGCACGGGCAGGACACAAACCAACAACTTCTTGGCTAACCGGACCAAACGCTTTACCAATTGAGCTACCGTGCTGTCTGTGTGACGTTGCGAAATTTGTTGTCTCTTATGGGATACGTTATCTCAATATATATGTATATTTATTGTATTTAGTTAATAATTATTATTTAAAAATATGAAACATTATCACTTTTATTTTCCGTAATTTAATTTAGCACTGCCGATAACCGCAAATATTACAATTCCAACACCTATGGGTTGGCTGGAAGAGATCTCTTTTAGGGATAAGCCCACCTTTGTTCACATTGTGACTTTATTTTTTTCCTGTACAACTTTTAAGTGCAAAGAATATAATAATAATTTCAAAAGATACATCTAATTAAGTAGACACAATGTACTTGTGTATCGGTTTCTAGACTTGGAAAAAAAAAATATTTTTTTCCTTGGAAAAAAATAACATTTTTTTCCAAGTCTAGAAACAAAAAATAGTCGTGTGGCACTGGGAGACTGCCGCGGTAAAGCTATTGCATAGCATTTTTAATCAACTTATGCAATTATAATTATTTTTTTATTTTATTTATACAACCAATGCAACCTAAAGGCGCGTTGCTGAACTAAAGAGACAAGCGTGATATTACAAAAAGTCATTAAAAGTTCTGCTATTCATCGATAGATGAAAAACTAAAAAGTATCACCACTGTGCCGGTCCGAGTGGGGGGTGTTAGATTATTTTCGTTACGGAATTTCTGGATTCGGTCTTCACGCTCAAGGCCCGCGATAGAAGCTATGCAATAGCTTAAAAACCAAATTGGCTTCAAAAACAACATGCACAAAAAAATTTAATAGCTATAAACTCTTGAAAGGACTCCAATTTAGGCAATAAAATCCTTTTTGGAGTCGGTGCCCTGATGAATGATGATTGAGATAGCCAATGCGATGTCATGACACCATAACTAATAGTAAATTGTAAGTATTTGTTTTTTTAAAGATTTATAAGAGAGCGGAGTGTGTGGTTGCACATTTTGACTCTGTTCCTTAAGAAGCTAAAAATACCTACCTTAAGTTCTGGCGTCATTATCACTGAACTCGTAATTAAGCGTTAAGGAGTTCCACCATCAGGTCAACTACACGAAATGGTCATCATCAGACATTAAGACATGTCAATATAAAGATACTAAAATACAATTTGAGGGTTTCCCCCGATTACACCAAGATCCCATCATCAAATCCCGTCTTAGCTACAATGGGAACAACTAGAAATTAAACCCTTTTAGTAGGGAAAAAAAACAAATCAGTCCACAAATGAATAATATAAAAGGTGACGCACAAGCGAATAATATAATACAGTCGAATGGATAACTTCATAAATTATTTAGGTCGGTAAAAAATAGGAATAAGCCTTATTTTAAACTCCTTAATGTACTATTTCCGTGTACTTTTACAAATTAAGCAAAATCTATCGGACCAAAAAAAGTGTTGTTAACAACTGTCATTTTAAAGAAAAAACAATCTGAAGTGATTTAACTGTTGAAAGCCCCTATCTCAACGTTGGAAGTTTTTGATGGGGTGAGATTTAAAAACACTTAAGTGACTGAGGCGTTGTTTATTCGAAAGAAAATGTATTTTCCGTCTGTCTCAGACGCAGCGGGCGATTACACTGATAGAACGCCGCAATTATAGGAGAACGGCTGTGATATTACCTAACACGGTGGTTTCACCGTGTACTAAATAATACACTTTTAAAAAAAAAAGGTTAATTAAAGTTTATTAAACACACACAACCCCCTTAAAAGTGATAAAAAAAATATATTTAAATGTACAATAATAATAATAATAATTTATTCATAAGACAACAAGATCCAATTTATGGTTAGTAACATTGAACACTTAAATTATATGTTAGTAGCACAGAATCAAAATTGAAATTAAATGAAATTAATTAATAATAAATAATTAGTAATTTATCCTGACACCAGTCAGTACGTGAACCATATTGCAGTGGTACAGGTACTGGCAGTCAAATCGCTCCGCAAAAGCACTCAGGATGCTGTTGCGGCTGGCCCTCACCCTGCGTACCAGGGATGTGCACCGCTTGCGCATGGTTGCATAAAAGCAGTCCACGCCTGCGTCGGCGAACATTCCCGATGCGCTGCAGAAGCGAGGGAGCCCCAGCAGCACCCTAAACGCATTATTATACTGGACACGAAGCGCTGCGTACTGCGTCTGCGTATAACTCCCCCACAGACTACTCGTATAGAAGGACGTACAAAATGCCCTGAACAAGGTGATTTTGACGTCCCTCGAACAGCGAGCAAATCTGCGGGCTATCATGTTCGCACGAACAGACAAGGCCCTACGCTCCCTCTCTATATCCGCATCGTCTTTCAGATCTGAGGTTACAACATGCCCGAGATATTTAAACTTTTCGACTCCAACAAGAGGAAACCCGTTGAGTTTAATGTTTGGTATGTTATTAAGATATCTTTCTCGGGCCTGAAAGACCATGAGTTCACTTTTTTTCACGTTGTATAACAAGCCGTGATCGTCCGCGTATTTTTGGCATATGCCAAGCAGATTCGATAACCCACACGCTGAGGCGCTCAGCAGCACCATGTCATCAGCATAGCTAATATTGTTAAGACAAACGCCTCCAATATGGCAGCCGACATGCGTGCTGCTGAGCTCCTCAATCAGCGCATTCACATACAGGTTAAAGAGCTTAGGCGAGGTCAGCCCCCCCTGCCTTACCCCGCACTCCAACCTGTACGGACTCGAATATGACCCCGCCCACCGAACGACGTTGACCTGCTCCTGGTACCAATATTGGAAAATGCGAATGAGTTCTTCCGGCATTTGCGTTTGATGAAGTTTTTGCCACAGGATGTCATAACTAACCAGGTCAAACGCCTTCAATAGGTCCAGGAAACAGGCAAACACAGGTGTTTTTCTATCGGTGTAGTACCTGACAGTCTGCTTCAAACACAATACCGCTGTTTCTGTAGATAGACCTGATTTAAAACCGAACTGGTTATCATGTATTTGAAGATATTTATCAAGCTGAGTGTTTAGCAAACTGTCAAGCACTTTGGCGACAATAAAGCACTGATAAATGTTAAAAATACACTAACGAATCGAGTCGCCATATATTCCGTCAGTATTTTCAAAGTGCCAAAGTGAACGCTCACTAGTATTTGAAAGTGCTAAAAATGCATCAGATAATTTGCTCGAGTAGAAGTAGATAGGCTTGCCATTTTTCTTACAATCTACTCGGTCAAAAAATGGCAATATTGTTACGAAATATTTTGAAAATACATCAAAATTATAGATAAAAACCTTGTATTTATCATTTTTTTTAAAAATTGTGTTGAGTTAGTGACCTTGATTTACATTTTGGACAACATTGCCTTGACTCTATGTCACTTTTCTTTTTTGTTTCTCAAAGCTTGAGAAATTCTTTATCACGTAATTTAACATACATACGAGGGTCAAACTGAAAGTTCTTAGAAAATCAAAAACTGATTACATTAGCCAGTTATTAGTTTTATTATATCTTTTCAAAATATTGTCCATTGACGTCAATACACCGCTGCATGCGATGGAACCACTGGGAAAAGCACTTTGCCCACTCGTCCTTAGGGGTCTCTTCAATGGCATCGCGATACGCAGCCACCGCTTCTTCAGCATTCATAAACCGCTTTCCTTTAAGTTTTTCTTTAATTTTTGGAAATAAATAAAAATCACAAGGCACGAGGTCGGGGCTATACGGCGGGTGACCCAGTAATTCAACGTTTGATGTCGCCAAATAGTCGATCGTTCGCTTGGCGGTGTGCGACGAGGCGTTGTCGTGGTGAAGGAGGATCCTACTGCGAGGTCATTTCTCTCGAACTTTTTCCAAGACAAGTGGCAAACAATTGGTAGTGTACCATTCTGCAGAAACTGTTTTTTGATCCTCTAACACAATTGTTGCGAAATGACCTATCCTTCCAAAGAACGAGGCCACCATTTTTTTTTCCCGCACTTCGATCTCTCTTCACTTTAGTTGGCAACTCCTCGAAAGGAAACACCCACTGAGCAGATTGTCTTTTGGTTTCAGGATCATAACAGTAAATCCAGCTTTCGTCACCTGTTAGTATGTCGAACACAGCATTTGAGTCACCTCCGTTAAATCTTTCAATCATTTTACGGCACCAATCCACACGATGGAGTTTTTGAGCCTTAGTCAAATTATGAGGTATCCACCGGGCGCAAAGCTTCCTGACAGCTAAATGTTCGTGGAGGATTCTGTGCACTTGACTCATACCGATGCCTAAGCTTGTCCGAATCTGCTGATAGGTCACTCTTTTGTCAGTCTCTATCATACGCCGCACAACACAGATGTTATTTTCAGTCGTCGCCGTAGAAGGCCGTCCCTCACGTACATCATCAGTGAGATTAGTGCGACCACGTTTAAACTCATTAAACCAGTTGTAATCAGTCGCACGAGATGGGGCTTCATCGTGAAAGGCCAATCGTAGTCTATCATAACTTTCTTGTTGACTTAAATGACATCGAAAGTCATAAAAAATCATTGCACGAAAATTTTCTCGTGTTAAATTCATGTTGACGTGACACAGACAATTTTCAATTTGCCGCCAAATCGTAAAACAAATGACAAATGAATGAAATATATACTCAGTAATATTGGCAAAGAGTTCTATTTTCAAATTTTAGAATATTTTTTTTATTATATTGTTTATAAGTGGCCAGTTCTAAGAACTTTCAGTTTGACCCTCGTATTCCAGAACTGCTTACATTTATAAAAATAATGGATTTGAGACCAAGAAATCAAATAAAATGTAAAGTTTTTTAAAAAAAAAATACCGCTTATTATGTATACATGTCTCCCTTTTCAAGTTTTTTTAAATATTTTTTTATGTATATATTCAAAATATTACAGTTGGTTACTTGCGCTAGAACGAAATTGCATAGAGATCATTTGCAATTTATTTAATACCCCAGAGAGCCGAGAAATGCTTAGTTTACTGTTCTGCGATAAATTAACGGAAGAAACAATCGTTTAGTTTTGTTTGGTAGCGATTACTGAAGTCGAAGCCGGATCAGGGAGATAGACCACACAATAATAAATACGGATACTTGATGTGCTGTAAGCCACTCGCCATAAAGAAAATTAGTATGACCAGTAAGAACTATTATAAAGAATAACATTATTCCAATTGATTAACAAAGTTGTTGTATTATAAAATATCCCATAAAAACTTTTTATCAATAACGTGAAAAACTTATATTTACATTTCTGTATACACACAAGTTTCACAATGATAACGTGTTGAATATTCATATTACATTAAGGGCCGAATTTTCAATGGTTTCAATTCAGATAAAACTTATTAGACTGATAAATTATTAAGCGACAGATTTAAAAAATGTCAGGTACCTGTGATTGCTAACAATTCGGTGACTTTTTCGAATTAGCCATATTGTATTTTATTCGATGAATATTTATTATCTAATTATTGAAAAATCAACCCTAAATGGCTTAAATAGAAGAACACCAAGAAGCTTTGCAATAAAAACGTGGAAAACACGTAATACTATTTTTTTATATAAAGCACTTCTTAAGTTTTAATTTTGTTTATGAGAGGCCCCCTTAAATATCTTTTTTTTTTTGTATAATAATCGTAAAGCGGTGAACAGGATACATCTACCTACTAAGTTTCAACTGTGTAATACTCACTGTTCAGAATAAATTCGCTGTGACATACGGACGGATAGACAGAAGGACAGACTTTACGAAACTATAAGGGTTCCGTTTTTTGCCATTGGCTACGAAACCCTAAAAAAGGTTTGTTTTGAGATGTCAGGTTGTCATCGCAAAAAAGCGGTATGTACATAGGTAGGTATTATGAGTTTACGAGTATATTACTTGAATAAGTGTTATTTTTTTCTACTTATGTGGTATACCACACACCATACCACTATCATTTGTAATAATTAACTGTTATGTATCCTCTTTTAGAATTGAATGGAATAGGGTACACAATACAATTGAATACTTTAAAACTGAGGTTTTCAAACCAAAATACGAGTATGAAAATATGCACGTGGTCACATTAACTGCATTTGATATGGTGATTGTCTAAAACAGCATCTTGTTTTTTATCTCTCGGACAATTTTGATAACATCATGGTAGGTACCTGTTTTTGATATATTTAAACTCTTATTCAATGCGGAGTCGTTCTACGCTTTTTGCATTGTGTCAATCTGAGCGTGGATCGTTTTCTACCATCTTTTTAAGAGTCCAAAACTTTTGACGAGTAGATATTTATGCTAGTTCTTAAGCAAATACCCATTCTTGCTCGATAGTTTTCACGAATGCGGGTTTGTTTACACGATCGGATTTTACCTACGCAAACACATTTCACTCTCTTAAGTAGAGTGGGACAGCTTTAGAATGTTTTTAACACTCACAGTGTCATATTTTATATTCATAAAGATGAAATAAGAAACCAAAAATTTGCGCACGGGCGGGACTTGCCATCTGTTTCATAAACAGACGGCTAGATGGCGCTAAGCGTCACGCAATTGACGTTTTCATAAGAAACCACAAATTTCGCAGGGTCGGACTAACAGCACGGTAGCTCAATTGGTAAGAGCGTTTGGCCCGGATTGCCAAAAGGTTGCTGGTTCAAGTCCCGCCCGTGCGCAAATTTTTGGTTTCTTATTTCATCTTTAGAGTGGGACAGGCTTACACGTATGTGTGAAGCGGGTAAGAGATAACAAATCGTTCAGGATGTGAAGTACCCAAGGATTGTACGTGATAGTACGTTTCACTTTACATTTGTAATGATAACAAAGAAATGAGGTTCTTGTTTTTTTCTTCATTTTATTAGTTAGTTATTTGGCCACGATTGCACCTGATGTTAAGTGACAATAAATAAATACATATGGACATCAATCACATACATTGCTCTGATCCCAAAGTGCTCAGCTCAGACACGACGGTGGTACCGCAACACCCAGATCTGAGATAATATAAAAAAATTTGATTTCTATATTGACCCGACCGGGATTCGATCCCGGGACCTCGGAGTGGTGACGCCTTGAAACCAGCGCGCTTAGCCATAAACCTCGGAGGTCGTCAAATGCACTAATGCAGCTTAAGATAGACCAAGTCTGCCTAGTAACAGCCTTTTTACTCTTTTCTTGAAAACGTTCAAATTGTAGTTGACAGGGCAACTCTTCTGCCGGCATCGAATTTCAGTCCCTAGCGGTACGCAAAAGAAATGTAAACAGAATTCGTTGGGTGCGTATTATTGGGATCTCTACGTTAAAGTAAAAACGGGCTGGTAGATAGAGCTGGCATAAGTGTGTCTTCATTAATAATGAATCATTCAATCATTCGACTCCGTAAAACGTATCTGCATCATTTGGAATAGCGACTTTCGACCTTTCTCTATCACTATGCGTGTATGAAATTCCATACTTCAACGCACATCTATAAACTTCGTAACGTCACCACCTCGAATCGAGACCAACTCGGGACTCAATTTCGACCTGCAGTGCACTCGTTGTATCGCGCCAACGGTGCGTCGCCCGCTGGTTGACGACTATCCCTCCACCCTGTCAAACGGGCTGTCATTCACAAGAAGAACTGTCATAAATTGTAGCAAACACGATCCGTGGCGTGGCATTCGCTATCCGGTGCCGATCACATCCGATGCGTTGCTGTTCCCTTTACGTGACGTGCTTCTGTATGGTTGACGCCTGGTTGGTGCTGTTCCCGTGCTAGGTGGGTAGATTTGCTACAACCTTCATCTGAATCATGCGTGACGCTACGCGCTACGCCCATAGATGAGATCGGTCATGCATTCATTTCAAAAGATACGTTTTATGCAGTGATTGTCTGATGCAGACTTTTCACAGTACTTCATCATCAAACAATCTCTCGATCTGTTTGGCTCATGTTTCCAAATGTGAATGTCGATTCACTTAGGATTTTCGCGTTTATTAAATTGTATAAAATGATCCGATTAATGTAATGTATTCGTATTAACAATAAGTTTCTCAAAGTACTTCTGCAAACATAAGACGACTAAAAAATAATAACATTGTCATTGCCATGCGTCCTCCCTCTCATTTAAGCGCGTCGGTGTGCCAGTGTGTGTGAGAGAATGTGTTTGTCATACCAAAAGTACTCGGGAGTCTTGGGTTAAAACCTTTAATAGTTAGTTTTTTTTATATTTAATGTAATACCTAACTATTGCATAAACACCCTAACCTCTATTTTTTATCAACATAAATCGATTCTCGTATGTATTCCTCGGCCTTTTCAGATTTGTGCTGACGGTACCTCACACACAACGCAAATATGTTATTTGCGTAGTTTTGCATCAGCAGATAATATGTGCTTATCCCGAATACAGACATTTGTGCTGGGGGCCGCTTGTTATCTCCTGTGATCAGGTTTAATGTAGCCCGTATTATAGATTTAAGGTATAATCCTGTATATCGTAGGTATACTGTCTTATGGTATTAGAAATTCTTAAAGATGAAATAAGAATCCAAAAATTGCGCACGGACGGGACTCGTACCTGCAACTTCTGGGATTCTGCACGGTAGCTCAATTGGAAGAGTTGGCTCGGTTAGCCAGAAGTTGGAGGTCCGAGTCCCGCCCATGCGCAATTTTTTAAACGTGTAAGGAAGTCTTAGTAGAGACATACTAATAAATTTATCATTTATTTGACACGCACAGAGAACTAAATTACATTACCGAGATATATCACAAAATCCCAAAAAAAAATATGTAAAGCAAAAACAAAGCCCCTAAGTGTGCGAAAAAGGTCTCCGCTCAGTATAAGTCGTGACAGCAGATGTTTCTATCTACAAGCTGAATAAATTCGACCTTTAAAATATTTTTCACTGACCTTGAACTAGGTATCACGTATTTAATAGATCAGTATTTTACAATCAGCAGATATTTTATCGAGGTCGTTGAACTGTAGTTTAAAGCCGTTTCGAGCGTTGTTCATCTGAATTCGTTGGATAATGGAGTAATGAAGCACGCGCGAGAATACAAGATGAATTTCAAACGATCCGCTTTGTACGAGAATGTACGCCGATGATACTGGTTGTGAGGCTATTCGCACAATCAAATACTTAACCCGCACCACCTGACCTGACTTCTATGTTAGGCACAAATAAGTTTTCTAGGGTATGTGCATATTTAATTCATAATTCGAAAAAAATAATATAAGTATTTCTTTTTAAGGGTTCCGTAGCCGAATGGCAAAAAACTTAACCCTCATTTTTACGTCAAGTCTGTCTGTCTGTCCTTCCGTGTGTCACAGCACTTTATTCTGTAACTATAAGCATCACACTGTTGAAATTTGGTGGAAGATGTATCCTGTTAACCGCTTTAAGATTTAATGATAAAAAATAATAATATTTAAAGGAACCCATACATGAAACTAAAACCGAATTTTAAAAATATACAGCACACAGCAACAGTATATGATGCTATGATAGGTTCAAAAATACAGAGTTTGCGTCAATAAACCCACTTCACTTGAGATGTTTCTGGCGCTCAAACGAAGTGAGCGCCAATAGTTTGAGAGTCAAATTTTGACTCTTGATATACTTTTTTTCATTTCGACCTTATGAAAAAATATTAAATTTATCTAATTGGTTTTCGATGTGATGATGAGGTATTTTGTATTTAAGCGAGAAATGAAAACGCAAGATTTTGCACAAAATGACAGTTAATTTACTGTACTTAAAATTTTCAACAAGATTAGAAAGAGTAACGGAACGTATGCATTAAACAGAGTACAAAAACGCCAACGATATTAAATAATTATGTAATCCTTGTTTAAAATATCGATCGAATTTTCCTCACAGATATTATAGTACAAAATTTAAAAATGTTTACAGACTATGTAAAATAAAAAAGGGTCATCAAGAAATTATGGCGGAAGGCCGAATACAACGTATTCTTTTTGTTTTTCGGAAAATTAGGGATATACATTAGACTACTTAAATTCAGGCCGTGTTAAAATATTATTATAAAATTCTAATTTTTTGAGTTTCATAGAAAATAATAAGGTTTAAAGAATTTATTCTCATAAAAACTTATTACAGTTCACTTACAATGAGATACATAAAAAATATTATATTTCTAATAATAATGCCTCTTAGGTACTAGAATTAATGCGTGCTTAAAACATATTCCCTTAGCTTAGATTTATATAAATTCAAACTTTCACAGTCCTTAATATGATTTGGCAATTTGTTGTACAGCTGCACTCCCTCAAACAATATCGTTTTCCTTCCATAATTTGTACGCGCACTTATTATCTGAATTTGGTTGCGATTTCTTAAATTATGTTTAAATTTCCTTTTATTTAATTGTAAATTTGATTGAATCCGTTTAGTGTTAATATTTCGAATGAGAATGCAAGTATAATATTTATAAAGTTGATTAATATTCAATATTTTTGTGTTTTGATACAGTTGATGTGTTGGAGTCAAGTAGTGGTAATGAAATAAGACTTTTATGATTTTATTCTGTGTCCTTTGCGATTGGGCTAAATTAGTTACGGCTGCTGATCCCCATATTTCAATCAGGTATTCAAGATGTGATTTAACCAGCGAGTTATATATCATTTTCAGTACGCTGTATGGGATGCAGTGTGCGACCTTTTTTACTGCTCCTAAAACAGATGTTAATTTTGTTCTTACCTGCTCAATGTGTAACTTCCATGTTAGTTTATCATCGATATGAAGTCCTAGGTATTTTTCTTGACCGACGCGGCGTATTATATCATCGTTAATAATTAGTGGTGCAAGTTCAGGTATTTGTTTATTTTTCGCGGCAAAAATCATAAAAGATGTTTTTAAAGTATTAATTGTTAACAAGTTGGATTTCAGCCACACATGTCAAGATCATGTTGAGCATCTTTTATGAGCTCATGGATTGACTCCCAAAAATAAAAGAGACAGGTGTCATCGGCATATAAGGTGAGGTGCCCGGTGAGACCTATATTACAAATATTATTTATATATATTAAAAACTTTAATGGCCCAATTATAGATCCTTGAGAATTCCAAAAGTGACATTTTGAGTAGTGCTAGTACAGTTATCTATTTCAACAACTTGATATCTGTTTTGTAAGTAAGACTCGAACATGTTAAAAGCCACGCCTTCGATACCGATGTTATCTAACTTCTGCAACAGCTTTTCGTGACTGATCGAATCGAAAGCTTTCTTTAGGTCTATAAAAATTCCTAAATCGAAGTTTTTCTTATCGATATGAGTTTTTATTTTAGTAACTAAATCTATTGCAGCTGTCAGACAACCCGATCTCGGACGAAACCCATACTGTTCATTTATTAAAAAGTGTTTTTGGATTACATATTTATTTAAACGGTCATATAAAATCCGTTCAAAAATCTTTGATATAACTGGTAGTACCAAAACTGGTCTGTAATTGCTTGGGTCGGTTCTACAGCCAGATTTGTAAATAGGACTCACCTTAGGAATTTTCAGTGTATCGGGAAAAATACTGCTTGCCAAACACTTGTTAATGCAGTCAGTTAAATTATTTAAGATGACACATTTTAAACATTTTAAAGCTTTAGTGCTTATCCCATCTACGCCCGTACTTGTATTGCTATCCAAATTATTAATCTAATTTTCACTTTGTTCTCGGTGTGTTCCAATAATAGTAGTAAAATGTTTTGAGTCCTAAGTTATGGCTGACTTCTGACGGTTACGTGACCAATAAACTTTAAAAAAAGTAAAAACCGACTTCAAAACCAAATTGCACTAAAAAGTCTAAAATAAACTCTTCACCATTGAAAGGAAAGGAATCCGTTTTAGGTAAACAATTTCTTTTTGGAGTCGGTGCTGTGATAGTTGATGCTTGATGGTCAAAGTGATGGCATCGACTCCAAAAAGAAATTGTTTGCCTAAAACGGATTCCTTTCCTTTCAATGGTGAAGAGTTTATTTAAGACTTTTTAGTGCAATTTGGTTTTGAAGTCGGTTTTTACTTTTTTTAAAGTTTATTTTATTTATTCATTTTAAGTGATTACATTAGAGGGGGGGGGGGGGGGAGTTGCACCTTATGATTCTATTTTTTAAGAAGCTAGTAATTACCTGCAACGCTGCTTTTAGTGGTCACGACCCTCAGACATGAGGAAACGACGGAGAAGAAGACTAACCTATCATAAGTTCCGTCATTATAATTACTGAACTCCTAAGCGTTAAGGAGTTCCACCATCAGCTCAGCCCCACAAAATGTTGACAATCAGACGTAACAATCTTCTGGGTTCTTGGTGTAATCGAGGGAAACCCTCAAATTTTAAAGGCACGTATAGTGTTTCCTTACTAGAATCTTAATGTTGACGTGTTGTTACGTCTGATAGTCAACATCTTGTGGGGCTGAGCTGATGGTGGAACTCCTTAACGCTTAGGAGTTCAGGAATTATAATGACGGAACTCATAATAGGTAATTAATATAATTTGTAGCTTCTTAAAAAACAGAATCATAAGGTGCAACTCCCCCCCCCCCCCCCCTCTTATGTAATCACTAAAAATGAAGAAATAAAATAAACTTTAAAAAAAGTAAAAACCGACTTCAGAACCAAAATGCACTAAAAAGTCTTAAATAAACTCTTCACCATTGAAAGGAAAGGAATCCGTTTTAGGCAAACAATTTCTTTTTGGAGTCGGTGCCATCACTTTGACCATCAAGCATTAACTATCACAGCACCGACTCCAAAAAGAAATTGTTTGCCTAAAACGGATTCCTTTCCTTTTAATGGTGAAGAGTTTATTTAAGACTTTTTGGTGCATTTTGGTTCTGAAGTCGGTTTTTACTTTTTTTTATACTCCACAACGTGTTATCATAATATTATGAAACTGCTGTTAAATATTGGTATTGATTAAATATTGGTATTGGTTAAAGATTGGTATTCTTTTAGCTGTAAACATACATGGCAACCTTTATTATGTTGCACAGGTAACTTTTAGGGCAATAAAAGTGCTTACATACTCGTACATAGTAGATACGGAAACCTTTGTGCGTGAGTCTAACTCGCACTTGGCCGGTTTTTTTTTAAATATTTATTCGGCGATTACGAGAAACTCAACAGACAAATTTGCTCAGTCACAAGTTCCGCCGAAAATAATAATTTTGTGTCTGGTCATTTGAATCTTTATTCAAATGGGTTCGCTTTGTGGTTCAATTTTGGGTTTTAAACGAGTTAAGTAACAATTCTGCCGAGTCACGACCACAATAACTCCGGACTTAGCCCCAACCCGATATTAAAACAATTAAAGACACAAATGAGCGATGGGACGGTCACAAATAAACACAGAAGGCCCACAATAAGCATATTTGAAATGAGCATTACTTTTGGCTAAGTAGGTAAAAGTTTCCGACGAGTAAAGGTCGAAGCCCACTAATCAACCCGTTACAGTGACAGCACGGTATAAACTCGAAGCGTTCAGTATTATTTGTATGAAACTCCATACTTCAACGCATATCTATCAACTTCGTATCGTCACCACCACGGATCGAGACCCACTCGGGACCCACTCTCGACCGGCACCGCTGCGATGTAACGCGCTTACGGCGCCTCGCCCGCTGGTTGACGACTTCCACCCTGTCAAACGGGCTGTCCTACACAAGAAGAACTGTCATAAGTTGGAGCAAACATGATCGAGGCGAGGCGGTCGCGATCCGGCGCCGATCCCATCCGAGACGTTGATGTTCCTATTACGTAACGTGCTTCCATATGGTTGACGCCTGGTTGGTGCTGTTTCCATGCCGGGCGGGTAGGTTTGCTTCAACCTTAATGAAGCTTCTTGTTTGTGAAGGAGGATAGAATCTGGAACAAACCTATTACATTCTTAATTTTTATCTGTTGCATCTTTCAATTTGTGATCTTAACACTTCTTTTACAGTGTTTTGTTTACTTCTCTTTTCATTTTAATAAATTATCTTCGCAAAAATTCTAACAACAGACCTTTAATATTGTACTGTAGTATTTAGAATGACAAAAGTCTTTATTTAATTTTCGGCTTTTAATTTCTTGTACGTTAGTCGCTCTTCAAATATATTTACCACATAATATGAATACGTACTCTCTTGTTGGTAAATAAACGATTTTAACTATTCTATAACATTTACGGCTTCTATTGCCTATTGTTCTGTGCCTACAGAACAACAACAAACAACATACGCAAAAGCCGCTAACGTAAACCTACCCGATGGTCCACATTCCAGAACTATTATTGCTATTGTAATATCTGAAACTTAAGGTAAGGCTGGGATTACATGCGTGCCGAATCCTTAAACAATCAATTTAATAGTGCTTCGTTATCTTTAGAATTTCCAGACACTCCTACTATTAATCAGTATGTGTGTTGCGTTGTTTTCCTTCATTTAAGTAGGGAAATCGGGTAGATACGGTATATATTGAGAATTTCGTATTTGCATTTATTGCTCTCCATTTGACCATTTGATTTGAATCAAAAAAGATTTAGTCTAATTTCTTTGTAACAACACGCAAGGAAGTAATATTTTATCCCGTGTCAATGCGTGTGTTTTTTAAACTAGCAACTTGCAATCCAAATGGTCGTGCTGGCAAGTACATCAGAGCTGGAATTGTGTAAACCAATCGTATTCATTTGACAGTTCATAACGTACGATATGATCTGTCCAACCCTTTGTTCTTTGCCATTTGACAAACCATACCGTACGTTTTAGAACTGTCAAATGCATACGATTGCTTTACACAATCGCACTCCAGCTTGATGGTGTAAAAAAAAGAATGTCAACCTGATTGATCTGTGCGGATCGATGGTGTCAAATTTTCGATTTTGTGGACTATTTCAGTGTTGTGCATTGTTCCTAAATCTCGCGAAGGAAGGAGCAGCGACATCGGCGGCTGTGGAATTTGTGGTGCTATTTGTTTTGTGGACAAAACAAACGTCAGGCCCGGCAAGCATGCGGCCGCCACACAGAAAAAGGCTGAATTACAACTTGTCTAACAACACACAACAATTCACCTTTAGATATTAAAAAACTCGCTCACTGAGGGTTCCGTGCCAACTTTAACTGAATTAGGGAATCCACTGACCTACACTTAGCTAAAATACCACAATATTTTGTTGACAGCAAATATAACTTTGTTTTTCGTATTGTTTGTATGAAGAATAAAGTTATGTTAGCGGTTATTCAAAAGCTACTACCTCGATCCCGTCCAAACCAATTTACGTTGCAAGTATTTGTAAAGATCTACATCATATATATTTTACACTTAGTTCAGAAGTCAAAGGGGGGGGGGGGGAGCGAGCGTCTATCGTATACGTTTGATAAACTTTACATTTTTAGAGAAAATGGTAAAAGAAACCTCCACGTCATTTGAAAAAGTCTATCCATAGGCACGCAGAGGTTTGAAAACATTTTTTTTTTTTTGATTTAGTTTCATGTATGGGATTCGCCCTTAAATTAAATCATTTTTAGGGTTCCGTACCTCAAAAGGAAAAAACGGAACCCTTATAGGATCACTTTGTTGTCCGTCTGTCCGTCCGTCTGTCAAGACCCTTTTTCTCAGGAACGCGTGGAGGTATGAAGCTGAAATTTATATCAATTACTCAGGTCTACTGTCCCTTGAAGCTGTGAAAAAATCAACTTCTAAGCCAACGCAATCAAAAGATACAGCCGTTTATGCCGCTAATTTTCGACACTTGCAAGGGAATCAAAACCTACAGGGTGCTTCCCGTGAACTCAGAATCTTGAAATTTGGCACGAAGCAACGTCTTATAGCATAGATAAAGGAAAAATTGCGAAAACCATAAATTTTTAGTTACATCACATAATATTTTTTTTAATAATTTTAAACTTACTACCCATTTCCTCATAAACGCGTAGAGGTATTAAATTGAAATTCATACCAAATACTCAGGTCTATAATACCTTTAAGCTGTAACAAAATCAAATTTCTATGTCAACGCAATCAAAAGAAACAGCAATTTAAGCTGCATATTTTGAAACTCGCAAGTACTCGCAAAGGAATCAAAACCTAAAGGGTACTTCCAGTCGACCTAGAATCTTGAAATTTGGCATGAAGCAACGTTTTTTAGCACACATAAAGGAAACATTCCGAAAACCTTAAATTTTTAGTTACATTACAAAATATATATTTTTTAATAAATATAAACTTATTACTTTTTTCCTCATGAACGCGTAGAGCTATCAAGTTGAAATTCATATCAAATACTTAGATCTAATTGCCTTTAACCCGTGAAAAAAAAAAGTCAACGCAAAAACGCAAAAGTACAACCATTGATACCGATTGTCGTACTGAACGAACTTTGTAAAGCTTGCAGGTTTGTACGGAACCCTCGGTGCGCGAGTCCGACTCGCACTTGGCCGGTTTTTTTATTTTTTGTATGGGAATCGTAAAGCGGTTAACAGGATACGTCTTCCTACCAGACCTTCCTACTTTTCGGCAGTTTGAAAAAAAAACTCCATGTAAACCGTCCGTTCGCTTAATTACCAGGGAAAGACGGCGATAGTGGCGCCCTCTGGATTTATTGCCTCTCGATCACCGATATTGGATAGAAACAGATCAATCGCAGCGAGCCGACTCCGCCGGTAAGGCTTTTACACTTAGCGATGTATACAATGAGCATAATAATATGTTACGTTTTTTGATAAATAGCCCATAACACAACTGCAATACCTTATTGTTTACTTGGGCATCGGTGCTTCTACGTGTGTTGACTTACGAGCGAGATACAGATTGATCTGATACAGGCCTGGGCGATTTAATTATTTACCACTGATAACGATGTATGGCATCTGTAAAAGTTTGCGAAGAGAGTAATTGTGCATTTATATTTCAAATATTAATTACGAAACGACTGTGAGAAAACAGTTAACTCTCATCTTGTTACTTTGATAAAATGTATGCTGACTCGACTGGCTGAAATTCTATCTGTAGTTGTGGCGTAATTGTAAAATCTAAATCATTTTCTGAAAGGTTATGTGTGCTAATGTAAAAGCAAGTTACCACGAACATACTTCAAAGGCAAAAACACCGTCGTTATTGTCGTCGTCATCGTCTTTCAAACCTCTGATATGAGCATACTCTTGTACGGAGCTGAAACCTTGGCATCGCATGCGAGGGTCGAATGCCGTGTCAGCGCTTCTTCTTCTTCAGCCGTTTTCGCATTGCTTATACTCGTATAGCCACGAAAAGCGATGTTCATACATTGCCATAAAAAGTCTGAAATAGGCGAAGGCCATTGATGATTGCGCTAAATAGAAAGTGTACCATGTTATCCAAGAAAACCATTTTTAACCTTTTATATTTAGGAAGTGACAATAACACACAATTGCATTTGTTTTTATTTTGTTTGTTAAAGTTAGAGTTGTTACGTTTCATCTATTGCTTTTGCACATCAATCTCACAGCGGCGGTCTTAATTACACACGATTTACGATCTCTTGAAATCCCTTTGTGTAAATGCTTGGACCCAAAGCAGGTCCTGTTCAATATTCATCGTGCACTTGGATCTAAAGGCTTTCAAGATTCGGGTTATTGGGACCGGCTGATTAATTCGGTAATCTACCCGGATTAGCGACAGGTAACAATACACTCTGCTTGTGTACGGCCTAAGGATTGCGATCTCAGGGTGCGATTATTCGTCTATTATACTTAATTGCCATACATTGTTAAAACACTTTGAGGATCAGAAAAGAAACATACACTACACGTCACACTAATACATATTCATCATTGTCGCTGTAGGGTCGTGATATGCGGTCTTTCAAAACACTTCGACCAACTCACAATTTCCCGTATATTATAATTTCTGTGGTCCTTTGGCAATATCTACTTTACTCTATTACAGTTCGATTTAAATTTTACTCTTTTCAATGGTTTATTTTATTTCATTTTTAGTCTATTCAGTTTTTTTTCTTACTCCGAGTGCAAAATCCTCCCATTTACTCTACAAGTGGCTCTTAGATCTGCTGGTTTACAATAAATTACAACCAGCCAATGGTTTAAAAAAATTCACCAGTGTTTAGAGTCTGTTAGCTAGTTGGCTGATCTTATGAATTGCAGATTAAATAATTTTGATTGCGTGAACACCTTGTTGCATTATAACAAAGGTAACCCATATACGGTTATATCTCCTTCAAAAATAAATGTCCTTTGTGCCCTTATAATATGTTCGTTTTAGAATCTTACAAAGGAAATTGAGATCCTATATAATTATCATAAACCTGTTATACGAAAGATTTGATGTAATCCTACGTACGCAGGATATGGAGTGGTCACATAACTCGAGATTGTCTCAGGTGTTCGTACGGCGAAGGGTCTACGTAGCTGTTGTAAGAGATTTATTGCAGATTGTTTAAATCATATTGAATGAGCTTTTGATTCGTAGGTCATTACTTATGAGATAAAATTTAACACTTTTTTAATATAGCTTAGCAGTAATGGTAAAGTTATTGACTTGATTGAAAGGTACTAAGATATTATTATTGTACAGATCCATGAATAAATGCGGTCTATATTTTTTTTTCATTTAACTTTAACTCCGCGTCTCAAAATTGCTATTAGAACCCCGGGTACAGTATTTTTTCAACTTCAATATCGAGTCCCAGCCGCTTAGACCTAAATAAATATCAATGCGGCCGCCCTTGTGTTGTTTTGTTGCGTTTCGATATTGCTTTGTGGCGGTCATAGGGAATAATTGTCTTCCATATAACATTTTTCATTCTAATAATGGAAGTATGCTTTTTACCATTGTTATCGTCAACGTAGATTGGCTCGAGAAAGGTACATGAAAAGGGTAACTAACTACTTTTTGAAAATAGATATCATTTCGACAGCGTTTTTGTAAACATTGTTTTTGTCCTAATCCAGATATCTGCAGAAGCGAAAGTATGGAAATACGTTTTAAAGGAAAGACGATCAAAGAAATGGATGGTGATCAAAATAATGTTTCATTATAACGCTCCTTGGGGTCTACTCTTGACGAGGATATTCTAACTTATTTCTGATCTATCATGCGTATTTCTGCTATAACATTTTGATGACTGACAGGGATAGCTAGAATAACTGGGGATGGGGTTCAAAACTTTAGTCAGCCGCATGGTTGTCCCACAGATGAACGAAGCGGTGCGAGGCAACCTTGACCTTGATGCCTTGCCGTCACCGATAGGTACAGGCACCACTGGAACGACGGGGTGCAAGCGAAAAGTAATCCTTCGTCGCCTAAAAAAAGCCTTATAAAAATTCATAAGGCTTTTTGCATTGCCTACCTTGTCAATTTGAGCATTAAAGTCCATCGTTCTTTGGAATTATTAGTAAATTATGATTGAAAAGTGTGTAAAACGCTACTTTTCTGTTTTTATATCCGTGTATCGTACATTTATTACGAAGCAAACTCTATTTCTGATACCCATGGTATCATCGAATATCCGCCGTTGGACAGTAGGACCTCTGGCTTCAACTAAAATTTGAGGTTTAGCCGCTTAACGCCACTCTCCGATGGCGTTGTTCTTCGCCCGAATTGAAATCATTAATACATATAAATCGGGTATTTAAGATCTTATTTTGGCAATTAGTTTATTTAGAGATGTCTGAGAGTGATGACTGGAAATGCAGCAGCTTGATAGAGATTAATCGATCCCGAGGACCACGACATAGTCAAATCAAAATATTTGCCAGCACAACAATTCCTGGAAAATCTGATAATTGAAGGTATAATATTAAGCATACTTGACGAAAACACGGCCGTCTGTCTGATGTCGTAGTATATATACATTATTACGTGCAATTTAAACTAGAATCAACAAATTTGATGATTGAGGTTACTTGCGTCAAGATGACCTGAGATATTAAAAGTTGCGGCAAATCTACCTACCCGGTACGGTAACAGCACCATCCAGGCGTCAACCATACGGAAGTACGTAACGTAAAGGGAACAGCAACACCTCGAATGGGATCGGCACCGGATAGCGAACGCCTCGCCTTGGATCGTGTTTTCTACAACTTATGACAATTCTTCTTGTGAATGACAGCCCGTTTGACAGGGTGGACGGATAGTCGTCAACCAGCAGGCGACGCGCCGTAAGCGCGTTACAAGGCATGCGCCGCTGGTCAAGAGTGGGTCCCGAGTTGATCTCGATCCGAGATTGGGGATGTTACGAAGTTGATAGATGTGCGTTGAAGTATGGAGATTCATACAAATAATACTAAACGCCTCGAGTTGATATGGTGCTGTCACTATTATATTTTCTGTGCTGTCACCGTGACAGGTTGATTAGTGGGCTTGGACCTTAATAGGATAATGTCCCGGACATTATTCCAATGAATATTATTTTGATTTCCATAGGAGTGATTAAAAAAAAGACAACTGAATATTGTGAGTAGCTACATCTATAGGTATATTTCGCGCATAGAAAAAATGAATAAGGTTAGAATGGTTTTGATCGTTCGTTTGTATGGGAACCTCTGTCGCCGCTGGGAGTTACCGCGCTGTTGCTGCAGTGATAAAAGTACCAATCAATGAATTAACGCACCAATATCACAAACCAATTACAATTTCCGCTAGGAGCTCTGTGATTGGTGTAATTTGTACTTGAAACCAACTACCAATCACAGAGCTTCTAGCGGTGAAACCTCCAATCATCATTCAGATACGTTCGTTCTTTTATGTCAAAATACTAGTGATGTGGTAAAGGTCGATTATTATAAATTCAATTACCGATGTAATGTTGTTTCTCTTTATGAATAAACATGTAGGATTTAAGTTTGAAATAATTATTAATGATATTGATAATTTAACAGCTCATTTGATCGCAACAAAGGGTACTACTATTGCCTTTCGGTAAAAACAATAGAAGAAAAAAATGAGTTGCTAAACGTTACTTGAAATGGAGTAACTTATACCTTTAAACATTAGTTTTTATTTATTTATATTCGGTTTACAGACATGATACAGTCATCACATACTATAATTATTACAATACACAAAAAAGACTGGACCGTAGTCCATAAAATAGTTCTTTTAGTAGAATTGAATCATTCTTTGTATTAAGAATAAGTAATATTACTTATATACGACAACTAGATTCCAATGTAAAGAAAAATGTTTAAAGGTATAAAAGCATAAAGGCCATGGTCTACATTATTCAGGTATTATATCTTACCATGCTATTTATTCATTTGTATTCTTAGCTAATGCCATAAAACCGAAGAGTTTGTATGTGTTTAATCGCGCTAATCTCAGGAATTACTGGACCAATTAAAAAAAAGATTTTGTGTTGGATGTCTAATTTATCGAGAAAGACTTTAGGCTTGAACTTTACGCAGGGACGGAAGGGGAGAGAACAAACTCAAATCGAAAATAGTTAAGATTACAATTAAAAAAATACAATATATCTATACACGTATGGTTGACCGGTATAGAATGCTTTTGGCATTAAGTATGCCACATGTGCAATGTTATGTTTCGTGCATGTGCAAGTTTTCAATAAATAAATATAACCGTAGTTAGTATGGTGGTTAAGTTAAAGAAATGTACAGCTGCATGATACAACAGTTAACCTCGCAGTGCTTTTGTTCGCATTTAAATCACATCACCAAAGGGGCTTTGCAGAGGTTTGTTAAATTACAAAATTATACACAAACTCACAATAGGTGTATAGCTGACTACAAATAACTCTTGCAAAAATATTTGTATGCAGGGTTATTGATAATATGACCGGATCCTTTTAAGAGTTGATGGGGGAGCTCATTTGGGACAATCTTGATCCCAGAATATACTTTCCAAAGTTCAACCATTTTTAAGGAAATTTTCTTTTTAAGTTTTTGTAGGAAAACGAGATTTCGAAATTATGATAAAATTAATACCGAATGCTTTTAGATGCTGTAAGAAAATATCAACCGATACTAGCTTAACGTGCAGCATGAAGCACGGAGATGCTCGTTGTTTAGGTCACTTAAATATGGTCGGTATGTTCACTCATTAAAACACGATCGCGTCGTAAGTTGTTTAACTTCAGTGTCACTGCCGAAGGGAGTAGATTGTTGACAGTAAACCAATGTAGAACTTGTGAAAGAGTATTGAACACATATCGATTTTAAACTGTGAATTATACAAAACAAATAAATAGACCAAACGATAAATTAAAATCGAAGATAATAACAGCGAAAGTAGAAAAAGTTGAGGATTAAGCAGTGCGTTTTTGCCGAGTTATATTTTTATTTCAGGAATGCGTTATTTTGGTAGCACGAATTAGAATATAATATTTTTTTTTTAAATAGCTCTAGTAGTTCCTGAGATAAGCGCGTTCCAACGTATGTACTCTTCAACTTTATTGTATTTATTTTATCATTATTATGTTTCAAATAATTAATAAACAAAACTTATTTTTATCTTTTAATACATCAGTAGGGAAATTACCATTTATCGATAATTTTACTGTGCTGTGAGCTACATCCCTAGTGATGCGTATACAAGCGAACAAAGCAAATTGGACGCGATACATTGCGTGCTAAGATAGCAGATTCGTTAAAAATATGCGTGGACAGTCATCAATGAATATTTTTTTTGAACTTAGTGCAAGAAAACCGCTATCATTTGAAATATCATAATTAAAAAGTGATTTTTGCAAATAATGTCGAAATAACTACGTATTATTACTCACCGGTGAAAAAATACACTTTCTCTCTCATTTTTTATGACCTGGCTTCACGTTCTTCAAGTAATTATAGCAAAAGACGGCATTTTTGACAAAAACATAATGCAACGCTCTTGTCACGCGACTGAAGTAGCTACGGCTCAATGCAGGCATATGCCTACAATTAAGCTCGCTGCCGCACTGACCGGGGCCATTCTAACCTTATTCATTTTTTCTATGATTTCGCGTGATTCCCATTGATTATTAATTTTCGAATTCCGTTTGTTATAGGGCCCCTGAATTCCTTTATATGAACGAACAGTTTCGAAATACATTTTCGTTTGATCTGTTTCACTGTTATAGCGTTATTAATTTATAAACTTCGGCAAACTTTTATCCCGAACAACTAATTAATTGCCTAAGCGTTAGCCGCAGAATTCGTTGGAACTTATCATAATCATTTATTGTTGGAAGCTAGCTTTATATTAGTTAAAGAAATAGCGCTTTGTACAATGCAAAGAAATATGTATGTTTTTACACTCAGAACTGTTCATTGACTGTAACAAAGAACTTCAAATGTGATCTTTAATAAAACGGTTAGCAAAACTAAAAATACAGGGTTACGAATTGAATTCCATATCAATGTAAGCTGCAAAATCACTTGTGTTATGGGAAATAGCAGCAAAGAGCATTAAAAAAAAATGCTACGTTAACTAGAAAAAAAAAACGGAATCTCGGAGATAATCATACCAAGGCAGGCATCTAAGCCACAGCATTGCGTCATTTTTTTAAATTATAAAATTTTGATTATTAAAATCTTCTTTTTCAAGCATTATCTTGCCCCTAAAACATTTTTTTATTTTCCTCCAATGGCATCACAAAGATAAATAATGTCACGTAAAGTTCATGAAATAGTAACACTTATACAAGTTCTGGTAACAAGGGTAGCCGCCAATATCGGAGACGCGGAATGCTGTAATACCGGCGACCCTACTCAGATTCGATTCCAGTTTTGCGTAACAGATGTCAATTTCATAAGATTATTTACCTATTTTATTTTGAATTCGGGACGGCTAGTATTTTTTCTCTGGTAATATAATTTGCTAGCTTTTATTGCGGATTCGATTTAAAGTTACGGATTTTATTGTATTTATGTAACTTAAGTTTGTTATTAAAAATAAAATGTTAATGTTTATGTTTATGTATGTAGTGTACGGCATTTAAAAATATAGCTTTTTCCCAGCTTGTGCGCGCATTCGCGCCAAAAGTGTAACATGCATCTTCTGTCTCTCTCTTGCGTCGTAAAATGGCGTCGCGTGTTGATCTCTAAGAAATAAATGATTTACAAAAGTAACCCGTGTTTACCTGAGCTCCCTTTTAGTAGGTTTATTTGAATAAGTATTTGTACTTCGTTTTGTTTGTGCAATAAATTGTATTTATAAATACACAAATAAAATTTTGTTTGATGAGAGAATCATGAGTTGAAGAGATGGTTGAAAAGTAGGTCATTTTATTATAGATGAGTGTTCTTGAGGTAAGGTCTTTGCCCAGCAGTGGGACGTTACAGGCTAACTTTACTTTTTTTTTAAATAAAATATTTTAAACCTCTCATCAAGTACCTACCAAAATTGATAAAGAATCTTAAATTAGTATTGGGCCTGAGTTCCTTTATAAATTGAGAATGAAATCATCAGTACTGGCGAGTTAATTGAACTCGCACATGACGTCACAAATTATTTCGAATTCACGATTCGAATCATAAGGTGCATCAAAAAGCGGGCTCTTCGGTGCTGACGATAAGCTTTGGTTCACGTTTTGCATAATGCCTTTCACATAACCCATTGTATGGGCTTGCGATGAGAAGAAAAGTATCTTATAAGTACGTACTTCTCTGTTATGGAAACCTTTGTGTAGATGATATTATCGAAAAAACGTTGGAAAATTAATGATGGAGTATGAAGTTACTTTGCACGTTTGTGTTGGGTAACAAAAACTACATTATCCGTTGTTACTACTACATCGAAGCAATGCGTAAATACATAAAATACTACTCCTAATATAATTGTTGATTTCGCGTAAGAAGATCGCTGAAACGTTTTTATTTTGTCAACATAAGATAAGATTGAATTCATCGTTTTACTACTCAGAACAGATTATTGTCACATACAATTTTATTTTTTTATTCAGTATTTTTTTGTTATAATATGCGTAAGTATATTTAAGTCAAAACCAAAGCAAGAAGATCAAATAATTAATCCTAAGGGTAGAGACATAAAGATCTGATTTCAAATAACCAATTTCCACAATATACGAGCGCATATTTTATATTCAGAAACAGAACGAATTTTAAGTAAATTGTGTCAAAACCCTTTTTCCGTGTGAGTGTTCATAAAAATACCACAAAATTTTCGTCATGCCAGGGCTGGCGAATCATCTTCTTATTATTTTTACTGTGGTGCAATTATAATGCATAGACAACAGCACGTCAAAGAAACACTGCGGTATCTTATTAAGTTGTAATAAGGGTTAGTTCGAAATAAAAGTGGGTAACCTGATGTGCTGGTAGTTCACACATCCCAGAAACCAAAACTTGACGAGATACGAATGTGTATGTATTTTTTTAAATAAATAATTTAACAACATAACGAAAATAAGTGTATTCTGTATTATAATAGTACATTATGATACAAGTGTGCTAAGTTGACCATTATATACAAGGCGATATTGTGGGCGCACGAGCGAAAGCGAGTGCGCCATAAGAAAGCCGCGTATATAATGGTCACAGGCACACGTGTTTCATACGACGTTTTTCAACACACTTGCCATTAATCCAAACTTCGTCACACCACAGCCGCCAACTATTTACGAAAAATGGCGCGTTGTTTTTTTTTTCTTGCCGCGAAACTGATGCGCGCGCAAGGTTAAGGCGCGAACTAGATCGGCCAACAGCCAAGATTAAAAATGTAATAATTCGTTATTTAAAACACAAATTATAGAACATTTTAAATGAATTTGAGTTATTTTAAGTAATAAAGCTGGATTTACCATTTATTGAAATAAATATGTACATACTGTTATTTTTCGCATAAATACTGTTTGTTGTGTAAGTTATAACCCGACTTAATTATATCGCTTCATCTTCTTACTTACTACTTGGTACTAGGGTACAAATGTAAATTGGTCGGGCTAATAAACAAAAGGCACTAGTGCAATAATATACAGAAAAAGCACGCGTGTTTAATATCTAGGATTATGAGCCAAAAATCGGTGGAATAAAAACGTCATTTTGAGCAAGTGTGTTGAAAATAGTATTTATTTACTTGTCCAATAAAGTTTCAGGCATTTTGCGGCCTACGCAACCCTGATATACTTAACAAAAATTTCTGGCCAAAAGGGTAAATTTAATTAGTTCGGAGGTCTATTAAAAATTAGGAACAGCTGACGTCACGGTCCCGTTGGGCTCCGTCCCGACGTAAACTGGGCTCTCATGCCAGAATATTTGCGAGTACCTATTTGTTCCTTGGCAGTAAAGTTTAAAACCTCGCCACAGACTGTCCGCTAATCAAATATCAAATTAATCTGCCAGTAAGCAGTCGTATATATCATGTAAAAATGAAACGACGAACTTTGTCCGTAGAAATATTTAATCAATACAGCCGATCTCTTTTCAAATTTAACAACAAAAGAACACATTCAAGAAACAAACTACATAATTCAAATCAAAAAGTTTTTCATCTCTAAATTGATTTATTAAACCGCAGCCATATCCAGTTAAGGAAGACCTTCAATTTAATTGCTGTAGTCGAATTCCCATTAGAGACTCATGACGAATCCGTACAAAAGAGGCTCAAATTACGCTGGATTGCAATAATTCAATATTCGTAACAAGGATGTGTCAAGAGCAGCTTTGTATACGGATTCAGATATTTCATCTACTCCTCTTTTTATAGTTAATAATTTAATTTTGATAGTCTCACATCGACGATGTAATTTAATAATAATACAAATGAGACATGGTATATTGAGAAAATAGGAAACAGACTAGTATAATTTTAAAACCTTTCAAAGAAAATAATTTAATTACATGTGCTGTTCAACCTTCACAAAATTATGTAATAAGTAAAATCATAACTCATCGATCACTAAGAATAACAACGAATATAAAACAATGCCAAAAAATTGAGAAAAAACACAACACAACTGAGGTTGTGTTTAGTGAATATGTACTGAGGTACATATTCACAAAAAAATATTAACACATCAACAGTTAGTGAACAATATATCACATGTTACGAAAAGAACGCTAAATTTCAAATATTTACCCGACTTCAAAAAAGGAGGAGGTTATCAATTCGACTGTATGTTTTTTTTGTATGTATATTACCTCATATCTCAGTCGTTTGTCGACCGATTCGAAAATTTTTTTCGCCTACTTAGAGGGTGTACCTTCTAGTTGGTCCAATTTTTTCCATTTTGGGATCTTGGTGTAATCGAGAATTTTAAAGGCACGTATAGTGTTTCTTTACTAGAATCTTAATGTTGACGTGTTGTTACGTCTGATAGTCAACATCTTGTGGGGCTAAGCTAATGGTGGAACTCCTTAACGCTTAGGAGTTCAGTAAATTTAATAACGAAACTTATGATAGGTAATTTGTAGCCTCTTAAAAAATATAATCATAAGGTGCAACTCCCCCCCCCCCCCAAACTGCACCAAAATGCACTAAAAAGTCTTAAATAAACTCTTGACCATTGACAGGAAAGGAATCCGTTTTAGGCAAACAATTTCTTTTTGGAGTCGGTGCCATCACTTTGACCATCATGCATCAACTATCACAGCACCGACATTTAGTGAACATTCTATCACATGTTAAGAAAATAACGCTAAATTTCAAATATTTACCATTTAATTCTACAATGATACGTGAGAAAAATATATGTTTGTCGAGCGAATGCCGGAGCTTCGACAAGCTTGCAAAATCACCCTAATCAGTGTCGTAATTTTCAAATAAATAGCTGCTATCGTTTATTCGAACTGGTATTTATAACAGTTACATTTAAATTTATTTCCTGGCAACACCGATATATTTTGGAGGGGAGTTTTGTATTCGGGGAGAGCGCGGAGTCCGGCAGTGCAGTTGGTTTGCGGCATCAAGTTGAAGAGGTTGTATCTAAAGTTGTACCCAGTTCGAAGAATAAAAGTATTGAAAAAGTCTCAGTGTTATAATTTCATCACAAGTCAGAAGTGGTGCTGTCTCACGAGCTATGTCCGAGAGAAACTGTAAGTAGTTTTTATTATTCTTAAAGTGATTATAACGCTTCTCAGATATTAATTAACTGTTTTTGGTCGGGGCTACTCTCCGATAAAATAGGTGCAGCATTTGGCTCATCCATAACCATCAGATTAGACTGTTTCATTTTGAACATTGTATTTAAATATTAGGTTTAGAAGAACTTGAAATAACCTTACATTATTCTCATTAACCTCTGAAGCGTGTGTGAACGAGACACGATAGATATTTTATTGTTATGCCTGCAATTGCTTGGATATTGAAAAGTTAATTGCCATCAGAATTTCAACAGATTCATTTTATTTAAAGGTTATATGACCTTCAATAAAGTTATGAGAAGTTCTGTTGTCATGTGATATTAGTATTTGTTTAAAATGAAATTATTTGAAGGCCATGAAGCCATGTAGCCATGTATGAAATGAAATGAAATGAAATGAAATGAAATGAAATTTATTAATTTGCCTAAAACACGGTTTTACAAAGGTGACCTTAAAATTCAATGTAGGTACTCATGTTTTACCATTGTGTGGCATGCAAATTTTCTGAAATTGTTTATACACCAACAGAATCCGATTTACATACTAAATAAAGGTTTATGTTATGCTATCATAATAATACATCTAAATTATTACAAATTCATCATCATTTACTGTATCTAAATTATCACAAATTAATTATAATTAATAAACACAATGTCGAAAATATATATACATTTAAGATTTATGTCAGTCTATCAATACTACTTAAACGTCAAAACATAGGTGGTCAAAATCTAGTATTAAAAATGTCAGTAATCTTATAGAAATTTTTATTTCTAAGCCACTCTATTAGTTTTCGTCTAAATAGATTATTCGGCAATGTAATTATGTCTTTTGGGATGGCATTAAAAATCTTGACACACATCACGTTACATTGTCTTTGATAGTGAACCAATTTTGGATTATTTGTATACACTATTCGATTCTTATCTCTTAGATTTCTATTGTGCATGTGTATTCTTTTCTGAAAAAGGTGGAGATTATATTTCACAAATGTTGCTACCTCAAAAATGTACATGCACGGCAAGGGCAATATTTGCAACGTTTTAAAGATTTTCTTACAGGACTGCCGGGGAGAGAGCCCGCAAATCGCTCTTAAACATTTTTTCTGTATTTTAAATAGGTCAACCGAATCAGTAGAATTTCCCCAAACTAAAAGTCCATACCTCATTAGCGAAGCGACATAACCATGATACGCTGCGAGTGAAGTCTGTAGAGCAGACGTGTAACGTAGTCTCCTCAAGACGAAAACATATCTATTTAATTTAGTCTTTAATGTATCTATTTGTTGCTTCCAGTTACACTGATCGTCAATTTCTATACCTAAAAACTTTGTATGATCAACTTCTTGAATCGTCAGTCCATTGTATTGAATATTAAGGTTCATTTTTATATGTCTATTTGTACCGAATTGTATAAATTTAGTTTTATTAAGATTAACAGTCAAATTATTTTTATCAAGCCATGTTATTATTTTGTTAATTGTGTTATTTATGTCCGTTTCATACAGCAATTTATTAGTTTTACAAGGTATGATTACTGAAACGTCGTCAGCAAATAAAATGCATTTGTGACTGGTTGCTTCAGGAAGGTCGTTTATGTAAAGCAGGAATAGTAACGGACCAAGAGTACTTCCTTGCGGAACACCGCAAGAATTTATTAAAAATTTTGATCTACTATAACTCATACATTTATTTTCATCAACATTTGCAATTTCTACAGCTTGTTTCCTGTTGTGTAAGTAAGAAGCCAGCCAATTATATGCTAGGCCTCTTATTCCCATATTTTCAAGTTTGGCCAGCAGTAACTTATGACAAACAAAATCAAAAGCGCGTGTCATGTCAAAGAAGACAGCTGTTGTTGGAATTTGTGAGTTTATATTTTCGTTTATTTCTCGAATTAAATGGAACATTGCCTGCGTTGTAGATTTTTTTGATTGAAATCCAAACTGTTCTTTTTTTAATAAATCAAACTTTGTGATGTAATCGAAAAGTCTGGCTTTCATCGCCTTTTCAAATATTTTTGAAAAAATTGGAACCAGTGTTATTGGGCGGTAATTTTCGAGTGACGATTTATCACCTTTTTTGAAAAGAGGTTTAACAATCGAGAGTTTTAGTAGATCTGGAAAGATCCCCGTCTCTAATGATCGATTTATCAGGTACGTGAGTGGTATAATCAACTCATCAGCGCAATGCTTTATGACGTTGGTAGAAATGCCGTCATAGCCAGTAGCATTGGTGTTATTTAAAGATTTAATTATATTTTTTACGTCATTGGGTAGAAACGGCTCTAGAAATATGCTATTTATAAGACGGCAATTATTTGTATTTTTTAGTGACTTTCCATTACCTTGATTTGTCAGATTGATCAAATATTCATTAAATAATTCTGCTATACATAGTGGATCTTTTATAGTTACACTGTTAAATATAATTTTTTCAATAATTTTATCACTATCAATAGTATTTGTTTCATTTTTAACAATTTTCCACGTTGTCCGACATTTATTTTTAGCTTTGCTTATTAATTTATCGTTATAAATTTTTTGTGATGTACGAAGACATTTCCTTAAATGTTTAGAATAAATCCTATAATGTCTTTTTTTTGTTACAGATTTAGATTTATAGTAATCGTACCTTAGTTTTCTTTTTGTTGCACAACTTTTTATCAAGCCTTTTGTTATCCAAGGAGGTTTCTTATATTTACATGAAATTTTATTTTTTTTCATTGGAAAGCATAGGTCATACAGTTCCTTAAAAGCAGTGTGGAATAAAAGCATAGACTTGTTTACGTCTGACTCACTTAAGACATCTGAAAAGGATAGACACTTTAAGTGATTCTGAAATTTATTTAAGTTTTCCCTGTTATAATCTCTGACCATCACAAAATACTGAACCAATTTTTCACATTGATCCTCAACTGGCACGTACAACATTTGCGCCGTATTGTGGTCAGACAAGTGCAAATGATGCAGCTCGGTAAAGGCCTCGTCAAAATTACTCACTAAATGGTCAATGCAAGTGTTTTGTCTAGTTGGTTCTGAAATATGTAATATAAGATTATAATTTTTAGCAATGTCCATTAAGCGACTTGCACCATTTGGCAGGTCAGCCTTCAAAGTGTTAATATTAAAATCCCCCGCCAGAACAATTCGTGCTTTAGGATTCCCAGCATATTTATGCAGGATTACCTCCAACTTTGACAGAAAAACCTTAACTTTAGAGTCCGGAGTTCTATATAAACAAAGAATTTTGATATTGTGACCAGGGAGTGTAATTCCACAACATTTGAAATATTTGTCTTCAGAAAATTGCTTTGTGTCGTTTAGCTCATCAAAATGAAGTCCCCTCCTTACCAAAATACACACTCCACCCCTACCTTTACCGCTTTTCCTACAATAGGTTGATGCAACATTATACCCAGTCACGCTTAGGCAGCTTTCACTACCAATTTTAATAAAAGTCTCAGACAAGCAAATTACGTCAGGTCTTTTATTTTTCGTAGTAAGCTCTGCGATAGCAACTTCAAACACATCCCGTTTAGAAATAAACCCCCCTAAATTTTGATGTATTAACTTGATATAATGTTGCATGTTAGGCACGAAAAAACTCAGCATTGTCGCTTGGACTTTCTGCTGCAGTGTAAGGACTTCTAGTCTGGTTTGTCAATATTGGTTCAATATCATACCTATCATTGTATTGGGAGATTTTCATTATTAAATCATTTAAATCAGAAAAAATAATTTTAAAACCTTGATTTTTTAAAAGTCCTCTGATACCAAAAAACATTTCTGATGTATATGGAATGTGCTTGTTTGAATCGAGGATATATGCGTATTCAAACTTGGCATTATCCAAATACAGCAAACTATTAAACATTTCAATTCGTCTATTATATAAATTCATGTGTTTCGAATATCTAAATGTTGGTAAACAAATTATTACATTTGTATGCAGTACCTCCTGAAAAGTTTCTCTGATACAGTCTATTAAGTCGCTATAGTTGACAGTTTCCGTAAAATCGGCATCGCCTATAAACAGAATACAATAATCACGATTCGTAAAATCATCCAATTTTCTCTCAAGGCCACACAAAAGCTTCTTGAGACCAGCTTTGGGTGTCTTATAATGACAGATTTCAGTGTAAGACAGGTTGTTTTCCGCCATTTGTAGTATCTTGCCGTTTATATTGCTAATTATGCACAGTTTCCTAGGTTCACTAGGCGCCAAATGTGTGCTGCGTAGAAAAATAATAGCCATGTAGGTGTGCTATTAAAATATAACCATGTGAAGTGATCTTGGTTTTTATTTGAAGTGAATCTGAAGGCCGTGTAGCCATGTAGGTGTGCTGTGTGCAAAAGAAGTAGCCATGTAGGTGTGCTGTGTGCAAAAGAAGTAGCCATGTAGGTGTGCTGTGTGCAAAAGAAGTAGCCATGTAGGTGTGCTGTGTGCAAAAGAAGTAGCCATGTAGGTGAGCTGTAAAAATATAGTCATCCGAATTGATAATGATAGCTGTGCCAAATTAATGTAACTTATAGTCGTAAATGTATGCTATTAGCATAAAAAGTAATATAATGTATAAGTGAACTCAGTTTTAGTTTCATTGCTAGATAAGTTTAAAGGTTTTGTTTTGTGCTATGACCCTGACGAGAATAATTTGCTTTAGACTGATTAAGTGTCAGTTTGTACTTTAATATGAGTTGCTTTCGTAGCTAAGTGTGATACCTGGTTGTTTTCTTTGTCTGGGATTAGTTAAGTGTGCTATGACCCTGACGCGAATAATTTCCCTTAGACTAATTAAGTGTGCCAGTTTGCACTTTAATATAAAATGATTTCGTAGCTAATTATGCTACTTTACTGTTTTCTTTGTTAGAGAATAGTTAAGTGCGCTATGACCCTGACGAGAGTAATTTGCCTTAGACTGATTATGTGTGTCAGTTTGTACTTTAATATGAATTGCTTTCATAGCTATGTATGATACATGGTTGTTTTCGTTGTCTGGGAATAGTTAAGTGTACTATGACCCTGACGATAATGATTTGCCTAAGACTGATTAAGTTTGTCAGTTTGTACTTTAATATGAATTGATTTTGTAGCTAAGTATGCTACCTAGTTGTTTTATTTGTCGGGGAATAGTTAAGTGTGCTATGACCCTGACAAGAATAGTTTGCCCTTGACTGATAAATTGTCAGTTTCTACTTTCATATGAATTGATTTCGTCACTAAGTATCCCAACTGGTTATTTTCTTCCTCACTGGATAGTTTTATCCCTATCGAATAATTTGCCTTCATACTGATAAGTGTGTCAATGTCAGACTGATTAAGATGTACTTCGATATGAATTAATTTTGTAACTAAGTACGCTACTTCATTTTTTTCCATACCGAGAAATAGTTAAGTGGGCTATGACCCTAATAGGAATTATTTGCTTTAGAGTGATTAAATGTCACTGTCAGACTGATAGTCACCGACAACTTTTATATGGATTGGTTTTGTAACTAAATATGCCGAGTGGTTGTTTTTTTTCGTCGGGGAATTGTTAAGTTTATTACTTTTATATGGACTGATTTTGTAGCTAAGTGTGCAAATTGACAGGTTCCTTGTCAGATGATAGTTAAGTGTGATATTTCTCTGACGGAGGCAACTGTGGCTGATTATATGTCCGTTTGTACTCTAGTATGAACTGAGTTTGCCACGCGGTTATTCTCTTAATGACATAGTTTTTTTGATACAGTGATATAAGTTAATAGTAAACTTACAAGTGGCTAACATAGCTAGATAATAATCTTGATGCTAGGCAAAGTTATAATGGTGATGAAATTTTGAGTGCTATATTAATTACCTACCATAAATGAAAGATCTTTTTATATGTAAAAGTTAAATAAAATATGCAATTTTTCATAAATATTACCTTATGCCCTTGTGCTAATTTTTTCATAATTGCTTTTATTTTACTTCTTAAAAACCCTTGAGAAAAACATTTACTCATAACTTCGAATTCATAATTGAAATTTTCTGGTTCAAAATTAATATTCTATTAAAGAATAAATGTTTTCTGCCTACTTGATTAAATTCAAATCATTTACTAGCGAAAATGTGTTAAAATATAAAATGCTAGTTAAAAGCACAGGTTCACAGGTTTTTACAAAAAGCAATGCAAGGCGTGAAAACTTTATTTAAATGCCATACAATATTTTGTCCCGTAGCGAAATCTAATTTATCAATACATGACAAAGTTTTTCATATTTTATTATTATAAATTATAAGTGTATTATTATTAATTTCTACTAAGTTATGAAGACTAATGATTATACAATAAAGGCATCTGATGAATCCTAATGATTTTGTCTCATGCGATCTGATGAGTCTGCATCACACGCGATGTCGCGCATGAGCTCGAAAGAAGCAAAGACCCCACGGTGAACGATGGAGGATGTCACTAAGAGGCAGAGCCGAGAAGGAAGACGTGTAGCTGGCTGGACCCACTCAAAGCTCCAAATTATACCCTAATACAGCTTTGGGGCAATTTTGGGGGTACCTAATGCTGAGCAGCACAAGAAACTGTCACTGTTTTCAATGCCTCTTTTCAAGGAGTTGACTATGTTGTAGTAGGTATTCAATTTAAGTCGGTACATTTTATTAGCCTTGAAATAATTTTCTGCGTTATAATACACTTTTGTAATGACCTACCCTCTTGAGGGTTTCCTCTTTGTAACAATTGTTTTAAGTGTAGTATTGGTAAGTCTATAAAATATTCTGATGATTCATAAAATAAAAAAATCATTTCCCCATGAAATAATCAATCAAATAATCCCAAAGAGCAATATTAAGCAGCTAGTATAGCTGGAGTTTAATTTTTCTAAAGACATTCTTATGAATAGGCTGTTTGCCTAAGCTTTTAAAAATTTAGACGAAATATTATTTGAAATTTAATTTAAGTAAATCGTAAAGCAAGTACCTATTATATATACTGCCTTAGGCTCTATTTTACTGTTGTAGTTATCAGAACACGATATTTGACATATTTTCATCAAATACTGCATTATATGATTACATTCAGAACAACAAAAATAATACATAATAGCAAGCTTTCATTTTTAATTCTTACAACTTATATCATTGTATATTTTTCTTTCGATGAGTTTTATAAACATATCATAGTGTTTCTGTTACTAAACCGTCTTTGTTTTCATACTATGAAAACAAGTACCGTATCTTACCTAGGTCTCAGTGGATTAAATTAGTAACACTAGAACCATTTAATATAATTTCCCCATCATGCTAAAAAACTATTACTTGATTCAGAATAAGGTTAATAAATTTGGGAAAATAATGCTTATTTTGTGTGTATTCATCTTAACTTGCAATTTCTTGTGCGCACAACCAACCATTCCCTATCGTATGGGTTGTTTTTGCTGAATTTTTGGTTCACAAAAAGGGTATGATTGTGATTTATTTTTTAAATTAAGTAAAAGTACACCACAGCTTTTTGCTTGATAAACCTTAATTATTTATTGCTCCCAAAGAATACAATTCACTTGACCAAAGATATACAAAACACAAATGGTATTAGGAATTGCAAACAGGTGACATGTTACACGAATTATTTTTATTTTTACTTTTGGCTAAACTTTAACAAGAATCGAGTCATTCATTAAGTATCAATAATGTTGCGGGTGGTATTGATAAAAGTTTCGTCCTAACCGGTTCTCCGTTCGCATTTGAGAAACGCATTACGTATCTGTAAGTAATTGTAATTGTTTTTTTATTATAATTTTATAAATAATAAGTGTTATAAACTTTTAATCTAATTTGATGATTTATTGGATTTGAAATAATTTATACACTATTAAATATCAAGATCTTTTAGGAAATGTTGTATCATGCTTCTTTTAACAGATAAACTGAATATGATTTAGTTTTTAAGCTGTCTGGCAAATGTTTGGTACATTACACCTTGATAATGTAAAAGCAATACACTGCACTTTTTATAAATAAAATATTTAGGTTACATTACAAAACTTTATTAGCTATGTTTGAAGGTTAGTAAATGTAAGATCACTATTTACAGACGAATAACATTACGACTTAAACTCTCAAAACATTCTAAAGCGTATTTTATTCAATTTAATTCTTTATAATGTGCACTTAGCGTTACATAAACTATAACTTAATTAACAAATTGCACTTTAAACTTAGTTACCGCTAGTTAATGAGTAAAACTAAACAGTTTTAATGTAGTGCATCTACAAGTCTGGTATTAAGCAGCCGCTTATAAAGTTACAAGTTACGTTTGTTGAGAATGTTTTAATGGATTTTGAAAGTTATTTAATTTTTTTATGAATATTCAGAGTACGCAAAAGTAAACTTACAATAGTTGAAATCGCCGCTTTTGATGAATGATTAGATCAATTGACAACCTTAAATAAAAACACTGAGACGGTTGTAAGCTTGAGTCGAAGTAGTACACAAAATCTGCAAGATTTCAAAATATTTTTTAAAATATTAGTTCTACAGCTTATAATTACTCAATGTAGACATTGTTGCTGTATAATCAAATCAATGGGCATTTTTTTATAATTTTACGAATTCATAGCATTTTATCACCATATCCATGAATGATATCTATCATAAATTATCGCCATCTAGTGATGGTGTTGGCGACGCTGTAAGAACAATATTTAACAATGTTTGCTGGCACAAATATTTTATCTGCCATGTTTAATGTTGTACAATGTTTGAATTATTTGCTTTATTTTGACGACCCGTTTGGTGTAGTGGTCGAGAAATCGCCTACTACGCAGCGGGTTGCGGGTTCGATCCTCGCACAATACAAACATTTGTGTGCATGAACATGTCTGTTTGTATTGGTCTGGGTGTTTTCTATGTATATTATGTATGTATTTACAAACAAAAAGTATTTAAGTATTATATCCGTTGTCTGGCACCCATAACACAAGCTTTGAGTAGCTTACTTTGGGACTAGATGGCGATGTGTGGGAATGTCCAAAGGATATTTATTTATTTATTTATTATTTTATATAAAATAAAATAAGACCCAAAGAAAACTAAATTAATATTGATTTACAGTTTTAATTATAACTTAATCTTGATAAATCTTACCAAAATTGTATTCAAATTATTTATATGCTGTTTCGAATGGTTAAGTATATTAATAAGAAGATATATTTGTATTTAGATTTAACTTTAGTACTAGACGGTCTGGTATATACAAACTGTTGAAATATAATGTAGAATATTTGCTATTACTGCGCGAATGTCGTAATGACTCAAGGAAATTATTAATTATCTGAAACAAATTTTATAAATACTTTCTTAGCATTTTGCAACCAATTTTTTTATTATTATTTCATTTTCATTTATTTCATTATTATGAGTGTAAAATGAAAATTTCATGTTTTATTTATTACACTATAATTTTCTTGGCATTAATAATTATTCATGCACATGTTAAATTATTTAAATTCCGTTTGAAAACTTTAGATTGCACTTAGATGCTATTTTTACTATTCAAAATCATAAGGTAATGTACTCGTTTCAACCCAACTGAACTGCAAGCCATTCGAGCGCCAGGAGGCTGCTCGATGTAGGACGGCCGAATGTCGTAATTTTCAAATAAATAGCTGCTATCGTTTATTCGAACTGGTATTTATAACAGTTACATTTAAATTTATTTCCTGGCAACACCGATATATTTTGGAGGGGAGTTTTGTATTCGGGGAGAGCGCGGAGTCCGGCAGTGCAGTTGGTTTGCGGCATCAAGTTGAAGAGGTTGTATCTAAAGTTGTACCCAGTTCGAAGAATAAAAGTATTGAAAAAGTCTCAGTGTTATAATTTCATCACATCAGTTCCCTCGGGAGACCATGAATATGAGTTCCCGAACATATCTCAATCTCGCATCACTAGCGAGAATGCGAACGCGAAATACGTAATCGTATAACATATCCTCTGCCGCATGTTTTCTTGGCTGATATTTGGATGTCTCTGTGTTCTATACCTATATATACCTCGAGGACAAGTAAAGCTTCTTAAATGCCGATTCTGGGAACGGTAGGTCAAAGTTTGAACGAAACATCTTACTCGTAATGAGTGTTTTATGTTCTCGCGTTTCTTACGAATCGTAAATTATTCATGGCGCCACCGCAGTTACAATGTAACATTTTTTATTAAATGAAATTATTTCTATTTTTTTTTTCATGGGCTTTGAAGGAATTTTAGTGTGATGCTCCGGGGCAAGACCACCTTGAGATTGGTGAATTTAATATGCAAGAAAAAAATGTAGATAATGTGTATATAATTGTATACTCAATTAAAAAAAATGTATATCTATAGATTCGTTGTAAAATCAAAATCAATGTGGGCCCGCTGGAGAGCATACTCACCAGCGGGCCCACCAGGATAATTCCGCTACCTAAGGATTTTTAAATTTTTTTTATGACACCATAAAATGTATATTAAATGTATAACAATCTACTATAGTCAATTTCATATTAAGTTCAATCTATAAATTGTTACGACTACTTTTAAATTTGCCTCCGGAATATTAGAGAAACGCCTGGTAAAAAGGCATCGGCTCAGTCTTCTTTAGGAGTAAGTGAGTGTAGTTTTCTATCAGAACGTATTTGCGTGATATGCTATTTAGTAAGTTAATGACATTATTTATCTGTATGGTTTATTTTAATTATTTTCCTGTAATAATTGAATTAACGTGCTGCTCCGGGGCGGGACCACCTTGAGATATTCCCGAGACATTTAAAAGTGGTCGTAACAATTTATAGACTAAACTAAATATAAAATTGACCATAGTAGATTGTTACACATTAAAATACATTTTATGATGTCATAAAAGAAATAGGAAAATCCTTAGGTAGCGGAATTATCCTGGTGGGCCCACTGGTGAGTAAGCTCACCAGCGGGCCCACATTGATTTTGATTTTATATCGAATCTATAGATATACTTTTTTATTGAGTCTACTATTATATACACATTATCTACATTTTTTTCTTGCATATTAAATTCACCAATCTCAAGGTGGTCCCGCCCCAAAGCAGCACGTTGATTCATTTATTACAGGAAAATAATAAAAATAAACCATCCAGTGAAATTAGGTCATTAACTAACTAAATAGCATATCACGCCAATACGTCCTGCTCCTGATAGAAAACTACACTCATTTAGTCCTAAAGAAAACTTTGCCAATGGCTATTTACCAGGCGCTTCTCTAATATTCCGGAGGCAAATTTAAAAGTGGTCGTAACAATTTATAGACTAAACTAAATATGAAATTGACTATTGTAGATTGTTATACATTTAATATACATTTTATGATGTCATAAAAGAAATTTAAAAATCCTTAGGTAGCGGAATTATCCTGGTGGGCCCGCTGGTGAGTATGCTCTCCAGCGGGCCCACATTGATTTTGATTTTACAACGAATCTATAGATATACATTTTTTTTAATTGAGTCTACAATTATATACACATAAACTACATTTTTTTCTTGCATATTAAATTCACCAATCTCAAGGTGGTCGCGCCCCGGAGCATCACACGAATTTTAATGTGTTCTTCACAATCAGTATTTAACAGCTTGATTCTAGATAGGAATTGAAAGTTCTAAAAACTTCATTAATCCTAGAACACCGCAAATCGATGTTCAGTTGAGCAGTTTGTCACACGCGAACTAGAAGGTCAAGACATTTTTTTTGGATTCGACGTGCCTAAAAAATCTCCGGTAGGACTTTTAATTTATAAGTTTTTTTGAAAACTTCAGAAACCAATTTTGTGTGAAATAATAATCGTATAATTTAAAAGGGATTTTTAAGGTGGTTTTAAAAATACTACTCCGTGGTTAGCAAAGGATGCCAGGCTCTATTCCCGGGTCAAGCAAGTCAAGTGCTATTACAATGACTTATTATAGTAATAGCACTTGACTTTCTATGCGGCGACGCCGCGAAGGACACGATGCTGGTGTCCCAACACCAGAATTGTTTATTTGGCTAAGCAACCAAATTTACTCAAATCTTTACTTGGGTAAATTTGGTTGACGTTGACGTTTGACTGACGTTGTGCTGTGTTGTTCCAGACTGGCTGTCGGTGACGTGGGCGCAGGGCGGCATGCAGCTGCAATCAGATGCATCAGGAGACGACATCGACTCTGTCAAGGGACGGTAAGTTGTCTTTTCCAACTTATCTATTTTGTAATTACTCTGACTCTCGTCAAAATGATTCAAATTTCAACAAAAATCACGCTCAATGATGACACAAGTTGTTATAAAATTGAGTTATCTTTTTTTAATCACCGTTTTAAAGATTTTACCAGATTTCTATTCAAAAATCGAACATTAAGCAAAGAAATATCCGATTGATTCAAAAATAGCACCCCAAATTATAATAGAGTAAGTTCCCAGTAATATCTTGTGCAAGAAATATATTTTATTGTGTTGAAATATTCCAACTTTACAAATTGTAATTGTTTTGCAATTAATATATTTCAGATAACAGTAGTTCTCACTGCTATTCAATCTATTTATAAATTACACGTTATAAGAAAGCACTCAAATGAATTTAATGACTTAAGTTCAAGTTTCGAATACAACAGACGGCTGCTTATGACGCTACAATGAAACAAGATCATAATTTCTCAATAGTTTGTGGTGGAGTTGCTATTTCATTGAAACTTAACCGAAAGTTTTCGAAGGTCAATATTTCGAAACATTTTCTTTTATGTTTTCTGTGCCACTGTATTACGCAGTTAGTACACCAACACATTCGCGTGCAGATAAATGATACCGACAAGGATGCAACTATCACATATTTATTAAAGTAGGACATAGCAGAATTTCAATGTCCTCATACGGTGGTGGACTTACGGCGTATAAACTGACAGCCTCTTTCAAGGAGACGCGTGGATTCGCGCGTCGCGTTGCGCGAATGGGCCGCCGGAAACACACACATACGGTGCAGTTTGCAGCGTTTAAGGAGAAGCGTTTTTGCAAGCGTTTGTTTGAGTTTTAGCTTTGCATGTCGCGAGCGTCGCCGCGTGGGACGCGATGGGTGAAGCGGTGAATAATTTACTTTTTAAATAATAACTATCTTCAAGCAATATGCCATGAAGTCGTTCATTACAACAAACTAGCGACCCGCCCAGGCTTCGCACGAGTGCAATGTATTATACATATAAACCTTCCTCTTGATGGACTCTATCTATTAAAAACCGCATCAAAATCCGTTCCGTAGTTTTAAAGATTAAAGCATAAATACATATAGAAAGCAAGAAGCTACTTTTTTATACTATGTAGTGATAATACACACTTTTGTTTTGAGTAACTAGTCAAAAACGACTGTCTGGAAGTATGCTAATAAGCTGCGAGAGTCGCAGCGGGTGTCGTTAAGAACGACTATATAGAGCGAATATACAACGCGGCGGATGAACCGGCGGGCGTCGCCTCGTATATTTCTATAGTTTGAGTTAGCGCGTGGGACAATGCAGGTCGCTTCACGCGCCGCCTCACCATAAACAGTAGAAACGCCTGACGTGCCGCAGGAAGCAACGCCGCACGCGACGCGCGTTGCCACGCGTTTCCTTGAAAGAGGCCTCATACGTTTGAAGCAGAGATTGATTCTCAATTGTCCCGGTACCAAAATTATTTTTACATATATCATCACTGCTGTCTCGAAAATTGGATTACGGTCTTTCAGCATTGGTGTTAGCTTAAGGGGCTACCCGGATTTTTAACGCGCACACTAGCGCCACTTTGGTAGAAAAATTATAACTCTTTAAATAAAAAACCAATCAAAAATCTGGTAGACACGATTTTGTACAGGTTCTATAGCTTATTTAGTACGTTTAAATTGTTTCTAAAGTAGTTTACTGTAGTTAGAGTTAGACAAACTGCTAAATATGGCCACTTATGGCAATTTTTCTAACTGTAACTGCAGATAACTATGTTTTATTGAACTTCAACATTGTATCTAAACCACATATCCAGAGCTACAATCGCATCAATCAGATTTTTGATTGGTCTTTTATTTAACGAGTTATGATTTTTCTGCTAAAGTGGCGCGCGTAGCGGCGAGTGTGCGCGTTAAAAATCCGGGTAGCGCTTTAAGGCTTCGCCCGTGTGCCATGTAAGCCGGCTTCCGCCCGCCGGCGCGGTACCGGCTGTCACGCGCAGACATTCACATCTTTATTACCTACTAGTCGCGTTATTGTGTGGATTCCCTTTCATGGCCCGCTTTATGTGCCCAACATCGGATTAACGACCCCGATATGTTTAATGGTGCGCACAGATTGAAAGGATTCGGTCAGCTGTCACGAGGTTTGTGAAAGTTGGTTGAGACTAGTTTGTTGTCTAATGGAATTGGTGATGTTTACATAAATATTTCGTAACAAATATATTTTATAACAATAAACAAGTGACTTTTTATTAATATTGTTTGCCAAAATAAGTATATTTTGCATTTTCAAGAGTCTTTATGACTCACGTTTAAGACTTCGTTTCAGTGAGTATGACGAAATAATTCCAAAATACGTTTTGCGAGAGTCTTGGACCTAAAACCTTCAATCTTACATAGCTATGATGGATGCTTACAAAACCTTAGACATTGTTTTGTCTAAATGACAAAAATGGCCCAATACATTTTATGCAAACTATTATCAATATATCCAAATTGATACCGAAATCCTTTGACAAAATTTAAGTTCACACAATTTTTGAAAGTGCGAAATTCTAAAAGTGCGTACCTCGTGATTTCACGGCGCCCGAATTTTTCCAACCGTGAAATCCTTTCAGTTCATATTATTTATTTTAAGGCTAGTGCCGGCCGGCACGCTAGTAAAATAAATAAAATAACCGAAAAGGTTGTTATCTAATATGAAGACTCTTCAGGAATTTGTAAGATGTTTGGACCATGACATTCAATGACAACGCGGTTCTTCTTCTCTTTTTCGGTATATGTGTAATTTCACTTTACCACAGTTATTTACATGAACAATATATTTATTTATTTAAAGACTTTATCGCTCAAATCATAGTGTACAAAGGTGGACTCAATGCTTAAAGCATTTTCTGCCAGTCAAACCTTTAGGTCATGCAGAGAGATGGCAATGGGTGCAGCAAAACGTTTAAAAAATGAAATTATGCGTCTTTAAATTGACGCAGTCGAAGGTAAAATATAAATATAAAAAGAAGGTGTGTATTGTCTATACTTTTTTGAGGTTGGTGGCAAACTGCCAGTGTAGCCAACTGAACTATCAGAGTTCAGGTTACGACCTCTTTTCATTTGCTACAGATATTTTGTATCAGTGTTATTTGATTACATTAAATACACAAAAACTCGCATGTATTAGAAATACTACTATGAAATACTATTACTATATACTACTACTATGAAATACTATTTACATCAGCGTTTATCTACTAATTATTTTGCTCTAATGATTTTCGACTGATGGTGAAGGTATTTTTGAAAATTTTATAGGTAATAATTGTTAATGTTACGAGAGTCAAAACAGAGCCCTGTCGAAATCAGTTTATAAGAGTTAACATCATTTTGCTTTGTTATAACAAGACGTAAAAAATTATTTTATTTTATTATACTTTATTAAATATAGATCATTACAATTTACCTACCTTCCAAATATAAGCAAGTAGAAAGAGTCTAGTAGAAATTGAAAACAATTGAAATTCGGAGGGGAAAGATGATAGGGCACAGGGAAAAGTTGAAAGGCGGAGAAAAAGAGGAAGACTTAGAAGGGCATACATGACGAAAATTAAGGAAAAGTTAGGAGTCAAGTCGTACCAAGTTGCCAAGGAAATGGCATGAGATCGATTAAAATGGAAAAAATACCACCGACACCGACAAGAGCATAGCTTTTAAATAAGAAGAAGAAGAAGAGAAAGAGTCTAGTCATTTCTCGACAAACTGTTAGTTAACACGTTATACGCGGGCACGGGCACATCACTATTGAGCAGACGTGTCCATTAGCAGTTGACCGCTATCTGACCCTCCATCGGGCTCGCAGGTGGCGACGCTAATGTACACGCCACTACCAAAAAATATATAAAACTAGCTAGCTTGTTCTCCGGGATAATGTCTGTTCTGGGCTGCCCGTACTTTCAATAGGTACTTTAGGAGATCGTTTCCATGATTCAATATTTAAAAAATTTGTTCAGAAACGGTGCATAAGTCACCGTAATATTATAAAAAACCGCAAGAATACAATCTTACGGATTAAAATGGGTAGATGGTAATCTGACGATTTATTATGAAAAAGCTCGACATGGTTTACCTTTAACAGTACAATACAACAATGCGTTCAGGATGCTACTTGGACTCCCGCGATTTTGCAGCGCGTCGACAATGTTCGCTGAGGCGCACACTGACGGCTTTCACACGTTGATCCGAAAGCGGTGCGCCTCAGTCCTATATCGGTTCCGCAACAGTATAAATAGCATCCTGGCGGCATTGGCTAACCGGTGGGACTCGCCGATGCTAGAGCGCTGGATTAGTTTGCACGCTACCAAAGCAGGCGGCTTCTACTAGGAGACTTTTTTTGTTTTAAAATGTATTTTACTAACATAGGCTAAGTTTAAATTTGTTACTAACATGAGTATGGACCACGGTCTGAAATAAATTTCATTCATTCATTTAACGCTTTTATTGATACTTTCATGTCAACCTAAAGTTCACTTACAATAACCCACGACTCTGCCCAGTGATTCGTCATTTCAGTTTATGTTACAATGTATGAAGTTTAGTACTATTCACAATTAATCGACAGATTACAATTAAGCGGATTGAATCCATTAGTTTGTAATCTCGCTCTTTTTACAATATGACGGTGACACATATAAACGAATAGATAGACGGTTCATCAAATCAAAAATGCAACCGTTTTCGCTTTTTGGCATTTCAGAAAGAATAACGCATCCAAATATTGAAAATAACATTTTATGTGCACGTAAATTTTTGGTATACCTAATTCTACAAAAAACGAATGTATTTTAATACTGAACATAGTTTGACAGTAAAATTATCGGGATCTTTATAGTTTTTTATTGCGGTTACTATTAGGTTTACTGCCAACACAGATTCACTTTCGCAAATACACATATCAAAAGAGTATACAATCAAAATCTTTTTGGTACGGTAAATGATATATCATAACATATTATTAATATTATAACAGGGTTTCTATGTTTAAAGGTAATATTTGCAAATACATTATCTACCTCTTTAAAAGTAACATTAAAAAAAAACTTTTATGCTATCGAGAGAGGCAACACCAAAATGTTATCTCGCCACCTAGCTACTTACACCATGATATTTCGTTTTGTTCTTCGAGGTACATTTCGAAATTGTTTTCATGAAGCCCATTTGTGTTTGAATACTATTGTTTTTTTATCGCCCAACCAAATTGCCTTTTATACCTTTTGTTTGGATATTCACAATTACAATCACAGTTCGGATTTCATGGTTGATTTGAGGCAAATTGAATGTTTTATTTGTATTCATGAGTACAGCCATCTGTTAAGGTCGGTAAAGAAAAAAATATGCCACTATTTACTTAAACGTTGGCGGATTGTATAATGTTATATTGTTTAAAAAATAAAGGACTACTTCCGCGCGGTTAGTTGTTGCTCCCTACCTTCTTGTTTCAGCGTGATGTTTTATAGCCTAAAGCCTTTTTTTGAAAAATAAGCCATCCACCATAATAAGAATTTTTCAAACCGGTTTGATAGTTCCTAAGATTATCGCGTTCAAACAAGGAAACTCTTTGATATTTGTGTAGATAAACAAACAATTAAATATGTAAGAAAGTAAAAGAGAAACGTTCCTCTATTTTGAACGTGATGACAATAACATCGTTAATAGCAAGCTACCAGAAGGCAGATTCTCGTGCAGTTTGTTTACGAAAAAAGTTTTCGGATCGAATTGACTTTGTCGAAGAAAAATAGTGTTTGATTTCTCCTGGTAACGATTTCTTTGCAATTCCATGTACCATAGTGTCTTAAGTGTAGTTATATTACTAATTGTATATATTTTTTTCAAGTAAAACTTGTAAACTCGCACACACGTAAAAGGTTAGATTGCGTGCGAATCGCCGCCCAAAGCTACGGCATGAATGTATCTGCTACGAAGTTTGTGTCGTACTACACACCCCGTAGCACTGTGAATTCGTAGTAACTTTTCGTAGCATTTTGCCGTAGTCCTAACTATGAAGCGTAATGTTCGTAGTAAACTTCGTAGCAAGGGCACAAGTGCTATAAGAGTGGGACAAAATATTATTAGTAAACGCCACTTTATTCACAAAAGTACTTTTATAATAAGTATGTTATAAATAGTTCATGTGATGTGATTTCTCAGTAAGTGTAATTAAATAAATTATCAAAAAAATAATATCTGTAATTTCGCGAAATCAATTTCTTTTAAATAAATATTAGTTAATAAAGACACTTTTAAAAACAAAACAGTAAACCTTAACTTGAAATATATTTATTGAACTAATAATTTAAAAAATAAACCGATTTTAAAAAAGCTGACTATAAAGCTTAAAATAAGGCATTCGTCCTCTATTTAGGAGAAACAAATTCTTTTGGAGTCGGTACATGACGTCAAGATAAACTGCACCAACAGTCTACGCACCGACTCCAAAAGAATTTGTTTCTCCTAAATACAGGACGACTGCGTTATTTTAAGCTTTCCAATCACTTTTTTGAAATCGGTAATTTTTTTAATTAATTTTTATTTCATGATTTTTAGCTATTACCCACATCTCAAACACTACTGAACTGATTTTGATGTAACTTACACTGTACACTAAGTAATAGAATACTTTATTGATCTAAAATCAATCATCTCGCTATAGCTTTTCGTTTTCGAGAAATCTGTGGACAAACGTACAAATATAAGTAAAGAAAAATACGCATACTTGCGAAAATTAGCCACCCTCAAAAGTCAATATACTCAAATATTATCAAATTTCAACGATAACACATACATACACATTGATTTTTAATACTTTTTTTTTTGAAGTCGGTAAAAATACCATTTGCTCGCCATGATAAAAAGAAACAACTTAACAGAACAAAATAATAAAATAACGATGTGAATCCAAATGGATCCCCACTTAGCTCTTTGCCATGGTAAGCAATTGGCGCTGGTCTTCGCCGTAGTGGCGTCAGGTTGAACAAATGCTAGTTACCCATTAATTTTAAAATAAAACATTGTATTCCTATCATAGTCGTTTAAGAGCCTCTAAAACCCTAGGCAAAATCTCTGATCGCATGAATTTTTGAACATAAGTTTATACATATAGCGCGCAGACTGTTGGTGCTGTTTTGGTCAGTGACATCCAACTCAGGGATGATAAAATGAGTTATGCTTATTCTAAAAAAAAGCAAGTTTTATAAAAGAAAACTTCTTTACAACATTCTAAAAAAAAAAAAAACGTATGGGGAAACTCGCACCCTCGCGCGAAGCGCGTATCTAAGACATACTACACCGTAGCTAGCAAACTACTAAGAGGCAACCTGGTGTTGGTTGTTTTGACTTGCAAGCTGAATCGCATCAATAAATTGATTTTGTAGCTTTATTCTATAAAAAGAACTTTTTTTTTGGCATCAGTATCGTTTTTATAACCACCCCAGAGTCGCTCGTCACTGACCAAAATAACACCGTGTCTTTTATACTAGAGGTCATTGTATTAGACATATGGTTTAGGTCCATTGTCACAGGAATTCTTATGATGTTTTACACTACTTGAAAACCGCGCGTTGGCTGTATTGAGTGTCCTTACTTTGAGGTATAAGCGCTGAGTGCGAAGGTCAACATTGGAAATAAAATTGTATAGCTGTACCATATACCCGAGCCGTTACTCCCACTGTCATGGCACCACGTCGCTATCTCGACGATAAGCCTCCCGGATCGCAGCCTTAATCTGTTTAAGAGATAAATTGTTATTTTTGTCCGCATTATTCTTAAGCTGAAGATGTTTTTGCACAAAAAACGAAAAAGGGTGACCTTTCGAAAAAATCTGGAGTTGATTCCGTGGGTCGGACAAAGAGTTTTGTATAAACAGCCTGCTGTTGCGTATTATAATAAAGGTTTAGAAAACAGTTTGATATTATTTGCGTAAAATGAGGGTAGTTGTTTGTTTTAAGCACTTGTACTCTGTACGATCAAGATTCCTAAGAACAGAGGTTTGATGGTTTTATCTAATTTTAAGTAACGTGAGAATAGAAAGAATTGACCCTTTAAACTTGAGAACCCAATTACCAGTTTTAATAATAACAAAATATGCTTTTTTTGTTTGATTTAGGTTTCCTTTTTGCTAAGTCAAGCGCAAAAAGATAAAGTCGTCGACGGAGCGGGCGATCTTGTTTATTATAAGCTTAATTTAATTATAATGGGTTTTGCCCAAAATGATCTTAACTACTCTTAAGAATTACATGTCCAAGGATATTTATTTAATAACCTGTTTCTATAATAATGTGAATTTAATATGATTTTATCAGTACCTACAAATATGAGACGAATTGCTCATTCATTTCTAGCAAATTCACCTTTTGTCTCTAGTCGACACGGGTAGGTAGGTATCACAGAGTCTGACAGCCATAACGCGCTCGGATTAATATCTGTCAAGCTGGAAAATTTGACGGTGAACTTGAAACCAAACTTGAGCGAGCTAACTGGAAAATATTGTCCTTGGGACCTATGATCAACTAGTTGGTTGGTTCATCAATCTTTATCCTTAGTTCGCATCAAGCAACTGTAACCGTAATCCATAGTTTTAGCTGCATTTAGCTGTCCAAATACCATTTTGGCAAAAATAAGGAGAGCCATGTAATAAGCAAACATTATTTTAACCAATACAGTGCTGTTGCAATACAATCGGGTAGTTGGCGCTGACGTCGACGTAATGACGTGTTCAAAAGGGGTATCTATCATAACACAGATTTTTTTGATATCGAATTTCATTTCACAGAAAACTATTCAATGAATGTTAATATATTTTTTTCTTGATTAATCGAATAGTAATAATTGTCGTTTCATAACATCGAATAACAGTTCACCAAAAAAATGTTCCGCAACTATTTTGTTAAGCAGAATAACGATATATCGAACTAATGTTTCATAGAATTATTAAGTTATCGACATAACCTTTCATAAAAACTTGTTTCAATGTGTAACGGTTCCCATATATTTTTGCATACGCATGCAAGTAAGAAGGCATACATGCATGCATTAATGCAAGCAAGTAAGCAAGCAGGCATGCAATAAAGCATGCATGCAAGCATACAGGCATGCATGCAGCAAGCAAACAGGCATGCAAACAAACAGCATGCATTAGGATTTCCTCGTCTCCGGCGCTGCGGGAATAGCAGCCTCTTCGCCCTTGCGTAACAAGGCGTAGTCACCTTGTTACAGCGGGCGGAGGCTGCTCTCCCTCCGCGCCTCCGGATCTAGTATCGGGCAGACTATTACCACGGCGAGGAGACCACGGCGAGTCGGGATTAACGCAGTTTATTTCGATCAATATTTAAAACATATTTATATCAGTTATGCTGCAAATTGTCTATTTATAAAATATGCAATATAATATTAGTAAGAAACTCAGTTGGAAATACGGACTTTAGTGAAGTAAAATTCGATGTTTCAAGAATTCTTACGTGGAAATAAAATTATGGGTAACAAAATAGAAAGCTAACGTTACTTCGATAAAATACGTAATTTATGAAAAGAAGTAGCGATGAAGTAAGTTTGCAGATAATAAGCATTCGACCAAATGAAATTGTGATGTAACAAGATTCTAGAATTTGTTGAATATTATTTTGAAACATCTGCGAATCGTTTCATGGGGAATGAAAATCGATGAAGAAAATTGCGATTAAGTGATGGGTTCCCGTTCAAAAGATACCAAAAATTTCGCGCGGTCCGAGTTACGGCACTAGCGGCATTAGCTCAGCTAGAAATAGTGTTGGCCTATATTATTGCCACAGGTTGCAGGTTTGAATAGCTCCCGTGCACAATTTTTGGTTTCTTATTTCATCTTATAAGAATACGAAGAAACACTGAGTGACAAAAACATTCCAAACCATTTTGACCATTGTCAAATTTTATTTGCTACAAAATAAAAATACTACGCAGCTCAAAGTGGCATGATACATTTCATTGAAACTTAAATCATTTTGTCTCACTAAACGTTTAGTCGTAATGAGTTAATCAATCGTCTCCGTTTACTGTCATGCTCATTTCTATGGAACAGTCCATTATTTTAGTGAGCGGGCGTCAGTTTGCGTATTAAGCGCTATTTTCTACCAAACAAAGCATGCCCAGTAAAGGAAGTTGTATTAAATTTAAGAAGTAAACTAAATACATAATTTTGTAATATGTTGAAGTCATATATCTTTAGTAGATCTCTCTAATCAAACCTCAAACGACTCTGGACGAGAAGCTTACGACTGTCTCCTTTACGTATTATTTAAATACCTATTATCTTGCAATTCGTTTAAATCTTTTGATTATAAAATCATTAACTGTTTATTTTTCCTTGTAAAAAGAACCGCAGTTTTCTTATAAAATAATCAAAAGAACTTCAAAGGAGCCAATTTTAAAACACATTGCTGACTTAAAAGCAACAAACTTATTTGTACAGACAAGACACACATCGTTCGTCTATTATAATTGCCTCCTGTGTTGAGACGAGTCGAGACAATCGACCGTTTTGTTTTACCGTTCCTGATGAGGATACATTGTATTTATCGCTTGTTTGGTTCGTGGTTCCCTTTCTTAATGTGTCTTCTTCTGCGGTTCGTGCTGAATAAAAGGTGGCAATACCTTTTAATTGTAATATTATGGTCAAACAGTGAGTGAAACCTTTTTAATTATTTAAGAAAGCAGTATGGTAAAAATGTATCTTTCAATCTGCGACGAACCTGACGAAGTTAAGTACGTTGGAATCGTGTAGAAAATTTGCTTTCGTCCAACACTGCCAAACAGAGACTACCAAAAATAAGGTATTTATTTTGCAAAATATACGAAATTTCTGTGTTTATCTACGAGCTCGAATCAGAAATGAGGAAATATGTAGAAAAGCTTAGGTAATGGATATAGTCCTAAGAAACAGTAAGCTCAAGTGGCAATGGGCAGGGCACAAAGTGCAAAGTTGCTGACCGTTGGGGCAGAAAAGTTCTAGATTTCAACCCTTCAACCAAAAATGCGGCGTAGGACGTCCACCGGCAAGATGGACGAACGACCATGTGAAGATCGTATTACCAAACTGGATACAGACCGCTTGTGATCGGTCGCCGTGGAAAACAACCTTCACTTGCCAGATTGTCTATGTCTTGTCTCGAAGCGCTAGTAGGGCCCAAAAGATAAGGAGACATGATCTAGCCCCATACGGGCCATAATTGATTGATATAAACTAATTATTGACCTTCATAATTGCCATTTTGTGTCCTAAATTGAATAAATTATTTTTGACTTTGACTTTGAAACCGCGGGGGAGGCTTATGTTCAGCATTGGACGTTCTGTGGCTGATAATGATGATGACAAAAGTTGCCGAGATCGTATGTTACGATCTACGTTAGATCACCTTGCATCAGGTGTTGAAGTTTTACGTAGTCCATCCTGTGGACAGCACGTTCATTAACTGAGCTGTTAATCACCGGAGACCGCAGCAACACTCCCGACACGCGCCATTAAAACTGCATTACACTTGGGCTCAGTTACTCGTGACGGGATAAAATAGTAACAGTTTAGATACTCATATTATAAACATACCTACTGTTATTTGTGGTTTACAAAATAGGGGTAACGTCACAGAAAATATAATAGTACTACGTAAATAATATAATAGTACTGGTAACGTTATTGTACATATATACCACAAATAGTAATTTATTGTCTTTCCCTAATAATAAGGTTTTTTTTTTTAATTTAAAACACTTGACGCACAAACAGAAGGTACATAATGCGAACTTAATGATTAAAACATTCTCTACCAGTCAACCATGTCTACAATTAACCAGAAAAAATCCTGTAATGTAATGGTTTGTAATTGTTTACTAATGGCTACCATCGCTGAAAATCAGTGTCGTGATTTGCCAAATTCTGTCAGGACTTATACTCAGCATATTACACCTTTTTGGCACATCAGAAGGCTCTTTGTGTATCTATATATCTTTTTGCGTGTCAAATAAACAAAAAAAATATTTCTACTATCGATAGAAAACGAAAAATCCACAAGTATGTAAAGTTTTACGCATTCCTACTTATAAATGTCATGTAGCTAACAGATAGCTCATGTATCATTCATGAGATAACTTACGTGTTTTTGTTGGCCGATAGCCCAGTCCCACTGCTGGAAAAGGCCTACCGCAAAAACTTTTAGCAGTTTGAGTTGGGCTTAAGTGAATTTTCGTACTTGTAGAAAGAAAAATTGCTTACTAGGTACGTAATAGATTAATAAGTTCATATTCTTCATGCTGTCCCCTTTTGAAATAACCATGTGGATTGCAACGCATGTGTACATGCAACACTGGTTCTGCCAATGTTGGGCCAAAGTTAATCTGATGGACGATTCAGAATAAAAATTAAAACAGAATTGAAAGCTAAACGAAAGAAAAACACAATTCAATTTAAAATCAGTAAGATTATTTAACGTAATCTTTAATCAATAATTTGGTTAACTATTAACTACTTATTGACATTTTAACGTTGTCAATTTTGACATAAAATGCAAAGGTAATAAACATTGGTAAAAGGCGAAGTTTGAAATTATTTTCTCAAATTTTGTGCCAAAATTGCAAACGTCAGAATAGCATTCTCTGAGTGACCAAACTATAACAATTACGTTTACTATCTGACACACGCTCGCTCGCTCTCGGGCGGCGTTTTTTTTCTTTAGATTTTCCAACATTGATGCATGTATTAGTTATAATCAAGCTAATCAATTAATATTATTCATTTATAATCACTATTAATTTAAATCAAATTGATTACTTTTTTCAATTTGATTAAAATTAATCAAATTTATTAAAAATTTAATTGATTAATGCCAACACTGTTTCCTGCCATCACTGCACGTCGGTCGCCTATTCACTCATTAGTACGGAATGCCGGTGCGGTGCGCCCGTGCGAGCGATGCGACACGACGCACGTTACCGCCATCCACTCCCTTCCCTTCACTATTGTGGTCAGGTTTCATGTATTCGATTCGACGTAGGATAGTGCATTTACATGGCTTTTCATGATTGGAAATGATAACTTCTTTTTTGTAGTTCTTTTATGTATCAGGCTATGGGCATTTTTTTTTGTTTTTTAGAGTTTCGTGACTCTACAAACTTAATTACAAAAATTGCACTTGTAAAAAGCAATTAGTCCAAGTCCTAGTTCCTTGTCTGACATAGTTGCTTTTTACAAGTGAAATTTATATACACAATATTTACTACATTATAATAATAAAATGTCTTATTTAAAAACGCAGAGATGAAATTAAGAATCTAATGTTTGTTTCTGCAAAATAGTCGAGTTTTTACCGATCTATACTTTTTTTAAGCATCAAACCATCTTTTTATTTCATGACTTATTAAATTAATATAACCAAGTTAAATACTCGTTTCCCATTTCAAATCTATTTCACTCACAACCCGATGCTAGATACTCAATAAAATGTCCCTCGGAAAAATCTTATCTACAAGCAAACATTTTGATTTCAATCGTTTCATCTTCCAGTATCATTTTTCAATAAGTTTACATCAAAAGCATTTTCCCTGTAAAACACTTAAGCATCTTAATGAGAAACCGCAGAAAATAAAATGGTACTAGCTACGGTTAAATATTTTTTCACAAAGACGTTGCCATAAATTTTGTGGAACGTTACCTAAAACCAACATAAGAAACGTAAATGAGACGCAAAGCTGGATCGGTTTTAATTAAACACCACAAGCACAGTGCCGTTGGATGCCGTAGGCATTGCAATTTTATTTTATTTGCATGTTATATTATTCTGTGTGACAAATATGAGAAACAATTACACCTTGACATATAATATGAGATTCTTATTTAATTAAAGCAAATAATGCTTTAGAATGTTTTTAACACTCACAGTGTCATATTTTACTCACAGTGTCATATTTTGGCCCGGTTTGCCAACCTTTTGGCAAACCGGGCCAAACGCTCTTACCAATTGAGCTACCGTGCTGTTAGTCCGACCCTGCGAAATTTTTGCCAAAAGGTTGCTGGTTCAAGTCCCGCCCGTGCGCAAATTTTTGGTTTCTTATTTCATCTTTATGAATATAAAATATGACACTGTGAGTGTTAAAAACATTCTAAAGCATTAGATAGCGAAGCGACATCAATTTCCAAGTTGAATTTATTCTGTAAAGAATAACTGCTTGGGCCATCTGTTTCATAAACAGACGGCTAGATGGCGCTAAGCGTCACGCAATTGGCGTTTTCATAAGAAACCACAAATTTCGCAGGGTCGGACTAACAGCACGGTAGCTCAATTGGTAAGAGCGTTTGGCCCGGTTTGCCAAAAGGTTGCTGGTTCAAGTCCCGCCCGTGCGCAAATTTTTGGTTTCTTATTTCATCTTTATAAAGCAAATAAGTTTAATGTGTTTTGCATACAATATTAAAAGTAATTTTAGTCTCCTGCAGTGATTGTGAGCATATCTTTTACACGCTTTCGTAACAGAGTGATGTCCTGTGTTTGAAGACATCCAACAGACAGTGGTTGCTTTTTGTACATGTAATAGTCTACACATCCTGAGCAGTGGCTGATGATAAGAAAAAATGATGCGTTTGAAAATAATGTGAAAGGATTTAGGCCAGCGCGCATTTTGCCTCAGTTTTTAGGTTAAATTCACTAAAAGACTGGGATGAGTAAATATTCGAGTGGAGAAGTTTGTGCAATTAAATGTTAAATAAATCAGCAATATCCAGGAAAGGTCTGTCTCGTCTTTTCTAAGAATTATAAGACTGTATCCTTCCTTTTGTTTAGTTTTCATGTAAGAAAGAAATATTCGAAATGTTAATAAGTTTATTTACAACGTTATGCCACCATGAAACTCAAAACACCTTCATTGCTTTTATGCGGTCGGCAATCGTCTTCGTATTTTTTGTGCCTTACTAAAGTGATTTTTAAAGTAAAGATGTAATTAATGAGCCTTCTCTGTGTATATTTATTATGTCTAGAGCATTTTCTTGTGCTGGAACTGTAAGAAGGCTTTTGTTTAATGGAAAAATTCTTCCCGCCTCGGGCTAAAGAGACCTAGGGAAGGATTAAACTCGTTGTGATCACGGCTTTTCTATTCCTTTGCACTTTTTCCCCGACATTTCGCTGACTTCTAGGAATGACACGAAGCTCCTCGTTTTGCTTGTAAGCAGTGGTAAAAGCCTTTAAATAAGTGAGTGTTTACCGGTTAATTAAACAATGTCTACACATCAGAGGGTTAATTAACTTCGACTAACATTTTTTGGTAAGCGCATGTTACGAATAATAAATAATAAAGGATATATTTGATATTAAATTTTGGTTTCTTCTGAGTTAGGGTGTTAGGACGTTTATTGTCATAACAAATTAACGTTCGATTTGGATAACTGCGATTACGTTTGATAAACATTACTTTTGTTTGCCTTTAGAGTTGTCAGATTTGTTACAAGATGATTCCCGATCCTAGTCTGCCCCACATATTTACTTAGTTCTGTAATAGTAGACTTATGCACTAAACCATATACTCACTGTGTGTGACTTATGTAACCCCACTGTATGCACTAAATTACACATTCTCTTCCTCATATTATGTTCAATACATCATAATTCATACACCTATCTAGGTGTCAAACCTATTTAATATTTGTTATGGAAATGCCGGAAGTATCCACCATGTTGAATGTAACTTGGCTATGATATAAGAATATTTTGGATTAATCTTTAGATTATCTTATTATTGTAATAATATTTTATTAATTGTAAATTAATTATTTAAAGATTATTGGGACACTTATTAGATTTTTATGTTTGCCGTATAACAAATGTTCATTTTGCCGCCAAAAGGAAGTTGACTCTGATTGGTTGGTGGAGGTTAGATTTATTTTAAATATTGTAACTATTAAAATAATAATCTAAAAGGCTTACTAAATTCATTACGATGAATAACTAAATAATAAATGAATTTATATATTTAATTAGCAGATTGTTTATCCCTACAAATAAATATTATAGTAATTGTTCATATATGGAAACGGATGTCGTCCCCACTGTTTTCCTACCGTTGTTAAGGGTTTTGATTTGTATAAAAGCGAGCTGTATGCCAGAATATAGTCTCTATTTGTACTTTCTCTCACTTTGTGACCTATCTTTGTGCTATTTTGTTGAAATAAATCTATTGGAGAAGAACCTGGAAATTTATACTACGTGTTTATTATTCAAGCACCCCACACGCGGTCACAGATTGCAACTACGGCATGGGCACTCCAAAAATAAATAAAAAAACCGGCCAAGTGCAATTCGGACTCGCGCACTGAGGGTTCCGTGCTAACTTTAATTAAATTAGGGGTCCGCTTACTTTCACTTAGTTAAAACCCCACAATATTTTTGACAGCAAAAATAACTTTGTTTATCATAGTATTTGTATGGATAAAAAAGTTGTATTGGTGGATGTTGAAAATGTGATATATCTCAAAAACTGCTTGTTCGATCTCGATTAAACGAGTATTTGTAAACGACTTCATTGTTTTTTTTAAAAATACTACACAGAAAAAACAGTATTCTTCAAATAAGTAAAATATTCTTGCATAAAAACAAATTTCTTTAAATCAAGATTATGTAACTTCATATATACTGAAACTAATATTTTCTTGCATTCAAAACATTTATATCTTAAACTGATATTTGAAATTATCTTGAATTAATATAATTATAGATTGGTTTAAAACAGTTTATCTTCAACCAAGATATAATAGTATTCTTAATGTAAGTTGATAATTCTTTTAATTCAAGCTTCAGATTGTATTTGATTTAAGAAAATATTGATTTCAATTCAGATAATGAATCACTTCACTAGAAATAATATAATATTAATTTAAAAAAACAAACGTATCTTTCAATTATAATAAATCTTGCTGGAAAACTATTTCTCCTTATTTTAAAGGTGTTCGTTTTATTATTAATGAACTATATTTTTAAACCAATAACTTATATTTTAAATTGAACTATATGTTACCTTAAATACAGAATAACCTTTCTTGTTCCAGGAGAAGTATTTATTGGTTTAATATTATTATGCCTTGCAATAACTTAATGTTACCTTTAATACAGAATAACCTTTCTTGTTCCAGGAGAAGTATTTATTGGTTTTATATTATTATGCCTTGCAATAAGAGTCATATACAGGATGTATTTTGATTTCAAGAAAATATTGATTACAATTAAGATTAGAAATCGCTTCACTAGAAATAATAAAAGTTTAATTCAAATAAACTAACTTTTATTTCAACAATAATGAATATACGTTGAATACTATTTTTACTTATTTTAAAGGTTTATATTTTAATATGAGAAAATAATATCCTAAAACCAAAAACTCTTATTTTTAAATCTAATTAATGCTATCTTCAATATTAAATAACATTTCTTGTTCCAAGATTGCTTTAATATTTTTACTGCCTTGCAATAAGTGATTTTAATATCTTATATGCACGGCTCAGGAACTCCCAATAGTCCCAATGGAAGTTCTGGAGTCGTTTTCTGTCAAAGACAACATACAAGAAACCAATAGAAAAACATATCAAATAGAGTTTTCAAATAAAATACATATTATTAGTAAACAATTGTATTTATTAACACATAATCAACAAATCAGATCACAATCGTATATATATTACTAGGTGTACCTCATAGAATCTAAATATTATTATAGTACACGCCTTAATATTTTTAGATTTTATGAAGTTTATTATCCCTATGATAAGCGTATATTACTTTGGATTTGGCACACTGGTTGCGGTCTGCGGTCCGGTCCGTATAATATTGACAGCACATGGGCAATTTCGTATGAACCGGACCGCAAACACCAGTGTGCCAAATTCTAAAAAACATTTGAGTGACAATTATTTCAACATAAAAATGGCCGCACCTTTCATATCGCGCCTGAAAGTTTTAAATGATCACAGAAATAAATATACTTAAATCAATTATCAACTCACACATAATAATCATGTTTAGGGTTTATCAAAATTAACTGTATTCCTTCTTAAGGCTTATTCTGATTCTCAAATACAGGCAAATTTTCATAAAATAAAAAAACAAGTTTTGTATAATGACTCCACTGATGAATATGAACAACTTCTCCTTACATTTTGACCGCGCGCCAATAATAAAAGTTGTTCATATTCAACAGTGGAAGCATCACAAAATTTGGTTACTGATTAAAATTTCGTTAATGCAAACATTGTGATATTTATATAGTTATAAGCATCAGAATCGCAGAAGGATGTAGTTAATTTTGTCAAACACTGTATATTAATTTAGATTTTAGATCAACGCCACAGGAAACTAGGCTTTCAGAAATATGCGATGTTACGAATGAACATGACACAGATAAATAGGTAGATAATAATAATAAAGTTTAACCAAGTGATACCTAGGTCAAAAATACCATACTAAACAAACACTATGTTTCAGATCAGCTGATTGCCTGTACTACTTACTCTTATTTTACAAAGGTACTTAAAAACTGCTTAAAAATCTAATTTTACATACAACTCACTCTTCTTTGATATTATAAGTGATTGAAGGAATGTTCGTGAACAAGTCTTTATAATTTACTACTTTAGTTTGAGACAAAAGCTATTTAGAAATTAAAATATGGGTGTAGTAGGCAAGACTACATGTAGTAACTTAGGTTTCATTATTTACAATTTTAATATGTCAGCAATGTAAGGCACAACATTATCATACTTAGTTATAATTTTGTAAACACACCTTTGTATAAGAGGTGGATGTGATTGGAGGCTCGTGGGTAAGATGCATCAAAGACATGAAAAGCCTTAAAAAGTGTGTCAAATGCGTGAGAGATATTGTTAAATGAATATTTAATGTTGTCATAAATGAATATTTTGTTGTTATAAACGAATATTTAAAGACGAATTAGTAAGTTTAGTATAAAAGAGCACTAACGGTCTTTGTCTAGATTGTTAATGGCATTCACAATTTTAAGCAGACCATCGTTGTGAGTGTTTTTCAAAATCAAAATTTTGTTAAATATCTCATCAAAGTTGAGAAAGAAATTTAATGCACTATCAGGATATTTAAGCTCAAAATCGATATTAATCTGTAACAAAAGAATATTAAAATTGTAAATATTTGATAAGCTTTTTTTTCTGGACCAGTCGAATATAGTAAACAATCTTGACATTCCTCTTTAACAGAATGATTCATATAAATGCACTTGAAAAAAGCAACTGTGATAGACGAATAGTAATAGAACCCTGTGTCTTACGCTATCCGGTTGTATGCCTATGCCACTCGGCCACTGACACATTGGCAAGCCTGTTGAATTTTGCAAGTGCTTTCTTTAACGCGTAGCTTGCGTGACCTCATCAATGACGAATGATAAGTAAAGTATAAGTATAATGAAAACACTATAAAAAGCAAAATATAATTATAGAATAATTCATTTTAAAATAAGACAAACTAAACTTACAACCACCAACCAACTTAGGTTGTTCATTGTTGCACTGAGACCTTTTTGATCAAATAGTTTGTTAATTTTACTCTGATATTACTTAGAAAGTTATAAAAAGATTGTTTACAATATTCAACTACCTACCTAAGAAAAACAGACTTCAAACTTTCTGGGTTACATGCTTTTACTTACCAAAGAGTGACTTCTAGGGTCATTTAATATAGGCCAATCCGCAAAAAAACATGTACATTAGGGTATTTAGCATGGACCTGTCTATGTCAAAAGTGGCCTTCCATTTGTTTGTTTATAACTTCATCAAATGCTTCATTATTTGTTCTGAGCCACAGAATGTCAAAATTTCTGGAGGCTGAAAATAAAGTAGTCCACTGGTATTGATCAAAGAAAACAAAAACATAGGTACTGAAACAGGTATTTAAATAGTATGTAATGTAATGTTTTATCATATTAATTTAGATTTTAAAAATACCTACAATGTTCATTATTAGTAGGTGGACTTTTTTTGGCTGGTACTTCATTCGCAGCTTCAGCTTTTCTTTTTCAGTCTCCATATTTGAATATTAGGTTGCGGACTTTATCAACCAGTTTTCCTTTCGCAGCCACAGGCCTGCCAGATAAAGATTGGCCTTTTGGGACAGGTTTAGTAAAGTAAATACCAATTGATTCAGCAGGAAATAGTGTTAAAATTTTTGCAGCGAGTATATTGTACTCATCATAGGTAATTTTGCTGAAATTAGTAAAAAAAAATAATTAGAAACTGGTTCAATAATTTAGGTTCGGCACACTGATTGCAGTCTGCGATCCGATCCATACAAAAATGCAGTCAATATTATAAGGACTGGACCGCAGACTGGAACCAGTTTGCAAAATCCTTAAAAATCATAAAAAATACATACTGATTTACTATGTAGGTGTATATGTGTTTGATGATTATGTCCGTTAGTTGGCTCCGCTTTGTATTGTTTAATACTTGATTGGTTTCATAGTATTTTAAAATGCTGGCTCCCCCAACTGTTGTTAAAAGGGTACGTAAATCGAAATCCGTGAAATATCTAGTTATGAGCAGATTTGTTATATCTTGAGATGTTGTGCAGCTAGTTGATGTAGGTATAGTAGAGTCTGTTTCGCTTATTGACTCTAAACACTCATTAGATTCTGTACAATCTTCACATGTTTCTGTAGGTGCCTAAAAGCATAATAACTAAGAATTAGGTAGATAGGCAAAGTTTTAAAACAAAAGATGAATATATTTTAAACACAGGCAAAAATATATTCTCCTGTAGGTAAATACTAAAAATAAACGCTGCCTCCTTCTGGCTGCAGCAGTGCACGCCGACGCAACGCAAACGCAAATGCCAATGGAATGTACTTACATAAGCTGTGATCATTTCGTTTAACTTTATCCGGGTTCCGAGGTAAGGACAGAGTTCTTTAAGATGCTCCGGAGTCAGTTTGAAAAATATTTCTGGTGTTATGCCGTTTGCTGAAATTTTAATGTAAATCATTAATGATAAAGTCTATGAATTAAACATTTACAGATCGATAGGATGCGGGCTGCCGCGTACATAAAATAATAATACTGACACTTTTTAACTTTACTAGCTTAAGGAACTGACACTAACACTCGTGCGACATGTATTGACGCCGCCACTTCTCAGTTACTTCTATACATGGTATAAAATTCGAAATTAAAATTTCAAGGCTCTTTTTAAACAAGTAAACAACTCACTGACTATTTAAAACTACACAAAGGTACACGAGGGGTTGCGGCATAGCTTAAACATCGTATTTTTAACAGAGAGCACAAAAAAACCGTGACATGGACATGATTTTCATTTAACAAGAATGGGTAGTGGGTGGCGCATCGAGAATTAAGTGTACATAAGCTATGTAAAATCAATGGTTACTTACACACGAAAACTCCTATAACGTCTTGAGGAACATTATTTTCCTCAAGAAGAGTAACTATGTCGATACTTAAACTTTCATTCATTTTGTTCTTTTTCCCACGTCGCACTTTTCAACTTAGCAGGACCTCACCACAAAAAAAGACTAAATTCCATGCACTCACCTACTCAATCAACGCAACGCAGAAATGGAAATGGCCGAGAAATCAAACAAAAATCTCAACGGCACAAACAGGCAGTGCTGCCAACAGAATTTCAGCAGTAATACTAAGTGAGCGCTAGATTGCCAAGCAGCTCAAAAACAAAGCGCTAAATGTAAGAACCATTCTTTTTGCCGACTAAAAAAAAAGAAGGTCATAAATTCAACCTGAATGTATGTGATTTCGTTAGAATTGGATAAAAATTGAGTATTTTGAATTATGACAGCTTCCAAACACGACGTGTGTAAAATTTCGTAAGTTTATGTATGTTTGTATATTTAACTCAGGATTTCAGAAACGTTACGAGATATCGAGATGATGTTTTTTTTTAGTTCAGACAGCATTATTTTCAACTTAGGGTACAGTTAAGTTATTTTAAAATCGGTCCAGTAGTTTTGAGATATGCGTATTAATATCTTAACATCTTGAGTATAATAAGTTTGTTTGTTTGTTTGAACGTGCTTATCTCAGGAGGTACTGGAGCAATTTGAAAATATTTTTTTTTTGTTTGATTATTTATCGAGGATGGTTTAAGGCTATATAAAACATCGCGCTGCGACACGGGAGGGGTAGAAGCAAACTTAAAACGAGCGGACAAAGTCACGGGGGCCCCTTTTTAAATTAAACCTCCTGCCAAAAAATTACTTATCATAAGCTTAATAAAATAACGCATTCATTATCTCTTCAGAATATACGAAAGCTAGCAATTTTTGAAAGCGTTTTTATTTTATTACTTTTAGCAAGCGCTTAATGTAAAGAAACTGCTCAGAAACTTCGTGCCAAAATCGCAAAGAAGCGTTATATTTGGCGCGAATAGCGCTAAGTTGGCAGCCATGCAAACAGGTTTATACTTGCTTTGCATAGAACGGCGGCCACATACCGTTTAGCGTGGGTATACATAACAAAAAAATAAATTTTAAAGATAAGAGAACTGGTACTTGAGTTGAAATATTCTTAACTATTTCTTATATTTAATATAATTGAAAGAAAGCACTTCATCATTTTGTAGCAAACTCGGATGTTTGCTTAGAACAAGAAAAGATGTCATTAGTTCAAGAGTTATTTTTTTTATTTGCTCAAGAACATACCAAAAAAATAAATGTTAAAGATAAGAGAACTGGTACTTGAGTTGAAATATTCTTAACTATTTCTTATATTCAATATAATTGAAACAAGACACTTCATCATTTTGTAGCAAACTCGGATGTTTGCTTTGAACAAGAAAAGATGTCATTAGTTCAAGAGTTATTTTTTTTATTTGGTCATGAAATTATTTAAAATGATATTTTCTAAATGTAAGGAATTGTATCATTGGGTTAAAGAAACTGTCAGTTTGAAATAAAATTTCCCTTTTTTAAAGCAAAAACATTTGAATTCCTTGAATTTATTATATTAATTCTAAAATGAATATTTTATATTCTTGATTTAAAAAAATGTTGTAAGAAAATATATTTTTTGTTCTGAGATTTTCATTAACTAAAAATGAATAAACATTACTTGTGTTAAAAAAAAAACCTTAAAGTAACATAATATTCCAAGAGAACCATTTTTCTTGCTTTGAGAAATCCTTTTTATCTGTGTAGTTAAGTTTAAAAGTTGGGGGGGGGGGGGATTTGAACAGTTTAGGAGTGTCTATCTTATAAAGATCTTTTATACTTGACACTCGCTAAGTTCGGTTCAAGGTAGCTAGTTTACCTGTAATGTTATACACAAACCAACTGTACATATGGCGAATTTAATGCCAAAAACATATCAGTCAACCATAGTTCGAAATAAACGAACAAATTAAATAGACTGTTATTGTTAAGAAAAAAATAATAAAGAAAGCAAATTATTTATATTGCCTTTTGTCCATAGATGCGGCCGCGCCGGCAGCCTGGCAGCGACACCGGGTGAGAAACTAATGGAACTGCTGCGACCGAGCGCGGGGACACCACGACGGCACTCGACTGCTGCGTGCGCGCAGCCGCCGCGCCCCACCGGCTTCGTGTACTGTCCTTCAGACGCGTTGCCGTACTGCCCGCCGTCCCGGATCGCGCCGCCTCCCCGGCCTATATTAAAGGTAACCTAAAATCATTAATACTGTTTATAACTAGAGAAACCAGGTTTCCCATTAACTAACTTTTTTCAGGTAGTTTTACGATTAGGTTTGCTGCATCCACTCCATCGATAACAATGCGCTAAAACAAAAGGTGTATAAATAACGTCTTAGAGGCATTTTTATGCTTTGACCATGTTCTTTACGGCGCAGATATTATAAATAAAACAATGAGATAAGTGAAACACAAATAGTTATATAAATTGCACTTGTAAAAAGCAACTTTGGTTGTGTGACAAATGAGGAACATTTATGCCTACGCGTTAAAGTAAGCGCTTGCAAAATTCAACAGGCTTTTTAATGTGACGGTAGCCGAGTAGTATAGGCATACGCCCGGAAAGTGTAAGACACGGGGTTCGTTTCCTCGTCTGTCACACAGCCAAAGTTGCTTTTTAAGGTACAGTTTATATTATCAAGTTTTTATAGTGACAAAACACTTTAAATACAAATATCTAATTACCAATAGTTAGTTTGAATCATGTTTTACCTGAATATTTTTTGTTACAGTTGCAACCACCACCACAACCACAAATCCAACCGCCGCCGGTGCAACCTCAGCCACCGCCGGTCCCGCAGCGCACCGCACCGGTAGCGCCGGCGCCGCTCCCCGTGCCGCCCCCCGCGCCCCCGCGCCGCTCCTCTCCGCAGCCGCCCCGCCGCGTGCCACCTCCCACGCCACCCAGACCTTCCGCCACCAGCCCCAGCCCAGCCACCGACCCTAACGGCAACAGACGGACAAACCCGCAGTTACCTCGACTCGATTGCAACAGAAACCCACAGCCACAAATACCGAGACGACCGGCACAGAAAATACCAGACACACCTTACACGTCTCCACCTCCGCCGCAGCAGAACAACCAACAGATCAAACGGTCGCCGAGCTCGGGATCGAATATCAGCGTCCGACAGGATTCAAACGTGTCTTCGGACTCGTTCAGTCAGACGTCATCGCCCTCGTACACAACGAAAACCATGGAGGCGCCTCTACTGCCCCATCAACATGTAAACAAGAGCTTGAACGCGAAGATCGCGCGGGGGCTGCTGCTCAAAGAACAGCAAGAGAAGGAATCGGGAAACTCGCCCATCACCAAGAGCATGTCCACGCCAGCTTCGTTGCAGACCATAGTACGGTTCCAGAACGGGAGCAACATGTCTCTACATCATCGGGTAAGTTGTAATTGTTATAGTCAATCTTCTCACTTCAGCCAAATGTCACTCTTCTTCTGATAGATCAATCACCAAAACAAGATTTAGGTTTTGGTTCTAACATACCTAAATGGAAACTCGTTACTAGTCAAAACTCAATTTGTAACATAAATCATCGTCTAGTTTCTATTAGATTAATACTCAATAGTCTTTTCTACAAAACTCCCGATAAATATTCATTTCTACTAGCAACAGTCGCTCGGAAACAATCACAACTTACACAAAGTACAAAACGGTCGCAGCAATAAGTTCATTTAAGAGATTTATCCCGTTTAGCCAGAACAATAATAGTTAAAACAAAGGCTTATCCAGCCAGAGTGGATAAAAACCAGTGGCGCAAAAGCAGGGCTTGTGTGGAATATATTGGATGTGACCGCTATACACGCGCTGCAGCGGCACAGAGCTGGGCAATGCGTGCCAACCAGCATAAGCGTTAATGGTTTTGTAGGCAAATGCGCAAATGCAAGCATTTGCCTACAAAACCATAATACAAGTATTGATATCGTGGCGATGTTTATAAAATCTGGGAAAATTTCATGTCTGCTTGTGAGATGTAAATCGAGAAACAAGATGTTAGCTTTTGTTTGAAAATCGGTTTTGTGTGTATGTAAAAATAAGTATGTGCGGCTCTTCCAAGCGGTATTTAGTGAAACTTTATCGCGCGCGTCTTAGCGCGCCTATTTATCATTTATCGCCGCAATCGATAAATTTTTCAGACGTCTTTTTAATCATATTGAAAAACTTTTTATTAACTTCGATGTATTAATTTGATTTTAAAAGGTATTAGGATTGCCTTTCAAGTGAAAAAAAATGTGGGAAAACATGTAGTTTAGGAAATAATTTTCTTTTATCGACGCGATAAACGATACCGAGGCGTGCATGTTAGGCCTACTGAATAACAAATCGATAAAGTCAAAGTGAGTCATGAGAAAAGGTGTGTAAAATGAGTATGAAGTAAATAAATTACCGTTTCTAAATTTGGCACATTTCCACGTCTGAATTCCTGGTGCAATGAAAACGGGGAGATTTTAACAGTTTTTGAACATAAACGTAGGGTATAAATACATTCAATACATTTCTGTACATAAATTGATATAACAGTACGGTATTTACGCAAAAAATAACAGTCGAATTGAGCTGTCGCCGTGTTCCGTTTTGCCGGAAATTTAATTTCTGTTGTTTTTCGAATATTGGAATTTGGAAGCTTTCCGTTCGTTCCGATCCAATCACTTCTGATGGCAGGCAGCAAATTTTTATAGAGTTGAATAGTTTCGGTGTGCCATCAAAACTATCAGTCTCAATAGCTATTGGGACGAACTGTATTATCTGAGAAATTTTGTAATCAAAGGACACGTAACACTGTTACTACGGGCAATGAACAAAATAACAAGATATTGTTTTCGAATATTATTAATGATGAACAAAACCCGCAAACGTCCTATTTTAGTGAAATAAGCCTGATTAAAAGGCTCGTCGTTTGTGGAAACATCTCAGGCAGCCCAAGGACACGTGTTGAGACCGATCTTTGTCGTCAGAATTTTTCGAGAATGACCGAGAATCTTGAGAACGCTTGGCCACTGTTGTAGTCACAGTTAAACTACACACACAGTAGTGCTTCGCTCCAATGTGTAGTTTATATTTCTCTTAAAGATCCAGATGACGGGCAAAATAAGCACGTAATTGATAGAATTTGACTACTATTTTAGTAATCCAGTGACTTAGGCTCAATTTCATTTTCGATAGTAATGGTAAAATGTCGTTACCAGTGCTGCAGCGGTTCAATATTAACGATTGTGTGTGTTCTGAAGAAAAGGTACCTTAATCAGTGGTCATTAAAATAGCCATTCTGAAATTTGGTAAAGGTGTTTTTTCTTCATAATACACAATCGTAATAAGTCGCTGGTAACGACATTTTACCTTTACTATTGATTTAAAAATTGAGCCTTAGGTATGCATATTTTAAAAATTAGTAAGCATATCTAATGACTTCTGAATAACACTAAGTTACGTTAAGATACCATACCAAAGAAAGACATAGTTTTGTGGAGGGACAAGGTAAACCCTGATTAAAGTTGAAAAACGATACCTAATTTAGTCAATTTATCAGACTTCGCTTTGGAGATTTGCAACTTACTCAAGAACTTACTGTACACACTTAAGTTATGTTACAGCGATAATTGGAGAGCCATTAAAGTTTGCTAACAACAAATTGAGGCCTCGACGGCTACTTACTTGCGAGCCAACGAGCCGATACGAGTATCAGTTGCCTTATAATCTGATTATAATGAGATAAATTAAGCAAGGTATTTCATTCAAAGGTGATTGCCAAGGAAAACGTGTTAGGTGATTTAGTGAGTACATTTTTGAGAAAGCCATAATTTTATTATTGCTGGTGACTAAAAGACCGGCGAAGTGCGAGTCGGACTCGCGCACTGACTCCGTGCCAACTTAAACTGAATTAGGGAATCCACTTACTTCCACTTAGCTAAAATAAATAAATAAATATCCTTTGGACATTCCCACACATCGCTATCTAGCCCCAAAGTAAGCTACTCAAAGCTTGTGTTATGGGTGCCAGACAACGGATATAATACTTAAATACTTTTTTTTTTGTAAATACATACATGATATACATAGAAAACACCCAGACCAATACAAACAGACATGTTTATGCACACAAATGTTTGTATTGTGCGGGGATCGAACCCGCACCCGCTGCGTAGTAGGCGATTTCTCGACCACTACACCAGACGGGTCGTCAAAATACCACAATATTTTGTCGATAGCGAAAATAACAGAAATATAACTTTGTTTTTCATAGTGTTTGCATGAAGAACAAAGTTATGTTTGCGGTTGTTGAAAATGTGCTATATCTTAAAAACTACTATTTTGATTCCGTCCAAACCATCAAACACTTTTTTCTAGATCCGGAATGATACCATGTACCTTATTATTTATGGTAGCAATCCCGTATCTTATTCATAATAACATCTTTCGTTATGAAGGAATATTATCCTCAGTAACAAAAGTACTTAATACGTGGGTAACGTCATTCACAAATTCATATTAACGTGTAATCGCGTTACGAGACAGCGTGCAGGTTGAAATTAAATTCCTTAAGTCTGACGACAACGCGCGAGAGACGAGATGGCTGTCTTCAGTTTTATTGTTGATGCGGCTTTTATGTTTCTAGCTCGTCAAAAGACATTTCAGACATTTTTCAACCGCTACGCACGTAAACCAAACAATGACGATTTTAATTACAATATTAACCAAAAAACAAAGACATTGGATATATTTTAAACAACATTAAACTCTATTATGGTATGACACCGTAAAAGTCCAACTAAGACTAAATAAAGTAAGGGTTCAGTCTTAAACTCAGTCGTTGCACAGACTATTTGAGTTTACAACTTTGTAAGTGTTGTTTTATTTAATTGCACTCTAACGTTTATGTTTCTTGTCTACTTTTACTGCTGCTGGGGATTTCACAGCTAGGAATAAATAAACACTTAGTATTCAGATCCCTTGTTGGACGTTAAATAGCAGTTGGGATAGCAGTATTTTTTATTTTGTAACGACAAATAAGGATTACAGATAAAATTTGTTTTGTTTCGACCTTCAGTTTATAACATGTTAGGCACCAAAATATGCAACTTGGTAAAATAATTGCAGTCTACGCCAAGCTATTGTCACGGTGGGCACCAATATGTTACGGAAAGGCAATGCAACCAACGCCAAGCTATTGCCACTGTGGGCGCCAATATGTTACGGAAAGGCAGTGCAGCTTACCCCAAGTTATTACCACGTTGGGCGCCAATATGTTACGGAAAGGCAATGCAGCCAACGCCAAGCTATTGCCTCGTTGGACGCCAATATGTTCAGGAAAGGCAATGCAGCCTACGCCAAGCTATTGCCACGTTGGGCGCCAATATGTTACGGAAAGGTAATGCAGACAAGGTTAAGCTATTGCCATGTTGGGCGCCAATACGTTAAGGAAGGGCACTTCGGCCTACGCCCAGCTAATGCCACGTTGGGCGCCAATATGTTGAGGAAAGGCATTGCAGTCTAAGCCAAGCTATTGCCACGTTGGGCAGCAATATGTTATGGAAAGGAAATGCAGCCTACGCCAAGCTATTGCCACGTTGGGCGCCAATATGTTAAGGAAAGGCAATGCAGCCTACGCCAAGCTAATGCCACGTTGGGCGCTAATATGTTAAGGAAAGGCAATGCAGCCTACGCCAAGCTAATGCCACGTTGGGCGCCAATATGTTAAGGAAAGGCAATGCAGCCTACGCCAAGCTAATGCCACGTTGGGCGCCAATATGTTAAGGAAAGGCAATGCAGCCTACGCCAAGCTAATGCCACGTTGGGCGCCAATATGTTAAGGAAAGGCAATGCAGCCTACGCCAAGCTAATGCCACGTTGGGCGCCAATATGTTAAGGAAAGGCAATGCAGCCTACGCCAAGCTAATGCCACGTTGGGCGCCAATATGTTGAGGAAAGGCATTCTGTCTTTTTAATGGTGTTAATACGCTAGAGGTAACTTAAAACGTGAAAAAATAAACAGTGTACAAATTGGTTGGTTGGTTTCCTTAATTGTACCATATGTACCCTAAATTATACTTCACGATCTAAATGAGATTTAAGTGCCGATATCAGCTTTACTATTACACATATTTATAAAATTATTGTCCATAAAGTTTAGAATATTAATAAATGTATTACGCCAAAAATAATCGTCAACAACGAGAATACAACGAAATATCTTAAACTGTGATACAGTTTTACCTTGGTAAAGTTTGTTTCATTCTTCTCTTTTTTGGTACAAATAAGGCAACACTAAGTTTTATTGTTATGCCAACCGGCATCATAACCTTGAAACGCTGAACAGAAAACTATATTCTCAAAAAAGAGCACTATTACGCTATTATTATTTATATACTTTAAAAACATATAACAGGTTCTAACGAAATCAACAGCATTCCTTCTTCGGGCTAATTCTGACCCTCAAATACAACAACTTTTTGTATGAGTACAGCATCGTAGTCCCAAAAATTTTTTTCACTTTCCTATACTAGAGTGCCGATCAGCTGATTCTAGTTTGTATGGAGAAATCAACAATTTTCTTAGGATTTTGACGTTGGTGCCATACAAAAAGCTGTTGTATTTTATCAACAGAATCACCACCGAGAATGAATGCAGTTACTTTTGTTAACCCTGTATATAAGCTGCTGTGTAATTACTGTTGCCACAAGAAATCCTTAGGTAACCATCGATAAAATGTAATTAAAACGCCGTTTTTTTTTACTAAATTTCACTATGTTATGTCATCGAATCTAAAATGCGATATGGAGCGATTGCGTTGCGTTACTAGCATTGCTTTTTAGTGTTTCCAATTCAAAACATTACGGTTTAGTAGATTTTTAAAGTGGTACTAATTTCGTGCCGGTCAAAGGCAACGCGACCCTAAATTTCACTTCTTTTTGCGACACAAATAACCCAAAGTAGCTTAATAACAGTGCAGGCGGAATGCATTGTCGCCTTCACCGCAAGCTTCCTGTGGAATGCTGGTTAACGAGTTCCTGTTGCCAATGTATTGTTTGCATGCGGTCTCGTAATATAATCTTGGTTAGTATAATTAGTTCGCAAGAACCGAGATTAGGTGCAGGTGATTAGGTAGTTTCCGCTTAAGAAGATGATTCTATTTATCCCATGCAACGTTTAGATACCTTCTTGGAGGCCAAGGCAATTGAAGAACAGATAAAAATTTATAGCACTTCATGAAGGAACGTTTTCAGAGCATTTTATAAAAACAAACTATTGTCTATCGTGTCAAAGTACATTAGCTCTTCCGTGTGACTTTTAATTCATGTAATCATATTAACTGTGACAAATTATACAACATCTACTGAGCAGTGTACCTAAAATGCTATTTGTCTAGCTTTAGAACTCTAAGAATAAATCAGAACAGCCTTGAATAATTCAGAATCTCAGGAAGATCGCTTCATCTCGCAGTCGGCGTTTAGTGCTCGCAATTATGTAAACTAAGCTGAAAGTCAGTGCGCCATAATGTTGCGCATATTGCACTCACATTTGCACTCATTGCACTGTGAAACTCGTAGCTCTCGGAATGCGTCCGGTAATGTTTCCCGACACACTTGTACGCCATGTTTGTCCGAGATTGCAAAAATTAAACTTAGCTGTGTTTTGTTTCTTGCATTCTATTTAATGCAAGTATCAGATTTGTTTGAAATTTATACAACGTGTTGTGTGAAATGCGCAAAACCTCAAACCGCCCAAATAACGTTATTCTGAAAAAAAAAAAAGGTTTATGCCGGTGTTTAAAAAATATATTTTCGTTTTTTATAGTGTTTTGTCAGTACACAAACTTAATAATATAATTTTCACTTGAAAAATGCTCTGTGTCAGACGAGGAATCGAACACTGTGTCTCTATTCGGGTGTATGAACAGGTTTGCCAATGTGTCGGTGGCCGAGTGGCATACGTCCGGATAGCGTAAGGCACGGGGTTTAATTCCTCACCTGACACAAATGCAAATTTGATGATTAAGTTTGTGTAGTGACAAATCACTATAAAAAATAAAATATATTTTTTCAATTGGCTTTCTTCGTTTTAACCGCTTGTTGAATATTTGTAAAAATATTATCTTCGAATATTATAAAAGAAATCTCGCAATATTGATAAGATCACGAAGCCTACGCGCTAAAAAGAATGCACTTGCAAAATTCAACAGGCTTGCCAATGTGTCGGTGGCCGAGTGGCATAGGCATTCGCCCAGATAGCGTAAGACACGCTCGTTAATAATACATAGAGATGGCTTAATTTAAATAAATATTTTTTTAAAACAGGTACCCATATTTAATAGTGGCTGAATTCATTCTGCTCGTTATTCAAATCTAAACTATTTTCGTTTTAAAGCATTGGCTTACAACTTTAAATAAGCACGCAACAGCTGTTGTAATTCTTATATCTCAAGAGGACAAACACATCTTGAATGAAAAATATAAAATATCAAAATTAAGATAATTTGCATGTCAGTGATTGCTACTAAAAATTTTATTTCTTAACCTTTCATAAGGCTCAATATTTATCTCACTATGTGTAGTATTTATCATCATCTAGATATTTTAAATTCCAACAGTCCTTAGGTTGTAATCAATTACACCCATTCAATATAGTTTTCGTTGGATATACACATATGTATTCATTATGAAACTATTGACTCCACCACCTAGTCCACGTCAAAAGCCAACAGCCAAATTATTTTAAGAGGACTCAATGACACCTTAACTGGCGTATTGGCCTCTAAGCGGTTTAAACGAAGTGCAGTAAGCGGTTTAAGCGCTCCGAGCAAAATGAGCAGCCTCACTTGTCAGCTTTCAGTTTTAGTTTTAATTAATGTGTAGTGGACTTTTTCGAGCTATTACGTAACTCGATTGTTATCACAATGCAACTGTGTTAACCTACATACTTTTGTGTTAAAACAAATTGGTTTTAAGAATGATTTAAACACTTACGGTGTCATATTTTACATTTTTAACGATGAAATAAGGAACCAAAAATTTGCGCACGGGTGGAACTTGAGCCAGCAACTTATTGGTTAACCAGGCCAAACGCTCAACCATTTGAGCTACCGTGCAGTCGTTGCGACTGCGCGAAATTTGTGGTCTCTTATGGATCTGTCATTACGCGTGACGGTAGCGCCATCTACCCGTATGTTTATTAAACAGCGACAAAAAAAACTACTTGGAAATTGATAACGCTTCGCTGTCCAATGGTTTTAAGAATGCTTTTAACACGCATAGTGTAATGTTTTATGTTCATAATGATGAAATAAGAAACCAAAAACTTGCGCACGGGCGGGACTTGAACCAGCACTTCCTGGCTAACCGGGCCAAACTCTCTACTAATTTATTAAATTAAATTGTCTACTTCTTAACTATTTAATATAAAACGCGTTAATATTTTAATTTCCGATTAGATATGACTGCGTATGTACTAAGTCTTTATGATGTATAATGAATGTACGGAAGTAAGCATATCTCAGCGCTGACAAAGCCTGCTTGACACTCTTTATACCACACCCTATGCACCTACTCCAGCCATGATCGCAATTCCATAGCTATCTTTTCTAGTTACGTAATTAATACACTGCGGGTCAGCGGGAAGAGTTTATGAATATTCCACTTTTAACGCCACGGCTGCAATTATGGTTTTGCCAGTGACGTGGAACTATGGGGAGTTTATTTTTAATTTCAGCTTAGTTTTCTCGAGGTTGGGTTTATTATTTATGTTTATTTGTGCTAATCGCTTTGAGCTTAGAGATAATGAGGATATTTTTATTTCTGCTATGCAAACGCTTAAAACATCACAATTGTTTTATATTATTGTACATACGAGGTAAAGTTAAAAGCATATAGTCATTGAAAAGTAGGTATATCTACCACCATTTTTTCATATTTCGGTCATAAAATACAGTTTTCAAAGGAAAATGAATCGTTTCTGAGCAAACTTAATAGTTCCTAACTGAATGCGACCGATTTCCATTGCAGTTTCATAAAGCGCAAAGATTTAATAAGATGCTCTACATTCTGAGTAAAAAAACCGGCCAAGTGCGAGTCAGACTCGCGCACTGAGGGTTCCGTGCCAACTTTAACTGAATTAGGGAATCCACTTACTTCTACTTAGTAATTTACCACAATATTTTGTGGACAGCAAATATAACTTTGTTTTTCATAGTGTTTTTATGAAGTACTTTCAGTTTCTGTTTCAATGATTGCGAAATATGTATGTATGTATATTTTTAGTTATGTATGCATTTGGTAGTTATGTATCTAAACTCTTTTATACTGTATATTTAGTTTATGTATATTACGGTATGTATATAATATTATAATTTTACACAATAGTATTTGTTGCAATTTTAATATCTATTTACAATACTCTCCTGCACCCATAACAATCTCTATGCATGATCTGATGTTATGACTGGGAGAAAATGCTATTAGCATTAAGTCCACCTTTTGTACACTTTTATTTGTGCAATAAAGTTTTTAAATAAATAAAAAATAAGTACAAAGTTTTGTTTGCGGTTGTTGAAAATGTGCTATATCTCAAAAACTACTAGGTCGATTTCGTCCGAACCAGTTTTGTTGAAAGTATTTGTTAAGATCTACATGATATATCTATTTCAAAATTTACACTTGCTTGGTTTAGAAATTAGATGGGGGGGACGCCCATTTTACCACTTTCAAAGCGTCTAGCTATGAAACGTTAGACTTTAAAAGAAAATGGTCGTAGGAACCTCTATGTCATTTTAAAAGACCTATCCATAGACACCCGACACGCATAGGTTTGACTAAAAATTTTTTTTTTTGGTTTTAGTTTCATGTATGGGAGCAGGTTTCAGGTTTAGTAAATGTCATTATTTTTTATTTTTTGTATAAGAATCGGTTAGCGGTTAACAGGATACATCTTCCTACCAAATTTTAATTGTGTAATGCTTATAGTTATAGAATAAAATGGCTGTGACATACGGCCGGACAGACAGACTTGACGAAACTATAAGGGTTCCGTTTTTTGCCATTCGGCTACGGAACCCTAAAAATAATTTCCTCAAAGCCGTCATAGTTGTACCTTCTTCCGCTGTCCACAGAACTATTAACTACTTATTCTATTTCTACTTCTCATAGTTTTTACTAAAAACATAAAGATGGATAGTGTGTTTGTTAGTTTGAGCGCATGAATCTCGGTAACTACTCCGCTTAAAATAAATTCAGTGAAAAAAACAACACTCATTATTCAATGCTACTTGGTACAGTGTGAAATCAAATTTAAGGGCAGAAAAAAATATGTTCGCACTGACAGCAGATGAACTAAAAACAGCAGGGCGATTCAGGACGTTCGATTAGTCATTTGGCTTGGGTTTCGGCTAGATTTTATATTCAGTTTTAAGTAAATGTCGAAGTTTGGTCGGGATTCGATATATCACTTCGGTAACAAATATAATAAAAGAACATAATAAAATAGTTGCATCGGATAAATCCACGTTATTATATTTTATTACAACGTTAAAGTTGTCATAACCGAATCCGTAACCGAATGGTTCTGAATCGGGGGGTAGATCAAGAGACTAGTCAGGATTAAGAATGTTTAAACTGAATCCGTAATCGAATGTTTCTGAATCGGGGGGTAGATCAAGAGACTGGTCAGGATTAAGAATGTTTAAACCGAATCCGTAATCGAATGTTTCTGAATCGGGGGGTAGATCAAGAGACTAGTCAGGATTAAGAATGTTTAAACTGAATCCGTAATCGAATGTTTCTGAATCGGGGGGTAGATCAAGAGACTGGTCAGGATTAAGAATGTTTAAACTGAATCCGTAATCGAATGTTTCTGAATCGGGGGGTAGATCAAGAGACTGGTCAGGATTAAGAATGTTTAAACTGAATCCGTAATCGAATGTTTCTGAATCGGGGGGTAGATCAAGAGACTAGTCAGGACTAAGAATGTTTAAACTGAATCCGTAATCGAATGTTTCTGAATCGGGGGGTAGATCAAGAGACTAGTCAGGATTAAGAATGTTTAAACTGAATCCGTAATCGAATGTTTCTGAATCGGGGGGTAGATCAAGAGATTGGTCAGGATTAAGAATGTTTAAACTGAATCCGTAATCGAATGTTTCTGAATCGGGGGGTAGATCAAAAGACTAGTCAGGACTAAGAATGTTTAAACTGAATCCGTAATCGAATGTTTCTGAATCGGGGGGTAGATCAAGAGACTAGTAAGGATTAAGAATGTTTAAACCGAATCCGTAATAGAATGGTTCTGAATCGGGGGGTAGATCAAGAGACTAGTCAGGATTGAGAATGCTTAAACCATTAAGTTATTTTTTCTACGACATGCTTATTCTGTCTTTTTATTACATCGTTGGTTCAAGTAGACGTCATATCACTTGTCACTGCGCACACACACATAATTTTGACGACCCGTCTGGTGTAGTGGTCGAGAAATCGCCTACTACGCAGCGGGTTGCGGGTTCGATCTCCGCACAATACAAACATTTGTGTGCATGAACATGTCTGTTAGTATTGGTCTGGGTGTTTTCTATGTATATCATGTATGTATTTACAAACAAAAAAGTATTTAAGTATTATATCCGTTGTCTGGCACCCAGAACTAAAGCTTTGAGTAGCTTACTTTGGGACTAGATGGCGATGTGTGGGAATGTCCAAAGGATATTTATTTTATTTAAAGGATTTATTAATTGCTATGCTTCTGTTCAAGCAAATTTAAACCTTATTTCCTTCTCCAGATGCTCCGTGACATGCGAAGCGTGGGCACGGAGGGGTCTCCACACAAGTTTCGGGCGCTTCAACTCGCGCTCAATGCGGTCGCGCTGCTCGCCATCACGGGTGCACTGTTCGCGTACTTCCGAGCCAACCCTGCTGTACAGGTTAGTGTAGTATACAGGATGTTGTTTTGGTCAGTGACATCCAACTCAGGGATGATAATATAAGTTATGCTTATTCTGAAAAAAATGTTTTCTTTAAATTCTGAACAAGTTTTATACAAGAAAATCTCTTCATAACATTAAAAAAAAATACAAAACTAATGGGAAAACTCGCACATTAGCGCGTCGATAGCGCTTATCTAAGAAATACTACGCCATGGCTAGTAAGCTACGAAGAGGTGGTAGAATGGTGTTAGTATTTTTAACTCGATCGCTGTACTGCATTAAAAAAATGATTTTGAGGGCTTTTTCCATTAAAAAAAAATGGCATCAGATTTGTTTGTACAGCCACCCCTGAGTCGCTCGTTGCTGACCAAAACAACACCCTGTATACTCATGAAAATCATCTTGTTTCCAGTTTATCTTATTTTTAACCGACTTCAAAAAGAAGGTTTTCGGTTCGACCTGAATATTTGTTTGTATGTTTGTCCGCGAATATCACACGTTTAGGCGGACCGATTTTGATGCGGTTTCCAGTTGAGTATTTGTTACACTGAGTGGAAGGTTTTAACAACTATTTTGACCGACTTCAGGAATGGAGGTCAAACTGATTTTGGTGCGGTTTTCAGAAAAGTAACAAATACTTAAGGAGCCTTCTCCTCCTTTTAGTAACTATTTGAGATCAATCAAATAAATTAGGAGTGGATAATTGTGATTGATTTCTTTACAAAACTTAACCACCTTAAAAATACACTTAAATTACTAAAATAACGCTAATAGGAGAAACAAACTCATTTGAAGTCGGTGCATGATCTCAACCTTAACGGACAGCAGCAGTCTAAGCAAGTCCTTTATTTGAGGTGGTTCAATTTTTCTCCTTTATTTACCATCCTTTCACAACGAAATCCACTCCTTTCTTAATCACCTCTTGGTATTCGACCAGCACGTCTTATGTCACAGAGCTTCCTTCAGGTCTTTCGTACATTTAGAATCATCCATGGAGATGGGGTCGATTTAGTGTAAGCCAGCCTGAACAATCAAATGTTTATGCTTTGGCTTAGAATACTCTACAATGTCGACTATAACGGTCATTCCCTGTATCCTTTCTATCTGTGGTTTTCCGCTACTAGAGATAGAAATGGTTGTCCATCTTTACATTTTTTGTCCTTATAAAAACCTCTGGCAGTACAGCATCCTATCTTCGGTAGAGAATAGCTTTAGAAATCAAGCTTCGGACTGTAATACAGAAGCTAGTTAAAAAAGTTGCGACATGATACTACAAAGATTTGAAATAATTATATGAAAATGGCCAGATTTATTCGGGAAATTATAATACAAACCAGATTTATTAATTTTAATTCCAATTTATACGTATTTTTATGAAACTGTTTACTCAAAACGATAACTTAGGAACCGCCCACGCAGCCCATCGATCTTATTTCTAATTATTTCTTATTTACTTAAATAATCTCTTGAAATACCAAACTAGAGGCACGAAGCTATTTGATTAACCTCCATTTAATTTATTCATGGAACATTAAAGATACTTCATTGAAATAGTCAATAGGGGGATTTGGAAGCCTGATTTGTGTATTCACTTTGAATTTGAAAAAAATTTTGTGGCAATTTAACAAATTAACATAGTAGAATATTTAATTATCAAAACGCGTGGACGAAATCGCGGGGACCGCTAGTACTAAATAAATTGAGTAACGCAGAACTTAACAGAGTTTTCAACATAATTTTAAAAATGTAAGTTAAGGTCAAAAGTCATTTATTTAATTTAGGACACAAATGCTACTTACGAACGTCAATAATTAACATAAATCAATTATGGCCCATATGGGGCATGGAACATGGAACATGGAACATGTCTCTTTACCTTTTGGGCCCTACTATCGCTTCGAGACAAAACCCAGACAATATGGCAAGTGCAGAGAAGAAACACCGAAATAAACGCAGTCACCACTAGCTGCCACAAAAATAATACAAATCAAAATAAACATACCGTACCTACATCAGTTTGGTGCAGGCTGGACTGTTCATACATTTTCGTCATTAATAAAGACTAGAATTCTATAATACACCTTCGACATTAGGACATTGAGGTTAGTTTTGACTTGTTAGTTAAATTTATTAATCATTAGTTTGAAAAAAATATGATGTATATTATTGAAAAAAAATACACAACTTCCCAAAAATTAATAATTGTTTTGGCTTATCTGAAGTTTGGAATGACAAGTTTGTTTTTATTTCTTTTATTACACTAATGAATATCACTTAGGAAACAATTCTTTCAGGGATTCGCGGGGACTAAGTTTGTAAATGGCACGAATGGCTCTTTTCTGTAAAATTAAGATCGTATCGTTGTCCGCAGCAGAAGACCATAAGACATACTGTAAAAGTAATTAAAATACACAAGCCTTGCCGTTTCAACATCAGTCAAATGTCTAATAGCCAGAGCGTCAACATGTGCATAAAATATGAAAAAAATGTCATACAAAATAGGTTTTCCATAGCTTTTGACCAATTTTAAAAACTGCAAGACTACATAAACTTTAATTAAAATACAAAAATGATGTACTAAGTGGGTAAATATTTTCTGAAATCGGTTTTTGAATGTGGCATTTCGTCTTCTCCGTAGCACAGGGTGTGCTACGGAGAAGAGAACACGAATTTGATATCCATAGTGTGGAAATGCAGAAAAAATACTAGTCTGCTTCACCTATCACCACGCATCAGCATAAGACGTTACATGAAACACCCTTTATTTCAATTTCATTAGTAATTTTGATTATAGAAAGGTTTGTTTCTTTTTAAGTTACAGAAGAAGATTAAAATAACGAACTAATTCCTAAAAGTCGGACGAGATTATAGTCATGAATGAAGAATTATTTGATTAATAAATTACCTGAATAATGGATGAATGAAAAAGTTACAAGATTTTTTTTTCTGAGTTGGCCTTTACAGTAAAAATATGTTTATGGATATTTTTAAAGCTTTTACGTGGAAAATTGTAAGGTTCACGTTTACAACTCTCCGCCTACACGAAGTTTTCAAAGTGCTTGACGTTTCAATGGGCATTCTTAGAACGCGTATTTATCTGGACACGACTTGAGAACTGAGGCCGTTCTCTATCGTCCTTCTCTCTCAACATCATCATATTTAACAAAGACGCATAGAGTTGCAAGTACGCAGAATTGGCAAAGTTAGACCCAGGGCTGCAATTAAACGGCTTCTTTACTAAGAGGGCTCTACAAAGGACAAAGCGAGACAACAGCGATAATTTTGTGTTGAAAAACACAACTTTAAGAGTTTTTCATGCTTCTTTCCACAGAAAAACAGTCAGGCAAAAACGTGACCGCGAATTTTAGTCACCCACAAAAAACAAAGCTGTGTGATTGCTAGGTGATGAGAATTGTGAATTAGATCGAATACAAATATTAGCGATAAAAAGCTCAAATCGAAAAAATACGGATGCAGAAACAGCTCGAGTTGTGGACCACTATCAAATACAAGAGACAGCGAGAAGGAAAAATGCATGGCAGTTCGGCATGCAAGACTGGAATCCCTGATTAGAACCACTAAGATTCGATGAAATTTATAGAAACTTGCGTCTAAAAACAGAAACTGGAGAGGCTTTTATATATAGAATTAGTGATTCAAATATTGCATCTTTATTCCAGCAAAAAATACCTAAAACTATACTAATATTATAAAGCTGAAGAGTTTGTTTGTTTATTTGAACGCGCGAATCTCAGGAACTGCTTGACCGATTTTGAAAATTATTATAGTATTGGATAGATTATTTATTGAGTTGGGCTTTAATCTACAAAATATCACGCTGCGACGAAAGGGGGCAGCAGACTCAAAGCGCGCGGAAGAAGTCGCAGGGGACCGCTAGTCATAGAATAAATGTAACATTTCCCAAATAATGGTGACCCTACTACAAACTTTTCATTTTTTCTGCAAACTTTCACACCGCGCCTTTTTCCGTCGTCGGTGCTGCCTATTCATTTCACTTTAAGGAAGGAAAAAGCAACGACACCGTCATTTAGTTTTTACCTTGCTCCCATTTCTTCACACTGTAAGTGTGAAACTGTTTGTATTTTTTATGATTATTGCGGTAACAATAGGCTAATTAAGACCGCCCCTCTTTGCAGACTCCTTACAATAAGAAAACGAACAATCTGATTTGAACAAAGAATATTTCAATTTGTTTTGTTGAAAATTTGTTTGGAAACCCCCTAGAGACAGAGAGTACCTTATTGAAAAAGTAACAATCTGTTAAACATTTTGGCTTCGTAACAAGAAAATAAAACTTGGCTCTGGGAAATATTGTTACTGTATAATAACAAAACATTTCGAGTCTATTGTATTTCTTGTATTTACGGTAAATTAGGTAAAAGTCTTAAGAATTTTCCGTTATTTACTTTTTCTATAGTACTCTGGTTTTATAGAATACAAATTTGCCCAGTAAATCGTTTCCACGGTTTCCGCCTATGTTAGATATTATAAGTTGAAAGCTTATATGAAAAACGTTAAACAAAACCAAAATGTCCACCATAAAAATGTCCTTAAAAAGAAAGGCATTCTTAATTTAATTACAGGCATATTTGGCAAAGTATTTCGTAGTATTCGGGTCGTGGCATCCGCGGCACAGCGCGGAAGTTAATTTTGCCTGTCCTGCCGTCCCAACTACCTGCCTTAGCTTATTTGTTTTGCTTTAAAACTTTTATTGTTGTTTGCCTGGAACCTGGGATTTCAGGCGCTGCGGAGAGTCTGCGTTTATCCCGTTTTAATTTCAATACTGTTCTGAAAGACAATTCTACAAGACTGGCCATATTTCTAAACCCTTGTTTCTGGAAAATACTTCTGTGTTTCACCAAAAATTTGGCAATTACATGATTTGACTGTAAATTAGTAGAGAAAGACATAACCTGATGATCAGCAATTTAAACAGACGCCTTAAGAAATACTTTTTGTTTCATCAACATTGTCGAGTATGCGATGCAATGTTACATGACTTGCCTTCGAAAAATCATTAATTTTGATATTGACTCACTGTGTCTCCGTATGACTCTGTTCTTCTTTAAGAAGCTACAAATTACCTGTCGTAATTTGATTATAATCTTTGAACTCCTAAGCGTTGAGGAGTTCCACCATCAGCTCAGCTCCACATGATGGTAACTTTCAGACGCAATAACATGTCAACATTAAGCTTCTAGTACAAAAACACTATATATGCCTTTAAAATTTGAGGGTTTTCCTCGATTGCACCAAGATCCCATCATCAGATACCGACTTGGCAATAATGGAACCAACTATAAGGTAGGCTAGGTAACCGATTTTTTTTTCAAAACGGTCTATAAATGACTGCGATATGAGGTAACACAGCCACAAAAAAAAACATACAGTCGAGTTGATAACCTCCTCCTTTTTTGAAGTCGATTCAAAATACTCGTAATGTATTTATTTCCATAAAGTGACACACTACGTTTCAAATAAATATGGCGGCCTTTGCACTACACATACGCATGGTTGCTTGTATTGCAGATGCCAGACAAATCTACAGAAAGGGAGGTTTAACAAACTATAATACACATCATTTTTCTATTGTTATTTTATATGAATGGATGGATTATTATTATATGAATTTGGTAAAATCAGAGTTGGTAAACCCATATAACATTAATTTTAAAGGCATTGCATACATGGGTAAAGTGTTTATTTAACTAAACGAGCTCACACTCCAAACAGGTAAGTAATATTATTTACCTGTACTCAAAGTTATTCCCTACACTACACTTCTTAATTACTGCGAGTGTGGGTAGCAGATGCGCTGGGCATAATAAATAGTCGGCCCAGTTAGGAACTTGTTTATCTGCTCATATAGAATACCTGGGGTCTTATCACCATAATTAGGAATATTACTTTATATAAGTTATTGTCATTATATTTACGCACCTATAAAAGAGACCTTATGAAATTCTACAACAATAATTAAATAATTTGTAAATTTTCTTACAAAACCGAATAAAATAGTTTTTACTACCAAAACTTGAACACTTTGGTTAAAAAAATTAAACTGTTGTTTAATGTCACCAGTAAAATACGGATGTTTGAACCATTGGGAGACTTGAAAAGGCTTCAGTACCGTTACCATGAGTTAACAACTTATGGTAACGGTACTGATTTTTTGTTATTTCTCGCTAGTGAAGACGTAAAAAAAGTGTAAGGAAATGCACAGTGCCTCTAGCAGAAAGAAAGAAAGAAAGAAAATGAATTTATTCGACCAAAAAGTTAAAATAATTACATATATATTTAAAAAAAAAAACATATGTTTAGGCCGAAAAAGGCACCCGCTCAGCATTGGTCGTGGCAGCAGCAGAACACATACCACGACGCTGATTTTCAGCGAGTGCCTTTGTGGGTAGGTACAAACAAAATTCAAATAAAAATAATAATAACACAAGCTAATAAAAACAACATAAAATAACATTAACAATATTTTAACTTAAAATTAAGATAAGAATAAAAGACATAATGTAGGTATTATTTAAAATTTAAAATTATCATTTCATTCAATTCATTGACATAGAAATTTAAATCGGATCAATTAAATTACATAATAATAAATTATTGGCTTCGGGTCACCTTGGTGAGCCCATTGTAAGCTCTGCGATTACTCGCGGAACGGAATGTGGCCAAACCCAAGATTCGGAGAAGAAAAAAAAAAGCAGTCATTGGACAGAACGAAAATTTTCCATACAAGAAGTGACGTCGTCGCTAGCGAGTAAAACCGTCGTCGCTCGCGAGTAAACTCATGGTAACTGTTAGTAGGTCTCTGCCGCGTTATAGCATTTTCAAATGAAAATTTCTTGCACATTCGACACAACCTGTAAGCTAGTTTGGCTCTCAATTTAATAAGGCAGCAATTACCTCAATAATACTTATAGGTAACCTTTAACTTCGTAACGTTATCCTTGCACTTGGTTATTGTTAGCTAAATATCCATCGGTTGAAAAATTATACTATATATTGTAGCATAATTATACTGTATATAATAATAGTATTATTTCAGTAGAATATGGCTCTTTCTTTAATGTTTTCTAACTCCCATCAATCATTGTCAAACAAAACCCCAATCATTTCACACAGGCTAAAGGTTAATGTAAAATTAAGATAATGCACGCTGTACTAGAAATTGCAACCGGCTAGTACTTAATTTTATACCAAAAAATGCACAAATTCAAAAAAACTGCTTTTGTTTGTGTTTAGTCTAATATTTTTTAAGATTTTTATCTTTAATAAGATTCCGGAATATATTAAAGACAAACCCATTAACCAATTTAAAAAAAAGTTTATATGAATGGCTGGTAGACTGTGTATTTTATTCGTTTCAAGAGTTCTTGAATAGCTAGGAAATATTTTGAACAATTACTTAGTTTAACTTGACATTGCTGGATTTAATATAAAAAGGAATGAATGACAATATTATAAATAAAAATACTATGTGATAAATTTGACTTGATTGTAATTCATTTCATTATAGATTGAATCAAATGATATATAATAATAAATGTTTGCATGCTATTTTTTAATAGTTAAACGGGACGAACATATTTTAATTAAAATCTTCAGTGTCTAACCCTATTTATGAGCAAATAAAATATTCATTCATTCATTCATCTTCTCGTCAACAGTACGTCTCCCAAGTGGTGAACCGATCTACGGTGGTGACGTGGCCGGCGCCCACCGAGCCGCCCGGCGCCCGGAACCCAGCGCCCGGCGTCTGCCTGCCCGTGATCGTCAGTTTCTGCCAGCAGCACCGCATCACCTACAACTTTACTGTGTTCCCCAACTATATCGGCCATTTTGGACAGAGGGACGCTCAGCAGGTGAGATTACGCTCAATTCTTGCCATCAGCACGTCTTCTACAGCTTATTTTACGAAGACTATGCAGGGGAACTGCATGATCTAATTCGACTGATCCATTTTCACCATCGGAACACAAGACGCGAGCGTGTTTATTTACCGATACGATGTAGATTTAACCTGCAATATTTACGAACCAACGATCTACATTTCTTGCGCTCTACGGCTAAAGGAAATTTTTGACGACCTCCGTGGTGTAGTGGCTAAGCACGCTCGGTTTCAAGACGTCGCCGCTCGGAGGTCCCGGATTTGATTCCCGGTCGGATCAATATAGATATCAAAATTTTCTATATTTTCTCGGGTCTGGGTGTTGTGGTACCACCGTTGTGTCTGATTTCCATAACACAAGTGCATTAGCTACTTACTTTGGGATCAGAGCAATGAATGTGATTGGTGTCCAATATTTAAAAAAAAACAAACAAAGTTTTACCTTGCTTCTAACTATTTAGACGCTATATAGCTTATTTATTCCAAGAATAGAGTCAGTAGGCTATTAGGTAAAAGAGTTTACACCAAGAACCTTCCTTGTAGCAGAATATTTGCCAATCAATAATATTAATGGGAAGAGATTCAGCCATTTTGAAAGTCTAGCTAGAGTAGGTACTACTGGAGGGAACTTAAACTATTAATTTAGTTTCAACACTTAGAACTTAAAATACGACGAAAAATAAATAACTAGTTATGTTATAATTTGTAAGTTATTTTGCTACCATTATTTGCTGGTTTTTATTGTCAAAATGCACGTTCAGAGTCTTTAGTAAAGAGACCTTCTAATCCCATTTCTTGGACGAAGGCTGAAGGGCCGTCGTGTTCAGGCGGTTCCGCGAAAGTCTACGCGACACTACAAGCAACACGCCAGATTGTTTTGATATATTATTTTGTATGTATTTTATTCTATTAAGTATTTATTCTATCAGTCGGTATTGTAGTTTGTAATTTACTGCCTGATTTAAATAAATGAATAAGGTCGCAAATCGCAATTAATATTTCAGTATTTTTGTGTAGATCCAACCTCAAGGACGATGGTTCTTCAAATATCTTGGGCGTCTGAAGCACTTCGAGTGGTAAAGGCGCCTTGTTAATTGCCTCGTCAAAAGGCTATTAGAGGTTTAGGGCTTCGTGTACACAGTATATACCATACCAAACCATGGTCATGAATGTATTCCGAAAACACAAAGTATTCTTAGATAAACTAGGTCGGTTACCGACTTTAAAAAAGTTTCTCAGTTCGACCAGTCGTATGTTTGTCCGCAAATATCTCGTTTGGCTGTACCGGTTTTGATGTGGTTTCAAAAAAGTATTTGTTTCATTAAAAAGAAGGTGTTGGTAACTATTTTAGTTCAATCAGTTACATTGTAACTTAAACAATAACTAAAAACGCCAACAAATATTTCTTTTACAAATTTAACCGCCTTAAAATACACTAAAGGACTAAAATAAAGCTCAATGGAGAAACACTCATTCAAAGTCAGTGCACGATATCAACCTTAACGGACAGCAGCCGACTTCAAAGGTTGTTTCACCGATTAGCGTTATTTGAGTCCTTTTAGTGATTTTAAAGTGTTAGGTATTTGTGTGCAAACTACATCGGAAAATACCTGTTATTGGCTTGATTTTCTTTCCAGTGGCAAGTTTAAGTTATATGTCATTTTACTGATCTATCTAAGTATCATAAGGAAAGTTAGGTAATGAGAAAAAAAGGCGAGTAATTGAGACGGATTTGTGACTTGCTCTGTTAATTGTTGGTGTATTCTAGCTAATGAGCGATTGAATTTTGATTTTGCCAAATACAAGTCTCGGACGTCTGTCACTCTGTACCGTATACACGAGTACTTATGGTGCTTCAGGGCCCTTGCTGATTAACAGTTTTAATTTCAAAGGAATAACGGCCCAAAGGCCGACGTTATCGTCGGAAATGCAAAGGTGGGGGAAATCAATTAAGCATCTCAAGTCATTAGTAAGCAACCTGAAATCCATTTGATCGAAGAAGCACCTCCGCGTTATCGATTACTTAGTGACAAATTCTACTAAATTATTGGTTTAGCTTACGCATAAATAAAATGCGTGACAGATTAGTATAAAAATTATAGTTAGAAAATTGTAGTTAAAATAAGAAAAGCTATCTATTTTCCGTATAATTTTATCAATATGTACGGACAACAGCACGTCAAGGTAAACACTGCGGTATCTTATTCAGTTGTAATAAGGGCTAGATTGCAACAAAAGTAGGTAACCTGATGTGGCTACTGTACCTAAATACTAAAAATCTGCATCTTGATTAAAAAATCGGCCAAATGCGAGTCGAACTCGCACACTGAGGGTTCCGTGCCAACTCAAACTGAATGTACTTAATTCCGCTTAGCTAAAATACCACAACATTTGGTTGACAGCAATTATAACTTTGTGTTTTATACTGTCTGTATGAAGAACAAAGCTATGTTTGCGGTTGTTAAAATGGGCTTTAATTCAAAAACTACTGGTTCGATCTCGTTCAAACTAATTATTGTTGAAAGTATTTGTTATGGTCTAACTCATGGGTTTTTTCATTCAAAATTTATACTTGCTTATTTTAAAAGTTAGAGGGGGGGACGCCCATTTTACCACTTTGGAGACGTCTTTCTCTTAGAGCGCTTTCACACTTAGGCGAGTTTAGCAGCGCGACGGTCGCGCAATAGCCGCGCTGCTGTTAATTTCATACACAAAATGACAGCAGTAAGCCCTTCAAATTAGAGTGACGGCGCTGCTGTTACGCTGCTGTCGCTCTAATGTGAAGGCGCACTTAAACTTAAGATTTTAAAGCCACATGCATCAATTCACGCACAATGACTTATCCATATACATCCTACACGCATAGGTTTGACTAATATGTCATTATTTTTAATTTTTGTATGAGAATTCTGAAGCGGTTAACAGGATACATCTACCTACTTAGTTTCAACTGTGTGATGCTAGTTAATAGTTTCAGAATAATTTGGCTGTAACAAACGGACGGACGTACAAACTTGACGAAACTATAAAGGTTCCGTTTTTGTAATTCGGCTACGGAACCCTAAAAATAATTTGGTACCCGGTGCTTCAGTTATAAAGGTTCATTTTCTAGGATAAAAAAGTCAAAGTCAAGTCATTATGCATACAATTTCAATTCAATTTAATACACAAAATATAAATGTATATGAGTCAAATGACAATAAGCCTTATATAAAGCGCTGAGATCAAAGAGTTTGTTTAGCGAGTGAAGGCTTAAGCTTCTAAGCCTTCTTCGAACTGCGCAAACCTTTCAACATCACTGACATCGTTAGGCGAATTCCGTGATGCTTTAAATTGAGTGCGCAACCACATTAATAAAGTCCAATGATCGAAGATCACCAGCTCAGGGTCCTATTAACTTGTGTGTACAGAGGGGTCCTTAATCTGCGTAGCAGGGGCCGGGGCACGTTTTGGCTTGATATTGTAATTATTTTGTACGCACAGACCGTCGATGGTAATTGATAACGCGTAAACTGAGGGACGTTTCAGCTGAAGCGAAATCTGATTGGTTTGATTGAGGAGTTGGAAAAGGAACAGGAAAATTACACCGTCAACATATTACTCCGTTATTGTTCCTGTTGTTACGTTTTTGCAACAGTTAGCAACATTTGGATCATGTAAGTAATATCCTGTCGAGAGCCATGAAGAGAAATATCCGGCTTTCAGATTAAATAAACGAATTTATCCGGAGAAATCACTACAGCGACGGCCTCCGGTAATGTATAGTGAAATGTGCCTAGTCTGATATTTTGTTGGACTATTTGAAATGACAAATACTCGTACATGCTCGGTAGATAAAATATAAGGATTCTTATTCTATAATTAAAAAGCAGATATTTATGTTATTGTGATTGAAATATCGTTATATAAAAGCCCTCTTTATAGCTATACATTTTCATCGAAAAAAAACATATAAGTACTTATTTTTATGACAAGGCTAGAGAACTGCCTCATCCAATTGAAATCTCATCTTGTAAAATTTCATTTGATAATTGATCAGCATTTCTTTTTTTCGTTCTCTTTTCACATTTTCATTCTATATACGTGCTCTCAAGAGTAACATACCTTTCCATAAAAACCTGTTTGCTTTGTAATCTACTTGTGTGTGTGTATTCTACTGGTATTCATAAACCTTGTCTCAAAATAAAGGAGCGCAAAAAGTTGCGGAAAAAAGTCGCAAATATTTCTAAAACATTTTGCGGCTAGGTGCATCACAAGTGTGCAGTGACGACGTGTGTTCGTTAGTGCTTCGTCGGGCGCATCAACGAGTTCATTTCTTGTCGAAAGGCGCCTTGTTAGCGTTATAGCGTCGCATTCAACGCTCTAACGCGATTCCGAGCTGTGTTCGGGTAGATTGTGAGTAAGGTGATATAGTGGTAGAATGAAGTATTACGAGTATATTGTGTCGAACATAAAAGGCGGTGTTATTACGTAAAGGCGTTTTATGATAAGATGTGTTGAGTAAGATTATACCTATTGTACATTGGTACGAAAATGACATAAGGTAATTAGAGATACTCATACAATAAATTAATGGACTTCGAATCACGTAAAAAAACGTCATACTTGTCATCATCGTCATCATTATCAGCCAAAGGACGTCCATTGCTAAACAAAGGCCTCTTCTTCAGCTTCCCACAGCAACTGATTACTAGCGTTCTGCATCCAGTTTGATCCAATCTTTAAAAGGTCGACGGTCCATCTTGGCGGCGGACGTCCTAAGCTGCGTCTCTGGTCAGAAGTTTTGTGCCCCAACGGCCATCAGTTCTTTATCCTCCTTTCTGGTTCAAAATCGTAGAAAAACACCCAGCATAGCCCTCTGCATCGCTCGTTGTGTGATTTTGAGCTTCTTTATAAGGCCCATAGTTAGAGACCATGTTTCGGATCCGTATGTCATCACTGGTAACACACACTAGTTGAAAACTTTCGTATTCAGGCACTGAGGTCATTGAAATGAGAAGACACATTTACGTACTCATACTTGTAAGTTCCAAAAAGTGGCAATTGAAATAGATAGTATCATTGCCCACATTAAACCCTTTGTTACAATGTATTTTGAAGCATTTTAGTCAAACCCTCATATTAGTAGTTTTTGTTTTGATTATTTTTGGATGTTTATGTAATTAAGATAAGATTACGATGAGACTGACATACTCTGTAAAAGTCCCTAAATTAATAAATAGAGGGGGAAAAATGAAATAGTAGTTAGGTAGATTTATGTATTTCCTAAACATGCCAGGTTTGTACGGAGGTACGAGTATGTGTGTAATGTTCTGGGAAGTTGCCAAAAATTTAAGATGATTTCGATTCAAGTTACCCCGTTCCACTTTGGTATACCTGCCGTATTCACCGTGTATGCCGGTAGATTTTTAAATTCATTAAAATTAAACTAGTAGTTATTACAAATTTGTGTTTTTTTTCTTATTCTATGTATACAACATAATAAGCGCGTTTTTGCTATGCACGTAAAAAGGCGAACTTTTTCGTTTATTCCTCTAGTCCTGTCGGTTCATTGTGTTTAAATAAAGGGAGGTATATTTATTTCTATGTTTAGTGCTGCAAAATCTTAAGCCACTTTGTCTTTGCCCTAGGACCTGGAGATCTACGACGCAGTGGTAGACGTGCGGTGCTACGAGCTGACTGCACTGTTCCTCTGCTCGCTGTTCGTGCCCAAGTGTGGTCCTCTTGGACACATGGTGCGGCCGTGCAGAAGCCTATGTCAAGGTTAGAAGTTCTTTTTTTGCGAAAAAAATGCCTTATGCATACTGTGGCAGGTTATATGGGACTCGTTAGTGAGTAGCCAAGACTACCCACTAAAGAGCCTGCGTGGTCCCTTACACCGCTAAGTGAGACAACAAAGGCTCGCTTGCACTCCGTCGTCCCAGCGGTAAGGTAGGAAGCCCTAAGATTTTTTACTAATTACGGCAGTGTTAGCTGACGATTTTATTTATATAAAACCAATTTTGAAGTCTAGTGCTGCTCATGTGTTAGATCACTTATATCGATTTTAGTCATGTAGTACGGAGTGGAGGGCTTAGTGCGTATTTGTACGGACAACAGCATGTCAAGGTAAACACTGCGCTATCTTATGGAGTTGTAATAAGGGCTAGTTTGCAACAAGTGGGTAACCTGATATGCTGATCACTGTACATAAGCAATTTTTATTTATTTATGTGAAACACTTCATGCAAAAACGAAAGGTACATATTGCGGACTTAATGCTAAAAGCATTCTCTACCAGTCAACCATAGGTGTCTATACAGAGAAAATGCTGGCGGCGCGAAGGAAGTGAGAGAAGGGCAAAAGAGAGAGCTTGATTAAAACTACAATAGGTATTCAAAACAAAAAATAAACATAAATAAATACCGTATACGTTATTACATAATTATGGAATAAAAATCTATACATAGTACATACACATAATAATAAATAATATTAATGGTACACATGTGAGAAAAAAGAGGTCAGTGAGACAAGTTCGATATCTCTCTCTTGTAAAGTGCCCGGAGGTCCTTCTTGAAAGAGAATTTGGAGGTGGATGCTTGTATTGTCTTTGGGAGGCCATTCCAAAGTCCAATGGCTGTAAGGGTAAATGAATTTGACATGAAGCCAGAATATTGACGTAATCGCACATTAAAGTTTTATAATCAATAATTAACACGTTATCAAGTTAGCCACTTGACGAAATAATTCCTATAGCCTCAGTTTAACAACGTTTTGAAATGTATGGTAGTGTTCATTTGTAAAATCAAAACCGATTGTCCGTATCATGCCCGCTATGACAGCGTTAGCTACGGTGCTGTGAAAATTCAAACCGTCGTTGCTGACTTCCAATAAATTCCGTTTGTCTGAAATGAAAATAAATCAGAATTCCTGGCGTAGTTCGCGAAATCACTATCAGCGAGCGTTCGAATGGTCGCTGTGTTAAAGCGAGAATGAAGATTTTTCAACTTGTTGGCATTGCAACTTAAATGCGATTCTTGTACTCTCATCGTGACGGACTGTTATAAAAACAAAGGTTTTTGTTGGGTGAGCTTAATTAGTAACTGAAAAGTATTTTTACTCAACCATGTTTTTATTCGAATACCTAAGTATACTAATAATAATATTGTACATACTGGACCAAAGACGCAGCGTAGGACGTCCACCGGCAAGATGGACAGACGACCTTGTAAAGATCACAAGGACAAACTGTATGCATACCGCATGTGATCGGTCGCGTCATTTGGCTGAAAATGATGATCATGATGATGACATACACCAATCCCTATCTGACCCTATAATAGATAGGTTGTGACGAAGGTCCCTTGCGGCTAGCTCAGCCTGAGTCCTTCGTCAGCATAAAGTACTTTGCTCTGCCCTTGCCCGACGGGAGGAAGAGATGTGTACCTAACTATTGCAGGGAAACTTGTGAATGAAACCACCTTTACAATGGGTACGGCTCTATTCGGCTTAGCTTATTATTAGTACAATTCTTACCTTATTGGCTACTCCTTATTATAACGGCATCGGACACTTATTGACTAACGGGATCCCTGATCGAAAGGCGAAACTATCAAGATATCGTGAAGTGTGATCACTCTGGCGTCGAGACGGTTTCGAGGTCACTCGCGGTTGAGTTAGTAGTTAGGAATCGTGGGAGTGAAATTAGGTTTGGTGCGGGGATAGTGGGAGTCTAGTTACCTCACGGTATCGTGTGCTGTCACCCCAGGTTACGTTGCCCTAATTGCGAAGGGTCGAGCGAACTCCCAGCCGCCGACTTAGCCTTCTCCTATGCTCCCTGATCACCCAACCCAGGCGACTCCTAACTGCGAAGGGTCGTGCGAACTCCCAGCCGCCGACTTAGCCTTCTCCTATGCTCCCTGATCACCCAACCCAGGCGACTCCCAACTGCGAAGGGTCGTGCGAATTCCCAGCCGCCGACTTAGCCTTCTCCTATGCTCCCTGATCACCCAGCCCAGGCGACTCCTAACTGTGAAGGGTCGTGCGAACTCCCAGCCGCCGACTTAGCCTTCTCCTATGCTCCCTGATCACCCAACCCAGGCGACTCCTAACTGTGAAGGGTCGTGCGAACTCCCAGCCGCCGACTTAGCCTTCTCCTATGCTCCCTGATCACCCAGCCCAGGCGACTCCTAACTGTGAAGGGTCGTGCGAACTCCCAGCCGCCGACTTAGCCTTCTCCTATGCTCCTTTGTTCCTAACCCCGAGTAGATAGGGAAGTTAGGAGGGAAGGGGCAGCATTCGCCAGAGACCGGATAGCACCACTGCGCGCGCCTACGTGTTGCCACTACGGCCGGGCTCCAACGAATGCCTATCTGCCACACAATCGGTAGTCGCACAACCTTGGTAGAGGTCGGGGAAACCGTTCGGGGCAATGGCCCCCTTCGGTAGGTTCTGGCGCTGTCCGTGGCTACGGACAGGTCATTGGGTTGGGGGAAACGTTTCCGTCTCACGTCCTGGGTTGGGTTGGCGCTGGCGAGCTTTTCAGCTACCAGCCAGCGTCGTGGTCAGTTTGGTGGGGTGTCGTGTCCGGGTGGTCATCGACCATCGGCGAGGCTTGCGCCTGCAAGCCGATAGTCGGGTTGGTCTCGTTGGTGCTATCTTCATCAGCGACGATGAGGTCTCGTGGGAACGCTCGGTGGGAGGTCGAGCCATGGTCTGGGGGCCTCGAGTGATACGGGGCGATGTTCCTCAAATGCGGGTGACGGGATCCCTCCGCTCTTCGGAACATGCGCTCGGCGAGGTGTTTGACGAAGTCATCCACGGCTTCGATCTTGAGGTCTCTCCGCAAGACATCATTTCTGACGTAGCGGGGGGCAGCAGCAACGGTCCTCAGTGTCAGCGATTGCTGGGCTTCTATTCTCCTACGTAGGTGCCGGTTGGTAAGTGAGTACCACGCTGGTGCAGCGTAGGTGAGGCGGGTACGGACGTAGGCTTTGTAGACGCCCAGCTTCGCTCTGATGGGAAGGTTGGACGACAAGATGGGTCTCAGCTTGGCTCTCGCTACCCTCGTGGTGTTGATGAGAGCCTTAACGTGTGGAGTCATCTTCAGCAGGCGGTCTATGATCACCCCCAGGTATTTTACCGTGGGGGTCCATGGGATGGACTCACCTCGGAGTTTAAGCTGGGGCGGCATTATTCTCCTGTTGCTGACCAGGATGGCTTGGGTCTTCTTTGGGTTAGCTGAGAGCTTCCAATCGTCCAACCACTGCGGTAACAAGTCCAGGGTGCGCTGGATTTTTATTGCAGCGTGGTAGAGCTTTATCGAGGAAGCCACGTAGGCCGCATCATCAGCGTACAGCGCAAGCGTGACTTCCTCCCCTACAGGTATGTCGTCCGTGTACTTGGAGTAGCACACGGGCGAGAGACAACTCCCCTGTGGGACTCCTGCTAGGATCGGCCGTTCTGTAGAAATGGCGTCTTCCACTGCTACTTGGAAGCGCCGGTCTTGGAGGAACGACCATACCAGCTTTACTAATCGTCGGGGCGCAGAGGTGTTAGCTATTTTGTACAGCAGTCCTTCATGCCAGACGCGGTCGAACGCCTTCTCCATATCAAGGAATACTCCGACGGAGTGCTCCTTTCGGTTCTGGGCGGCCGCCAGTTGGTGAAGGACGCGGGCTAGCTGTTGGGTGGTGGAGTGCTCGGCTCTGAAGCCGAATTGCTCTTCTCTGGGCTCAATGTGTGGAAGGAGATGAGGAAGCAGCAGTTTCTCTAGCACCTTCGAAACTGTGGGCAGCAGTGTTATGGGCCGATAACTATCGGCTCGCAGAACATCTTTTCCAGGCTTGGGAATCATGATGACTCGTCCCAGTTTCCAGCACTGTGGGAAGTGGCCAAATCTCAGGGCTCCGTTGAAGACTCTAGTCAGCGTCGCGACTGAGCGCGGGGGAAGGTGACGTAGAGCCTCGTTGGGGATGCGATCTGGGCCTGGAGCTTTTCTCAGCGGAGTCTTCAGCAGTGCCTTCCGAATCTGTCCCGGTGTGAGGACAATGGGGTCTTCATGGCTTTGGACGTCATGACCAAAGTAGTCTTCGAGGAAGTCCATGACCGTCTTCTCGTGGCAGGCGTTTACTGTCGGATTCGGCTGGAACTGGGTTTCTAGATGGTCTGCGAATATCTCGGCTCGGTCTGCGGCCGCGAACTTCTTCGTCCCATGTTGGTCTTTGAGGGGGCGTGTGGGCGGGCGGCTGCCCGTGAATCGCCGACAAAGTCTGTGGACTTTGTTCCAGTCCTCGCTGGCGTCATCGACCTCTCGCAGCCAGGTGTTTTCAGTTTCTGTCGCCAGAAGCTTGGACACCTCGTCGGCTATGCGGTTGAGGCGAGACTTCAGAGCGGGACAGCGGGAATTCATCCATGCTCTTCTGAGCCTCCTTTTTTCCTCTATCTTCCTCTTGATAGAGGATGGGATGTTCGCGGCGTTTGCTCTGCCTGTGGCTGCTTCCTCTGCTGCGGTTAATGCGTTCGTGGCGCACGCGGTGAACTGCTCTGCGAGGAGATCGACTTCCTCCGCTCTGGTAACGGGGAAGGATGGAGAGTGTTCTGCCATGTGTGCGGCGAAGGTTTGCCAGTTGTATCTCCTGCGGTCCGGGGGGGTAGTCCGGGTCGGATCAGGAGCATATTTTATAAGCAGCGGCTGGTGGTCTGAGTTGAGATGGTAGTCCAGGACATCTACCGTCAGGGTGTAGGTCAGTCCTTGAGTGACCGCCAAATCGATGACATCCGGTAGTGCGTTGGCTTGGTAGGGGTAGTGCGTGGGTGTCTCTGGGCCGACAACGCTGTAGCCATTTCTCTCGGCGTCGTCAAACAGCCGAGTCCCGTCGGGACAGTTCCTTGTGGAGTTCCATGCTGAGTGTTTACAGTTAAAGTCGCCTGCAATAATGGCGGATGTACTGCCCAGGATGGTGTGGATGTCCTCGGTATCGAGGCGTGAGTTTGGCGGCTTATAAAAAGTAAACACTCTGCACGGTCTTGAGTCCAGGAAGATCTCAATCCCGAGTGCTGTTGAGGACTGCAAGGTGGTCTGCGGGAGAACTTGGTGCACTACGTTGCGTCGCACTAGGATAGCTAGACCCCTGTACGCTATTCCTAGTGGGGATGTCTCGTCAGCTCTGTATGTGGCGTAGCCCGCGAAGCCACATCTCTTTCCGCTGCTCAGGTGGGTTTCTTGAAGGAGAGCGATGTCAATCTCCTGTTCCTTGAGTAACACTTTAAGGAGTTCTTGTTTGTTTCTGGAAATGCCATTGGCATTCCAGGACATCAATCTCAAGGGAGGACTGCTACACATCGCTGTAGAGATCAGCCAGCCCTCTTAAGATGATCGGGACAGGGTTCTGCCCGATCTGAATGGCCTCTAAGACTGCGTGAAGGATTTTCACGCAGCTTGCGATGGTCTGCTCTGTCCGCTTTTGTGCACCATCCAGCCTTACCTGCGGCCCCCGGTTGGGGGCGGCGGTTTTGACTGGTGCCGGCGCAGCCACGGATGGCGGTGGTAGTATAGGCCTGTCCTCCTCCTGCTCCTCTACCCCGCGGCGTCGCTTATGACGTCGCTTGCTCCTACCTTGCGATGCAGGGGGATTTGCCGCGGCCATCAGGGAGAATTGTGCGTTCTCCTCCTCAGCGACGAGATTCTGAGTTGGCCGTCTTGTAGTGCGCGCGACTGTGGAGGCCCGTTTACTCCTCAGTTCCCTGAGGAATACGGGGCACTTGGCGTTATTTGCGGTGTGCGCATCACCGCAGTTGGCGCATGTCGGTGGCTCTTCGAGCGGCCGCGGGCAATCCCTGGCGGAATGTTCCTCGCCACATCGCACACATGCCAGGGCACGGTGGCAGTTTTGCGACGAGTGCCTAAAGGTCTGGCAGCGGTGGCACTGTGCTGGCCCCTTCTTGCCCCTCCAGGCTTCAATTCGGACTCCTGGCATGCACAGGAGCTCCGAGACCTCGTATATACCCGGTGTCAAGTCCGGTGTGCGTCGGAGTTGGGCGAAAAATATGCACCCCGGTCTCCCCTTACGCGCGCTGATCTTTCGTACGTATTCAGGCACGAAATTCAGTGCTGTGAGGGCCTCCTCAATGTCTCCTGGCTCTGTGTTCTCGGGTAGGCCTCTGATGGCCACCTTGAGACTCTGCTCCGCTGGTAGCGAGTAGCAGAACCAGGAGATATTTTCTGTCTTCTCCAGGTCGGTCAGGTACCTCTGCACCGTGCGGTACTCGTCCTCGTCCCTGGGGAGAAATCTGATTCCCTTACCAAAGGGCCTCGCGTTCGGTGGTCGCTTGAGGAGCTGCTTCAGCTCCTTGAAATGGCGTGCCCAATCAGGCAGGCGCTCCACGATGAGGGGTGGGTACCTCCGCTGTGAAGGGGCCGTGCGAGAAGGAGAGGTGGCAGGTGGTGTGGCAGGTTGCTCTGTCGTAGGTGGTGTAGTTTGTGTATCCATTGGTGACAGGTCTAGCCTAGGCAGCGACAGTGTCCGGTCTTCAGCCGAGGGCGAGGACGGCTCCCGGACGCGCTTCGCCACCGTAGGCGAGAAAGGGGCTGGCAGGTTTGTCGGCGGAGTGAACCTCGACGGTGAAATAATGCGCGCGTTGGGTGACGTCGGCGCGGGTGCAGGGGCCGGGTGGGATCCCCGAGTTCTTGGATCCCCCGGATGACGCTGCGGTAACGGCGCAGCGGGTGTGGCGCGCGCGGTCGCTTGCGTTGCAGTCGCGGTCGGCACGGTGAGCTCGCGCGCGGGTGCTCTAACCGTGGACGCGGTCGCGAACGCGGGTGCAGACGAACGCGTCGCGGCTACGGCGGCGCGGGAGATTGTTGCGGTCGGTGGGGGTCGCGCAGATGGCGCGGTACGCGACGTGTTCGCGGCGCGCGATGAAGTCGCGGTGCGCGGGGCGGTCGCGCTTGTCGCGGTGCGCGGGGCGGTCGCGCTTGTCGCGGTGCGCGGGGCGGTCGCGCTTGTCGTTGCGCGCGGCGCAGCTGAGGCGCGCGCGGTCGACGCGGCGGTCGTGGCGTAGGAGCGCGGCGGCGTGAGGCGCTTGGCCGGCACAGGCACAGGCGCTGACGCGGGTGGGGCCGTAGGCTCGGGCGCTGATACGAGCGTGGCCGTAGGCGCAGGCGCCGGTGGGCGCGGCGGGGGGACGGGTGGTGTGGGGCCTGTCACATGGGCGGACTCGCCGGCTACGGGTGAACTGCGAGTGGCGATCGGTGTCAGCAACTCAAGCAGTTTTGCGACCCCGGCGAGGGGCTCACGCCGGCGGTGGAACACCCGCGGCCGAGTAGGCCTGCGGACGCCCCCAGGCGGCTGGGCGGGCATCTCGGTGAGCGGGTTTTAGGATATCAACAATTATGCGGGTAGGTGCATAATTGGTGATATCCAAAAACACCGTCTTTTTTCTTAATATTATTTTTACTGAGTTGCCTCAGAAAAAATAATCTTAAGGGAGGGTAGTTATAAAAATAACTTTTGTGATTTGACTCACTTTCTTCGATTTTTTTTCCTCTGCGCGTGACGACCTCGCGGATAGCGGCTACCTCCTTAGTCCGCGGCTTCTCCCGGTGAGACCCGCTTCTGGGAGGCCGAGAGAAAACCGCAGCTTCAGAGAGACGGCAACTACCCGGATATCTTCAAAAGTCGGTCCGTGTCACGTAAATGTGCGCAGCGAGCGATCCTGCCTATCTGCTCGGCAGCGCAGGGTGTTATATAGGCGCGCGGGGAGGTTGCGGGGTTTAGGGGGGCGACCGCTGTGCACACGGCCCGTGCGTGTGACGCTTGCCTACGTCATCGTTGTGAGCATCAGGGTGGCGGTGCCAGTCTTATCGGTAATTATGTGCGTTATGCTGTCTGGCACCGTCACAAGGTAACTAATGAACTTGTGTTATGGAAATTAGACTCAACGGTGGTAAATGCACACACAGACACACACACACACACACCCAGACCAAGATGGTTAATTTAGGTCCAATTTTCTCATCGATAGTAGATAAGATAAGATATTTCCTCATGGTAAGATATCGTTACTAGCTGTTGAATATTTACGATTGTGTATGTTTGAAGAAAAAATACCTTAACAAAATGTCAGAATGGCTATTAATAAGGTATTTTTACCCAAAAAGCGAAGCTTAGAAGCAAACGAGGCTTAGAAGCAAAAATCTTGGTTAATTAGGTACCTAAGTAAGTAAAAGCGCGCATTGAGTAAATATTTTATTGGTACGCGTTATCGATTGACTGCTGCTGCATATACATAAGCGGTTCCGTAAATTAACTTGACCACGCGGAGAGCCAGCTTCTCGATGTATCGATATTGTATTATGACCCTTATTCCTAAGTGTGACGGTCATTGTTTATTATTGAATTATTGTTGCACAGAAACGATGCGCCGCTGCGGGTTCTTCCTGGAGGTGTTCGGGCTGTCAATGCCGGAGTACCTTCAGTGCGAGATCTTCCCGGAGTCCACCGACACGGACGTGTGCCTCGGGAATAAGGAGGTTAAGGAGGCGAGGTTCCGAGCTGCTAAGCCTGGTGAGTGAAAACCAATCACACAGCCTTTTATTTTTATTGTTATATAGGGTTACCCTAGAATCTTGGTGTAGGTGCAAAAAATAAAGGTTTATTTACGTTGCTTTTAATAGCCTTTATTTCGACTGTAATTTATAGCGGCAATTAAAACATACTTCACTGTTTATTTGACGACCTCCGTGGTGTAGTGGCTAAGCACGCTGGTTTTAAGGCGACGCCGCTCCGAGGTCCCGGGTTCGATTCCCGGTCGGGTCCATATGGAAATCAAAATTTTCTATATTGTCTCGGGTCTGGGTGTTGTGGTACAACCTTTGTGTCTGATTTCCACAACACAAGTGCATTAGCTACTTACTTTGGGATCAGAGCAATGTATGTGATTGGTGTCCAATAAGCGTTCGCATCCATTTAAAAATTGTTTGTTGTATTTATTAATATAATAATGTATTTTATATGCAGGGTGTGGCCTGTAATAGAAAAATATAAGAATATAGAGCCTTCGAGTAAACTGTTATCAATTTTATGTGGTTGCAATTTAAAATATTTATATTTTTTGTTACTTTATAACAATATGAATCGAAACATCAATGTACGAGTATTGCTAACAAATGTGTCGAGTCATAAAACTTGACATTGTCGTTTAGGACAAGTTAGCGTTTTTGATATACACTGATTAGGGATTGTAAGTTTGGGTTACTATATCTGTTGTGAACAGGTCAAAGTAACAACGTATACTCTATAAAATCATTGGTTCAAATTTAAGCTCTTGTTACAGGCCACACTCTGTATAAGTATGTTTGATGTGTACCCACCTTATACATTACAGAATAGAATATTGAACGGTAACATTGTATGTACGCCCACATAGGAACTCGCATAAACATAGTCACAGTCCTTGATAAGTTTGAACTAAGCTCTGGGTACGTATTGCGATGATGCTTCGCCAGTTAAGCAGCTCTGCTTTTGATCGTACCTACTAGCAAATTCGTATTGTGATTTTTTAGATCCACTTACTAAAAAGTGTTTTTTATCCGTAGTCTGCCCCACCGGCTTCCAATGCGACGTGAAGCGGTGCATCCCACACGACTGGCGCTGTGACGGGCACGTGGACTGCGCCGACCGCTCCGACGAGCTCAACTGCCGCGTGTGCAAGCGCAGCGGCGACGTGCACTGCGGGAACCAGCGGTGCATCTCGCAGGCTCACATGTGCGACGGCCGGGTCGACTGTCCTTGGGGACAGGACGAGCGTAACTGCTGTAAGTATACGCTCCTTCTTTCATCTCTGCATCTCTGCTGCGAACGCTTTGCTCAGAGTAGACCGAGTGCAGACAGCTTAACTGTTCTGCATGACGTGGTAGAAGTGTGTGTGCGGTGCAACTGCCGCTGTATTCAGGAGTCTATGTGCCGGCGTTAAACCGACCACCGATGCTCCTGATTTTGGCCAGTTCTAGGCATAACACTGTTTCTCTGTCTCACTCAGCTGCCGCGATAATGAGCGTAACAGCAATCTCCACTGTGGTGATTACATTAGCATAATACGAGATTGCATAAGGTATTTTGGGTTTTTCTATTATGATAAGAAAAGCAATGAAACATTGACTTAATGGTATTTAGCATCAATTTCTAACTTAATAAAAACAGCATTTTCTTTTCCATCTGTGTAGTAAGACTAAGCGATGCAAACGGCGACGTGGGGCGAGGCGAACTGCAAGTGTACCGCGCCGTGAACCAGTCGTGGTACCCCGCCTGCCTCTCCGCGCTGGACGATAACACGGCGCTCAAGCTTTGCTCCATGCTCGGATACTCGTGAGTGATATTTAAAATTAGTGTTCCGCAGCAGCGAGACTGAGGCGAGCTACAAGTGATCCTCGCCGTCAACAAAATGTTAAACGAATCACTTCTTATCACCGAAAATTACCTGCTTATTAACCGACTTCAAAAATGGAGGAGGTTATCAATTCGACTGTGTTTTTAAAAAAATCTATGTTACCTACCTAATATCTCAGTTAATTGTCGACCGATTCAAAAAAAAAAAAATGCCTAGAAGGTATACCTTCTATTTGGTCCCATTTTTGCCAATTCGGGATCTGATGATGGTATCTTGGTGTTATCAAGGGAAATCCGCAAATTTTAAAGGCACATATGGTGCTTTTGCTAGAATCTCAAAGTTGACGTGTTGTTTTGTCTGATAGTGAAAATTTTGTGGAGCTCAGCTGATGGTGGAACTCCTTAACGCTTAAGAGTTCAGTAATGTTCAGTAATTATAATGACAGAACTTATGATGGGTAATTTGTAGCTTCTTAAAGAACAGAGACATAAGGTGCAGGTGCAACTCCCCCCCCCCCCCATCTCCTGTAATCACTAAAAGAAGAAGAAATAAAATTAACTTACAAAAAAGCAAAAACCGACATCAAACCCAAAATGCACTAAAAAGTCTTAAATAAACTTTTGACCCTTGAAAGGAAAGGAAGCCATTTTTCCTTGCTGCTGATTATTGCCATCACTTTGACCATCAAGCATCAACTATCAGAGCATCGACTCCAAAAAGATATTGTTTGCCTAAAATGGCTTCCTTTCCTTTCAAGGGTCAAAAGTTTATTTAAGACTTTTAAGTGCATATTGGGTTTGAAGTCGTTTTTTTTTTATTTAACATTTAATTTATTGCTAATTAAAAAAATACAAGAACACATACAATACCGTTTATAGCTGTAAAGAAATGAAAGGGACAATATATGAAAGAGAATCAGAAAGTTTGCGATGTATAAAGGTTGCTTGCAAAACTTTTGCACAATACACCAGCCCACATTCTTTTGTTGTTATAAAAAGACATGACGAGTTTTTTATAGAAAAGTTTTTATGAAACCTTATTACTGACTCACCCACGTTATACGTTGAATGAAATTTTAAGAATTTATTTTTACATCTGCGACTTGTTTTTTATTCTTTCGTGCAACATTTTTGAATGACGTAAAATTATATCTTGTTGTCAGATGGGTGAATAGAAGCACAGTGGTCGGAGGTGTCTATTTGGGGTACGTATGATATATTATCACCATGAGTATTGCATGCATTTTCTACGCTTTCATCACAGCACACAGACATATATGTTCGCCAATTATAGGTTTACACAAAATTCGTAAAATCACATGGTAAATATAAACAATATTTTTAATATAACTTACATTAACGAACAGTGGATAAAAATTAAAAGGTAGGTACTCTAATAATTCTGCTGGGCAGACTTAAATTTGGACTTAAATTTACACTATTTACGTTAGACTGACACTTAAATCTTGCAGTTTATAAAAAGTATTTTGCGAGTTTCGACACAGCCAAAGTTGCTTTTTATAAGTGCAATTTATATGATACATTATTTATTTTGGTATCAACTAATCATGATTGGCCCTGTTAAAACATACCTTTTTTAAATATCATGTAGCTTAACTTTTTTGAGCGTATTCGTCGTCGTTATCATACAACCCTCGTCTAAAGCCACTTTTCTTTGACGACCCGTCTGGTGTAATGGTCGAGAAATCGCCTACTACGCAGCGGGTGCGGGTTCGATCCCCGCACAATACAAACATTTGTGTGCATGAACATGTCTGTTTGTATTGGTCTGGGTGTTTTCTATGTATATCATGTATGTATTTACAAACAAAAAGTATTTAAGTATTATATCCGTTGTCTGGCACCCATAACACAAGCTTTGAGTAGCTTACTTTGGGGCTAGATGGCGATGTGTGGGAATGTCCAAACAATATATTTATTTATTTATTTATATTCTACTCCCGTAGGCCAGTGAACCGCAGTTCCGTGGTAGGCAGCATCCACTCAGGCGGGCGTGCGCGCGCGCCGGTTCAGGGCGCGGCGCAGTCATACCGCGCGTTCCTGCGCAGCGAGGGAGGGCTCCTGCGCGAGCTGAAGGAGTGCGCGCACGACACGCCGCGAGTCCATCTCGTGTGCAACAACTATGGTAAGTTCTTATTGCTGTATGTAAAGTAATACCTCTCTGAACTGCCTCGGTGGCGCAGCGGTAGGAGGATCGCGCTTTAAAGCGACGGCTGCGCCAGAGGTCTTCGATCCCCGGGTCAGGCCAAAAATAATATAGCTGAGTTTCTTTGTTCAGAAATTCTTAGGCAACCCGGAGTTTGGAAGTTAGCGGTGTTTCACCACCGTACCTCGGAAAAGCACGTAAAGCCGTTGGTCCTGCGCCTGAACTCTCTCCGGTCGTGTCAGATTGCTGTCCCATTGGGCTATGAGAGTGAAAGGAATAGAGAGTGCACCTGTGTTGGCGCACACACTTGTGCACTGTTATATGTCCTGCGCACTCGGTTAGTCGTTGTGACTGGTCACCGTAGTCGAAATCGACTAGGAGGACTATCAGTAACTCTCACTGGTTTAGGTTTTAAACACTCACGGTGTCTGTCGTAGTGGTTTCTGCTGGGCTCAAGGAGCTAACGGTTTACTCCTTGATCGTCACTGTTGTTTGGTATAGGGAGTGTGATTAGTGTGTGGTTGATTATTTATTGAATTCTTTTAGACTATTGACTATGTATTTTAGCAGAGAATGAAAAGTATTTAAAGTTATAATTTCATGGATACGGAATGGATTTAAATTAAGACATCGGGCAGCTATAATATGGTTCATGCGTTTGGATTCGAATCTGGGGCAGTGTTCTATAAGATATAAACACTTAGGTTGTATTTTTTTATCTTAAATAAGAAAACAATTGCGCACGGGTGGGGCTCGACATGCATCTTCTACTTGTCTCTTATAGATACGTCATTACCCGTGACGTCAGCGCAATCTTACCGTCCATTTTTGCAACAGTGGACCAAGTAGGTAGTCGGGTAGATGGCGCAGACGTCACGCGCTATGACGTATCCATAAAAGACCGAAAAGTTCGCTCGGTTAGACCGACAGCACGGTAGCTTAATTGGAAAGAGCGTTGGCCCGGTTAACCAGAAGATCTATTTCATCTTATAAGTACCTCTCGCTTTCATTGAGGAGTTATAAGTTATAAAGATGGCCATCCAGCCTTTGTGACCTGTCTACGATCCCATTTTAGTCGATGACGGCAAATTATATAGTTTTTAAGTACGTGACTTTGACATTTGTGTCTGTATTCAAAACCAAAAAAAATAAGTATTTTTATATATATTTAGTATGGGTTCGCTCTTAACTCCAGTCCAAGCCTAGTGCGACTAAGACGAAGTCGAAGATGAAACGAGCTCGCCCAGAAGAAGCCTGTTCACTCGAACTTTGAAAAGATTCGGATTGTAATCCCTATGAAATACCGACGCGGACAGCGAGTTCCACTCCTTTTCCGTGCGCATTATAAATGTTGTCGAGAAGCGCTTAGTTCAAAACAGCGGCACATCGACAAGGTAAGGATGGTATCCCGCGGTACGCCTAGACGTACGATGGAAAAGCTTAGTTATCTGTCAGCTTCAGTTCGAGTTGCATCTAAAGCTCGTGCAGGTGATAGTCACGGCAGGCTTTCCCACACCCTAAGCATTTTTTTACTAGGATTTTCCAAAAGCCTTACAAGTAATTGGCATAACAAAGCCTGAATTCACGACTCTACACTATTATCATTCCATTAACGTTTGAATTATCAGATCACCAACATTCGAAGATACACAGACACATGCCAAATACCAAATAACCGACACAAAGGCCATTAGCAGATTACGGTCGCATAGGAATGGTTTTACCGCGGACTTTTAAGTGAATTAGTATATCAGTCGGTATCATCCCTGGCACGTGGTCGAAATCATAGATTTGTGAGTCTAAATAGATGACGCGGGTGAGGTGTGTGTGTTATTTTTGTGTCGAAATCTAGCGCCAAGAAAGACCACTGCTAAGCGTTTTACTTACTTTCACGCCGTAACATTTCTAATATTATAAATGTAACGGAGTACTTATGTGTGGATGTAAGTACTTCTCGCAAAAATTACTGAGTGGTTTTTGATGAAACCTTACAAGTATATAGTGTATACATTGAAATAGCACATTTAAGCTATAATGACCGATATTTACGCGAACCGCGGAGAGCCCCCTAGTTTATTCTAATTATTCTTCAATGCCTTGCAATGCACAAACAGTTTCTACTGTTACACATGAGAGATCTCACGTGTTTTGACGATGGTTGCAAAGCATAAACTCCATAATCTCTGAATCATTGCTTACGTATGTGACTACAAAGTAAGCTAATGATAAGTGTTAAAAATACACATTTTGATTCCGAAATCGAACATTGAACTCGATTGTGTTTATATCATAATCTGATCTTAATCATGATCGATCCGAAAACGGAAGTAGACAGCTACTTGTTTTGTCTAACTTTTCGCGGCATAACTACCACGGTATCAAACACGGGGACATACCCCTTTTTGTAATTAGTTATTTAGTGTATGTGTGTGTGTATACTAACATATTTTCTAAGTCATGCTTTATATTTACTAACATTTTAAATATGGATATTTTTTTTGTCCGAAATAAAAGATATTTTATTTATTTTTATTTTATAACTTGTGTCTTGCTATTCATCAAGTTAATCATTGTGATCGTGTTTTATTCGTATTGTGACTGAAAAAGATAATGTCTTTTTATAATACGCATGATATTTATACATTTTATTCCAGTTGACTTGCATCATCTATTTTAAAAAACACATGTCTGCGGTAGAATCCGTTACACGCGCGACACACTCACGGTAATGGGCGAACGATCACCGATAGCGATGACAATGCTTTTTATTGTGGAAAATGCGGTGGCGACACGTGGATTTAGGAATGATATGGATATGTTAGATAAACCATTGAGAAGTGCAGATAATCTCTCCCTCTCTCTCTCTCTTGTTGGACTTTAAGAGTGCAGAAACAAAAATATCCAGTACGACGGTTGGCTATTCAAAATTAAGAATAGGGTCAAATTGTTTTAAGTGATAATATTTTAAATGTGTCTTTGTATACATCATAGAAACAGGTCATTATCATTATTTTTTGAAAAAAAACGATTTTATTTTTTTATATTTCCTCTAACAAATTAAATATCACTTCATAAAACAGCACCTTGACAATTTAAAAAGTTATCTACGTCAACGGGTTCGCCTCTTTCATTTCAATTCTACTCTTAACCTAAATTAATAAAAATTCAATGTCTGTAAAAATATATTACATTTATTTCAAATTTTCTCAAAAAACTAGCGTATAAAAACCCAAAATGTTTCTACAATAAATGATTCATTTATTGTGCTGAATCGGCTTTTTAAATATTATCACTTTAAACGCGGTGACGTTAAATATACAGAGTGGTCTAAGTAGTGACGTCAATAATTTTTTTTTAGATTCCTCTCACCTGGGGGTATCCGAAAATACCCCATGTATGTTCCGCGATTTTTTGTAGTTTTGGAGTTATGATTTTTTTTGTTTTTTTAATATTCTCTACCCGCGAGGATTCAAAAATTCATATCTTTTTTTCTATTATGTATTTTGCAATGATTTTTTTTGTGCCGTGGTCGTTGTTAATGCTGTCTTAATAATAAAAATAATGCATCTTTTTAAACTTACTAAAAGGCACTAAAAAAAAACTTGAAAGTTCGAACTCTGATTTTTATTAGGATTTAATCGAAAATTCTACTTCAATTTAAAAATACAAAAAGTAGTTTCCATAGCTTCTGCTTAGGTTTAAAAACTTTGCGGGGTCCTAAACTCCTAAGATCGTTTAAAAAAAATGGTACTTAGTTGGCCTTTTTTTGTTGTAATCGGCCTTCGAAGGCGGATAGGCTAAAAATCGTTGAAATAAAATTAAAGCGTTAAAAATTCTTTTATCTACTTTTTATCACTCATATGGTAAGTTTAAGTTAAAAATGTGATTAAAAGTCAATTTTAACTTAAAATCCTGTAAAATTACGGTAGCTCGTGTTATTTAACAATAATTTCGGTCTCAGTAAATTTTATGTTTCAAGTTGTGATGTTTGTGAAATAGTCGCGCACATGCCATCAGGTAGCAATGGGACCGGTTTTTATCTGCTAAAATTAAATTTTAAAAATTAAATTAAATTAAATTAAATTTAAATTAAATTTAATTTTTAATTAAAATTAAATTAAATTTTGATTTTCAATAAAAAAAAATACAGGATTTTAAATTAAGATGATTTTAAAATATCTTTTTAAACCTAAATTTACCATAAGAATGATAAAAAGTAGATAAAAGAATTTTTAACGCTTTAATTTTATTTCAACGATTTTTAGCCTATCCGCCTTCGAAGGCCGATTACAACAAAAAAAGGCCAACTAAGTACCATTTTTTTTAAATGATCTTAGGAGTTTAGGACCCCGCAAAGTTTTTAAACCTAAGCAGAAGCTATGGAAACTACTTTTTGTATTTTTAAATTGAAGTAGAATTTTCGATTAAATCCTAATAAAAATCAGAGTTCGAACTTTCAAGTTTTTTTTTAGTGCCTTTTAGTAAGTTTAAAAAGATGCATTATTTTTATTATTAAGACAGCATTAACAACGACCACGGCACAAAAAAAAACATTGCAAAATACATAATAGAAAAAAAGATATGAATTTTTGAATCCTCGCGGGTAGAGAATATTAAAAAAACACAAAAAAAAATCATAACTCGAAAACTACAAAAAATCGCGGAACATACATGGGGTATTTTCGGATACCCCCAGGTGAGAGGAATCTAAAAAAAAATTATTGACGTCACTACTTAGACCACCCTGTATATATTTCTACGTAACTAATCTCAAATTTAAAATGGCCGCTAATCAGCAGCACATTAGCTATTTTTTTGCATGACCATCTCGATAAGTTTCGGAATAGTTAAAGTGCGCAATGATACATTATTTATTTTGTTATTTTGCTCACCGTAACTATTCCTACATCTATGGGTGCTCTTGAACACAATGTCAACAATGTAATCTAGAGCTAGAGTTGGCATATCGATGGATATCGATAGAGTTGCTTGTGTGGACACTTCAAGGCACTAATACATCTATACTAATAATATAAAGCTGAAGAGTTTGTTTGAACGCGCTAATCTCTAAGGAAATATTGGACGATTTAAAAAAATATTTTAGTGTTGGATAGCTATAGTTAACACGCTGAGATAGCAGACGAGGGAGCAAACTCAAAAAGCGTGGACGAAGTCGCGGGGGGCCGCTAGTACATGTGTAGTGTAAATTGATAATGTATTGGTACCAAACTTTTATCTCACTGCGATAGCTGTAAGCGTATTTTATTAAAAATATAAGTATTACCCATTATTTCTTGAATTCTTATCAAAATTATTACCTATTTAAGAGGCACTTGTTTGAAAAGTGTTACTAGAATAGATATCATAATATGAATGTATGGCACAGCACTACCTCCGCGGTCCCTTTACGCCACAAATTCTCGGGGAGGATTCTCCGATTCCACTTTCAAGTAAATTAATAAATGGTGGTTTGGTATACACGTGTAACTTACCAGAAGAGTAATATACATATTACTAAAGGTTTTAGAACATCTTTACGACCGTTACGGGAACAACACTGTATCTACTAGAGGTGTTCAGTATTATTTGTATGAAACTCCATACGTCAACGCACATCTATTAACTTCGTAACGTCACCACCTCGGATCAAGATCAATTAAAGACCTTTTCTCAGTGTTTTAAGTCTACCGTAGCCTACCAAAACGCACGTAATCTTTCCGGTAGGATACGGAATACTACGGCATAGTACGTAGCTTTCGTAGATAACTTTTTTAAGGAATTTGCAAGATAAAGTACCAAATGTCGCATAAAATGTCTCGCAATAGTTTTAAAGTTTAAAGAAAATCCTCTTTTACTTCCTGCATAACTTTTTTACTGTGACTATATGTATCAAAAAAAATTTTTTTAAACTTTAAATGAAACTTCTATAACTAAAAATAAATAATAGTCACTATTTTAGTATGAATGGCCATGATTTATTTCAAATTCAGTTTCAAGAATATTTATTTCTCACAAGAATAAGTCGTGATACAATTAAATGAAATCTATGAAAGCTACCGCTCCTAATGGAAGGATTCCGAAGTCTCCCGTAGTCTTCCGGAATGCTACTGCATACTATGGTAGAATAAATTGCACTTACAACTCTACTCAGTCAGGACCCACTCTCGACCAGCGGCACATGCGTTGTAACGTGCGTCAACTATTCGCCCACCCTGTCAAACAGGCTGCTCTGCACAAGTAAAACTGTCTTAAGTTGTAGAAAACACGATCCGAGGCGAGGCGTTCGTTATCCAGTGCCGATCCCATGCCGAGGCGTTGCTGTTTACGTATCGTGATTCCGTATGGTTGACGCCTGGTTGGTTTTGTTCCCGTGCCAGTGGGTAGATTTGCTTTAGTCTAAGGTTTTGACATTTCAATATCAATAGTTTTTGGTGTGCGTGTAAAAACGATTTTCAAGTAGAAACGGGTAGTACGGACAGTTGTGAATTAAAGTAAAGTAAAGTTAGCCTGTAACATCCCACTGCTGGGCAAAGGCCTTACCTAAACTATGAGGTAGTTTGAGCCATACTCCACCACGCGGGCTCAGTGCGGGTTGGTGGAGGGGTGTTTGCAAGGCAAGCGACTAACACTGCTGTCAGATGTTATCAAGCCGCCCATAAGGCCTCTGACTAGGCTTAACGACTAATATCAACAGATATTAGCCGAGACCAACGGCTTAACGTGCCTTCCGAAGCACGGAGATGCTCGTGATGTACGTCACTTCTATGGTCGTAATGGTCACCCATCCAAACACGACCACACCGTAGGTTGCTTTACTTCGGTATCACTACCAAAGCGCTGCTACCTCTGCGCTACGAGTTGTGAATAAAATTCCCTAAATTTAAAACAAACTTTAGAAGACTGTCGACAAAAGTGCTCCGATCTGATTATGATGACAGAATTTTAAACAAACCATGCCTTTATCTCAAAAAAATCATTCCACGAATTTTCACAAATATCAATTGATATTTAGATAATTTATGCGCTAAGTGAACCCCAACGTGATGTCACCGAAGAGATCAGTCAGGCCGTGAGTCACGGCCATCAGTCATTGTCAGCCCTTTGATTTGGTCTAAATAAAAGCCTCCGTACACTGAATGATAAGCGTTCACGTTTGTTTACAATGGCAGGGGAAATGCGAGGAAAACAATACAAGACTGATTGTTGAGCGCGAAGCGAATTAATGTAGCTACTAAGTACTCAATGGTTCACAATTTTAACTTGGCTGAAAACTTTCCACTGTTGCTAACGACAAATGAAATTGCGGCAAAATGTAGGGAGAGATGAATAGACAGCCGTGGTAAAATACAGATAAATATTTATTTTTATAACAGATTATCTCGTTTCCTGGAAATATAAAAACATTTATAAAACCTTATTTATTTTAAAATTTTACTTAGTTGCAAGACAGCATTGCACTCTAAATATTGCCCAAGCATTATGTTAATAGCAGGTATTTTCCGCTTAGTAACATTGTTATGCCTTTTTTTGTTTTTCATTATTACATCGGCCCGTATTGAGGTATTTACAACTTTAATAGGAAAAAGAGAGTTTTAAAAATCGTTGTCCGAATTCTATAATGTTTTGGTTATAAATAATTTCTTATTTCATCTTTAAGAATATATCATATGACAGTGTGAGTGTTAAAAACATTTTAAACCATTGGATAGCGAAGCGTTATCAATTTCCAATAATCACTACTTGGCCTGCTGTTGCATAAATAGATGGGTAGATAGCGCTGCCGTCACGCGTAATGACGTATCCATAAGAGACCAGAAATTTCTCGTGGTCGATCCAACAGCACGGTAACTTAATTGGAAGAGCGTTTTGCAAGAAGTTGCAGGTTCGAGTCCCCAAATTTTGGTTTCTTATGTTATGTTTAGGAATGTATTATCCTTTTTAAAATTAAAGATCCTTGCAAGCAATTTGTTACTGATTATTTCCAAAGGTATAGATTAATTACCACACAAACTACGGTACGTTCTCACTAAGTTATTTGGTCAAAATGGTATCCGAAGTCTATCATGGAAATGCAAAATATTATGGAGGGTTTTGATCGTGTAGCAGCTAGGTATATCTCGTTTGACGGATGGATTGGCAACTTGCCAGCACTACAGAAATGTATCATCTAGCGGCTGTTATCTGAGCGATGAAAACAAGAACTAATAATGCTCTGCTATTTGAGAATGCCAATGCAACCTCGCTAGATATGCAGCTATTTGGAATGTTAGTAGGCATTTATTAAATGTTTTACTCGCAGTTAGCTTGATTTGGCAAATATTTTTAGTGGTGAAGTTCTATACACCGTGTTCCTGAGGATATACATTTACTATGAGTAATACTTCTATAGCTCTTGTTAAATATATTGGACAATGTAAGTCCCTAGTAGTTTTAATAACAAAGTTTTTAAGTTATTGCTAATTTAAGTTTAACCAAATTAATTGTGTTGTGCAGTGAGCAAGAGTTTTTATCTCTGAGATGTTGCCACTTTGTGCAACCAAAACTAATAAACTACTGAATTGAACTCTTTGTCAATGGTCATTATGTCATAGTTACAAAAGTCAAAATTTAAAAAAACATTGTTAACGTCAAGAAAAGTTTCGAAAGATTATACATAAATTATATGTGGACGGACCAAAGTTTCAAATGCGAGACGTTGCCAGCTACGGTGAAAAAAAAACATATAAGGTAAATAACATCTAAGCATGGGGGGCAGAAAAGTTCTAGATTGGAGACCCTTCAAACAAAGACGCGGTGTTGGACATCCACCGACAAGATGGACAGACGACCTTGAAAAGATCGCAGTACCAAATCGGATGCAGACCGCTTGTGATCGGTCGCTGTGGAAAACCGTGGGGGAGGCCTATGTCCAGGAGTGGACGTCCTTTGGCTGATAATGATGAGATGCGGTCAAGCTTTCTCGTCATTCCTAGCCTAACCACTTTTGAACAAAAAATGCTTGCACACATGACCCTTACTTTTTTCAAAAGTACTTACCCGTACGTAAGCACTTAATCCATGCACTTACTAACCACTTAACCTCCCTTCTATCTCACCCACTTACACATGGAGTACTTAGTATATTCTAAACCCCCCTCAGTCATAAGCTCGAATTTATGCTAAGACCAGGATTAGTTTAATAACTGGGGATCGGGCGGACCCGCCACTTCGTGTGCATATGCACTGCATTTGCATGCACTCAAACTACGCTAATATCGCCGAGGACTATGCACTTTGTTGTCCAAAACTCGCGGCTTATTCTGTGTGTGTGTTTTCAACTAGTTTCAAAATTGGAGTATTGCTGTGGAAGAATAAAATAGAATTCGGAGTTACATTGTACTTTCTTAAGAATCTTTGCTCGCTAACTTCGCGCCTAGGGTTAACCTGTATTGTAACCTTTATTTTCTGAACTACGTACCTTCGTACCTACTTGCTATCAATCACGATTTAGTGATCACGTTGAGCAACCTTGAAGTTGACGTTCAGTTTTCGAAGCTTATTCAAAAATAATATAAAAACTATACTTGTGGTATTTATCCTGCAAGCACCGTGTTTCTAGACACAATGGAATCAATTGTTATCGCAGCCGAATACAGCCGATGGTGTTGGAAGAATGAAAGAAGATGGATACTCTTTTCGAAGCATTTTGTGTCTTCAATTTGATTACCTTCAGTTAGCCAAATCTCCTCCTTAATGCATTCCATCTTTCAATCTGCCTGCCAGCACGGACTTATGCAAAATTTTATGGAGACGCGTCAGGGCTCATAACAGCGAGTTAAACTGCCAAAGCCTAAGTTATTTGCAAAGTTCAACGGCCGAGGCCTCAACCCCGAGGTCCAATTACGTAAAAGCAATCCAGACTGCTACTCTTTGTCAAAACACTATCAGGCTTGATAGCGACAGGGCGCAGGTGGTTCGTAATACTGATGCTGATCCCACCGTGGGCATAACTGGGAAATATTACGGCTATTATTCCGGTATCGCTTCAGATTGCAATATAACTTTGTGCGACTGGTGGAAAATGACCGCCAGTTTACGCCTTGCCTTTGATGCTTGTAGTTATAGGTGAACCGCAAAACTGTTTTCTACATAGGTACTTAAGAGTCGAAGGGTGGTGTACCTATCAGAGTAGAACCATGATCTTTTTAATAGTTTATGTAAAATATTCTAACAAGTAACTGGACTTTGTGGCTGATACTACTACTGTGTGGATACAGTAATTTAATTTGCTGCCCAGTTTCAGACGCTACATACTTTAGTAGGTCGGTTTGCTATCCCATCGATTTTTTCAAACGTAGTATTGTAGACTGTTCATTTGATTCTTATTTTTTATTTAACACGATTAAGTAGTAAAAATTAAATATAACACAGAGGGACGAACAAATACTCGTACCACAGAGGTAGTCAGGTAACGACGATTTTATATTATGCCAGTAAAATCTGGATCTATGCAATTAATGTATGTGGCTGTTGCGCTTTTGTGGAGTGCGAATATGCACCAACGTCCATTCCGCGGTAGGCCATGTAACGTGCTATCCGTTTGAGCGACAGCTTTGATTGAAATATTTGAGTCTTCAAAGCGCAGTGAATTGTTGCGGGTTTTTTTTTTGCTGGCACATTTCTGCTTGCCTCGACTTGGCCACAATATCGTCCGAACTTACATGTGAAACTATGACTTCATGGGATTGTTTGATTATTATAATATGGTTGCCTAGTCCTAAAAAAACATTTAAATCGGTACATTCGCTTAGGAACCACGATGCTACTGTCAGACACGTCTTAAGTATAACAACCGTATTTTTGGATCGGGGGGTTAAAACAACAGCTAAGTTATATGAGGTTGTGTTGCGGTAAAAGATTAAGCGAAAATTTTTACGTTCTTGAAATTTGGACTGGTCAAGGCCATACAGGTCAGAGACATACAGGTCAGAGAATAATCAATAAACGAGGAACATGTCGTTCAAATCGCTCAGAACTTTCCTGAACAGAAAAAAAGCAGAGGCCACCCACCACTGACCTGGTGGTCTAAGATTTAGAAGACGTCGAAGAAAGCCTAATACCACAAATGACAACCCAGGATAGGATATCCTGTCGATAATAGGATATCCTATCCTGGGTAGAAGGAAGAAGAAAAAGCAGGTTTGAGGATAATTTTCGGGGATAGTGGCAATTTGTGTTATGTGGTTTGGTTCAAATAGTGAAGATGTTTCGTGGGTCAAAAACGACGTCTAGAATTTTTTAAAGAGCTTAAAGTGTGATTAATTATTTAAATTCTTATATCCATTTTATATACACACTTATTTAACTTTTTTTGTACACAGCCAGATTATTGGACGCATTCACACACACACATAAAATATAATCTCACACACACACATGCACGCATAAAATATAATCTCAGATATTGCCTACGTTAAATTAAATGTATTCGTCACGACGCCTCTTATCAAAAATTTAAGTCAAGTTTGGCAATAAGTCAAGCTGAGAGCAACTTGGCCGACTGAGGCCGGATTCAGGCCGTCAGAACAAGTAATTTGTTTTACATAATTGGAATGAAACATTTAATTAATTTCCTTGCCTGGTTACCGCTTGCCGTTTTTGAGGCCTAAGATTCATTCAATTATATTCTGATTAGGGAGGGTTCTAGTTTTTCTTTACGAATATTTTAGTAAAGGACTCTTAGAAGACACATTTCCTGTGGTCAAAAAGTTTGAAGAAATCAATTCTCTACGATTTGATGTGAGTAAATCGACAAATGAAAATTGCCCATATGATATGTATTGTTATTATTTTGATAACATAATTTTTGAACAGAATATTAATATCAAACAAAGTCTACTTTTTAACTCGTTAACTTAATTACTAATATCGACAATTCGCGGATCCAGAACTATGTTTGTATATTTTTTGATACCAGCTTACCACCGCGAAAGCCATTTGAAATAAGAAGTTCACTAGAAAAAATATAAGGCACGTAGAGCCTGCCTTCATACGCTCACTGCTTATGTAAGTAGACTTCGAGTTAAGAGGCTTTCTTTTCCTCTACTAAAAAAACAAGCCCTAGCGAATTTATGGGTTTCTGTTTTTGTAGCTGCAATATAAGTGTTAGATCCCTTACACACTGCGACTTTTAGCATCGATGCAGTCGCGTCGCACCTGCAGTGCTCGTTAATATCGATGCAGAAGCGCGACTGCATCGATGCTGACGCGCGTAAGTATCGATGCAGTCGCCAAAACTCAGTACATAATTTGCCAATTTCCAGCTTCTGCATCGCGACTGTATCGATGCTAACGCGCGTTATCATCGTGACTGTATCGATGCTAAAAGCAGCGCAGTGTGTAAAGGTTGACATTTTGCGACTGCATCGACGCTAACGCGTGTTAACATCGCGACTGCATCGCTGCTAAAAGTCGCAGTGTGTAACGGGTCTTAAGAGTCAGAGCTAGAAAATGCAGAAATGTCAGCCTCCTGTACTAAACGCTTTTAAAACAGTCAAACGCTACAAGGGTATTTTTAATTTAACATCCCATGAAAAGAGACTTAATTAGAACCAAAACTAAATGAACTAATAAAAAGTCTGCGCAGGACTTAAGCACTCATAAATACCGTAACAAGCTTGTTTCATTTCAAAAATGAGTCTTATTTGTAACTAGCAAGGTTCGTTCCCATTTGCGGCGAGGTACAGTGATTTCATCACCTGAAATGAGTGGCTATAAGTTTCGGCAATTTAATTCAATCGTCTCATAGCTCATACGGTCGTCGTATTTTTTACGAGGACGAATAAAAGGCGGAGCGATAGGACTCCGTGGGGATAACGCAGTTAAATAACTGTGTTGCTTTTTTGCGCTTGGCGAAAATAGTGTTGTCACGCTTGTGAGCCTTATCGATAGCGAGACTACGAACAAACTAAGGTATAAGCTCATTATCTTAATTATTATCGAAATCAGGATATTTAAGAAGTCATGTGCTCTTCAGTGTAAGCATATATATATATATATATTTGTGTCACAAAGTTTTTAATTATTCCACCATGGGTTACCAACGTTGTAATATTTCATTGCGATGGATCACCGAGTTGTTGAGACTCAATCACTGTATTATTTTATATTCATAAAGATAAAATACGTAACAAAAATTTCACACTGTTGCATAAACAGACGAGTAGGTGGCGCTTAACATCGCGCGTAATGACGTATCCATAAGAGACCATAAATTTCGCAGGTCAGCCCGACAGCACTGTAGTTTTATTGGTAGAGCGTTTGGCCCGGTAGGCCAAGAAGTTGCTGGTTCGAGTCCCGCCCGTGCGCAATTTTTTTATTTCTTATTTTATCTTTATAAATATAAAACATGACACTGTGAGTGTTAAAAACATTCTTAACCATTACTCTATTATTATTATTAGATTGGTGAACTGAGCTTATAATAAAATATATCTGACTGCTTACCTATGTTATCTAGATCTGGATGTCCTACTAGTAAAGTAAAGTAAAGTAAGTCTGTAACGTCCCACTGCTGGGCAAAGGCTTTTCCTCAACTATGAGGTAGTTTGAGCCATGAGCCATACTCCACCACGCGGGCTCAGTGCGGATTGTTGGAGGGGTGTTTGCTAGACAAGCGACTAACCCTGCTGTCAGATGTTAGCAAGCCGCCCATAAGGCCTCTGACTAGGCTTAACGACTACTATCAACCGATATCAGCCGGGACTAACGGCCTAACGTGCCTTCCGATGCATGGAGATGCTCGTGATATACGTCACTTATATGGAATCGGAATGGTCACCTATCCAAACACGACCGCGCCGTAGGGTGCTTCACTTCGGTATCACTATCGAAGCGCTGCTACCACTGCACTACGAGCACGTGTCCTACTAGAGACTACTTCTACTTTCTCACTCAAGCTTATTCAGTTCAAGTTCTACAAAAAATAATCCAGTTTCGAGTCTTTAGCTTCACTAGGGATGAGTAGCGACAATAAATGGCGGCGTTGCAGCAGTGTATTCAATTTGCCCGCGCTCCGCTATAGTGACTCGGTGACAGAACGAATAGTTTTTGTGCGTCGGCAATTCGCGATATCATCAATTGGTTGGATTCGCGTCGTTATGCTAGTTTTATCGTCAGCTTTTTGTGTCTTTAGTAGTTTTATTTTTACCACGCTTTTATTTTTACCACGCTTTTATATTAGCTTGGGTTGTATGTATGTATGTATGTATGTAATGGAATCTTTGAGCATAAATTTGACCGATTTCCAGAAGTTTGATTAATTTGAAACTTTGCACACGTATCAAGGAACGATGACAATGCAATAATTTAATAACAGTTTCTCAATATCCTTATGAGGACCGCCAGGATTAATAAATTCTTTCGCGGATCCTCTGTAAGGGAGTAAAAAAGATTGAGCTATCGCGTGTCGCATGTCCGCAAATAATTAATTGAAACATCGAACTAAAAGATGAAAAATAAATTATAGTTTAAAAAAACTAAAAACCACGCTTTTATAGCTAACCGAACTAAAAAGTTGAAAATATTTTTTTATTACAAAGAGTTAGAGAATAATTCAATTCAGAGTTAAAAAGCGTGGGGTGCAACATTTATTTTCTACTTTTTAGTTCGGTTAGCTATAAAAGCGTGGTTTTTTAGTTTTGTTAAACTATAATTTATCTTGTTCACAGGAGTAATTTTTAAATTGTGATAGTAAACATAATTTTGTGTTTTACCTATTGTGTGAAGTGCCGCAACGTAGACAGTTGCCACGGTCTACCTGCTAGTAACTACTTAGAAGTTTTTCTACTCCATACCAATTTTGGATACCTACCTACTTTATTATTCTACACAATAAATTATTATACAAAGTTGTAAGGTACTTACAACTTTCGACGGTAAGACAGATACCTATTAACTTAGGCAAAATACGTACTGCATAAGGCGTACATAAACAACTTTTAATGTTAAATGCGCAAACCCTCAGATACCCTAATAATTGACTTTTTATTCAATTGATCTAATTCTGTCGAAAAAATTTTTTTTTAGCTTTTATGTGGTGTTTTAGTTTTACTGGCACTTCTGATCATTTCCTGCTCCGCGGACAATGTAGGACTCTTTCAAGTGAGGTGTAGGTAGTTATATCTCCGAGCCGCTCTACGTCGCGTTGACATTATTTGTATTACTATCTACGCTCATAAAAAACTAACCATATCTTGTTTTGGTATTTCGGCGGGTTTGCGCCCGTGATTTATTAATAAATAGACGGACAGGGCAACATGTTAATGAAGATTATTTGAAAAATGTGACACATATTAAAAGGTGGTTCGATTGATTCAGCTTGTTATTCCAATCAAACTGTTTTCAGGTTTTGCGCATTTAACGTTTAACGCGTTGTATGGGTTGCCTGCTGTGCTTACCTCTTCGAAATGAGGTGTGCCAGTTTACTAACGTCTGAGTTATTACTTAATTAAGAAGGCCTGGTAGCTTTGATTTTCAAAATTTATCACGTTTATTACAAGGCGTTCATCAACACTGGTACGGAAGTCTCGACATAGTTCCCTGTCAAACAACCAGGTGGCGCTCGTTTAACGCTGAGACAATATTGGTGTTTTCGTGTATTTAATAAATACAGAAAATAACTTTCGAATTAAAGTTTAAAATTACAATTATACTCTTATTATTATCAATTACTTGATATTTGACACAGCAGAAAATCAGAAAATTTGAATTGTCTACGCGAAATGTTAAAAATTTTACTTCAGACTTCGGCCGCTGGGACCTTTAACATGCAAATATTCGACATGACACAAGACGATCCTTAATTCATATTCATTGAAGCCCGCTTCGTTATTGGCCAATTGTTGTGAGATTAATGTTGGATTTTATTAAATTCCCGGGACAAAGGTTTTGACAGCGCACAAATTATACGAGTACAGCGAACCGCTGAGGAACGACAGGACTATTATGTAACTCTAAGTGATCGCAAAACCTGTGTGTTGCTATGCCAGGCTTCTGTCTAAAGCTTGGGTCTAGCGGTCTCTTACCGCACAACGCTGCGGCACGCCGGCACCTAACTGTACGTCACCGCTGACACATACTGCGCCAGAACAAGATATAATTCTAGGCGATGATGTATTCAGCAGATTCCGTCACCGCATACCGCATACAGTACTAGCCACAGCGTTGTGCGTTGCGATCACGAGACCAGAGGCGTATCTGCCGTTTAAATTATACGGGGTGTGTAGTGTGTGTTTTCTATTTTCTATTCTAATATATATATTAATCAATAGAAAATAAGCAGGTAAAAAATAACTTAAGAACTTCGATGGGACACTAGTGGCATACCAACAATCATAAGCGCCGTCAACATTAACATCAGCGTCAAAGTTTGTTTTCTTGTTTGAAGGTCAAACCAAATTGGAAAAACAGATTTTCAAAGAGGGCGCTCAACTAAAAAGATTAGGAACCTGTCATGTACGTCGTAACGACCGCACCGCGGCCCGCGAATGTAAATCTAGCGTAAAAATCTGGATAGATATATATTTAAAAAAAATGCATTCCTTTTTTCTTTTGTGAGAAATCTTTACCCATGATAAGGGCCCCCAAATAAGTTTTTATATAGGGCCCCACCAAAGCACGCTACGCCCCTGCACGAGACCTACGCTCAAACGCTGTCTCGCCTAAGGAAAGGGAATAAATAAGCTTCGTCAAGTCACTGTCAAGAAGAGTAAAGCTCCATAGCAGATATGTCTGTCAGCTTACTTTGGTGCTTCTAAATTAATGATCGTTATTAAGAATTACAATGCGACAGCGATATGTAATCGCTCAACGTAGCAACTTTCCTAAATTGCTCCTTGTGGGGGGTGTACTTCACAAAACATGTTACACAAGATCTAGCTCCTGTTTTGACCTTTAGCTAAGTTAGATAAGAAAGCACCTATAGGTACTCGTAGCTGGAGTAACATGGTCACACATCAAAATAAATTATACACCAAAGATTCCATTACATAGTTAGCTATTTACATTTCGACCATAAAAGTGTGTTAAAAAGTTTGCGATCACTTTGAAAACTCAAAATCTTCTTCTTTTAATTTAATAGTATATATTTATTTCAAAAAGGATATTTCTAAGGCACTTAAAGAAAATACACAACACATATTTTTTCGATAAAATTAAATTTAATAAAATAAATCATGTTAGTTTTTTACATGTAGGAAATATTTTTGTGTAGTGCCGGTCTTTACCTTAAATTCACCCACGCACATGACACATGTCGTTATATTTCTTCGTCTCCTACAAGTCGAAGGACCAAAAGCTAGTTAATGTCGATGCCGGTTTCAATAAGCGGCTACGTTGACAATGAAGAATTGCCGCGCAAACCCAGAGGTCCTACCACTAGACTTCTAGACTTCGACCATTTTTTGTTTTAGTATTTTTTCACAATACTAACTTAATGATTGTACTGTAATGATTAATGATTGTATTGCAATGATTGCACTAGTAAAAAGCAACTGTCTTAGACACATAATATTAATAATTTAAAATATCAAACGATTTATATTATTAAGTTTAACCAAATTTTCGGGATCGCCGTTCCTTTCACTCACAAGGTCATGATGGCGTGAGCGTCTAGGAGCTCTAGTTTTGAGTCATTCGCTTGGATAAAGGGAACTAAAAATCAACTAAACACACAATTAAAATATTTTTTACCACTCCTGTGTGGAACTGACTGGTTTTTAATTCAAAAATCTTAGTAATGAATATCACACGCCATCTTGTCGCGAGTGATTCAAAAATAGAGCCCCGGATCGGTTGAAAATGCTTTATCGCAATACTCAGTAAGGCTACTGACGTGAATAAATGGCGCTCGTCGAAACATGCCCACTCCGTTTCACCTTCAAAGGACCAGCCTGCTTGAAGACAATATTTATATACAGTAACGGATGGATCCTTTTGGGCAGGCCATTTTCTGCCGGATGGCAGATAATATAAGTATTAAGGACTGAAAACTATGTGCCATATCTCGAACTTTTAAAGTGAATTGCATTTGAATGACCTCCAAGACGCTTATATCGATTGTGTTTCAGCTACCTAAATGTATAAAATAATAATGTTAATTGCCTTTTTTTGGATGGATGACCATTCCAACCATATAAGAGACGTATATCACGAGCATCTCCGTGCTTCGGAAAGCATGTTAAGCTGTTGGTCGTGGCTAATATCGGTTAATATTATTCGTTAAGCCTAGTCAGAGGCCTTATGGGTGGCTTGATAACATTTGACAGCAGGGTTGGTCACTGGCCTTGCAAACTGGCCCTCCACCAACCCGCACTGAGCCCACGTGGTGGAGTATGGCTCGAACTACCTCATAGTTGATGTAAGGCCTTTGCCCAGCCAGCAGTGGGACGTTACTGGCTAACTTTCCTTTTTATATATCTGTCAGTTAATTACGAACAAAGAATACGTATACGTATGTATATAACGTAACGAACTTATTTTATTAAAAAAAAAATTCTTCTTCAGAACTTTCCATCTCAAAAGGCTTCTCAAAAGCAGGTGGAGGGAGTAGCTTAAACGATCACAGCGCTCGCTACGGCTAAAATTGACATCTTTGTCGCTGACTTGAGCTGTCAAATCCATATTGCAGTAAACATTGGAGCTTCGTGCACGGTCCCAATATGTAGATATGGTATCTAACAACAAAAAAGTTTCGAAATCTACACATAACATTAACTCCTTCAATATTCACAAGGGTAAACAACCCTTTCGTTTGGTAACTAAATGAACCCCAACGTATCCCGAAATTAGAAATATAAAATGAAACAAAAATATTTGGTGGAAACCTCGAGACCCCAGCAGGTGACCAGTCCCGTCCTGAAGTAATCTGTTCCTCTTAATCGTCGCCGGGACGCGATAACGGTAACTTTAATTATGTTTTTGTGGAGGGTAGTCAACAATAGAGCGGCAGGTGGGCAGTGTGGCCCAAGTCATGGGCAGAAAATTTGGGAAATTCAATACTTGACATAAGTACGACGTCTACTGAACTTTTCAATAGAGACGATAATGGAAAAAAAAAACAAATCATTCAGTGCACAGTCGATTTTTTAAGAGTCCGTAGCCAAATTCCCTTGAAAATTCATCAAGTCTGTCTGTCTGTCTGTCCGTCCGTATGTCTTATTCTGAAATAATTAGGAATACTCAGTTGAAACTTGGTAGGTAGGTGTATCTTGTTGATCAATTTACGATTATCAAGCTTTATATATGATTTTAGAAAAAAAAATACTCATACGTATGCGTGTCAGTCAGTCTATGGATAGGTCTTTTAACTTGGGCCAGCGAAAAAAATGTTTACCGCAGTCCTGAAAAGGGTTGCTTAGATTTCAATTTCAGGGCGTCAAGGTGACTCGGATAAAGAAGTCTTTCAGCGTGATGGGATTAATTTGCTTTTCTAATTCTTTGCGGTCCAGATTAAAGCCTAAAGAAAATGAATTGTCAACAACTTTGTTCAATTAATTTTATTTTTTCTAATAAAGCAGCTAGATTGCATAATCCAAGGAAACTTTTGTAATTACAGGATAGCTTAATTCCTGCAAGACGCTCAAATTATATTTCTTCATTAAAGCTATCTTCTAAGCGAAAAAACTGCAGTGCAGCAATTTAATTTGCTTTTCCGACATCATCATTTTCTTGTTGCATTTCAAACTTTGTGCAATTTGATTAGTTTTCCTTTGAACTTATTCAGTTGGTCTGGCTGGTGAAAGAATTTAATAAAAGCTGTCTGAAAAGGTTAAGTTAATTTAGAACTTAGTAGAGTTATTTTTGTAATTTTCTCTTGTGAAGTTAAAATAAGTTTAGCACTTGCTGTGGAGATTACTTGACATAGCAAAGATTGAAACGGTTCCAACTCTGCAACCTCAGAGTTCCATAATTACCTGATTGGCCCGATAACACTGTTTGCAACACCATACAAAATTCCTTGCCACTTCGTGGTGTCACAATGCTCATTTATTGTCATAATTACCTACAGTCCCTTTGTTGGGAGTCGAACATGAGACGGTATTTAGCTTACTTCTTAAACATCTTTTCTTATCCCAACAGAATGCGGCAGACGACGCACAGTGGGCGGAGCGACGAAGCGGATAGTTGGCGGCGTTGAAGCGTCTCCCGGCGACTGGCCGTTCCTGGCGGCGATCCTCGGCGGGCCCGAGGAGGTGTTCTACTGCGCGGGAGTGCTCATCGCCGACCAGTGGGTGCTGACGGCCTCGCACTGCGTGGGAAAGTGAGTTTCGTAATATTAGTCCGTAAACACTTCATTGATGGCGAGACACCTCAAGTATCAAGTGGTATGTGATGTAATTCCACTAGGCAGACTTAGTGTGGATTAGTGGAGAGCGACTATCTTACCGGAGTTGTCATTAAGACCCCATAAACCATAGGGTGTCTGGTCTAGCAAAGTTTAACGATTGAAATCGACCGATGTAAGCCAGAGTGCCTTTCAAAACACGAAGATGCTCATGATGTCGTCAGTGTGTGGTCAGGATAATCCCCAGACTCATACAAAAATTAACACTACCAAAGTACTGCCAACCTCTATGCTGCGAGTGCTTCAAAGGAGTATGCTGGCTCTGGTTATCTATTAAAGATTATCCACGGTTGGCGGAGGAGCGAGGAGTAACTGATGTGGGCAGTGGGTGCTGACGGCTTCACAATGTGTAGGCAAGGTTGTGTGCTCCAATCATATTAATAAGATGACGCAGCGACTAAGCAAATAGCGGGAAACGTTGAAGCGTCTACCGGCGACTGGCCGTGCCTGGCGGCGATCCTCGGCGGGCCTGAGGAGGTATTCTACTGCGCGGGAGTGCTCATCGCCGACCAGTGGGTGCTGACGGCCTCGCACTGCGTGGGCAAGTGAGTATCGTAATATTAGTCCGTAAACACTTCATTGATGGCGAGACACCTCAAGTATCAAGTGGTATGTGATGTAATTCCACTAGGCAGACTTAGTGTGGATTAGTGGAGAGCGACTATCTTACCGGAGTTGTCATTAAGACCACATAAACCATAGGGTGTCTGGTCTAGCAAAGTTTAACGATTGAAATCGACCGATGTAAGCCAGAGTGCCTTTCAAAACACGAAGATGCTCATGATGTCGTCAGTGTGTGGTCAGGATAATCCCCAGACTCATCCAAAAATTAACACTACCAAAATACTGCCAACCACTATGCTGCGAGAGCTTCAAAGGAGTATGCTGGCTCTGGTTATCTATTAAAGATTATCCAGGGTTGGCGGAGGAGCGAGGAGTAACTGATATGGGCAGTGGGTGCTGACGGTTTCACATTGTGTAGGCAAGGTTGTGTGATCCAATCATATTAATAAGACTAGCGGTCCCCCGCGACTTCGTCCGCGCGTTTTGAGTTTGCTCCCTCCCCTCCCGTCGCAGCGTCATGTTTTGTATCCTAAAGCCTTTCTCGATAAATAAGCTATCCAACACGGAAATATTTTTTCAAATCGGTCCAGCAGTTCCTGAGATAAGCGCGTTCAAACAAACAAACTCTTCAGCTTTATAATATACTAGCGGTCCCCCGCGACTTCGTCCGCGCGTTTTAAGTTTGCTCCCTCCCCTCCCGTCGCAGCGTCATGTTTTATATCCTACAGCCTTTCTCGATAAATAAGCTATCCAACACAGAAATATTTTTTCAAATTGGTCCAGCAGTTCCTGAGATAAGCGCGTTCAAACAAACAAACTCTTCAGCTTTATAATATATTAGCGTAAGCGCACGTTGTACTTAAGCTGCGAACATTATTTTGGTGCGGAGTTATGTTAAAACTGTGATAATTGAAATCAAATGATATAAAGGGCAACTTGGTTCTAAATGAAATGCTCGTGATGATGAATGTATTTATTTTGATAAGAATAAATACCTGTGTGTATAATACACCTCTAAAAATAATGCATCATTTTTTTACAAATTTATTGACATCAAAAAGGTTGTAGTAAGTCAACCATAAGAGATAGACATATGCTGTCGCGGACTTTATTATAGAACTCTTAATGCTGAACAATCCTGTCATACATGATTTTTGAGTAACTTAAGCGGTTTCCGCAACGTATGCAGCGGAAGCTCTCAAAAGGAATATCTTTCTCCCGTTTTCGCAACATTTTTCATTTCTGCTGTGGTTTTATGAGTTGTATCTTTATGTTATATAGCCTTAAGCCTTCCTCGATAAATGGACTATCCAACGTAAAAAAAATTTTTCAAATCGGGCCAGTCGTTTTTGAGATTAGCGCGTTCAAACAAACAAACAAACAAACAAACAAACTCTTCAGCTTTATAATATTAGTATAGATGACGCAGCGACTAAGCAAATAGCGGGAAACGTTGAAGCGTTAGTTAGGGAGGCGAGGTAGCTAAATGGCGTAATTCAACGGCGCCGTCGAGACCTATCAAAATCGAAAGATAAAATAATTTCGAAAAGAAAAGCTCGTATGGTAAAAACCATTTTACGGTGGGTTTGGCGTGTACGGTTTTTCAAAAATGTAAAAAAAAAACAGTTACTTGGGCATTCTCGAGCGCGTCAGATATTCATACTACGTATGCCCCAAGTGCCTCTGATAACAACGGTATACTAATCTGCCGGTTTGCGTGGTGGGGGTAGGCATATAAAGTAGTCAAAAATGCAAAAAAAATAAAAATACTCGAGCGCGTCAGATTTTCGGAAGGGGTGTTAAGTAGGCCCCAAGGAAGCTCCATTTAAAAAAACTGACGATTTTGGCGTGACCATAAGTAACGATGAATTTCTGAAAATGCAAAAAAAAATAGTTTTTTTGAAATACTCGAGCGCGTCAGATTTTCATAGGGGAGGTTCATCTCGGTATCCTGAAAGCATATTTTCTTAATCTGACAAAAATGTTGGTGGGTTCTCTTAATCTGACCGGAAAGGTTTTTTGGTTACTTTTTTTTCCTTTCTTCTTTCTTTTTAATAATTCTTCACTTCGTTTTGCTGACGGTACGTCCAGAAAACAATTTGAGGATCAACAGGCTATTGAATAATATACATACATGAAACTGTACATGTTAATAATACTTTTGTATACAGATACGCGTAACCTTTTCCAAGTCCACGAAAATTGTCGAGAAGCTTTAGAAAAAAATATATTTTGAGATAAAAGTAACATAATTTAATCATCGTTATTTCATATCATTTTTTTTAACACCCTCAGTTTTCAAGATATACTCAAAAACCCGGGAGTTTGAGTTTTTATGAAGCTTCAAGTAAAAAAACTTTGGACAAAAATGTAAAGAGACCTTTTTTGTGTAAAATAAAATTACCTTTTTTGTTTATTTAAACTTTATTTTTGTAAAATGTATCGTTCACGACTTATATGCCGCAACGCGTTTTTCGGAAGACGAAATGGCTCCTCAACACTCCTGGTCATGCGGAAACCGGCAGATTTTGTATTTTTAGTACGTTTTAGATTATATTCTTCAAAATAAAAATAAAAAAATCGCGCTCGAGAATGCCGGATTAACGTTTTTTTTTACAAGTTCGCGACCCTATAACTCGGCGGCGTCAAGGACTTATCGTCAGATTAGTTAAATTTAGTCTTAATAAATACACTAAAATCAACCCCTAATATCTTAATCTGACGCGCTCGAGTATTACAGACTATCGTTTTTTTTTACTAATCTGATCGTCTATCCTTGGCGCGCGTCACTACATATAGAGCTAAATACTTTACAAGGTTGTTCTATTAGGTCCAAGGTATCTCTCATATCTTAAACTGCCACGCTCGAGTATTACCGAAAATTCCCCTATTCGCCTCCCTAACTACGTCTCCCGGCGACTGGCCGTGCCTGGCGGCGATCCTCGGCGGGCCCGAGGAGGTATTCTACTGCGCGGGAGTGCTCATCGCCGACCAGTGGGTGCTGACGGCCTCGCACTGCGTGGGAAAATGAGTATCGTAATATTAGTCCGTTAACACCCCATTGATGGGTAGACGTCTCAACCCAAGTATGATGTGATATGAGCCAGCATGCAAGTTCAGTGCGGATTGGTGGAGCAGTGTTTGCAAGCAAGCGAAAAACATTGCTGTCAATTGACATTAAGCCTCTCTAAAGGCGTCTGGCTGAGTTTAACGATTTATATCAAGCGATATTAGCCAGGGTTCCATCTGAGGTACGGAGATGCTCGAAATGACGTCACTGAATCATGGTCATCAATGGTCAGAATGGTCACTTCCATCCAAACACGAACACACAGACCGTAGGTTGCTTAACTTCAGTAAACATTAGCAAGTTCTGCCACCTCTATGCATCGAGCATTTCCAGTGAGTGTACTGGCTCTGGTCGACTATTAAAGATTACCCACGGTTGGCGGAGCGAGGAGTAACTGAGGTGAGTAGTATTCATACGTCTTATGACCTAAAAGCTGCACTTTGTGATTAAAGCAACTTTGCACAGTGACAGTACCGAAAAAAGCGATTTTACTCGCAGCAGCGACAGTTTCACCCCTTAGGAACAGAGATGGCGCCACTTTCCTAAAATAACAATTAGAAATTTCTACAAGTGAAACTATTTCACCGATTTTTATAAAACAGATTTCAAATGAAAGGTGTTCTATTATAGGAAAAATCATAATCAAGATATTACTTTCCTAACATGCACATTTTTTTTTTAGTTTAGAAAAAATGTTTTCGTAAATTTTTATTTCATTTTATAAAAATATATATAGGGCTGGGTTTTTTTTTCTTAGTTCGTATAATTTCCTAGTAAATACGGTATTTGATAAAGAAAACCGCACTTTAATATATCTAATAGTTATTGAGATACATATCTTTTTATAGTTCGTAGGAATTTTTCGGACGCTCCAATATCAATGATTTTTATGTACCAAATTTTTTTTTTTTATCGTTTTAAAGGAATATGTATATTTAAAAGAGCGATTAGCGACAAAATTATGCTTCATTTAATATAATTTTATCTGAAGCAGCAAAATTTTCATCCCAAAAGAATATAGATTTCCACTTTCTTTGAAAATAGCAAATAATTCTACAATCCAAACCACCGCACCGATTTTGATGAAAAACTGTGACTTGCTTTAATCACAAAGTGCAGCTTTTCGACGAAATTTCGCCATAAGACGTATGACTATAGAGAGTAATGGCGACTTCACAAAATACAAATACAAATACAAATATATTTAATTTGCCATTAAGTAGGGTACAATACATGTAAATGCGGTCTTATGTCAGAGAAACAGTGCAATGACCTACTTAGCCATATAAAAACAGCATGCAAATATTCAGGAATTAATAATACTAGTTTTACATGTTATTTATCAATATGAATTAAGTACAAGTAAATAGCAACAATGTCAACAGTTCCATTATGGTCCTTTGTGCTTTAAAAACTCATCAATACTATAAAATGCATTATCCATCAACCATTTACGTAATGAAGTTTTAAAAGCGTTTAATTCAAGTTCTTTAATTCTCATTGGTATTTTATTGTAAATAGTTTTGCACATTGTGTATGAGTTATTCTGAAATCTCTCAGTTTTTGGGACTACATCTAATACTAATCTATTACAATTTCGAGTTGATCTTGTATACAAATCCTTCGCTTGCTTAAACTTCCAAATATTTTGTTTGACAAACACACCTACTTCAAATATATAAAGACATGGTAAGGGTAGTATATGAAGTGATTTGAAATAAGGTAGGCATGGTATATCTGGCGCTATGTTGCATATTGCTCTTATACAACGTTTTTGGGCTGTAAATAGTTTTTTTATATCAGAGCCATTTCCCCATATTATTAATCCGTACCTTAAGACTGACTCAACATAGGCATAATAAGCAGTAATTGCAGTACTAATATTTGAAACTTTAGCTAATTTGTAAAGAGCAAAAGCAAACCCATTTATCTTGTTGCGAGCCTTTTCTATTTGGTCCTTCCAACTTAGTTTTGAATCTAATATTAAGCCTAGAAATGTTGCTTTGTCAGCGTTCCGAAGAATTTGTCCATGATAATTGATGTCAATGGATTTATTTTTAAAATTATTAAAATTAATAAGATTTGGTTTAGATATATTTATTTTAAGATTATTTTTGTCAAGCCACTCAATTACTGATGTCAACGTGTTTATAATGTCATTTATGTGATGTTCTAATGAAAATGATTTTTCTGTGCTAACTATAATAGATACATCATCAGCAAAAATAATGTTTTTTTGTTTTGATATATTTGGCAAGTCATTTATATACAATATAAATAATAATGGGCCAAGCACGCTTCCTTGCGGAACCCCGTACTTATTATATTTTTTATCTGATTTATATACCTGAGCTGTGGAATTTGAGTCAATTTGCGTTATTTCCACATATTGCGATCTATTTGTCAGGTAAGATTTTAGCCAATTTAGTGCAGGTCCCCTTATGCCACTACGTTCAAGTTTCGATAGCAAGATATCAAAAGAGACACAGTCGAAAGCTTTGGACATGTCAAGTAATACTACAGTCGTATAATTCACATTGTGTAGGCATAGGAGTGTACTGGCTCTAATCATCTTTATAAGACTACGCAGCGACTATGGTGTGGTACGTTGAAGCGTCCTCTCAGCAGGCCCATGCGCGGGAGTGCTCATCGCCGACCAGTGGGTACTGACAGCCTCGCACTGTGTTGGCAAGTGAGTATGATGACTCCAGTCATCTTAATAAGACGAAGCTATGCTACGCGACGATAAGCTACTACCTACATAAGCGAGCCACTTTAATAATATTTAATTTATTATTAAGAGATAGGTAGTGCTAAAATTCTATCAGTATGTTCATTGACGTTTTTTTTTTAAAATATTTCATTTTTTTATTTATATTTGTAACATGAGCATAATTAAATATTTTTAACATTCAAAATTTTTTGAAGAAAATCGTTTGCTAGGTTAGCTTGTATTACAAACTAAATAGAGTGGGTACTGGGTTTTCAATTGCTTTAAGTATCAGATCAAACAATACTTTTATAAAAAAGGTATTAAAGCCACCAAATATGTCCCTAATTTAAGTTTCTATTTTACCAATTTACCTAACTCAACCACCCGTGTCGTAAGAGAAGCAAGCTAATCCTGAACTTTTTCCGCAGTCACTCAGACGTGAATGGCTGGACCATTCAGCTGGGCATCACGCGGCGGCGCTCGCACGCCTACTACGGGCAGAAGGTGAAGGTTCGAAGGGTGGTGTCGCATCCGCTGTACAACATCGGCGTCGCGCATGACAACGATATCGCGCTGTTTCAGGTACGTTAACTATTTGTCAGTCTGAGCATTTTGTCCGCACTGTCCCTCAGACTACGGGACGACGAGGGCCACCGCTTACGACTGGATTTGAAATATAAGCTTCGCAAACAATGAGGCATTCCCTTTGGTGGACATGGATAACCTACACAGTAAATGAAGATGAAGTTTCAGATACTAACATTGGTAAATACGTCGACTTTTTGAAGATCTGCTGCAAACTTTCTTTATTGAATTTTTGATAACTCAATCATTTCTTGTAAGAATACTGAATACATTTCAAGGAAGAGTCAATAACATGCTTTTCAAGTCGCCATTAAAAATCAGTCTGATGCTGCAACTTAGCATTAAATAAATATTTTTGTTCCTCAGTTACTATCTACCAATCGCTTGGTATAGGCCTCCTTTGACCCTCTTAATTTATCCTTGTTTTGGGCAGTTAGGATCCAGTTGCTGCCCGCTATCTTTTTTAAGTCATTCTTCCATCTCATTTGCGGTCCCCTTGGTCTATTGTATCCGTATGTTCTCCACATAAGGCCTCCGGTGCACCAGGAATTTTCCTTCCTCGCAACATAACCAGCCCATTCCCACTTCAGCCTAGCGGGGTTCCTTGGAGTAGGCTGCCCATCCAAGTCGCACTCATCGGCCCATACAGCCAGGGATGCCACCATCAATTCCTAGATCAACTTTCAACTACGGTAACCAGTCACAAACGACTAACCGACTGTGCGGGACATATTATAGTGCAAAGTGTGTGCGCAAACACTGGTGCACTCTCTATTCCTCTCACTCTCATTGCCCGATGGGACAGCAATCTGACACGACCGGAGACAGATCACATGCAGGACCAACGGCTTTACGTGCTTTTCGAGGCACGGGGTTGAAACACCGCCAACTTCCAAACTCCGGGCTACCCTGAGATTTCCAACCCAGGTACATATTTTTGGACCGAGCCGGGGATCGAACCCGGGACCTCGGGCTGCGCCACCGCGCTGGGTCATAATTTGTAGGTCGCCTGACGATGTTCCAAACAGAGCTATGTCATGGAAGGTATTTAAAAAAAAACGCCACTACTTTAACACTTTCTACGTACAACCATGCTAACTGCCTCCTCACCCCCACAGCTAGCCGTCCGCGTCCGCTACCACGAGCAACTCTCCCCCGTGTGCCTTCCGCCTAAACAACGTGCGCTGGCGCCGGGCACGTTGTGCACCGTCATCGGCTGGGGCAAGCGAGACGACAAGGACAGTCAGTATCGCTCAAGTTTGTATACTTCTTCTTAGTGTGTAGTTTTCTGTGCTGAGCCTGTCTGAGGTATGTTACGCTGAGACGGGTTTAGTAGCGGTAAACGTCTGTCCTTATGCGTCACGCGTGCATTTTGACAATCGGACCCACCTCCTCTCACCGATCAAACCTACCTCAGGGGGCTAACACTTCCGCACACACTGTATCTATTCTATCACGATTTTAATGCTTCCTGGAGGGCAATACCTATACATACTAAAGATAGATACTTCAGTATTTTAAATACCTTTACTCTAGGTCGCAAAAATCTCCGCCCTGTATAGTAGCTTCGCAATTTGAATATCTCTTGATTTAAGATACAAAACCAAAGATAGTTCGAACATGTTGTGTTTAAACACAACATGTTCATGTTGTTCACGCTGAACATAGAACATGTTCAGCCTTAAAGGGTTAAAAGTACTTCGATCACACGTCTTCAGCTGCGAGTTAAGATACTTCATCAAGTAACTTACTCGGAACCTATCTAAATGTACCGAGTACCTACTCGATCGAAAAATTGTCACGTCCATTTAATCTGTACTTACGCGTGATCCAGACCTTAGTATAAACTTGATGACTTCTGTATCTTCACTATCTATTTGTACTTTACCCAACTGCTTTTCCCGAAAGTTTCTGACTCCAAAAGTATTATTTCAGTGTCAGAATACGAACCAGCAGTAAACGAGGTGGAGGTGCCAGTTCTCAATCGTGACCTCTGCAACCAGTGGCTGGAGCACCGCGACCTTAACGTCACCGAGGGCATGATCTGCGCCGGCTACCCTGAGGGCGGGAAGGACGCTTGCCAGGTAAGTTTAACATTTATAAAGCGGTTTTCTTTTGACACCTTCTTCACTTTCAATCTTCGATACTCGAGCATTTTAGTCTGCAACGACTTACAAATCCGGACAAGATTGTGACGAACTTCAATGGAATGTTTTGACGGTAGTCGCTTGGAGATTATAATCTTCCAGTCTCGGCGATTTGCGTAGCTTTACGTCCCAATCCGTATAATCAGTTCGTTATGTCCCTAGGAAGACAGATATAACACCTACCTGGACCTACTTCAAAGAGTTGGATTCAGATGGTTATAACACCATTTACTACATTATTTCATTACTTACTTACTTTTTATGAAATGAAATGATAGTGTTTATTTGCAAGAATACAACATATGCAGATATACAATTCAGATCTTAAAAGAAAATTAGTCCGTGTATTCAGCCTGCGTGCAGGCATGCAAATATTAATATTAAATATTATTTAAGAGAAACCTTAACATTAATGACACTACAGACATCTCTGGAGAATATTATCTGTAAACCAAAGCCTTATCAGTTCAGTCTGTTGCTATAGAAACTCGCATCGTAAAAAGTAGAGCAAAGCAAATTTTTCTTACAGAAAAAAAAAACGGTGAAATATACATTTCAAATAAAAAACTCTTATTTAGCGGACTGGTAGGTACTGGATGTTTATATCCAGTTGTCGCGAAGAGGCTTTTGGCTTTATTACGTTGTATGCTGTACGAGTATTGTTCAAAAAGAAAAACACGCCAGTAAAAAGATTTCCTTGACTTGGCAACAACTCACTTATATACATTCGTTGTCGTATCACAAATGTGTTTCAACACAATGCCCCGGCCGTTCGCAAGGGTTCTGCGCAGATTGTCTAAATACGATATTAATGTCTTAGCTATTCAAACAAATGATATTGTCAGCCTGAATATACATCTTCAAGGTTCATAAAATTGTAGTCACAATAAACCATACAGAAGGATTTTGATATTCATATCTGAGAGCCCTTCTTCAGTCATAGCGCATTTATTTCAGTAATTTTATACTAGGGCTAAAGAAGGTAGTCTCAAATGGTCTCCTATGGTGGATTGTTCAGGATCAGTCTTTTACACCGTGGGTTTAAAAGTCCCCTTGGGACTAACGAAAAGCTTGCGTCTTGTTGAATGGCGCTGCAATGGCTGAGTCTGAATTAGTTTTTGGGAAATAAAAATCACTTTTATATTCCAAAGTAGCCAGCGAACCACTGAGTTGTTACTACTACGTATAGAGAAGTTAGGCAAAGCAAAAAATGTGTCGCAAATACGCCGACAAGATTGTGACGTTTTCCTTGATATTTGAATTTCGAATTAAGAATCTCTAGGTACTATAAGTTGATGTCTGTGTCATCAAGTCATGGAGCACGAAATTTGTTCATGATGTCACTTCCATACGCTAATAATAGAAGTTCAATGCAGCGAACAGAGTATGAGATCCTCAACATTGGAGGAATTGTTTTTCATCGATTACACAAAAGTAAATCATTATACCGAAAAAGTAAGGTTAACAAACAAACAACCAAGGAAATTTAAACGGCTAAATCTTTAAAGTAACAACGAGATGAATTACTTAGTTCGTATTTCAAATTCCATCCAACTAGTTTAACAATTACATCCAGACGGCTACGTCGCTATCCCTAAATATTTGTGCAGCCAGCGGAGCCAATAACTCGACTCGCCACTAATAACCCGACAACGATAAACAACTCGCAGATTCCTCAATCTCTCGGAATCCAATAAACTCGAGCGAGACACTCGAGTGTTGACTTTACTCGAAATTAGGGCTGCCACCGATATTTTCCTGGTGGAAATTGTGTGTTTTTTGTGTTTGGATTTTTGTTTCGTAAACATTAATATGTTGTAGGTACTACATAATATTGGTTATGAAATCTAACAATAAGAACGATTTCGAACTTATAAATATCTAATCTCTATGTTTAGTTTTAAACACATAAAAACATAGGTACAGCTCATTTACAATGTGAATAACATAACCTAAATATTAGTAAGTAAATACCCCTGGAGTTGAGCAATCGGGTATTGTTTTTATTTAACATCCGAAAAATTCAATCGAATATACCTAAGCTGGAGAACGGCATAATGATCTGAAGCCTGACATTTTGCTTAAAGATAGGGTATAGGTCTAATATTCGTATTACGACGTCGAGAAAATAGAAGTAGGAGCTAAGTACTCGTACTTTATTTCTACATCTCTGCGGTATACTGTAGGTACTTATGATTTACGAATGAAGTTACCTACATGTATACAGAGCCTCAACACAATTTAAGCGTTAATTAGTTAATTAAAATGTGAAAATTAAAAAAACCTTTAGAGGGCCAGCTGTCGGACACAGCCCTACAATTCTCTCTTAGAGAGTTTTCAAAGAAAACAGATTACGACTTTGCGGTTGAGTAAAAGATACCACGGCGTCCTTCTTTAATTACTGCCCCCATGAAAAAACCCTGATATCGAGTGTTACGTTTTATTGATTCACAAATAAGAATTAATTATGCAAATAATAATTCGCCAGACATCACACCTATTGTTTGGTTTCGAAGTAGGCATTTTTCTTCCTTGTTACAATTACCTACATCAAACCAATGAGACGAAACCTTATTCCGGTATTGTTCTCTGCCATTGTCCAAGTGAAGCTAAAAAGTGTTCGGTTACACGTTGATTTGTTGTTTTCCCTCAAAAACCTCGTTATTATATTCGCATTTTGAGCAATCTGCGTCGAAATTGAGGAAACGAAAGTTGCGAAGTCATTTCAGTCCGGCCGTCAGAAACTTATTTGAACCACATTTGAATAAAAACATTTTGATTGACGCGTAAATAAAGGGGGTCGCTTTAGAAACTTTGCGAATTTTGTTCACGAAAATTATTTAATTAACTTCAAAAGGGAAATTTAAAAAGTAGAATTAGCTACTTTACTGTGGACGTAATAAATATATTTGAATACCTGGTCTATAGGAAGCCGCTTTATATATACGAAAAATCTTTTTTCCTGTGAAATTTTACTCCTGGCTGGTTACTAAGGCCTAATTTTTATTTCTATCAGAAAGAGAAACCGAAGTTCCTTAGAAATCAGATCATAAAAAGTATCATATATTTTCATCGACATTGCAATTTTTGTTTAGTACTTTTTAATTTAAAAAACTGGGCAATTGAGAATCGGACTCGAACACTTAGGGTTCCGTTCTATTACATTTTCTGTGGTTCCATGCTAACTTTAACTGAATTAGGGATCCACTTTGCCAAACATACCACAATATTTTGTTGACAGTAAATACAACTTTGTTTATCATAGTGTTTTTATAAAGAACAATAGCTATAATTGCGGTTGTCGAAAATCATTGAAAGTTAGAGGGGAGAGTAGGACGCCTATTTTACCACTTTAGAAGCTAACGTCTATCTCCCAAACGTTAGACTTTTAGAGAAAATGGCTCTAGGTACCTCGATATTATTTAAAAAAAACACGCCACACGCTTAAGTTTGACTATTTTTTGGTTAATTTGTTGTATGGAAATAGTGAAGCGGTTACCAGCATACAGCTAACTACCATTCCTACTACTTTCAACTGTGTGATGCTAATAGTTTTAGAATAAAGTGGCTGTAAAATACGGAAGGACAGGCAGACAAATTGACATACTTGACGAAACTACAAGGATTCCGGTTTTTGGCATTCGGCTACGGAATCATAAAAAATGAGGTCGTGAACACGCTAATCAAAGTTTTCGAAACGTCAAATTTCAAATAAATTGTAAACAAATACACGTAGAAAGAGTAAATTCAGTGCCCTCCGTACGGCGAGCGCGCGAAATTGCGCGTGGCTGCGTTTGTAACAGGTATCTATACAAGTCTTCACTACACTTAGTGACAATACTTCCTTATGTATTCCAGGGGGATTCCGGCGGACCGTTACTCTGCAAGGACCCGGACGACCCGTCGCGCTGGTACGTCGGCGGAATCGTGTCGTGGGGCATCAAGTGCGCGCACCCGCGCCTGCCCGGCGTCTACGCGTACGTGCCCAAGTACATCCCCTGGATACACGAACAGGTACGAGGTTGTTTGAGTCCCTGGTGTGTTTTGGCATATTGTCAGTATACCCTTTGCTTCTGTAGGTACTCGGTGTTTATTGTCGCCCTAGTGTTTTACAAGTCTCTTGTGTATTTTGCTCACCTACGTATCTTGTCGGTACTGGTGTTTTGATGGTTCTACTCTATTATGGCGCTGCTGATGTCTATTGCCGGCAAGCCTGTTGTAACGGTGTATTCACACATTCAAGCCGTGCCAAAAGCCATGCCGCGCGGCTGCCACTGGTGCCGCAGTGTTTCTATTGTATCTGACAGTTATATGACGTATGACAAGCCTGCGGGGCGGTGTGGATACACCATAAAACCGGCCCGAATGTCTTTTCCAGTTCTAGTGACTATTGCAGACTGTAGTATCTATCGTTGGCTGGCTCTAGTGTCTGCACGACAACCAGTTACAGGAATAGTAACAATTTGGACAACTAGATGTCTTTCGGTGTCCCTGATGTTTTTGAAACCTCGGCATTTTTAGTGTCATTTGGCATTATTAGTGTCTTTTGGTAACTATGTGATTTTAGGCGCTTTGTGTTTTTAGCGCTCTGTGGCCTATAGTATCTTTTGACACGACCATGTTCTTTTCTTTTTGGACGATTTTAACGAATTAAAATTTTGGCGCTCCTGACACTTCAGGACAGTATTTCAGACACGATAGAACTTTTATTGTTTTACAGCTACATGCGTTCACTGTCACAAAAAGTGTTAAGTTTGCGCTGTCATCGAAATCATCAATTAATTATCTGTCCCAGATCATGCAGTACAACGACGACGACGCCCGCTCAGACGACATCTGAGAACAGCGACTCCACATCGGGCGCGCCGCGTCGCGCCACCGCGGCGGAAACGACATCTAGCCGCGGCTACCGACTACTACACGACTACGACCACGACAATAATGGCTAAATGTTTTTACATATCACTCGTTTATCGTGTGAAGTAAAGAAGCTGTGATACTATGAAATTCTTTATTCGATTGTATTGTATTAAAAGTTTATCAAGTGTCAGTTTGAACGACTCTGCCGTCGAACTTCATTATACAAGAGGACTCTTTGATAATCTACGCTAAGTCTAGCTAAGTGACGTAGGGTTCTAAAAGCTTTAGCCTAATCTTTTAGGAGATTTTTATAACGGTCCTTGATTTATTCATTTCTATTACGTGTTGTATGTTTAGTGTCATATACCGTAGGGATTAAGTGTAATGTTTGTTTGATGTTTGGTGTTAGTAGTTTTTAGGGGAAAGTGCTTTTATAGATTAATGTCGAGCGCTTCGTTTGGACGCGGCTTGCTAACATCCACGTTCAAACGAAAGTAACGTGGCGTAGTGTAAGCATACCTCTTCCTGCGAGACAATAAAATTCAATAGGAGCTTTAATGCTTTTACAACTTACTGTCGCCGAAAACGCTCATGACAATAATGTTTCAACAAACGTATTATAGTTACTCGGTGTTGAGCTCACCACTTATGAAATGTAAATAATGACAATAAAATTATTGATGACCTTAACGGTAACGTTCTAGAATGAAATGACTATAAGTATTTGATTTTTTGACTTATATTTATATAAATTATTGTAGCGTAAGCTTTGTTAACGTGACTATACATTGACAATAAATAAATAAAATCTGAGATCCGATTTCCCGAAGTAGGTAGGTAGTAAACATTTTTAAAATCTCGAAATTAATGATGACTAAAAGAAAAATTAGTGTAATAGCTTTAATAGATCATAAGTTACATTAGTAATCTCAATATTTAGGCGTAGATTGATAGTATTTTTTGTCCTGCTAAAGTACCCAACGTTAAAACTATTATATGTGAATGTCACTACATTATCAGACTCAAATCAGAAAATAAAGTTTAAAAAATATATTCTTTTGTGATCTGTCAAAATTGGAATTAAATTCCTCTTACTTTTAGTTACGTTTTAAATATTATTTAAAAATGAATATAGCAAAGGCTATGCTCAAACGTAAATTATATTGTATACAGTATTAATAATTATATTTAGGTAAGAACACGAAAGTATGGTTGTTGACTTCTTATGAGTCTTCTTCTAACTCGAGCTTTCTGATAGTGTAATTGATAGAAGAATTTTATATGAGATTGAGAGTCTAGTTAATTTATCGAAAAAACTAAAAATAAAAAATCTGTTATTTTACCTCACGTTAAAATATTTTATAAAAATGACCCCTTAAAATCAAATAGTGACAAAAAATATTTAATGTGAAAAGTCATTTTATAGTAAGATAAAAGAGTGTGGAATAAAAAATAGTAAACTTAGGAAACACATTATTTTATTGGTTTTAATGAGATAATGTTCATTGTTATTTTTTATTTGATCAGATATACCTATTCTATTTGGCTTGTCATGATTTTTATTGCATTCAGTATGGGATGGTTCGGTTACATATCTTATTGGGCCCTACTATAAGTGATGTTACTAAAGTCAGTTTTCCTTCGCTAGTCCAATAATGTAAACAATCTTTTCATTACTTTTTGAATAATATTAGTGAATAAAATTAATTAACTAATTGATTTCAAAATATGTCAGTATTCAACGATGAATAACCTACGTAAATTGTGAGTTTTGTGTTTATCTTAATTTAAAATGAATCATTTCGTTAAAGGGGATTATCAAGATTGTTTACAATGTTCGACTTGCTATGAAAATCGGACTTTACAGCCGTAATGTGTTTAACTTAAGTATCATTACCGAGTCATATACCATTTTTAGTCATACACGACCTCAGGGCCAGTTTAGTTTAAAAAAAAAACGAAAAAAGTACCTCTGGTGGGAAAGCTCAGTACTATCCAGTGAAAATGATGATGACGTCACATTGCATTAAATAAAAACATTTCATGTTAAAACTACACTATTGCAGTCTAAAAGACATAGTAGGTAATATAACTTTTCTAAATCGTACTTTATGAGCTCAAGACAATAAATTACTGCTCAGCCAAACTCCTTTAGTTCAGATAGATAAGTAAAGGATAGATTAATTATTAAAATAATACTTAGACAATAGATGTGCGCTTTAGCGTTCCATAACTTGTGATGTTTGTGATCACCCTCTTGTAATTTTCATTAATATATTTTTATTATTTTTTACGGATATACATAGTTAATCTAACTATTATACCAACTGGGACGTTATGGAAGAGATATAGATCTGGAAGTACATTGAGATTGTGCGCAAGTCTGCATTCATGCGATCGGTATGGAAATTTATGAAGACAATAAAAAATACGAGTTGAAATTATTAGAACTCAACTATTTAAAATATGGCTAAGTAAAAAAGGTGTTCATTCCATTGCGAACTTTTCCACTTTAATATTTTAATTTTAAATATCTGGTCATATTGAAATTACGGTGTGCCATATTATCTCTGCTTTCAACTAGATTATCTGGTTAATGTCAAATTGCCAAGGATTTTAATTTTTTGAGTAATTTTCTTTATCATGACTCAATCATCAGGGCCTGCGGGGTTCATGTTAGCTTTTAAACGAGTATATAAAAAAACGGTTACTAAATCTGGATTTCGATGTTTTTTTTTTAATTAAAAATGAAATGAAAGCCCCGGAAAAGTGGCGTTTGCATTTAATACAATTGTTAAAATTCCGTATTAAAAATGATAACAAAATAATTTTAACGTAGTTAGAAAGTCTAAAGGCTGATATTGAAAGGAAAGAAAGAATAGTCGCGTTTGTTCGAAGAGAGTGGATTTTGAAGTTACAAAAATATTGGTTTGATGAAAGTGTGTTCTCATTTACCTCCATGTACACAATTTTTCTTTCTATTTCCAATAGATGCGTTCACATTTCAAAGGTAGTATCGCTTGCGTCGACTTTTAGAAACAGTATAGCTCTGTTATGTGTTAACGACGACACCTAAAGATTTATAAATAACATGAAGAAATGCATTGGTATTTGGCTTTATATAGAACATGCGTAGCGAGTCTATGCGTGTTCAATTCTTAATGTTTATATGTACATAGTAGATGTACATGTTACTACGTATTACTCGGAAACATGTGTAACGATGATGTATCACATAATATATCGTATACTGTATTTGTAGATATATACTAAATGCTGTTTGAGGAAAATCTTATCATGTAGACAACATTTCGTGTTCAGAGCGTACTTCTTCGAGTCAGGGACTTGGCTCTTGCTCATAGGATAGGAAAGAATATTATAGTTATGTATTTGTAAAGAGAAATCATACGTCTAGTAAGTGTAATTAGCGACAATAAATATTTTGATAATGTGGAATGAATAATTCTAAAATCTTTGTACATCGTCTAAGAAAAGCTTGATGGTTTCAAATTGTTCGCGACGTTAATTTTTATTTTGTTTCGAACAGTTTATTTGTGAGATATAACGAATCCATTCATGATACGTTACAGGCAAAAATAATGGTTGTGTAATAAGTATATGTATAGTACCTTCTAACTGTAGAAAGGATTCACTGCTTAGCTCGCGTTGATGTGCTGGCCCCTAATCGATGTTCATTGTTGTAGAAAGTCGCGTATTTATTACATAGAATCTAGAAAATGTGTTTACGTTCTTGAAATTCTATGCTTCTTTAAATCCTTTCAACTGGTTTGTTAAAAATTATTTAAAAACTAAGATCTATAAATTTATTTCGAAATTGTTATTACATAAGAAAGCAAGTCTTCAATAACTACCAGAGCAAATAAAAAATGTATTTAAATGTTAAAAATGTTTTTCACAAGATGATATACAAAAAGTATTGTCAATTCATCTGCTAACAATTGATATGATACTGAAACGCAATTATCTAAAAATCAACATATCTAAATTGAAAATTTAATACATCTTTGTGACAGTAGACTACCTATTTAGTAGCCTAAGTGCGCGTTCACATTAGAGCGACAGCAGCAGATGCCCATACATAAAAATGCTGCCACGCTGTTGTCCCTCTAATGTGAAGGCGCACTAAAAATCATTAGTGATTTTATAACTTCCTTACCAGAACTTGGGATGTACTTATCACGTGATCTAAATATATACAAAGTAAACAATGCTTTTATGGACAATAAATTATATCCTGGTTATGTAATTAGTAACTTGTATTAGCCATCAAATTAAATTGTAGAACTGATGTTTATAATTAAAAAAGACTACAGAGACAAATAAGAAACTATTAGAGAATATTGCATCAGACAATAAAATATTATATTGGGTAGAACCTATCATATACGTTGAATTTATTGAAAATTTGTATTTTTCCAACATGTAGGCTTATGATCTTTGTAGTTTAGCAAATTGACACTAAGGTTTTTCGGTTAAAGTAATAAACGAGGAACAATTATTTAAAATACACGTGAAAAGGTTTCCCTATCGACGCTAAAAAAGCAAGCGCAAAAAATTTGGCTACGCAACCAAACTGTTACAGTTGTATATTATTATGTATGAGGGAAATCGTTTTAAGTGATAATATCTTCACTGTGTCTTTGTATACGTCACAGAAATACGATACTATCGTATATTTTTTATTTACTCTATCGAAGAAAATGATATTTTTAAAACATCACTTTGACGATTTTAAAAGTTATCTACGTCATCTGCTTTGTCAATCTCAAATCAATGCTTAGTCATTCATTTTCTCCCATCTTAACCTTGATTAAAAATATATATATAACGTATTATGGTAAATGCGCAAGACCTCAGCCACCCTAAATGATTTTAATTCAATTGACATAAATCTGAAAGAAAGAGAACAAATAAAAAATAATTTAAGGTTTTATGGGGTGTTTTAGTTTTACTGGCACTTCTGACCATTTCTTGCTCTGCGGACGACACTGACGAGAGAGGAGTTGAATCTTAAGTACCTAACTAACCATTGCTTGTTTACGTATTGGCGGATTTGCGCACGTAATCGCTTGTCTTATTAATAAATAGTCAGGGCAACATTTTAAGTATAATTTTTTTGATAAATGTTACCCTTAGGTAATTAAAAGTGGTTCAATCGATTCTGCTCGTTATTACAATCAACCAATTTTTAGATTTGCGCATTTAACGTCACAAGTTGTATATATCTGAAAAAAATACCTAAATCTCTAAATTTCTCAAAAAACTCACGTTTAAAACCCAGTGTTTTCTACAAAAAGATATTTATTTATTTTGCTAAATCGGACCTTTACATATTATCACTTAAAACGAGGTAACCTTATATACTGGAGTCGATGTGGTTGGTGTCGCTGCCACAAGGTGTCCTTGTGAGTGATTCCTAATTGTTGGTGCCAATAGGTAATGATTTATTTGAAACATTACAGTATAAATATGAATTATGTTAATACTCGTTTATTACATTAATCCTTATGAAATGTATATGTAGACACGTAATAGATACGCACAAAGTATTCTGTACTTATACCACTAGGGGTTTTTGTTCGTATACAGTAAATAAAGATAATGTGGAGTATATTTATATGTCAATGTTACATGGTAGGACTCTTTTGCTTCGAGCCTGGCTGTCTCTAAGCGATTTTATACAGAATATTTTATTCAAACTCAGTTGGTCATCGATATTTTGCAGACTATTTTTGTTTAGAACAAATACCCAACTATTTGATATCAGAGTTGTACTTCTAAATCATATTTTTCTATCAACATTTTCTAATTAGATCATTGCCGTGAACTGTTGGATTTGTCTAATTTAAAAACGATTATAAATTATTTGAAGATTCATTGATTAAATCATACAAAAAAAACACTTATTTTGCAGAATATATTTGATGATTCGTTGTCCGACAGTTAGTCGCGTCTCAGTCTTCTGAATGTGTTGGTGTTAGTTTCGTATCGCCGCGAGCGGTGTGTGTCGCTTGTACCTTTGATTGTGTAGCTTTCGTTCCTGAAGCTTTGAAATAAATAATAACAGTATTTTGGTACTTTTATTAACCCCTTGCCTGCAGTTTATCACGTTATTAGGGGACAGTTGGCTTGAGAACACATTTCAGACTTTCTGATCTGTACATATTCAAAACAACACGATACATTTTTTTTCGTCTATTTGTATCGGGTAGTCACTTCTCCCGCTCCGTATCATCAACACGATGTAATTTTATGCGTTGTGGTTAATCGATTGATAAATATGTTACTTACTAAATAATTCTTATCGCAAACTTTCATGCGCCTCTTGAGAACAAGGTCAACGATTAAAAAAAACCCACGGATAAGTAGGCAAAAAAATGCTGATGATGCACTATCAAACTTAAAATCAAAATTATTAAAAACTCAGCACCATGAAATTGTCAAGAACGTCAATAAGAAAAATAGTGCACACGCTTACTCTCTAAATCAGTAAACTGCCTCGGTGGCGCAGCGGTAAGAGGGTCGCACTTTAAAGCGACGGCTGCGCCAGAGGTCCCGGGTTCGATCCCCGGGTCGGGCCAAAAATATATACCTGAGTTTTTCTGTTCAGAAATTCTTAGGGTAGCCCGGAGTTTGGCAGTTGGCGGTGTTTCAACCCCGTGCCTCGGAAAAGCACGTAAAGCCGTTGGTCCTGCGCCTGAACTCTCTCCGGTCGTGTCAGATTGCTGTCCCATCGGGCTATGAGAGTGAAAGGAATAGAGAGTGCACCTGTGTTTGCGCACACACTTGTGCACTATAATATGTCCCGCACAGTCGGCAAGTCGTTGTGACTGGCCACTGTAGTCGAAAGCGGCTAGGGGGACTACTACAAATCAGTAAAAATATATTTCATAGCGCAAAGCTATTTTAGTTCAGATTGCACAATAACAAAAAAAACGGCCAAGTGCGAGTCAGACTCGCACACTAAGGGTTCTGTGCCAACCTTAACTGAATTAGAGGTCCACTTCCACTTAGATAAAATACCACAATATTATGTTGGCAGCAAATATTACTTTATTGATTAATAGTATTTGTGTGAATAACAAAGTTATGTTTGCGTTATTTGAATATGTGCTCCATCTCAAAAACTCCGAGTTCGATCTCGTTTAAACCCAATGATATTTTATCAAGAACTAGATCACCGGTGAGAAAGACGGTGAAAGTTGAAGAAGTTGCTTTGAAATAAAGTATTGCCTGACCTTAGGGGGAGTATTAAGTAATTAAGCTGATGTTCGGGCAATGGATTTGATTAAATGTCTGTGGTTCAGATTGGATGTCAGCTGAAAGTTCATCCTATCTTAACTGTTATGAAACAGAAGGTAATCAGTAACTGAGTCAGATAAAGTTTGATAAGATTGCAGAACATACCGGTGATCAAGCACTGGGAAAACTCCTTTAAATGCCTTTTAAGCAATAGGTGTTACTTCCCAGATTCTGCAGCCCGAGGTATTTGTGGCCAGTTAGAAGACTGAAAACCCCAGAAACTCTTGACCTTACCTGCGTTTTCAAAATAATTAAGAGCCTCTTAGATAGTTGCCAGCAGAATCACTAAAGCAGTTCCATTATATGTTTAGCTTGCGAAATAACAATTTTTTGATGCATTACCTAATACTATTCAGGCTAATAATCCTTTAACAAAATTGACCCGCATTGAAGCCAAGAAAATTACAAAATGTACCGATTAACCTTAATAATAAGTTGGTACGGTTTCATTTCTATCTTTTCTTACAAATAACGGCACATAAATTAAATAAGCTTGTATAACTTTGTATAAAATTGTTGTTGTTTTTTTTTGCATGTTATTGTCTCTTGGGTTAAATATTGTCTCCTGACAAACTAAATTGTCCCCATGTTTTTGCGCAGATTTTTGAGTTTTATTTCGTAGACAAGTATTAATTGCCAGGAAAAATAAAATGTAGAACTTAAACGGTTTATGAGATAAATTAGCTCTAGAATTATTTTCATTACGTGACAGTTTTTTAAAGAATTATAAGAACTTTTAGAATTTGTTTTTGCATTAGTGACTCAAGAGACATAGTTTACGGGTGTATAAATAAAGCCATAATAGTTAATAAACATGTGGTAATAGATTTAGCGTGTAATTCAATACATCTTGTTATGACGGCTATTTTTGTATCGATTTTTTGTAATTTTATTAATCAAAATAATGGTCACCCAGGGGACCGATTTTTAGGCCCTTATCTGTACTAAGATAATTTACTCGTATTACACACATCAAAGTTTGTGCCTCTTCTTGGAATATGATCAATTAATAATTGAGGAACACGGATCTATTGTAAAAAACATGATCCTCTCAACTTTTTTATTTCTAACAATTTTCCACTTTGGGACAGAAAAAAGTTGATTCACCCAGGTAATAATAATTATATAAGTTTTGCACGTCTGCGAGTAGACTGAACACACATGCTACTTACTTACTTTTTATTGTCATCTTTGTTAACTGTGTTCTTGGCAAATAAAATCTTGAGTTTGAGTTTGCAATTCAAAAATTAATGTCAATAAAATATACGCATAGAAAAGGCCTATAAAGATGGGTGGGACAGCATTGAAACCAGTTTGTTTTATTGCATTAATATTTTACTAATGGATACAGTAGTTACATTAATCAACAATAGGTATAAATAACTAGGCCTTAGCCGCTACCGTACAAGGAAGGGTGGTTACAATCTGACGTTGCAGTCTATTTTTGTGAGTCGAAATGTATTGCGTATTATTTTTCTGACTCAATTATAACTTATAGGCCAAAGAGGGTGTTTATCAACTAGTATCGTTGCATTTTCATAAATGTCATCGTAAGTAATGTATTTAGTTTTCACGACGTTAAATCCTAAGGACCAATTGCACGATCACGGGATAGATTAACTCTGGATTAAGTATTCTTTCTTCTGCTGTAAGTTTTAATATTGCCAGAAACAGACACGCGTTAAAATTTTAACTTAACCCTGAGTTAATATGTCAACTCAGGATAGCGCAACTGGGCCTAAATCCATAGGCGTAGAGTTGAAAAAACTACACCCTGTGGTTACTTACTAATAACTGATGTTAGCATCAAAATCCACTATTAATATTTTGCCATAAATTACAAAACCTTAAAATTGACCCATAAAAGATACATTTCAACCCACAAGCTACCGTATTTAAAATTCCGCCTAATGGACTCAAATGCGGTAAATAATCGAATGACGAATTATAAAACACTGTGTTCACCTTTCTCATCAATTTCTTTATCATAGACTACTTTACAATTTATTTTAAAATATTGATGACAATTTTAGAGGTAAATTAAACTGACGTTATTATTATTTTTTGAAAATTTTAAAGAAATCAATGAGAGTATACAAAAGGACAGTACAAAACGTATACCTAGTTATTCAGATGACACCAGATTCAATAGTAGTTGCTTGCTAACACCAACAATTGTACGGTCCTAATATGTAAAGAAAAAACTATTTTAGGCCAACACATCCTTGATAGTCTTATTAATTTAAAATTTATAGTAGCTTTGTGAACAGTAAACAGTGCGTAAGTTGAACACAAAAACGATGACGTCATAGTTTCATATCGCCGTATTGAAGTCCGTTTTTCATAGCTAGCCCAATATTGTAAACAATATTTTTGTCAGTTACAATGTCAGTGAATAAAACTAATTTATTGTCTAATTAAAAATCGAGCTCAATGTTTAACGATTAATTGCCTATGTAGGATTTAAATTTCATGTTTATATTATTTTTAAAACGATTCATTTCGTTAAAAAGGAATGTCAAGATTGTTTACAATATTTGACCAGCAAAGAAAAACAGTCAAATTTGTGAAATAGAAGCGTTTTGACAATTAATAAAAAGTACGTCAACGATTGGTGGTGTCAACTAGCCTACTATTATAAAGATCTAATGAACAAATCGCTGTCCTTGTCTGCTGGTATGAGTAGCAGAGCCAAGTGAAAAGGATGACTATATCGAAAAATACGGGGCAGTTCTTGCTGAGTACAAATAAAAAAACATGCGCCAGAACACACACCAACTGTATGGTTTCTAAGTAAACAATTTTCTTGCTTGTCTAACGAAGTACCATACAACGATTAAGACGGGGGCGTCTCCCATAATTACTATCATCCATGACTTAGGTTGACATTCATGCCCTGAAACACTTTTTACTCATATAAATTGCACTTGTATTAAACAACTTTGGCTGTGTGGCAGACGAGGGATCGAACCCCGTGTCTTACGCTATCCGGGCGTATGCCTATACCACTCGGCCACCGTCACATTAGCAAGCCTGTTGAATTTTGCAAGCTCTTACTTTAACGCGTAGGCTGCGTGACGTCATCAATGTTGCGAGATTGCTCTCACAATCTCGTCTGTCACACAGCCAAAGCTGTTTTTACAAGTGCAATTTATATTATTAAGTTTGTATAGTGGCAAAAGACTATAAAAACCAAAATGTAATTCCTTTTTACTCAATTATTTTCTAAGATAATTAACTAACCATAATAACTAGCGGACCCAGCGAACTTTGTTTCGCCCCCATCCTCGTCTTGCCCGGCCTCGTCCCGCCCAGCCACGTAATTAAAGGAAAATGTTAAGAGTGGACCACCTTTATCACTAAGGGGTATAAAAATAGATGCTGGCCGATTCTAAGACCTACTAAATATTCTCACAAAATTTCATGAGAATCGGTCAAACCGTTTCGGAGGAGTACGGGAACGAACATTGTGACACGAGAATTTTATACAGGATGTTGTTTTGGTCAGCGACGAGCGACTCAGGGGTGGCTGTAGAAACGATACTCATGCCAAAAATTTTTTTTTAAATGGTTAGACCCAAAAATTTCTTTTTTTATGCGGTACAGCAATCGAGTTAAAATTACCAACAACAGGTAGCCAGCTAGCTACGCGCTAGGGTGCGAGTTTTCCCATTAGTTTTGAATTTTTTTTGAATGTTATGAAGAGGTTTTCTTGTATAAAACTTGCTCAGAATTTAAAGAAAACATTTTTTTTTGAATAAGCATAACTCATATTATCATCCCTGAGTTGGATGTCACTGACTAAAACAACACCCTGTATATAAGATAAAGACAGAATTCAGTTACGTTTTGTATTGGCCACAAGATAGTTAAGTTTAACGTGTAGGGTAAGTCGAGAACTCGCTGCCTTCACAAATGCCCTTGCGTTCAGTCTTGAGTATTCACTAAATTGACTACCGATAAACAGCAACTTTCCAATTTTATTTTACAGGACTTGCTATTGCCATCATCGATGTTGGGAGAAAAAAGAAGTCAATACATTTTGTCAACTACCAAAGCGCTGCTACCACTGCGCTACAAGTGAAGCAACCAACGGCGCGGTTTTGTTTGGATGGGTGACCATTCCGACCATATAAGTGACGTACATCAGGAGTATCTCCGTGCTTCGGAAGGCACGTCAAGCCATTGTTCCCGGCTAATATCGGTTGATATTAGTCGTTAAGCCTAGTCAGAGGCCTTATGGGCGGCTTGATAACGTCTGACAGCCGGTTAGTCGCCTGCCTTGCAAACACCCCTCCACCAACCCGCACTGAGCCCGCGTGGAGTATGGCTCAAACTACCTCATAGTTGAGGTAAGGTCTTTGCCCAGCAGTGGGATGTTACAGGCTAACTTTACTTTGACTTTACTACATTTGGTCAACATGCAGTAAAAAAGAAATGAAATTGACAAAAAGCGACAGCAGCGCCGAATTCGATTCCCGGGTCGGGCCGAAAATACCCGGGTTATCTAATCAGAAATTCTCAGGGTAGCCCAGAGTTTGTAAGTTAGCGCTAGGGACACTATTAGATTTAAAAATATGTATGTACTAAATCTAGTCACCTCTGCATATTATGACAAACTAAACCCTACTATTGGTCATGCAGCAGGTCATTGTTGTATCGCAGTAGTTGAAATGAGACATATTAACATCAAGGCTTTAATTATTTACTAATTTATTATTTAATTATTGTGCACGTTTTCGTTGTAACACACAAAATATTTCTCCCAAAATCGATGTATGCTCAATTATACCAAATTGACTAACATTTATAAATATGATTAAGACAATACGAAATTCCGCATACACGGCATTTTTGTGGTCATTTGTTAAATATTAATAAGTAGGTATAATACATTTAATTGATATAATGCAACTATGTATACCAAGTGTGTGCAAAACAATAAGTATTAAATTCAATTGTATGTAATTTAATGTACTTGATTTAATTTGTAAAACTTAACTATTTCTTAATCGCCATTACTAATACTCTCATACGATACTTAAAATATGGAAACTACAAAATCAATGATATTTATATAAATTAATTTTTAATGGCTCTACTATAACATAAATATTATTAGATGGCGCTGGTTTGCCTTTTGTCTACATAACAATACAAATAATATTTATTTATGACTTCATAATGCCCGTTCGTTTGTCATTTCACATATAGCAGATAAGCGTGTTTGTGTTTTGAGTACAAGTACCGTTTCCAATGAGTTCACGGTGGTTTTACTCGTTAACGACGACGTAAAAAAGTTAGGAAAATTTTAGTTCTGAAAGTGACCGCTAGAGGCGCTGTGCAATTTTCCATAGAAATTTTATACGTCGTCGCTAGCGAGTAAAACCACCGTAAACTCATCGTACAGATCTCATTAGAGTTATAATAAGTTACAGGCTCTTTGTTTAAAATATTTAATTGCAAATAATTCTATTGCAATATTTAGGTACATAAATTATGAACTAGAGTCGACATTGTATCGTTCTATATAAATTTATCACTATATAATATGAATACTTTTCAAGTAAGTTCTTAAACCATATCGACTACTCACACTCCGCAAATAAGTGCCTCAAGGTAAAAATATTCCCTCAAAACACACTAAAGAACTAACAACTAAGTATAATATATCTACGTAATATATAAGTTTATTTATTAATATAATAAAAAGATAATAATATCATCTACATAATGTATATTCAAGCCATTTTGTATCGGGCAGATGGTTCAATATAAAATATGAAATGCGAGTCAACAAATGAATATGTAACATAATTTATTTTCGCATAATATCCATAACATATAGCAATATAAGATTTATAAACTCTCACTTAAAGTTAATGATATGACGCAAGCGCGAAGTTTATTTTCATAATATTATTGACAAAGGCCAGATAAACATACATACATATAATTATAATACTTTTTGGTAGTAATAATGTCAGTCCAAGAAGCCTCTGAAGATATAATAAAGTCTAATTCATTATACAGGTGAGACATTCGTATCACATTGAAACTGAGTATTTTGATTAATCTTGAGACTCTTTGGTATTCTGTCTGGTAAATCCACTGTTCAGTTTTGAAAATAATATCTATTCATCATTATTATTTAAAGATACTCTTGTATTTTTTTAAGAAACCGTAATAATCCTTATTATAATTTGACTAAAATTAGTCTGCGCTGTTTTAAATCAAAACGACCGTAATAAGTATAGAAGATAATATCAAGCAGCATTATTAGGCAAATACCTTAGCTTTAAAGTCCTAAAAAAACTCTACATACGAAAAATGAGCTTTATAATTTGAACATCGCATTTATTATAAAAAGACAACCGTTGAAACCATCGCTTACTTTTCGATCCTTTAACACTCACACTACGCGAAAAGAACACTTTTCCTAATCACACGATTAATTTATTATTTGTCTGACAATTTGTAACACTCTTAACACACGTGACGATCCGATGAATGAGACTTATGTAAATGAGTTTTAGAGTCAAAGTTGTATATCCAAGAAAACCGTAAAGTGAACCTTAAATAGACGAGAGGGAATGTACAAGGAAGACAAAGGGTCAAATGTATCGAAATGGGCGAACGGAACTAGCCCTTATAACAATCGAGTTGAGATTCAAAAATAGATCTGTAGAGGAAACAACATTGGAATCAATTTAAAATCTAGAAGTCTTTCAACATTCGCTGTTCTGGTTACCAAATAATTTAGCGCTAGGAATTTTTGTCGATATAATTTATAATTTTAAATACTAAACTAATATTAAATGTCATATAAAAACTATAATAAAAGCAACACTGCATAAAAGATAGAGTTTCTTAAATAAAAAATATTTTCGTGATTTTTAAAACCTGATCAATTGACTTCTATAATGTTATCAATTGACTAATCTGGTGGTGGACTTGTAACCGCTAGGACAGCTTGGGTATCATAAGTACTGGTTTCTATCTTTACAATGCAACCTCTCCAAAAAAAAAAGTATGATAATTGTTTTTAATATACGAATAAATAGTACTTACCACGCAAATCCACTTAAGGGTATTTCCCGTTTGGACACCGTCCCGTTTTGAAATTTTCATCGCATACCTAAACAAAAGTTGCGTTTCGTAACCTTTTTATGCTCCATACATTTTGTAGCGTTTCCACAACCTTTTTTTGATGAATTTGAGTACTGTACATGCAAAAGTTGATAAAAATTTTAAAAGCCATTTAATAATATAGTTATTTAATGTCTTTTAAATTAGTACCCTAACCAAGATTCTGCTTAATTGCTTGCTAGCTGCGATTAGTTGGTAAAAGCCAAATATGTATTTTGTTAAAAAATATGATTTTGTAAAACATATAAGTATTTTGTGCAGGAAACTTCCATACTCTGTACTCATTACTGACTTTTATAATAAACGTTATGTTCTCAGTTTAGAAATTATTTTTCTACCCACTTGTACCACTCAGACAAAAGGTTTGCCAAACGAAACCAAACGTAGGCCGTTATAGTTGTTGTCCAAACGCCACAAAATGTATGGAATATAAAGGTACGAAAGGGTTACGAAACGCAACATATGTGTAGGTATTCAATGAGGATTACAAAACGGGAAATACCAATGTTCATGGTCTCAGATAAATCTATAAGAAATTAAATAAACCAGACTATTATGCACACCGTCACTGTTAGCCGATTATTATCGCGCAGCCGTCATTGGACAACTGCGATTGATTGGTATTGACCAACTTACTCCTAACTTACACTTGTGCAACTCAGGATCACATAGTTCTGGATTTAATCATCATTCCATCTCAGTCACTTTCTACGATATTGACAGAGACAGAACTATGATTTTATCCGTAACTCATGCGCAAGAGGGTCTTAAGGTGTAAGTTCGCCATTGGATTAAATCAGTTTTATTCTGCCAATTTCTATAACGTTGACAGAGACAGAACGCTGATTGGATCTGAAACTCTTGCGCGAGTAGGCCTTAAGATGTTAGTTCACTAACAACAGTAGACGGGCTAGTCACGGGCTAGTTGGACTGCTGTATGGAGGCGAGGAAGGCCGGGTCGACGGACGCCACCTTCGCCGTGAGGAACGCGTGCATGCAGAACAGCAGCGATTGCAGGATCTGGCATTCCAGCTCCTAGACAATTATTATTGAATGACACTTCAAAAACTTAAATAAATATGTTTTTCATAATATTATAAAGCTGAAGAGTTTGTTTGTTTGGGCTTATGTCAGGAACTATTGGGCCGATTTGAAAAATAATTTGTGCTGGGAGGTTTTAGGCTATTAAACATCACGCTGCGACGGGAGGGGAGGAAGAAAACTCAAAATGCGCAGACGAAGTCGCGGGGGGTAGTACTTGTTTTTTTTTCTTTTAGCGTTAACCCTTGGCGGTGAGTCGCCGTCTTTAGCGCTCATTTACCCCATACACATTGCGACGTTTAGCATCGATGCAGTCACGCGTTTGTGAAACACGCGACTGCATCGCGACTCACGCAATGAACTGATTTAATTTGGCATCGCTTCTGTCGTGCGTCAGTGTCGATGCAGAAGCGCGACTGCATCTATGCTAACACGCGTCAGTATCGATGCAGTCGCCAATATAGAGTACATAATTCAATATCTAGCTTCTGCATCGTGACTGCATTGATACTTACGCGCGTTATCATAGATGAAGTCGCGCTTCTGCATCGACGGCTGTATAGATTTTGAAAGACGCAAAAGGTTTTAAACGCACGCAGAGAGGAGCATGTTTTCAATCAAACACACAAGTATGGCTCGCAAGATCTCGCAAGATCTAGAAATATCAGAAAATGTGCTAGGCAGCTCGAATACAAAAACCCAAAAGCTACACTCTTGTTAATTTGCTTTGCTAGTTACCTACTTTGAATTTTAGACCAAAATGCATAAAGTAGTACACAAGTGTTTTCTTGTTCATTCTTAATAAAATGGAGATAACGGTGCTTTCGACATGTAGGCAATCTATGTTTCAGCAAGTATGGCATTAAATGTCCAAAGGAGACGGTAACTGCTGGGCCCTAAACGTAACTAGTTGATTTATGGTTTAAAAAAATGGGCATATTTTTCCATCCTAAAATACCAAAAATTAGCCTATTTCTCTTTATGGAAACTGAGCATTATGAAAAACAAGATTTTAAGAATTCACTACATTATCGATTAAATGAAATATCGATTTGAGTCAATGTGATTACACAATTTAAAAAAAGAATCACTCTTGCTCTATTCGTGGCGATAAACCCAAAAAAAAAAAATACGTTACAATAACTATTTTAGCTCATATAACATATATTTTATATTTTAATTGAATTGAATGTAAGTGAATTGAAACATGATTGCTTAATGAAATAAAATCGATTCTTACTTTTTTTGTCTGTGCACTGATACTGACAGCTGCCGTGTCAAATAATCTATGGATCACTCGTTTCGTTTGTATTTTTCGTCTTGTGCGTGTATGCCTTTTGAGTGTTTTTTCGTCGACCACTGCTTTGTTTTACGGATTCTGACCCTGCCTAACGTGCTGTCGTCTATTTTGTAGCCTAATTGTAACTGCTGACGTTAAAATATCCTTTGCAGTTCGGAAATCAGCTGTTTGTTACATAACCTAACTTTAACTAAACCCCTAATTATTGGGCTCTCAGATTGTCAAAAAACATAGATTTTTCAGTGTAGGTCTACTAAGTATTAAGCTATTAATTGACACCATTTTCATCTTATTACATCCGGGCCCAAATTTGTATGTAATGGTTTCCATCTCCTTTGAGACGCCTCCAAAAATATTCTCTAAAAATAGACCATACCTTTGTCTCAATAAGTTTGGTCTCCGCATCTTGGAAATGGAGCTTCAACTTTGATTTCCCATCATCACTTGATCCCCGAAGCTGGGAAAACCTGCAAAATAATACCATATTAAAAGCTTAAAACAGGAGTGACTTTAACTGAATTATTTTTAATCTATTGCTTACTATTTTTTTTATGCAGTAGAAATTAAAAAAGTGAAGTGGAAATACATATTTCACGACCAAGTTACTGTACATAAGTTTGTCTGCATTTTCGACTCTTACCGTATTAGTATGACTGTACGAATCTACGCAATGGCTGGAGTATTAAAATTTATATCCGCATTCAAAACAGTCACATACACAGAAACATTTAACTATAACTTACGGACCCAGCCAACTTTGTTCCGCACCCAGCCCCATTCCGCCCAGCCCCGTAATTTTAAAAGTTAAGCGGTCAACGCGAACATTGTTACGCCCCGGGCCCGTCGCGCCCAAGCCCCGTCCCCGTCAAACGGGATAAAAAAATATATAATATAATATAATTTAATGCTTGTATATTTAGTCCAAAATAGTGTAGTAAGGACTCAATTCAAATTATATCTGTTTTTCTTTTCTTATTAAATCTTATTATCAATTTAAGTTTTTTTTTTAAAACAGAATATTAAAAATGCTTTTAAACTTTAATATAGCTTATGTTTTTACAATCTTGATAAGCCAAGATAAGCATTTGGTCATGGACTGCTGATACTATTACAAATTCATCCATAGTCCATTAAAAGTATACGATCCTTCTTTCGGTTCTAAGCTACCTCTCCATCAATTTTCAGCCAAATTGTTCAGCCTTTCTTGAGTTATAAATAGTTTAGTTACACGATTTTCTTAAGATATACCTAGACGAGATATACGTAGACGACCTCCGGGCGTTGTGGCTAAGCACGTTGGTTTTAAAGCGTCGCCGCTCCGAGGTTACGGGTTCGATTCCCGGTCGAGTCAATATAGATTTTTTTTTTTTTTCAAAATTGTCTCGGGTCTAGGTGCTGTGGTACCACCGTTGTGTCTAGGGAATGCAATCCCGATCCCGCGGGATCCCGATCTCGCGAAATCTCGTGTAATTTTTCGGGATCAATCCCGACGCATCATATGACGAGATCCCGTTCGAGATTGACGGGATTGGGCGGCAGTGGTCAGCGACGCAACACACAACCACTCGGGGCGCAAGCAGCGCGCTGACTGACGGCCGGCCGCTAGAAAACTATTCCGACTATTTCCGATTATTAAATTAGAATCTACCATTAAAAAAGAAATGGATTTGTTTGAGTGAGGAGGAACAAGAGGGGCGATTTTTGCAGTTTGCATATAATTGCTTCGCCACGCTGTTGCCAACCAGCGTTGAGTCAGAGAGGGCATTCTCAGCAGCGGGGTACATTGCAACGGACATTAGATGCCGTTTAGCAGATGAAACTATTAATACCCTTTGTTTTTTAAGGAGTCATTTTCAAAATCACTCTTTTTCCTAATTCCCTTGAAATAAGCTTATTGTTTTGATTACCTAATTTACCTACGTTAATTTCCTTACAACCTGATTATTATTTAGTTGGTAAGATTAAAGAATAAAGGTTTTTATTTTCTTTCGAGTAATATGTTATTTTAATTAACCTCACTATCACAAACAACCAATTATTAGCTTTTTCAGTCATCTGAATTCAATTTTTTTTTAAATTAGACGGGATCCCGAAAATTCCGGGATCCCGCGGGATTGATATTTCTAATCCCGCGGGATCCCGAATTTGCAATCTCGAGTCGGGATTGCATTCCCTAGTTGTGTCTGATATCCATTACACAAGTGCAATTAGCTACTTACTTTGGGATCAGAGCCATGTATTTGATTGGTGTCCAATATATCTATACTAATATTATAAAGCTGAAGAGTTTGTTTGTTTGTTTGTTTGTTTGTTTGTTTGAACGCGCTAATCTCAAAAACTACTGGCCCGATTTGAAATTTTTTTTTTACGTTGGATAGTCCATTTATCGAGGAAGGCTTTAGGCTATATAACATAAAGATACAACTCATAAGACCACAGCAGAAATGAAAAATGTTGCGAAAACGGGAGAAAGATATTCCTTTTGAGAGCTTCCGCTGCATACGCTGCGGAAACCGCTTAAGTTACACAAAAATCATGTATGACAGGATTGTTCAGCATTAAGAGTTCTATAATAAAGTCCGCGACAGCATATATGTCTATCTTTTATGGTTGACTTACTACAACCTTTTTTATGTTAATAAATTTGTAAAAAAATAATGCATTATTTTTAGAGGTGTATTATACACACAGGTATTTATTCTTATCAAAATAAATACATTCATCATCACGAGCATTTCATTTAGAACCAAGTTGCCCTTTATATCATTTGATTTCAATAAATATCTTAGGAGCTATCACAGTTTTAACATAACTCCGCACCAAAATAATGTTCGAAGCTTAAGTACAACGTGCGCTTGCGCTGATCTATACTAATATTATAAAGCTGAAGAGTTTGTTTGTTTGTTTGTTTGTTTGAACGCGCTAATCTCGAAAACTACTGGCCCGATTTGAAAAATTATTTTTATGTTAGATAGTCCATTTATCGAGGAAGGCTTTAGGCTATATAACATGAAGATACGACTCACAAGACCACAGCAGCAATGAAAAATGTTGCGAAAACGGGAGAAAGATATTCCTTTTGAGAGCTTCCGCTGCGTACGCTGCGGAAACCGCTAAAGTTACACAAAAATCATGTATGACAGGATTGTTCAGCATTAAGAGTTCTATAATAAAGTCCGCGACAGCATATGTCTATCTTTTATGGTTGACTTACTACAACCTTTTTTATGTTAATAAATTTGTAAAAAAATAATGCATTATTTTTAGAGGTGTATTATACACACAGGTATTTATTCTTATCAAAATAAATACATTCATCATCACGAGCATTTCATTTAGAACCAAGTTGCCCTTTATATCATTTGATTCCAATAAATATCTTAGGAGCTATCACAGTTTTAACATAACTCCGCACCAAAATAATGTTCGCAGCTTAAGTACAACGTGCGCTTGCGCTAATTATATTACGAGGGTCAAACTGAAAGTTCTTAGAAAATCAAAAACTGATTACATTAGCCAGTTATTAGTTTTATTATATCTTTTCAAAATATTGTCCAGTGACGTCAATACACCGCTGCATGCGATGGAACCACTGGGAAAAGCACTTTGCCCACTCGTCCTTAGGGGTCTCTTCAATGGCATCGCGATACGCAGCCACCGCTTCTTCAGCATTCATAAACCGCTTTCCTTTAAGTTTTTCTTTTTTGGAAATAAATAAAAATCACAAGGCGCGAGGTCGGGGCTATACGGCGGGTGACCCAGTAATTCAACGTTTGATGTCGCCAAATAGTCGATCGTTCGCTTGGCGGTGTACGACGAGGCGTTGTCGTGGTGAAGGAGGATCCTACTGCGAGGTCGTTTCTCTCGAACTTTTTCCAAGACAAGTGGCAAACAATTGGTAGTGTACCATTCTGCAGAAACTGTTTTTTGATCCTCTAACACAATTGTTGCGAAATGACCTATCCTTCCAAAGAACGAGGCCACCATTTTTTTCCCGCACTTCGATCTCTCTTCACTTTAGTTGGCAACTCCTCGAAAGGAAACACCCACTGAGCAGATTGTCTTTTGGTTTCAGGATCATAACAGTAAATCCAGCTTTCGTCACCTGTTAGTATGTCGAACACAGCATTTGAGTCACATCCGTTAAATCTTTCAATCATTTTACGGCACCAATCCACACGATGGAGTTTTTGAGCCTAAGTCAAATTATGAGGTATCCACCGGGCGCAAAGCTTCCTGACCGCTAAATGTTCGTGGAGGATTTTGTGCACTTGACTCATACCGATGCCTAAGCTTGTCCGAATCTGCTGATAGGTCACTCTATTGTCAGTCTCTATCATACGCCGCACAACACAGATGTTATTTTCAGTCGTCGCCGTAGAAGGCCGTCCCTCACGTACATCATCAGTGAGATTAGTGCGACCACGTTCAAACTCATTAAACCAGTTGTAAACAGTCGCACGAGATGGGGCTTCATCGTGAAAGGCCAATCGTAGTCTATCATAACTTTCTTGTTGACTTAAATGACATCGAAAGTCATAAAAAATCATTGCACGAAAATTTTCTCTTGTTAATTCATGTTGACGTGACACAGACAATTTTCAATTTGCCGCCAAATCGTAAAACTAATGACAAATGAATGAAATATATACTCAGTAATATTGGCAAAAAGTTCTATTTTCAAATTTAAGAATATTTTTTTTATTATATTGTTTATAAGTGGCCAGTTCTAAAAACTTTCAGTTTGACCCTCGTATAAAGCTGAAGAGTTTGTTGGTTTGAACGCGCTTATCTCAGGAACTGCTGAACCGATTTGAAAAAATATTTCTGTGTTAGATAGCTTATTTACATCACGCTGCGACGGGAGGGAGCAAACTCAAAACGCGCGGACGAAGTCGCGGGGGACCGCTAGTATTTTTATATACCTGTAAGACCAGACAGGCGGAGCGCCGGGCGTGCCCTCGCTGAGGGAGAAGCCGCCCGCCCAGTCCAGCGTCAGCCCCGCCGCCCGCCCCATGTGCACCACCGTGAACGTCTTTTTCTGCAAACAAAATTACTGGATGAATATCGTGATAATACCATGATTAGATATGCTCTGTGTTCGAATCGGAAATGAGAAGAGTAAACTTAAATGGCAAGGGGCAGAGCTCATAGCGCGAAGATCTAATTGCCTTTGCGAGGTAGAAGGAAAAGTTATAGAGGAAAAGCGCAGCACAGCACCTTCACTGCCAAGGTACGCAAATGACATCGTAAAGATCACACGCAGAGCTTAGGCTTCCCTTAGGTTTTCCATAGCTACCGATTGCAAACGTTCGAGTGTGATCCTGTGTCATCTTCCCAGAGAACGTCCTACACTACGCATTGATCAAACGTTAAGTACCACCACTGATCATGTAAAGTAGTGCGTTGATTTTGTAACGTTATGTTTATTTTAAATGATTCATTTTTAAGGTTCCATATCCGAATGGCAAAAAACGGAACCCTTATAGTCACGTCAAGTCTGTCTTTCTGTCCGTCCGTATGTCACAGTCACTTTCTAAAACTATTAGTATGACATAGTTGAAACTTAGTAGGTAGATCTATCCTGTTGACCGCTTTACGATTCTTATACAAAAAATAGTACATTATGATACAAGTGTGCTAAGTTGACCATTATATACAAGGCGATATTGTGTGCGCACGAGCGAAAGCGAGTGCGCCATAAGAAAGCCGCGTATATAATGGTCACAGGCACACGTGTTTCATACGACGTTTTTCAACACACTTGCGAGGAAAAAACAAGACTCTTCATTTACTAAGTTTTTAATTATTAAAACAGTAAAAATACATTTCACTCGATTTTGATGGCAAAGACTTTCGCACGCGTTTTTCGCCTTGTTACGTATGTCCGGCGTAGTTAATAATAGGTTTTCTTCATTTTCTTCACTTGTAGTAGACATTTTCATTAATATTAAACTTCATAATTAATCCAAACTTCGTCACAGCCGACAATTATTATTTACGAAAAATGGCGCGTTGTTTTTTTTTTCTTGCCGCGATACCGATGCGCAAGGCTTAGGCGCGAACTAGATTGGCCAAAAGCCAAGATTAAAAATGTAATAATTCGTGTTTAAAACACAAATCACAGAAAATGTTAAATGAATTTGAGCTATTTTTTAGTAATAAATCTGGATTTACCATTTATTGAAATAAATATGTAGATACTGTTAATTTTCGCATAAATACTGTTTGTTGCTAAAATAAAAGTATTGTATAACCCGACTAAATTAAATCGCTTCTTCTTCTTACTTACGACTTGGTACTAGGGTACAAATGTAAATTGGTCGGGTTAATAAACTAAAAGCACTAGTGCAATAATATAATGAAAAAGCACGCGTGTTTAATATCCATGATTATGAGCCAAAAATCGGTGGAATAAATACGTCGTTATGAGCAAGTGTGTTGAAAAAGATATTTAAGGAAATCCTTCTTCCCATACATGAAACTAAAACCTATTTTTTGTTGTTTAACCAATGCATGTAGGGTGTAAATGCATAGGTCTTTTAAAAGGACATTGAGGTATCTACAACCATTTTCTCTTAAAGTCTGGGAGAGTTTGAGAGGTAGACGCTTCCAAAGTGGTTTAATGGGCGTCCCCTTCCCCATCTAACTTTTAAACAAAGCGAGTGTAAATTTTGAACAAAATCCATGATGTAGATCTAGACAAAGACTTTTAACGAAAATTAGTTTGAACGAGATCGAACTAGTAGTTACTGAGATAAAGCACATTTTAAATACTCACAATCATAACTTTGTTATTCATACAAATACTATGAAAACTAAGTTATATTTGCTGTCAACAAAATATTGTGGTATTTTGGCTAAGTGGTTCCTATGGTTCCGAATTCAGTTAAAGTTGGCACTGACCCATTAATGTGCGGACTCACAGTTGGCCGAATTTTTACTTTGTGAACTCTAGATAAACCTCCGTTACTTGAATACAGATCTACTTTGAAAAAAATAAAACATTTTGTGCACGCAGCGCACGTCGCGTAATGTCAACAGGCTGGATTGGATGACAGGTCTATAGGCAGAATGTTTTAGGTTTTAGCTTAAGTAAAACTTATATCTTAATTATTAAAGGATAAAACTTAACCTAAGCATACATCTTTAAACAAAATAGAAAGTATCTTAAGACATGGATCCGCACTGTAAGCATGTGTGCATGCTCCCCCAGGAACCGAAATTCTACGATTTGCCGCCCACAGCGAAATGCTTCACATACTTCTTACGCCAGGTTTGTTAAAATAATCCTACCAAGTAAGTAAATAAATAAATTAGAAATAAAAATTAAAAGTAGAAAATTGAGTAAGACCTAAGAGGCTTTATGTCAACGTGTTAGTGTGCTTGGTCAAATGAATCCTCTACAGTCCTCTACTCTCTCTAAAATTGAAGTATGTTTGTAGCCCTATTAATAAAATCTTTAGATCCGTGAGCTGATGCTTCCCTGCGAGTGGCACCACGGCGTCTTTCGGTTCCTTCGCAGCAGAAAGAGTCTTCAGTTGGAGCGAGAGAGGCAGGTCCAGGTCGGCCATTGGCTCATCTGGCACCCGTATAGCCCCATCAAGTACTACTGGGACTGTTTCATGATGTGCGTCTCGTATCTGAGCTTACTGTATATTCCGCTGCAAGTGTTTTTCAATTGTGAGTACATTTTTTTTTGTTTCTGTAAGGTGGGCTTTACGATAGCAATGTGATTTAAATGTTGTTTTTAAATACCAAATCATTCTGCTTTACTCTCATTCATCACTCTTGCCCTGTTTCCAGTTATTCTGGAGTCGGCGCAGTATGTTTTCCTCTTCCACACTATTATATCTCCCGTCACTGAATCATCCACGCCTTTCACACTCATATCTTGTTTCACACAATCCATCCATCTCTTTTTTTTGTCGGCCTCTTCCCTTCAATCCATTTACATTCATACTTATTACTCTTTTAGTCACATGACTTTCTTCCCTCCTCATAACATGACCGTACCAAGACAGACGAAGTCCCACCATCTTCTCGTTTATCGGTGCCACTTTCAAACTTCCTCTTTTATATTAATTTCTTATCTTGTCCATTCTTGTAACCCCACACATCCATCTTAACATTCTCATCTCCGCTACAAGCAATCGCTTCAAATACCAAATATAAAAAAATACCAAATCATCATCAGCAATTTCAGTATTAACTTTTAAATCAGATGTCTAAGGTCCATTACACACTGCGACTTTTAGCATCGATGCAGTTGCGCGTTTTGTATACATGCGACAGCATCGAGACACCAGCAATAAACTGATTTTTGCATTGATGCTGTCGCGCGTTAGTATTAATGCAGACGCGTGACTGCATCGCGACTCTACCAATGTACAGATTTATGCATCGATACATACGCGCGACTACATCGTCAGTCGCTAACAAAATGATAGACCTTTGCACACTGCGACTTTTAACATCGATGCAGTCGCGCAACTCTAACGCAAAAAAAGTTTTTTTTAGGTCCCAACCCCTACGATCCTGTAATTCTTTGCACTGATGCGCTGATGTTTCTTGACATATTGAGTAAGTTTATTACGGGTCGCACTCACAAGGACGGGAGAAAAGTTATCTTAAAACCGAAAGCAATTGCCATGAATTACCTGAAAGGGACATTTATATTCGACTTGCTGGCAGCTCTGCCCCTGCAGTGCATCAAGGTTCTTAAAAACAACTGCCAGTTTCCAACGCATACTGTGTGGTTGACTTTGAAACTCTTCAGGTACATATCTTTATGATTTGATATAAGAATGAAACCATGATTCGCGTGCGTGTTTTAACGTTTAAAATATACATGTTGTTGTTTTAGAATGGTGTCCATAAGAAAGCAGTGGCAGAACTTCGCCCAACAGATGGGGCTTTTGTACGTTGCTACATCAGCTTTGACTGTGTTATCCCGCGTCATTGTTTTTATCCATTGGATGACGTACATGCTGTACCAAACACCGACATTCTGTGCTCACTATTACAAGAATAACACCAAAGCGAAGTATTGGTTCGAGCGCCTTCATGTACTTAATGACTCGTCGACAATAACTGTGTTTGAAAAGTACATTACGAGTCTTTACTACGCTCTTGGGATGTGCATTGGCGCTGGACACTACAACCCCACTTATCAATACCTTTTGCCTGAACTTATCATCAACTCTGCAATCGGGATCGCCGGATATATATTTCTTACATACTCATACTCGACGTTACTACGCCTCGGCATATACGCACGATACGAAATAATCTTATACAATGGTAAACTGAAGGAGTTGTCGAAGTACATGGTATTTAAGAATCTTTCAAAAACATTGCAGAAGAAAATTCATCTTTACCTTAATTACAAGTATCACGAGCACTTCTTTAACGAGAAAAATATTCTAAACACGATAAACGAGCAAATAAAGCAGAATATAAACATGCACGTCTGCAAGAGGTTGGTGATGAGTGTACCACTGTTTCAGAAAATGCCACCTGCGCTAATTAACACAATCGTGTTCAGCTTGAAGCAAATGCTTTTTATGCCTGGAGAGGTAATTTTGGGTATATTTTACGGATTTACGTTGAGAATTTTACATTCTGCACCTCCACTTCCAATGGACTATTTACGCTAAAATATGCAATGGAATCTAAAAACTCAGTTTTCGATTTTAAGAACCACATTTTCTACAGAATTATTATTTGCAGGTGATTATTAAATGCGATGAACCGGGACATTCTATCTACATGATATATTCTGGAACTGTTGCTGTGATTGATTCTGCCGGAAGAGAAGTATATAGCGATTTCCTTGCTTCCTCTGTTTAACTTTAATCATCAAAGTAATGACGAACAAGAGAAGAAGAGAAGAACATTAATGATATAATATTTATATTTCAATAGACGGCGCACCTTCGAGATGGAGCTTTCTTCGGAGAACTGGCACTGGTAAAACCAGGGAATCTGGGATCTGTAACCATTGTAGCTCTCGAGATCTCCGAAATATTTAGGTGCGGCTTATTTTAGCGTAATTTTGACTAGTTTTATCAACTCCCTAGGGAGATACTTGATTAACATCCACAGGAAAACTTCCAGGTTTTATTGAATAGCAATGATTAGACCGTCACGAGCTCTTGTGCTGACAGAACAGACATTCACAATATGATCTGCACGTTTCAGACTCACGTCCCACGACCTGCAGGCGTGCCTCCAGCATTACCCGCACCTTAGGCGACAGGTCGAGGAGGCCGTCGCCAAGACCATGCAAAAGGCTCGCCGCAATCGTTCGCCACGCAGAGGAAAATGATTAAATAAAGATTATATTACTTAAGTAAATACGTTCTTTTTCGTGTTATTCCGGAACCGGATAATGGTGAAGTAGGTAGGTTTATAATGTACAAACTTAGCATACGTCTCTCAAGGTTATCGAGATACTGATTGAAAATACTTTCAACATCAGGGACCTCTGGGAAGAGTAAGAGGTTTTATTATTATTTTATTATTTATAAAGGTACACCAACAGCAAATCACACTATGTACACTAGGTACAACATCATGACAAAAAAATAATTGACAAATATGATTGCCTATTACAGGTATACAAAACATTTACTGAAGTGTAGCTATTTTAAAGAAAGTTTGTCTAAATTGTAATTAAATCACACTAAACAAATTAAATTAAATACAAATATTCAAAAAATCAAGTAAAGAATTCATAATTAATCGATAATGGAATAAGTGCGTCTTGGGACGTGGAATAGAAAGGTTCATGACTCAACTAAACTACCTCATATCATCTGTTTTAAAAACCCAGATTTTCTTTAGTTTTGTCTATGAATAAAGTACAGAAAGAAGATTCGCTAGGCATGATTTACATAAGGATCCAGTGCAAACCAGAGCAAATAACATAAAACACATCAATCAAATCGATATACATTTATAGAAGATTCCTGTAGAAACCAAAGCGAAAAATCTCCATTTCGTTAAATAATAAATAAAAAAAAATATTTTAAAATTAAGTTAATGTATGTTCCCACTGCAAAGGACTATACCATGATAGTGGCATGATCGTGCTAGGAACGTGTCAGGCACGAAAAACAACACCTTGTCCACTGAACAGTATGTAATATGTTATTTAGTGGTAGTGAGCAAACTTGGATGAATTAACCACTGGATATGAAACGCAAGAGCGAATGTATGAAAACATCATTAGCCAATTTCTGCGGGGCGGGGGGAGCTTGTCGTGTCAATTTTTGACATTTAGTGCATGGAAGTGTCGATATTTTTTTATCGATATGTGTGGAACGAATCTTTTGTAAAATTATATTTAATTTTATCATCAAAACAATAAGTTACATTATGGGCATGTAATGCACAAACCATCAAATGAACAATTGAAACATAGAAAGTCGTTTTATATGAACGATCTGGCAAGTATCACTTAGATAGTGTGAACTTCCTAAGACATTTCGAAACAGCCCGTTAGTACACAATATAGCCTTGCACCATTAACTATAGGCCTATCTCTCTGGCCACTATCGTGGCGAAGGTGCTTGACAGTGTGCTCAACTCAATCTTAATCCAACATGTAAAACTCTGTGACGCTCAGTTTGGGTTCCGGCCTGGGCTCTCAACCGAGACGGCTATTCTCAGTTTGAAGCACACTGTCAGGTACTACACCGATAGAAGCACACCTGTGTACGCTTATTTTTTGGACCTGTCCAAAGCGTTCGATCTCGTGTCTTATGACCTGCTGTGGGACAAAATGCTGAACACAGGTCTACCACCGGAGGTGGTCCATCTTTTCAGGTACTGGTATCTGAACCAGATGAACCGCGTGAGGTGGGGGGGAGCTGTCGGAGCCATGCAGGCTGCAGTGCGGGGTAAGACAAGGTAGCTTGAGCTCGCCCTTAATTTTCAGCCTGTATGTGGATGGACTAATAGGGCGCCTAAGCAGCATGCCTGTCGGATGCTATGTTGATGGGGTTTGTATAAACAACATCAGCTACGCTGACGACATGGCGCTGCTTGCCCCCTCGGTAGGTGCGCTCCGGGAGCTCCTAAAGACCTGCGAGTCATACGCCGCCTTACACGGTCTCATTTACAACGTTAAAAAAAGCCAGTACATGGTCTTTAAAGCGGGTACCAAGTGCCCATCTTTTATACCACCCATTACGTTAAATGGCGATGAAATGGACAGAGTTTCTCAATTTAAATACCTCGGGCACTGGGTCACCGACGACTTGAAAGACGATGTCGACATTGAACGGGAGCGCAGAGCGCTGTCGATAAGAGCGAATATGCTGGCTCGAAGATTTGCTAAGAGTACGAAGGCAGTCAAAATAACGCTTTTTAAAGCATACTGCACTTCACTGTACACTGGCAGTCTTTGGGTCAGATATACTCAAAGATCGTACAGCGCTCTGCATACATGTTCCAAATTAGTTATTAGGTACTAACATAGTGTGTAAGATGCGTTGTTTACTAACCCTACTTGGATCTTTTGTTGTCTCATTTAATAAATAAATAAATAATAATCATTAAAATCCTCCTATGGGATAATTTAGCAGAAGATTTTTTGCGTTGGCATTCAATCACGCTTGGCGTAAATTGGATGCCACATTTTTGGTGATGTTTTGTGGGGATCCATTATGCCTATCTTTGGACTGCTTCTACCTACTTTATTTTCCTAAATGGATCTACAGAAAATATGAAATAATATTATAAAGATGTATTGTCAAATATGTAGTTTAAATTTTAAACCAAACTGTTGTATTTTTAAGATTACCTTAATCTACTTTCGAGTGAAACATTTTACAAATTTATCATTTTATTTTAAAAGAATTTATATTAAAAATGTAATAAATGTTTATCGATATGATTTATCGACAATTGTCAAGCACAATTATAATTAAACTGACAAGAGAACGAATGATAAACATATGATAACCCTACCGTATAAAGTATACGTTATCTTGTTGATTTTGTAGTAACTGACCACCACTTTTTTAAATGGCAATGTTACTTTTCTCTTGGAAAACACATTTTACTATTTTCATGAAAAATAACAACTTTTTTGGGATAAAACGTTACTTACGGATTAAAATAAATTTTTTTTGTCTTGCCGCTATATTTTTTACACAAAAATAAGCCACATTTACCCATTTTTTTCGTCAATGTTTCTCACTGAGCTCTATCACCGTACTGACAAGACGTCACCTATAAGTGAGGCCAAAAAGCCCGCTTCGTGGCTAAGGGGGCACAAGCAAAATTACCCGTCATTGCGCGTCCAGTGGTTTATTCGTCCAAGTGAGCAAACCACGATTTGTTTTATATTTTGTTGGCAGGGTCTACTTACGGCTCTGACCCAGAAGTGTCGTGATCAGTGCAACAGTCTGTATCGGCAGGACTACATATTAATGCACAGACTAAGTTACGGCGACGCTTTAATAACGCTCATCATACGCGGTTACAACCCGTATGCTCACGGCTCTAGCAACGTAACGTGTCATGCACGGAGCGTTTCAGCACCGGCAAAATTACGCTCCGTGCATGCCACGCAACGGTGTTGGTCGGTGACGGAATGGTCTAGTGGGCAAGGTGTTAGTTTTTAATACATAAAAATCTTTCATTGCCGGACACACATAAGGTGTAGTAACCAAAGAGCTTTATAACCAATTAATTATTCATCTGTGATTATGTCAGTCAACCTCTAACCTTCTTCGTAAAAACTATATAAGAGGACATTTGATAACAGTTTGACATTAGTAGACATTTAGCTTAAGTGACAGTAGAGTCGCTTTTTGAGTAGGCGCAAAGAGCCGCGTAGAGCCATATATATATATATAAAAAAGATAAAATACTTTAGCATAAGTAAAAATTTAAAACTAAGCTAAAAAGCCCTTCGGTGTCGTCTTCAAATATTTTTGAAAGACATGGATTCCGATTGCAAGCATGTGTGCATGCTCACACACACAGGAACCGAAATTCTACGATTTGCCGCCCACAGCGAAATGCTTCAAACACTTTTTGCGCCAGGTTTGAAACACTTTTGGTTGGTTTGATGAACTTTACTACGACAGCTTTCCAATAGTATCATTACTATAGTTGATTTCTTAATACACGGCATAACAATTAAGCTTATTTCACCTCAGCCTAAATAATGGTGGTGTTCAGAATAAGGATTATACAGATGTGGAGTCTGATTTAAATGTAATACAATCGGTTTTTTTTAATACCAAAATTAATAATTAAATTTGGTAGGGGTTTCCTTTTGGAAGGAGGACTTTTTGACGAAGACCTGCTCTTGTAAGACAATTTTAAAGATGCGAGAGTAAATTGACTACAGCACGTGACATACATATTTATATTTTTTGGGTGTTTTTATAGTGTTTTGACTATATATTATAAATTGCACTTGTAAAAAGCAACTGTGTCAGACAAGGAATTGAACCCTGTATCTGGCGCACGCTTATACCACTTGGTCACCGGCATACCTATAGGCAAGCCTGTTGAGTGAGCAATCTCACCACATTAATGAGGTGACGCGGACTAAGCGTTATCACTTGCAAAATTCAACAGATGTCTGTGGCAGGGTGGTGTAGGCGTGCGCCCGAATAGCGTAAGACTTAGGGTTCGATTCTTTGTCAGACTGTTTCTTTTTTCAAGTGCAATTTATAATACATTTAATTTGATTTGTATTACAAAATCCACAGCCCTGATTGATGATTTTATATAATTCAGACATGTAAGACTTACAGCCAATGACTGATTTACATTTAATGTACTGTTTTAATGTCTCTTACTTTGTGTGTGTGTGTGTGTGGTCGTGTGCGTGTGCGTGTGCGTGTGCGTGTGCGTGTGCGTGTGCGTGTGCGTGCGTGCGTGCGTGCGTGCGTGCGTGCGTGCGTGCGTGCGTGCGTGCGTGCGTGCGTGCGTGCGTGCGTGTGTGTGTGTGTGTGTGTGTGTGTGTGTGTGTGTGTGTGTGTGTGTACTTTTTTTAAAAGTATAATAAAGCATATACTGCGAGTATATGCTTCCCTGCAAGCGCAAGCGCGAATACATATTTATTCTTTTTTAAAGATTCGTGAGTTGATGCTTCCCTGCGAATGGCACCATGGTGTCTTTCGGTACATCCGCAGTCAGAAGAGTCTCCAGTTGGAGCGAGAGAGGCAGGTCCAGGTCGGCCATTGGTTCATCTGGCACCCGTATAGTCCCATCAAATACTACTGGGACTGTTTCATGATGTTTTTTTCATATCTGAGCTTGCTATATATTCCGCTGCAAGTGTTTTATAATTGTAAGTGACTACAAGCGCTGTTTTAAAAGTTTACGAGTTAATTTATCATCAGTAATGCATGCATGAATTTTTTGATCAGTATAACCTTTTGACTCAATGTAAGATGTACAGTTCTTTGCATGGCATGCTTGAAACGAAGTCATCCTTAATAAATATTTACTTTTTAGGTCCAAACCCTTACGACCCTTTCATTCTTGTCAGCGATGCACTGACGTTTCTCGATATGTTCAGTAAGTTTATAACGGGTCGCACGCACGAGGACGGCAAAAAGGTTATCTTGGAACCGAAAGCGATCGCCACGCAGTACCTGAAAGGAACATTTATATTCGACTTGCTGTCGGCTCTACCGTTGCAGTGCATTACGATTTTCAAAACCAACTGTCAGTTTCCGACGCACACGGTGTGGCTTGGTTTTAAACTTTTCAGGTCCGTTTTTTTTTTCTTTACTACTGCAACTCAATATCAAACAATTTAGTCATTTACTTTTTTATTGGATCTCCGCAAATAGACGTTTATCCAGAATAAATTAGAGTAATGTAAATAAATATTGTTTTAGAATGGTGGCCATTGTCGCAGTCACTCCCGGCTAGTGTGGACAAAGGGTGTTTAAAAGGTACTAATATTCGAATGAAATAAAGAAATCCGGGTATAGCATTTGGCAACAAAAGTTTATTCAAATTTGCTATCTCACAATTACCTTTTAACACCTTCAAACAAATCAAATTCAAAACTTAATAGCTCAGAATACAGTAGAGACTAGGTTAGGTTCTAATTTAGTTATCAATATCTATACTATTACAAATCTTAATGTTCACAAATTTCTAATTAAATAAAGATAAACCACCAATTTAAGTGTTTAATTACCTAAATAAATTCCAAAATTTATCCTCAAAGGGATTCCTAAATTATGCCTAAATTGTTAGCTAAATTATCCCACTTTTCACTAAAGTTAAAGTAATACAAGGAAAACCAACCTTTGATTTCAACGGAGGTTACTATTTCAAATCTTTGTTGCATCAAACTACAAACAATTCTGCAACATTACCCCAAAATTTTACCGATACCGATCCATCCTCAAAACAGCAGACAAGAAGCAAATCAATCCATAAGGAAGTTCTGACTTCAAAAATTAATCCAAATGAGGTCTTAGTAAGGTCTTAGTAAGGTCTAAGTAAGGTCTAAGTAAGGTCACTGAAAAGAATTTACAAAAGGTTAGTTCAACGCACAAACCAAAGTAAAAGTTAAAAAACACTAACTTTTCATAATAAATATTTACCTGAGGTTACAACATGATCACCAAATTGTGACTGTTCAACTTACAGACACATATCAAAAGCGAAACCTAGAAATAAAAGAAAGTTCTAGTTAACAACCAATTTTTTTTTTCTAAGTGAGGGTGGTTATACTTTTCATCACCCTATTTATGAAATCTATAATAAACCAATTTAATACCTGCAAAAGCTGGCTCGCCATACAATTTCTGAACTAATCACTAAACATTTATGCTAATTTTTCTATTTGAGACCTGAAATGATAAAAATTACAACTCTCAATACAATATGACCAGATGTAGGTAGACTACATTTTCTTTACAAGGATTTCCAAAGGGGCTTTCTCCACATACTTACCATTTTTCCAGTCATTTATATCAAATCATTTTCGGATTTAATTCATCCAAATTGACATGTTGGCGGCGTCTGAAACGATAAAAAGAACCATGTGCTCAGACTCTCAGAAACGTCTCGCAACAAACAAAAATCAACGCAAACCTTTCTGCAGATACTTACCAGGAATAACTATCAAACTACAAAATAATTTGGGGCGTGCCCCATTAAAATTTTCACTTCTAATACATTATTATAACAAACGTTCCACTCCGACGCACGACCAACAGTGCGGAACCGGAAAAAAAACAGCTGTCACACTTGACACATGTCAGTGTCACCATCCATCTTATCTATGCCAAAATATGGACTGAAGTCCTACATCCATTTAGCTTTTCGTTTCACGCGAATTTAGACAAAAATATACAACGTTACAATACCCCCCTCCCAAAGGAAAGAGGTTCACTACAGTGAACCGAAAGCTGTCCCCAGCTTCCGTAACTGTAAAAATATGTACTGTTACCAAATGCCAAAATAAAATCAAAATAATTTCCTTCCACTATCCAACAAGTTCAAACTGACACTAAAAGGCAAACAATTTCACAAGAAGGATTCAAACTATTACTGTAGGTCCAAAATTAAATACCAAAAAAAAATATGTCCAAAGGACCTCAAAAGCTAATTCTATGTTCTTTAAGGGTGCTCTGCTAAAATTATTTAAAGAACCAACAAAAAAAACTCAAACGCTATTTAAGAATATTCCATTCCAAAATATCGACAATACCTCAAAAAAATCTTAACTCAAAGCTATTTAAGATTTTCTGTTCAAAATATCCAAAATACCCAAAAAAGAACTCAAAACGCCGTTTAAAAATATTTCAACTAAAAACATCCAAAATACCTAAAGATCTCAACGTCAACGCCATTAAAGATTGTTCTGTTCAAAATAATCCAAAAGCTCACAAAAAAACAAATTAACTACCTACATTGAATGTTCTGTTCAAAATTATCCAAAAGCCCTCATAATAAATTCTCAATAACAAAGTATATTTCTTTTCAATTTACTCATAAAGTTAATAAAGTCAAAAATCGGGCAACAAACACATTCAAATAAATCCAAAACGACCTCATGCTAGACAACAATTCAAAATCATAAGTTTCAAGCGACTTAACTTAAGGGTTTCTGCTAAAACATACCCACAAACAAATTAATTTCATTCTTCCACAAGCAAACAATCTTGTCAACCTCGCCTTTCATGCTTCATCATACAAAAACTAAACAGTTTTATTTCTCAATCTAAATAAAACTGAACCCTTTCACTTTTGTGTTTAGAATTTTCAACAATTTAAACACAACCAAAGAAACTCTAGTCGAATCAAAACTTATGTCTTAATATCCCTAATATGCCACGAACCGAGTGAACGACCATCCATAGCCTCCAACTCGTAAACAAAATGGTGAAAAATACCTCAGTGATCCCACACCAAACAAAAAACCAAACAAAATGGTGCCAAATTGGGCATCACCTGAGTGTAGCTGGACTTCCAAACTACATCACCAACCAAAAATCAAAACGCATTTCTGCGCACCGAAACAACAAAATTTGTGGCATGTCTAGCACGGACACTAAAAACTTCAAAAAAAAAAATCCTTAAACAACCGAACTCACCAACATAATAGTCCTTAGGCATAGTTACTGCGTACTCCGTCGCGGTATCCCTGTAAAATTATGTTAAGGAATGTTGTAACAAACCAGTGCCTCCCTGAATCACGATCCCATAATATGTGTCCAATTAACCACAATCACGGTTTCATTAACTCATGAATCACTATAAATGGTTTCTAAAATTTTTGGCAACATCCGTACCAGTAGCACGCCTAATAGGAAACAACAGAGTCGATTTACCAAAACAATGCGTTACACCAAGAAAATTGTAACTGATTTCTTGGTTTATATACAAAATAGACGCAAGTAACATAATTTAATTCGTTTTCAGAACAACTCCAATAACGCTGACATGTAACCACAATGACCCTACAATTACTTCATAACTCATTTATCAATGTAACCACAACAAAAGCAATAATTAAAATTCAAAATTAATTCAATTAATTCACAACTCAAACTTATAAAAATTACTGTTATATCACTGTTAAATCAAATTATTTACTATTTCCTTTGGTGGTTTATATTTTTACAAGTTTTCATACAAAACATTACAAAGTGAGTCCAAAATATTACAACCAAAACAACTCAAAATATATCACAATACTTAAACAGGTTTAGAGTAATTTATTAATGCTAAGTAAAAGCAAACAAAAGGTTTTGGGATTTCACAAAATAAGGTTTACACCGTAACAATAACTTTTATTTGGTTAGTAAATACAAATTGTTTGATGCAACACTAAACTTGTGGGATAATTCCTAACCAGTTAGTAACACAGGCAAAATTAAACCTAAGCTAAATAATATGGTGGTTAATTAGCATTCCAAAAAAATTCTAACAACAAAGTGCTCAAAATTGTACTAATAACTAATTCTAAAGTTGGGCGCCATTTGTCGCAGTCACTCCCGGCTAGTGTGGACAAAGGGTGTTTAAAAGGTACTAATATTCGAATGAAATAAAGAAATCCGGGTATAGCATTTGGCAACAAAAGTTTATTCAAATTTGCTATCTCACAATTACCTTTTAACACCTTCAAACAAATCAAATTCAAAACTTAATAGCTCAGAATACAGTAGAGACTAGGTTAGGTTCTAATTTAGTTATCAATATCTATACTATTACAAATCTTAATGTTCACAAATTTCTAATTAAATAAAGATAAACCACCAATTTAAGTGTTTAATTACCTAAATAAATTCCAAAATTTATCCTCAAAGGGATTCCTAAATTATGCCTAAATTGTTAGCTAAATTATCCCACTTTTCACTAAAGTTAAAGTAATACAAGGAAAACCAACCTTTGATTTCAACGGAGGTTACTATTTCAAATCTTTGTTGCATCAAACTACAAACAATTCTGCAACATTACCCCAAAATTTTACCGATACCGATCCATCCTCAAAACAGCAGACAAGAAGCAAATCAATCCATAAGGAAGTTCTGACTTCAAAAATTAATCCAAATGAGGTCTTAGTAAGGTCTTAGTAAGGTCTAAGTAAGGTCTAAGTAAGGTCACTGAAAAGAATTTACAAAAGGTTAGTTCAACGCACAAACCAAAGTAAAAGTTAAAAAACACTAACTTTTCATAATAAATATTTACCTGAGGTTACAACATGATCACCAAATTGTGACTGTTCAACTTACAGACACATATCAAAAGCGAAACCTAGAAATAAAAGAAAGTTCTAGTTAACAACCAATTTTTTTTTTCTAAGTGAGGGTGGTTATACTTTTCATCACCCTATTTATGAAATCTATAATAAACCAATTTAATACCTGCAAAAGCTGGCTCGCCATACAATTTCTGAACTAATCACTAAACATTTATGCTAATTTTTCTATTTGAGACCTGAAATGATAAAAATTACAACTCTCAATACAATATGACCAGATGTAGGTAGACTACATTTTCTTTACAAGGATTTCCAAAGGGGCTTTCTCCACATACTTACCATTTTTCCAGTCATTTATATCAAATCATTTTCGGATTTAATTCATCCAAATTGACATGTTGGCGGCGTCTGAAACGATAAAAAGAACCATGTGCTCAGACTCTCAGAAACGTCTCGCAACAAACAAAAATCAACGCAAACCTTTCTGCAGATACTTACCAGGAATAACTATCAAACTACAAAATAATTTGGGGCGTGCCCCATTAAAATTTTCACTTCTAATACATTATTATAACAAACGTTCCACTCCGACGCACGACCAACAGTGCGGAACCGGAAAAAAAACAGCTGTCACACTTGACACATGTCAGTGTCACCATCCATCTTATCTATGCCAAAATATGGACTGAAGTCCTACATCCATTTAGCTTTTCGTTTCACGCGAATTTAGACAAAAATATACAACGTTACACCATGACAGAACAATGGCAGAATTTCGCCAAACAGATAAGGCTTTCGTACGTTACCGCGTTGGCTCTGATCATCTTATTCCGTATGATATTATTCTTTCATTGGACGACGTACAGTCTGTACCAGACCCCAGCTTTTTGTGCCCACTACTACAAGGACGACCCAAAAGCGACGCATTGGTTCCATCATCTGTATGTTCTAGATGACACGTCAACAGTGACCGTATTTGAGAAGTACATGGCGAATCTTTTCTACGCGTTCGGGATGTGCATCGGCTCAGGACACTTTAGCCTGCCCGATAATTTCCTGGTGCCTGAACTGATCTTAAACTCTGCAATCGGAATCGGTGGATTTGTTTTTCTGACATACGCATATTCGACGCTACTGCGCCTCGGCATATACGCACGATACGAAGTAATCCTGTACCATACTAGACTGAAGGAGCTATCGAAGTACATGGTATTTAAGAATCTCCCGAAAACATTGCAGGATAAGATTCAGCTTTACATGAATTACAAGTTTCAAGGGCACTATTTTAACGAGCAAAACATTATGGACACTATTAACGAGCAAATAAAGCAGGATATAAACATGTACTGCTGCAAACGGCTGGTGCAGAGCGTGCCGCTGTTTCAAAACATGCCAACTGCGCTGATTAATACTATTGTGTTTAGTTTGAGGGAAATCCTTTACATGCCAGGAGAGGTAATCGTTAAACATACTTTGATGATATATTTTTATAGTTTAAGAAGCACGTTTATAAGTTTTTTTTTTCTCATTTGCAGACGATAATGAAATGCGGCCAACCGGGACATTCGATCTACATGATATATTCTGGCACGGTCGCTGTAATTGATTCTGCCGGAAGAGAAGTACGTCCTCATTTGTTCGTGTTAAGTAAAACTTAAGAATATAATAAGATGTTATCGTGTGACACAGAATCATAAAATATGAAATCCATATAGGATGCGATACAAAATAGCCCAATATTTAAGAATCAATACCATACTTCGAAAACTAATATTTTTACTCATCTAGATAAAATCATTCTCAGTTTTACTGTCGTATCAAACACTCTATTTCTATCGCAATCAAACACTCGTATTTGCCAATTTTTATATTAATAACCTACATTTTCGCATATGATAAAGACTCAACAGAAATAAGGCAATCGTTGCATTTTGTGAAGAGTTTTATAATCAGTTTTAAGTTAATAAAATAACATAAAAAAAAACTCTAACACAATAATATAATACGTTCCCAGACGGCTCATCTTCGTGATGGATCTTTCTTCGGAGAGCAGGCACTGCTGAAACCAGGGAATTTGCGATCTGTTACTATTGTTGCTATAGAGATCACAGAGATATTCAAGTAAGAAATTTGTTTTTCGTTTACGTTTTAGAAACACGCCAGAAAAGCAGGGCTTGTAGATTTATCGGTAGCCTGATTTGACGCGGTATGACTTTGGGATTACCCGCAGTATCTAATCAGATAATCACCTGATTAAATTTAAAAACAAGATATTGCGCTTGATCCTGATATTAATTGAAATTAGCGAGATCGGTATGTTATGGAAATCGGTTTTGTCACGATCCACGATCATCTTTAACAGGCTTGCAGAAAATAATGTCCTATTTGATGTGTGCGAAGTGTGAAGTTGGTGGAGGACCCGAGTCGATGACAGACAGCGCTCGTAGTGACCAAAAAAAAACAATGTTGGCGGCCGTCCGTCACCATTTCTTTAGCAATATTAGTAGAAAATTACGTATTCGTGCATTATATTTTATTAATAAGTAGTAATCGAAGGAATAACTATAGGTTAATGAAATTGAATAGAATAAATAAATAGATAATACAATATCTCATAGAAATAATAGTCCCCCTAGCCGATTTCGACTGCGGTGGCCAGTCACAACGACTAACCGACTTCGCGGGACATATTATAGTGTACAAGTGTGTGCGCAAACACAGGTGCACTCTCTGTTCCTTTCACTCTCAAAGCCCTATGGGACAGCAATCTGTCATGACCGGAGAGAGATCAGGTGCAGGACCAATGGCTTTACGTGCCTTTCCGAGGCACGGGGGTGAAACACCGCCAACTTCCAAACTCCGGGCTACCCTAAAAAATTCTGAACTGAAAAACTCAGGTATATATTTTTGGCCCAACCCGGGGATCGAACCCGGGACCTCTGGCGCAGCCGTCGCTTTAAAGTGCGACCCACCTACCGCTGCGCCACCGAGGCAGTTCATAGAAATAACGTAGCTCGAATCAGTTTTCGTAATGAAAGCCAGCCGTATTGAAATTCAACGTACTCCAATAGTTTGTGACGCTGTCATCACGCACTGCCGCAATAGTACGCGTTGATAAACGAAGACAAACGTCGGTCTAATATAATTTTTCAACACACATGCTCAAAACGACTTTTTTATTCCACCGATTTTTGGCTCATAATCATAGATATTAAACACGCGTGCTTTTTCAGTATAATATTGCACTAGTGCTTTTAGTTTATTAACTCAACCAATTTACATTGGTACCCTAGTACCAAGTCGTAAGTAAGAAGTAGAAGTAATATAATTTAGTCGGGTTATACAATACTTTTACTTTAGCAACAAACAGTATTTATGTGAAAAATAACAGTATCTACATATATGGTAAATCCAGATTTATTACTAAAAAAAAAGAAAATTCATCGTACGACCGCAACAGTCGGACGCTTTTGTATTGGCTCCGTATAATTTAATTCACAAGTGTGGCCCGAGGCTGATTTCAGCGATGTAACAGTGCGGGTGTTGTAGTCGAAACATTTTCCCATCCGTGTGTGTAAAAGTCTAAGTGGAAGGATCTGTGTTATCCCTAAAAACTGTGTTATTCCCAAGTGAAGGTGCGGTAGTTTGTGCCAGTGACCATATTTTTATTGAACTATGTGGTCAGTTTTACCACTGAAGATTGAAATTCTTAAAGACTTATTTGGTGGTATAAACATCTTTCAATATCATACCGCTTTTTTCACGCTTGTCAATATTAACACCATGGCTTCGCGGTCATAACTTTTGAGTTTGTGCTACAAGAAGGCGCCTTACTCTGGTATCGAACCAGAGTAAGGCACATTGACGTCTTTTTGTATGGGGATCTGCATATATTTTTTCACACATTGTTTGATAAGGACTGTGACAGCGCGACGCGACGTCATTTTACGCCTATTGGATTTTATTAGAGACTTTAATATTATTTAATTTGAATTTATTGTCAGATAATTAATAATTGTAATTTTAAGTTAATGACATTATTTTTATTAAGTTATTTTCTGAATTGATCTTGATGTAAATTTTACTTTATATTATAAATTGATTTAATTTTTGACAAGATAATTGATATAACTTTGGTTGAATTCTTAATAATTTTGTTAATTTATATTATGTTTATTTGGAATTTTAGAAAAAAAATAGGATTCGTCCAAGTTTTGACGAATTCGCTTAAAAATATGCCCAGTATTTTAAACGAAATAATGTTAATGTTAATATTAAAAATTTGAATTTAATTGACTTTTGTGATTTTATGGTTTTATATTTTAACATATTGCATACGTATTTTGATGTTTTTATTATTGTTTTTACACTTGTTTTTGTTTTATGTTTATTTTTTTTAGTTTTACAGTATTTTGACTATACCATGAACTGTTTTTATATCTTTTTGTGCCAAGACAATGTCAACGGCTGGTTTATTATATTTAGTTATTTTCATTAGTACTATTTTTTTTTAAATGGACTCGACTTTGGTATCCTGTCCACAGTGCTCTCGTTCCTTTAAGCCTCGAGGTCTTAAAATTCACCAGGGTCACAAAATAAAAATGCGGGAAATTTAGCCCCTCTGGCTGCTACTACGCAAACCCAGTCAGCTGTACAGCCTACTTCAACTCAGTTGCATTTGGAAGATATAACTTCGTTAAGAAACTCTAATCATGTGTTACGACATATTCCCAAGGGGGCACGGAATTTGGCGGCGGGGACTCTTTGCAAGTTAATTGATGAATGTGTCAAATCAAACGAGACTAAGGATTGGGTTAATTTGTTATCTTTTTCATTTGTAGCTTTGAAGATGCCTGAAAGGGGGGGTACGGGTAACTTGACGCAGAAGGTGAAAACTAATATTGGTAATTTTTGTGAGGGTTATAGAGTTCATTTTTGTCATGACGTGCCTGTATTTGGGAAAAGCCCTCATCATAATATTAAACAAATTGAGGCAAAGGTGTACGAAGGTGACTTAAGGGGAGCTGTTAGGTTACTCGTGTCTGAGGACTCCATAGCTCAACCGGGTCCTGAAACCGTAGCATCTTTGCAATCCAAGCATCCTTTACCATCTCGTGCACTTGATTTCCCTCCGCCACCAGATCGATCATATTTGCCTCTCACCTGCACTGTAGAGGATGTCTCTCGCGCTCTGGCTTCTTTCTATAGCGGTTCTGCCGCAGGTTTAGATGGGATTCGACCGAATCACCTAAAAGAACTGACTTCCTGTTCTGCAGGGGAGAACGGTCCTCGTTTGATGGAGAGCTTAACAAAACTGTGCAACTTTTTATTGAGTAAGCAACTTAATACGGAAGTATGTCCTTACTTTTATGGAGCTTCTCTTTGCGCATTATCAAAAAAAGATGGAGGAATAAGACCTATAGCAGTAGGAAACACCTTTAGGCGTTTGACATCCAAAATAGCATGTTTTGCAATTAAAGAGAGTATGGCTGAACACTCACAGCCACATCAGTTAGGTTTTGGAACTCGTCTGGGTTGTGAAGGGGCAATTCACGCCACCCGATCATTCGTTATGGACATCAATAATGCCGATTGTGTAATTATAAAGCTAGACATTGAAAATGCATTTAATTCCTTGGAGAGGGATGTTTTGCTTTGTGCGGTTAAGGATAATATTCCTTCGCTTTATCCTTTTCTTGACCAGGTATACGGTAGCAGTTCTAATTTGTTTTTTAAAGATAATCTTATACTGTCACAAGTAGGTGTTCAACAGGGTGACCCTCTTGGTCCTCTGGTTTTTAGTCTGGCTATACACAAGGCTATAGAAGATGTAAAGTCTCCTCTAAATGTATGGTATCTCGACGATGGAACTCTTGGTGGTAAACCAGATATAGTGAAGCAAGATTTGCTCACTTTGGTTCCTCGATTCAAGAATTTAGGTTTGGAATTCAACTCTACAAAATGTGAATTTTACCCATGTGGTGTGACGGTGGCTTCACAGTTTCAGAATTTCACAGCTGTTCTTCCCGGGTTGAAAATTCTGTCACGTGACAATTTTTCTCTCTTGGGTTCTCCTATTTTTGTGGATGGAATCCCAGAGGCTATTGAGAAACAAAGACAGAGTTTTGAATTTGTTAATGAGCGCCTTAAGTTCCTCAATCCACACGTAGCTTTGACTCTATTACGAATGTGCCTTGGAGCTCCAAAATTTATATATTTATTGAGAACTTCTCCGGTATGGATATTTGAGGATAACATATTTGCATTTGATGAATGTCTTAAATCCGTCGTTTCGGCCATAATAAATGTTTCACTTAATGAGGTTCAGTGGACCCAAGCTGCGTTGCCAATTCGTCATGGAGGTTTGGGTGTGCGTCGCGTCGGTGACCTTGGACTTCCTGCTTTCTTGGGGTCTGGATATGCGGTGGTTGGTCTGGTTGCCAGAATTCTCAATAGAGAAGAAAACCAAGTAGTTGTGCCTTATCTTTCTGATGCCACCGATAAATTTAAGAGCTTGCATTTAGGTGGTGATACGCCAGTTTGTCCTTGGGTGCAGCGTTCTTGGGACGATATCGGGTCAAAATACGTCGTAAGTCGTCTTTTGGGAGATGCCACTGGGGCGGATTTGGCTAGACTGCGAGCGGTGTCACAGCCAGAATCGGGGGCGTGGTTGCATGCTCTACCCTCCCCTCTTTTCGGCACTTTATTAGATGATGACTCTTTGCGGGTGGCGGTTGCCCTTCGCTTGGGCTGCGATGTATGCGAACCTCATATATGCATTTGCGGTTCTCGAGTTGAGGCAGACGGTCACCATGCATTGAGTTGCCGACGTTGTGAGGGTAGATTTCCCCGTCACCATGCTCTCAATGACATTATTCGCAGAGCGCTGGTATCCGCAAATGTCCCATGCATGCTTGAGCCTCCTGGTCTTAGTCGGACAGATGGTAAAAGACCAGATGGTCTCACTCTGGTACCATGGGATAAGGGTAGGTGTCTCTTATGGGACGCAACGTGTGTGAGTACCTATGCTGCTTGTCACTTGGGACGAACTACGTTAGCACCTGGGGCAGCAGCCGAGACAGCGGCACACACCAAGTATAGTGCGCTAGAGGCAGCTTATCTTTTTGTTCCATTTGCTGTCGAAACTGCGGGAAGTTGGAGTTTAGAAGCAAAGAGTTTCGTTGCAGAGTTGGGTCGCCGGCTGAGAATGAGGACCAGTGATCCTCGGTCAGGGTCATTCTTGGTTCAAAGAATAGCTGTTGCAATTCAGCGGGGAAATGCTGCGAGCGTCATGGGCACTTTTCCTCCAGAGCCAGGGTTGACATTGTATTGATTTATTTAATTTTTTATTTTTTTATTTTAGTAATTGTAATAAATGGTAGGTACGATGAATTTTATAATGTAACTTATTTTTTATTATTTCAATTGATGTTATTGTAATTTTAGGTTTATTTCAGAAAATAATTGTAAATAATCAAAGTCAATTTAGTTAGATCCAAAAAAAAAAAACAAAAAAAATAATTAATTAACTGATATGTGCATATCAAACGTTGTGCATGTTGCTTGTAACACAGTCGTAGAATCAAGATTATCTTAAAAATACCAAAACAAATCTTTTACTAAAAAATAGCTCAAATTCATTTATCATTTTTTTTATTTGTGCTTTAAACATGAATTATTACATTTTTAATCTTGGCTTATGGCCAATATAGTTCATCTAGTTCGCCGCGCCTAAGCCTTGCACGCGCAATGGTATCGCGGCAAGAAAAAAAAAATAACGCGCCATTTTTCGTAAATAATAATTGTCGGCTGTGACGAAGTTTGGATTAATTATTATGAAGTTTAATATTAACGAAAATGTCTACTTCAAGTGAAGAAAATGAAGAAAACCTATTATTAACTCCGCCGGACATACGTAACGAGGCGAAAAACGCGTGCGAAAGTCTTTGCCATCAAAATCGAGTGAAATTTTTTTTTACTAACTGTTTTAATAATTGAAAACTTATTAAATGAAGAGTCTTGATTTTTCCTCGCAAGTGTGTTGAAAAACGTCGTATGAAACACGTGTGCCTGTGACCATTATATACACGGCTTTCTTATGGCACACAATATCGCCTTGTATATAATGGTCTACTTAGCACACTTGTATCATAATGTACTATTATAAACTTTCGCGTTGCATTATAACTTATAACTGCGGGTCTATACGCGACGTATATTATGTAGAAGTATTGTTACTACTTACAGCCTCGACGTTTCGACGGTGTTGCAACCGTCGTGCGGGTCACGAGGAGACTGAGTCTCCTCGTGACCCGCAGTTATAAACGTCGGTCTATTATATCTACGGTCACGTGTGCGAGTAGGCATTCATTCGCACCCCCCTCACCGATCACACACCTCAGGCGGTGAATATTATCCTATTTTGTGATATTTTAATAATAATATCGCCTATGCACACGGTGCATGGGAGCGCCAACAGGAATCTAAAAACTATAAGCGACAATGGTTTAGAATGGTTTTAAAACTCACAGTGTCATATTTTATATTCATAAAGATTAAATAAGAAACCAAATTCTGCGCGCGGGCGGTGTCACAGTCACTCCCGGCTAGTGTGGACAAAGGGTGTTTTAAAGGTATCAAGATGGAATGGCAAGACAAGAAAATCCGGGTATAGCATTTGATAACAAAAGTTCTTTATTTCAGCTACGATACATATACCTTTTAACACCTTAATTTACAAAAACAATACTTAATAGCTCAGAATTTAGTAGAGACTAGGTAAAGTTCTATTGTATGTTATAAGTATATAAATATCTAATACAGTTTCACGCTTCAAATTTTCTAATTTATCATCTTTCAATTAATCAATTTGTAATTTCTTAATTTGTTTCCTAAATTATCCTACTTTTCAACAAAATAAAGAATGAAATGAAAAAACTATGTTACCCAAATTCTTCACAAATGCCGATCCAGCCTCATAACAAGAAGACGGGAAGCAAAACCATCCGGCAAAGGAAGTTCTAACTTGAAAGTTCCAACACAAACTATGGGAAAAGGTCTACGGGTAAAGATCACTGAGGTTACAACATGATCACCAAATTGTGACTGTCCAACTTACAGACACATGTCGTCATTTTGAATTAATTAATAAACAATTAAGGTACTTTTGGAGGTTTCTATTTAGAAATATTGATCGAGACCATTTTCTAGTCCTTTATATTAAATTATTTACAAAATGTATTCATCATCTAAATTGACATGTTGGCGGCGTCAGTCTTTTGTTTAAATTGTGAACATTTATGGGGCGTGCCCTGGAGCGATAAACCGACAAGGAATATATTCTCGTCTTCAGACCATGTTCATCCTCCGACGCACCACCAACAGCGCAGGAACCGGAAAACCAGCAGCTGTCACACTTGACAAATGTCAGTGTCAGCATCCGTCATATCCAAGAAAAAGTCCCACGACCATGGACTGGACTCTTAAATCCATTTTGCTATTGGTTTCACGCGAATTTAGACAACAACAACAAAAATACAACGTTACAGCGGGCTAACCGGTCCAAACGCTCTACCAATTGAGCTACCGTGCTGTCTGTCTGCTGAATATAAAATTTGACACTGAGTGTTAAAAACGTTCTAAACCATTAGATAGCGAAGCATCATCAATTTTCAAGTTGAATTTATTCTGTAAAGAATAACTACTTGGCCCACTGTTGCATAAACAGACGGATAGATGGCGCTAAAGGTCACGCATAATAACGTATCCGTAACAGATCACAAATTTCGCAGTCCGACAGACAGCACGGTAGCTTAATTGGTAGAGCGTTTGGCCCGGTTAGCCTGAAAGTGCTGGTTCAAGTCCCGCCCGTGCGCAAATTTTCATCTTTCATCTTATTTCTTATTTCATCTTTATGAATATAAGCGAGAAGCCTGACTGTTCAATACTGCGGCACTGGGTGCACACTCACACTAATGTGGCTGGAGTCACTCCACATTAGTGTGAGTGTGCAGCAGTAAAGTCCGTTTTTCTTTGCTGTTAGTTTTCTGCTAATTTTATTATAAAATGAAATATATTTGTTAAAAAGGAATGTAAAGATTATTTACCAAGTTCGACAAGCAAAGAAATACAGAGTTTACAGATAGATATTTTAATTAATTTTATAAACTTGTTTTATACATGTGCTGGTGATGCAAGCAATCCTCTTGGCATGTCATATTACATGTAATTTCAACAAAATTAACCCTAATGCCCCGATACCAAAGTGTCAAAATGAATTCAGTTTTCCATCGACCAAATTAGAAAACCAAACAAAATTTTAAAAGAAATCACTTGCTATTTTAAAATGTTTGACATTCATGCCAGTATAAGTATTAATAAATGTTAGTTGATGTATTGGTAACTGATAAAAAAATTAAACAACTTAATTCAAAACACTAGCATTTTTTTTTTACAGATAATTCGGGATTTTCGAAGAATATTGAATATCTCGATAAACGAGAAACTTTGGCCTTAGGGACATTAGGGTTATTTTTGTTGGAAAATATTTGTATTATCACATCCCAAGAGGAATACGTGGAATTACAAATTACCCTGTATAAGTATACTAACATAGTTATAAGTTTTCCATTGAGTTATATGAACTCATCGTCTGAAAAAAATCACTTTTTTTTATTTTATTAACGTGTTTCAGGCTCAACAGTCACGAGTTCCAAGCGTGCCTGCAGCCGTACCCGCGGCTCAAGCGGCGGCTCGAGGAGGCCGGCGCCGGCCGCCGCAGACGTGTGCACTGAGACCTGATTCAATATATCCCTTCTCGAAGTGGCGTTTTTTTGTTTTATTCCTGTGTAATACTACGGAAAAGTACTGCATGGTTATCGTAACCCCTGGTTCACATTCGCGCGCGAGCAACGAGCCGCGAGCGTAAATCTGGCATAAGAACAGGTACATACTTTATCACCGCACATAATGTGGTGACGTCACGTCGCTCCTGCCACCCGCTGAAGTTGCGAGTTCATTGAACTTTGTGTACCTATCTCATGTCGGACGTAATTTTGCTATCCGGGTGCCTAGGTAAGAAGTCATTGACCTCACAACTTCTATTGTCTCTCATACAATCTTGTCACGCGTCTTTTTAAGAGTGTTCCGTCTACTTTGGCCTAACACTAGCATTATATTTTTGTTAGCTGAAATTATAACGTATCAAGCAAGACTCACCCCAAGCCTGACGACAGCGTTCTATCCGGGTGCCTAGGTGCGAAGTCATTGACCTAACAACTTCTATTGTAACCCACAAAATCATGTCACGCATCTTGTTTTGAAATGTTCCGTCTGCTTTGGTCTCAGGCCTATCCTTCCTACCTGACAGCATCTAAAGGAGGGTTATATTTTTAGTGGCTGAAACTAATATGGTGACGTCACGTCGCTCCTGCCAGCTGCCGAAGTCGTGATTTCATTGAACTTTGTGTATCCCATATCGGGCGTCATTTCACTATCCGGGAGCCTAGGTGAGAGGTCATTGGCCTAACAACTTCTATTGTAACACACAAAATCTTGACTCGCGTCTTTTTTTATAGTGTTCCGTCCGCTTTAGTCTTATTCCGGTTTCAGGCCTAACGTTTCTACCTGACTGCGTCCAAAGTAGGGTTATATTTTTAGTGGCTGAAACTAATATGGTGTCGTCACGTCGCTCCTGCCGGCTGCCGAAGTCGTGATTTCATTGAACTTTGTGTATCCCATATCGGGCGTCATTTCACTATCCGGGAGCCTAGGTGAGAGGTCACTGACCTAACAACTTCTATTGTAACACACAAAATCTTGTCACGCGTCTTTTTTTGAAGTGCTCCATCCGCTTTGGGCTCACTCCGGTGTCAGGCCTATCCTTTTTTACCTGACTGCGTCCACGGAGCGTTACATTTTTGTTGGCTGAAATTATAAACGTATCAAGCAAGACTCACCCCAAGCCTGACGACAGCGTTCACTATATTGGCGGTCCAGGCTGCTTCGACCCTCAGCAGGTCCTGCCTGGTCTCGGCGCTGAAGTACCTCGGCCCCGCGCTGGCCGGGCCCGCGCCGGCCGCGCCGCTCTGCACGAGGAAGCAGTGCTGCCGCCAGTCGACCGTCTCGCTCTCTTTCACAGTGCGAAACATTGTCTGGTACACTTTGAGCACCTCTGGACACTTTGCTAGCTCGGTGATGTTCATCTGGGAAGCGAAGAAGGGGGAATTAGATTGGACACCAATCACATACATTGTTCTGGTCCTAAAGTAAGTCAGATCAGACACAACGGTGGTACCATAACACCCCATTTTGCATACGAGCGGTATCATTGATGTCCCACAGACGGATTGCGAGCATTTTGATATGCAACATTTTGTCTTCAAAACAGGTAACGGAAACGTGGTATGCCTACGACTTATTCACTACTTACTTTGCTTTGAAAACGTTTGCAATTCGCTATTGTGACAAGGTTATATTTTAAATATCGTATTTTTATCGCCGCCCATAAAGGACACTAGTGTACCCGGACGGGAGAAACCAAAAATTTGTAAGACACTCAAGTGTCCTTTGACATTCAAGTGGATAGGAATTGTGGCAAATGTATTGACGATTGCCATCGGACAGTACAAGTGTTGAAAATCCTTACAAAAATAGTTGAATTAATGGTACTAATATGTTTATTCAATGGCGACTAATAACTCACGGGCGGGGTGTCGAACAGCATGACGTCAGTGCCCTTGAGCACGAGGAACTTGGGCCGGTAGGTCTGCCAGGGCTGCGCGGCCGACACCACGCCCTCGTGCACCCAGCCCATGTGCTCGATGGCAAGGCGCGGATGAACGCTTCATCTACAAGCTACAGCTACAGCTACAATGGCGACTAATAACTCACGGGCGGGGTGTCGAACAGCATGACGTCAGTGCCCTTGAGCACGAGGAACTTGGGCCGGTAGGTCTGCCAGGGCTGCGCGGCCGACACCACGCCCTCGTGCACCCAGCCCATGTGCTCGATGGCAAGGCGCGGATGAACGCTTCATCTACAAGCTACAGCTACAGCTACAATGGCGACTAATAACTCACGGGCGGGGTGTCGAACAGCATGACGTCAGTGCCCTTGAGCACGAGGAACTTGGGCCGGTAGGTCTGCCAGGGCTGCGCGGCCGACACCACGCCCTCGTGCACCCAGCCCATGTGCTCGATGGCAAGGCGCGGATGAACGCTTCATCTACAAGCTACAGCTACAGCTACAATGGCGACTAATAACTCACGGGCGGGGTGTCGAACAGCATGACGTCAGTGCCCTTGAGCACGAGGAACTTGGGCCGGTAGGTCTGCCAGGGCTGCGCGGCCGACACCACGCCCTCGTGCACCCAGCCCATGTGCTCGATGGCAAGGCGCGGATGAACGCTTCATCTACAAGCTACAGCTACAGCTACAATGGCGACTAATAACTCACGGGCGGGGTGTCGAACAGCATGACGTCAGTGCCCTTGAGCACGAGGAACTTGGGCCGGTAGGTCTGCCAGGGCTGCGCGGCCGACACCACGCCCTCGTGCACCCAGCCCATGTGCTCGATGGCAAGGCGCGGATGAACGCTTCATCTACAAGCTACAGCTACAGCTACAGCTACAATGGCGACTAATAACTCACGGGCGGGGTGTCGAACAGCATGACGTCAGTGCCCTTGAGCACGAGGAACTTGGGCCGGTAGGTCTGCCAGGGCTGCGCGGCCGACACCACGCCCTCGTGCACCCAGCCCATGTGCTCGATGGCAAGGCGCGGATGAACGCTTCATCTACAAGCTACAGCTACAGCTACAATGGCGACTAATAACTCACGGGCGGGGTGTCGAACAGCATGACGTCAGTGCCCTTGAGCACGAGGAACTTGGGCCGGTAGGTCTGCCAGGGCTGCGCGGCCGACACCACGCCCTCGTGCACCCAGCCCATGTGCTCGATGGCAAGGCGCGGATGAACGCTTCATCTACAAGCTACAGCTACAGCTACAATGGCGACTAATAACTCACGGGCGGGGTGTCGAACAGCATGACGTCAGTGCCCTTGAGCACGAGGAACTTGGGCCGGTAGGTCTGCCAGGGCTGCGCGGCCGACACCACGCCCTCGTGCACCCAGCCCATGTGCTCGATGGCAAGGCGCGGATGAACGCTTCATCTACAAGCTACAGCTACAGTTACAATGGCGACTAATAACTCACGGGCGGGGTGTCGAACAGCATGACGTCAGTGCCCTTGAGCATGTAGTGTATGTAGGAAGTTCGTGTCCTATCGTGAAGGACTATGCGGGACAAGCATCAGAACAACATCAAGAACCGGCACTGGGACAAGATCTGGACAACACACGACATCAAATTTTGTTGAATGTAATCGTTTTTTTTTTCATTTATCATATTATCCTAATATTGAAATAATTATTTTTATAAGTGGCCACTTAGTAACACTAACACTAGTAATAGATAATGTAAGGGTTTTATATTACTCGTTTATGTTAAGTTCCTACCAGACGGATTATTTTTTGATGATTTTTTAAAAGCAGTTTTGTTTACAAAATTTAGCGACTGACAACATTCCTGATTTACCTTTAATGATGTTTATTAAGTTTTACAGATCTAGTAACAAAACTTATTTTAATCTAAAAATTTTGATTATTCGTAAATTATTCGTATTTCGTAATTATTTGTGGTTTATTTTTCAAATAGTATTTCTTTAAGAAAAAAAAACCTGATTCACTATTATTAATTTTAACATAATTATTTATTCTTAATTTGCATTTCTATGTTAAAAAATTTTATGGTTTTGTTCTGTAGGACATTATTATAGCCATTGAAAATAGTATTGTACATAAAGAATCTTAGACATTTTTCTCTTGGTTAGTGAATTTCGGAATAATTATTTATTTACTTGGTTTTCTCACCAAAATTTTATGAAGGCAATATTTTATATTCATTCATTCCTTGTAGTTGTTCAAATTGATTCACAAAATATTTTACTCTTTTAAATCTTTTTAGTTAATTGTTAATATAATTGTATTCTTGATGAAAAAAAAAATAGATGAGTTGATAATTTCTACCTATATTAATATAGTAAAGTTCTATCAAAATTCAATATGTATGTATGTAATATCCTTAGAATTTTATAATATTTGAGTATGTTTATCTAGTGAAGCTTCCAAACACGTGTATTTTTTACTCTTTTATTTATTGTAGATACAACTTTTTATAATAGCTCAATATTTTCCAAATTTGATGATGAAATTGAAAATGTATTTGATCACAAGTGCATTAGGTATTCAGGTTTTAGTTTATCACTATGCAGGATGTATTTAAGATATGTGACAAACAACTTGCAAGCAACAAGACACCGTAAGTACACAATAGGTACCGTGCCCTAGTTATGACGACAGTCTCCTCAATAAGTATTGTGTTATCATATTTTTTAGGAATCTTCATGGTAGGAAATGTTTCTGAAGTTTATCATTTGATGTTAATTAGGAATTCGTTAACTTTAAAATTTTATATTTAAATTTATAATTTTATAACTTTTTAAAGTTTTATCCAATAGTACAGATAACCTTAAGTTTGAGCATTAGTGATTTAAATGGTGAGAAAATGATTTAAAAAAAAATGCATATTTCTTCTATTTATTTAACATTAACAAATGGTACTTGTAGAAAATTATTAAAATTTGCTTAAATTCTGTTACATTTTATCAGACTACGCGAAGTAGAGACTTCCCACACAGGTATAATTAGGTTTCAGGTTACTCTAGCATCATATCGGTGTTCGCGTGTACAACTTCGTGCTATAATTTTGTGTTAAAATCTTTTATTAAATTAAAGTTATAGACATACTTAGGTAGGTACTTGCTTTTTGGTAGGATTGTTTCATTGGTTTTTAAAAGTAGAGTATTAATTTTGATTATCTAATGTTTTGAGATATTATTGTACTGAAAACTGAAATTACGAGAATATCAAATTAATAAATGTTGCATAATATTGTAAATTCTATGCACTAAATCAAATTTACCGTTCGAAAAACACTCTTGTTTACGCAATAACTTAAACATGCATATGCATAGAAAGTAATCATTGCAAGTTTATATGCTTTATTCGATATTTGTTTCCCTAGGTTTATTTACATTCTTTTCAGGGTTTTCACTTTTTGTTCCGTTAATAAAGAAAAAGAAAACTTAATCTCTCAAATTTTATAAGAAATGGATTTGATAAATATAGTTAAATTGAAAATTAACTATTAAATATTACTTGGTATTTTAAAGTTGCATTTTCTAAGATCAATCATTTACAGATTATTTACTCATATATGTCTATATGTTTTATCTTACAATAGCCCAATAGACTTATCGCTCCTCATAGATAATGTTTTTAACGTGAAGTCCACCTTTCATAAGTTCACATTATTGATTTACTAACAAATATGTGTAGAAAAGAGTTTTATTTTAACAGACAATCTTTGTACAGTTTGAGATTTTAAGTAGTTACGTATTTTTCATGAAACCACCCATGAAGTTACTTACATAATGGATTGATAATATTAGGTTCGTATCTCTTTGCACTTCGTGCCGAACATAGAGCACCGCGTGTCAGGTCAGCAAATGTTTTGTGTTTCAAATTTCTTACTGCAGAACGACATTCCATTCTCATTTATGTTATCGGTTTTGGCTGCTGTTTTGATTTGTTTCTAGAATGATAATTATGTTACATACCAAATACATTTGTATGAATACTTCAAATATGATTAGTTTATTTTTGTAGAGCTGCTATTTATTATAGGATTATTAAAACTGAAAGCTATGAATATCCAAACATGACCAATATAGTCAAAATAAAGTTTTTTTTTTTTAAATAAAGCAAGATTGAGAATACTTTATAATCATTTATATTAATTTGATACATTAAATGAAAAATTGTATTATTTTATATGCGGAATATTTTCTTTATGTATTAATAACATTAATTAAAATAAAAACATAACAATAAGTATGCTTGTAAGATAGATAAAAGTAAATGGATGAAAGTGACATTGCATAGTAGAGAATAGCTTGTTTGGTATTTTTTTTGCGATACGATTTATCAGGTAGTGTTGAATACTTCAGTAAAAATGATTTATTGATAACCGATTGGACTGATCACCCAAAAGGAAATAACTTTATTTGTGCTGAAGGATTCAAATTGTTTGTGTAAGTTTATGTTTGTTTTGAAATTGAATGAAATTGTATTATTGTTACGTAACATGTTGTTAAAGTGATATATTGATAAAATCAAGGACGTAATCGAAATAAAGAGTTATAAAGTTGATGATAATTGTAGAGGGTATACTCGTAGGTTCACATCCTTCGGCTTGATCATGGTGCAAACGAGATTTCTCTGTGAAGGCAGTTGGAGGTCATTAAGAATCTTAAAAGATGAACCATACGGAGGTTTGACACATCAAAATGGTACGGGGTATAGTATAGGGTACAGATCCTTCAATTTTATCATGGTGTAGACGAGCTTCTCTCCGTGAAAATGGTTGGACATCAAATATAAATAAATAAGATGTTAAAACTTGTACACCTATTAAAATGCTGTGCACAGCTAATAAGGCAAAATGTCTTATTAAATATTAAAATAAATAATGTCGACATAAATATTAACTGTACCTTTAAAATAATAAAATGTGTAAATATTATGGGGCCGGCCCAGTGTATAAAAAATAAATACCCAAGGGGTAAAAGTACCATTTTTATGAGTCAAGGTTATTAAGTTTAGGTGAAAAATATGTGATATGGAAATAAAGATTGTGTTGTGTTGTGATTGAAATATGAAAGTGATGCCGATATTTAGTTTATTATACATGATATGATAAACTATTTGTATGTTTTAGCTTTTTTTAAACTTTTTTATTTTGTTTTTAACAGGCATTATTTTGCTTAAAAAATCGTTACGAAATAGATAAATAACAAATGTTTACAGTAATACTGTTGGATAGGTCATGGATATTCATAGTGAGCAATAAAAATAATACGTTAGTATAAAACAAATTTAAATGGTCAGTAACTAATCAACATAATATTTTTCTTTATAACAACTAGATGTTTGTTAACAATCCTTATCTTGTGCTTATATTTTTAAAATAGATAGTTAATATAGTTATTGACAACCTTAAATTCAAACGAGTAATCCGTCTAGGTGTAGGTATAATTTTATTCTTAAAGTAGACTTGCATCCCGGAATGTTTCTATATTAGTAAGTTATAATTTGTACTGGCTTTGCAATGTTGTTCATTTTATGTGAGATTAAAAGCACTAATATTTTCATTATTGAATTACAATAGAATATTTAAACCAAATTGTTATGGTAATTAACTACACACATTTTATGTCATTACATTTACTTGATTTTGTATCAGAAATTAAATTTTAAAAGATCAATTTTTCTGAGTTGTGATACAATTAAGTATGTTATTAAAATTCTTTATGTATATTAATTGGCTGTTTTCATCGATTCATTTCAGAATGTTTGCTTGATCTTATAGTTCCATTTCATGTTTTATCTAAAAAGAGGTTCTTTTGTAAATACAAATTAACATTATGATTGTTGTGACACTTATAACTTTTAATTAATATATAACAATTACCCATACTAAATATTAACTTTAAATTTTATATTTCTATAAAAAAACGTATATTCATTTTTTTCTTCTTTAAAAAACGGGGGAGGTGTAGTGTATGCGCTGCCTCAACCCATAGTAGGTTAAGTAAGTTAGTATTTAAGCGACGAACATTGTAATATTACGCTTCTTAATATACGAACCGTGCGCGAAACACTTGTTTTATTTACATCTCCCGCGGTCAGCCTTACAAGCACGAGGAACTTGGGCCGGTAGGTCTGCCAGGGCTGCGCGGCCGACACCACGCCCTCGTGCACCCAGCCCATGTGCTCGATGGCAAGGCGCGGATGAACGCTTCATCTACAAGCTACAGCTACAGCTACAGCTACAATGGCGACTAATAACTCACGGGCGGGGTGTCGAACAGCATGACGTCAGTGCCCTTGAGCACGAGGAACTTGGGCCGGTAGGTCTGCCAGGGCTGCGCGGCCGACACCACGCCCTCGTGCACCCAGCCCATGTGCTCGATGGCAAGGCGCGGATGAACGCTTCATCTACAAGCTACAGCTACAGCTACAATGGCGACTAATAACTCACGGGCGGGGTGTCGAACAGCATGACGTCAGTGCCCTTGAGCACGAGGAACTTGGGCCGGTAGGTCTGCCAGGGCTGCGCGGCCGACACCACGCCCTCGTGCACCCAGCCCATGTGCTCGATGGCAAGGCGCGGATGAACGCTTCATCTACAAGCTACAGCTACAGCTACAGCTACAATGGCGACTAATAACTCACGGGCGGGGTGTCGAACAGCATGACGTCAGTGCCCTTGAGCACGAGGAACTTGGGCCGGTAGGTCTGCCAGGGCTGCGCGGCCGACACCACGCCCTCGTGCACCCAGCCCATGTGCTCGATGGCAAGGCGCGGATGAACGCTTCATCTACAAGCTACAGCTACAGCTACAATGGCGACTAATAACTCACGGGCGGGGTGTCGAACAGCATGACGTCAGTGCCCTTGAGCACGAGGAACTTGGGCCGGTAGGTCTGCCAGGGCTGCGCGGCCGACACCACGCCCTCGTGCACCCAGCCCATGTGCTCGATGGCAAGGCGCGGATGAACGCTTCATCTACAAGCTACAGCTACAGCTACAGCTACAATGGCGACTAATAACTCACGGGCGGGGTGTCGAACAGCATGACGTCAGTGCCCTTGAGCACGAGGAACTTGGGCCGGTAGGTCTGCCAGGGCTGCGCGGCCGACACCACGCCCTCGTGCACCCAGCCCATGTGCTCGATGGCAAGGCGCGGATGAACGCTTCATCTACAAGCTACAGCTACAGCTACAGCTACAATGGCGACTAATAACTCACGGGCGGGGTGTCGAACAGCATGACGTCAGTGCCCTTGAGCACGAGGAACTTGGGCCGGTAGGTCTGCCAGGGCTGCGCGGCCGACACCACGCCCTCGTGCACCCAGCCCATGTGCTCGATGGCAAGGCGCGGATGAACGCTTCATCTACAAGCTACAGCTACAGCTACAATGGCGACTAATAACTCACGGGCGGGGTGTCGAACAGCATGACGTCAGTGCCCTTGAGCACGAGGAACTTGGGCCGGTAGGTCTGCCAGGGCTGCGCGGCCGACACCACGCCCTCGTGCACCCAGCCCATGTGCTCGATGGCAAGGCGCGGATGAACGCTTCATCTACAAGCTACAGCTACAGCTACAATGGCGACTAATAACTCACGGGCGGGGTGTCGAACAGCATGACGTCAGTGCCCTTGAGCACGAGGAACTTGGGCCGGTAGGTCTGCCAGGGCTGCGCGGCCGACACCACGCCCTCGTGCACCCAGCCCATGTGCTCGATGGCAAGGCGCGGATGAACGCTTCATCTACAAGCTACAGCTACAGCTACAATGGCGACTAATAACTCACGGGCGGGGTGTCGAACAGCATGACGTCAGTGCCCTTGAGCACGAGGAACTTGGGCCGGTAGGTCTGCCAGGGCTGCGCGGCCGACACCACGCCCTCGTGCACCCAGCCCATGTGCTCGATGGCAAGGCGCGGATGAACGCTTCATCTACAAGCTACAGCTACAGCTACAATGGCGACTAATAACTCACGGGCGGGGTGTCGAACAGCATGACGTCAGTGCCCTTGAGCACGAGGAACTTGGGCCGGTAGGTCTGCCAGGGCTGCGCGGCCGACACCACGCCCTCGTGCACCCAGCCCATGTGCTCGATGGCAAGGCGCGGATGAACGCTTCATCTACAAGCTACAGCTACAGCTACAATGGCGACTAATAACTCACGGGCGGGGTGTCGAACAGCATGACGTCAGTGCCCTTGAGCACGAGGAACTTGGGCCGGTAGGTCTGCCAGGGCTGCGCGGCCGACACCACGCCCTCGTGCACCCAGCCCATGTGCTCGATGGCAAGGCGCGGATGAACGCTTCATCTACAAGCTACAGCTACAGCTACAATGGCGACTAATAACTCACGGGCGGGGTGTCGAACAGCATGACGTCAGTGCCCTTGAGCACGAGGAACTTGGGCCGGTAGGTCTGCCAGGGCTGCGCGGCCGACACCACGCCCTCGTGCACCCAGCCCATGTGCTCGATGGCAAGGCGCGGATGAACGCTTCATCTACAAGCTACAGCTACAGCTACAATGGCGACTAATAACTCACGGGCGGGGTGTCGAACAGCATGACGTCAGTGCCCTTGAGCACGAGGAACTTGGGCCGGTAGGTCTGCCAGGGCTGCGCGGCCGACACCACGCCCTCGTGCACCCAGCCCATGTGCTCGATGGCAAGGCGCGGATGAACGCTTCATCTACAAGCTACAGCTACAGCTACAATGGCGACTAATAACTCACGGGCGGGGTGTCGAACAGCATGACGTCAGTGCCCTTGAGCACGAGGAACTTGGGCCGGTAGGTCTGCCAGGGCTGCGCGGCCGACACCACGCCCTCGTGCACCCAGCCCATGTGCTCGATGGCAAGGCGCGGATGAACGCTTCATCTACAAGCTACAGCTACAGCTACAATGGCGACTAATAACTCACGGGCGGGGTGTCGAACAGCATGACGTCAGTGCCCTTGAGCACGAGGAACTTGGGCCGGTAGGTCTGCCAGGGCTGCGCGGCCGACACCACGCCCTCGTGCACCCAGCCCATGTGCTCGATGGCAAGGCGCGGATGAACGCTTCATCTACAAGCTACAGCTACAGCTACAATGGCGACTAATAACTCACGGGCGGGGTGTCGAACAGCATGACGTCAGTGCCCTTGAGCACGAGGAACTTGGGCCGGTAGGTCTGCCAGGGCTGCGCGGCCGACACCACGCCCTCGTGCACCCAGCCCATGTGCTCGATGCGCTCGCCCGCCGGCAAGGCGCGGTTGAACAGCTTCATCTGGAAAAACAATAAAGAATTTATGATAGAGATTTCAGATTCAGTATTATTTTTTTTGACGAACCGTCTGGTGTAGTGGTCGAGAAATCGCCTACTACGCAGCGGGTTGCGGGTTCGATCCCCGCACAATACAAACATTTGTGTGCATGAACATGTCTGTTTGTATTGGTCTGGTTTTTTTCTATGTATATCATGTACATGCATTTACAAACAAATAGTATTTAAGTATTATATCCGTTGTCTGGCACCCATAACACAAGCTTACTTTGAGACTAGATGGCGATGTGTGGGAATGTCCAAAGGATATTTATTATTTATAGATTATGAAGGATTCTAGTATGATCAGTTGAATGGTGGCGGTAAAGAAATATATGGCTGTGAAACAGAATCGTGCTACTTGAGCGCATACGCTTAAACGTATTAAACTTATGTTTATTTAGTTTAAAACTTTTATGTATATGATGATTTATAGTGTCCTGGCATGCAATAATAAAACTTAAAGGGCAAATTTCATCAAGTAAAATACCCCATATTCCAAAGTCAATTCCAAAACCCTAAATAGGTACTAACTCATGAAATTTACCGCGGTTTGAGTCTCACGTCGTATAGAGGCTTGTTTTGGGTGTGGTGTAACGAATACATTAGAAAGACGCTATCAGATGACTTTAATTTTTAATTTACGGAAGGAAAAAGTATTTTAATAGTATTATTTTTCTGCGCATTCTGGCAATTCATTCTAAAACAATATATATGAGTAAAGGGGCAGTTTAATCGTTAATAACTCTTGACAGTAATATTATTTACTCTGTGCTCTTGAAGTTGTATACCGAAAGCAGTGATTGCTACGTCAATATGTAAATTACTTAAATACCTTTAAGTTATTTAAAAAAAACCTGCCAAGTGCGAGTCGGACTCGCGTACTGAGAGTTCCGTGCCAACTTTAACTAAATTAGGGAATCCACTTACTTCCATTTAGGGCTGATTTTTCTATAGACAGATAAGAAATATTCGTCGAACAAAATACAATATGGCTAATTTAAAAACGTCACCTAATTGTCACCAATCATACGTAACTTTCATTTTTTTTAAATCTGTCGCTTTATAATTTATCAGTCTGATAAGTTTTATCTGACCATTGAAAAATCGGCCCTTAGTAAAATACCACAATATTTTGTTGACGGCAAATATAACTTTGTTTTTTTTTTTTGAGGTTGTTGAAAATGTGCTATATCTCAAAAAGTTTTCATTCGATCCCGTCCAAATCAATTTTCGTTGAAAGTATTTGTTTAGATCTACATTTTTTTTTAAATTTACACTCGCTTAGTTTAGAAGTTAGATGGGGGGAGACGCCCATTTTACCACTTTGGAAGCGTCAAGCTATGAAACGTTAGACTTTATAAGAAAATGGTTTTTAGGAACCTCTATGTCATTTTAAAAGATCGATCCATAGACACCCCACAGGAATAGGTTTGATTAAAAAAATATTTTGTGGCTTTAGTTCCATGTATGGGAGCCCCCCTTAAATGTCACTATTTCTTATTTTTTGTATGAGAATCATAAAGCGGTTAACAGGATACATCTTTCTACAAAATTTCAACAGTGTGATGCTTATAGTTACAGAATGAAATGGCTGTGACATACGGACGGACAGATAGATAGACAGACAGACAGACATGACGAAACTATAAGGGTTACGTTTTTTGCCATTCGGCTACGGAACCCTAAAAAGAATGTTTTTTTTTAAATCATCGCTGAAATTGACAAAAAAAAACCTATGACATCAGAAAATTTTATAATTTGTTATAATTTTGTATTATTTGATCTTCCACTAAACATACAAATGTACAAATTTACTCGATAAACACATTGTTTTATTTCACAGAAATCGGCCATTCCAATTCTTTTGCACCCATTACTTTTACCATGGCCTAAAGGCATACCTAGGTAAGAGTACTTTCAGCTTCATTTCCACATGTACACTCTTATTTGTGTCTTAATGACGAAAAATATTTAATTTTCATTTAAATTACGGCCAAATAGACATTTTGGTAATCATTGATTTTACTTTAATCTTTCAAGGCCCAGTTTATAAGGAATCTATGTCTGAATCTAAAATAATATTATAAAGCTGAAGCTTCTTGTTTTCGGATAGCTTATTTATCGCGGAAGGCTTTAGGCTATAATACATCATGCTGCGATGGGAGGGGAGGGAGCAAACTCCAAACGCGCGGACGCAGTCGCGGGGAACCGCTAGTGACAAATAGCACAATAGAAAAGAAACGCAAATCGTACCTGCAGGTTTGTGAGGCCGACGATGTTGTCCGAGATGCTTTTCAACCAGTGCGACAGAGCGGCCGGGTCCTCGGCGTGGATCACGCCTGTCGTTTGGTGAGGTCGGGCGCCTCGGACCTGGTCAATTAAGTATTTAATAATATATTTTTTTTCATTTCAGACTTACGTCCATATTTAGTGTTAGTAACATAGGTCATAACAGAAATAATAATAAGGCATAATAACAAAAACATCCGTCGACTGCGACACGGAATACAAATTAAGTTACAGTGTCACGGCCGTCGTATGCAGATGTAGCCATCGCTTGAGTAGCGATTAAACCCATTATTGATTTAACCCAGTTATGGTCACATAAGGTCCAGAATAGAAAAGAAACTTGTACGTTGAAAATAGTTATTATTTTATCTATTTATATTTTTAAGTTAGATGTAATTGGAAATAGGTAAACATAAGTTTCAGGTACACGTACAAGTATACATTTTACTAATTTGGATTTGTAACAAATGTAAACTGATAAACAGTAAGCTATAAATACATGACCTTTCTTAAAACTCAGGTGTCCTTTTTAGGGTTTCGTAGCCGAATGGCAAAAAACGGAACCCTTATAGTTTCGTCAAGTCTGTCTGTCTGTCTGTCTGTCTGTCTGTCTGTCCGTCCGTATGTCACACCCAATTTATTCTGAAAGTAGGCATCACACTATTGAAATTTAGTAAGGAGATGTATCCTGTTAACCGCTTTACGATTCTCATACAAAAAATAAAAAGTTATGATATTTTAGGGGGGCTCCCATACATGAAACTAAAACCGAAAATATTTTTTTAAGTCAAATCTATGCGTGTGGGGTATTTATGGATAGGTCTTTAAAAATGACATAGAGGTTCCTAAAACCGTTTTCTTTTAAAGTCTAACGTTTCTTAGCTAGACGCTTCCAAAGTGGAAAAATGCCCCCCCCCCCCCCCCCCCCATCTAACTTCTAAACTAAGCGAGTGTAAATTTTGAAATATGTAATGTAGATCATAACAAATACTTTCAACGAAAATTGGTTCGAACGGGATCGAACGAGAAGTTTTTGAGATATAGAACTTTTTCAACAACCGCAAACATAACTTTGTTCTTCATACAAACACTATGAAAAACAAAGTTATATTTGCTGTCAACAAAATATTGTGGTATTTTACTAAGTGGAAGTAAGTGGATTGCCTAATTCAATTAACGTTGGCACGGAACCCTCAGTGCGCGAGTCCGACTCGCACTTGGCCGGTTTTTTAAAGGCCAGGTGTATGATTTGGGTTAAGTATTCGGTCGAGCGAGATGATAGCATAGAACATTTACAATGAGAAACTCAATGATATTGTATTAAGAACTAGATCACTGGTGAGAGGCTAAAAGATTGCTCAGCTAAACTACACCTCACTTCAAATTGGGGTCATAATTTTGACGTAGTGTTTTGATGGTGTCAGTGTCTTAATGCCTCAGTGCGCCTTTAAAACTGCAGAAACACCTAACTAAATAAAAAAAAAACAGTTCGAATATCATATTTTTGTTAAGTAAATTGTATTTAATGATGCCTATCATTCATGATTGAAGTATTTTCAATAAAATTAGTGAGTTTTGTTTCTTAGCCAACCCACGGACTAACATGGTCGATATTCTAAGACAGTGCTATACATGGAGTAGTTTGGTACTATATTTTTTAATAATAATTTAACGACTGTCACAGTGTACGTTCAGTTTACGTTCCGGACTACAAAGATAAGCAGTCGCGGGTTCGAATCCCGCCCGCACGACCCTAACAAATATGTCTATGAAAATGTATGTTAATATGAACTATAAATTACACCTTCAATTTTTTTTAAAGTAACAGCGTAGACGCTCACGGATCAAAAGCTCACCGGCACTCGCGTTAACAAAAGTATGACAAAAGACTGTTGATAAACACATCTGTGAGGGATGATTCTCACTATTGTAGAAAAAAATATGTACGTACCTTCAAATAACACGCTAATAGTGATATTAGCGTTATATTTGAAGGAATCCTCCTGTTTACATGATGCCAGATAACTATGGTGTAATAATAAATATTTCTTTATTTATTAAAATAAGGACTGTAAATAATTTAATTTGTAAAAAATATACATGTGGTCACGTGATCGTGATTGCCTATCAGTGAACGTGACTCTGATATTGGCGCCATGTCGTTTCACGTGATACATTTAAATTGCATTTATTAGATAATTATTCAATATTTTAAATGTTAAATAGTTTGAAAATACTATATATAGAGTGAACTAATTTTTAAAATTAGGCCAAAGAGTCTATTGTAATGTACCTACATACTTTAAAAAATAAGTATATTAAGAAAGCTACTCTATTAAGACTCTGTTCCGAATCTGATGTCTGATGTGATAGATGTCAATCCATTAACATCCATTAATCAGACGGTGCCATATTTGTGTACTCTTTTAGTTCGCGAGGCGTCATCTACTTCTAAATACAATATCATTGGAGAAACTAACATCAATAATGGTAACTTACGTTTCGGTCTTTGTTTATGGACTAACCTCAAAAGCTCCTGGTCTTAATTTATCGGTTCCTAAAACGTATCTCGTCACGTATCCCATCATGAGCGGAACTGCAAAACAAGAAAAAAAAACATTTTAAATATTTTTCAAATGGAAAAGTTCACTGCAGTTGGACAGCTAGTCATATTACCATCTAATTCCTATTTCACGAGAATAAATCAGCCGCCTCTGAATGTGTTATAATTTTGATTTTTCTCCCGATACCACGTCAAACCACGCGTTGAGCAGGCGGTCAAACTACTCGATTACTAAGGGCGAGCGCGCTTTACTATACGTATTGATATGATCGCTCTGCTTTGATGTACGTACGTACAACCGTCCTGGTTAGCTTTGCACTGAGCCCAAGCTTAGTAGTCAATAGTTCAACGCACTGACTCACGCGACACTTTTGAGCAAAACCGACATGCGTCATAAGAGACGCGACGAAAAATCTGCCGCAGACGGCAGCGACGCTGTGGAACGGCCCATAGAACATTGTGTTAATTCGTATTTCGTACACTCGACCTAAGTCAGCGCTATAGGAAATCAAGCCTTACCACACACACTGTACTCATCAGAGACCATGTCAACCCACTCATTGGACTCAACGGAGGGTCGTAGGACACTGCATATACGAATCGCACTGTAGATGTACTTACAAGAAACCACGTCGACAACTTCTTTAATCCTTTAGTACGGACGCTACGGAGATCAGAGAGACACAACGGATAGGAGGGCGGAGGACCACTGATAGGAATAAATCGCCGAAGGAATAAATAAATCATTTATTCAATTTCAAAAGAACAATAACAAATAAAAGAGCTTACAAATTAACACCTAGCTACAGTAGTTCTTTTGCCTGAACTAGGTTTGACCTGTATCTCAGGCTAAAAAGAGCTAACACATAAGAATATGGGGATCTTAATAAATTAACAATATATTGAAACTACAAACAAAACGAAGGTAAATAAGTTTAAAAATTATTTAGGTATAAATACAAATTACGGTGATAATATAATGTTACATTGCGAACCATTGTATGCTATGAATTACTCAAAGCGTCAGCAAATTTTTAACTAGGTTAAATTAGATTATACATAGATCACGTAAAGTTTGTTTATGTAACAAGTGTATTTAGTATTCAGCAAAATTCTTTACTGAATCGGGGCTAAGGTAAAGGTTAGTAGGACGATCTTATTGACTAAAAATAGTTAAGTTAGTACAATATTATTTCATAAGATGCATGAATTTTAGAAAATAGGAGTAGCTAGCAATAAGAAATAATTACGTTATATTATGTGCCTTCATAATTTATAGAGTTTATATACCGGGCTTCGGCGGCTTTTTTGGCAGGGCATTCGGAATTTCCCGTTGTATGTCCGTTTGGCTTATTAAAGCGCGTGCATGTGGCACACTTTGATGGCTCGGCAGTCTTTGCACATTCCTTCATTGTATGGCCTACTTCCCCGCAGTGGCCGCAAGTGTTGGACTCCTCTCGGCATGATTTGGCTGCGTGGCCATACTGCTGCCATTTGTAACACCTTGTGACCAATGTAAAGTCTCTCACAGGACACGAAGACCAGTTTACATAAACTCTTTCATTTATTATAAGGGCCTTACGTATTTGAGCGGGGACTTGTATCACGTAATTACAGGTCTCGGCATCCTTTTTTCCTGACTTGTGGCTTAATTTGATTGCTGATAAAAAGTTATCCAAAGTCGTGTCTTGAAGTTTATCCGCTATGTTTTGATGGTAAATGCAGCTAAAAACTTCAGTCTCTTCCATTGATATCGGCACTCCAATCACAACAATCCTGGGCTGACGTTTATGGTGCTCATCCAAAGTGAAACCTGAGTCGGTCAATTGCTGTGACTGCTTAAGCTTTTCAATATCTTCCTTCGAGTCTGTGCTGATGATGACACCACCGTTCTTCGTTTTGCGCAAACCTCTCACATGCAGCTTCATTTCTTCATGCCTGATGATTTTTTGAACGAGGTTTTTCGTATCTTCGCTCGACTTTCTTTTATCAGTGGGATATATAGCGACTGAACTAATAGTCGTAGGCTGAATAAAGTTATTAGAATTCTTTCTAACCATATCGGCAAAGGAAGCCGTTTCTTGTGCGGCTTTTGACGATTGTTCAATAGTCTGTTTAAGGTCTTGCAGCTGTTTCGTGAGGTCATGATTTTCTTTCAGTGCACTTAGATTATAATGAGCTTGTATGGTTTTTTGCTTGACGGATTGGTATTGCACGGCTAATTGAGAAGTACCATGGCTCACTTTCCTGCACAGGTTATGAATCCTTACCTTTTGATCTGAATTTACCTTCCCTTCTGAGGCAATAGTGCACACTTCGTTCAGGCACTGTTCTATGCTTTTCATCCAGTTCTGGAGCTCTAGAGTAGACACATACTCGATAGGTGTTTCTGATTCTGGGGCGGGCGGTGGTTGCGAGGGTGTGGGCGGCGGGCTGCGGCGCGTTAGTCCACTTTTATTGAAAGGACTGCTTTCTACTGACATTTTAGTGAAAACGCACTTTATTTGTACATAGTAAATGCACACAGACCAAACTGAGTTGACATAGATTTCGCGTGACGTGAAACTAGGTCGCAATTTAGCAGGCTATTGTTAATTTATTATTTAATAAAATTGGCACGTCCGATCACATGCTTGATCTCGACTCAACTCCCACTCTGACTGAATAGGTCGCCGAAGCAATAAACCACGCGCGTACTATACACAGGGCCGTCAGACTATACACAGGGCCGTCAGACTATAATACACAGGGCCGTCTGACTATACACAGGGCCGTCTGACTATACACAGGGCCGTCTGACTATACACAGGGCGGTCTGACTATACACAGGGCGTTTTGACTATACACAGGGCAGTCTGACTATACACAGAGCGGTCTGACTACACACAGGGCGGTTTGTCTATACACAAGGCAGTCTGACTACACACAGGGCCGTCTGACTATACACAGGGCCGTCTGACTATACACAGGGCGGTCAAACTATACACAGGTCCGTCTGACTATACACACGGCGGTCTGACTATACACAGGGCAGTCTGACTATACACAGGGCAGTCTGACTATACACAGGGCGGTCTGACTATACACAGGGCGGTCTGACTATACACAGGGCGGTCTCACTATACACAGGGCGGTCTGACTATACACAGGGCGGTCTGACTATACATAGGACGGTCTGACTACACACAGGGCGGTCTCACTATACACAGGGCGGTCTGACTATACACAGGGCAGTCTGACTATACTCAGGGCGGTCTGACTATACACAGGGCGGTCTGACTATACACAGGGCGGTCTGACTATACATAGGACGGTCTGACTACACACAGGGCGGTCTCACTATACACAGGGCGGTCTGACTATACACAGGGCAGTCTGACTATACTCAGGGCGGTCTGACTATACACAGGGCGGTCTCACTATACACAGGGCGGTCTGACTATCCAAAGAGCGGTCTGACTTATAAGTACGATGGCGTTGGGCGGGCGGTCAGACACTTCGGAAGGCGGACTAGAGCCGCGAGTCAAGTACTGCTTAGACAGCGTTCGTCACCCGACAACACACTCAAAGGAAGACAGTAGGACTCCATGGTAAGCAGAAGGACGCACCAGCGGTCGGTAGGACAATAGGGCAGTATGTTTACACGCAGCGTGTACACTCATAAACGATAAACAAACATACTTCACCTACCCTTATCCACCACTTTGCCCAGTAATTCGTCATTTCAGTATAAATCATAATGATTATTAATGGAATCCAGCATTAATTTGCGAAAATCCATTGTTAAGTTGAATTTTATAATAAAAAAATGCTTTTAATTTCCGCTTTTAGTGGTCGTGGCGAAACGCGTCGAGTTTTTTGCACGTTGTTGTTGGGTACTAATAATTGCATTGTCTGTGCCGCATGCGTATTGAGGGAGGGCGGGTGGTGCATCCTGCATTTGCCTGAACTAATACTAAACGCGGTGACGGTTCGTGTTGTTAGTTGCCTGCATGCACCGGCGTCGCTTAGCGGAAATTCAAAGCAAAATAATTTTATAAAATTCAATTTACGTTATAATGTATGATATTTGGTACAATTCACAAAAAATCGACTGATTACAATCCAAGCGGTTTTTAAAAATCTAACAGTGGCATATACACGCTGTACTCACCAGTGACCACGTCGACCCACTCCTTGAGCACGGCGGCGTGGGGCGGGCGGTCGGACGCGACGGAGGGCGGGCGCGAGCCGCGAGTGGAGCCCGCCGCGCTGCCCGGACGGCTGTCCTCGTCGCCCCATGCACTCTGCGAATAGCAGAGAATCTATTGACGAACTAGCTAGGACAATTCGGAAGAGATGCCGTACAAAATGAACTACGTATCAGTGTACCAGCATTGAGTTATTTTCACGCGGCTTTTACACAACGCTAATATTATGTAGTAAACCGTATGGCGCCATATTGAAAAGCGGGCCAGTAGCTTGCATGCCAGTTACTGTCATGTACTAGCTTAGCAATTTGCGTCCTAGCATGCGTATATTCATACTATGGATATTCACACGAGCCAGTTTTCGAGACCCCCGCGTCCACTTCCTCACATTACATGCCAGTAATCGTCACTCTACGCATACAAGTAGATGGCACGTGCAAGTAGCTGGCATGAAAGTGTGCCAGCTACAGGTTTGCATTGTAGCCTTAACACGGGCAAAGAAACTTCTAAGCATTCCGCAGTTATTGTCAAATAAAATAATTTTTTTTACATAAACTACCGGAATTTTATTTATTAAGTTCATACTTGCAAAGTACCGACGTAAAAGAAATTGAAAATAAGTCTCGGTAAAAATGGTCCAAACACATAAAAGAAAGAACTAGGAGCTGTATTACAGCAAACTTAAAAGCACCATGCCTAAATAATGAAAACACAAATAAACCCGATTACCAACCACGTTTTATATTCCATCCTTTTGTTTGACCTTAACACGCAAATTCGAACAGATAACCAACATGAACTGTGAATTAAGCTCGCTGGAAAAAATTGGTTGCCCGTAAAGTCGGTATACGGGCGAAAGTTTTACGTGACAACGACTTTTTATGTCTGTCTCTCTCGTTCTTACGCGTGCCTCTCACTCGCTCTCAGTGCTGCGCGCGCGGGCCTCTCTCTCGTTCGGTGACTCATCGTAACGTTACCGAGCGTTACACTTTTTCATAAGTGACTCCCAGCCGCAACCTAATTTAAGACGTTGTCACGTCAAAAAAAAGTTAAATCTCACCTGCCAACCGCCATTGGTCTGTTCAACACTTCGTTCTGAATTGCAGTTCGCGTCTACTGGTTTATTGTGTAACGATGGGTGATCATCGCCTGTGCTACTGTCCGTATCTGACGCACCGTCAGCTAGAAACGATACACTTTTTTTAAGAGAAAACACACAAAATCAAACACGAGTTGTGGAAATGTGAATCGTTAAACGAGTACGTAACGAAAAATTTAGCGAAAAATTATGACTCTTAGATTTTAAATTTTTGCGTTCCGACTTGCATAGTTTATAGTGTTATTTTTGGCTTAGAAAGTAGGTACTGCGGATTTTTTTCGAAACTCAATCGATATGGAAATGACAGGACTTACGTGGTTACTAGTAACTAGTGGCGCTAGAGCCGGACTAAAATAATTCATTTGCGAATATCACCATTATCATTATACGTACAAAACTTTAATTTTAAATGATCTTTAAATATCAATCACATACATTGCTCTGATTCCAAAGTAAGTAGTTTATGCACTTGTGTTATGGAAATCAGACACAACGGTGGTAACACAACCCCGAACCGAGACAATATCGAAAATTTTGACCGGGAATCGAACCCGGAACCTCGGAGCGGCGCCTTGAAATCCACCGTGCTTAGCCACTACACCACGGAGGTCGTCACTCGACTCACGGTGGACGGCTTTTGTATGTCATGATTGTGCATTAAAATTGAAATAAAACTTAAAACAGTTTTTAAAGTTTTTTTTTTTTCAATATTTATGATGGTTTAGTCAGGTAGATCGATCCTAACATCCATCTTGTCTCTTTTCGATACAAACCTTGTTTCTGCAGGAAAGGCGTAGCGGCGCGGTAGTGTTTGACGGTGAGGACTACTATATCTCCAGCGTTGCGGAGTATGTTCACGGCGTCGTCGTGGTTGCACGCTGTGATGTACTCGCCGTTTACTGCAAGAGGGATACCATCATCACTATCAGCCAAAGGACGTCCACGGCTGAACATAGGCCTCCCCCACGGCTTTCCACAGCGACCGATCACTAGCGGTCTGCATCCAGTTTGATCCTGCGATCTTTTTAAGGTCGTCTGTCCATCTTGTTGGTGGACGTCCTACGCTGCGTCTTTGGTCGAAGGGTCTCCAATCTAGAACTTTCCTGCCCCAACGGCCATCAGTTCTTCGCGCTATGTGCCCGGCCCACTGCCACTAAAGCTTACTGATTCTCAAGGCTATGTCAAGAACAAGGCAAGAGGGATACATTCCTTGTTTGATGATGGTTCCACACAGGCTTGACAAATACTTTTTCTTAAAATAAATAAATATTGGGCACCAATCACATACATTGCTCTGATCTCAAAGTAAGATGCTAATGCACTTGTGTTATGGAAATCAGACACAACACCCAGACCCGAGACAATTTTGATTTATATACTGACCCGACCGGGATCGAACCCGGTACCTCGGAGCGGCAAAGCCTTGAAACCAGCGTGCTTAGCCACTATACCACGGAGTCGTCAAATACTGATAGTATGTAACTGATGCCAGCCAGACACCCAGTATTATATTGACAGCAATACCGGTGGCACGGCCGCTGGTACATAGTTGTGTAGTGTTGTGTATTGTACGATCATGGGTCAGCTTAAGGTTGGCTCAACCCGGAGTTAAATTACAGTGTGACAAGGATTTTCTGGCTGAAAAATGTTATTGACACCCCTGTCAAGCTAGCATTCAATCAGGATAGCTAATGCAACAATGTCCCTTGATTGGAGGAGTTTAGGAAGATGTTTAACGAAAATTTTTTTTACTCAACCATGGCAAAGTCATAGAGAAGGGTACTAATACTAATAGTACTAATACTAATAGTACTAATTAAAGCATTAGTAAGCATGTATGTTTGTATCATGTATGTTCGAATGATCTTAAACGCAAAACAATTGTACGAAAAATAAAAACCATGGATAACTGTTTTAAGGAGTTTAGCGCTACGGTATATAAAAAAAGAATTATGTAAAGAGTTTACACAGAATATGAACGAACATAAAACATTAGGAAAAATTGGAAAATTGGGGAGATTAGGCTACACTAGGTATATAGAATATAGATTCCCTACAAAAATGCAGTTGCCAAAACAGCATTTTTAGGGTTCCGTAGCCGAATGGCAAAAAACGGAACCCTTATAGTTTCGTCAAGTCTGTCTGTCTGTCTGTCTGTCTGTCTGTCTGTCTGTCTGTCTGTCCGTCCGTATGTCACACCCATTTTATTCTGTAACTATAAGCATTACACAATTGAAATTTGGTAGAAAGATGTATCTTGTTAACCGCTTACCGATTCTCATACAAAAAATAAAAAATAATGACAGTTAAGGGGGGGCTCTCATCTCATACATGAAACTAAAACCAAAAAATTTTTTTTGTCAAACCTATGCCTGTGGGTGTCTATGGATAGGTCTTTTAAAATAACATAGAGGTTTCTAAAACTATTTTCTTTTAAAGTCAAACGTTTCATAGCTAGACGCTTCCAAAGTGGTAAAATGGGCGTCCCCCCCCCCCATCTAATTTCTAAACCAAGCAAGTGTAAATTTTGAAAAAAATATATGATGTAGATCTTAATAAATACTTTCAACGAAAATTAGTTCGGACGGGATCGAACAAGTAGTTTTTGAGATATAGCACATTTTCAACAACCACTAACATAACTTTGTACTTCATACAAACACTATGAAAAACAAAGTTATATTTGTAGTCAACAAAATATTTTACTAAGTAGAAGTAAATGGATTCCCTAATTCAGTTAAAGTTGGCACGGAACCCTCAGTGCGCGAGTCCGACTCGCACTTGGCCGGTTTTTTGACATTCATTTGGACGACCCGTCTGGTGTAGTGGTTGAGAAATCGCCTGCTACGCAGCGGGTGCGGGTTCGATCCCCGCACAATACAAACATATGCGTGCATGAACATGTCTGTTTGTATTGGTCTGGGTGTTTTCTATGTATATTATGTATGTATTTACAAACAAAAAGTATTTAAGTATTATATCCGTTGTCTGGCACGCATAACACAAGCTTTGAGTAGCTTACTTTGGGGCTAGATGGCGATGTGTGGGAATGTCCAAAGGATAAAGGATATTTGAAGATAACAGAGCAATAGTCCTAATTGTCACCATCTGCCAAAAGATCCATGTCACACTGTATCATACTATTGCTCTCAGTAGCTTTGATATTGACTGACAGAAGAAAGAGGGAGAAAGATGTGTTAACTGAGCAAGTAAGCCTTAGCTTATTATTAAACTACCATCTCGCTATAAAGCAAGAACTTCTTGCAGAAAAACATTTCAGTATTTTAAATTTTCCATGCCTTTGTTTCACATCTGCTGACTGCGAGATGTGCCTTCTTTATTTTACTTAGACAAGTGCGAGTCGGACTCGCGCACGAAGGGTTTAGTACTATTGTCTAGTTAAAAAATTGTTAACTAGCAATATAAGGCAAAAAAACGCGTCTGTTGTATGGGAGCCTGTACAGAAATACATAATTCGAGAAGATTAAAACTGTCTCGCTTTAACGGTTCTTGAGAAACAGCCTGGTGATAGACCGAAGAACGAACGAACAGAAGGACAGCCGAACAGGTGAACACGGACGGACGTCTTACGGCCATTTCCTATATTCAATCTGTGGTTTTGTTCTATTAGAGACAGATTTTTTATCTACCATTAGATTTTTGTCCCTATAAAACATCTGGCAGTACAAAATCTTAACTCTGATTGATGAAATCCTATCTCTTATGGAGGAAAGCTATCTTACTTTCACTTTAGTATGCATATAGATAACGGCAGTTAATAATAGGGTCCCGTTTTCCCCCTTAGGTACGGAACCGAAAAAATATGGATGCCTAGCTTAAGTAAAAAAAAGCAATCTATACAAGATAATATTTATAAGCTCCAAGGTATCTATAGTAGAATGCTGGACGGCCTTAAGACCCCCAGATACAATAATACGACGCTCAGCAGTCTCGTAAGTGAAAACACACGAGAATTCCAAATCAGTCTACCTCGAAACAACAGCCGGGCGGCTCACGCATGTAGGTCGCCGTTGCATTTTTAATATGGGGCTACTAAAGGGTCTACACTGAGCCCGTTACTTTTCAACTTTCGCTGCCATTTCTCATCGGTTTTACGATCTACATTTCACGACCATTGGTATGTGAAAACGACGGTTACCGTGTAGACTACAGTTCTATTGAAGAATTTTAGTGGAAAATACGTATGTAACGTAATAAGAAAAAAAAAGTAAAAACCGACTTCAAAACCAAAATGTACTCAAAAGTCTTAAATAAACTCTTCACCATTGAAAGGAAAGGAATCCGTTTTAGGCAAACAATTTGTTTTTGGAGTCGGTGCTCTGATAGTTGTTCCTTGATGGTCAAAGTGATGGCACCGACTCCAAAAAGAAATTGTTTGCCTAAAACGGATTCCTTTCCTTTCAATGGTGAAGAGTTTATTTAAGACTTTTTAGTACATTTTGGTTTTGAAGTCGGTTTTTACTTTTTTTAAAGTTTATTTTATTAATTCATTTTAGTGATTACATTAGAGGGGGGGGGGAGGTGCACTTTATGATTCTATTTTTTAAGAACCTACAAATTACCTATCATAAGTTCCGTCATTATAATTACTGAACTCTTAAGCGTTAAGGAGTTCCACCATCAGCTCAGCCCCACAAGATGTTGACTATCAGACGTAACAACACGTCAACATTAAGATTCTAGTAAAGAAACACTATACGTGCCTTTAAAATTTGAGGGTTTCCCTCAAATACACCAAGATCCCATCATCAGATGGGACCAACTAGAAGATACACCCTCTAAGTAGGCGAAAAAATTTTTCGATTTGGTTGACAAACGACTGAGATATGAGGTAACAAACATACAAAAAAAAAACATACAGTCGAATTGATAACCTCCTCCTTTTTTGAAGTCGGTTAAAAAGTAAGTAGGCATAACTAACGTTAAGTATTACAATAAACCGTATACCCAGTACTGACCTGAAGAACATAAAGAAATAATGGATTTATTGTCTGGTGAAAAAGGGTACATTTGGATGTAAAATCTATGGTTAGCTTAACTTTTTCAACTATCAATTACCAAATTATTTTCTATGAGTTCCAATAAACGCATTCAGAATAATAACTAATTATGAACGTGTTAAAAGCCAGAAAATAACTGTGAAATTAAATCTTCATTTAGAGCAGTAGCTGTGGTAGAAAGTCCAGTATCATTAATTATTAGAAACATCCGTAATTCTTCCACGAGTGCATAGCAGATGCGCATTATTTATTGAAGCGGCTGCCATAATTAAACACAAGAGCTACAGTAGTATTGAAGAGAACATTGAGTTTAATAAAAGGCGCTTTAAACAAACGACTTCAGAAAGTGTGTGAAAAAGTAGTCTTGACTATAAAAGACAAAATTTATTGACGCGGACGTCGAGGACCTTAGCTGGGTCTATATTAGGGCCTTCCCACACGTACTACAATCCCACCACATCGCAGCGTCATCATCTGGTTGAGCAGTGTTACGTATGAATAGAGTCGCTGCAGCTTTTTGTAGTTGTGTTTTGTTTCCGACAATGTCGATATCGTTCTCGCTATCTGGTGATTGCGTTGTGGTCGTTGCAATGTCGTCGGTATCACACAAGAAGTCGATAATGACTGCAATTTGGTACGTGTGAATGGTCCTATTCATTTTCAATATAAAATATACGCCCGACCACGTGATGTGGTTGTGGTATGTGTGGGAAGGTCCTAAGACTCGACAGAAAATCAACATATTAAAGATTACACATGACAATCTCTCTAACGTAGAAGTGAATTTACTGTTTACTCTTCTACTGTATGGTAACTGAATGGGCTATTAAACTTTCATGTGCCCTTTAAGTAGCCCTGTTGTGTTTTGTAAATACAGCTCTTGAATGAATCTGGTATTTAAACTTGAATTTGTTTCATTTTCATTCAGCATTCCATTTGTATGAAGTCATTCGACCAGACAGGATTCTTAAGATCGCATGACAGCAAGACTTAGAAAGGGACTAAAATCATTTGATTTGGTCAAAATCGCAAGCAAGCATGTTAACATTCAAAAGGTAAGTAACTACTTTATTAGGCTGTTCATAACTTCCAGATCATTATTTTTCCACGGCATTTCACGTAATGAAAACTCTGAATGACAGTTTTTTTACTTTAAAAAAAAACTACATATACCCAGGCATATACCACACAGTTTTCTAGGAGGTGATTCAAAGAGCTAGACGATTGTCTGCTTAAATAATAAACATCTGCTTCAAACAAACATAAATCCAAGTAAAAGCCAGAGTCTGCGATAGTAACGCAGCGTATCTCTAGAGACTAATTGTTTCAGTAATATCCGAGACAATTAGACGGGCAGTTAGCGATGCAAATTGCATGGCTAGATCTAATCCCGCTTGCTAGCGTTCATTAGAGATGAACTCGAGGGAAGAGGCCAGGATGAAATAATAATCTAAGGTTTATAATGTTAGGAAAATAGATATATCAAAAGCAGACAAAATGTTACAAAATAGCAGTAGTAGTAGCAGTTGTAACAGCAACAAAAAATTTGAAAGGACGTCCACTGCTGAACATAGGCCTCTCCTAGTTTTTCACAGCGACCGACCACAAGCGACCTGCCAGTTTTGTCCTGCTATCTTAACAACGTCGTCTGTCCATCTTGTCGGTGGACGTCCTACACCGCGTCTTTAATCGAAGGGTCTTCAATCTAGAACTTCTGCCCCAACGGCCATCAGTTCTTCGCGCTATGTGCATTGCCCATTGCCGCTAGAGTGGTTCTGATTCAGTTCCAGCATTAGACATAATTCTGGTAGATACTGGCAATTGTCTGTCTCTGTGAGTACTTTAGGTTGAAGGATGAAACATCTAACCACACGTAAAGAGAACAGCACTGTATCAACTCTAGACGTTCAGTATTCTTTCTATGAAACTTCATATACTGCAACGCAATATGAATTTAGATTTGTCGAGCAAAAATTTAATCGGAGGAAAAAGCATATCAAAAACGGCCTCACCTTTTATAACAGCATCACCCACAAACAGCTGCCCCGTCTGGTCTGCCGCCTGGTCTTTGTATATCTTGGAGATGAGGATCGGCAGCTTGTGTTCCGCACCGCCTTTGATGCTGAGCCCTAACCCTCCTACTTTCTGACGGGTTATTTGGACCATCCGCTCCTGTGGACAAGATGAGTCGTTAGAAGACTATTCTTCTTTAGGTTCTAAGCTAACCTAATGTCGCCGAGAGAACAGATACAGACTATGGAACTTGCCAAACATATATAGAAGATAATAATAGTAATAATAAATATTATCAGCACAGCATATACAACAAATAATTAGAGAAAACATATGAAATATGTATAACGTAGGAGTACAATTCTGGCGATCTTATTGCTTGAAGCAATTTCTTCCAGACCACCTTCAGGTAAAGAAACATAATGAATGAGAGTAGAGGCATGGCGACCTTTAAGATATTAAAAGTAGCTTGATTGAATACGCGTTGATGACCTGATACCGAAACCAAGTCTGACGTAGGCAATAAAAGGTAAATCGTCTTCAAAAATAATTTATGGCACCGAGAGAAAATGTGGATAATGCTAAAATGCTTCAATAGGAGAAATGTCATAACAACTCTTCTTTATCTGATCTCTAGCATGCGGCACGCTTTTGTCGCGCGGCGGCTGCACGGGAACGCACGACTCGCGCTGCACGTACACGGCATCGATAGTGAGCAAGAGCCGCGCCGGCCGCGGCCAACAAGGTACTTAAAGGTTTTTGCCCACTACACTGTATCGATCAGTGAGAATAGTAGAGCGTATCGTGTTGCATTTCGTGCCTGATATGCTCCTAGCACGGTCATGTTATGTTACGGTGTAGTGGGCCCAGACCTTTAAACCAACCCAGCAACAGAAGCACTCACTCTAGTATGCGGCAAGTTTTCATCACGCGGCGGTTGCATGAACACGGCGACCGAGCGTCCATCATGAGCGAGCTGGCAACGTGCCTCCGACCGAAGACCAGCTCATCAGCAGAAGCACTACACTGCAAAATTCGTAGCACTCACCCTGGCGTGCGGCATGCTCTTATCGCGCGGCGGCTGCACGGGCACGCACGCCTCGCGCTGCACGCACACGGCGTCCATCGTGAGCACGAGCCGCGCCGGCCGCGGCCGACATGGTACCTAAAGGTTTCTGCCCACTACACTGCATCATACCATGACCGTGCTTGGCACGTGACTTAGTTCTCACCAGACCGATCCTTCACCGACGAACACCTTTGCGTGTCAAGCGTGCACGCCCCGGCTAAATTATACGCGCCATATATAACGGTGCCACAGAACGCTCTCCATCTGATCCGTGAGCATAGTAGATCGTATCGTGTTGCATTTCGTGCCTGATATGCTCCTAGCACGGTCATGGTATGGTACGGTGAAGAAGGCTTAGACCTTAAGACCCACCCAGCAGTAGAAGCACTCACCCTTATATGCAGCACACGTTTGTCACGAGGCGGTTGCACACACACATCGACCGAGCGTCCATCATAAGCAAGCTGGCAACGTGCCTCTGACCACAGACCAGCCAGAGTACATCGTGAGCGAGCTGGCAACGTGCGTCCGAAAGGGTACCAAAGACCAAACCATCAGCAGCAGCACTACTCTACAAAACTCGTAGCACTCACCCTAGCATGCGGCACGCTCTTATCGCGCGGCGGTTGCACGGGCACGCACGCCTCGCGCTGCACGCACACGGCGTCCATCGTGAGCACGAGCCGCGCCGGCCGCGGCCGCGACTTGCCGTCCGACACCTGCACCATGCCTGTGCGGATCTGTAACGAATCCCTGCTGTTATTATAAGCTAGCCCTTTGTCAAAACACGGTAGCGGTTCAACCTTATCTTGGTACCGCTTTTTATTGTTGGCATTGTAGGATATAACCTAAAGATAACAAATTTATTCATGATCGTTATCACTTATACATAATCAGCTGCAGAATGTCTACTGCTGAACATTGGCCTCTCCTAGTTTTCCTCAGTGACTGTCAAGCAATGTACTGAGGTGACCGGAGTTACCAAGAAACCAAGAAGAACTTAATATATCCTTGAAATATAAATATCCTTTGGACATTCCCACACATCGCCATCTAGTTCCAAAGCTACTCAAAGCTTGTGTTATGGGTGCCAGACAACGGATATAATACTTAAATACTTTATGTTTGTAAATACATACATGATATACATAGAAAACACCCAGACCAATACAAACGCTATAACGAATTTTTACGTCTTAGGAAGTGGTGAATGACTCTGGGGTGCCATAAGGTAGCATTATGAGCCCTTTATTATTATTTATTAATGACTTGCCGAGACACATGACACGTATATGCATACTTTTTGCAGATGATTCTTTCACGCTTTTTACTCTGAATTAAATTATTCTCCTTATAACTTGAATTTTGTTATAATTTTATTTTGGAGTAATTAGTTATGATTGATTGTTCGATCTTCTACTACGGTAATATTAACTCTTTGTAATTAAAAATTATTTTCTACTTTTAAGTTTGGTTAGCTATAAAAGCGTGTTTTTTTTAGTTTTTTTAACTATAATTTTCAATGAAATAGAATGAACAAGACTGTGTGTTGAGCACTAACATTTGTACCTAAGTCATGAACATTAAACATATTTAAACACATGAACTGAGACTGGGAGACTCCGGTCCCTAACACAATGCAGATAATAACTTATTCCGAGACAACTGGTTTGTTGAATGGCGAGGGATAAATAAATAATTATTCATTTATTTATCTACTTGTCTCAGGAGGAGTTTGCATCTTTCCTTGACAAGACCTTTAAATTGAAAGTTATCTCTTCAAATAGATTGCTTTATGCAGGTTCTTCAGCCATGATAATTGATTGCCTTTTGTTTTTGGCAATAAGGTGCTTGATGGAGTAGAAATACAATTGAAGACAATATGATAAAAAGTGACAGCACACAGTAGGATTAAAATAGAAAAAAAACATTACATCTCTCATCTCTCAATCTTCTATAAATCAAAAGTGGCTACACTGTAGATCAAAACTGTTTATCCATCAGGGCCTAGTGGTGCAATATAGACTGCAATAACAATTGATTCACAACTCTATTGTCTTGGAATGTGCAGATTGAATTAACCATTCAGGTTTGGAAAAAAATATGTAATATTAATATTTTGCAAAGGATATAAGACCCGATCCAATGATGACCCGATGGGGGGTCATTAGGCTGCTGAGCGACAATTTTAACACCAAACAAGCAGTCAATGGCAGGTCATCCAACAGCCAAAGGTCAAGAGACAGACAGACCATATGCTCAAGGAGCCAAGAGTACAATGGACTAAGACCAAGATAAAAGATGGTCTGATGACAATAAGTTGTTATTATTATGTGTAGGACATGCTATGCAAGCAAAACGACAACAAGATTATGATATAGTTTTTGAAATTTCAAGTTTGAATTATGGTGTTAATTCATGGATCATGAAATTTGTTTGTGGTGTCAGTCCCATATACTAGAAATAGTAGTTAAATGTCCAATGACTAGGTCAAAATGGCCAAGGATGGCAAGAGACAGAGATGCATGGAAAGGGCTGGAAGAGGCTTTTTCTCAAAGGAGAAGCTATGAGGTGAACAACTGTTAAAACAAATTAATTAGTTAAAAATTAATCTTATCTTAGTGATAATGGCTGTTTGATTTTGATTCGATTAGATAAAGGTGACAAACAGCTCACATTTACATTAAAAGCCATGATTATTAATACTTCAACACCCGAGCGGTCGCAAGAGACCGCATAACAATAGAATTGCTATTGTCTCGATCACATATGCATGAGGGATTAATGCACATTTAACAGCATTGGAAAGACTTTTTTCTGCATAATCACAAAACTTCAAGTCTTGATTGTATTAGATTTTTACAGAACATTATGCCATAAATCACATAACCCTGAATTACCCCCCGTGTGTTGATCTTAAGTTGTAGAGCTTGGATGTAGAAAAGGTTCTAAGTAGTACTAGTGTAGTAGGCACTTACAACAGGGTACTGTGAGTGAATGTGCATAATATATAATTAGTCAAAAAAATGGATGGTGGCTTACCTTCTCATCTTTTTTGTCCTCAACAGGCGTCATCATTTTGAAATTCACACACCATTACGAAAACAACCCTTTTCGCAGGTTTTATAGCACCAAGAAGTGATATATTTTCATAATTGCTTCACTGAGATTCAGTCTTATTTCGAACACTCGGCTAAATCAAATCTTATCGTAAACTAATCTCCAGAGATTTCAACACTGCCATCGAATTATTTTATTAAATATTTACGAGTTACACATTGCTAATACGAAATACAGGTCAGTGGCATACGATAAATCAATATAGGTGAATGGCATCAAAACAATCTTCTTCCAAGTAAAATTCTCCACTTGACATAGTATTTTTGAATTAAACGACTTTATCTAGGAGTCCCTTAAATCGTGAAGTTATAAATTAACACTGAGAGTCTGAGATATTATCGCGTAATTGTTTATATTATATGAATAAAACACAAATAAACACAAAATTCCGAAATCCACCCATAATCTGTGAGTCCACCACTGTTACTTACTAATCTGTGGGCGAGACAGACAGACTGACTGACTAGTGACGTGCGAAAAAGCGCGGGAACCTTGTTAGAGAAAGGCGCCCAATTTTTAAAAAATTCAAAGTTTATTATTATTACTGTACATTTCTTGTTAATATCGTTGTAAATATATAGTAAATAGTTTGTTTCTTATGTGAAAGTGTTGGAGTCATGGGGGGTAGCAAGAAGAGGAAAAAGCAAGACCCTCCCGATGGGCCTCCAATAAGTGACTCATCATCTGATGAAGAAGATGCTTCATCGAAATATCAAATCTTTAAGGTACCAGGGTACTCCAGAAAGTACCCTGAAAATAGTAAAAAATCCGAGTACATAGTTTTTGTATCCCACAAAGAAGAAAAGCCTTTTAGCGACAAAGATAGACTAGCAATTTCTCACGCCATACGAAAGTATTGCGTGACTGGTATACTCCATCTAAAGTCCATCAATAAGTACAAAATCGGTATAACTTTTGATTTATCTAACAATGCCAATGTATTCTTGCAAAACAGGAAACTTCTGGATGATTTAGGTCTAAAAGGTACAATTCCGGCAAGCGACACGGAGGTGACTGGGGTTCTCACTTCAGTACCCACCGATTTATCAAATAAAAAGATTTCGGCTCTTATTGGCAGCTCACGTAATGTCATACAAGTCCGACGGTTTATGCGTCGAGTGCGTAGTGAGGGTGGTGCGGTCTCGTACCAGCCCACTCAGACTGTTGCGGTGTCGTTCGCCTCCACAGAGCTCCCGCAGTACGTATACCTCGACTCGTGGAGACATGAGGTAAGTGTGTACGTGCCGCCGGTCAAGCAGTGTCTGCGCTGTATGAGGTTTGGCCATATCGCTCAATATTGTAAAAATGCTGAAGTATGCTCTATCTGCTCAGGTTCTCACAGTTTCAAATCTTGTACAGTTGAACAAAAAGATGCCAAATGTATAAACTGTAGTGGTAACCATGTTGCTATTTCAAATTCATGCCCACAAAAGAAAGCCAAAATTGAAGAAAATAAAATCAAATCCAGAGCTACCACTTATTCCGAACTATTTAAAGAAAATTCTTTCCCTCATTTGTCATTAAGAAACATAGAAACTCAGTTAGAAAATCTTACTAAATCAGATTTTTTTATGAACATTCTGACTAACGCAGTCACCAAATTAATTTTGAATCAAAAAGAAAACCCAATAAACTCTACAACTATTAAAGAAACCCTACACCTAACCTTCCGAAACAACGCTTCTTTTCCCGTAAATGGAACTTAACTTTATTCAATGGAATGCACAAAGTATAATCAGTAATAAGATTTCACTTACAAAATATTTATATGATAACAATATACACATAGCTATTATTTCTGAAACTTGGCTTACGCCAATTAAAAGTTTTAATATTAAAGGATATATAACCGAAAGAAATGATATAGGCAACAAACACAATGGAGTAGCTATTTTAATTCACAATAGTATAAATTACAAAAAAATCAACACATTTTCTGACAATTCTTTACAAAACATTTGTGTTAGAATAACTTTACATAGTGTAGAAATAAGTATTGTTAGTTTTTATTGCCCAGCGAATTCCACACCATCTTTTGATAAACTTAAATTCCAGTCTTTAATAGATTCAATACCTGAACCAATGATTTTTGCAGGTGATTTTAACGCTCATCACACACATTGGGGTTGTCACTCTATAGATTCTAGAGGCAGAGACATTTTAGATATAATTGACAACAGTGATTTGGTATTATTAAATAATGGTCATGTAACAACTGTTGGATCTCTATCGTGGCGTTCAAATGCATTGGATTTATCGTTGGTTTCCTCATCATTAGCTCTTTCTTGTGACTGGTCCGTACATAACGATCCTCTTGGCAGCAGCTATCATCTTCCTGTAATCATAAAAGTCTTTGTAAATAATAATGTAAATAGAGATCAGTTGTATAATAATGGTATCATGCATTCTCCAATTTACCCTAACTTTAAAAGTGTAAATTGGAAAATGTATGGGCAAATCCTAGATTTTGAGCTGTCTGACTTTCAAATTGAAAATTATTCTCCACTGGATGCATACTCCACTTTCATAAAAATTTTGCACACTGCTGTAAATAAGTGCCTTCCAAACCAAAAAGTATCTATGTCTTTCCCTACTACTGCTAATAGCAATAGTAATACTACTGTTACTACTACTTTTAATAGTACACCTAAAAAAAAATTCAAATACCCTCCCCTTCCTTGGTGGAACAAAACATGTTCAGATGCTGTCCAAAAGTCTAAATCTGCATATATTAACTTTAAAAACAACCCTTCAGATGAGACATATATTGAATTTAAGCGTTTACAAGCTGTTAAAAAACTTACCTTGAAAACGGTTAGATCCAATAGCTGGATAGAATTGTGCAACTCTTTTAATCGATGTACTCCCTTGTCGACAATCTGGAATTTTATGCGAAAATTTAATAAAACATACTCCTGGACAAATAATGATGACAGTTGGGTTCTAGATTTTCTTTGTAAGTACACTCCTGATTATGTAAATAATAAAACAAACATTCCTTTCATTAGTGATGCTAATTCTGTAAATAGTTTCTTGACCGATTCCTTTACCAAGCAAGAGTTAATATCTGCCTTGTATTCTAGAAAGGATGGTGCTTTTGGTCTTGATGGTGTGCCATACATGATGTTAAAAAAGCTTAGCACCAAAGGATTGGACATGCTCCTGTTCATTCTGAACAATCTATGGCTAACAAACAATATCCCACATGCATGGAAGACTGATTGTATAGTTCCCATATTAAAACCAGATAAGCAGCGATCTAGTCCAGACTCCTATCGCCCTATCGCAGTTACATCTTGTGTAGGAAAGGTATTTGAACAGTTATTGAAGCAACGACTGGAATTTTATATAGAAAAAAATAACCTTCTACCTTCTAATCAATATGGATTTCGTAGGGGTATGTCTGCTCGTGAAAGCATTTCTCAATTACAGCTTGATATTCAAAGTAGTTTATATAAAAATAATTTTGTGTTGTCTGTGTTTTTTGATGTTTCTGGAGCTTTTAATAGTGTAAATGTTGATATTTTGGGCAATGAACTACTTTCTATTGGGATTCCAAGCAAAGTGGTTCATTGGATTCAAAATTTTTTGATAGAAAGGGAAATTTATGTTAAATATAATGGATTGTTGTATGGTCCAAGATTTGCTTCAGTTGGCACAAACCAAGGTGGCATCTTGTCTCCGTTAATTTTTATTCTCTATATTCGTCGTTTGAATATGATCTTGGGTTCTGATGTTAAAAATCTTCAATTTGCTGATGACTTAGTAGTTTATACATCTGGAAAAAGTTTAGCTAATGTTAGAACCCTTATAAATAAGTCATTGGAAGGATTGTTTACTTATTTCTCATACTTAAATCTTGAAATTAATGCATCAAAATCAAAACTCTTAGTATTTGGAAATGTTAGAAATTCTACCCCTGAAATTGTCTACAATCAAGTTCCTATCCCTGTTTCTCATGAAGTTAAGTTTTTAGGTGTTACTTTCACTCATAACCTTTCCTGGAAAAATTACATTGATTTAATAGCTTCTAGAGCTAATAAAGCCTTCAATATTTTGAAATCATTATGTAGAACATCTTGGGGAGCTGATCCAAAGATAGTGTTAATGTTGTACAAATCTTTGATTCGAAGTCATTTTGAATATGGTTTCCTTTGTTTTGCCAATGACACTAGACTGGTTAATGTCTTAGAAAAAATACAAAATAAAAGTTTGAGGCTTATAACTGGAGCATTTAAAAGCACTCCTATAAATGCAATGCAAGTTGAATGTAGACTTCCACCTTTAAGCATAAGGTTCTCATATTTAAAAGAGAGATTCATATTGAAACTTTACAGTAAAATTAATAATCACCTGTTTCTTAACCTAAAACTTGCCCCACCTCCTCCCTTACGTAATCCCCTTTACATATTGCAGGGATTCAGTCAATTCCTAAATTTCCTTGAAACTTTGCAAATACATAGGTCTTCTGTACTTCCATGTTATGTTGGAGTCTTCCAAAGTCACTTTCCTGCAATCAACATTATAATTGATCATAATTTGTTCTCAAAAGAAGATGTATATAGTAAATTCTCTGAATTTGATGATTGTAGATTTATCTTTACTGATGGGTCCAAAACTGAGTCTGCTGTTTCTTTTGCTATTTTTGATAGTTTATTGAATACTGGTTCTGGTTATAAAATAAATTCAAACACAAGCATATTCACAGCTGAGGCTGTGGCTATTCTTGCTGCTTTGAAACATATAAAACACAAAAATAGTGGTTGTCTTAAATGGATAATAGTCAGTGACAGTATGAGTGTCTTAGAAAATCTTAAAAATAATAAATTTAATGCCAACACTAACTATTTGATTGTTGCAATCAAACAGTTATGGTTGGAATTAATAACAATGAATAATTTTAATGTTTCTTTTATTTGGGTACCGTCTCATGTTGGTGTCATAGGTAATGAGAGAGCTGACTTTTTAGCTAGAACCATAACAAATTGTGCTACAATAGTCCCTGATTCTAGTAGTAATCTAGATGTCCATGTACCTTGTTCTGATATTGTTCCTCTTTTGAAGAAAAGGTACATTGACATTTGGAGAAAACATTATAAACATAAAGTTCAAATTGAAAAGAAAGGTGTGTGGTATGATGAGTGTAAAACCCAAATTGGAATTATGCCTTGGTTCTGCAAAGGTGACACCTATTTAAACAGGAAATTTTACATTTCAATTCTAAGGCTACGATTTGGACACTGTAATTTGAATTTTCATCTCTTCCGATTGAAAATGGTGGATAGCTCTCATTGTGATTATTGTGATTTTGTGGTAGAGCAAACTCTATCACACATTTTCTTTGTTTGCTCGGCCTTTGGCATTCAGCGCCTTGTGCTTATGGACGAGCTGATTAAAATTTATGGCAAGCCTGATTTGGTGCCGCGCTCCATTCAAGCTCTTCTTGTAAATAGCCTGACTTACATACCTCTCTACAAATTTATTCTCTGTACAGTTTGCAGAATCTAATGTTTTTGTAAATATGTATAAATTTAGTTGTGGTTAAAACGTTGTAAAAACTTTGAATTAGTCAATGGTGTATAAAACTTTCTTGTTGTTATTTCTTGTAATTGCTTGTTTGTTGATAATTTTTGAATTTGACATTGACGTTTGATACGTCGCTTCGTTCCCTGGTTATGACATTTTGATCCCACATGGATTTTTATACCTGTGCTCTATTGGATTTTACTTAATACATTTAAATAAAAATGGATCTAACTATCTCAAAAAAGACTGATTTCTAGGATAAGACATGCATATAAAACTAAAGAATTAATTATCCCTAAATGTACTAGATAAATAAACAAACTTATGACATTGTACTCTACTGGATTTTAAGTGTATTTTGCTTTACATTTGAAATGAATGACTAAGCCATGGATTGAAGACATCACAAATACTGAAGACTTTATTTTCCCTAATTTGACAAAAGAAATGAAAAACCTACGACAAGGCAGCATGGTCTTTGACCTTAGCCTGTTCCAAAATGGAACGAAAATAACAAAAAAAAAAAAACTAGTGACGTGCATGCAGGACGCAGAGATATTGCTCACATCGCCATCACTCAACTTGAATGATAAAAATTGAAATTTCGATAAATATATTTTTTATTTTGAAAATCCCTCGATGCATTGAAATTTGGTAAATATAATGCACGCTGTTTAGTTTGGTTTTTGCTTCGTTGCTTGCTGCATAGTTTCTCAAAACCGGCCGAATAAATACTGCATACTTCAATAGAAGTCACTGAAAAAGTAATCACTTGTAGGTACCTAATATTCACTTCTACAGGTTATGTCAAAAAATTGCAGAGATGATTTTGTCTTATGATATAGCGCTATCAATGACAGGTAATGGTGGGAGTGAATAAAAAAGTTTAATAAAGAATACCACCATTCCGGTGTTTTGATTACGCCTGCTAACTACTCTGTGCAATAATCAACAAAACAAAAAAAAGACAGAAAAAAATGACAATGTTAAATATAAAAAAAAGTGACATGATGACACTTTTATAGCAGGCATCCGAATATTTTTTTATTAACCTATTAATTAATAAAAAATAGACCAGTCGTATATTTTTATATCAACGACTATATGTATACAAGTTTTTTAATGTTTAGCTAAGCAAACAATTGGACAGTGTTATGCAAAAGGGTTTCAAGTGACATATTGGTAATTTTGATAAGACCGCCAATATTGTAAATATTTGCCTGTAATGTTATTGTTTATTGTGTTCTTACTTGTGCAATAAAGAATATTTATTATTATATCTCTATCACGATATCACGGCCGAAACCGGTCCTTTTGGAAGGCTTACCTGGGGATATAGATCCAACAGGAAGAGGCCCCTTTGAGATACCTTAATGTGTTGGGATATGTATATCTAGCGGGTACTATCTCTACCTGCACTATTGAGGAGATACAGCCAAAGACAGCACCCGCTAGGTGGAAGGACTATTGCATATAAGATGGAGACTATGCCGGAACTATGGTGAGGGAATTGCTGTACCGGTTGCTGGGTAATTAAATCAATAATAATAATAAACCCGCATGGGCAGCATGTCTGTATGCAGTCTTATTGCTGGAAGCGATCTCTTCCAGAAAGCCATTGGGTAGAGGAATCAACGTTTATTAGTGAGGTAGAAAGCGGTTTTCAAAAATATTGATTTATATTATAATAAGTATTACATTTTAATAACATAATTATACGTAATAAAAAAAACATATAACTAAAACACGTTATATTACAAATGCGATAAAACAAATATATATAATATACGCACATATTATAATAGATCCATTACAGAAAAAATCCGTCAGTTTTTTAAAGCGAAAGGAAGTGCGCTTTTACCCTAGCTTTAAACACTGGAAGGGATTGAGATTGTCGGATATTCAGTGGAAAGAATCCCACAGTCGAACGAACTGAACAGTAAACGACTGTGAGTAGCATTGGGAGGAGAAAGGGGGAAAGGAAAGGTGTTGTCGACGGCAAGAACGCATGTCAACCTGGTCGTTGGCGGATTGCAGAAAGCGAAAACGTTCCTTGAGATAGGGGGAAGATAATGGATTGAAAAGTACATTGTACAACAGAGAAAGGATGTGAAAATTACGTCGCAAATGTATAGGAAGCCACTCAAGCTGACTACGGAAGTCGGAGACATGATCATACTTACGTAAGCCGAAAATAATTCGAATGCAGAAGTTTTGAAGGCATTCAAGTTTATCAAGGAACTTTTCACTGCGGTCTAGATAGCTACAGTCAGCGCAGTCAAGAATGGGAAGCAGCAGTGCCTGTACAAGAGCAATCTTGGTAGGTATCAGAAGAAAATTACGCAGTCGATTTAGATCTGTTTGTCCCAAGGTAAAGCTGTCCATATAAATTGCTAATTTTTTTTACCACATTACAGAACTTTGAGATCAACCGAGGGCCACCAACAATAATAACCTGCAATTTGGTGGGATTGACAGCAAGCTTAAATGACTTTAAAGTACCTACTTTAAATCCTTTCTGTACTGACTGACTGGGAGGACTCATTATCCAACTTTTTGGACAAAAATCGAAAACAACGGACTTTTTAATAATTTTGCAAAAAAATATACGGCTGTTAGAAAAACAGGCAATTTGTGTGCATGAACATGCCTGTTTGTATTGGTGTGGGTGTTTTCTATGTATATCATGTATGTATTTACAAACAAAAAGTATTTAAGTATTATATCCGTTGTCTGGCACCCATAACACAAGCTTTGAGTAGCTTACTTTGGGACGAGATGGCGATGAAAACAACGGACTTTTTAATAATTTTGCAAAAAAATATACGGCTGTTAGAAAAACAGGCAGATTAGCTATTCAGAAAACACAATATGTCAAGTATTTGCATTAATTAACATGGACTTGAAACCTTTTTGTAAAAATAAATTTAGCATAATAATTAGCTAAACGGTATCAAGTAACACATGAAACCTTTTTGCAAATATCGAAAAATCACATGGGTTGATTCAAATAGGTTATTTTGTGAAATAACTTTGATACATTTTTTTCTGAAGTTTGTCATTTTAGCGACCAGCTAGAGGACCTTTTTGCGAATCCAGTGAGACCAATAACACAATACCTGATTTTTGGTCACTTAACACCCTTTTGCCTAACACAGTCCAATTATAGATAGTATTAATTGCACTTGTAAAAAGCAACTTTTGGCTTTGACAGACGAATAATCGAACCCCGTGTCTTACACGTGCACGCAGCCTACACATTAAAGTAAGCGCTTGCTAAATTCAACAGGTTGCTAAAGTGACGGTGGCCGAGTGGTATAGGCATACGCTCGGATAGCGTAAGATACGGATTTCGATTCTACGTCTATCACAGCCAAAAGTTGCTTTTACAAGTGCAATTTGTATTATTATGTTTGTTTAGTGATAAAACACTATAAAAACAAATAAACTTTAAAAAAAAGTAAAAACCGACTTCAAAACCAAAATGCACTAAAAAAAAAGTCTTAAATAAACTCTTCACCATTGAAAGGAAAGGAATCCGTTTTAGGCAAAGAATTTCTTTTTGGAGTCGGTGCTGTGATAGTTGATGCTTGATGGTCAAAGTGATGGCACCGACTCCAAAAAGAAATTGTTTGCCTAAAACGGATTCCTTTCCTTTCAATGGTGAAGAGTTTATTTAAGACTTTTTAGTGCCTTTTGGTTTTGAAGTCGGTTTTTACTTTTTTTTAAAGTTTATTTTATTTCTTTATTTTTAGTGATTACATAATTACCTATCATAAGTTTCGTCATTATAATTACTGAACTCCTAGGCGTTAAGGAGTTCCACCATCAGCTCAGCCCCACAAAATGTTGATTATCAGACGTAACAACACGTCAACATTAAGATTCTAGTAAAGAAACACTATACGTGCCTTTAAAATTTGAGGGTTTCCTTCGAATACACCAAGATCCCATCATCAGATCCCAAAATGGAAAAAATGGGACCAGCTAGAAGGTATACCCTCTAAGTAGGTGAAAAATGTTTTCGATTCGGTCGACAAACGACTGAGACATGAGGTAACATACATACAAAAAAAAATAATGATAAAAAAAACATACAGTCGAATTGATAACCTCCTCCTTTTTTGAAGTCGGTTAAAAATAAAATTATAAATTGGCTTCCTTCATCTTAACCGATTGTTAAATATATGTAAAAATATTTCCTTCAGATATTGTGAGAGCAATCTCGCACAACATTGATAATGTCACGCAGCCTACACGTTAAAGTGTTCATCACATTAGCAAACCTATTGAATTTTGCTTATATTATTATATACCTACCACTCGAGGCATATTCATATATGAATACCTTTTTCTTCTTCTTTTTGAGTATAAATATTCTTTGATGAAAACGCCCGGATAGCGTAAGACACAGGGTTTGATTCCTCGTCTGTCACAGCCAAAAGTAACTTTTAAACTGACTTCAAAAAGGGAGGAGGTTATAAATTTTACTGTTTTTTAGGGTTCCGTAGCCGAATTGCAAAAAACGGAACCATTATTTTGTATCTATCACAGTAGATTATTCGACTTGAAAAACGGTCATCGTTATATTTGACCCAAAACCGCAAGTTTAGTTCTAAACTGAGCCAGGACGAGCACCCTCGAATGATAAAAATATCTAGAATTTTTGTAAAAATTGTTTTCATTTTACAATAAAGTCTCCGGAAAATAAACGGAAATCCTCATAGTATTTTTTGTTTGAGATTAAAAGATGTGTTTGGTTGATATATGTATTCATTCACTTAGAAATATTATTTTACTAGCAGTTCAATTATTTTAATCATTATACCTACAAAAAATTCGTTGAAATGTGATTTTTCTTTAAAAAAATATTTCTCCTATGTTATGGAATTGGAGGATTCATTTTATATCTAGAAATGAAGATACAAGTGTACCATATTTACTTATTTTATTGCAAACTTCTACGGTGTAGGATTGTTGAATGATTTGATTTTTTATTTTTTTCTTAGGGCTACCAAAAAAAAATTCCGCGGACGTTATGTTTTCGTGCCTACAATACTATATCCGAATAATATCCGAACTAATTTTCTTTGCGCATAAACCTCTCAAATGAAATGTTACACATACAAACGTGTATTAAGTCTTATTTATTCATAATTCAATTGAATCTTTTTAGTTTAATAAAAAATAAATAAATAAAGTTATCGCTGCCAGAAGCCGTAATAAAACAAAACACCGGCAATTAGTACAACAGATGAATCTGCACATTTCAATAATAATATTATTGAAGATTATAACGACGATGATGAAGACCCCGTAGAATTTTTAATCACGACGATTCTGTTTATTACATTTAATAAGTTATTATCTTGTAATTTCTATAGTATATACTCTATACCAATCTAAACTTATATTGTATAGCTGAAGAGTTTTTGTTTGTTTGTTTGAACGCGCTACTCCCAGAAATTACATGAAGACAGATTCGATTTGAAGCAAACTCAAAACCCGCGGGCGCAGTTGCCGCAGGGACCGCTAGTTAGTTTCTAAAACTAAAAGTGTTTGTTTGTTTATTCGCGCTAATCTCAAATCATGTGTTAGATAGTTGATAATATACTAAGAAAGTTTTATGGTACAAAATATAACGACGACTTCTTTTTAAAAGATAATTGATTGTACGTTACTAACTGCAGGAGTCTGCTAGTCTTTAATCATTTTGTAAATACTATGTGTTACTCTAATTATATCGAATTGGTCACCCCAAATTTGGAACAGTTTTTTTTTTATATTTCGCAAAACATAACTCGATAATGTTGACAACCCTTGTAGCGGAAATTCTTGTTCAAAACGGAAAATCAAATAACTCAGCAATCCCGCGGTTTTGGTTACCACAAAAAATCTTACATATAGATGATATTCAGCACTATAAGTCTCTATTTAAATCTAATCCTCGAAACCACAAATACGATTGAAAAAAATATTATAAGATAAATCACAAAAAAATAAGAATCTCTATAATGGTATCAATAATAAAACAAAATTTGTATGTTAAATATGAGCACTTGCTAAATCTACAATATTCTGTTATAAGATTTATATAATTCAGTTTCGTTATAGAGTTTTGACTCATCATCATCATCATCATTATCAGCCAACGGACGTCCACTGCTGAACATAGGCCTCCCCCACGGATTTCCACAGCGACCGATCACTAGCGGTCTGCATCCAGTTTGATCCTGCGATCTTTATAAGGTCGTCTGTCCATCTTGTTGGTGGACGTCCCACGCTGCGTCTCTGGTCGAAGGGTCTCCAATCTAGAACTTTCCTGCCCCAACGGCCATCAGTTCTTCGCGCTATGTGCCCTGCCCATTGCCACTTGAGCTTACTGATTCTCAAGGCTATGTCCGTTACCTTAGTTCTTCTACGTATCTCCTCATTTCTGATTCGATCCCGTAGAGAAACACCCAGCATAGCCCTTTCCATCGCTCGTTGTGTGATTTTGAGCTTCATTATAAGGCCCATAGTAAGAGACCATGTTTCGGATCCGTATGTCATCACTGGTAACACACACTGGTTGAAGACTTTCGTCTTCAGACACTGAGGTAGATGAGATGAGAAGACACTCTTGCGCAATTTCCCGAACGCTGCCCAGCCGAGTTGGATTCGTCGATTGACCTCTTTCTCGAAGTTGGACCTACCCAATTGGATCACTTGTCCCAGGTAGACGTACTCGTCGACAACTGACTGATTTCCCAATATTTTTATTTAAAAAATCAACTTTTTGGATGTTGTTTATGAAATAAAATAAAACATTTTTGTTACATCAGGGTGATTGTCTTGGCTTAGTCTTGATGTAGACTTATGGTTTATTGTAAAATATGGCGATGGCCGATTTTTGGGTCTAAGAATCTACTGTGCTATGTTACCTCATATCTCAGTCGTTTGTCGACCTTTTCGAAAAAAAATTTCGCCTACCTAGAGAGTATGATTTCTAGTTGGTCCCATTGTTGCCAAATTGGGATCTGATAATGGGATCTGGTGTAATCGAGGGAAACCCTCAAATTTTAAAGGCAAGTAAAGTGTTTTTTTACTATCTTAATCTTAATGTTGACGTGTTGTCACGTCTGATAGTCAACATCTTGTGGGGCTGAGCTGATGGTAGAAGGGGAACTCATTAACGACGATAAAACAGAACTTATAATTGGTAGTTTGTAGCTTCTCAAAGAACGGAGACATGAGGTGCAACTTCCCCCCCCCCACCCCCCTTTCCCTCTCCTGTAATTTCTAAAAATGAAGGAATAAAATTAACTTGAAAAATCAAAATACACTAAGAAGTCTTAAATAAACTCATGACCATTGAAAAGAAAGGAATCCATTTTAGGCAAACTTTATTTTTGGAGTTGATCACTTTGACTATCAAGCATCAACTTTCACAGCACATTTTAGTGCATTTTGGTGTTGAAGTCGGTTTTTACAAGTGCAATTCATATTATTGAGTTTGTATAGTGACAAAACACTTAAAAATTTTTGACTACATGTCTGATCATAGAAATTTAAATTTCTTTCCTCCAGCCAAAGCGTACTTGACTCTAACGATGGAAAAGCTATTTTTCACCCGGCTACCTTCACCCAAAAGTTCAATTTTCTGAAAAGGAGGGATGGAAAAATATTATACGTAGCATAGTTTGATGAAAACTATGACTGTCTCCTTTATAGTGATATATTGGGTAATAAAAACCTTTAAAATATTATGGAATATCTATTATGTTTCAGTTTCACCTCGTTTAATGCTTCAACATCCGAGCGGTTGCAGGCAACCGCATAACAATAGAATTTGCATTGTCTCGTTCACATACGCTTGAGGGATTAAACACCACTTGTGAATCATTGTTACAAGTGGCCCTACAAAGACTATGCCAGTAGCTTCAGATCCTTTTTACTCACAAGGTCTACCTCACGTGGATAGAGACGGTTATAGTGAAAACACGGAGATGCCTCGTAGATTAAGGCCTATTTTGTTAGAACCAATTTATTGATTTTGTGTGGAAATAATTTGGTAATGGAAATCGAAATTATATTATGTTAAATTTATGGAACACTACTTGTCAAAAGCAAACTTCATACCACAACACACAATCTTTATTTTCTTCGTCACCTTATTTAATAATTTCATTATTACACAACATGTATATAGAAAGATTTTTATACAATAGTGTATAATTATTAGCTAGTTATCTATATTATTCAACAATACAGTAAAAAGAATTATGAATCACTTATATATTATGTTGGCAGTCTATTTTAATGATATGTATCCTTTGCAGTTTGGAACAGCCGTTAACATTAACTATATTACATCTAATTCTACAAAATATTCGGTGTATACGATTTTGTAAATAATTTTCAAAGCCGTTATCTTTTATTTACAAAAACATACCACAACAACTATAAATAAGTTTTGTTTGTAGAACTTTTTAATGCTTGCTGGGAGATTATTTTTTTAGTTTTAATAGTATCTCCCAAGAATCAAATTACTGGACGCTCATAGCCAATTTGAAAAACATACCCTAATAATTTTAGTGCCATTATATGACGCCCTTAATACAATAAACTTAATTTACCCTTATGTCTTAACAATCTCGCAGCAAGCCGTTTACACTTTTATGCTTATTTTTGCTAGTATGTACAAATTGATTTTTTTTATTTAAAAATCTCAGCTGTCACAGATTAACAGTCAAATAAATAGCTTTTTTCATAATTTACATAACAATACTTTTTGTAACATTAATGAATGGGAAATAACAATAGTCTCAGTTTGAGAAAACTGAAGACTTCTTGTAGTTCAGAAACTATTTATAAATATTTGGATTTTGGATATTACGAAATACTTTTATTAAATATTATATCAAAGAGAATAGGTGGACATATTTTCTGGCAGATGTTGAGTAATTTATTAAAAAAAAACTTTTTTATGAAATATTTTTCTTAAATTATAATGGACCAATGTTAGATTATTATACGTGTATTGTACACTCCCGCCGTTCTTGTTCTTTCCTTTGCTGATACCTGTAAATATAACAAAAATTATTCATAACAGTGGATTGTTTGAAAAAGACGCTTCAAATCTAAACTTGTGGTGCCTTAGGCTCTAATCAAACTTGTGTGATGTAGATATTTAAAGAATAGAAAATATGATTACTATTTTTATCTTAAAACTTTATGAATGAATGCATCATATTCTTACTTGTCAATTAAAGAAGATATATCTGGAGCAACGGGGGCAAAGCTGCCTGAGAGCCCGTCACTCCCGTTGGGGCCTCCACTGTCAGACAGGGAACATCTTTGCAATCATTGAATTAATACATAAATCAGCTCTACAGTAAATAAGCAAAGCTTAGCTAGCGTGATTTGTCCTAGTAAAGCAGTTGTTCTGGATACTATGCTTGTCTAATTAAGTACCTACCTAAAATACAGAATGTCGGTAAATAGGCCAAGAACCAGTTTTATAATAGTATTGCATGGAATCGTTTTTGTTTTTTCAATATTATTTTAAATTCACAATAAAACTGGTTCCTTTAGTAATCTCAAAATTAGACATTTATAAAAATGCCAAGACCATGTACAGTTTCTCCGAAAATAGTAAAAAATACAGATCACTAAACAGACTTTATGTAATCTTAATTAAATTCACAATATTCAGATAATATAAATAATAAACTTTTGAAATCCTGGAAACTCCAATTGTCTTTAAATTCTAATTAATTCAAAAAAGTAAAACCTGACAATGTCAAATGTCATTTAAGCTTAAATCTTTAATCCTAAATTAGTGTCAGATTTATTAGACTTCATGAAATGTTGCTAGATTTTATTATTTTAAGTAAATATTCCCTAAAAGTTTAAATTTAACGAACGAAACTCATTCTAAAAAACGGTTAAGCTCTACATCAGCAATTCTTTAGTGTCATGTATAAGGTGTTGGCATTTTTTCCATCCAAACATAAAGATTTCCTTTAATCAAAAATTTTCTTCGTACCTTTTCGGTAAGAAAGTATTAAAATATCTAGACTACATCTAGTAGCAGCTATCGCAAACGACAGTGAGTGCTCGTGTCGCGGAGGTGCGTGGAGGCGGAGTGAGCGGGGGAGGTACCTGAGTTCTACCTGCTGGTGGTGCGCGCGCTGCGCCGCCCGCTGCCGTACGTGCTGCCGCACGGGGAACCACCTGAACCTGGATGAATAGTAAAAATTTAAATATATTCCACTTTTTCCACATTCAGTAATAATAACATCGTTATTTATTTAGTATGTAAAAATGCTCGTTTTTATAGGGCAAAGTACAATTAAAATTAAATATTTTTATTAAGTATTCGATACATACTCGATTTGTTAAAAAAAAATGATAACTTTAAGAAAGCAATTATTCAAATCAATAATAATTTCAGTTAACAAAATAATGTTAGTGCGATTTATCGATTACAAGATTGTTAATATACATCACTAAAATCAATACGTCAAACATTTCAGGCGGGAAATATTTAGCGAATTTAAAAAGTTTGCACAATTTGGCGGGAACGAAAAAAGAGTTTCAAAATATTTGAATGACATTTGAAGATTTTTTTTTGTTACACAGCGAAACTTTATTCATACCTACAAGGGAGTTTTGCGCGGGAAACGAAAAGGGAAGGACGGACCTTATTTCTTCATTTTAGTTATTGGTTTTTTCGGGTCAATTATTGTGATTGTGTGGTGGAATTGTCATGATAATTTGTGCTTCTGAAGAAAACAATGCAATTAAAGTGGGGAATTAAGTGAAGCGAGCTGATCGCGCCGTCTTACCCGGATCGCTGTTCCTGCGCCAAGCTTTCTTGTAGAGCATTGAAATGCGAACCACCTCACATTTCAATGAGTTAGGTTAAGATAGGCTAGTTTAGGGTTAGTTTTAGTTGTAAATGTTATAAAGTTAAAAATCACTAATGAATAGTCTGTATGGCGTCAAGCCAAAGACGTAAAACTTGTATTTTAAAAAAAATCATAACTACAATATTCTTTCCTTCTTGCTGCTCAGGATCCATACCACAAGCTCTAATATTGACCCGAAATACTATTTGTCAGTCTGTGTACGGCGCGGCAAACTAGGCGGAAAAGCTAGCCTGGCCTGGTGCCGTAACTCGCTATTATAGGCGTGTTATGGTTCCGATGGTCTAGTTCGAAGTGAGTAAACTAAAACCTAAGTACCTATTTTGTCACAGTACAAAAGAAAACCTACAGGCCTGACGTTGTAAATCTTTAGGCATGCTATAGAGCTGATGGTACGGATGGTTCAAAGTAGAGATGCGCCGAGTAGCACTTTTGTCGAGTAACGAGTACCGAGTTTTACTCGGTTCATTTTTTTCCAACCGTGTACCTACTCGGTTTAAAATCAAATTTCTGTTTCGGGTGTGTAAACAACTACAAACATGTTTGCGCAGAATTAGCTTTCATCTAGCCACTCAAGCGCGATGATACTAAAAGCCCCATCACTTTAGAATAAGCTGACAAGAAGTGGCACGTTTAGCACGAGTGTTACTATGTGCACCTGCAAGCACCACGCATAGCGAGTGATTAATTTCGGAGGCTGGTAAAATCTACGAAGAAAAAATTAATAGGTTGTTACCAGAAAGTGCAGAGAGTTTTGTGTTACTGCGTCATAATTTTAATTTATAAAATTTCACATATTGTTTTTTTTCGTTAACTAGTTCGCCTAATTTTGTCTCATTACTACTCGTTCCGTATCATAATTGAGGTTGTGAAAGATCTCCCCTGTTGTTTAGATGATATCTACCGCAATATATTGCTTTACTTAAACCTAGTATACTCGGCAATAAAATCTTGTTACTCGGCCGAGTACGAGTATCAAAAAACCCGCCGAGTACGCCGAGTACCGAGTATTAACCGAGTACTCGACCCATCTATAGGTAGTTCAAAGCAAGTAATCTTAACACGTGTTACCTTTAGTGGTGGTGTTAGCAGCGCTGTCGCTGTTGTCGTCAGAGTCGGTGTGGGTGTCCCGCCAGCCCGCCGCGCAGGGCGCCCGCAGCCGGTGCCGCGCCTCCACTGTCGAGCATTTAGACAGGCTCGACTCGTCTGAAGTGGAAACGGCCTTCATGGCGACTGCGCTGAGCGCTTAGTGCGGGGTGGCCGATCGGGTTGGGGGAATTTTGAGAGGAAGTATTGGTGTTGGGGGATGTTGACACCAATGATAGTGGAAGTTTTTTTTTTTAATAGTATTAAGTTTAACCGTGATCTATATTATTGTGGGTGTTGTGGTACCACTATTGTTTCTGATTTCCATAACATAAGTGCTTTAGCTAGGTACTTAGCTTGGAATCGGAGCAATGCATGTGATGTTGTGAAATATATTTTAAATATACATATATTATAAAGGCGAAGAGTTTGTTAGTTTGAACGCGCTAATCTTAGGAACAACTGGATCGATTTGAAATAATATTTTTGTGTTAGATAGCTTATTTATAGAATGATTGGCGTCATCATCCGTTCATAAAAATCAGATATTTTATAGGTCGTTTCATATTTTAAATATAGACCTTGGTTGTATCATCGTCTAATGTACAATGTTCCTCCAAATAAGAAGTTGTAGGTTTTTTTTATCAAGATGAGTCTGTAAAGGATTATAGAGTCAACATCCATTTTAAAATCATAGTTAATTTTGACTTTTTTCAAAACCTTTGTAATATTTAATGTGTAGTTGTTTGAATTTTTAAAACAGGAGGTGGCGCAATAGTTGTCAACCAATGTTCTTTGTAGGTACACCAAACAACATCGGGAGGTAACTTTTACTTTACTTTGTACTATCGAGGACTTCAATACCACTTTAACATACCTACGTCAAATAAAAAAAGAGCGTCAATTTCAAACAAAAGAAAACGCAATGTTAGGTTAGGTTACTCCTTCTATCAAGTTATGTAAATAGTAACTCGCAATCAAAGCTTTCAAAATCCAGCGTATCTTTGGAGACGCGCGGTCAGCGCGTCGTCAAAGTAGATATCTTAGATCTTAAGGCGACCTTCGTGGTGTAGTGGCTCAGCATGCTGGGTTTCAAGGCCTCGTCGCTCCGAAGTCCCGGGTTCGATTTCCGGTCGCGTCAGTGTGGAAATCAAAATTTTCTATATTTTCTCGGGTCTGGCTGTTGTGGTGCCCACCATTGTGTTTGATTTACATAACACAAGTGCATTGGCTACTTACGAGTATTTTGGGATCAGAGCAATATAAGTCATTGGTGTCCAATATAATGTTTATATAAATAAAAGTTTTAAAAGATTGGGAAATAGCAACACGTACATACCCTTTAGATTCACTACCGACAGTGTCAGTTATCTAGAAAGATAAGTTATATAAAATAGCGACGAACGTTTTCCTCGATAGTACCAAAGTTCATCATAAGTAATCAAGTCAAAAGCATCCCCCTACCTTCAGTATACCCACCATATCGGTAGTGATCGCACGCGCGATGCCGCCTCCGATGCGGCGGCGCAGCGTCGAGTTCGCGCCGCGCGAGCGTTCGGAACTGTAACGCGTGGGCGGCGCTCGCGCCGAATGTCGCGTACGGACTTATCTCGTACAGTTCTGCTGTGGAGGAGAGGGTCAATGTAATATTACGAGTGATTAAAGGTGTTTTTTTACCAGACGCATTTGCGTGTAATGTAACGTTACATCATTGGAGGAGACGAACCGAGCATTATTACATAGTATAATAATGTTTCCTCAATGTCGAATGTAATGTAACTACATTCCACGCGGATGCTCCCCGTGCACCTTTATGATTTTAAGGTGTTCACGGTTATACGAGGAGTTAAAATCGGAATATTGTAAAATGACCTTCACATTTTGCATTAATATAATCTTAAATCAAAAGCTTGCATCCAATTCCCATCTTAATTTGTAGATATGTAAAGTAAATAAATAAATATCCTTTGGACATTCCCACACATCGCCATCTAGTCCCAAAGTAAGCTACTCAAAGCTTGTGTTATGGGTGCCAGACCACGGATATAATACTTAAATACTTTTTTGTTTGTAAATACATACATGATATACATGGAAAACAACCAGACCAATACAAACAGACATGTTCATGCACACAAATGTTTGTATTGTGCGGGGATCGAACCCGCAACCCGTTGCGTAGTAGGCGATTTCTCGACCACTACACCAGATGGGTCTTCATAAGTATAACTACTGTGTACAGTTGAGGTCTCATCCACCTAACCGCTTACAAACAAAAATCGCTTGCACTTACACACAAAAATGGACGTCACTTTAACAAAAGACGACACGAGGCTCTAGTGTTTTTGGGTCATACTGTGGTTAGGCGGTGGTGACCTGATAATGATGACGATTTCCTTCCTATCCGTCAACGGTGACACCCTTTGGGATAAGTCTCGCTACAATGTGCCGGAGCCGGGAAAAAAACCCAAAGACATTCCAACGCACGTATTGCCCCGTCCTCCTGGCCCGGGCGGAGCACGGTCAGGCATGAATCACAATATGTTTGATAAAAATAATATTTGACCGTGCCCCAGTCGGAACCCGGCCCGGCGCTAGCACGGTGTAGCGTGAACCAGCCTTTAATAAGGTGCTAGGCTGGGCTCTTGCAAAGCCAAATTTGGTATTTGAACCGATTGAGCTGATGAATATACGCTACGTTTAGCTTAAATGACACAACAATAAGTAGCACCATGAGCTGGCCTTTTGTTGAAGCTAAAATTTGGCCACAAGGACGATTTATCAAGTTTGTTCTCGATTTTGATAAACCTGTTATACAAGGACTTTATCACTGTATTAAATTGGTACTTTCAATAAGTTTAAATATTTGGCTGACAGATTTACCTGAAGAGTCATCATTGGACTTCTCGTTGCCGTTAATAGACGAGGATGAGTACAGCTTCTGTCCCTCTCTTAGTTTCTCCCTTTCCGCCTCGTTGCTCTCGCTCAGCTTTCTGTTCTCTCTCTCGTACAGCTCGTTTTCAACGCACATGAATCTGAAATGTTATTGAGAAATTGATTAGTTTTCAAATAAAGGTCTTGATATTGAAGCGTGAAAAAGTCCGAGTCGATGGTGGAGTAAACTCACTCAGAAAAAGCTGACTGTCTTCGATGTGTTTTAAGTAGCAATGTGTAACGAATAAGAAAGTCGTTTAGGAGAAATCTTTAATTCCTTTTCACATACGTGGTGAGTGATAATAATGCAAAGAACGCAAGCGCAACCGCTATGCATGCTATAATATATATATATATTATAATGTTATATTTATATTATATTATATTGAACACCAATCACATACATTGCTCTGATCTCAAAGTAAGTAGCTAATGCACTTGTGTTATGGAAATCAGACACAACAGTGGTATCACAACACCCAGACCAGACAAAGAAAGGCGTCACTTCAACTCACTTTCTCTTCCCGTGTACGACGCAAGTGGCGAGCGCTAGTAAGGCGAAGAGCGCCAGCGCGGCCGCGACGCACGCTAGAACTACGGTGCGCGTCCGACTCTGCGACCCGCCCGATAGAGGGGATGACGGCTTCAGCGGGGGGATGCGACCTGAAACATGGTGTAGCAAGCAAACATGGTGTAGTAATAGCAATATGAAATGAAAATATTCATATAGCAGATAAATAGTTAAATAGGTTGGAATTTGGTTTCAGGTAGCGAGCATGTTGCCGTATTTTACTCTAGTTATAGTTGTACTGAAATCTTTTAAGATTATGAGACTGAAGGTTCAGCTCCAAAAGATGCACTCACTACCGTTCAGGTGTTTTTTTTGGGGACAGCCCAAGTGGCACCATTTGGTTTTGGCTACACGTAGCCGCCTTCAGTCTCAAAATCATATTATGATTGAGGTACAAGAACATAAATTTATATAAATTCTAGTGTAGTTGTGAATGCCGCTGGAGTGGAAGACCTGCCTGCCGCTACAGTGTATTTTTTTATGCGAACAGCCTTACCCCCAGCCAACGTGTAAGTGTCAGCGAACAACGTGACTCGCTCTGCGCCAGCGTCGCTGTACGCCTCCACAGACAGCTCGTACCACGTGGCCGGCATCAGCTCACCGATTACGTGACTCGCCGAGCTTAACTCATCTCCTACCTGAAACGGGAAAAGGTTGGTATAGATAGAAAAACACTTATAAGGTTACGATAAGATTAAAACTCTGTCAAGCTGTTCACGATAAATAAATCCAAAAACCAGTCCTAAGTATAAAGCTATTAGTTAAAGGCGTTATATGCTTATCTAAGCACTCGAATCAACACGTTGCAAGTAGTTCTTCCACCGTGATATTGGTTACGCAGATGAATAAAAATAAGTCAGACAACACACTATTTTAACATATGTTCGAAGTAAGGAATTTCCTTTCCAGTGTTACGAATTCGAGAAAACGTTTATGACGGGGGCTTCTTTCATAAACTTAAATAGGGACATATAAATATTCATGACTTAGGTAAAAATTTTCGTGCAAATCACCACAAGATTTGCCCTCGGCGGGATCCGATTGCTTGCTTGATTGAATTATCTTGAACGAAAAGTAACCTTTCTAAATGTGTATGACTTCAATCTAGCATAGTAAACGGGTCAAACAAACTCACATTCATTCAATGCTCATATTTGGGCGATGTTTTGTCCCATCAATAGGCATAGTACACTCACTTTGATCCAATGTTCAGTGCCTGCTCTTCTATACGAGACCCTGAACCCCAGGATAGGGCAGCCGCCGTCCCGCCACGCGTAGAAGTTGATTTTTATCGCCGTGGAGTTCATGTGCACGTGCTCCTCTGGCTTTGGAGGCTTGGGTCCTGAAAAACAGGAAGGAATATAATATGAAAGAGTTGTTTACTAGAAAAGTTAAGAAAACAAACACCTTTTAGGTATAATGATATGTGAGAAAATAAAAGCAGACACCTAGTCTGCCAAAGCATCGACATGGTCATCAGACTTACAAAAAATAGTTAAGAGGAACAACCACTTGAGTTCAACGTAGAGCAGATTGTATGTTATTACATAAACCATTTAGTACTACTCGTATTTGTTTAAAGCACACACTTGCCTCAGTCAGGCTGTAGGAAGGCCTTAGCCGAGTAGTGCGAAACTACAATGACTTAATAATTATAATAAATGGAGTATGAGTAGAATATTGAAAAACTCAATAACTTCTTTAAATTCATACCAGAAAACCTAATGTAAACTAAAGATTATCATCATCATTATCAGCCAAAGGACGTCCACTGTTCATTAAAGGCCTTCCTAACTTTCCACAGCGACGGGTTGTGAGCGGTCTGCATCCTGTGTTATCCTACGAGGCCGCTTTTCCATCTTATCGGTGGACGTTCTACGCTACGCCTTTGGTCGAAAGGTATCCAAGTTTCTGCAAAATTAGATAATCTAGTTCCTTACGTCCTCCCCTCGTTGTCGCAGTCAGAACTTCACTGGGAGGGCCTATTGATATCTTGTTCTTGGCCTGGATCTTTGCGTTGTACGTCGACCCACACTTGAGCATGTCCATGGTGTATGACGTCACTTCTGGAGACAGCTCCACCACGTGCCAGTCTGTCTCTGACGCTTGCTTGTAGTGGAGGAGGTAACCTGGAATTAGATATAATTTACATGTACAAAAAGAACAAGATTAAATAAGAAATCAAAAATTTAACACACCAATTGTTTTGGTTTCGAATTATATAGAGAGTTTTCTTCTTTGTGCTACGAATACTAGACAACGATTATGACGGGGGCATCTCCCATAAATACTTAAATAAATATAAACAATGACATAGGTGAAAATATTCGTATCATCATCACATGAACATTTAAAAATCCAATATAATATGTACCTATATATTATATGCTCTGTTGCTCTACGGCAAGATGAAACTTTCAAAAATATGTTCTGCTGCTCTATCTATTATTATTTATTCTAAAGCAAGATGAAATATTGTCTGTATCAAAAATGCTAGTATCTATAACTCTAAGCTTTGATTATAATTCTATTATAATCAAAGCTTAGATACTCTCTATTATAATGCTTTTTATTTCAGCTGGTAGGCTTTACAGTTAATTACCAAGTGAGCGCTGCTAGTGCATCTCCATGCTAGAAGTGAATGTGTATTACAACGACAGCGCTAGCGTCAGAACCATTACGACGATTGGAGTGCATACTTTATTGATTACTTGGAAGTACTACATTGCTACGCTTAGGACTAAAGGTCTGGACCCACTAAACTGTACCATACCATGACCATGCTAGTAGCGTATCAGACTCGAAAAGTAATACGATACGCTCTTCTTTGCCCACTGAACTGATCTACAGCGTTCTGTCTCACCGTTATTTTGAGCGAGCAAGACCGGTGCTCACTCGCGACGGAGTTAGTCGGTAACGGAACGGTTTAGTGTGAACAAGTGTTCAATAAAAATATTTTTAAGCTATTGCATAGCTTCTACCGCGGGCCTTGAGCGTGGAGAACGAATCCGGAAATTCTGTAACGAAAATAATCTAACACCCCCCATTCCGACCAGCACAGGTGATACTTTTTAGTTTTTCCATCTATCGATGAACAGCAGAACTTTTATTGACTTTTTGAAATATCACGCTTGTCTCTTTAGTTCAGCAACCCGCCTTTAGGTGGCATTAGTTGAATGTAACTGCAGTTAATATCAAAGAAAAAAATACTGCATAAATAAACTAAATATATAATTTTAATTGCATAAGTTGATAAAAAATGTTATGCAATAGCTTTACCGCGGCAGTCTCCGAGTGCCACACGTCTTTTTTTTGCCAGACACGTTACTAGCATAGTCATGGTATGCTAAGGTGTAGTAATCAGAAACCATAATCAATTTACCAAGGATAGGGTCAGCAGCATCAGCGGCCCTCTGCCAGTGTAGCTTCACACTCGAAGCGGTCGTGTACTGCAGGGACAGCGCAGGCGGGACGGGAGGCAGGACAGCCACCACGGAGTAAACGATGGAGTCCTCGCCGATCGAGTTGCTGGCCGTGCAGGTGAAGTTGCCAGAGGACTGCTCGTTCACCTCTGGAAAGTAGATAGGTATTTTAAAATAAACCTTCTAACTCTTTCGAATTCTATCAGTCAGAAATCAATAAATGGATATTTTTTTGAATCTTGTAGAATTTAAGATATTGTAATAAGCCTTTGACTGCTTTAAAAAAATACAAAATAAAAACCAGAAAACCGCATTTTATACGGGTAATTTTATAAAAATATATTTGCGCTGTTATTATTTAAAAAACATGCACACTCGGGCCCGAGTGATCGGCACACAGCGCGCTGGTGGCCAAGCACTCGGGTCCGAATGCTTCATATAAAATGAAACGTCAAAAAATACATCGCCATTAACATTCAGACTCGACTGGGCGTCACTGCTGGAATGGTTTTCACGCATACGGGCCAGGGTGCTTCGCCATATCCGCTGTCTCGGGTCCGATTGCCGGTCGGGTCAATATAGTTATCATAATTTCTATAATGTCTCAGGTCCGGTTGTTATGGTACCACTGCCGTTATTATTTTCGAGAACAAAACGCATGCTTAGTTTAGAGCGATGTAAGATTTGTGTCCAATATTATTAACCCAATGAATTGGTGGGTTTGCCTGAAATGGTTGGCAAAAATTGATATCGTCTAAAAAGTACTATTGAACGCCACTTTTCTAGATGGCGGCGCAAGCGGCTGAACACGAGGTGACAAAGTTGAAATACAAAAATAAAACACATCAAAATATATACGATAGTCCATTTTTAAAACTCCCGGAAACCATTCCGGTAGCCTGAGGGGGAAACTTCTAAATGACTGTATTATATGAGTGAGGTCCTCTTGGGTATAGGCGTCATAGACACACACACTCACACACACACACTGCGGCATGCACTAATTGGCTGGCATGGATACTTTTATTCATTGTTGTACTATAAATATCATTTTCCCTCTCATTTTTGCTTTTTTGTGTTTGGTTTTCTTTTTTCGTTAATTATGTATAATCTAGTGTATGTGTGTGTTTGTGATGTCCTTCCAATAAATACTTTTTCTTTCTTTCTATATGCAAAGTAAAACGGCCGTACCCCGTATATGCAGGTGTCCGCTGTGCGTGACCTGGTAATACGCGTGGTGCGTGACGGGCGCGCGCGCATGCGCCCAGCGCGAGCGCGGCGGCGGCGCGCCCACGCACGTGCAGAGGAGCACCGCCGATCGCCCCGCGCCGACGCTCACGCGCCGCCCGAACGACGCGATCCGCGCGGGAACTGGAACACGTGGCGACCAAAATTATACAGATTGTTGTTTTGGTCAGTGACATCCAACTGAGGGATGATAATATGAGTTATGCTTATTCTAAAAAAAATGTTTTCATAAAATTCTGAGCAAGTTTTATACAAGAAAACGTCTTCACAACATTCAAAAAAATTACAAAATGAATGGGAAAACTCGCACCTTAGCGCGTAGCTAGCGCTTATCTACAAAATACTTTCTTTCTTGCCACTTTCTTTTAAGCATATGTATCGTTTAATCTAGCGGAATGGTAGGTAGGTACGCCGTGCGCAGTGCCCGCGCTCGCTATGACCATGATGATGACTCACGAGGATACTCAAGCAATGTTGTTGTTGCAGCTCCCATCAATACATTACTTAATATTCTTTTATTATAATCTTTATGTAGTATATGCATAAACTTATTTTACTTTTATATTAATTTAAGTAGTTTATAAACGCACTGTTGGCGTCAACTTCTGTGTGCTTCACTCAGTAGGGGCCCACTGAAAACCAGCGTCAGGTTCTCCAGGAGACCTGGCTTATGCTGAGTGAGGTCCTCTTGGGTATAGGCGTCATAGACACACACACGCACACACACACACACACACATACACACACACACACACACACACACACACACACACACACACACACACACACACACACACACACACACACACACACACACTGCAGCATGCACTGATTGGCTGGCATGGATACTTTTATGCATCGTAGTACATATACATCGTATATTATTTTTCCTCTCATTTTTGCTTTTTTGTCTTTAGTTTTCTTTTTTTGTTAGTTATGTATAATCTTGTGTATGTGTGTGTTTGTGATGTCCTTCCAATAAATACTTTTTCTTTCTTTCTTTCTTTCTTTCAAATACTACGTCGTAGCTAGTAAGCTACGAAGAGGCTGCCTGGTGTTGGTTGTTTTGACTCGATTGCTGTACCGCATAAAAATTTTTTTTGGGATTTTTCCATTTAAAAAAAAACATTTTTTTTTGGCATCAGTATCGTTTGTACAGCCACCCCTAAGTCGTTTGTCGTTAACCAAAACAACATCCTGTATAGTGTTATTGTCCGGTGAACGGCACGAAGCAAGCGCCTATCGTGCGATCGATAAATAACGAGGAACTCTTACGACGACCTCCGTAGTCGAATGGTTAGCACGCTGGCTCGAGATGGCGACGCTTGAAGCGTCGCCATCTCGAGAGGTTCCGGGTTCGATTCCCGGTCGGGTCAATGTAGAAAACGATCTTTTCTATATTGTCCCGGGTCTGGGTGTTGTGGTACCACCGTTATTTCCGATCTCCATAACACAAGTGCTTTAGCTACTTAGCTTGGGATCGGAGCAATGTATGTGATGTTGTCAAATATTTATTTATTTATTACTTATTTACTTTTGTGTGAAAAGTGCAATAAGGCAGAATGTCCGGTCTCTTATCTGCGATTAAATCCCTGGAAAATCCTCTTTTCAAGAGAAAACTAAAAGAATGGTTACTTCTAAAATGTTTTTATACACTGGACGAATATTTACGTTATTCATAAATTATTGTAATAATTAATAATATTTTATTAATTCTTTGTAAATTTTCTGTTCGATACATTTATTCTTTCTGACTAAAATTATGTCATTATTTTATTAATTTAGACTGCATATTTATTATTGTTGTATGCCCGAAATGGGTAAACTGTTGAAACATTATTTTATTTTTAACAACTATTTTACGCAGTTTTGAGAAAATAAATGATTATCTTATCTTATCGGTGAAGCAGTCTTTCTAGAAGGCACGGAGGAGAAAGACCGGTCGGCGTCTCCCGCGATTCGGGTCGTATGCCAAGACGGCAGGGAGACTCATGGGCGAAGGTGGGATTGTCCGGTTAACGGTACAGTCAGTTTTACTTTCATCATCATTATCAGCCACTGCTGAAAATAGGCCTCCCCCACCACCGCTTTCCACAGCAACTGATTACTACCGATCAGCATTAAGTTTGATCCAGCGATCTTTATAAGGTCGTCTATCTATCTTGTCGGTGGACATCCTACGCTGTGTCATTAATCGAATTTCCGCCCCAACGGCCATAAGTTATTCGCGTATTACCTTATTTCTTCTACGTATCTCCTCATTTCTGATTCGATCCCGTAGAGAAACAACTAGCTTAGCCACTCCATCGCTCGTATTTTTCTTTGTTTGTCCAATATTGTAAACAATCTCAACATTCCTTTTTAAAATAATTCATTTTAAACAAAATAAAGACAACACTCATAACAATATGTAATTCATTGTTAAACACCGTGATTTTGTTTAAGAAATTTAATTTAATTAATCACTGATATTAAAGTTAATTAATCACTGATATTGTATTTAAATATATAAAGAGATCAATTAAGTTATTCGACTAGATAGGAAAACAGACTGAAGGCTGCATTATGGAAGCAGACAAGTAAATATGTTATGTGAGCTTTTTCACCGTCTCACTCATAACATCTTACGGAAACTACGTTGCCTGACACAACAAAAAAAATAAGCTTATAATGAGCCATTTCCAGCTATAAATAAATATTTATTTTAAAGTAGGATAAAAACAAAACTCAAATACTACAAAGATAATTCATTATTTAGCACTAAGATCTTTTACAGGACGGCGTCTAAATGTTAAATAGTATACATTTGTTGTTAGATCTATAATTTGTAAAATCGTTTATTTGTTAGTTTTGTTTAAAACTTATTGTGAATATTTGTATGTTAATAAATAAAGTAACAGCCGGGGGTATAGGAAACACATTTAGTAGGCACACACCCTCGTATAGGCTAGCGTGGACTAGAAGAATCATAGAGAAATAGGACGCGGCTCTCTTTACGGTATTGCCTTTTTAAATCAAAATATAAGCCCGCTCTATTTCCCTCTCTTTCTAATCATGAGATGGCACGCGGCTTTCCATACGGTAACGCCTTTTGACCGCGAATATCACGCGCGTGCAATCTCACCTCTCGCTCCCACTGACTTCCTGCTCACACATTTGGACACAAAATTGTATATAAAACGAGCAGGAACACGTAGAAACGAGGAGTAGGACGTTGGCTGTTGTTGCGCACACACCTCCCTTCATAGGACGCTGGTTGTGCCACACCCTCCCTGCTACTAGTGCCCGCGTACGCGAGTGACACGCCCCCAACACATACTTTTGACAATTATTCCGCGACTAGACGCTTTGTGCCTGTTTTGTTTTAAGTTTGTGTTTTAGTGTACGTTTATTTTAGTGTTGAAAATAATTCGTGCGACCAGTAGGTTAGCCTTTTCCATAAGTACCCTCGGTAACTTTTATTGTGCACGTACCTTATTTTAGTTTAATATTTTTCTTAGTACTATTTTGTGTTCGAATTGTGTTATTTTGTGAAAAATGAGCAATCGAGACCGTGTCCCACCGGACCCAGGACGCTCGTGGCCCCGTAGGACCACAGCGCCCATCACCACCAACCCACCCGCTAGATCGGCGATCCCGATTCTAGCTGCGCCACCAAGACCGCCCAGATCGAGCACCGAGATGCGCCCGACTGCCCCGTCCCCGTTCAGGCCGATTCAGCGCCCGGACCCAACATCAGAGATTGCTGAGCAATCATCCGTGTTGGTCCAACGTAAGGCGCACCCGCGCGACCCACGCAGACGGCCCCTCCCAGAGGACAGCTTTAGCTCGACCCAGGAGGAGAAGCGCCTCTGCCAGGAGGTCCAACCTACCGTCGAGTCGTCCTCCTCGGAGTCGGACGACGAGTCCGACGAAGTGGACGACCACCCGCACCCGTCCACATCGGCCTCGCAGCCCTCGGCATCGTCCGCTATGGCGTCCTCATCGACGTCGTATGCGACGATGGCCTCCCAGCCGCCGTCCGCCCGTGCACTGCGGGAATGGAGGAGCCCGCCTGCCTCCCCTCGCCGCACGCCGACGCCGCCGGCTACCACCGGGACCGACGCCCAGCCGGCCACACCACCCGCGCAGACTAAGGTAAGGGGCTATCCCCCTATCGTAGTAGAGTGCTTACCAAATTGGTGCGTTCATTTTGAACGCATCAAGCGGGCCTTGGGCCATCCGCCCAATGCACGGCCTTTTGGGAAAGGGGTTCGATTCCTCCCCAAGAGCCCCGAAGAATTCCACGCCGTTCAGGCTTACCTATCGGAGGCGGAGAAAGCAGACCCGTCTGTGGCGTGGTATTGCTACTCCCCGCCCGAAGAGCGCTCGTCTAAAGTGGCTATTAGAGGGCTACCGGCCGACACCCCGCACGACCTAATCCGCGAAGCCCTTGAGGAGCGCGGTTTCTACGCCTCCCATATAAGAGGGATTAGAGGCAAGAGGGGCAACCCGGCCTGCCTTTTCCATGTTGAGTTGGAGCACCTGCCTAACCAGGAGCTCACTCGCCTCTATGCAGTCGACGAGTTGTTGAATATGCCCGGCGTCATCATTGAGGCATGGCGCCCCCGCAAGTGCCCCGCTCAGTGCCATCGGTGCCAGGCGTTCGGCCACTCGTCGGTGAATTGCCACCGACCTATTAAGTGCGTCCGTTGCGCCGGCAACCATCCCGCCGCCGACTGTCCACGCCCGAGGACGGACCCACCTACCAGCGCCAACTGCGCACAGGCCCATGCTGCCAACGACCGTCGCTGCAAGGCGTACTTGCGCGAGGCAAGGCGGACGGGGACGACTGTCCCCCCCCGCTCCCAAGCGCACCCGCGCGCCTGCCTGCCCGCCCCAACACCGACGGCCAGAGGCGCGCCCCGGCGCCTTTAGCACAGGCCGCCACGGCGCCCGTGACCGTCCAGACGGGGACTACCTTGGCCCCCCCGGCCAACCCCGCCACCGCTAGGGGCGCCCCCGCCCCCGCCGTATCCCGGCGCAGGCGCCGCCGACGCCGCCGCCGCACCGAGGCCAATACCGGCCCACCTGCGGCTGCGTCCACCCCGACGCAAGCCGCCAGACCACCTACCCCCCCCCAAGCACCCCAGGATTTTGCCTGCGGGGGGACCAACACCGCAGTCCACGCCATCCCCCCACAGGCAGTGGCAACACACCTCCCCCCTCCTCAGAGGACCACAGGGGCAGCCCAGCCTCCCCGCCCTGCTTCTCGGCCCACTCAGAGGCCGAAGTCGGCCCAACGAGGCCCACCCCCTGTCAGCCGGCCGGCCTTCCATCCTCCCCCTCGTCCCCAATCGCCCTCTCAGGCCCCGTGCGGGCTCGCAAGTCGAGTGCCACCGGCCCCGATCTTCTTTTCGAGGCCCCAACCTCAAATAGAGGCACCCCAACCCCGCCCCCACCCCCACCCCCACCAACAACAGACAGGGGCAACCCCAACTCTCCCCCTGCAAGCAGTAATACAGCTGCTGCACACCCTGCTGATACAGATCGGCCAGGGGATGGACCCATGCGCAGCCATCATCAACGGGCTGGCCCAGCTCGTGATGAACCACTGCGCATGATTTATTGGAACCCCGGAGGTATCAGCGGCAAGCAGCAGCAACTCCGGCAGCTCGCCCAGTCGCAGGACGCCCACATCGTCCTCCTGGGCGAGACTCACCTACGGCCGTCCACTCGCTTCTCCCTGCCCAACTATACCATCTACCGCAGGGATGAAGTGAGTCCACAGGGTGCGTCCTACAGGGGCACAGCAGTAGCGGTAAGACGTGACGTGATCCACGAAGAGTTGCCGTGGGCGGAGCTTAAGACCCTGAGCGCCCTGGGAGTCAGGGTCAACACCACAGCTCACGAGCTCCGCATATACGCCGCCTACCGCCCACCGACCGCCGCGTTCCATCCGTCGGACCTCAACGGAGTATTCGTCGAGGATCACCCTACAATCGTAGCAGGCGACTTCAACTGTAAGCACGTACAGTGGGGCTCTCGCCTCACACGACCCGATGGCCGTCGTCTGCTCAACGCCACCACCTCCAGAGGCATTGAGGTGGTGGGCACGGATGCCCCGACCCACATCCCCAGTGAGGCAGACCACCAGGCGGACGTTTTAGATGTGGTCCTACACAAGGGCCTGCGCGTCCCCCTGGCCACCGAGGTGCTGTATGAGGGAGACACCCAGCACCTCCCCCTACTGATTACAGTGCCCACCTCTCTAGCGGCGGTGAGAGTGCGTCCGCCCAGGTCCCGCGTAGACTGGCCGGCCTACAAGGCGGCCCTCAGGGACCTGACAATGGAGGGCCCAATCTCAACTCCAGAAGAGATTGACGCCGCGGTGGCCCTCCTGACCCAGCGGATGAGGGAGGCGAAGGAGGCACACACCCAGAAGGTAGCGCCTCCCTCCCAGAAACGCCCCCAACTCCCGCTCTTCTTGAGGGCACAACTTCAAAAGAAGAAAGCCCTCAAGAAGCTGTGGTGCAACACTCGATGCCCACGGGTCAAGACTGAACTAAATGCCATGACGGCCAAGGTCACCGAGGCGGTGAGAATGTGGCAAGTTGGCGAGTGGGAGGAACTCGTCGACAGGGCAGGAGAAGACCTGCCCTCACTGCACCGCCTCAACAAAGCCCACACTGGGGAGAAGTCCTCCACGCACCCCCTCCTGGACGCGGACGGTCAGAGGAGATTCGCGGCTGAGGACAGAGCCCGAATCCTTGCCGATCACCTGACCGTCCAATTCAGGCCTCACCCGCCAGCCCCCAGAGCCCTCCACAGCACCACGCTGATGTGGTCCAGAGAGTGGAGGAGTTCCTGGCCACCACCCCACCTCCACTCCCGGGCGACACCTTCATCTCCCCATCGGAGGTGAAGAAGATAGCCGCCCGCCTAAATAGAAAGAAGGCGCCGGGCCCTGACGGCCTGCCACCCGCGGCCCTGGCGGAGCTGCCCAGGAGGGGGATAGCGGCGTTGACCCGCATCCTCAACGCCGCCCTCAGGACGAACCACTTCCTCTCGCCATGGAAGAAAGGGCGGGTGGTGATGATCCCCAAGCCGGGGAAAGACCGCCGCCGCCCAGAGAGCTACAGGCCCATCACCCTGCTGGATCACGCCGCCAAGCTGTTCGAGCGAGCCCTGCTGCGCCGACTGCGTCCCCACCTCGTCCCGAGGGACGAGCAGTTCGGCTTCCGCAGCGGGCACTCCACCACGCTCCAGCTGGCCAGGGTGATCCACCACCTAGCGGAGGGCCTAAACAAGAAGCAGGCCTCGGTGGCGGTCTTCTTAGACGTGGAGAAGGCTTTTGACCGGGTTTGGCACCCCGGTCTCATCTCCAAGCTCGCCACGACCACCCTGCCCCCCGCCCTCGTCCACCTGATAGCGTCCTTCCTTAAAGGACGCTCCTTCCAAGTAGCCGTGGAGGACGCCACGTCCGCAGAGGGCCCCATAGAAGCTGGGGTCCCCCAAGGCAGCTGCCTATCTCCTATTTTATACGCTGCCTACACAAATGACGTTCCCACCATTAACAACCATCTCCGTGAGTGGGAACCCAAGGTCGAGCTGGCGCTGTTCGCGGACGACAGCGCATTTTACACCACCGCCCCATGGGTCCTGGCGGCGGTGAAAAGGATGCAGAAGCAGCTCGACCTACTGCCGGACTGGCTGGAGAGATGGCGGATAGCGGTCAACGTGGGCAAAACCGCCGCCATCTACACGGGCCCCTCAAGACGTAAGATGCCCGAGCTGGTCCTCAACGGACAGAAGATAAAGTGGCAGCGCAGTACAAAGTACTTAGGCTGCCACTTAGACCAGCGCCTCACCCTAAAGGACCAGGTGAAGCACCTGGTCAACTCCAGCCGCGGGGCGCGCGCAAGACTGCGCCCCGTCCTCCAGTCCCGCCTGCCCACCAGAACAAAGGTGGGCATATACAAAACGTACGTGCGCTCCAGGCTGACATACGCGGCCCCAGCCTGGTACGCGATGATAAGCGCAGCCCACCGTACGCAGCTCCAATCCCAGCAGAACATAGCGCTCCGAATAATAACGGGGGCCGGGCGCTATGTTCGCAATGCCACTATACACAGGGACCTCAAGATGGAGGCCCTGGAGGGATTCGTGGTCCGCACATCCAAGCGGATGTACGAAGCCGCGGACCACGGGCCGCACCCCGGGCTACAAAATATAGCCCCCATGCCCACGGTACAAGAGTCGAGCAAGAGGCCAACCCCACGACAGGTCTGCTCCTTAAATCCGCCCTCCCACCTACCCGAGTCCCAATCACAACCCCCCCCGCCCCCTATCTCTCGTCCCCTCCTTAGCCAGAGTCAGCCGCAGTTAGCTTGCCCTGCTCATCGGGCCTCCCCGAACGGGGTCTCACCTGATGGGCAGCCCGCAGCGACTGTGCAGCTGGCTCTGGCAGAAGATGAAGATACAGACCTGTCGTCGCAAGACGGCCGCTTAGCGGCTCCCAATAGGCCAGTAGGCCCATGAGATGAAGCCCGGGGAAGGAGCTGAGGCTCGAACCCGAGCCGCCCAGAAGGGGCGAGGAAACCCGACGTAGAAAATGAGTTCGAGTTAGAGTTCGACGAGTCCACGAGCCCCACCAGCCGCAGCTAGAAGAACCATCTCTCCTAAGGAACAGGAAGAGCCCTAGAACACAGAAGAAAGAACACTCAAGAAAGAACATTCTAGGAAGAACACATTGGAGTTCGATCCAGCAGCGGCTAGAAGAAACATCTCTCCTGAGCAACATAGGAAGAGCACACAAGAAAGAATATTCAAGAAAGAACATTGAAGAAAACACTTGGAACAATTAACGGCCACCTCACCGCACACAATACAGTCCACATTAGAACATTGCGTTGGCTGTTACTCTGAAACCTGACATAGGAGTTTCTCATTTACGCGTCCAACATCAAGACACAAACGGGCGACCGACCGTCTGACTTCGCACCAAATCCAGCTCCGTGCCGTGTTATCCGGCACAGATCTCTTATAATGAAATAGTAAATAAATATTGACTAATATTATTTTAAAGTTTATAAAAAAAATGTTTACATTATTTGACCAGCAAAGAAAAACGGACTTTATCTAAATGGCAATATAGTACTCACTCCTGGAGCTAGGCCCCTGCCCCACTACGAGCGTGGACTCTCCCTCCCCCGACCCCGTGGTAGCGGACACCCAGAACTCGTATAGTTGATTCTCCATTAGGTTCCGAACCTTGAACATCAGCTCCATGTCTGGCTTCTTGTCCGCTGATACTGTGAAGCTGGAGTGCTTTCCTAACCTAAAAATAAGGTAAGAAAAGTTTTAGCTATATTACAAAGTTTACTTAATACGACAATCGATTAGAATTCCGCGCAAAACCGTATTTACCATGAATTATAATTACAGCATAGGTAAAATGAATACCTGCTTTCCAAAAAAAGGCAATTGCTATACCATTTCACAATTTTTATCTGATGAATGTGATTTCAGATAGTTACTTAGATAATTTGCGTAGGTGGGCTTGCTTATGTCAGGAATAAGTTAGTTCTGGATTAAATCTTCATTATCTCTCCCTCTCACACACACCACATACACATCACACACGCACACACAAACTCATCTACCAAACCTTGATGAACGATTATCTTGGCACAGCCACTTAGAACTAATTTCTGGCAGAATCAGAAAGCTAGTTTGGATTTTCAAAGCCCTTAGGTATTCTGCTAGCGTGGAACTTCTTAAAAAAGTATATATTGCCTTAGCTCAATCAATTATAACTTATTGTATTCCAATATGGGGGGGTGCGTCAAAAACAAAATTTTTAGAGGCAGAACGTGCTCAAAGAATTCTCCTGAAAGTCATGTTTTTTAAAAAACTTAGATTCCCAACAAATTTTCTTTACTCCTTGGCGAATGTACTGACTGTTCGGCAACTATATATTTTACACACTATTTTAGAGAAACACAAATCATTACCTCTTGATACTGCAATTCTAGCCAAAAGACGGTACTATAATGTAGCTAAAATAAATAAATACAAAACAGATTTTGCTAGACACCAATATACAATTCGTTCATCTTATTTATATAACCTTGCTAATTATAATCTAAATATATACACTGAGACAAGATCGCAATGCAAAAAAAGTCTGATGCAATGGATCAAAACCTTAAACTATGAGGAGATAGAAGACGTTGTCTCGCCTAAAAATTTACAATAGTAATTTGTACCTTAGTTGTTTGTACCACCGACTCGAATAAATAGAAACATGCATTCACCTGCACGCACACACGCACGCACGCACACACGCGCACACACACACACACACACACACACACACACACACACACACACACACACACACACACACACTGCTCGTAATTAATTAATATATAAATGTAATCAAGATAGATTAGCTAGATAAGATATTAAGATAAAATAGTATATTACTAATATAAGATTAAATTGAACATCTATATGACCGTGCTATGGGAGAGCGGCCTTTCCTGGCACAAGTGTTTTCACACTTAAAAGGAACAGGTCAACCTCAGTTATTGTTACCTATTTCATGTTCCTAATAAATATTTTCATTTTCATTTTCATTTTCAAACCATTCTTAAACGGTGTACTTACCCTATATTTTCCATCATCACTTTTTATTGTTCAATTTTTTTGTTTACCATAGACCTACTATGCAAGCCTTGCAAAAACATTGACAAAAAATTTAAATTCAAGTGTTGAAAATACCACCGAGAGAAGAGGGTACACTTCTGATACAAGTTTTTATATAAACTTAAAAGAAGTCGTACTAACCCAAATAATGTAATAACTTGGAAGTTGATAGATTATTTATCATTATCATATCTCTCTGTCAACTTGATATAAACTGACAGAGACAGAATGATGATTTAATCCTTAGTCATCATTAGCGCTAGCCAGCCTAGGGCCCCCTTGCGCATCATCATCATCATACGAAAGTGGGCCGTAAACCAGCTTGCGCGTGTCATGATTAGCTAAGTACTAGATTAAAATAAATCATGTCTCTGTCTCTCACAACATCTAAAAGACAGACTGAGACGGAACGATGATTTAAGCCAGGGCTAAAGTAATCTTGAATAGCGCAAGCGGGCCTCAACAAATTGTATTTGAGGTTTAAAGGTGCCAGCATTGCCAGACGAATTTGATGTTATGTGACTGATGCAAAAAGTTTGTTAAGGGGCTACCCGGATTTTTCGCGCGCACACTAGCGCCACTTTAGTAGAAAAGTCATAACTCGTTAAATAAAAGACCAATTAAGAATCTGGTAAACAGGATTGTGTACAGGTTCTATAGTTTATTTAGTATGTTTAAATTGTTTCTTAAGTAGTTATCTGCAGTGACAGTTAGAAAAATTGCCAAAAGTGGCCATATTTAGCAGGTTTTCTAACTCTAACTACAGTAAACTACTTTAGAAACAATTTAAACGTACTAAATAAACTATAGAACCCGTACTAAAATCATGTTTACCAGATTTTTCATTGGTCTACTAAAGTGGCGCTAGTGTGCGCGTTAAAAATCCTGGTAGCGCCTTAAGAGTTCTTCTCTTGTTAGGCTTACCTTCCTGCCTCTCTGTAATACACTGTGTAATGTGAAATGATGCCATTGGGGTTGAGAGGAGGCAGCCAGCTGACCAACACCGTATCACTGGAGAACGCTAAAGCCTTTATCTTCTCCGGAGCTGATGGTACTGAAAAAGAGAATAAATACTTCTTCAAATCAATTGAAACAGTAAACTTATACGCATGGGTCTGAAACAAGACACAAAGATCCCAAATGGTTGACTGTAGAATAAATACCTTGAGGCATTAACTCTCCAAATTTTTCAACTCACAGTGCATTAAAGTTTAAATAAATAAATAAGCAATAAAGAGCAACGGTGGTCCTGCAACAGCTTTTTACACTCAGGTGGTAGGTACTGTAGAGGTTTGGAGCTACGCGTAAAACCTTTAAGTCTCGTTCGTTCGACTCTTCGTATTTTAAATGTAGAAAAATGTTCTTTACGAGTAATTTTTGATATACGATTGTCATATTCCTTCGATTGTCAGTCAGACCTTCGTGTGTCAAAAGTATTTTTATATTTATAAAGATGAAATAAGAAACCAAAAACTTGCGCACGGGCGGGACTTGAACCAGCAACCTTTTGGCAAACCGGGCCAAACGCTCTTACCAATTGAGCTACCGTGCTGTTAGTCTGACCCTGCGAAATTTGTGGTTTCTTATGAAAACGTCAATTGCGTAACGCTTAGCGCCATCTAGCCGTCTGTTTATGAAACAGATGGCCCAAGCAGTTATTCTTTACAGAATAAATTCAACTTGGAAATTGATGTCGCTTCGCTATCTAATTCTTTAGAATGTTTTTAACACTCACAGTGTCATATTTTATATTTATAAAGATGAAATAAGAAACCAAAAACTTGCGCACGGGCGGGACTTGAACCAGCAACCTTTTGGCAAACCGGGCCAAAAGGTTGCTGGTTCAAGTCCCGCCCGTGCGCAAGTTTTTGGTTTCGCACAATCGTCACGCAATTGACGTTTTCATAAGAAACCACAAATTTCGCAGGGTCAGACTAACAGCACGGTAGCTCAATTGGTAAGAGCGTTTGGCCCGGTTTGCCAAAAGGTTGCTGGTTCAAGTCCCGCCCGTGCGCAAGTTTTTGGTTTCTTATTTCATCTTTATAAATATAAAATATGACACTGTGAGTTTTAAAAACATTCTAAAGAAGTATTTTTATAATCAATAATCTTTGTCGCGAATTTCAAATAAGTGCTGCTTGATAATCAAATAAAATAGAAGATTGACTATTTAAAAGTTAAGTGTTTTATTGTGAATCGTAAACGTTGATGACATATTAATATAGAAAACATATCACAGATCGTAACACATAAATTCACATTTATATCTCCAAGATCCCAGCGACGCTACGCTTTCTCACAGTACCTACTATGAGAGTTCATGCATTTTGTTAAAGCTTTTATTGTTTGGTATGGTGCTGAATAGACGCATGACTTTTAAATACTTAGCTTGATTTAACTTGTTTTGCACAATTTTTCAAGGTCCACAGTTGCTATATTTTTATGACAAATACCGTCTTCCTCAGTCATGCAGTAGACCGGCGGGCTCCGCTTCCCGTCCCCCGCGTTGGTGAAGGCCAGCACTTGCACGGAGTAGTTGGTGTACTTCCGCAGGGTGTGCAGGTACGTGTCTGTTGTCGTCACGCGCTTTATCTCGCCAACGTCTGCTGTGATCACGAAAAGAAGATTAGTTTAGGATTTTTAAAAGGTTAGACTGCAGAGTGATTTACGTAGCCGGAGATCATTAAACTGGTAAGTAGATATTGGATCATTACACTGGTACAAAAAAAAAGGTAAATAAGATTAACTATTCAAACTGCATTGGCCGATGCGGACGCATCTTTTTTCTTGTGTCCGTGCCGTGTATTGCATCGTTGTTAACAGTTTCATAACAATTTCAAAATGCGTTCGCGAGTATAGACTCCGATCGGTAAAGATTTCGGTCACCATAGTGTGGTAATGGTTGATTTGGACCTCAAATGTTAACAATAGAATGAATGCTGCTAGGTATGAACTGAGTTAAAAAGTTGTGACAAAACAAGCGTTGATTTACGCACATAAGTAAGCAACGACATCCACACATCGGTGTGGATGTCGTTAGCGAGGCTTATTTCGTGAATTGGTATCATTTGGACCATATCAGGAGCTCTATTTTTAAATCACTAGCATCAATATTCATATATTTTTATATATTCCATGCGGAATCCAATTTTATCGTTACCAAAAATCACGTGAAACATTCAAATGATTATGATTATTATGATTATGACATGTGTACTTGCAAAATCGAGTTGTCTTCCTTTACACCACTCTTGAGTAAATTTTATCCGGTTTTCATTCAAAATCCAAACATTAATCAAATTAAAATGATTAAAAAATAGGGCCCCAGCATATATTTAATGAATGCGGTCTTTGCTAGCTGATGACACATGGCAAAAGTCCCCGTGAACTCACCATGATCAGCAGTGAGCGGTGAATAGATGACCTTGTACCCTTGAATCAGTCCGCCGTGCTGGCCTGCTGGTGGTGGGTTCCACGTCACTTTCATGCTCGATGAGGACAACGGAGAGCACGTCACTCGCATTGGATGAGATTCTGGAACTGGAGATAAAGAAATGTTAACAATTCGTTACCAGACAGAATTTTGACGGCGGTGGCCAGCCACAAGGACTAACCGACTGCGCGGGACATATTATAGTGCACAATTAGTGTGTGCGCAAACACGGATGCACTCTCTATTCCTTTCACACTCATACCCCAATCGGACAGTAATATGACACGACCGGAGAGAGATCAAGCACAGGACCAATGCCTCTACGTGCTTTTCACATGCTTCAAGCACACAGTGAAACACCGTCAACTACCAAGCTTCGGGCCACCATGAGAATTTCTGACTGAATAGAAAACAACATATTGTTAAACAGAAATCGAGAGACGTTAAAATAACACGGGTTAGACATGCTCCAATATTCTTGGAGCATGTCTCACAACACGGGAAACGGTTGTTTAGTTGGCTTTAATTTAATACTATACGACAATATAACGGTAGGTGATAAGCAAATAGTAGCTCAAAGTAAATCTAGTTCAATCAGTTAGCTTGTAATGCGTCCATTTTCAAGTTCAAATTTTTACCAAAAAAAGTAGTCACGTTATTTGCATTTTAACGATTCAAAGTATTATTAGTTAGTATTATCAGCGATTCAGACTAAGTGAACTTAGGCAGAGCTGATAGGATAAGCTTGTGCTGCTGCCAGCAGTTTACTATCAAGCGTTCTAGAGGGAAAATCCATTAAAAAAAAGGTACAAAAAGATAAAACAACCTCCTTCAAGCGTGGTAGCGGTGACTGGCGCAGACGCAGGCCCGGCGGCCACGCCGTTGAACGCGCGCACGCGCACCTCGTATCGGGTGAACTTGCGCAGAGCTGATAGGCTGAGTTCAGTTGCCGACCAACCGTTTACTGTCAGCGTCCTGGAAAAGTTAAATAAAAACTTATTATTATTATTCTCTTTTCTTGTGTCTTTACTTGTGTAATGAAGAATATTTATTATTATTATTATATATAAAAATAAATACATTTATAACCAAATGGTTAATTTCAGGGACCTAATGTAAGTAAACCAATATTTAAAAAAATACAAAGTAGCAAATTGACTGTAAAAATGATTAATATACAATTTATTAGTTTTTCGTCAGCTATATTTGGCTGAAACCAAGACTATTGAAACTTTTGTGATCCAAAAACAGAGCCACAACGTTGTGGGGAATTCACATGATGCTGTGTACTTTACCTGGTGGTATTAGAGAGTGGCATACCCCCGATCTGTGTATAGGCACCAGAGTATCGGCTGCCATAACGCATGCAATTCATTGACGCCTCCCTGCTACCTCTATCTCCAATGTAAGTACTTATGATAGCCTAGATTGCTCACCTGGTAGTGTTAGGCAGAGGCATGCCGCCTGGTCCAATCTCTGTGCAAGCTACAGAATACCCAAGCAGCTCGCCGTGCCACGCGTCGCGCGCCGGTGGACGCCACGACACGTGCAGCTCTCCCGCCCCGCCTGCTACCACTTGCACCGATGTTGGTGCTTCTGATGGCGCTGAAATCGTTAAAAAAGGCGTTTATTAACGTGACACAGATCTATCAGTCGCAAATTGAAATTATAATACATTATTTTAAACATATTATATTGTTATTAAGTCACACAATGTTCGTAAAATATAATAGAGTGAAATCCTCACGCAACAACTTTTATTTTATATAGTTTTAGTGTTAAGTCGACAGTTAAGTATATACGTATTCATATTGACCTGCCATTTTTTAGCGTTTATAAATGTATCCGCTGCTATAATATCAGCTAAAGGACAGCCACTGCTGAACATACGTTTCCCCCAAGGTTTTTCACGAGCAAGACGTTGTATAAAAATAAGTTTTTTCTAGACCTTGTTATAAAACTCCTTTCTAATGCTCGAGCTAGAGTGGAACTCGCTGCCTGCTGAAGTTTTCCCACAGAAATATTCCCTAAGCCTCTTTAAGACAAGAATAGATTGCTACTAGGCAGGTATGCACCAACCTAGACCTCATCTACACCTGACATCAGGTGCGTTGTGAGGTCAAACATCTGCTCAGCTTCAAATAAAGAAGAAAGTAATTTTAAATGCTCACCTTCCTCTTGAGTCTTGACCACCACGGGTTCAGTATAAGCGCTGCGGTCGATCTGGTTGACGGCAGCCACGCGGATCATGTACGCTGTGTGGGGCCGCAAGCCGCTGAGGAACGCCTCGTAGTGGATGTCGCCTTTCTTTGTCAGCCTAGAAAGAAATCAAGGGGTCAAAAAACGGATGAATGTTCAATAAATTCAAAATTATACTTTACTTAAAGTATAGTTAAGTTAGCGTGTAACATCCCACTGCTGGATAAAAGCCTTACCTCAACTATAAGGTAGTTTGAGCAATACTCCACAACGCGGGCTCAGTGCAGGTTGGTAGAGGGGTGTTTGCAAAGCCGAAAGCGACCAACCGTGCTGTCAGATGTTAACTAGCCGTCCATAACAACTAGACTTAACGACTAATATCAACCGATATTAGCCGGGACCAACGGCTTAACGTGCCTTCCTAAGCACGGAGATGCTCGTGATATACGTCACTTATGTGGTCGGAATGGTCACCCATCCAAACACGACCGCGCCGTTGGTTGCTTTACTTTGGTATCACTACCAAAGCGCTGCTACCACTGCGCTACGAGCACTTTACTTATATAGTTTTTTTTTACTAGCATTAGGGTAAATCTCTTTTGGAACAAACAAATTTGTCTTTTGTAGGTCGAAATAAATGAAATGAATTGATTTGTATAATTTGCATATTTGACACATCCTTAGCTTTTTCAACATAGTCTTGAATATATTATAATATCGATCCTATCAGGCATCGTTTCTTTTGGTAAAGCACAAGAAAATATATCTAAAATATTGTAACACTCTTGCCCAGTACTTAATATAATATGCATTATTTACAATGGGGTCCATGCCAATGTCCCCTGAAAGAGGGAAGGACGTTTAAATTTTGGAAGGACTCGGTAGGTCCTCAGTCCTAGTGCCAAGATGAAGTTATAAATGAAGAAAAGTTTTATTGGTATACATCTTGGACGAATAAATCACTGGACGCGCAATGACGTACAATTTTGCTTGTGCCCCCTTAGCCACGTAGCGGGTTTTTGGCCTCACTTACAGGTGACGTCTTGTCAGTACGGTGATAGAGCTCAGTGAGTAACATTGTCGGAAGAAATTGGTAAATGTGGCTTATTTTTGTGCAAAAATTATAGTGGCAAGACAAAAAATATTTCTTTTCATCCGTTCGTAACTTTTTATCCCAATAAAGCTGTTAATTTTTCTTGAAAATAGTGAAATGTGTTTTCCAAGAGAACAGTTACATTGCCATTTAAAAGAGTGGTGGTCAGTTACTACAAGATAACGTATACTTTATACGGTAGGATTGTCGTACGTTCATCATTCGTTCCTTTGTCAGTTTAGTTTTAATTGTGCTTGACATATGTCGATAAATCATATCTATAAACGTACTTTTATTAAAGTTTTCAATACAATATATACTTTTAAAATAAAATTATAAATCTGAAAAATGTTTTACTCGAGAGTAGATTAAGGTAATCTTAAATATACAACAGTTTGCTTTAAAATTTTAAACTTCATATTTTAGGACAATACATCCTTCTTATATTATTTCAGATTTCCTGTAGATCCATTATGGAAAATAAAGTGGGTAAAAGCCGTCCGAAGAGAGGCAAAATGGATCCCCACAAAACATCACCGAATGTGTGGTATCCATTTTACACCAAACGTGACTTAATGCCAACGCAAAAAATCTTCTGGTTAATTATCCGTTATGAGGATTTTAATGGTGCCAGGCTATGTGTATTTACGGGCTCAATATATCTTAGGAAGTTCTAACTAGAACACTAGAACACTAACTAGTGTTACTTGCCAGATCGTTCATATAAAACGACGTTTTATGTTTCAATTGTTCATTAGATGGTTTGTGCATTACATGCCCATAATGTAATTTACTGTTTTGGTGATAAAAAATAAATATCATTTTACAAATGATTCGTTCATTCATTCATTCCACACATATCGATAAAAAATATCGAAACTTTTATGCACTAAATGTCAATAATTGACACGACAAGTTCCCCCCGCCTCGCAGAAATTAGCTAATGATGTTTTCATACATTCACTCTTGCGTTTCGTATTCAGTGATTTATTAATCTAAGGTATACATAAATTGCCGCCAAAATACCCTCGAGCTGTGTGAGCGCTGAGAGAGTGGGCGCGAATGTCAAAATAAACACGTGACCGTAGTAGATATTTGTAAAGACGTGGTGCCTCTCACCACGCACATAACTCAGGCCTTAAGGTTTTTCCTACTTCACCGTAATATACTATTACCATGTTAGGAATGTGCCCGGCACGAAAAGCAGTACGATAGGCTTTACCATCTACCTTGCTCACTGAACGGATTGACAGCGTTCCGTCTCACCGTTGTATGGAGCGAGAGCGAAAGCAAGCGAGAACATATTTGCCGGTGCCGACACGCTCTGTGCATGGCACGCGACGGTGTTGGTCTGTAACGGAATGGTCTTGAGGCTAAGTTGTCATAGTTTTTAAAACAAATAAGATTATCTTGCCTGACACGTTCCTAGCACGATCATGGTAAGCTACAGTGTAGTGAACAAAAACCTTTATCTGCTTATTTTCTTTTTGGACGAGCAAAATGACATAGGCCCTCACGTGATATGGGCCTGCACGGCCGCGTGGACGGACACGTTGACGGTGACGGCGGAGTCCCACTGGTTGATCCTGATGGCGCCCTGCGCGGACAGCGGGCAGTACTGCACCGTGTACCCCACCAGCGGGGAGTTCCCGTCGAACCCCTGGCTCCAGGAGAGGCGGACTGCTCGGCTCAGTATCTCCGTCACGGATAGCGAGTGGGGCATGTCTGGTTTTTCTGTACAATCGCGAAATAAAGACTTATTTAAAAATAATGTATGTTTAGTCTTGGGTTTAATCATAACATCGTCCTTGGTTTGGTTAAGGTCTTGATTGAGTTTCTTACATTTAGGTTGAACAAAAGAAGCAGTGACGAGAAGTGAGAGACTGATTGGTGTTTACAAGGCAAGCGACAAATTATGTTGTCAGATCAAGCCGCCCATAACGTCTCTGACTAGGTTTAACGACTAATAATAACCGATATTAGCCGGCACCAAAGGCTTGAGGTGGCTTTTAAAGCACGGAGATGGTCGTGCGTGATACACCTACGTCACTTAAATGGTCGGAATGGTCACCCATATAAACACGACCGCGTAGTCGTCTTCACTAATAAGAAAACCCGAAAAACAATAAAAAAAAGGCCATTGCATATTATATAAATTGCACATCGAAGATTAATATCGAAGAAGAGGGTAACGAAGACAAGAATCGACTAAGTAAAATGATCAAGCATCGTGCAATATACAAGTTTGTCACTGCTGGTATTGTTGCAAAACTCTCCTGCGCTGCGCTATCGCGAGCTGCTTGCAACATTTAGGTTCCTTAACATTATTGGGGTTTGTACAAAAGCTTACCATCTTAAGTTAAGTTCTTGTAAGTTCATAAAAAACAAAGTACTCCCTTGCCGGAGGTAGCTTACCTTGGACGGAAAGGTAAATGTAATGGTCGCTGTGGCCGTACGCGTTGACGGCCTGGCACTTGTAGACGCCGGAGTCCTGCCGGTCGGCGCGGCTGATGTACAGCTGGGACCTTAAACCACTATCAGTCTTTGCTTCTGAGATACTTAGCCTGGAAATTGAAAAAAAGCTATTAGTTAAGTACCGTTAATTCCTCTATTGATTTGTTTTTCATAGGATAGGTTGAAGTAAGATATCGTTCACCATATAAGCTTGCTACGTTCTGATCTGATTCGCTGGTCATTCTTCCCACAATAGAGGGAAAAGCGCGACGCGAGTGCTCACTTCAGTTGATGGATTTTAATTTGAACAAATTATCATGCTGGTGTAAGTAATTTTGTCATCTCTGATAGATCAGCTAAGTACCAACTCTTTGCACTTGAATCAGTAAACCACAGTGCTAAGATCCTTATCAGCTAGGATAACATAAGTGGTCCATAGTTGGGCTCATATCGTCGCCAAGTTGCCTGCTTGTGTTATTTTATTTAGTGTGTTTTATTGCGAAGAATATGCGCATGCACTTCACGAGCTTGTTCTAGATTCCAAAAAGAAGTAGTAGCTACTCACCTATAAGAATTTAGATCTAGATGGTTCATATTGTGGGCCCACGTGACCCGGATGGGGTTGTCGCCGCGCACGTCGCACGCGAGCGTCGCCGGCGCATCCCGCCGCGCTGTCATGTTGTGGGACGTCAGCTCGAAACGAGCTGGCTCTGAAAAAATATGCAGTTGCAATTAGCGATGGCATAGGTACAGACGTTTGGTAATTGGCTTAAGATTAAGACACTAATGCATGACCCTTTTAATTGAAATAATGTGATAAAATGGTATCTGTTTGAGTGACTGAAGTTCAATGTCAAAGTTACTTGGTAGATATTTTTTTTTTATTAAAACGATTTCCATATTTTTTTTATGAACATGCTACAAGACTGTGGTTAGTACTTGTAGAAAATTAAAATATTTTATTTCGCAGAGCTCTCGCTAACGCCAATTTCTTATGAAAGCAGGAATGAAAGATTTGCTCATAGAGAAATGATAATCCTAACAACTTATTTTCAAATAATCCTGGAGGCAAAATGCAGCGCAGCAAATAGCTCATTTTTTTAAAGAATGCTCACCATTAACAGCTACAGTGATGGTTTTAGTGAGTGAGGTGCCAACACCGTTCTCACTCTTGCACATGTAGTGCCCTTCGTCGTAGGGCAATGCGGACTCGATCCATAAGGTCCCGTTGGCCAGGAACTGGAACCGCCCGCCAAGATTCACCAGCGGGATGAAGTCTGATGATGAAGCCCCTGAAATGAGAGCAAGAACGTTAGTTACAGTATGCTTTTTTTGGTACAGTGGGTCTGTTACTTCTGTAGGTTTTAAAGTCTGGTTTTAAGTCAAGAAGCATTTACAGCTCGTTATATGTTCGGGTTTGGTAAATCTAGTTGTTACGTTTGAAAATGTTATACACATAATATAAGTAATAGTTTATAAAAAGATTAGGGTAGGTCAATGTGCTGATGTAGGTATGTCCACATTAAATCAAGAGTATTATTGCTCAAAACAGCAAAAGCTAAAATATCCAGGTCCAATGTGTGTAAAAACAGTGTTGAAGTATAGATGTGAGAGGTAGAGGATCACAAGGGATATATCGCACCAGTGCCAGATCGTCATTAACCGCTCCTCTATATTCTCGATATCTAATGGCGCAAAAAAACCTAAATCTGGAACCGTGGGAACGCTGTGATAAGACTTCGATCGACGAACAGATCAAATGCCCAGAACAAGCTGATTATATTCCTAGATTGGAATCCTCAAGAAAGGGTAAACATGGCAAAGCAGACCTGGCAGGAGAAAATCGTAGACTTGGAGCGAAATAAAGCGCGAAACTCAAGATCGAACGGGATGGCGGCGCACTCTGACTCATCTAGGGGTTACAGGACCTACATTCAAGGAAATCTAGACTAAAATAATGGTCATCACATTATTAGCTTAAGTTATAGTGCAGTTTTCTTACGGCTGAAAATTTATACAATATCGTTTCTTTGCTCTACTTATTTTTACTTCAATAAAATATGCCATGGATGTGTAGATACCTCGTTGCTTCATCCAAGTGACTTGTGGAGTAGGGGATCCCGTGGTCTGGCAATGTAAAGAAAGAGGCTCTCCAGCCAACACCGCTTCATCCTTCGGTTCCATTACCCACTTCGGGGATACTGCAGCATGAAATGAAGAACATGTGTATTAGCTGTATCGGGACTTTTTTTTTAATAAACTTGTGATTACAGAAGATAAATGAAAGGTTATTGATCAAAGTTTCTTGGATTTGTAAACCATAAGGTAATATTAATAACTAGAAAATCGTAAATACGGATATGGATCCGCTAATTTGAACATTACCCTCAGCCAAATTCTACATTGTAAGCCCGCTTGCGCCAGTTTGATCGTTCACATTTACATTATGCGTCCATGATTTTTAATGCATAGTTATTATCATTGGGAAGGTAGTATTTTTTACGTCTCAAACTTACAATATTGATTAAGGTTGAGTAATTGAGTGTTGCTATTAAAAACACAGTCAACATGTTTGACTGTGTTTTTGATGGCTTGTATCCAGTACAATGGCTTGTATCCAGTACAATTAACGTTACGTTAAGATTTTGTAAAACATACATTATTAACATTTTTAAGTTATTTTTCAAAAAGTAATATTTACAAAACTAAGCATTATCGAGGGGGGCAGGAGGTATAAAGGGGGAGGGGGGGGGGTATCCATTCTCAGTTTCCCTCTTCCGGTGTCCCCTTAATTCGTGGACGCAAAATGTAAATTCTTATTTTTACTAATTACTAAGTGATTAATGTTAACAGGTTTACATTAATCAATTATGAAGCTATTTCAGCTGCAAGCGGAGCTTATAATTTCATAATTAAACCATTAATATTTTGTATACTTTTACCTCCTCCTTGCAGCATTTAAATTTGGGGGACAGAAATGTTAGGTACCTACACGAAATATTTGAATTTCTCGTTTTAATGACAATAGTTAATAACACATATCATCACAACAACCGAGGCGACTTACAGTTAAGTATTAAAATTAAGTGCATCTTGTAAATGTGTTAAGACAATTACCCTTTTTATAAGCCATCTAAAATCCAACGCTGAGCAAAACAAAAATAAAATTGACATTGAGATATTTGTAAGCAATCCTGAAACACATAAGATAAAATAAACAATAGAATTGTGTAAAGAAAGGTATTATCAACAGAAGCGACGAGACTTAATGGATGTGCGCAGATTGTTAAAATCATGGTGAGAGGTTTAAAACTAAAAAGCCGTTTCACACAATATCATGGGAATCCAAGAAAAAAATTAATGGTTTGACCACTTTTCAAAGGGATTACAAATTTTCAGAAGATTTCCGAGAAGTGCTGGTGCAAGCGTGATCTGTGCTGTGCTCAGGTGCAGTATGTTGGTGCTGTGCTCTGTGCTCAAATACTGCGGGTAAGTGGGTACCTTTGACCACTAGTTCGGCGGTATAGTTAACTTTGGCGGCGGAGTTGGACGCCACGCAAGTATACAGCCCGCTGTGACGGGCGGACACTTCTTTGAATACGAGGTTGCTGAAAAAATCAGCTCCTCGCTCTTCCACCTATGCAACCATAGCTCGTTTTGGTATATAGCTCACAAAATGTTTACAGGTTCACACTGAAAATGGTTTCTCCTTCCGTTTTTAACCCCTCGACGCAAAAAGAGAACGAAGTTATAAGTTCAACGTGTCTGTCTGTAGCTCCCAAACAGATGAATAAATTTTCGTTTAAGTTTTTTTGTGACATTGATAATTTTAACCCGAGAACTCTTAGCCATGTTTCATGAAAATCTGTTCAGCCGTTCGAAGGTTATCATCTCTATTCTAGTAAGAGGGGATCTGACTTACTTGCAAATGTATGATCAATGCGAAATAAGTTTAACTTGTTATTTGTAATGCCAATATCTAAAGGTGTATAATAGGTATGCTTAACTAACTGCCTGCTAGCAATTATAATAATAAAAGTTCTTAAATTTCATTCACATAGATTTTATTTTTGGGACGGCTGAAAGCAAGTACAGATCCCTCACTTTTTGATACTGATAACAGGACTTTGCTAATCAAATTAGAAGACACACAGACGGATTTTAAGTACCCCTGAGGTACTCAATGTTTAAATTTGATGTCCCAGCTCTATAAGCTTTATGAATCTTGATGTAATCTGAACGCACCTGCAAAGTCGAAGGTATGGGTGCATTGTCCTTTAGCCATGTGAAGTGCACCGGCATGTCACCCGACGTCACGCTACAGCTGACTTGTGCTCGTTTGCCTTCTTGGAGGTTTGCGGAGAAGGAAAACGGCTCGATTTCTGGAGGATCTGGAATTGTTTGAGACGGTGGAGTGTAAGCGCTGGTTTTAGAAAATTTTGAGATGTTAATCGAATACATAAAGATTTAAGTCTTAACGTTTGGATACTTAAAAATTCAGAAAGTAGAAGCTAAGATGTAAATGGAATCAGAGAAGTTAAAGAATTTAGAACATTTGTACTGAATTATTGATTAGCGACGTCAGGTTTACGATGAAGAAGTTATTTTTTACATTAACTCAGTTTTTATTGACTGAGGTGAAGCTTATGTAGCTTATAAGGGTACTAAGCCTAACATGCATGCCTCAAAACCGTTTATAAAATATTTTTATTTTCTAAACAACCTGATTTTCCAAATGTTTTCCAGTTGTAATCAGTTTTAATTGCAAAAAAAGTTAGTAAAAACTTTTTTATATATGATAAAAATGACTTTGAAATGTACCGATTGCTGCGATGCATGCGCGCGCATGTTTGGCCCGCTGAGGTGTAAATGTGTCAATTGCAAGATTCACACTTCATAGTACAGGAAAAAGTTGTAAAACGTCAGTTTAATGATATATGTATATTTTTGGAGATCTTTTCTAGTACATAATGAAATCCATCTCACTGCTAACAACGAGCTGCAAGTCCCTTCTGGCTATCTCTCCATGGGACCCCATGACGGCACAACTGTAGGACCCGGCGTGGGAAGGGTCCACCCTCGTTATCCTAAGGGCACCGTCTATGCTGCTGTCCCATTCCACTGCGTTGCCGTCTCGCTCCCACTTTACTGACCTGGAATACGCATGTTTTCATTATCAGCACCAGATTTATTTACTTTATAACACAATTTCCGTATTTTATTAATAATCTAGTCATCTCTGTTTTACACGCCAAGGTGAGTTTGATAGTAATCATATTCATATTCATCGTACGTTGTCGTGACTGGACGTGTCGTCGAGCACTTTACTCAAACCGTGACTGGCCTTTGTTTTTGTTTATACTAAAACACACCTTATAGTCATAACAATTGGGATTAAGATCTAGTGCAGTGGCCTGCAGTGTAGCACCAGCTCACAGGATACAAGACGTTTTTGAAGGTACTTGCAAAAATTTAAATTATCATGACTAACTGTGGCGCATGTGGAAAAGCAATAAAATCTGCTGAAAGAATCACTTGTTGTCGGAAAACATGCTCCAGTTCTTATCACTACGTTTGTGTCAACATGACAAGCGATATACACAAAAGACAGGGATCTTGGACCTGTCCGCTATGCACTAGCCAGCGTCCAAAAGGGGACAACAGTAACACCCCAATTAAGCCTTCTGAGCAAAGTCTTGTTGATGATGTAGATCGTTTCAATGTCACTATTAGGAAACCTAGTTCATCTACAGCACCTTTTGAGCAACATAACACAGGCAATAATGAGGAGGAGTTACGGCCCCAGGTCAGAAATATTATTCACCAGGAACTTAGTTCTATTGTTCGAGAACTGTTTAACAAAGAATTTAAGTCCTTCAAAGATCAGCTGACCGGCTTAGAGAGTTCTATTAAATTTATCAGCTCTCAATATGAAGATATCAAAAAACTATTGTCAGCTAACTCCAAGGAAATCAAATCAGTAAAGGATGAAAATAAGATGCTACGTGAGGATCTGCTTTCTCTCAAGGCTCGAGTAAAACACCTTGAAGATGAAAACATGCGCCAACAGCAATGGACGCGTCTGCAAAATATCGAGCTAGTAGGAATGAGGAGCCATCTAACATCGTTGTTAAACTTGCTAATTACGTAGGAGTTAGCGTGGATCTGAGCGACATTGAGTTTGCCCACAGAGTCCAACCACGACGTGCAGGTACCATGGCTCACCCCAGGAGAATCGTGGCCAGACTCAAGCAGCGATCCACAAAAGATGCCATAGTGGCCGCCGCGCGTAAAAAACGTAATGTCACTGCGGGAGACGTTGGACTGGGATGCGACCAAAATGTAAATAAAAACAACAAGATTTACATTAATGAACATCTGTGTAAAGAAAATAAACAACTTTTTAAACAATGTAAATTAAAATGTAAAGAGACCAATTATGCCTTTGTCTGGACAAAAAACTGTCGCATATATGTTCGTCGCAATCCAACGTCGCCCCCTATATTAATAAACTCGACATTCATAAACACGCACCTTTGCATACAGTCCGCTTAAGGCGACCACCAGCACCGTGGCTTACCAAGGAGATCCAGACAGCTATGACTAAGCGTAACAAAGCCTTTTGTATTTTTAAAAAGAATAGGTCCAAGGAGAACTGGACGAAGTACAAATCCGTACGTAACCGATGCAACCAGATGATACGTGCAGCGAAACGTCGCCACATACATTCAGAGATCCATAAGTCTTCTACTCCTAATATTTGGAAATTTCTCAACTCCCTCGGGGTTGGCAGGTCTAAATCTGCCAATACCCATATTCCTTACGATCTCAATGTAATCAACCGGCACTTCACAAATATTCCAATTCTTGACTCCCACACTAAAGCCCACACTTTGTCTTACATAGCATCTCTCCCTACTCTAAATATTGCCCCTTTTTCGTTTACTCCTGTTTCCGAGGCTGATATCTCCAAAGCCATAACCTCCATCACATCTAAAGCTACCGGAGTGGATGGTATCAGCCGCCTCATGGTGGTGCCATTGATTAATATCATCTCACCTGTCATCACCCACATCATTAACTGGTCATTGGAAGCCGGCGAGTATCCTGACGTTTGGCGTAAGGCCCTTGTTTGTCCACTTCCCAAGGTAAGCAATCCCTCTTCACCCAGTCAGTATAGACCAATATCGATCTTGCCTTATCTCTCTAAAATTATTGAATCCTGTGTGCTGAAACAACTGTCTTCTCACCTTACTGTCAACAATTTATTGAACCCCTTTCAGTCTGGTTTTCGTCCTGCACACAGTACTACCACTGCTCTAATCAAGGTCACAGAGGATATAAGGGAAGGTATGGACGCTTCTAAAGTCACACTTCTCGTATTAATCGATTTCTCCAATGCATTCAATACTGTTGACTATGATTTTCTACTGGCCATTTTATCCAAACTAAATGTCTCTTCACTAGCTTTGGACTGGTTTTCATCATACCTGCGGGACCGCAAGCAAGCTGTTAAGACTCCAAACGGCATTTCTGACTGGCTCAGCTTGACCTCTGGTGTACCGCAGGGTGGTATCCTCTCTCCCCTCCTTTTTTCGGTTTTTATAAACCTCATCACTGTTAATCTTCGCTGCTCATATCATCTGTATGCAGACGACCTACAACTGTACGTACAATCCGATGTCTCAGAAATGTCTGCAGCGATCGATCTGATCAACGACAGTTTAAGCCATATCTCGTCCTGGTCTCGTGACTTCGGAGTTTCTGTCAACCCCACCAAGTGCCAAGCGATTATAGTAGGGAGTCCTGGACTCATCTCTAAGCTAGGTATGGCAGAGTTGGAGCCGGTTATGTATGTATGTATGTATGATGGTACTGCTATACCTTACTGTACCAGTGTGAAGAATTTGGGCCTGATGTTAGACTCTACGTTGAGCTGGACTGTTCACGTGGCTGAGGTCAGTCGTAAGGTCATCACGTGTTTGAGGTCTCTCTATCGATTAAAATTTTTTCTTCCGTTCAAGACAAAACTTTTTCTCATGCAAACTCTCATTATCCCTATCATTGATTACGCGGACTCTTGCTGTACTAACCTCACTGAGGCACTCACTGACAAACTTGAACGTCTTCTTAACAGCTGTATTAGATTTATCTTTGGCCTCCGAAAATATGACCATATTTCCCGCTACAGAGCACAACTTAATTGGCTTCCCATTCGACAACGTAGAAACACTCGAATTCTCTGTGTTCTGTACGGTATTCTCAATAACCCCTCATCACCTTCTTATCTTAAGGATATGTTCTCCTTTTTATGTCAATCACATGATCGTGCTCTCCGTTCTTCCGAAGATCTTCGGCTAGGCATACCGGCTCATCGCTCCTCCTATCAATCCAAGTCGTTTACAGTGACGGCTACGCGGCTGTGGAATACGCTCCCTCTTGAGATCAGGAAGTCAGAGACGAAACTGTGTTTCAAAAACAAACTGCGAAGATTTCTGTTTCAATGATTGCGAAATATGTAAAATATGTATGTATGTATATTTTTAGTTATGTATGCATTTGGTAGTTATATATCTAAAATCTTTTATACTGTATATTTAGTTTATGTATATTATGGTATGTATATAATATTATAATATTACACAATAGTATTTGTTGCAATTTTAATATCTATTTACAATATTCTCCTGCACCCATAACAATCTCTCTGCATGATCTGAAGGTATGACTGGGAGAGAATGCTATTAGCATTAAGTCCACCTTTTGTACACTTTTATTTGTGCAATAAAGTTTTTAAATAAATAAATAAAATAATACGATGAATTTTCGTGGTAGGATTTTGGAAGGTGAAAAGGATATTTGCTCTGCATTTAACGAATTCTTCCATAAAAATTTTACTCAGCCTTCTGCTAGTTACCCATCTTTCGATCCTAATAATGTCGCCAACACAATCACGCTAAATAATATTGAGGTATCTCACTCGTATATATTGAAATTATTACAAAATCTTGAAGATACAAAGGGTCCTGGCAGTGATAGTATTCCCCCTATTTTCTATAAAAGGTGTGCTAAGTCGCTGGCCACTCCTTTGGTCTTAATTTTTAATCGTTGTTTGAGTGAAGGATATTGTCCAACTATATGGAAAACTGCTCTTATTGTACCGGTTCCTAAAAAAGGTTTAAGACTATCACTAATTACCGCCCGATATCAATATTAAATACATTAAGTAAATTGTTAGAAAGGGTTGTCCATAATCACCTTTATCCCATAGTGTGTCGTTCTGTGCCGTCGCAACAACACGGTTTCATTAGAGGGAGATCTACTAATACAAACCTAGCAGTATTTACAAATGATGTTCTCCGCGGAATGGATGGTGGTAACCAGGTGGATGCTATTTACACAGATTTTGAAAAAGCTTTTGATCGCGTAGATCATGTTATTCTATTGAGGAAAATTTGTGAGCTCGGTGTAAATGGAAGTTTGTTGAGATGGACTGATTCTTACTTACGCAATCGTAGTCAGATGGTTGTCATCGGAGGTTATAAGTCAGACTTAGTCGGAGTACCTTCCGGTGTCCCTCAGGGATCGATTCTCGGACCGCTCCTATACGTAGCATATCTATATGATATCGATCAATGTTTTAAACATGCAAAATATCTTATGTATGCCGACGACACAAAAATTTATATGACTATACATGATATTAATGATTGCTTGAAACTTCAAGACGACTTGGATAGACTCGATTATTATTACAAGCAAAATCGTATAGGCGTTAACTCAGATAAGTGCACTGTTCTATCCTTCACACGTAAAAATAAGTATTTAAACTTTGATTATAATTTGAATAACCTTAAATTGAAGCGAGATAAGGTAACGAAGGATCTCGGGATATACTTAGACTCTAAGTTGACATTTGCTGATCACGTAACTGTATCTGTCAACAAGGCTTTTAAAAACCTGGGATTCATACTTTGCGTAAGCAAACCATTTTCAGATACTCACTGCTTGAAAGTATTATATTATGCATATGTGCGGAGTATCCTAGAATATTGCAGTGTAATTTGGAATCCTCATTATCTGGTATACAGGGAAAAGATCGAATTAATACAAAAGAAATTTACGAAGAATTTAAATTATAAAACATTTTAAAAAATTAAGGATTATAAGGAGTCGTGTAACTATCACCGGGTGGTACCTCTTGAAAGCAGACGCACTGTTTTGGATATGTCTTTTTTGTACGGTGTATGTAGCGGTTCGATAGACTCCACTGACCTGACATCGCTGTTCTTAAAATTACATGGGCCGTCAATCCGGACTCGACACACAGTATCTACTCTATTCTCTGTACCTTTCACGCAAACGATTAATGCAAAAAATTCCATTGTTTGCCGCATATTGCGATCATATAACAAACATTTTCACTCAGTGGATCCATTTCACCTAAGTAAAAGAACATTTAAAAAACGTGTGCTTGAACTTACGCAATCTGACTCCTAGAACACACACACACACACACACACACACACACACACACACACACACACGTACACATATGATAATTGTAATTGGTTACATAGAAAGGTTGACGACATCAGTCACACTCACTTACTATGTTATTTGTTTATAAAATGTAAATCCAATGTTGGCTGTATATTTAGTATTAAGAAACATGTAAAACTGTAATTTTGAGAGCTGTGGATTTTGTTGTAATAATAATAAACAAATAAAAAAAGTAAAGAGGATAGCTACATTAAGAAATATTGGCAAAGGCTCACAGAGTAGGGTCTCCGATATATTTCTTTAAAGTTATTTAATTTAAAAAAAAACTGGTATTTGATATTGCTTACGTGATTGGATAGCCAGAGTAAGGGCAATAAAGGATGAGTTCACGACCTGCCACTGCTCTGATTGGTCCTATCGATCTGACGTACGGTGGACCTGCAACATTTCACATAGTACATACCATGTAGATATTCCACTGTTGCGAACTAAGCGCTTCGCAACTTCTTTTATAATGCGCACAGCCAAAGAGTGGAACTCTTTGCCTGCATCGGTGTTTCCAAAGGAATATAACCCGAAAACTTGTAAAACATCGTCGACTCTTTCAATTAGGTGTAGGCTAGAGTCAAGAGCAAACCCATTTCGAATAAAAATAAATGAAAAATAGTGTTAATATATGTAGAACATAGTTTGATGAGATGATTATCGGAGTTACACAATGCCATCTGGACGACATGTTTGGTGCATGTAGGTGCTCCTGACTACTAAACCAGCGGTTGCGGGCTCGAATCCCACAAGGGGCAAATGTTTTTGAACATTTGTACCTAAGTCACTGATGTCAAAAGTATTTACGTATTTACTGGAGAAGTCCCGTACTTCGAAACACAAGGAAGAAAATTCCTAATTTTGAAACTAGAAAATAAGTTAGTTGTCTAATGCATATTATGGTAGTTATTGCAAATCAGCAGTTGGAGACCAAAACGTTGTCATTTAGCACAATATTGTCATATAGTTCATTTATTTTGAAGTACTGTCGCCAGGACATCAGGTTACCCTCTTTTGTTGCAAACTAGCCCTAATTATAACTGCGTTAGATACCGCAGTGTTTACCTTGCCGTGCTGTTGTCTGTACACACAAATATTTGGAGATGATAGTAAGTGAAATTACCATAAATGTTGAGTCGTGAGGTATGAGAAACTTCGCCAAGGGAGTTTGCTGCCCTGCAAGTGTATAAGCCACCGTCTTCTGACCTCACAGCTGTGATGTTGAGGTAGCTCACCACATCATTGGTTGTGGTCGCAAATTGTTCTACACTATACCTGAAACATAAGATATGCACTATCACTACTGGTGGTATATAGGTACTTATATAGGTTACGTATATAGGTATTCTATCCTACCAAAGCAGTGTGAGACGTGTATTATTGTGTGTATATGCAGAAATAAATGCCTTTTATGATTTTATGTGAAAAGTTAAAAGCAAACACATTTCTATTATGTAGTATCAACACTTTTACACGGAGGATACGGGGGCACTTAAACACGCCCCAATATAAAGCCTACCACAGCTTCGGGACCACTGTGGACTAGTGCTGAGAAGAAAACAAGCAACAAACTCAGTCACTATTGTCAATGCCTCTTTTCCGAAGATTTATAATCTTTCTGGTGATCAAATCAAGTCCATGAAAAATCATCTTTTAAAAAATCATCTACTTAATAATACTCTTTTAATGCGTACAGACGTATTTAAAGAGTATCAGCACGGTATCTCGATTTTAAAAAGCGTTGGTCCGGTTGGCCAAAGGTTGCTGGTTCCAATCCAGCTTGTGCGCAAATAATTTTAAATTTCTTATTTTCATCTTGTTAGTACACTTTTTGTTTGAATTCTAATATTAACCATATTTATTAACCATAATATAATATTAACACGAACAATAATACTGGATTAATATCTAACAAAAAGAAAAAAAAATGAAGATCATTTGTCATTAAAGCTTCTTAAGGTGGTGAAGTCGACCAGAATAATGACTGGCAGTGTAATGATATGAATTCTTCGTACCTATGCCCCCTGGCGATGGTGTTCAAAGGTTGTCCATCCAGAAGCCAAGAGAAGTGAGGTGGCGGCGACCCCACTGCTGAGCATTTGAGGGTCACCACCTGTCCTGGCCTGAGCACCTGTTCTATGAACGTGTATTGGAGTTCCGGGGCTGTGTCTGTAATGAGAAAGATTTTGAATACTCAAGAGGAAACACAAATGTCGAAGACCAGAGAATACTGTGAATGCAAGAATGATATTCAGAAAGGTGTGAATTGTGGAATCAATATTCCTATGACCGCAAAAAAATGAATTTTGCTCAATATATTTACCTACTTGTCAATCTTACCTGAATCATTTGGTTTAATGTAAGTAGTGTATCATAACCGTATTCAATGATTGCGATATGGCTAACTAGATGGCTAATTCTGACATGTCATTTGTTGTCATGAGGACAAAGTTTGCAAAAAAGTTTTATGCGGGGGTGCTCTGAAGGGGCAGCTTCCCCTTGCGGGGATGATGACACAGACTTTCAGACTAAATTGATTATCCATGCGTCGCCTTAATGCTTCGATTAAGACATAGCGCAAAAGTCCAACGAACATCATTTAATCCTACTGATAAGGTGGTCGTAGTTATAATTTTAGGTAGTTAAATTAAAAACTTCCCTTCCTTACCTCCTAGCCTTAGCTCAGCACTAGCCTGCGCTGAATCCCGCTCATTCCTCGCCATGCACTGATAAACGCCCTTATCAGCTCTATGCACCGACGATATGACCAGCTGTTCCCCATTGTTCTGGACCCTGACCCGGCCCCCCGCAACCCCCGCGCCGAGAGGGACCCCGTTGTGCAGCCATTCTAGACGAGGTGCCGGCCAGCCTCCCCACGTGCAGTTGATGGTAGCTGTCCCTCCACTGTTTACCACCTGATGGGAGAAAAAGGTAGTTCAAGTAGGTACAATTCACTAAAGTTAACAGATTTTTTTAGTAGTAATATAGAATGTTAAAACAACTATAAAGTATTAACCTCTATGTCGCTGTTTTTTTTAAATCGTCTACTTATTACTGTGATATGAGGTAACACAGACACAAAAAAAATGTTGAATTGATAATCTCCTCCTTTTTAAATTCCTTTACATAAAAAACAATTACCTATTGTTTGTAATTTCAAAATTACTTTTATTAATACGACGGCAATTTCTTTCTTTCTTTCGTAAATAACTGCTTTTTAAGTATTTAATTACCTTACATCACAAGACCAATGGCTGTTTATTAAGGTATAATTCAAAGCTTAATCAAGTGTTTACTGTAAACCTGGTGCAGAAAGGGCGGGGCGCAATTTGCATATTACAGAACACGGCAGCCCTTGCACCTATTGTATACAGGGTGTGTCGATTTCAACGGGCTTGGGATTAGTATTGATGCAGTATCGGTGTTGCTGGTGACATTGTCAGATTGGGTCCATTGTAAGCACTTGTAATGCATGTTGAATTGTATTGCTTAAATTTAAGGAGCCATTTGGTATGAACCTTATTATTTCTAACACCAAAGTCACAGCGTATGATTGCAGCTTATCAGATTTAAACAAGCTTTTTGGATTGAGCAAATAATTTCTTGTTTACCGTACCTTCGTATTCATTGACAGTTGACAAACCATTCTGTTAAATTGTATTTTACTTTTAAAACAAACAAGGCCCGACTCGTTATTTGCGCGACCATCGAACATTTAATTACTGAGCGTAAATAAATCCGCGATAATTCAGCGAGCGCCGTTTATCTGACGTTACGCGTTACGAAGTGGAATTACGAAGTGAGAACGATACGTTAACACATTGTAGAGGGTTCTGTAGGAAAAAAGACATCTTAATAAAAAAAATGTCGCTGTACGAGTAATACTAAAGAAGCATTTATTTTAATGCAATCAATTTCGTAATTGCTGGGAAACACCGGAACAAACAGCCTGCCCTCGTGTCGATAGACAATCTATTGAGTTCTAATTTGAAGACCTCCGTGATGTAGTGGTTTAGTACGCTGGTTTCAAGGCGTCGCCGCTCCGAGGTGCCGGGTTCGATTCCCGGTCGGGTCAATATAGAAATCAAACTTTTCTATATTGTCTCGGGTCTGGTTGTTGTGGTACCGTTGTGTCTGATTCCCATAACACAAGTGCATTAGCTACTTACTTTGGGATCAGAGCAATGTATGTTATTGGTGTCCAATATGTCCAATATATGTCCAAAAAAAAAGCAGCCCTAATGTAGTTTTAATAAGTGCTTGAATTATACCCAGACATACCCATTTTTGTGCTTGGTTAGGTATCAAGACAGACAAATGTCCAATCACCTCAGAAACCGGATGTTTTACGTTTTAATTTATAACAAAACTCGTACCACATTGGTTTGCCCACCATTTCAGGCGGATCTCTTAAAACATGACGTGAAACATTCATTTTTAACGTCCGCGATAAAGCCTGAAATATGAGAGTGCGTTTGCACACTTAAATAGTTTCCGGAGTAATGGGAATATTTTATTTTTTACTTTATTTATATTCACAGTTTGCGAGGCATCATCAAAACGCTTTGTTCCGACCCACTTTATTGTTCTATTATGCAGTTTTTTCACTTCGTGTTGTTTTGTTTGACATCCCTGTATAAATGGCGAGTTCTTTGTTTCTGCCTTTGTCCAGCAATATTTTATGTTACGACTAAGTGTTCTATAAATGTTAATAAAGTAAACTGAAAAGCTTGTTTCAGATTATGAGTGTACTCTCAAGTTTTTCTTGTTTCTCCAATCCTCTTGTTTCTCAACTTCAATGAACTCAAACTATTTCGTTTTAATTTTGTACTCAAAATATTTTTTTCGTTTTTACAAGCCTTTATATCTACAAAGCAAGTTGACCGCACGTGTTATTAATTATATCGCTATAATGAAGTGTTAATAATTAACAGTTACGAATGCTTTCATGCCCCAGAGGCCTGGAGTCAGTATATTTGGTTAATTAAGCAGACATTTTATTCCCAGGCTCGTTTGTTAACAATTACATCGTTACCCGAGCGAGTAATGTGCGGTGCATAGCAAAATACGACTGACCGAAATGTACGAATGCACGCCATACATATCCTCGATATAATGTTGGCATCTGCTTTATTTACACACATCAAAAAAGGTTTATGATCACAAGCATAATTAAATGTAACTGAACCGTTAGTCGCTCGACGTGAGCACAGAGATCAAAATATCTTCCTCTATAAAATTGACAATAGCGTAGTAGATTCTCCGTGCTTAATAGGTAAGCTGTCTCTTAAGTGTCCCAGACCACACCCCAGGCATATGAAGAACATTCGTTACGCCTATATGTACTACAAATGACAAAAGTAATAGTTTTATAAATAGAGCTTGCAAAAAGTATAATACCACTTATAATCACATCGACATATTTCACGAGAAATTTAGAGCTTTTCGAAATTCGTTGAAAAACCACCTGAAGTAGGCACCACCCTAGTAGTTTTTAAGGATATTTTTGAATATTTTTAGTTGGAGAGTAATTTAACCCTTACATCAATACTTGTTTTTTTTATATAGCTACCTATATAACTTTATTAATTCAAATTAAAAATGTGTAACTTTCCTTAGACTACAACACTTCGATCTCGTCAATATAATCGTTGCAATAAATAATGGTGAAAACTGTATTGCTTAAGAATAATGCATTACTATTAAGCCAAATGTGTTATTTATAGCTGTTTATTTTCCAAATAAACATAAATAAAATGAATAAACTGTATCAAAGAACATAATATCATTTGTGTTTTATCTCCAAGGGACAGTTTCACGCAGAGGGCCTACAATGCTCTCAGAGTGCAATATAACACCCTCCTTAGGGCTTCGAAGCAAGCTCCCGCGATCGGCAGCGCTTCGGGTATGTTTGCTGAAGGCGGTATGGACGACTCTCTCACCATTATGCGAAATAAGACTTCCGCTTTTGTGTTACATGTTCGCGGGAGTGCCAACAGGATCTATGGTCGATCGAAGGTAGAATGGACTCTGTCGTCTTCAATAAGTTCACCGAGTTGCATATTACTAAATGTGCAAATCGGGGAACCTATCTGGCCTGGTCCTTATCAAGAATGTTTTATAGTACCACCTTACTAACATAGTTTTGAAGTATTTTTTGTTACTAACTGGTATGGATACTGTTGGTCGGAAATATAAGTTGTATTCTTAAATAAAAGCCCTGCTATAATATTAAAATTACAATTATATCTATACTCTATACTAATATTATAAAGCTGAAGAGTTTGTTTGTTTGTTTGTTTGAACGCGCTAATCTCAAAAACTACTGGCCCGATTTGAAAAATTATTTTTACGTTGGATAGTCCATTTATCGAGGAAGGCTTTAGGCTATATAACATAAAGATACGACTCATAAGACCACAACAGCAATGAAAAATGTTGCGAAAACGGGAGAAAGATATTCCTTTTGAGAGCTTCCGCTGCATACGCTGCGGAAACCGCTTAGGTTACACAAAAATCATGTATGACAGGATTGTTCAGCATTAAGAGTTCTATGATAAAGTCTGCGACAGCCTAATGTCTATCTTTTATGGTTGACTTACTACTACCTTTTTTATGTTCATAAATTTGTAAAAAAAATAATGCATTATTTTTAGAGGTGTATTATACACACAGGTATTTATTCTTATCAAAATAAATACATATCATCACGAGCATTTCATTTAGAACCAAGTTGCCCTTTATATCATTTGATTTCAATAAATATATTAGGAGCTATCACAGTTTTAACATAACTCCGCATCAAAATAATGTTCGCAGCTTAAGTACAACGTGCGCTTGCGCTAATAATATTATAAAGCTGAAGAGTTTGTTTGTTTGAACGCGCTTCTCTCAGGAACTGCTGGACCGATTTGAAAAAATATTTCTGTTTTGGATAACTTATTTATCGAGAAAGGCTTTAGGGTATAAAACATCACGCTGCGACGGGAGGAGAGGGGCAAACTCAAAACGCGCGGACGAAGTCGCGGGGGACCGCTAGTGTAAATATATAATTTAGACCGTAACAAAAAATATTTAGATTTTTCAAAATGATTGCAAACCTTTTTTAAATGTGTAAAGAAATAGTCAAATTTGGGTCAAATAGTCAAAATAATACTTATTGTATTACTCTACTATTAATTTTGTACTTTTATGCATATTTGCATACTGGGTCAAAAGTTAAAAATTTTGCTAATAAAATGTTCAATTCAATTTGCCTGAGAAAATTCCTTTCTCAAGTACGACTTTAAATGTACACACACACTAACGCGTATAAAAGTCCTGCCTCTGAATTTCAATTCGAACACATTCTTGTTTTAGAACGACACCGGGCTCAAAACCGTCCGTTTCAACCGTCTCGAGGAAATCGGGGTCTAAGTTTAGACATTGGTTCCCAAAGTTTTAGCATTGGGTACATTTGGTTACAAATACTGCTCGGGTATGATGCACAGGCACTGCTCCCACTAAGACTTATCGTTTTTTCCAACTGTTAATAATTACCTACTTTTGCTAGGTATTTTACTGACTTACGTTTTAATTTAATGAATTTATCAACTTTTTTTAGTTAAATGCAATTATATTACAACTATCATATCTATCTATCTTCATACCTCAACACCCGAGTGGTCGCATGAGACCGCATAACAATAGAATATCTATTGTGTCTCGTTCACATGGGATCGTTCACGCTTGCTTGAGGGATTAAAGCAGGGAAACATAAATTTACCCTAAAAATCTAGAAAAGGTCTAATTAAAACACTTTAAACTATATATGATTTAAAACTTTGTCGCATTTTTTTACTGTACTAATCAACACACGGGATTTAATGCAACGATACACTTATTTATAAGGTAAACATCGTATTTACCTACCCGACGTTTCGACTCGGTTACACGAGTCATGGTCCCGGGGTGACTAAAACTTTAACAAAACTTTGGAAAAATGTTTAAGAATCTACTAGCATCTCGACTTGGTTCAATGTATATGGTATTTCTTTACAGAAATTCTTAACAAGTTAGCCGCGTAGAAAAGAAATAGAAGGACGCGATGAATTTCTACATTCATACATTCTAAGTTTGAAACATTCATTCATAAAAAATATTGTGTAAGTCCATGGGCAGAAGTTTTCCGCTGTCTCAAATTTCACAAGAATGCTCAATAACATAGGTTCCAAGGCATTCCTCAGTTTATTCGTTCCATTTTATTTAATAACTAGGCACGTGCGCAAAGCAGAGAGGATTGCGACAGCGGCATAAGTATTAGTTTGCTAACAATAAGCTCGAGTTAAGGCGGAGCGAGGTCCGAGGCGACCCTCACTGATTGTTTCAGATTGGAAGGGATGATGCAAACATGCTTTGGAATAGGGCTTTCAACCATAGAAGAATGAAAATATTTAGACTCAGTATCGTAGCTTAGGTTACGCGCACCACGTCCTAATGCTTCAACACCCGAGCGGTTGCACGCAACCGCATAACAATAGAATTTGCATTGTGTCTCGTTCACATACGCTTGAGGGATTAATTCAGGCTTGGGTGAAATAATCTGTTCGAATTACGTCTTTTGTGTTGTTGAAAAATGTGCATTGTATCTCTTAGGTGACCACTTTTTGCATTTCGAACATATTTAGGTACTTATTGATGTTTTAGTGTGTTTATCCATCCATATGAATGCTAAGATAGAAAACAAACTAAATACCTGAAAGAGCATTTTGGCACTCATATGTATCTATAGAAACGTCACCGTGATATTGTAAAAACAGCGAGATTACATTCTAACGGTTTTAAATCAGTCAATCAAATCAATCAATCAATCTGTCGATTTATTGTTACCTGTAATGAGCTTCATACATTATAACATAAAATAAAATGCCGAATCAACGGGCAAAGTGGTGGGTCAGGGTAGGTGAATAATAAACTGACTGAGCGAGTTAAACACGTCAAGCTTGTTCACATTAAATCAACAGATTATAATCTACCGGATTTGAACCGTTAAATTGTATTCTGGTGGTTTTTACAATATATAATGTCAGATACATCTCTTTCCGCGACTTCCCAAAACCTTTACACAGTTGAATTATCTTCCTTGTGCCAACCCTGGTTTGTCATGCTAGTTAGCGTGGCCCTTTTAGGCGAATCGCAAATAAGATTGTTTCAAATGTCCCCAACCGTTTTCGAGTAACGAGATTTTTTACTCGGGACTGTGTCTTGTCCCCGGCACACACGTTTTTGTCTTTCAGGATCTTTTGTGGGTGCGACATTTGATTTGTGCGACAAAAGTCAGGGTTTCAGTGTGTTTTTCAAATAAAATGCAGTATCTTGTAGCTACAGACTACCTAACTAGCCTACGCGTTTTTTTAGCTTCTTATAAGATCGATTAAATGTAAATGTATTAGGTAAATGATAATTTAACAGAGTAGGTAGCTGATAATTTTGTGACCCAAATTCTTGTTCATGAAATAAAATTTCATTTCATTGTACAAGCAAGTGTTGATATTGGCTTACAGATACATGCATACACAAGATGGTAGTCAAGGTGCGGGCATGCAATAGATAATGGCAAGTCATAGTAATAACTTTAGACTAGTCGGTATAAATATTCATATTACACCACCAGGTTGCTGAAGAAACTTTTATATTGTAAACTGTTGATAACTTTCACCATACTTTACAACTTTGCTGCAACTCAGCACTTTTGCAGGGACAAAACAATTAGCCTATAAATCATAGGAAACATTCAGGATAGCAGTTTTAAACTTTAGTTGGTAAGACGGCAGAAAAAGTTTTAAAGTGAGGAAAAATAATTCGGTTCGGACGATATGGCACGTAAAGACACAGCTGTAACTACCTTATTCAGTTTTTATATAAGCGTGGCTTTGCAACTTAATTTTAAAAAGCTGGTGACTGACTTTTGTCTTACAATGTATTATTATTATGGCAATAAACTGTATGCAAAGAAAAAAAGAATTCTGTTCTTATTTTGCTTCAGCCACTGCCTACCAAACGCTTGGTGCTTGCCATAGGAGGTTAGAGCCCCTCTATTTATGATAAAAAAATGACTGCAAATGATATGGAAGGACAAAAAAATAGCGGACAGCAACCGAGTTCTATCTGCCAAAAACTAGGATAAATGGAGACTGTTAAATGATTATTATTTAGAGGAAATATATCCATACTCCCGAAGCAACGTGCTTCGAAAGTTATATCCAGTGACACAAATCCGAGAGACCAAACTGCAAACAAATCCAACTTCGTTTGCTTCGATGAGTGTATCGGGATCTCTAAAGAATTCAGAGAATGGCTGAAGTCACATACTCAACTAATACCTAATTCGTAAAGCGATGAAACTACCGTAATTACTTAACTAACTTTGAACTAAACTCAAAACATTGCAATTAACAAAATAGATATGTCCAGAGCAAGTCGGAAAGTAAACTAAGGGCAGGTGCAGACTTGCGCAAACACTGTCCGAGCGCGCAAATCCGGTGTGTGCTGAGCCTAAAATGTACAATATTGACTAAAGCCGTGGATAGGAGCTCGGCTGTCTTGTATTTTTTAAGTCTTATTACTTTAGTGATGGACGCCATCCAAAAACCCAGGACACGATGACAAAACCATCTGACCTAATTCCGTTTAGATTGAACAGCCAAGACTGGTACCTGAAACCATTAGAAGAATTTGGGGAGACCTTTGCCCATTAGCGGGACAGTAATATAAAAAAACTTACTGGACATTACCAGGAACCCAGTTATTATGTTTTCACGATTTCAGCAATAAAATAGGAAATGGTGTGATTTATTGGCTGTTATTTCTCATAATCTGGCTTAATACCTAACGGATGTGTTTATCAACAGTATTTTGTTATACTTTTGTTTACACGTTTGCCGGCGATCTTTTGATCCGTGGCCGTTTTGATCCGCCACTCTATGCATTTCCCAGCGGTTGACTGGTAGAAAATGCTTTAAGGCATCAATTCCGCCAATGGTACAACTTACAGTGCAATTAAGTTTAAATAAATTGATAAATACGTAATTTTGAATTCTATTGTTTTTTTCGTGTATTTACAAATGTATAAATACCATTCAATGTTATTATCATCGAGTTTATGAAGTAACTTAATCTCATTTCATTTTCAAAAATCAGCCGAATATTTTTGCAAGATTCCTTTTTTCAGCGCAAAGTGACCGCGTTTTTTCATCTTTTAGTTAAAATAGCTACAGTTATCATATTTCCCGGTATCATACAGAAAGTTAACGAGTTTACCGCGCGAATAAAACTTAATTGAAGTTGAAGCGCAAGTCAAGTTGAACGTTAAATTCGGATGAAGCAATTTAAAATTCCACTTGTATCCTGCAATGACGTCAAATGTGAATTATTGGCAAATATTGCTATGGAATAATATGTGATATCTCGGTTATGACGGCCCTGGGGACTGAAAGTGCATTGACCTGTGTGTGACGTCATTGTAGATTTGCGACAGAACAATAGCTAGTAGACATGAACTATAGTGCCGATTCTTATTATTTATTTAAATATTTGTTGCACTGACAAAACTAAAGTACGAATGGCGGACTTAATGCTTAAAGCATTCTCTACCAGTCAATCATTTGGTGAAGCAGAAACGATTTAGGCGGCGTAACATAACACATAAAAGTAACAAATTAATTTTAGCAACTAATATACTTACTTATATAATTATAAATAAACCTATTGAAACATACTTGAATACATACAATTATCAATACATATGCTAACAGAGATCTATTCGCATATAAGCGTATAGCACGCCATTCAATTTTAATTTTAATTGATAGCTTATTATGTTTTACTCCCAGGATTTCGAATAAAACATATCGCACACAAGCACAAGTGCTTGTTCTATACTATACTATTCATTGAACCATATTACCACATGATTCTCGCTGCCTCTCGTGTGACATTACAAAGGATTAAATGTGTGTTTATTTTAACGATAAATAAAACTGATTGGTCGGTTGGAGTAACTAACGAATTCCATTGTTACTCGAACTGTCAGTTTATGTTATTGGTTTGATGACCTCCGTGGTGTAGCTAAGCACACTGGGTTTCAAGGCATTGCTGCTCCGGGTTCGATTTCCCGGTTGGGTTAACGTTAAAATCTCAATTTTCTATATTTTCTCGGGTCTGGGTGTTGTGGTACCATCGTTGTGTCTGATTGCCATAACACAAGTGCAATTAGCTACTTACTTTGGGATCAGAGCCATGTATGTGATTGGTGTCCAATATTTATGTATATTTATTTATTTTATGCTAATTTTTTTAATGGACACATCACATATATTGCTCGAATCCCAAAGAAGTAGCCAATGCACTTGTGTTATGGAAATCACAAAACGGTGGGACCACAATACCCAGACTCGAGACAATATAGAAAATTATGATTTCTACATTGACCCGACCGGGAATCGAACCCGGGACTTTGGAGCGGCGACGCCTTGAAACCGTCGTCGGTCGGTCGTCGTTTAAACGTTAGATTTAAAATATAGCATGCTAATCACCGGCCACGACACCGTATTTTAGATGTCAACTGACGGGAAAAAGACCAACGTTTACTGAAAACTGCATATAAAAGCTATGTTCGTATTCTGTATAAAAATGACGACGTGTTCATACACATACACTATTATTCCAACTGTAATGGAACTGAATTGTTTAGTGCACGACGCATTCCCTCGACGATGCTATGGAATAAAGGATCTGCTAGTGCGTAAATGCAGACATGAAGATTGAAAGAGGTTGCGTTTTATGAAAACACATTTTTAGCCGGTAAATAAAAGTCATTTATTTATGAAAATAGGTCCATGAGGGCACTTTTACAGGTCCCAATATAAACCCTTCCACAGCTTCGGGACAATTATGGACTAGTGCTGAGAAGAAGCTGCGTAAAACTCAGCCACTATTATCAATGCCTCTTTTCAAAAGGTTTACAATGTTTGTGGTTATAATGCAAGTCCATATGTTACATTTTTTTGAATAATCATCTACTTTATGATAGTTTTTCGTCATTAGGGTTTCTTTAATGTCAGTTTTAATTTTTTTAAGTGAGTATACAATATATTCTGGTAGTTTATTGACAAATTGTATACATTTCCCCCATGAAAGAATTAACATTTCCCAATAAAGAGTGGATTTTAGTAGCATCAAGTTTTGGTATTAGACTTGGCTCTACAGAAGAAACCTCTATCTCAATCAAAACTAGCTTTTGTAAAGTTTAGTTAATGTAATTGAAAAGTTACCATAATTATAAGTACTTACATAGACCGTGTGTAAGTCTTAATTGTTTTTTTCATGTTTCAGGGTCGGTTAATTTGCATAAGACAACGAAGCTCAGCTTAATTAATATTATTTATGACATTTTAGCTGCTATTATTATGCAAACAAGGCTCGTGTTTACATGACTTTGGGAAGATTTAATTTTTGGAAATGTTGGTCAGCATGATTTAGGTTTAGGTTTAAATATATTAACTCTCATAAAATACAATATACAGTTACTTGAACGAGAATAACGTTGGCTTATAAAGTTACATTCAGTCAGGATTTGGTGGTGATGATACCCCTATGCCTTGGATAGCACCTCACGCCGTTGGTCCTGCGCCTGATCTTCTGCCAATCATGTCGGATCTGCCGTCTCACCGAATCATGAGAGTAAAGGAACAGGGAGTGACCTTGTGTTTTGCACACCATGGACAATCTCAATTAAGATTGACTGCCGTGGTCAGATCAGAAGGAAGTGGATGTTTATCATTCTTTCCTGTTGCTAAATAGCGATATATGTCTTACCTGAGTGTGAGGCTGAGCATGGGCCGTCAGATGCGCTCTCACAGCAAGGTGCAGCCGGAGCGTTACGTGGCCATGTGCGTTAGCGGCCCTGCAGGCCCAGCGGCCACCATCAGCTACCTCCGCTCTTCGGATGCCGAGCGCGTCATGAGCGTGGCTGTACCGGCCTGAGCCTTCGCCTTCGCGGATCTCACGGAGTACTCCACCGCCGGTCTCGCGGTACCACCTGAAAAAGGAAGAAAGAGTTATACTAGGTTTTTATAAGGCTAGCGTCTAATCTTATATTTAAACCTTACCTATACAGGTTGTTATTTTGGTCAGTGTCATCCAACTCAGTGGTGATAATATGAGTTATGCTTATTAAAAAAAAAAAACTTTAAATTGTATGCTAGTTTTAAAAAAGAAAATCTCTCAACAACACTCCAAAAAAATTCAAAACGAATGGGGAAACTCGCACCCTCGCACGTAGCTAGCGCGTATCTACGAAAAATTATGCCATATCTAGTAAGCTACAAAGAGGCTACCTGGTGATGGTAGGTTTAGCTAGATCGCTGTATCGCATCAATAAAACGATATTGTGTTTTTTTCTATTTAAAAAAAAAAAAAAAAAACTTAGTCGCTTGGCGCTGACCAAAACAACACCCTAAATGTTGTTATTGTCCTCTCCTAAACATTATATCTTTCACTTACTTATGTTTTACTAATTTTTTTTTCGTTAGTTATGGAAACGTAATGGATATATTAACATTTCCTTGCAAACATCTGTTCAACTTTTCAGCTATTCTAGCAATTAAATCTTATCTTTTGTGTGGTTAAATTCACCACATTGAAATTCATGAAATTAGATTGTAACGCCTATTGGAATGTACAAATGCTGTACAATTGTCCCTTTTCTCGTCTTAATTCTGTGAAAGGCCTAGTCTTGCACAAAAAATGTTACCAGCCCTCTTAAATTACGCTTACGTTGTGCTGGATTACGAACTAACAAAAGGCATTTCCTACCCGGAATGTCCCGCCCTCGACACTTGCGACATAATAAAAAGGATGTGGACTCGCAAGAGGCTTTGTTCGACAGCCTCAATGGCGTTGAAACTTCACAAAGGAATTTAAAAATTAATTACGGGACTGCAATTCGGAGCTGGATTTTTTGTTGCTGCGATTCCAGTTGGAAATGTTCTTACAGAGTATGATGGTGGTAAGTACACCTGCATTTGGGGAAGTCAATGATAATTTGGTCTATGAAAATCGACAAGAAAGTCGTTTAATAACTATTAGTATTGTATACACGTACTGTAAAAGAAAAATGAGTTGACGAAATAATGAGAAAATCTAGTAAAGATTGAATGACAAAAGCTAAAGACAGGAAAGCATGGAGTGAGTTATGATGTTAAATTTAACACACAATTGACCAACCCGTGAGATTATTCCAAAATTTCTGCTCATTACACGACTGCCAAACCAAATAACATAAAACGAAGCGGTATGTTTTCAGCGTCCATGCATGTACGCTTTCGTTATCCTAAATTGATTTAATGATTTTAAGAATAGTCTTAACAAAGTCCTTTCATGACAAACACTTATGAAGAATAAGAATATCTGAGCTACAGTTTCATTAACATCAAAATTAACAATTGTGTATTGCCAAATCTTAATATTTAAATTTTGAGTGTGTACCCAGTCCACAGCTTATTAATTCGTGTTGTTGAGCCCACTACTGCACCGGTTGCTAGGACACAGCACGTGCGACTTTAGGGCGCAAAGAAGGAACTCCGCAGGGACTGGCAGGAAAATAATTGCTCTTCCTGAAGATGTTTGTGATTTGAGCAGGAAAATTATGAGACTTTTGTAAAGAGTATACGAAGGATGTTGTAAAAAGAGTCATAATTTCGAGAAACATATCTCGTGTAAAATAGTAAAAATTCCTCAACTTTAGAATTTATTTAAACTGTAAAAAAAATATGAAAGTTTAGGTGATTTCTTGTGCGATTTCCAAAACCATAGGAATGCATGGAACACAGCATACCAAATTAGTAATAAAGTAAAAGTAATATTGGACACCCAATCACATACATTGCTCTGATCCCAAAGTAAGTAGCTAATGCACTTGTGTTATGAAAATCAGACACAACTGTGGTACCACAACACCCAGACCCGAGACAATATAGAACATTTTCATTTTTATATTGACCTAATCGGGAATCTAATCCGCTTGCTCAGCCACTACACCATGAAGGTCGTCAAAATGTGATAGTGATATCATAGCCTTCACAGATAAACGTTTTTGATATTGCTACAAACATCCTGTAACAAACTGTTGTTACCTTCGCGGAAGCCTGAAATATCTGCATGAAAGCAACACTAAATGCGAAATGTAAGCGATGTAGGTACTCGTATATCGATAAAAGCGCGTCATTGATATTGAAATCATTCATGTGTTCAAATTGTTCACCTTTCTATTTATATGTAATTTCACTATTATAATTATTTATTGGTGTAATTGTTAAGCAGCTGTAGCTGCAGCTGTATTTCAAGGCGTTGCCGCTCCCAGGTCCCGGGTTCGATTCCCGGTCAGGTCAATGAAGAAATTAGAACTTTCTACATTCTTTCGGGCTGGGTGTTGTGGTACCACCGTTGTTCCTGATTTCCATAACACAAGTGAATTAGCTACTAACTTTGGAATCAGAGCAATGTTTGTGATCGGTGTCAAATATCATTTTTATTTATGGTATTTATCACGGTAATTCTACAATGCTTTGGTCTTAACAGGTTATCATCATCATCACCTACCTTAAATTGAAATTTAAAAGGACTAGGACTTTTCTTTCATATGTTTCCAATGTCTCTAGGTTATCTATGTAGAGTCAACCCATAGATATGGTCTGACCTACTTTGGCATACAAACAGTAGCCCAAGCCGTTATCTGCAGCCCTTTTTTTGTCGCTATTTAATCGATAACATTAATGAATTCACTTTAATGTGGTAACGGAACCCATGAAACTTTAGTACGCACTTTAACAATCTGGGGGTTTTACCGACTTCAAAAAAGGAGGTCTTCAATTCAATGTGTATGTATGTTAAATCTTTAGAATTTGAAATTCTATGGGCCATTATTTGAGCACCGTTTTTTGATGGTCACACGTTTGTTATTCCAAACATATTCAATGTTTAATTTAAGAATAAATTTTGTATGTTTTATCATGTATCTATTTATATGAATTCACTTTAAAATGTGTTATTATGTTTGTAGTTTTGTAGGAAAAAATATTTTACCATCGGAATCGGGAGTAAAACTGCTGTTCTTTGCGCGTCACATTGAGTTGGCGCTCAGTTTAAAGACTTATATCTTGCTGGGCTTTTACATTATATAAACATAATATATGTTGAAAAATTGGACATATAGTCAGGATAAGTTATATTGAGGTGGAAAAAATCCCTCTTTAGATCTAAATTTAATAAAAATAATTTTGTGTCGGTCACACGATTTTACCATTTTCGAAAATGTGACACATTAATGCTCATAACTTCAAAAATGTTCAACCTATCGACACAAACCATAGGTCCGCAGAAACTTCAGACGTGTCAAAACACCAATAGAAGATAAGATTACATAAATATTAGTTACTTAATTTAATATTTCTGAAAATGAAAAATTTTCGTCACTTGCGTGGCACAACTTTCGTGGTCAATTGCCCACGAAAGATACAAATCATTCTACGAAAGGTTATCAAAGTGTACTGATCTCACTAGAATTTATATTTTATGGTTTGTAAATGTAGTTAAAATAACCGCCTTAACGTTTCAAACTTGAATTCTTCTACTAAGACAGTTTCCAGAGGCACAAGTATGATTTATAGAAATAATTTAGCTTACTAGAAAAATGTGTAGAACATGACGTCTTAAATCTTGATTTTCATTCGGCTTTGAATCGCCTGATTAATATATTTACTAATTATATAAAGTAATCACAAGATGTTACTCAAAAAAAGCATACTCATTAATTAATTAATTTTCGTGCATTATTCGTAATTACCCCAATTTGTGTAGTTTACATGAGAAAATAATGAATATCACAAAAGCAAACTTTGAAAATAATTCTTTGCCACTAATAAGAATGATAGGAGTAATGCCAGTCGTCTTAATTTATTCAACTAAGTGGCATGGCTAAAACTTGAGCCTGGTCTAAAGCTGGAAAATTGTCCTCTAGACCGATAAAAGAGTCAACTTTGAGGCTACTTGATAAAGACTGGAAATCATGAGCTTGCTTTACGGGAAAAAAACTACAATTAACACTGATACTAAAAATTCCAAGGTTCGGCAATAAGCGCGTGACGTCTGGTGTTTATTTCCAAAGATTCTAATGAAATAGTTTAATTCTTTATTGGATAAGAAAAGGTCATATTTTGAACGCTCTTACAGCTATGATCCCGCAGCTAGTAGTCTAAATAGTCTCACTCCAGGCAAGATAAATATCTGGAAGACTAATTTATTGCTTGTAAAGTTTTTAAAGGGCCTGACCTATATACCTAATATAACCTTATGCATTTGACTTTGAAAATGAGTTGATAATAGCCGGCAAGTAGTTAGACTACTAAATCGGAGGGTTACCTATATGTAATTTGAGGCACTACTTTGGAGGGTAAAGAGTTGATTGCTACAGATTTGCTACTATGTACCTTAGCTTACCCTTACCTTAATAATCTCGGATAATTTCGACAGAATGCGACTACTTACCAAAATTGATCAAGGGAAATTACAAAATACTAAAAATTCGATTGTAAGTATGGGTTTAAATTGTCGAATGTCAAAATACCATTGCTTCGAAAGTGTGAAACCGTAAAATTAAACAAAGTGTCCTATCGCTCACAAATACTGTCAGTGTTGTGTGTCGAGAACAAATGCGAGTAAACAGTGAATTTGAGGTCAGTGATACCGAAAATGAGTGCAATAAAAGACTTATAAGGAGGGTAGACCATTAAGTCTGCAAATAACAGCTCACTCGCAACAGTTTTAGGTACGCTGTGATCATGGCACTTGCAACAGTGTCGAAATATCGGATACTCATAAATAATTTAGTACGTAGTAGCATTGTCGAAGGTAACATACTATTATTATGTTAGTGTTCATAATTAATGTTTAAAAATATATGTAATACCTAACCACATTACTTTTTGTCTCATACATATATAATATTTCAAGTAATTGATACTTTTATTACCGAATTATCTATCCAAAAAGACGCTGCGTAACTTTCGTGTCATGGTGAGTAACTTTCGTGGCTTACAAAATTTCAATATTAAATATCTACATGAATAATGAACCGATTCTCATGATTCTAACAGATTATGTTACAGTTTGATAGTTTCTTTAAAGCAGTATTTTTTTCGTTTAAATAATATTATTATTAATTTTCGCCACGAAGGTGACGCGAAGAACACTTTCTGAAGAAATGCCCTATTAAGGCTTCCAAATACGTGTGTAATATTTCGAAATTGTACGAGTATGCATGTTCGCATTTTTGTATGTTTGTCCACGGATTTCTCGTCAACGAGAAGTCATAGCGAGATACTTCTTTTTTATTTCAATAAGGTATGTGTCAACTTAAGGTACAGTGTAAGTTCAATTCAAATCGGTCCAGGGGTTTTTGCGATATGGGTAAAAACTAAAAATCTAGAAATAAAACTGTATGTCGCACATCATGTACCGTCTCCAAATGAATTTGTTTCTCCTAAACAGAGGGCAACTGTGTTATTTTGAGCTTTTTTGACACTTTTTGAAGGCGATTTAATTTTTTAAATTATTTTGTGAGAGAAAGATGTAGTTATTTCCGAGGCGAAAAATTATGTAATTAAACAGATTTTGCATCAGGTAGAAACGAATTCTGCACTATTTCCAATCCGAACGAACTTTTAGGACTCCAAGTTAAAAGTCATTTCCGTTCAGGTTAGGTGCCCCATTTAGCTACACATAATGTAGATTGCAATTTCATGGCTCACCGCATTATCATCAGATAATGTCTTAACCTGGGTTGTATGCTTTTACGCTGTATTATATTTCTATCCAAAAAACTAAACTTTGCTTATAACGCATAGTAATGATGTTAAAAAGTGTGAACAGAGCATCAAAAGGACAGGAAAAGATAGAAGACTATCATTATAAGCAAATTCAGAAAGGGGTGTTTTTATTTACTAATATAAATATGGCTTACATACAGTCAACATACACAAAAAACTTTAATTACATTTCTAATACTTAAGTTAAGTGTAGTAACTACTTACAAGTAAACACAGCATGCAATATAATAATAAATCTATGTTAAAAAATATATAGAGGGATAGTGTTACGACCCTCAGCAATGAGAAGCACGATGCAAGGAGAAATTTAATACCATATTTATTAAAACGAAAGAGGTTTGCTTATGTCCATGAGGCAATGACATTCATTTTATTTTATTATTTATTTATTTAGTTATATCAACGGTATAACATACACAACACTTGCTTAGATTAATATACAGTTTAGTTCTAGTACATTATACTAATTATAGACATACACAGCATTCGCCAAAACATAAAACAGTGAAAGGAGAGTCACAATACAAAAAACATATATCCAAAAAGAAAGAACATTCACCCAGATACCGATTGGCCAGACACGTGATTTCAAATTTAACGTGTCAATAGACGAAACTATCGCTATTCTAGAAACCAGGTAATCGAAATACACTGATGCATAATGCCGGTGCGGTTACACAAACTAGGTTATTATACCGTACTGTGGATCCTGCGGGCCACATTATGGTAATTCGCGTCAAATCAAGCGCGGCGGCGCGTTGCCTTTGATCTCGGATGTGACGTTTGTACAGACAGCAACAAAAATGACAGATGAGCTACGTGCTTTTTCTTTCAATAACAGATGGTCCTTTTGCCTACCAACATGTTTCTAATCTTTATCTTAAATATTTAGTCAACACTTTGACTGCCTAAAAAATGCGAAGATTAACCCAGGAAATCGCAATGTTTACGCGTAATTAAGTAAAAAATATTTGCGCTTATATTATTTAAAAAATAAAACCGACCCGAGTGGTCGGTGCACAGCGTGCTGGTGGCCAAACACTCTGGTCCGAGTGAGTTATATAGTGGGTTGCACCTCTGGAATGGTTCTTGCGCACTCAGACCCGAGTGCTCGTCACTGGACGAGTTAAAACATATTTGCATGAGCATGCTACTAAATTGTAGGAATTAAAAACAGGTTGAAAATATAAGCATCATGATCCCAGCCTTCCAACCAGCCAACATTTTTAAATAAGATAAACACCAACTATACAGATAATTTATCGTTTAGCCCTGAGATCCTTTTAAATCAAATAGTTTATAAATTTTATTCACTAGTATTATTTAAAAAGTTGTTTAAAGATTGTTTACATTATTTGACTAGCAAAGAAAAACAGACTTCAGGTAACATACCGGAACGGAAAAAAATAAACATGACCTTCGTTAATGAAATAGAAGAGTAAATAGAAGTGAGATACATGAACCCGACTGTACCTACGTACATCAAGTACACATAAAAGGGCGTGGACAGACACGTGTATGTGCGCGTGTGCGGGCAGTATCCTATTTCAAGAGGCCTTCGATGCGGGTAGTTTGGATTTGACAACCTTTGATAACTGTTTACGAACGAGTGTTTGTTTATCAAACGGATTGTTCAATATTGTCGAAATTTGGAAAACATGGGTATGGTATTTGGTATGGTATTTGTCTTAGTTATAGAATATTCAAAAAAAGTGTAGTATAATTATAATGTGAACGATTCGAACGTCTGATTGACATTGAGAATACAAATTAGAAAATAGCTTCAGATTTGTCACTGAAATAAGAAATGAAATATATTTCCTACCAATCTCATATTGACGACATTTCATTATCAGAGAAAGAAATTCTAAATGTTGGGTAATTTAAGTCTTGGTTTAAATCTGGTACCTGCAATCATATTCACGTAATGGGTTACGAATTTGGGTATACAAGTATTAAAAGTCACAGGTCTGAAATGTTACGAGGAAAAAGTCCAAAGGCCCTATCTTTGAATCACTGGCGTGTGATTTTCTTTAAATAATGCTTGATTTTCGAATGGAAATAATTTGAAATACGGTATTAAAAAAGGTACCTACTTTTTTTTTAAATACTTGTGTTTACATTTAGCGTAAATTTCGTTGACTTTTAATTGCATTTCTAATAAAAAACACTCGACATATTGACGAAAGTGATTCAAAAACAGAGCTTTTACACGTGTGAAGGAAGTGTCAATAAATGTACGACTGAAATCGTCTCAAATTTTCAAAGGTAGCGTAATAAACCCTGTTTATCGGTTTACTTCTAAACAGTCTTTAGCGAATTGTTCCGAATGAGTTAGAGGCGTTCTGGGCTGTAAACTGTTAGATCGTAACTACACGAGCGGAAGTTAAGTCGTTATTATTACATGAATATTATAAAGTTGAGTATAAGTTAAAAGCTAAGCATATACCCTCTAATGTATGTGTTGCATCAGAATTTTGAGTGCTCTTCGTGAGTTAACCTAAAATAATCTTAAGTTTATTCTTTATATCCTGACAAATCATATCCTGAACAGGTAACGACACATCTTATAAAAAGCGACTCAGTCCAACAATCATTCGATTTCTTCGCAAAAAAACTAGTATTATTCGTTTGGCTACTAATGGTGGAATAACTAGCCTCGTAGAGAGTATTTAAATCAACATTAACTAACCAAAGATTTGCCAATGGTCTCGGAACTAGGTTGTTTTAAATCTATGATTTACCATTTTTTATCGTTAGTAATGGTAAAATGTTACCAGCCTTTGAAAAATTACGATTGTGTGTATTTCAAAGAAAAAATAATTTCCAAAATGTCAGAATGGCTAGTATTTTTACGACCATCGCATAAGGTATTTTTTCTTCAAAACACACACAATCGTAAATATTCAACAACTGGTAACGACATTTTACTATTACTAACGATGAAGAAATTGGGCATCAAATTTGAGCAGCGGATGTTGATTATACCAGACAGATATAAAGGAGAGCAAGAACAGTAGGTTTTGTTGAAAAAACCTTGCAGAAAAATGATTAACATCAATTTTATATAATGTTTTTCTGCTATTCGAGAACTTGATTGCCTTTTTTCACTTTGCTGAAGGTCATCAAGCTCTAATTGCAATCTAGAGGTATTCTTTAATTAATTTGTCAGAGGAAATATCTTAGCAAATTCTATTGTTGATTCGTATTTGGTCAACTGTCAAATTGCGGCATTGGAAGACGCCTTCAAACATAGGAAGGAATGTGCATCAATGTCAATGGCGAATACATCACACACCTCCGATTGGCCGATGATATCTAGTCGTTGTGGCAAAGACGCTGGACGATCTTGGCACTATGCTCGAAGACCTTGACCAAGTCTCCCAACAAGTGGGTCTTAAAATGAACATGGAGAAGATGAAAATTATGTCGAGTTCCCTTGTTGTACCCACTCCAGTATCCGTTGGGAACTCAACTCTCGAAGTTGTCGACGAGTACCTGGGACAAGTGATCCAATTGGGTAGGTCCAACTTCGAGAAAGAGGTCAATCGACGAATCCAACTCGTCTGGGCAGCGTTCGGGAAATTACGCAAGAGTGTCTTCTCATCTCATTTACTCAGTGTCTAAAGACGAAAGTCTTCAACCAGTGTGTGTTACCAGAGATGACATACGGATCCGAAACATGGTCTCTAACTATGGGCCTCATAAAGAAGCTCAAAACCTCACAACGAGCGATGGAAAGGGCTATGCTGGGTGTTTCTCTACGGGATCGAATCAGAAATGAGGAGATACGTAGAAGAACTAAGGTAACGGACAGAGCCTTGAGAATCAGTAAGCTCAAGTGGCAATGGGCAGGGCACATAGCGCGAAGAACTGATGGCCGTTGGGGCAGGACAGTTCTGGATTGGCGACCCTTCGACCAAAGACGCAGCGTAGGACGTCCACCAACAAGATGGACAGACGACCTTAAAAAGATCGCAGGATCAAACTGGATGCAGACCGCTAGTGATCGGTCGCTGTGGAAAGCCGTGGGGGAGGCCGTAGATGATTATTTTAAAGATAATAATGTATGGACTTGCATGAATACTACAAACATTGTAAACCTTTTGAAAAGAGGCATTGAAATTAGTGACTGAGTTTCTTGCGCAGCTTCTTCTCAGCACTAGCCCAAAATTGTCCCGAAGCTGTGGTAGGGTTTATATTGGGACGTGTAAAAGTCCATTGAGGACACTTTTGAGGACCTATTTGCATAAATAAATGAATTTTATGACTTTTTATGACTGTGTTCAGCAGTGGACGTCCTTTGGCTGAGAATGATGATGATGATGATGAACTGTCAAATTCATATGTAATTAACTGGCTTTTTGTCTGTTGTGCTGAACTCACTGTTCTCTTCGGCAGTGATAACAGTGCTGACACAACCCTTTATCGACAGTAGGTACATTTACAAAGAGCAAACATAACTAAGGATGAGACACGTGAGCGAAATGCCAATTTTCCACAAGAAATATCAAGTTTCACGAGAAAACGAGCGGCTGGAAAATGTCTGAGTATGGCTTGACAACGGATAACCAATTTACTGACAGTGAAAAAAAAGCTGTCTTTAGGTAACATGTTTTTAATCTCTTGAAGACGTCTTTTAGTTCCGTGAAACCGGGAATTTTTCATGATTGATCATCAATGATTGTTTTAAAATAATCATCGAATTACATTAGATATTTTTTACATTTTTGTAGTTAGAATCTTTCTGTTTATTGAATAAATAAAGAAATATGCGCCAGACAACACCCTAATTGTCTTGGTTTTGAAGTAAGAATTTTTCTTTCTTGTATTACGAATACCAGATGTTCGTGCTCATCACACAAACATTTGCCCTTTGCGGGATTCGAACCCGCGACGGCCGGCGTAATAGTCAGGAGCTCTAAAAAATACACCAAACGCGTCATTCGTCGTCGGCGTGTTCTTAAATGTGTCCTGTGGGTATATTCCATATCTTAAAACACGGTAACCATCATGATGGGCATTCGGGGAGCAATTGAGCTTGTTATTTATGAGTTTAACTCATACAGGTTACCTATATATAGATATACAACCTACAATGACAATACACTAACGGTTCTTATTACCGTTATACTTATATCTAACTAGCGGTCCCCCGCGACTTCGTCCGCGCGTTTCAAGTTTGCTCCCTCCCGTCTCGTTGCAGCGTGATATTTTATATCCTTAAACCCTCCTTGATAAATAAGCTACCTAACACAAAAATATTTTTTCAAATCGGTCCAGTAGTTCCTGAGATTTGCGATTAAGAAGATTTTAACATTACTATATAATAAAAAAATTGGGCCTATTGCTTTTTTGTCGATGATCAAATTACCAATGCCTATCTTTTTCAAAAGTTAAGTCCTTTATTTACCATGTTCCCTTCATGCAACAAATTGCTATTTTTTTTTGTAAGTCTGATATTGGTATTTCTCCGCATCGAGGTAATTACCCTTTTGCATGTATCTAAAACTATTAGCCCGCGACAAAACACGGGACTTAATAACCAAGGAAATAACCATAAATCTTACTTTAAGAATAGTTTTAAATGAATTATTATTTTGGATACGAAAATTTGATATGGAACTCGCCAGATAATACGCGACTCAGGTTATACCAACGTTACTGAAGGCAATTTAAAAAAAATCTGGAAAAATCAACTTATTATTGTGCTACTAGCGAGCGAGTTAAACCTACTAACGCCACGTCACCTCTTCGTAGGTTTCTAGGTTCAGCGTAGTACTTCGTACGCGCAAGCTACTTTTTAGGGTTCCGTAGCCGAATGGCAAAAAACGGAACCCTTATAGTTTCGTCAAGTCTGTCTGTCTGTCTGTCTGTCTGTCTGTCTGTCTGTCTGTCTGTCTGTCTGTCTGTCTGTCTGTCTGTCTGTCTGTCTGTGTGTCTGTCTGTCTGTCTGTCCGTCCGTATGTCACACCCAATTTATTCTGAAACTATAAGCATCACACTACTGAAATTTGGTAGGGAGATGTATCCTCTTAACCGCTTTACGATTCTCATACAAAAAATAAAAAATAATGATATTTAAGGGGGGGCTCCCATACATGAAACTAAAACCGAAAAAATTTTTTTTAGTCAAACCTATGCGTGTGGGGTGTCTATGGATAGGTCTTCAAAATGACATAGAGGTTCCTAAAACCGTTTTCTTTTAAAGTCTAACGTTTCTTAGCTAGACGCTTCCAAAGTGGAAAAATGGGCGTCCCCCCCCCCATCTAACTTCTAAACTAAGCGAGTGTAAATTTTGAAAAAAATATATAATGAAGATCATAACAAAAACTTTCAACGACAATTGGTTCGAACGGGATCGAACGAGAAGTTTTTGAGATATAGCACTTTTTCAACAACCGCAAACATAACTTTGTTCTTCATACAAACACTATGAAAAACAAAGTTATATTTGCTATCAACAAAATATTGTGGTATTCTACTAAGTGGAAGTAAGTGAATTGCCTAATTCAATTAACGTTGGCACGGAACCCTCAGTGCGCGAGTCCGACTCGCACTTGGCCGGTTTTTTTCTTTTATAAAACTTGCATAAAATTTAAACATATTTTCTTAGATTACGCACAACTCATCATATTATCATCCCTGAGTTGGATGCCACTGAACAAAACCACAGCCTAAATTGAATTTGTGGCTTATGACGCATGGCAGTTAAACACCTAAAAAGCCATTAGGTATCTGCCACTAAAACAGACGAGAGGTTAAAAAAGTAAAATATCAATTACCAAAGTTTTTTCACTGTTTTTAGAACATGTCCTAAGAATACCTTTAAAGGTCACATATACTAAGAAGACTTGAATGTGTGGCATAAGCCGCTAAGCTTAAAACGTACGCTTACGTAAGTAGGGCACGTGATTATCACACGTCCAAAAAGCAACTTGCATAATAAAGTTAGTCGCAAAGGGACCAGGCGTTGGCGCTTTTAAAACGAGCTGACATGGATTTTAATGGACCGACTCAGTTGTAAAAAGTAGCTGACAAAGATACTTTTAGAATTAAATAAAGTTAGATATATTTTTTACACATAAGGTTAAGCACCAAAATGTTCGCGTTAGGAGAAACGGAGATACTTTAACAAAATAAAAATATATCTTCATGAAATCGTACGTTTAACTAGATAAAATATAAACGTGTCAATTTTTTTTAAGACAGATTCGAAAGCATTGGTTTGCCAGATTCTTTGGAAAATGTTAACTGAATGTAACGTTTTCTTTTTATATAAAGCTATCTAAAGTCTTTTAACACTATAGCTATTGTCTTTCATTTTTGAAGTCGTGTAAGATATTATGAATATCCATAGTGTATTTCTAGCCTGGCCAAAGACACTTGTACACCATAATAAGTTTAGTCAATGCATTAAACTGCGACGCGATTAACTTATTTTTACAAAAGTAAATAACTTCTGCGTAAAGATATTAAAAGAGTTTTGTAACACGATGCTAAAACCCCTTCTGCGGTTTGCCTTTCCTACATCACTCATTCCAATGACAGGTTCAAAGCTAAAATAAACTAAATAAGATCCTTTGAAATGTACAAATGAAAATATACTCGCACTTAATTTACTGAAAAAAGCGCTAAACTGTCCGCTAACAAAACCACCCGCATGTCAAAGGTTTGCTAAATTAAGTTTCCGTAAAACAAATAATAATTACCCGAACACCCAAGTTACATTACTCACCTCAGTAGCACAGCCCAAATAGAACAATCAACTAAGTAGAAACTCTCAGTTGAGCAGAGTACTCTCAGATGTTCTTATAGGCCTTCCGCAAAACTGAGAGGTTTCAGACGTCATTTGTGTCGCCCTTATTTTCATTTTCTCGAAATTTATGTACTTCATAATATCGCTATGAATTTAACGATCTTTTTTTTAACCTAAAAAAAGTACATTGAATTCAGATTAATATATAAGGATTATTTGAGATCAAAATAAGACGAAAAAAATTCCCTCAAAAACATCTCAGTTTCGAGATTTACCGCTAGATCATAGGTTTTTCTTAAACCGTACAGAAACTGTATAAGATTGCCATCACCCTTTTATAAATCTTCGTAAAAAGTCGTTCAGAAAAAAAGCTCATTACTGAGATTATCACTTGAATGGTCAAACGCTAAAGACAAATTTGACTTTGTTTTCAAAATATAGTTATCAAAGTGGTTTATGTGTTAAAATAGTTTAATGTAATATAGAGCTTGCTAACCCGACGTTCAATTCAATTAGATAATAAAACATAATATTTGACATATTCACTCTGAGCAAACTGTTCTCTTTTCACTATGATCAAAGGTTAAACCTCTCTAATAAAATTCTGCAAGGGAAGGTCGGAATAATCCCTATTTGTACAAGAAATAAACAACCTTGCCGGCTACTGGCTTCGAAGGACCTTATTCGAACCTTCCTTTTGCTAATATTAGTTTCAAAGCTCAACAAGATTACCAGATATTGAGTTAAGCAAATTTGATTGACATATCACACGTGAAATATTTCAACCATATTTATATTCGTCTAAATAATTAATTTAATTTCGTTATTCATTGCACAGACAAAAGAAAATACAAATGGCAGATTTAATCCTTTAAGCATTTTCAACCTAATTATCTAGATATTCCAAATAATCTACTTGTTAGGTTATCAAATTCTAATGAATTATTAATATTTCGTTATAATAGTTATATACTATGGCTGTCCCAAAAATGAAAGATAATCCTGTAACTGCAAATAGAACATTTATGGCCTATTTTTCCTTTTGTTTTTGTACGAAATTTCTCCTTTTCGTACTTTATCATGGTCAGCGTGATTTCGTGTCGGTAAAACTGTATCATGATAGAGTTCGAAAACACGACCATTTTGCATTAGAATTCCCATATTTTAAAAAAAATATTAATTGGAAAAATAGTAACCAATTAAGCAATATTAATAATTAATTAAGTAAGCAAGATTTAAAGTAATAAACACTTTCTTTTTGTTACATTTTTTATTCAGGCTATGAAAGTCTGTTTGAATTAGATTTTACAATAATATTGCAGCACAAAATACATTTTGGAAGTACTCTAAAATATTTTTGTAAAAAAGGCCATTCATTTAGATGTTTCAATAATTTTTGAGTTTATTAAATAGAATAAATAGCTCTGGAAAAAGTTACCATTTGAGAGATTGGCATGATTTTAAATGAGCGAAAAAAAAAGTGTGGAAGACACCCACTTTTTTATTATTAATAATGTATAAAAAGTGGTGAGTTTTTATCTAAAAAATTGGCATGTATAGGCCATTATGTGACCTATTTGCAGTTACAGAATGATCCTTCATTTCCTGGACGACCTTAAAAAAGTTTTATATTTTTTCAGCGTAACACATACACAAACAAGATAGAGAAGTCCTTATAAAGGATAAGGTTGGATCCAGGCCGAATCACAATAACACTGAAATAAAAGCTACTCTATTTCAGTGTTATTGTGATTCGGCAAAAGAGAAATCACTTTTACCGAGTGCTCAAATTCAGGCCATTTTAAAACGGTAACTTAAATAGTTATATTTCTGTAGCCTTAACGACTATGTGATTACAAAGTCATTTAACATGTCCAAGACTTTCAACGTTTGAAATATAAACGACCTTACTTGATAACCTAATTGCTACTTTAATTTAGTACAACCTATATGAAAAGTTGTAACTGCCGCTTGATTGGTGTGGTTATGAAAGTTTAATGGTGAAAATTTTGGTGTAGAACAAACACTACAGTACCCCGTAAAGTGTTAAGGCTATTAAACCACGGGACAGCTACTGAGACAAAAGTGTACGTAGACACAACCAACAACGGCTGAAAAAAGCCGAACTTAGAGTTTTTATTAAAAAACAAAAAAAAGTTCAAACCGACTTAAAAACCAAAATTCACTTAAAAATCTGAAATAAACTCTTGACCTTTTAAATAAAAGCAGTCCATTTAAGGCGAACAATTTCTTTTTGGTGTCGGTGCTCTGATAGTTGATGCTCAAAATGGAAAAAAAAATGACACCAAAAATAAATTGTTCGCCTTAAATGGATTCCTTTCCTTTAAAGGAGCAAGAGTTTATTTAAGACTTATTAGAGTATTTTGGTATGAAGTCTTAATTATATTTCTTCATTTTAAGTGATAACAGAAGGAGAGGGAGATACACCTTAAGACTTTGTGCTTTAACAATCCAAAAATTACCTACCATAAGTTCGGTCATTCTAATCATTAAACTCCTAAGCGTTAAGGAGTTCTAACATCAGCTCAGCTCCAAACAGTGTTGGTAATCAGACGTAACAACACGTTAACATTATGATTCTAGTGCAAAAACACTATACATACCTTAAAAATTTGAAAGTTTCCCTCGATTGCACCAACATTCCATCATCAGATCCAAACTAGGCAACAATAGGATCAACTAGAAGGTATAAACTTTAGGTAGGCGAAAAAATTGATCGCCTGACACATGAATTTCATATGAGGTAACACAGCCACCAAAAAAAATCCAGTTGAATTGATAACCTTCTCCTCTTTTGAAGTTGGTTTAAAAAATACTTAAACTGTCTTTACAAACTCGGTCAACAAACAAAAACATAAAATAAAATGACACCTTGTTTTTTCTTCCCCGAATCGACGACTTAATGCAAATAAGATTATTATCTGAAACCAGTTATAACAGTGCAAGTGTCCCGGCAATTGCTTTTCAAAATTCTCTGCAGACTCCGAGGCGGCGAACTTTTCAGGTTTTTTCCTGAAAACATTTCCGGACCATTGGCACCGCGAACTTTCCCCTTACTTACCGACTTAATTCTACGAGTGGCAATTTGCTACTTCGCGTTTATGAGGTTTTTGCATACCGCTTCGTAGACTGAATTGCGTTGAACGACCTTTAACCTTTTTATAAAGTTACAACGTTAAAATGTAAAAAAAAAGATAGATAGATAGATTGATAACTCTTTATTGCACACCAGAAAGGTAAATAACAAATTAATTTCGAGAAAATGTACAACTTAGGCGGTCTTATCGCTATAAGCGATCTCTTCCAGACAACCTTCGGGTAAAGAAATAATGAGCTTATAGGAAGGGGTATTATGTGCATAATAAATTAAGACAAATTGTTATTTATAATATATTATATTAAACATACATATATTCGTATATATATTAATAAATACAATCATAAAAATTAAAATCAAAATGCATAATTACAGATTAAACAAATTAATGTAATTATATACCAACACAATATAAACTATAAACATACTTATACATACATATACATACATATAAACCAATGTGAAATGAAAGAAATTTACCGAGACACCAGAGAAAAGGAGAATTATTTTGAAGAGAGAAGATGTTCTTTTAGGCGATTTTTAAAAACAGTTATTGAAGTTGACTGCCTAATAGCAAGGGGTAAGGAGTTCCACAGTCGTACTGATTGAACTGTAAAAGAATTAGAATAATAGCTCGTTGTGTGACAGGGGGATTCAAGGTGGAGTTTCCTCGATGTCCGCATGTCAAGACCTCGCGACGGCTGCAGAAAATGAAAGCGCTCCTTGAGATAAGGTGGGAATTTTGGATTGAAAAGTATGGAGTACAATAAACAGAGAATATGAAAGTTACGCCGAAGTCGAATTAGTTATCATTTATTTGCAAAAATCACTTTTGAAGGGCACAAAATAATAATTTTGATAATGATTGAAGCTTTGAAATAAACCTTTCAGTTTATGATAATTAAGCACACAAAATAAAGCTGCAGCAATTTTATGTCCTTTGTAGATCGGGTATAATAATAAAGTCTTCTCTTTAAATCCGTTATAACTATTGTGTTTTCCGTTGCTGCCAGTTTCTATGATGTGATTAAAAGTTAATTATTAACCCTGGCTTTTACCAGTGGCTTTACATAATAGGTTCTTAAAAAAGACTCTAATACCGTCCAGGTTTTTGTTCAACAAATCATGTCAAACTACCTCTAACTGAAAAAAGAGCATTCAAACGCTGGCGGCACGCATCGATGAGTTGGACAATCACGCCGCCCGGGGGAGTCCAAACAGCGCGATGGATACAGCCGCCCTCGGGGCTCAATGTGTTCTGGTGAGGCACAAATCACGAGAGACGTATGAGCGAGTGAGCAGTCTTTGGAGCTGGCGCTATTCAGAAATGTCGTCCTCTGTGTAAGAAAAAAAAATGCTTACTCTGACTGAGTTATATATTTTAGAGGTAGGGATGTTAGCAAGGAATAAACTAGGTTTCTTTGAGCGCTTTAGTGTAGTTGATCCTCGCCTGCACTCAAGAGACACAACCCGACTGTTGCCGCCACTAGGTCATACCAATGCGCTGTTCAATAGAAACAGCTATTTTATGGCCATTAAAATATAAAACAATATCCCATTACATATAAGAGGGACTGCCTACTAACATATTCATTAAACGTTTACGAAATTGACTAAAAGAAAATTATTTGTATGACCTAGAAGAATTTTATGACATAAAACAATAATACTTAATAATGATAACACGGATTAAATGAATAACTTTGACATGTATTTTATATTATCAAATTAATTATATCAATTAGGGTAGGACACAAATGATCGTATGACATTTAAATATTTTTTTTGCATGCCAATTTTTGTTTAAACATTTGTGTGTGTGAACCTGTGCTGTTAAGTAAAATACCATATTTTCGCTAATAAATGTTTGACTTTGACTTTGATGTTCAAGGCGTGAACACAAGTAACACAAAACATGTACTTTATTGGTATGGATCACGGTCAGACCAAATAACGAGCTTGCATTGGAGATAACTCATTTGTTCCATGTTGTAAGTATAGAACACAAGTGACAAATGAAATTATTTATTTTGTTTTTATATATTATGACAACGACTCACAAAAAATTAGTAAGATATAAATTTTGAACGATGACATGACCATTATCGCTTTCTTCAACCCCCAAGGACCTTATGTGGGCCGCGATAACAATTGGTTGGCCATTTGTCTGGAATTTCAGTGCTTGACTGTTTGCGGTACTAGTGCGTTTATGCATAGTATTTGATACCACAAATCTTAAAACTTACACGTTTTTCTCTGTCAGTTTTTAACTTATGGCAAGTCCACTGTGACATTATTTATACCCGTCCTCAGACGACTTTCGAGTTTGTGATGTTTCCGTCGCGTCTCCAGTAAACGTATTCCTCAAGGTTCGCCCATCTATCACTATCCATAAGGAGATTTATGGCGAACACCAGACGTTCTTTGTCTTACTTTTCAGGGTACAATGCAATCAGTTTGTAATTTGTTTTTGATATCATAGCGACTAGATTTTCTTGGCTATGAAGATTTACGAGTAATTTAGAACTTCGAAATCATTTCACTCTTATGTAATACTCATAACTATAATACAAAATAAAGTCGTAATAGTTACACTATTTATAACGCAGGAACGGCTCAATCGATTTGGCTGAAAATTGGTGGAGAGGTATCTTAGAATCAGGAAGAGGACTTAGGATACTTTTTATGGGCAAAACAATGTTCACTGGGACTCTTAAATTTACGGTGCTGGGCGGGACGGGGCTGGGGGCGTAACAAAGTTCGCTGAGTTCGCTAGTATTCTATTGAAAAAACGGCCAAGTGCGAGTAAGACTCGCGCACTGAGGGTTCCGTGCCATCATTCATCATCATCATTCTCAGCCAAAGAACTTCCACTGCTGAACATAGGCCTCCCCCACGGCTTTCCACAGCAACCGATCACTAGCGGTCTGCATCCAGTTTGATCCTGAGATATTTTTAAGGTCGTCTGTCCATCTTGTTGATGGACGTCCTACGCTGCGTCTTTGGTCGAAGGGTCATCAATCTAGAACTTTCCTGCCCCAACGGCCATCAGTTCTTCGCGCTATGTGCCCTGCCCATTGCCACTTGAGCTTACTGATTCTCAAGTTTCCGTGCCAACTTTAACTGAATTGGGGAATCCACATTCATTCACTTACTAAAATACCACAGTATTTTGTTGACAGCAAATATAACTTTGTTTTTCATAGTGTTTGTATGAAGTGCAAAGTTATGTTTGCGGTTGTTGAAAATGTGCTATATCTCAAAAACTTCACGTTCGATCCCGTTCAAACCAACTTTCGTTGAAAGTTTTAGTTAAGATATACATTATATATTTTTTTCAAAATTTACACTCTCTTAATTTAGAAGTTAGATGGGGCCCATTTCTCCACTTTGGAAGCGTCTAGCTACGAAACGTTAGACTTTAAAAGAAAATAGTTTTAAAAACCTCATTTTGTCATTTTAAAAGACCTATCTATAGACACCCCACATGCATAGGCTGGTTTGTCATTTTTTTTTTGGTTTAAGTTTCATGTGTGGGAGCCCCCCCTTAACTGCTGTCGTCATTTTTTATTTTTTGTATGAGAATCGTAAAGCGGTCCACAGGATACATCCAGACAGACAGACTTGACGAAACTATAAGGGTTCCGTTTTTTGCCATTCGGCTACGGAACCCTAAAAAGTATCGTTCCAAATAGTTGTAGTTGTCCTGAATGTATCTGTAATGAGAACACTCAAATACATTGCACTAATGATACAAATCATCGATTGCCATGTTTAATCGTAGTTAACATTACTATATAAGTGAAGTAAGTATTTTAAAACCCATGAGATTTTGTGTGACCACATCTCATTTCAATGAATCTAGCCAAGATATATTTTTGTACTTTGTAACAGAAATGTTTGAAGCTGTCTGGTTTCTAGCCAACTCAGAACTATAATTTCATTCTACACTTATCTAGGCCACGTCTGGAAAGTATTTGGCAAACTAAGTTAGCCGGGTGAAAGCAACATTGTCGTACACAACGAACTTTTCTCATCTGGGTATGCTTAGGCTTTTACTAGTTTGGGGACATGACTTCGGGAACTGGGAATGATGTTATTAGGAATATCGGAGTTTCAACACTTTTGTGGGGCCCAAATAGCGACAAAAGCGCTTAACTGAGCGATTGAGTGATTATGTGACAGTATAAATAACCTTTTCCAATGAAGTAGCTGTAAAAGATCCCGTTTTAAGTGATAATATTTAAAGGACCGATTCAGCACAATAAATGAATATTGTTTTGTACGAAACACTTTGGGTTTACAAACCCTAGTTTTTGAGAAAATTAGAGACTAAGGCTTTTTTTTATTAATTTTAACGCGCACACTAGCGCCACTTTAGTAAAAAAATCATAACTCGTTAAATAAAGACCAATCGAAAATCTGATTAATGCCATTGTAGCTCTGGTTATGTGGCTTAGATACAATATTTAAGTTCAATAAAACAGAGTTATCTGCAGTTACAGTTACAAAAATTGCCAAAAATGACCATATTTAGCAGTTCTTTTAACTGTAACTACAGTAAACTACTTTTGAAACAATTTAAACGTATTAAATAAACTAAAGAACCTTTACTACAATGTGTCTCCCAGATTTTTGATTGTTTTTGTATTTAAGGAGTAATAATTATTTTAAATCGAGTGGTGCTAGTGTGCGCGTTAAAAAATCAGGGAGCCCCTTAGGTTAAGAGAAAAATAAGGATTGTGCATTCAAATGAGAAAGGTTAAGCCGATGACTGCTGTTTTAAATAATGATATTATCTTTGTTAGAGGAAAGAAAATCAATGAAAAGTCGATATTAAAAAAAAACAATATATATTTTCCTCGTTCAATCATGTATACAACGACGGTTAAAATATTTACACTTAAAAATGATTTGACCTTATAAAATCTACAAAAGTTATGCTGTATATAACAAAGTGGCGACTGTTCTGATATTTCTATTTTTACTACAGTTTAATTGAAACGTTATTTTAGCTCAGACACTAGAAAAATATTTCAGTTTTCTATATTCGCCGTAATCTTCGTCTAAGTTGAAAGTCTGTATTCGTTCCGCGGTTAGGGCGGTAATGGAGAACGGCTGCTGTGCCCCAAGAGACCTGGCGGCCATGGAGGCTTGATAGTGGAAACATATCGCGAGATGTTTCAAGACTTGTAAGCACAAAATAACGCAGGTTCAAATTGGGGCATATGTGAAAATATTGGGGCACACGGGTTGCAAGGAAAGATGGACACATGGGAAGTTTCAATAAATATTGCAAGCATACAATGTGATGCATGCAGTGAGGTGCTCGTAGTGCAGTGGTAGCAGTGCTTTGGTAATGATACCAAAGTAAAGCAACCTACGGCGTGGTCGTGTTTGGATGGGTGACCTTTCCGACCATATAAGTGACGTACAACACGAGCATCTCCGTGCTTTGGATGGCACGTTAAGCCGTTGGTCCCGACTCATATTAGTCGTTAAGCTTAGTCAGAGGCCTTATGAGCGGCTTGATAACATCTGACATCAGGGTTAGTCGCTTGCCTTGCTAACACCCCTTCACCAACCCGCATTGAGCCCGCGTGGTGGAGTATGACTCTAACTACCTTATAGTTGAGGTAAGGCCTTTGCCCAGCAGTGGGATGTTGCAGGCTAACTTTACTTTTACTTTTACAATGTGATTGTTCGGTTTTCAAACTTTAAGAATGAACAATTTTGAATTCCGAAAATAACGAAATAACTCCAATCCCATTTTCCAAGATATAGATCATTATCAATGTCGAGGAAATTTATGAACCTTTTACAACTTTTGAAATAGGTAGACTATCTAACCACAAAATAGTAAGCCCAAGGCAAGTTATGGGTCCATGGGGACTAACCTCAACCTGTTTCAAATACTTGTTCCTTCCATATTAGTAGAACTGAAATCAGCAGATAAAACTCAACATTATCTGTAACCAATTTAAGAGGTTATCAGACGTTTTAGTGCTCCAAATACCTCCAACAGTTTTTTAATCAAAACACTTAAACCCGGCTAAAGCAATTTATCTACTGCCATCAGATAGTATTCAAATGAGCGAGTTTAGTACGGTTTCTGCCAATCATGGCTCACGGTACCGCAGTGGCCACAATTCGTGAATATCGGAGATCTTTGGACGAGGGTGACCATCCATCTTCGAGGACTGACGTCACAGAACGATAGTCGGAGAGTGTCGTAGTGGTAGGAAAGCAAAAACAGTAAAGAATTTCTTACCAATATTTTGAACATAAAGGTTGAAGGTGATGTTCACTTTAAAATATTAACAGAGAAAGACACCCTCTTTAGTGACTCCAAAAAAAAGGAGGTTATCAATTCGACCTGTATAAATGTGATGTCATAAAAAAGAAGCCTTAATGGGCTTCCTAACATTTGTGTAAAATTTCGTAAGTGTAGGTATTTATCTATACTAATATTATAAAGCTGAAGAGTTTGTTTGTTTGTTTGTTTGTTTGTTTGTTTGAACGCGCTAATTTTTTGCTGCATACGCTACACAAGTTAAGTTACACAAAAATCATGTATGACAGGATTGTTCAGTATTAAGAGTTCTATAATAAAGTCCGCGACAGCATATGTCTATCTTTTATGGTTGACTTAACTACAACCTTTTTTATGTTAATAAATTTGTAAAAAAATAATGCATTATTTTTAGAGGTGTATTATACACACAGGTATTTATTCTTATCAAAATAAATACATTCATCATCACGAGCATTTAATTTAGAACCAAGTTGTCCTTTATATCATTTGATTTCAATAAATACCTTAGGAGCTATCACAGTTTTAACATAACTCCGCACCAAAATAATGTTCGCAGCTTAAGTACAACGTGCGCTTGAGCTAATATATTATAAAGCTGAAGAGTTTGTTTGTTTGAACGCGCTTATCTTAGGAACTGCTGGACCGATTTGAAAAAATATTTCTGTGTTAGATAGCTTATTTATCGAGAAGGAGGTATAAAACATCAAGTTGCGACGGGAGGGGAGGGGGCAAGCTCAAAACGCGCGGACGAAGTCGCGGGGGACCGCTAGTGTTTTTGTATTATGGAGTGGAAAAACAGATTATAAACACAGTGTCGGAAGTCTCGACATAGTTTCCTGTAAAACCACCGGGTGGCGCTCGAAAAATGCCGTAACAAAATTAGTGTTTTCGTGTATTTATTGATCGAGAAGAATTTTCGAATGAAGCTTAAAAATTACAAATATTTTTTAAGATTTATTAAACAAACAAGCTACATAAGTTAAAATGATATTTGATGAATTAGAAAATCATAAAATTGAATTTGTCTACGCGAAATGTCAAAAATGTTACATCAGACTTCGCCCGCAGGTTAACAATCTGTATTACTTGAAATCATAATGCTGGAAATAATAAAAACCACTTCTTTGTAAAGGGACTATGATCATAGGTAAGCTGCTGCTAGAATTTTAGCTGAGAGACCAACATACGACGCTTGTGGAAAAGAGAGTCTGTTCTCACATAAGTTGTGGCTTCCGTTTGTCACGTCGGCGACAATTTGTTATTGTTACCGATGACACTGCTATTTCGCCGTGTTTCTTTTCTTTTAGGCGTGTAATTAAGGTGCAAATGTACTGGTGATGACAAGTCGGAAACTATGCCTATTCATTTGCGGTGATTGCTTGGCCAGAGGTATTGTTGGTATTTTATGGATAAGCATATATAGTAAGTCTGTAAGAAAAATATACTTGTATTTCAGTTAATACTTAGGTAGATCTTTATATACTGAATGATGAGCATTAAGCATGGGTTGCGGCGCTTAATTTTTATGAATGATCAGGCATTTGGTGCTTGCTCAAAAGGTTGTAATGTTTATGTTCATTTTCGTTTGTTTCAAACATAGTACAACTCGAAAGAAGATTTTCATTAGATAAAAACTAAATTGTATACAAGTATAAAGGCTAAAATACCTGCTTTAGAGTTGATGTCGAAATCGTAACAAATGAATCAAACCTTTTGAAATTTTAGTCCTTGTAAAGCTTCTCGCTGTACTTATATTCTGATTTTTGAAATTATTATACAAATAATATGCTAAATTAGTTAGAAATCAGCTATCTACAATTGTAGGAACGCTCAGAGGCGACAGCGAGGGCGGATAGCCGGATATTATTCATTCCGAATGTCCGGGAGCGGGCCGCGCGATTTATCGTAAAAAACGACCGGGTTTATATTTTCTGCCTATTTGCTAGCTTGACGCTTGAATCCGATTTGTATATCCATAGAGCTGATGTTAACAAAAAAAATTAGAATACATAACTAATACTAAGGTTAATGAAACTTAAAAAAACAAATAAATCGTTAACAAGTGCAGACTTGAAAAAATAATTTCTGGAACGCTATTTTTGGATTCGCGTCAATATTTCGAGTGATATTCATTCGAAAATACATTAAAAGTCGACAAAAATCACGGTAAGTAGAGGCAAGAAAAATGACAAAAACTTAGTGATCTTTTTTTAATCACTTCCGTAAGGTTTTAAACAGATTTTCATTCTATTCTATTTAGGCAAGTCAAATCACACGTCATTTTGACGTGAGTGATTCAAAGCAAAAGCCTTGGTATTTAAGACAGCAAGAGAGCTTAAATGCATGAAATTCAAAAATAAATTATCTTTCAAAAGAACGTCAAAACAATGTAAAACTTTAACGAACACAGTCATAAATGTTAAGACTGTTTAAATAGGGAAGCACTATAAATGTTATATATTTTTGTTCTTTTCATAAGAATGTTAACGAAAATTTCTACAAGTCACGATACAAACTTCTGCCATTTATAAGAAAAACGGCAGCAAGTAAAGCAGGATCATAAAAATTTAACCTCTGCGTTAGTGCAGCCAAACTGTTTCGCCAGATGTAAAAAGTAATACAAGAATGCAATATAACGTTCATCACTGCTTGTACGGAATATTTTCAACTTTCCACATCAATTCATACAAAGTTTTTGTAATAAAACGACACGAAAGTTACGGGGTGCAGTTGGCACTACAACTGTGCAACGGAACAGTACTAAAATTTTCATAATTATTCTGTGTACACGAAATTAATACTTTAAAAAGCTGCATTTTAATAGAATTCATTTATGTTTATTTTTCATGCTGGATTTTGATCTAAATAAAGTAATTCCTAGATATAGGTACGGAAACAGAATCATTTAAACGCGCGGGTGAAGTCTAAAGCAATTTTTTTGTTATGTCGCGTAGACAATTTCAATTTCCCGATTTTTAGCTGCATCAAATATCCTTTTAAATAACCTACCTATACTAAAACTAGTTTGTTTGTTTGCTTATACGCGCTTATCTCACGAATTACTGGACCGATTTAGAAAAATATTCTTGTGTTGGATAATAGATGTCATTTTTTATTTATTTATATATTCTTTATTGCACAAACAAAATGAAGTACAAATGGCGGACTTAACGCTTTAAAGCATTCTCTACCAGTCAACCATTGGGTGAGACAGAAACAGTTGAGGCGGCGTAAAAAAACAATAAAAAACTAACAAAATGAATGAACTACATATACTTACATAAATACTTTTTAAATAAACCTACATAAACATACATAAATACAATAAAATCCATATTGCACGCTGAACAGATATCATGTTATTTTATTCTCATTGAGGAAAAGATTGCGTATAGACTTTTTGTACACATATTTTGATGTTGGTGTCTTGATCGTATCTGGGATCAAGACATCAACATCGAAATATCTTCATCATCAATATCTTCACTTACCTATCTGTATTTTTTAAATTAAATATATGTATTCTATGTGGGTTCATTAATACCATGCTTATATATATACATATAGTTTTGTTTATTCTATGTAATTTTAGTATGTATGTTTATTTTAATGCATTTTTTTTTTTTGTCCCTCACAGTGCTTTTAAATATTCCGCCACTGATATAACTCTCTGCACTTCCCAGGCGGTTGACTGGTAGAGAATGCCATAAGTTATTAAGTCCGCCAATTGTACCATTAACAGTGCAATAAAGTTTAAATAAAATAAAACTTATTTATCGAAGAGGCTTTAGGCTATAGTACATCAAGCTGCGACAGGAGGGGAGGGAGCAAACTCATAATCTATACTAATATTATAAAGCTGAAGAGTTTGTTTGTTTGTTTGTTTGTTTGTTTAAACGCGCTAATCTCAGAAACTACTGGCCCGATTTGAAAAACTATTTTTATGTTAGATAGTCCATTTATCGAGGAAGGCTTGAGGCTATATAACATAAAGATACAACTCACAAGACCACAGCAGCAATGGAAAATGTTGCGAAAACGGGAGAAAGATATGCCTTTTGAGAGCTTCCGCTGCATACGCTGCGGAAACCGCTTAAGTTACACAAAAATCACGTATGACAGGATTGTTCAGCAATAAGAGTTCTATAATAAAGTCCGCGACGGCATATGTCTATCTTTTATGGTTGACTTACTACAACCTTTTTTATGTTAATAAATTTGTAAAAAAATAATGCATAATTTTTGAGGTGTATTATACACACAGGTATTTATTCTTATCAAAATAAATACATTCATCATCACGAGCATTTCATTAAGAACAAAGTTGCCCTTTATATCATTTGATTCCAATAAATATCTTAGGAGCTATCACAGTTTTAACATAACTCCGCACCAAAATAATGTTCGCAGCTTAAGTACAACGTGCGCTTGCGCTAATTATATTATAAAGCTGAAGAGTTTGTTGGTTTGAACGCGCTTATCTCAGGAACTGCTAAACAGATTTGAAAATTTCTGTGTTAGATAGCTTATTAATTGAGAAAGACTTTAGGATATAAAACATCACGCTGCGACGGGAGAGGAGGGAGCAAACTCAAAACGCGCGGACGAAGTCGCGGGGGACCGCTAGTGCGCGGATAAAATCGCGGGGGGACCCCCGCTGCTTTATCCGCGGTAGTCTTTAATAAATCTTTTTAAAAAAAATCTTTTTTTTAAACTTAATTCAGAAATTATTTTAAATCAATTAATACATGAAAACACCCATTCCGGTTCAGCGTTTTTCCAGCGCCACCTGGTTGTTTTACATGAAACTGTGTCGAGACTTCCGTACCAGCATATGCATTTAACTTATTTTTTTTCGAAATAATGAACAAAATGGATGTTTTTATCACTAACATATTTTGATGACATAAACGATTTGAACAAAGTTCCAACTCTTACAATGATTTCAGTGGTAAAACAAATTCATAACAAACATTTATCACAATGCACGTGTCGAAACTGTGGCAAAGCCCCGAGGCTGTCTGTACATACCGACAGCGATACAAATTCGGCCAAGGTGCACCCACTCGTTGCAATTTATCGGAAAAAGTTCGCAACTCGCACGTTTGCCGGTTCACGTGTCGTGACGACTTTGTAGTCTGTGGTATAAGCGACGAGTGATAAGAAAACTACAGGAATATCACTAATTTACTTAGCTCTACTTTCGGATGTTCTAAAGGTAGACTGATGAAAATAAAAAAATGGGCTATAACTAGTACAAGATGATAGATAACTCTGTATTGCACCTTATAATAAGATGTCTCAGTTGATAACTGAATAAAAATCTTAAAAAAAAACTAATTTCGCTGCCAACTGAAAGATTCTGTAAGCACATCGATTAAGATATTTTTCCAAAAATTATGAATATGTGTATCAAGTCGGTCGGTGACAAGCTATCCTCAGTCACATTGTTGCTTACCATCAGATTACTCTAAGAATCTGCTTTATTTTTTTACGACAAGCTCCTCCCGCCCCGCAGGCATTAGTTGATGATGTTTTCATACACTCGCTCTTGCGTTTCATATCCAGTGCTTAATTTATCCAAGGACTAAATTCAACCTCATTACTTGGACCATCTACCAAGAGTTCGAATTCAAAAGGACAATAGTGCGGCCGTTCTCATACTTCACGAACCGTAGTTTATAATACCTAGGTACACAGCCGCTCACGAGAGCGCGAGCCTTATTTATACGAGTTAGCTCAGAATGTGGATGAAAAACTAAGCTGTTAAAAGTGAGGAGAACTTTCCACGGTTTAATTTTCTTAAAATACTGCGAGCGAACGGAGGCGGTAGCTACTCAGACTTTAATTTTATTCGTACATCTACAAAATTAAGATACAGCTATGTATTTACTAATGGGGTTTAGTGGAAAGCGTTCGAGTCCAACTTTAAAGAAAAAAATGCGGTTTCAAAAGAGACAGAATATTGAGAAAAATTCGAAAAAATACTAAATTAAATAATTTTCAACATTTATTTGAGGTTAGAAAATAGGGTGTAAAAATAGTATCTAATTAACATGACGGAAATGCACGATACAATAAAAATTTAAATAATCATCTTTCGATGATATTTTATATAAAGCCCAGCTTACACGGGTGAAGTGTTGCAACACGAAATTTTTGCAATTCATGTGCAAGCCAGCTGTGATTTGTGTACGAATGGCGTGACTACAATGCCGTGTTTATTTTTTTTACACTTAAGGGGTGTGGTTTGGCAAATCGTTAATAATTTAATACATGAAGCATAAAAAAATAACGGTTTCTTATTTGTAATTTGAATTATAAACTGTTTCGAAACATCTTGACTGCCAAAATTTTGCTGAGCATATATTCTTAATATATCTTCAACCTAGTCCGAAAAGACCTTCATTTCATCTTCACAATTCAAAGACAATCTTTTAAGTTCTCTTCGATGGCAGGAGCCGTTCATTTTTATTATTTGTCAGCTTTCGTCGGCGAGAGGTTATGCACTAATGGAGTCCTGAACAAGATTGAAGATGTGAGCACTAAGTAGGGAAGACGAATGAATCGGAAGACTCGGAGATAGTTGGAAGTTTACCGTCTTTTCACAGCATTAAGTTACTGTTTTTAGATAAAAAGCAACGTGCTCTGAAAATAGTCAAGGTTTTTTCTCTTATGGTGACCATATGATCAGTTATCATTTTAATATCCGGATAGACATGTAAAAATTATAATGTTACAGATTGAAATTGATTTTTGTGTTACATTATATAAAACCAATAAATTACTGGTATTATTATTAAAAGAGCTTAAGATGACGGGTCGACTACACGAAATACCAATAAAACCGGCTAAAAGCGAGTTGGATTCGCCCACTGAGGGTTCCGTGTCAACTTTAACTGGATTAGGGATCAACTTACTTCCACTAAGCCAAAATACCACAATATTTTGTTAACAGTTAACAGGAAACATAAATTTGTTTTTCATAGTGTTTGTATGAAGGACAGAGTTATGTTTACGGTTGTTGAAAATGTGCTATGTTTCAATAAAGTACTTAATCGATCCCGTCTAAATCAATTTTCGTTGAAAGTGCTTGTTAAGATCTCATTATATATATTTTTTCAAAATTTACACTCGCTTAGTTTAGAAGTTAGATGGGGGGGGGGGGGGGGCATTTCACCACTTTGGAAGCGTCTATCTGTTAGACTTTAAAAAGAAAATGGTTTTAGGAACCTCTATGTCATTTCAAAATACCTAATTATAGACGCACACGCATAGGTTTGACTACAAAAAAAAACGGTTTTAGTTTCATGTAAGGGAGCCCCTTCCTTAATATTACTATTTTTTATATTTTGTATAAGAAACAGGTTAACAGGATACATCTTCCTACCAAATTTCTACAGACAGACGGACTTGACGAAACTATAAGGGTTCCGTTTTTTGCCATTCGGCTACGGAACCCTAAAAAGAATGCAAACAGCAGTCCAGCCATTCTTGCGGGATGTCGTGTCGTATGTTAGCTAATTAAAAGTAAGAGGATTCTATTATTCAGTAAACCGGAACCCTCAGTGCGCGAGTCCGACTTGCACTTGGCCGGTTTTTTTATGTATAAAGATGATAAATTCAAATTTATAGATTCAAATAATCAACAAACCTACTGTGTGTACATGATGAAATTGAGTTCTTTAAACAAAACACCGTTCGCCAATTTATTTACAAAATCCTTCAGACCTTCGAGTAACCTAATCTCTCATATCCCAGAAATCGCAATCCCACATTTCTCGTCCCAAAATTAATCCACAAGTAAATTCGATACGAGTAAGCCAAACGGAGATTTTAATCAAGATTACCGTTTGTTGTTGTGAATTACTAATAGTTGGGCGCGTGATTCGCCGTTTGCTATCAGGAGGCGGCGCACGTGCCGATTGGATAACTTTGGACTTGAAAGACACGGTCTTGAAGACGGGATAGGATGTATACGCAAAAACGATGACGGCGAATGCGATTACAGAAAAAAAGTGAAAACCGACTTCAATCAATTGAGCATTTCAAGTATCAACTATCAGAGCACCGACTCTAAAATGGAAACGAAAAGCTAAATGGATGTAGGACTCCAGTCCATAGTCGTGAAATTTTGCATAGATATGACGGATGCTGACACTGACATTTGTCAAGTGTGACAGCTGCGGTTTTTCCGGATCCGCCACTGTTGGTCGTGCGTCGGAGTGGAACGTGTGTTAAAATGTAAAAAAGTAAAAATTTTGATTACGGGGCACGTTCCATTTATTTTGTAGTTTGATAGTTATTCCTGACGCCGCCAACATGTCAATTTGGATGAATTCATTTCGAAATTGATTTGATATAAATGACTGGAAAATGGTCTCAAATAGAATAATTAGCATAAATGTTTAGTAATCAATTCAAAATTTATATGGCGAGCCAGCTGTTGCAGGTTTCGCTTTTGATATGTGTCTGTAAGTTGTACAGTCACAATGTGGTGATCATGTTGTAGCCTCAGTGACCTTACTCAGACCTCATTTGGATTATTGTTGAAGTCAGATTTTTCTGATGGATTGATTTGCTTCTTGTCTGCTGTTTTGAGGATGGATCGGTATCGGTGAAATTTTGGGGTAACGTTGCAGAGTTGTTTGTAGTTTGATGAAACAAAGATTAGAAATAGTAACCTCCGTTGAAATCCAAGGTTGGTTTTCCTTGTATTTACTTTAACTTTAGTGAAAAGTGGGATAATTTAGCTATTAATTTAAGCATAACTTAGGAATCCCTTTGAGGATAAATTTTGGAATCAATTAGGAAATTTAAAACTTAAATTGGTGGTTTATCTTTATTTAATTAGAAATTTGTGAACATGAAGATTTGTAATAGTATAGATATAGATAACTAAATTAGAACGTAATCTAGTCTCTACTGAATTCTGAGCTATTAAGTTTTGTATTTGATTTTTTGAAAGGTGTTAAAAGGTAGATGTGTAATAGCAAATTTGAATAAACTTTTGTTGCCAAATGCTATACCCGGATTTCTTTATTTCATTCGAATATTAGTACCTTTTAAACACCCTTTGTCCACACCGGCCGGAAGTGACTGTGACAAAACTCTAGGCAAGCGTTTTTTGTTCAAATCGGTTCATAAATAATTGCGATACGAGGTAACCTAGCTTTAAAAAAAAAGGTCAAGTGCGAGTCGGACTGGCACACTAAGGGTTCCGTGCCAACTTCAAATGAATTAGAGATCCACTTATCCAAAATAACACAATATTTTGGTACGCCCAGTTTACCAATCTGGAAGCGTATATGTCTTAAAGAAAGAAGGTTATCATTCTTCCTTTTTTGAAGTTGGTTTAAAACTCGAACACAACAGTAAACAAAAATAAATTTGAAAGTGACTGTCTCATCATTCAAGATAGTGACAAAGCTCAATCAAATACGCCGAATTTGGACAACACTTTTAAATTTCAGCCCTCTCCACACCTTTATAACAGTTCCAACCTTTAAAGGATTTTAAGATATTTTCCCCCCTGACTTAACTCATTTTCTCAGACTAACAGTGAGATAAATGAGAGCGAATACAGTGTGTAGTTTGTAAAAGGAGCAAACATTTTATACGTAGTTATTTAGAATAGTTAGATACGGGATTGCTACCATGTACCTTATTATTTATGAGTTTCCGATATTTCGGCGCTGTTGCAAGCGCCATGATCACGGAGTTACTGAAGAGAATTTGCGGGTGGGTTGTTATTGGCAGACATATCGGTCTACCCTCCTTCGAAGTCGTTTATTCCGCTCGCCGCCGGTACCATTGTCCACAAACTCACTATTTTCTCGCATCTTTTCTCGACACACAACACTGACAGTATCTGTTCGCGAAACAGCACTATGTTTATTTACACGGTTTTTACACATACGAACCACTGGATTCCAGACACTTGACAATTTAAACCCGTCCTCGCGATTGAAATTTTTGTATTTAGTTATTTCAATCGCTTCCCTAACCAATCTTGGTATGTAGTGGCGTTCTGTCGAGATGATCTGAGGGTTGTGGAACTCAATCCAGTGATTCGGCCCGGATTCTAATAAATGTTCCGCTATAGCAGATTTATGTCTGTCATTGTTTTTGACTGCTTTTATATGTTCACTCATTCGGCACGCTACGGAACGTTTAGTTTGACCAATATATGAGCTTCCGCAACTGCAGTCAATTTTGTAGACACCAGGTCTTTGTAGTGGGAAACTGTCTTTGGGAGATCGTAAACATTGTGCCACTTTTCTGAATGGAGTGAAGACAGTATTTAATGAATATTTATTTAGAATGTTAGCGACCTTATCTGTCACTCCTCTTATGTATGGCAAAAATACTGGTTGTCTATCTACCCTATCTTTCCTGTGTCTTACTTTGTGTCTAGGTGGAAGTTGTCCTTTATATCCATTACTCTGCAGGACCCGCTGAACATGTTCTAATTCTTGGCTTAGATTTTCGCTATCGCACAAATCATAAGCACGGTTCGTCAGCGAAGTCACCACCGAATCAAGATGTCTAGGATGGTGATGTGAGGTTGCGTTTAGATAGCGATCAGTGTGAGTAGATTTTCTATACACAGAGTGACTGAGTGATCCATCACTTCGTACACGGATCTTTACGTCCAGAAACGCTAGACTTCTGTCTTCTTCCACCTCGAAGGTAAAGTTCATTTTAGGGTGAATGCCATTTAAATACGCCAATTGAGACTCCACATCTTGTCTGTTACCCCTTAATATACAATATACGTCATCTACATACCTCTTCCATAGTTTTATCTCCGTAGTAGTCGTGGCAAGGGCTTTTTCTTCAAAAAACTCCATCCATATATTCGCGACCACTGGAGCTACGGGACTGCCCATGGCAACTCCATCTATTTGAAGGTAGTATTGACCCCGGTAAACAAAGAAGTTCTTTGATAGGCAATGATGTAAAAGTGCTGCGTATTCCATTGGGATGTCATGTTCTTGTAACTTCACCTTCACCACTTCCATACACTCCGCTACTGGCACATTTGTGAACAGCGATTCTACGTCAAAACTGACCATCACCTCACTCATCTCCACAGTAGTTTCGTGCAGAATTTCAATAAAGTGGCGGGAATCTCTAACAAAAGACGACGTTCGGCCTACTATTGGTTGCAATACTTTTGCTACGTGCTTAGCTAATTCGTACGTCGGTGAGTCTATTTGGCTCACAATTGGTCGCAAGGGCACATTCCGCTTGTGTACTTTAGGTAAACCATATAGTTTAGGAGGCTGGGCAGTTCTAGGTCGTAGTAAGAACTTAAGGATATCGTCGTCTATGACGTCTGCGTTTTGTTTGATAAGTGACCGAGTGCTACGATCAGTTCTCGCCGTTGGGTTATAATCTACTTTTTTGTAAGTATTAACATCGCTGAGTAAACTTTGTATCTTATTGTCGTACTCAACAATGTCCATAATAACTGTCGCATTACCTTTATCTGCTTTAAGGACTATAATGTTGTCATTCATACGAAGCTCTCTTAAAGCCGCTGATTCGGACGAGGTGACATTCGGTTTCGGTGGTGTAACATGGCGTAATATTACGGCAATATCTTGCCTTAACGTGTCCGCATCTACTGATGGTATCTTGTTACGCATGATTCCTTCCTCAACCGACCCTATCAGCTCCTCATAGGGAATACGTGTCGGTGTAATGGCAAAATTCAACCCCTTCTCCAGAATAGACTTAGCAGAATCAGACAACTCGGTACTTGACATATTTATCACCGTTCGAGTTGCGATCGAGTTCTTATAGTAGGCGGCGGGCTTCTGTTTCTTACATAGTGACTCTAACTTACGGTCATGTTTCATCGCTCTCAGTTCCTTAGTACGTTGTGCTTGTAAGTAGGTCACACGATCGCAAATGTCAAAGTCACTATTCGTTAGCATCTCACTACACTTAAGATGTAATTTATATAACTCACTCTGTGTTTGGTCCAACTGGTACCTACAATTTCGTATCGACTTGCGTAATAGTTTAACACTCGCACTTCTTAGAACACTTGCGGAGCCGTAAATGTCAGGTCTAGGCTTTATCCTCACACACAATGGGATAATATCGGCATCACGACACTTCACTAGGAAATTAATGGACTCCTTTAAACATTCACACTTTTTACGCAAGCGTTCTAGGTCTTTTATTGATTTTGATGTATCCGGCCCGTACCGGTTAACAATATAATGTTTTAAACTTTCATGGTCACTCACATTAGAATAGTTAGATACGGGATTGCTACCATGTACCTTATTATTTATGAGTTTCCGATATTTCGGCGCTGTTGCAAGCGCCATGATCACGGAGTTACTGAAGAGAATTTGCGGGTGGGTTGTTATTGGCAGACATATCGGTCTACCCTCCTTCGAAGTCGTTTATTCCGCTCGCCGCCGGTACCATTGTCCACAAACTCACTATTTTCTCGCATCTTTTCTCGACACACAACACTGACAGTATCTGTTCGCGAAACAGCACTATGTTTATTTACACGGTTTTTACACATACGAACCACTGGATTCCAGACACTTGACAATTTAAACCCGTCCTCGCGATTGAAATTTTTGTATTTAGTTATTTCAATCGCTTCCCTAACCAATCTTGGTATGTAGTGGCGTTCTGTCGAGATGATCTGAGGGTTGTAGAACTCAATCCAGTGATTCGGCCCGGATTCTAATAAATGTTCCGCTATAGCAGATTTATGTCTGTCATTGTTTTTGACTGCTTTTATATGTTCACTCATTCGGCACGCTACGGAACGTTTAGTTTGACCAATATATGAGCTTCCGCAACTGCAGTCAATTTTGTAGACACCAGGTCTTTGTAGTGGGAAACTGTCTTTGGGAGATCGTAAACATTGTGCCACTTTTCTGAATGGAGTGAAGACAGTATTTAATGAATATTTATTTAGAATGTTAGCGACCTTATCTGTCACTCCTCTTATGTATGGCAAAAATACTGGTTGTCTATCTACCCTATCTTTCCTGTGTCTTACTTTGTGTCTAGGTGGAAGTTGTCCTTTATATCCATTACTCTGCAGGACCCGCTGAACATGTTCTAATTCTTGGCTTAGATTTTCGCTATCGCACAAATCATAAGCACGGTTCGTCAGCGAAGTCACCACCGAATCAAGATGTCTAGGATGGTGATGTGAGGTTGCGTTTAGATAGCGATCAGTGTGAGTAGATTTTCTATACACAGAGTGACTGAGTGATCCATCACTTCGTACACGGATCTTTACGTCCAGAAACGCTAGACTTCTGTCTTCTTCCACCTCGAAGGTAAAGTTCATTTTAGGGTGAATGCCATTTAAATACGCCAATTGAGACTCCACATCTTGTCTGTTACCCCTTAATATACAATATACGTCATCTACATACCTCTTCCATAGTTTTATCTCCGTAGTAGTCGTGGCAAGGGCTTTTTCTTCAAAAAACTCCATCCATATATTCGCGACCACTGGAGCTACGGGACTGCCCATGGCAACTCCATCTATTTGAAGGTAGTATTGACCCCGGTAAACAAAGAAGTTCTTTGATAGGCAATGATGTAAAAGTGCTGCGTATTCCATTGGGATGTCATGTTCTTGTAACTTCACCTTCACCACTTCCATACACTCCGCTACTGGCACATTTGTGAACAGCGATTCTACGTCAAAACTGACCATCACCTCACTCATCTCCACAGTAGTTTCGTGCAGAATTTCAATAAAGTGGCGGGAATCTCTAACAAAAGACGACGTTCGGCCTACTATTGGTTGCAATACTTTTGCTACGTGCTTAGCTAATTCGTACGTCGGTGAGTCTATTTGGCTCACAATTGGTCGCAAGGGCACATTCCGCTTGTGTACTTTAGGTAAACCATATAGTTTAGGAGGCTGGGCAGTTCTAGGTCGTAGTAAGAACTTAAGGATATCGTCGTCTATGACGTCTGCGTTTTGTTTGATAAGTGACCGAGTGCTACGATCAGTTCTCGCCGTTGGGTTATAATCTACTTTTTTGTAAGTATTAACATCGCTGAGTAAACTTTGTATCTTATTGTCGTACTCAACAATGTCCATAATAACTGTCGCATTACCTTTATCTGCTTTAAGGACTATAATGTTGTCATTCATACGAAGCTCTCTTAAAGCCGCTGATTCGGACGAGGTGACATTCGGTTTCGGTGGTGTAACATGGCGTAATATTACGGCAATATCTTGCCTTAACGTGTCCGCATCTACTGATGGTATCTTGTTACGCATGATTCCTTCCTCAACCTCAACTATTCTAATGTGAGTGACCATGAAAGTTTAAAACATTATGTAGTTATTTAGGTTAAAGGTGTGATAGATGCCCTTTTAAAATATCCTCATAAATGAAAAGGAATACATTTTTAATAAATAATGTCTATGAATTTATATCGATGTGTATAAGGATCTGCTTTGCGTGCCAAAAATGACTTCATAGAAGCTCGTTGATCATTAAATTTTATTTTCGGCTTATCTATGATCTAAGCATTCAACCATTATTGAATTAATAAACCACGAATGGTTCGGTATATCTCATTAACAAACATGTCTATGGATTAGGGTCAGAACAATCAATAGTTCAATTTCTTCGGTGATTGTAGGTAAATTGAATTGGCAGATTTCATTAAGGGATCTTATTAGAGATGGCCCGGCCCGGCCCTGTCATTGTTTTATAGTTATTTTTTGTGGCCGAAACGTATTAAAACAATTATTAATCATACATTTTTTTCAGCCGTTTTAAAGTTTTTGATTAAATTAAATTAAATTTATTTTTATTTCAAACAAGGTCCATGGCTTATTAGAAGTATGCAATCTTAAAAACTAGTGTTTGTTTAAACAAGACTAATACTAGTTTTAGAGCTTAGACACGGCTTTGTTTTTAGTTTGTTATTTTTTTTAAATTCGTACCTACCTTTTAAATGTGAGTTTGTTTTGATCGTCAAAGAAGCATCATATAAATCATTCCTATTTCACTTTTGATACAGAAACGAGTTAAACAAATAACAATTCAGTAACACAAGTACAGATTCACACGTAAGTATTGCACAGTACTTAGCTGACTTTAAACGAGCGCCCGCGGCTCTGCCGGGATTTAATTTCTCTTTCCTTTACTTTGTTGCTCAACAAACTTGCCTATTTACTTTTAATATTAATTGCAAGTTTCTTGTAGATGGAATTTTCTATAAAATTAGCAGTTAAATATTGTAGCGATGGTTTGTGAGATTACTATTTTAGCATTCTTGGACAACCATTAAATATGATTCGTTTGCACGTAAGTTTAATAGGTTCTTTTTTGTGGTTCTATGGAATGGAATTTTATTTATTTTTATTTTATATTTATAATTTCCCCACAAGCGATAAGTGATATTTTTTGAACAACACACCTGCTTCGAGTTTTCAACGAAAAACCTTTCAATGTTTTTTCTAAATAAAAAATCTATACTTAATATTATAAATCTGAAAAGTTTCTTTGTTTAAACGCGCTTATCTCGGAAACTTCTGGGCCAATTTGAAAAAAATATTACTGTGTTGACTTGCCATTTTATTGAGGAAAGCTTTAGGCTATAAAACATCACTCTGCGACGGAAGGGGAGGGAGTCAACTCAAACGCGCGGATGAAGTCGCGGGGACCACTAGTCAAAATAATAGCAATGTTAAGACAAATACATACTGCAAAGATTAGCTTACCTGTCCTTTGTTATCGCAGCTGTAACTTGAAGAATTCAAATCAACATGTCAAAAAAGGCATGTTTATGTTAATCCCATTTTTGTACATCCCTCGTAAATTTCACCGTGTTTTTGCCCAACTGAACCGAGCAAATTCAATAAGGGTCGGGGCACACTGTGGCAAAACAGTTGTAAAACTGTGGTTACCGAGGACACTGAGGTTAATGAGGGACTGTTTTGCTGTATATATAACTAATTCACTGTTTAGTCAGTATATCAAGGTTGATGTGAAAACAACAGATGTGCAAAAGTTTTTCAAGTTTTGGAGGTCAGTTTCTTGAACGCTGAGTAAGTGTTAATAATAATTAAACTACCGAAACGGGGATGCGCAAATCAATAGCAATGGTAGGTAGACCATTTACTGATCGGTTGATTGATATGAACACCCAAAGTAACTTTGCAGTATAAAGGTATTTGGGTTGTATCTATTAATATTAAATAAAATAAATAAATAAATATTGGACACCAATCACATACATTGCTCTGATCCCAAAGTAAGTAGCTAATGCACTTGTGTTATGGAAATCAGATACAACGGTGGTACCACAACACCCAGACCCGAGACAATATAGAAAAGATCGTTTTCTACATTCACCCGACCGGGAATCGAACCCGGAACCTCACGAGATGGCGACGCTTGAAACCAGCGTGCTAGCCACTCGACCACGGAGGTCGTCATTAAGGTTTCATAAAGTCCAAAACCTACATTTGAACTGCATCCTAGATCTACCTTTTTAATCAGAGTGCATACGCAGTACAGCTTTAGCTTAATCCGTTTAAGTTTCAGGCGGTTTAATTCCCACTTAATGTTAACGAATATAATAATAAATATTTTTTGGTTATGAAATTACGCGCAAACGGTTTGACCAATTTCGCTCATGTTTTTTTAAAATTCATGATCAGGAGGTCTTATGAGAGAAATAATTAAGGAAATTGAGCGGGTTAAACATTTTTTATGATTTTTAATAAATTCGATTCCTCAGCATCCATAATAAGGTAAAACTAATTAAGGGAATCAGACGTTATTTTGCGGAAATCCATTGTTAATCCCTCAAGCGTATGTGAACGAGACACAATGCAAATTCTATTGTTATGCGGTTGCCTGCAACCGCTCGGGTGTTGAAGCAAGTTGAAATTCATGAAATTATTTTGCTTTAAATTTCTGCTTTTTTATTTATAAGGAAAAGAGGAAGTGTATAATTTCGGACCGCGGACAATACTAATGACAGAAAACGAGAGTTGACCAAAAATATTCTAAGCACTCAATGGTGTTAGTCAAGCAGCTATCGTATGTGTTTTATGCCATACTAGTAGCGGTTCCCTGCGGCTTCACCCGCGTACATGTCGGATCTTAAAAAATATCACTATAAATGACAGCCTATGTGCTATTCTGATGTATGAGATTATCATTGTTAAGTTTCATAAAATATATGCAGTAGTTCTGCGTGAAGAAGTAAGAAACATACATCATACAAACTTTCGCGCTTAAAATATTAGTAGGATGACTATTAAAGTTGAAATATTAAAATTTAAACGAGCAAAATGTATGTGTACGCATCAAACTATCCAAATCTAAACGAAGGCTTTTCATTTGATCACAAAGTAACAAAACAGGCTCATTTATTCGTAACAATTAACCAGCCAGGAGCAGTTTTAATTACAGCCGGTGCCATCAGCGCCCGTTTATGTCCTATAATAACAATTTATTAGCATCCCCGCAATGCACCTACAGAGTTGCAATTGGTCACAGAGCAAATAAAAACAGCTAGTTTCGTCAACATAAAGATGGTTTTTTCAGTTAAAGTAACAAATCGCTTTGCAGGTTGAAACAATTTTGAGTTTCCAGTCATACTCGTAAATACAATGGCCTTGCTCGATTTAATTCATCTATACTAATATTATAAAGCTGATGAATTTGTTTGTTGGTTTGTTTGTCTGAATGCGCTAATACCAGGAACTACTGCACCGATTTGAAAAAAAAAATGTGTCGGATATCAGGCTGCGACGGGAGAAGAGGGAGCAAACTGACACCGTATGGACGCAGTCACGGTGGTCTGCTAGTATTACAACACACTCATAGTCATTTTACCTACTGCTCTATAGTTGCCGTCTACATCTCAATTTGAGAGGTACCATTTTTGATTTCCAAGGATACGACTTAGATTTTATATTGGGACAGGAATAAGGTTATTGACCTGTGTCATAAGGGTTCCGTAGCCGAATGGCAAAAAACGGAACCCTTATAGTGTCGTAATGTCTGTCTGTCTGTCTGTCCGTCCGTATGTCACAGCCATTTTATTCTGTAACTATAAGCATCACACTGTTAAAATTTAGTAGGAATGTTTATCCTGTTAACCGCTTTACGATCCTTATACAAAAAATGAAAAATAATGACATTTAAGGGGGGGCTCCTATACATAAAAACAAACCAAAAAAAATAAAATTCTCAAACCTATACTTATTTATTATTATTTATAAAGGTACACCAACAGCAAATCATACTATATACACTACAAACATCGTGACAAAAAAATTATAATTGACAAATATGATTGCCTATTACAGGTATACACAACATTTTTTGAAGTGTAGCTATTTTAAAGAAAGTTTGTCTAAATTGTAACTAAATCACATTAAAGAAATTGAATTTAATACAATAATACAACAAATCAGGAAGAAAATTAACAATTAATCGATTATGGAATGAGTGCATCCTGGGACGTGGAATAGAAATTTATTAATTTATTTTTGAAGCAACGTGCAGAGTCATTGAAAATGTCAATAACCGGAACCCTATTCATTATCTCATTGTACTCAGTACATATTCTGGCTAGAGGGTAATGCAGGCCTAAATTCGTTTTATGACTGGGTATACTGAAAAGTTTGCGAATAGGATAACGGGGATATCTGTACGGTACATTGAGTTTTATTTGGTCAAGAAGATGCGTGCATTTAATTTTGTTGTGCAGTAGCTTGTGAAGAAACATTAGGTCAGCAATAAGTCGTCGGTTACGCAAGGACATCATTTTGAAAAAATCTAGTCTGTGAGTGTAAGGGTGTCTATGAGAAATTCCCGGGGCTGAATACGCCAGATATCGCGTGAATGCTCGCTGAATTGATTCAATTCGCTGAGAAAGCGTACTGTAGATCGGGCTCCAGGCGACACTTGCGAATTCCAGGTGACTACGTACTAATGCATTAAAAAGAATCTTTTTGGTTTGGACACCTCGGAAACCTCTTGCGCTTCTTTTTAAGAATCCCAGCATGCGGGCAGCTTTTTTAATCAAATTTTCAGTATGGGCGGTCATTTTCAATTTGTTATCCAACAAAACCCCCAAGTCTCTAATTTCCCTTACTTTCGTCAAGGCTTCATCGCCCAAGGAATATGAAGTAGCAATGGGTTTTTTTTTCCTGGTGAAGCTTATGTGGTAGCATTTGACAGGATTCAAGACCATTCCATTAACTGAACACCAGTCCATGAGTTTGTTCAAGTCAGATTGCAGCACTTCAGCGTCTTCGAAGCCCCTGATTGTTCTACTCATTTTAAGATCATCCGCGAACATGGATACATGACAATTGCTAATCATTGATACTATATCGTTAATAAATATCAAGAAAAGTAAGGGACCCAGGTGAGACCCTTGGGGGACACCAGATTCAGCAAAAAATATTTCTGATTCGAATCCATCCATAGCTACGCGCTGTGGTCTTTTTGCCAGATAAGATTCAAACCATTGCAATAGCGAGCCACCAACGTTAATTCCTCTTAGCTTTGATAATAGAACCCGGTGGCCAACCCTGTCAAAGGCACTAGAAAAATCCGTATAGATAGCGTCTACTTGGAGTCCTTTATCCAAGTCCTGCGCTATGGTGGACACGAAAGAAGAAAGATTTGATTCTACCGAGCGACCACGCCTAATACCGTGTTGGAAGTCCGATATAATACTTTCGGTATGGCCGTAGACTATAGGGTAAACAAGGCTTTCAAACAATTTCGAGAAACATGATAGTATGGAAATAGGTCTATAGTTCTTGATATCTGACTTGTCGCCCTTTTTTTTATAAACTGGCATGATTCGGGCTTTTTTCCATTCGTCCGGAAATGTTCCCTCGCTAAGAGACCGATTAAATATTGTAGTTAAAGGAGAAGCAAGAACGGATCCACATCGTTTCACAAACAGAGGTGGTAAGCTGTCTGGTCCGGGTCCCTTATTTTCCCTAAGATGTTTTATTTTTAGGTGCACTTGGGAAACGTTCAGTTCTAACGTGGCAATCCTATCGCCCGCACTCACAACAAAATCTGCATGGGGGATATCGGTGGGACTGCTAGAGTACACAGAAGAAAAATGACTTGCAAAAAGGTTTGCTACGTCAGCGCCTGAGTTTGCAGTTTTGTTTCCTAGTTTCATTTTCGTGGGAAGTACAGAAAGACCATTACGTTTGTCCTTGATATAACGCCAAAAATTTTCAGGATTCTTACAAATGCTAGACTCAAGTTCCCTCATATAATTGTTATGACAGATATTAACAAGTTTATGGCATCGATCTCGAAGAAGATTGTACTCGTACTTGTCTCTAGGATTGTTGTACTTAGCATGACGTCTCCGGAGCTTTTCCTTTTCCTTCAATAATTTTATAACCTTTTTAGAAAACCAAGGTGGATATTTAGATGCCTTGGGTGAATGTTTGGGTACGTATTTGGCAATTAAGTGTCTTAGTTTTTTGTAAAATTCAACTACCATATCGTTAACGTTCCTGCAGTTCTTAAAAATTACATTCCAATTAGCACAACTCAATTCCAGAACCAATGAATCATAGTCGGCCTTATAGTAATTATGTCTTTCACATGGCTTTGGTACTAAATTTGTAGCATGAACGAGATTAAGCTCAACAATAATGGGGGGGTGGTGAAGATCAATTTTACTTAAAATATCTAGGGGTTCAGAGACATGCAAACATTTTAAGTTACTTATAGCTAAATCAAGCGTTCTATCTAGAGAATTCCTAAAATAATTATACTGGTAGAGACAATTCTCAGACAAACAATCCACTAGGCTACGTCCCAATTCATTGACGTAATTAGAGGGGATTGCATGCCCACAACAGTCATCGAACACCCAAATAATAAATTTAAGATTAAAATCACCAAGGACAAGCACATTATCTATATGATTAAGCAAGGTATCAAGGTATCCTCTTCCCCCTCGGACCGCACACGGAGTGCACGTTTGCATAGGGCCTCCGTTAGTTTATTTATTTTTAATTTTAAAAATATTCCTAAGCTACTTAACTCAGTTTGAAAATTAGGAGTGCATAAATGAGCAGGAGATGCGCGAGCGATGCGACTTACTACACTGCTACGTATTGTGTGTGCCCCGGCTTCCGTGACGTCAATCCACTGATAACACTGTGTCGCGTCGTAGCATGCTACGGACCGCGCTACGAGTCACTGCTACGGTAAATCTCCTTGCATTACTTTCGCCCTGGTACTTTGCTCAGTGCAGTCGACTGTGTTAATAACGTATTAAATACGCAGAATTGCCGATTCCATTTAAGAACTCCTTTACTATTATTGCTCCCTAGTAACAAATACATTATGGGTTCAAAGTCTGACGTAAGCACTCCAGAACAGAAAAATCCTCCCATCCAACGACAAAAAAGAGGCAGACAATCTGAATTTGAGGACGAGCTTAAAGAGTTTAAGGCAGAAATTCAGCGAATGATAACATCACTCCTATCGCCGCAAAAGGACGAACTGAAGAAAATTGCTGAAACACAATTAGAAATCAAACAAACCAATAGCAACATTGTTGACAGCCTTAGCTACCTAACCGCACAAAATGATGACCTCAAGAAGAAACTAGAACAGCTTGAGGCTCAATCAAGGAAGGACAAGGACTACATCATATTGCTTGAAGATAAAATCGAAGACTTGCAACGAGCAAGCCGCAAGACAAGCATTGAATTAAGAAATGTGCCTATACTTCCCAATGAATCAAATGAAGACCTTGCTAATATGGCTACCTGCCTCTCCAAAAGTATAAACTGTGACTTAAAGAAGGAAGATATTAAAGATATCTATAGAATACGGGGAAAAAAGGACGCGGGAAAAAGTACACCCATCGTAATCGAACTGTCATCAACATTACTCAAGACTGATATCCTGAAGATGAGTAAATCTTTTAACATCAGGAACAAGGACAAGCTGCGTGCAAAACACTTAGGAGCCACTAAAAATGAAGATACGCCAATCTTTGTTTCTGAACAATTAACACCAAAGGGTGCTCGCCTTCACTACCTCGCAAGAGACTTCGCAAAAACAGAAGGATATAAATTCTGCTGGACCAACTTCGGACGAATATACCTACGGAAGGACGTGAACACACCTGTCATTCTTGTAAGAAATGATACACAGCTACAAAATTTAAAGTTAACTAAATGACTAGGCATTGTGAACTGTCAATTGGTTCTCATTAATTCTGAGTTTGTTAAGTTATGTTTAATAACACTAAACCCAAAAATTCTACAATACTACACACCACACTCACATGACACATGCTTAAGCCAAATCTCACATATAACAATCGTACATAAATCTTATACTATGCCCTCACACAATGTATTAACTCATTCATTAATTAAAACTAAAAGAGTATATACCAAAAAACAGCGTATCACGATTCTGCTGCATTATGAAGCCATGTCAAAAGTTGTGCAACACATTTACTTCTTTTACTACAAATATGAATAATATTTTGAATAATTTAAACGAAATAGACCGCATCGGCATTGCTTCGGTATTTAATTGCCAAGTAAAGGACTTGCCGACACTATTACCTGTTCATAAAAATGACTTTGCAATAGTTTCACAAAATATTCGAAGTGTTTATGCAAACTTGGATGACTTTCAATTAAATTTGACTGAATTTAAGATAAATGTAGATCTATTAGTCTTGACAGAATGTAGAATAAATTCAAACAAAAATATTCCACAAATCCGAGGTTTTAATTCATTTAACACAACCAAGCACTTAAATCGTGCTGATGGAGTGGTGGTTTATCTTAGCAACACACACGAAGCTTCCGTAATAGAAATAAAACTTACTAATGCATCTTGCCTACAGATAACTACAGGTGAAATGACTGTAGTTTGTGTATATCGTTCTCCATCAATATATAATGCTGAATTATTCATAAACTCGTTAAATTCGCATCTAAATACCATAAAGGATCATAAAAACGTAATTATAACGGGCGACATAAATATAAACCTAATATATAAACCTAAGGAACAGACTCAAGAACGTACTAATAGGATAAATTATTTAAATATGCTTGCCATGCAAGGGATGCTTCCTGGCCATTTCTTGCCAACAAGAAAGAAGGGCTGCCTTGACCATTTCATACTTAGGCTCGCTAAAAATGAGAAGTCAGCATCAATAGCAGTTGTAGACACTAGCATCACTGATCATTTTACAATTATACTTAGAATATCAAGTCTAAAATTAACAGCTAAAGTTAACAATTGCAGTAAAACTATAGACTATGAAAAATCTCTTCAAACTTTAAAAACTAAAAGATTGTCTAATTTATTAACATTTAGTGATCCAGAGACTATAACCAAACAGCTAACAGACACAATACAGGAATGCATTCAGTCTAACACTATTGAGATCATTAGTTCCCGTAAAACCAGAATAATAAAGCCGTGGATTACTCCTGGAGTTCTTCGATGTATTGAAAATAGAAATGACATGCAAAGAAAATTAAGATTGAATCCGGATGATCAGATTCTAAAAATAACATATAAACGCTATCGAAACTTCTGCAATTGCTTAATCAAAAAACTAAAGCGTAATTATCAGAAAAAACAATTAGAACTTGCCATCAAAGATCCGAAAAAGCTTTGGAAAACAATAGACTCAATTACTCAGCGTAGACCGCCTAAAGAGCGAAGTTTGGAATTACTTATGGTTAAATCTTCTCCCCAAAAATCTGCAGACTATGTAAATAACTACTTTGCTTCTGTGGGGAAACAACTAGCTGAGGAAATCATTGCGAACTCACAATTGACTACTGATGAATCTTATTTAATAAATAACAGCCCAAGTTCATCCTTTGTTCTTTTTCATACTGATCATGTGGAAGTCTATGAATTGCTTATGTCTATGAAATCAGATAGCGCTCCTGGGTACGATAATATACCAACCCAATTTCTTAAAAACGCTCATAATGAGGTTGTTCCAGTCTTGGTTCATCTAGCTAATCGATGTTTTGATCAGGGAGTTTTTCCATCTGTTTTGAAGCAAGCTGTTGTCACACCGGTATACAAAGGTGGAGACAAGTGCAATCCCTCAAACTATAGGCCGATATCAGTTTTATCAGTAATCGCTAAAGTATTGGAAAAATTAATAAACTCGCGGTTAATTAAGTTTTTTACTAAATTTAAATTACTTTCTTCATCACAATTTGGTTTTCGACAAGGCCTATCTACAGAGGACGCAATACTGGCTTTAACCTCACAAGTAGTAAATAGGGTTGACACCATGAATAAGTGTTTGGCTGTCTTTTTAGACTTGAAAAAAGCCTTCGACACAGTTTCTGTATCTATACTTATACACAATCTTCATGATATGGGAGTTAGAGGAAAACCGTTAGAACTACTGAAAGACTATCTCAGTAACCGCAAAACCCGTGTAAGAATCGGTGACGTTACTAGTTCCATGTCTACTGTTACCTATGGAGTGCCCCAGGGTAGTGTTTTGGGCCCTACCTTGTTTCTGGCTTACATAAATAGACTCTGTAACATGCAAATTGAAGGGGGTCATATTTATTCGTATGCGGATGATACAGCCGTGGTTTTCTCTGCCAACGATTGGGAACAGCTTAGAAAATATACAGAAGCAGGTTTATCGAAAATTGCAACCTGGCTTAACACAAATCTTCTTACGTTAAACATAGCCAAGAGTAACTACATTTGTTTTACTAAATACGACAACACCCAGCCTCAGAACTTCTCAGTTAAATTACATACTTGTAAGAACCTATCTAAACCAAATTGCCTTTGCATGGAACTTACCAAGATAAATCACACGAAATATCTTGGTGTCATGATTGACCAACGCTTGTCTTGGTATAATCACGTAGAGCTGATCATGAGCAGAGTACGAAAACTTATCTGGACGTTCAAAGCACTGAGGTATGTAGCCAATAAATGCCTTTTGAGGAAAATTTACCGCACTTTGGCTGAACCAGTTATATCGTATTGCATAACTGTCTGGGGAGGTGCAAACAAAACTAGATTTTTGAACCTTGAAAGGGCACAAAGGGCGCTTCTCAAAGTTATGTTTTTTAAACCATTTGGATTTTCAACAAATAGTTTATACAACTCAACTGATATCTTGTCAGTAAGAAAACTATACCTAATGCGTATTGTTCTTAGAATACATAAATCACTTTGTTACAATCCAAATAAAGGTAAAGGCAGGAGAGCAATTAACGTCGCCCCACAACCCCGTGTAAGATCTATTTTTGCCAAAAGACACTACTGCAGACAATCTGCGGACATATACAATAAACTTAATAAAGATATAAAAATATATCCACTCACATTTTTTCAGTGTAAAAGGGCTTTGATTGAATGGCTGATGTCCAAAACCTACGACGAAGTTGAAGAGTTCATTCGACACTCTCAAACGTAGCTGTATTAATTCTAGGCTTAAGATTTCGATCCCAAGACATTGTCGTAGGGCTTATCGACTACAACCATACCTAGACACACCCAGACACACACACCCACACCCACACCCACACACACACACACACATACACACACACACACACACACACACACACACACACACACACACACACACACACACACACGCATACATGATGAAATATATAGTATAAGTATTGTAAAATAATTATTAATCTATAAATTTATTTCTTTCTTCACTTTTAATTTCATATTTGTTGTGCAACGAAGTTTGTTACTGCATGCTGATGTTATGGAAGAGCGGTGTTTCCTAACACAAGCAAACTTTTTGCTTAAAAGGAAGCGCCAACCACTAATTTGTAAAGTTACTAAGTAACCTAATAAAGATTTTGTATTTGTATTTGTTTAAAAAAGTTTTTTGAGTCTCCAATTTGGGTGGCGACGGTAAATACACTGCACATATGGAGAGAGTCGAATATTTGCCATTTATTTTAACTTTAATATTAACCCAGATGTCTTCACAGGTGGTTTCCCAATTTGACATTCGTATAGAAGGTATTTCACGAGATACTGCTTTAGTACCCCGCCACCATCCATCTTGGAGCTTGAAACAAAAGAGCGATCTTTGCGATAGACTACATATCTGGAGTCGATAAATTCACTGTCAGCTATACCAGAATTGAGCCATGTTTCGGTAAATACAATTATCTTATAACTATTCATTAATATGTTTTTATACACATCATTGGTTTTTGTTCTGATGCCACGAAGGTTTTGGTAGTATATATTGAATGTTATGATAAAACACTATAACACTTGTTGACTTCTAAACGTACTATTTGATCGACACCACGCCCTCCATGTTACGGATAAGCAATGCCTCGCTAGCTTCGTCCTTCCGTATAAAAATTCTGCCGTTCCGCACCCAGACGAACTTGTACTTGCATTCCTTGGCTTTGATACGAGTAGCGGCGTGCAAAGATTTGTTTGATGGCGACAGATGTTCTGAGACAAAGACCGGATTGGTAGTGCCTGCGTATCCAAGGTGCTTGGTACTCAATTTATCCTTAGTGTTTTTTTTGTTAAACACAGAGACGGAAGCCAGAATGGCGTCACGTTGTCTAGGTGCACGCAGTTTAACTATGACAGCGCGCGGCCTGTTGCTGTCCTTACTCAGCTTCGCCACCCGCGTTACGTGAAGGATATCATCAGCTGATACCGGAGCATCGACAGTCTTCACGAGTTGTTCTACGACTTTGGTTAGATTCTCCTGTCTGTGTTCAGTTATGCCATTTATTTCGATGTTGCTGTCTCTCATATTCTGTTCAACCAACTGGAGACGGTGCGTCAGGTCACACACTGACAGGTTTAGTTTGTCATTTTCTTTTTTCAGGTTATCGACCAATGTATTTCTCTCATCTAGTGCAATCTTCAAGTCTTCGTACTGCTTATTGAAAAAATTCAGAGACTCACCAAGTTCTCTGATTTGAACAGACATGTTCTTTATTTGCGCCGTGATCAGTTCTTTTATTGTAGACTGAAGTGCACCTGAGAGTTCCTGTTTGAGTATGCTCCTAAGCCTAGCTTCGGTGATATAATCGCCGCCACGCTCAGTCTCTTCTGTTGAGTAATCGACGGGAGAAACAGACTTCCCCAAATCACGTTTCCTCAGGGTAATATTTTCAGACTGCAGACCTAAGACTTCAGAGTGTTCGACGATTACAGAAACTCCTGCCTCCAAATCGCGCCGTGCACCGGGATGAATGGGGCTGTTAGTATTACCCACTTTTGGTTGCTTGCTGCAGCATTCAGGGCATTTCCAATTATGCTTTCTATCAGTGTCTAATGCATAAAAGCTGTTGAAGCGGCTCTGAGACACATTAGCACAGTTAATATCATATTTCATTTTACACAGGCCACATTCTAGGAACTCTCGGTTCTGTATAATGTTGCGGCAGCCGGAACATTTCCCGTAGTTGGTAGGTGCCATTTGTAAAGATTGCAGTGAAACAGGTAAAAATAAAAAACCAAAAAGAGAAAAATATGCGAAATTTTTTCTTGTTTCCTTGCTCGATTTGGTTCTCGGTCCCTAGTGCGTGTGAATATAAATGTATAGCCGCTGCGCCAACCGCGTTGTTAAGGGTACGGACGAAATTAGCGATGTCAACTCACGCATGCATTTTGAATAAAGCAGTACAAGTCTAACTTTCTATTTTCAAGGTCGACTCAGTCACATCACATAGACACCCGTTGAGTTTTTGCACCACTAACGGATAATTTTAAACACAAAATGATAATATATCACTGTAACTGTTAATGATTTGCTGACACTATACACAATGCAAAACTTAAGTATTCGGGAAAGCTATTAGACTAAGAAATAGGCAATAATTACGACTAAAATCAGTCGCAGAAATAAAAAAATATCGAGCGTGAACTACTGTCTGACTGACCGCGCGAGCGGTCGCGCGCGAACGCGAGTAATTACAGACGTGTGGGGTGTTTATGGATAGGGCTTTTTAAATGACACAGAGGTTTCTTAAACCATTTTCTTTCAAAATCTAACGTTTCATAGCTAGACGCTTCCAAAGTGGTAAAATGGGCGTCCCCCCATCTAACTTCTAAACTAAGCAAGTGTTAATTTTGAAAAAATAGATAATGTAGATCTTTCCAAATACTTTCAACGAAAATTGGTTCGAACGGGACCGAACGAGAAGTTTTTGAGATATAGCACATTTTCAACAACAGCAAACATAACTTTGTACTTCATACAAACACTATAAAAAACAAAGTTATATTTGCTGTGAACAAATTATTGTGATATTTTACTAAGTGAAAGTAAGTGGATTCCCTAATTCAGTTAAAGTTGACACGGAACCCTTAGTGCGCGAGTCCGACTCGCACTTTTCCAGTTTTTGTTTTTTTAATTTACATAGGCTCACTTTTAAGTGACTTTTGTTGTTACTGTTCATATCCATTTTGCCCTGGACTAAATGTGTTTATAATGTGTAAGCTGGTATGCCATGGCCTCAGGGCAATTCGGTCAAGCGTCTGCGGGGCGCAGCAATGAAGATGCAAAATTTAATTACACCCGTTTAGCAGAGTTATTGGACAGTGTTGCGAGTCGTTTGACAGTTTCAGTTTAACGATTGAAGTTTTATCTTAACAATTTTATTACTGATAAAAGTATTTATCAGATAATTTTAGTTGAAAATTGTAATTCAATATTTTAATTGCAAATAATATTTTTTAAACAATCATATCGCTTACTTTTTTCATTTCATTAGCATATTTTGTCTTTAGATATCATTTAAGTATCATCTTCAGGTAATGACAGCGAAATTTGGCTTGTAACAAAGCATATCTTTAACGCTATTTAGCACGTTACCCTTAAACCTACCCTAACGACCATAGAAATCATCCTATAGATTAAATTCTTCAACGCTAAGGGTTTTCTTGAGAACCCTCCAGGGAATCCTAATGGGGTTGAAAACTCATCTAAATAATACCTTCGACACCAGAAAAAGATTATCATCTTTTTTCGTCATCCTCAATGAACGACCACCATTGAATGAAATATCTCTCTAGGGCCCCCCGCTATACCTCAGCTAATGGGGGCCATTATGCCTAAATGGGGCCCACGGGGGCCATAGGATGGAAAAACTACGCGCTTCATTACGCTGTTCGTTAATTAAAGTAGAACCATCAATTGTTTGCGGGTAATGCCTAATGTGTTTGAAGTAAGACGTCAGGTTAATTAACTAAGTAACACATAAACGTACTAATTCCTGTGGAAATTTGACACAGATTCTTGTGATATCTACGTGAAACTTTTGTGAAGAAAAGATAAAACTATTCAGTTACAATAAAATGCCTTCATTTTAATCCTTCATTTATTTGCTTACATATATAGGTTGTGTAATATAGGTTGTGGTTTTGGTCAGTGACATCCAACTCAGGGATGTTAATATAAGTTAGGCTTGTTCTAAAAAATATATTTTTAAATTAAATGCAAGTTTAATAAAAGAAAACGTTTTCACAACATAAAAAAAACGAATGTGTTAAGTCGCACCCTCCCGCGTACCTACCTTACGCGTATATAAGAAGTACAACGCTGCAGCTAGTAAGCAACGAAGTGAAAGATTCATCCGAAAAACCTTCAAAGTAAGAAGAAACAGGCTTCTAATGTATGAACTCGCTCCATAGTCGACTCTGTTCAAGCCCGTGGTGGGAGGTTTAGCTTAAAGTCAAGAGCAAACCATTGACAACAAAAGAACAAAACATTGGTGTGGTATGTTTAGAATTGGCGCGTTTGGAAATCACCTTTTTTTAAGTTATAAGCAACAAAAATCAGGTTTTAATCTGCGATGGCTCTACTTTATTTTAATTAACGTTGGTTTTGACACTTACCAGTACTTCAAAACAAGCTTCACATTCCGTATGCCGCCAACAACCCTCCACGAGCAAAGCTATCACTCCATCAGCGCAAAAACTTTACTGCGTAACCAGGAACGCGCGTGACATGTGGCTAACGACCGTATTCATTAACCGGTGACACTAGCCAGATGCACTCAATCCATCGCCGGGTTGACACGGCCGGTTTATCAACTACGCGTGGTAGATTGGCAATGGTTCTGTAAGTTTGCGGGTGACCTGGGGTGTACTGTAGGTATATTTGTTATGTGCGAAATTCAAGTATGTTCTTGCCATGTTAAGGATGTTCGGGTGAATGGATATCATCAACAATTTTATATACATAGTCAAAACTATCATCCAAACAACAGCGTGCGTACACTCCGTTTTTCTTGGCTAGTCCAATAATGTAAAAGATCTTTTCATAACTTTTAAAATCATATCAGTGAATAAAATTAATAAACTTTTTGATTTAATGAGATCTCAATATAAAACAATGAATTACCCATGCAAGTTGTAAGTTTTGTGTTTATCTCATTTTAAAATTAATCATTTCATTAAAACCGGCCAAGTGCGAGTCGGACTCGCGCACTGAGGGTTCCGTGTCAACTTTAACTGAATTAGGGAATCTACTTACTTCTACTTAGTAAAATACCACAATGTTTTGTTGACTGCAGATATAACTTTGTTTTTCATAGTGTTTGTATGAAGAACAAATTTATGTTTGCGGTTGTTGAAAATGTGCTATATCTCAAAAACTTCTCGTTCGATCCCGTCCAAACCAATTTTCGTTGAAAGTATTTGTTAAGATCTACATTACATATATTTTTCAAAATATACACTTGCATGGTTTAGAAGTTAGATGGGGGAGGGACGCCCATTTTACCACTTTGGAAGCGTCTAGCTGTGAAACGTTAGACTTTAAAAGAAAATAGTTTTAGAAACATCTACGTTATTTTAGAAGACCTATCCATAGACACCCCACGCATAGGTTTGACAAAAAAAAATATGGTTTTAGTTTCATGTATGGGAGCCCCCCCTTAACTGTTAATATTTTTTATTTTTTGTATAAGAATCAGTAAGCGGTTAACAAGACACATCTTCCTACCAAATTTCAATAGTGTAATGCTTATAGTTACAGAATAAAATGGCTGTGACATATGGACGGACAGACAGAGACAGACAGACAGACAGACAGACTTGACGAAACTATAAGGGTACCGTTTTTAGCCATTCGGCTACGAAACCCTAAAAAGGAATGTCAGTTAATCCTAACAAATGCCAAGCCGTACTAATTGGTAATCCATATCAATTGGGTAAAATCGGTCAACCTATTGCTGCGTTGCGTTATAACGACTGCATCATACCATATAGCAGTCATGTTAAAAATCTAGGTTTGGTGATGGATAGCTCACTCAGTTGGGCTAACCAGATCGCCGAGATTAGCAGAAAAGTAACTTACTCGCTTCGAACACTCTATCGATTTCGGAACTTCCTACCGATAAGTACCAAAATTCTATTGGTCCAGGCACTGGTACTGCCTGTAATCGATTACGCCGATGTGTACTGTACCAACTTGTCCCAAAACCATTTAAACAAGCTTGAGCGTCTCCTTAATAACTGCCTTCGATTTATTTTTGGCATACGAAAGTATGACCATATTTCTCCATTCCGTTCTCAACTTAATTGGCTTACTATTCGTCAGCGCAGAAATCTTCGAGTTCTTTGTACTCTTTTCAGTATTCTCGATAACCCGAATTCTCCCGACTATCTCAAATGTAATTTCAAATTTATGAGAGACATAAGTTCTCGAACCCTCCGTCCTAACAATGCCCTCCAGCTATACACACCTCTTCACAAGACTGCTTATGTCTCTAGCTCCTTCACCCTCAGTGCTATAAGACTCTGGAACTCCCTCCCTGATACCATTAAGACTTCATCATCTAAGTATTCGTTCAAAAAGTCTATTCGTGAGCTTTTTCTCAGTGAGAATACCACGTGATGCTTGATAAGGTTTGTCCTTCTCTGTTTAACCTTTATTAATCTCTGTTAGCCAATGTATGGATAATTGTATGTATTCAAGTATGTCTAAGTAGGTTTATGTTTTTATTATTTATGTAAGTTTATTAGTAGTTTAAATTTAATTTGTTGCTTTTATGTGTAACTTTACGCCGCCTCAATCGTTTCTGTTTCACCCAATGGTTGACTGGTAGAGAATGCTTTAAGCATTAAGTCCGCCATTTGTACTTTAGTTTTGTCAGTGCAATAAAGAATAATAATAATAATGTCACGATTGTCTACAATATTCGACTTTCAAATAAAAACGGACTGTATTGAGATATTGCTTTGACAGTTAAGTAGCTCTGCTTTACTGTCACGTAAGCAATTTCGCATCATTCTGATAAAATTATTACCTATTATACAATAACATTAATATTAATATTGATATCGCTGCAGTATTATTATATTAATATTAAACCTTTTTCAATCAGAAAAGGTACGCAATATATAGAAAAAAAAAACACATGGTACGATATCAAGAAAACAACCATTCCAACGCAGGTTGACATCGCACGTGAACATCCAAGACTTTTACCGGCTCATAAACGTCACTGTCGTAAAACGCAGCGTAATTACGTTGCATGACGTTTTACGTAACCTATTAACGTCTAATGGGCCGTTGAAAAACCTCCGTCGGCCTCGGCACGTGCTAACGACGATACAGGGAGGATAAGGGACTTAGGTTAAAAAGCACGAGATGGGTAAGTACAGTCGCCAGCTCATTAGGTTACCTACTTTTGTTGCAAACTTGTACTTATTACAACGGTATAAGACACCGCAGTGTTTACCTAGATGTGCTGTTTTCCGTACAATAGCAGATAATAAGGATGGTGACCTAAGACCTTATCGAAATCACCCCGCTGAGCAATTTGAGACGACCCTATTTTTTCATCGATAGTAAGCTAAACTTGTTTGAAATACAGTTATTTATTAATTATAAATTATGACTGAAATGCATTTTTATTATCAACCTCATGCCAAAACGCCTATAGCTGGGATAGGACTTTAAGGCGACTATAAACTGTAACAACAAATAAATATGGAATATTTTTTTTTAACAAAAAATAAAATAAATGGAAAATAGTAATATAAATTATTAATAACTATAGTTTTGCAAAACTCAAAAACAAACTTTTACTCTCAACAACACAATGAAAAGAGCTGCTCTAGAAATTATATTATGAACTGAAACAAAAAGTTCCAATTAAACCTTTTTATGACCAATCTTAGATTTCATACTACATTGTTTGCTCGGACGCAAATATAGTGCCACTCAATTACAGGTCTAAGAAGAACTTTACGTAGGAGGATATTAATTCGCATACAACGTTATCAATAGGGAACGTCTTATCAGCAAAATACGAGTCCTCTGATCACAGTGATAAGTTATATCTGTCGACAACTCACACAAGTTAAAGGAATCTCAGTAAACGATTCGAAGTAAGGTTTTTTCTCGCCTTTTAAACCTTCCCTAGACCTCCACGAATATTTCAAGACTAAGATAATAAATAAATAAATAAATAAATAAATATCCTTTGGACATTCCCACACATCGCCATCTAGTCCCAAAGTAAGCTACTCAAAGCTTGTGTTATGGGTGCCAGACAACGGATATAATACTTAAATACTTTTTGTTTGTAAATACATACATAATATACATAGAAAACACCCAGACCAATACAAACAGACATGTTCATGCACACAAATGTTTGTACTGTGCGGGGATCGAACCCGCACCCGCTGCGTAGTAGGCGATTTCTCGACCACTACACCAGACGGGTCGTCGAACAGATAAGATAAATCCGTTCAGCCGTTCTCGAGTTTTAGTGAGACTAACGAACTGAAATTCATTTTTATATATACCTATATATATTATATGTTTCTATCGTTCAGAATTGTAAAACTAAGACAAGTACACAGTTTCTGTGGAAAATTATAAACTTAGGAACTGGAGATAATTGACAATTTATTTTCCAAGAAACACACAGAACCCTAAAACATCGACTTTGCTATGAAAAGCAAAAGTTAAGCAAATCCTATACACAATTGGGGGGAAGCAAATTATAATAAACGTTACGTCAACTTTGAGCCTTGATTAATGGATATCGGAGGACGAAAGAGGATTATTCTGTTTATTTTCGCAAGAAAATAAGAAAACAAGGCGGCACTGCAGACTTGAATAATGTTTCACATAATAGCGGCTTACCGAAGTCTGTTTGGAACAATCAGTAATACTAAATAAGAATAAATTGCCAAAACAGTACTAGTACTTGTACTGATCAATAAACTCGTGGTTTATTTTGAAATACTAAAAATATAAGTTTATTTATTTATTATTCTTTCTTTATTACTGTTTACATTCTGTTTTGAAAGAAAGAGAGAAAATCCTCTCTTGCTTGACCAAAAAATATGAAATACATTTAAAAAAATGCAATAACTAGACTACTCTCGTCGAAAATAATCGTGGCAACGGAACACATACCATGATGCTGATTTTAAGAGGGTGCCTTTGTGGGTAGGGTAGAAATTTAAAAAAAATAATGAAAATATAACAAAAATCACATACAAAAATGCAACAGAACTACAAAAGAAACCAATAAACAAACTGACATTGTATTTATGCTTATTCAAATATTGATACTATAAGTGATATGAGACTCACTAACTGTCTGTACCTAACTATCTTAGTTTATTTCTATCAGTTTTAAAGAGTGAACCATCACAAAAATACTGCTGTGATTAGGATATGATAATTGAAGCTGTATCAATTATCATATCCTTATCACGGCAGTATTTTTCCTGTGGGAAGATTACGCAATCAATGTACGAGAGACTGTGGTTAAATTACGTTCCGTTCTGTGCAGCTACGGCACGACACACTCCGTTACGGATGGGAAACCTTCCTCGTTCCAGGGTTGCTATTCTTAAAGACGCTTGAATTTTATTGGTATCTGTAGCTCTCACTTGTGCTAGCACAAGAAGTTACAATAGACAATTGACAAACGTATATTAACACGTTTATGTACGCATACTTTCTTCTTTTTCTTATTTAAGAGCTATGCTCTTGTCGGTGGAGTTTTTTCCACTTTAATCGATCCCATGCCATTTCCTTGACTACTTGGTACGACTTGACTCCTTGGTACGACTTGACTCCTTGGTACGACTTGACTCCTTACCACAATGACGCATACCACAATAGTCATATTTTGTGCCGTGGCGCATATGAACTGCATACAAAGTTTGAGGACGTCCACACTCGTATCGCCGTATAGCAAACAAAATATTGCCTATTGTATGTCGCTAACGTCCGTAGACGTTGACTGGCAGTACAACCGAACACGACGTTAGACGACGTTGTTCATGTGTGTGTGGGTATTTCTATATGCGTGTGTGAATAATGTTCAAGTAACAAAAATAATAATGTATTGTAGCGCTAGAACTTTGAAAATTGGACACGATGCGACGCAATGACTTAGCTACCTGAAGATTACACAGAGATTCGACGTCGCCAGCCGTTGTGCTTTGAAATAAAATAAAACTTATGACGTGGTTGGACTATGTGCCTCATTACGAAGATCATTTTTGGACGTTCTATAACTTTGTTAGAACGAAAGTATTAAAATGACATGTAGCATTTAAAAAATAATAATATGGTCAGCTTTGGCGTAAACATTTTGACACTTGCCTAGGGACGGAATTAGGGGCTCTTTTTTTAAATTACTTTCGTGTACATTTTAACTGACTTTGGTTCCTCAAGCCTAATTTTTCCAACGCCAGATAAGGAATATTCGTTTAATAAAATACAATACGCCTAATTTGAAAACGTCACCTAGTTGTGAGCAATCATTTATGTAAATAATATTAAAAAATCGCTCGTTTTACAGAGATACGACGAGATACAGAGTGGAGTCTCCGTGCGTAACATTTCTATTACGGTTGTGGACTTCATTCGGTTTTACAGACCAATTGTATTGAGATGGTTTCGTAAATCTGGTCTGTCAAATATATATATACGTACGAATAAGCTTGCCCTTCCAAACGTCAGACTTCAGAAGGATACTTTCTCATTTATTGGAAGATGTATTACTTTCCTTAATAAATTATTACCTCAAACTTAAACCTAAATTCAAATCGATTTTTAAACAATGTCAATGTTAATGAAATGAAAAAAGAAACCAAAAATTTGCGCACGGGCGGGACTTGAACCAGCAACCTTTTGGCAGACCGGGCCAAACGCTCTTACCAATTGAGCTACCGTGCTGTCAGTCCGACCCGGCGAAATTTGTGGTTTCTTATGAAAACGTCAATTGCGTGACGCTTAGCGCCATCTAGCCGTCTGTTTGTGAAACAGATGGCCCAAGCAGTTATTCTTTACAGAATAAATTCAACTAGGAAATTGATGTCGCTTCGCTATCTAATGCCTTAGAATGTTTTTAACCGACTTCAAAAAAGGAGGAGGTTATCAATTCGACTGTATGTTTTTTTTTGTATGTTTGTTACCTCATATCTCAGTCGTTTGTCGACCGAATCGAAAAATTTTCCATTTTGGGATCTGATGACGGGATCTTGGTGTAATCGAGGGAAACCCTCAAATTTTAAAGGCACGTATAGTGTTTCTTTACTAGAATCTTAATGTTGACGTGTTGTTACGTCTGATAGTCAACATCTTGTGGGGCTGAGCTGATGGTGGAACTCCTTAACGTTTATGAGTTCAGTAATTATAATGACGGAACTTATGACAGGTAATTTGTAGCTTCTTAAAAAAATGGAATCATAAGGTGCAATCCTCCCCCCTCTCTCATGTTATCACTAAAAATGAAGAAATAAAATAAACTTTTTAAATAATAAAGTAAAAACCCGACTTCAAAACCAAAATTCACTAAAAAGTCTTAAATAAACTCTTCACCATTGAATTACTTTGACCATAAAGCATCAACTATCACAGCACCGACTCCAAAAAGAAATTATTTGCCTAAAACGGATTCCTTTCCTTTCAATGGTGAAGAGTTTATTTAAGACTTTTTAGTGCATTTTGGTTTTGAAGTCGGTTTTTACTTTTTTTTTTAAAGTTTTTAACACTCACAGTGTCATATTTTATATTCATAAAGATGAAATAAGAAACCAAAAATTTGCGCACGGGCGGGACTTGAACCAGCAACCTTTTGACAGACCGGGCCAAACGCTCTTACCAATTAAGCTACCGTGCTGTTAGAAACCCGGCGAAATTTGTGGTTTCTTATGAAAAGGTTGCTGGTTTAAGTTTGTTTCACAGTTTCTTTTGAGCATTAGCATACTAGCTATGGTAGGGTCAATGTTTAGACGTGTATAAGTGCTAGCAATAGCCCATGTATTTTTTTAAATAATTTTTACTTTATATGTAGCGGGATGAAACATTGTCTTATATATTATGGAACTGCTTAGCAAAGAATTATAGTTATATTAACTTCTCTGTAATAATACTTCTAAACAAAGCAGGTGGATCAAAATCAAGCAAATGTAAAATAACGTCTTGAATGTCTTTGCAAAAGAATGCCTTATATTCTATCGTTAAATATACATTCACAATACAATGGTCTAGTTTCGAAGTAAAGATTTTATTTCTTGTGTTACGAATACAATGTCAATGATTATGACGGGGGGTGTCCCATTAATACTTTGATAAATAAAAACATAGATGACTTAGGTACAAATGTTTATGCTTATCAGACAAACCTAATTGTATTCAACGTGATCAGGATTCTCTCGGGGAAAGCCTTTTCCGGAATATTGTTTCTTAAGTCAAGACAAATAAGCTTTTATTTCCGTCCATCATAAGTCGTCTACTGAAACCTTTGTTTTATGAAGTCCCTGTTTTTAAAATATTGGAGTCTCACAGAAATGTCTAATAAATACGATAACTTGTTTGTTCTTTGCAAAAAAAAAATGTTGAGGGTAGTTGGTGATTAAAGAGTTTCGTAAGCATAACAAATGCCACTTAATAGAAGCAAACTGTCAACAAAGCCAAAGATTAGCTAAAGCTAAAAAATTGTTTTTGAAGTTAACGCGAATACTATTCTAACTAAAAAAAACACTATTTACGTATATTTTTCGCGGATATTTATAAATTTTATATCCCGCCGTTTCGAACTCTTTACAGCTTTCGTGGTCACTGGTAGACGAAGATGTTTTTAGTCATTTACAACATTTGAAAAAAAAATAACGTTCCTATCCAGGCAAAAAGAGCTGACTGGGTGTAAGTGTTGTTATCATGCAGTGTATTCGATAAAACCGGACCATACTATAGAGACTTTTTTTTTGCAAGCCACTCCAAGCTCACGAATAAGCAGTTAAGAGTACAGTGCTATAAAACAGTAAGAAGTCATAAGCTCAATCGTAGACCAAGACTGTTTAAAAAAAGTACTCACGTGATGGTGGCAGGGGGGTTGGCATGCACCAGACATGGAAGCACCACGTCACCCCCTCTCCGCACGCTCGCCTCCCATTGGCTGTGGGATAGCGCTCGCGGAGCTGATGCCACGCTCATTGCTAGGAATAGAAGAACAATATTAGAAGGACTACCTACTAGAAGAAAATACCGTAGTGATTTTTTAAGAAATAGAGCTAGGGTTTATTCCGAAAAGGCCCTGCTTAGGTACGATGGCAGAAAGTGAACCGTAAAGGTGGAGATCTCAAAGATAGACTAAGTCACTCATTGATTTTTTAAGAGGTAATGGAAAAAATACAGGTCTAGAGATTTATTTGTTTCATAGTTTTGTTAGTCAAAAATTTTCAAGCTTAATATCTTACATTGTCCTGCGCCTGATCTTTCCGCAGATATCTAGTCTAACGGGCTATCACCTCATCAAAATCGGCAGGTGAACGTATGAAGTCTGAACTGGTGTATGGAGTACTACTCATATGTTTAATCCTGTTGCCATGGATGGCTGCCGGTACGGAAATCGGAGGAAAAGAATTGTTTCTTACGAGTAACATCAATAGTGGCTGGCGTGCTCCTCCGGCGGTCTCCGGTGAGGGAGTCGAGAACGGAGCAGGAGTACTGCGCGCGAGAGTCTTCCGCGCTCACAGAACGGACCACCAGCCGCCACCCGTCATCTACTAGGAGGGTGGAACCCGCTGTGAATAAACGCAAAAGTGTTAGGCGCCAGTAAGAAGTAGAAGAATAATTAGATTGTAGTCATCTGTTTTGATCAAGGTCATTTTGATACCAGCGGTTAAGACGTGGTCCTTCATATTTGACGAAGCAACGCGTTTTAAAAATACTTGAGATTCTATCACAGAATGGCATCAGTAAAGTACCTTATAAATGTGGTCAACCGCTGAAATCACAGTATCTTTTGCATACCGAGCAGCAACAGACTTCAGTTTTGCAGAATTGTTGGTGCAATTCATATTGTTAACAGTGAACTTGTTGAGTGCCAATGAGTTAAGAGCGACTAGAATCTGGCATCATGGAGTGGTACGATGAAAGAGCGCTTGCCTTAGTACTTGCCGTCATCAGTATAATCTAAGATTTATTACTTCAGGTTGACGTCACTTACACAGGTGGTCTGCTGCAGGCAGCACAGCATCGTCTCTGTACCAGGCAGCGACAGACGCGTGATCTCGTAAACTTGGCGGCGCAACGCAGGTGAGTAGTGATGGACCTCCCGCCTCAGCCGGTGTTGATGTGACACGGGCCTGCCAGTCTTGCCACACCACTGGGGACAAAAGATAATTGTATGATTATTATGGCATTTTTACAGATGCATGAACACACCTTTACACAAACGTAAAAAACATCGACTACGAAACTGTTTTAATTTGCGATTGGTCAATCTATAGAACTACTTAGCTTTTTTCACAATTCAAATCTTTAAATATTCACTATCGATTTTTTTACCATATTTTAAAAGTGAAAATCACTTGATTATTATATTGAATATTTTTAACCCAAAATATGATTTGACATTATTTTTAAATTAAATGGTGTCGTGACGAAATTTACCAATTACAAATTGCTTACGTATCATAAAACGTCCAAGTATCAACTTACGTTACCTATATTTGCTGTACCTTGTAATTCACATCGCCTGTCATTGGCGACCCAAAAGCGAAGTCTTTGTGGAGAGACCATTAATAACAGGTGTCATGAAATTCAGCGATTCCAGTTCCGGACGACTGAAGTGCCGGAGTATAGAGAACGGTCCGCTATGTATGATTGACGGCTTAGTCCATCCGGCCTTGGCACCCTACTGTGTACTGACGCAGTTTTTAGGGTACCGTAGCCGATTGGTAAAAAACGAAACCTTATAGTTTCGTCAAGTCTGTCTGTCTGTCCGTACGTATGTCATAGCCACTTTATTTTGAATCCATTAGCATTACACGGTTGAAACTTGGTACGTTGGTGTATTCTGTTAACCGATTTACGATTATTATACAAAAAATAAAAATAACAATATTCAGCATGAATGTTCATTCAATGATATACATGAAACTAAAACCGAAATATTTTATTGTTTTTGTACTAATACTATGAATAAATTTATTTTTGCTGTCAACAAAATATTGTGGTATTTTGGCTATGTGGAAGTTGGTAGACCCTAATTGAGTTAAAGTTGGCAGGGAACCCTCAGTGCGCGAGTCGCTGGTTTGTCAACATGTTTTTTTTTACGCCTGATAATCACTTATCGAATCGTTAATCACTTTGAGTTGCTAAAACCTAAAATACACATAGTTACGTAAGAAAAAACAACAAACTGGTAATGGCTTTGTGTGGAGTTTTTGTGCCTAAGAAACGGCAGCATGAGACCCTTTTCGACACAAGTGCTTAATATTCAATTCGTTAATGTATTTTTTTCTGTTTTAATTGTACTTTGTGTTGAATAAAGTAACTTCATTTCATTTCATTCAGTATTTTTTCACTTGTTTTCGAGATGCATAATCTTTTTTATCCATGCGAAAACATTGATATAAAGTGTAATCATATAGTAATTCATTTAATTCCCCTGGGATATATGCCCATTTGCTCCTCTCCTTATTTCTTCTCATTCTCTCTCCTTTTCTAGTATCTACCTTCCCACCTATATGTCAGTGCGTATGCAAAACATGACTTATTAAGGTTAAAAATAGAAAGCGTGAACGAGAGTCGAAATTTTTTACCAAATCAAAGAGTAGGACTCGTCTACAGAGCACCGAACAATCGACCGGAATCCCACAATTCCATAATTCACTAACATGCAAATTGATTGGTTTGTTCTTGCTGTGAAATATTTATTTTTTGGTTGAAATAGCTGTACAATAACACGTTCGATTGTTTTTGGTAACAGAGAGCAAATAAAAGTTACAAAAATATAGTTAGAATATGGTTTTCATGTTTAGTATCAAAGGCATTGGCAGCAACAGAATGTCGATTTCACTCAAGAGTTTAGCATTGTTGATAACTGTTAATTTTGCCTACATATTGCAAAAACAGCTCATTGTGCAACAGCCAATTACTTTGACTAGAAATTAGAGCAAAAATACATTTACGTTTTACTCATTGTATTGTTATAAAATTTGATATAATGATAATAGTCATCCCCGCATCTCTCGAGCTTTATAGTACAGTCCAGCATATATTAATATTTCAATTAAACATTTAAAACTATGCTAAATACCGTTTACATGCAGCAAACATAGTCCATTCGACCGAACTGTAATTAGTACTAACTAGTTTCAAGTAAAATGCCACGCTCGGATATTAAGTGGAATACCAATATTGTGCATAACATTGTACAGTGGCCAGCATATCAGGTTACCCACTTTTGTGGCAAACTAGCCCTTATTACAACTGAATAAGAGACCGCAGTGTTTACCTTAACGTGCTGTCGTCCGTTCAAGAGTAGACGAATAAGTACAGCCACATCATATTATTGTTAAATGAGACAATGAGAATGCGGTTTAAATACCAGCTGAAATAAGTTTATGTTATGTACACATATATGTATATTTAAATGAAGGTCGTGTTAGTTACAAAATTATAACACAAGAACAGCTAAACCGATTTGGCTGAAAATTGGTGGGGAGGTTAAATCCCGAAGAAGGGCATTAGATACTTTTTTATTTCAGTTGATGGGGCCGGGGCTGGGGTGGGATAGGACCGGGGCGAAATATTGGAAAGGTAGCTTAAACTCCGGAAAAGAACAAAGTATACTTTTTCTCCAGTTCGTCAGGGCCGGGGAAAAATAATGTTGCTTGGGACCGCTTAAATTTTTAAATTACGAGGCTGGGCGGGATGGGGCCGGGGTGGGACGGGACTGGGGACAAAACTGAGTTTGCTGGGCTCACTAGTAATTGATAAATATATTTTGAAAAGACTAACATTTTTTTTAGTTGTAGAGTTGTTGACGAGTTACACTTAATAACGATAAATTGTAAATGACTTTTATTTATATGAGGATCGTCACCTTCAAACATTGCTTGTTTTTATAATTTAAAAGTAGATCATCATTTTAATGAGAATTAGCCATTACGGGTCTAAACATAAAATGGAAAAATATGAGCGCAATCCACCAGTTGGATCTTGATCAAGGCTGTTGCAACACAGCCAAAACTTCGAGCAGCGTGTCGCATTTACTCGTCAAATATTGCGTGTTTGGACCCATCATGTCTGAATTAGACACGACGGGTCGGACATTATAATGCAACGTCAAAGTTTAAAATCTTACGGATGATTTTCAATCAGAATTATGATACGCAACTTTTAAGCTACATACCGTGCATTCTGTTCAATCCGTGCTCGGTACACTGGTGCAAAACACTCGCAGTGAATAGGAAATTACAATTATGGGCAGGAGATTACTGCAGGTTATTAGCAGTTGTTCCGCGATCGCACTCACTGAAGCTCTCAGAACGGTGGGGTATTACGTGACTTGATAAGCAATAGCGATCCGTGTGTACATTGCGGGATGATAATACTTATCAGATATCAACTCAGAGGGGTCAGTAATGTATTGCTTGGCACTGTAAATAGACGAGCTTTTTTACAGTGAAAAAAATGCATTGAATTGGCCAGTCTGAGGGTTGCGTGGGGTTCTCCTTGCCAAAAGGGAAAGGCCTTCCCACTAAACCGTCACAAGTGCCGTCTCTGTGTGTGTGGTGAACTTGGTGTAGCTATGCTTTCGCCATATGAAGTAAGCACGTAATCAAAGCAGATGAGGATCTTCTGTTTACTGACTCGGCACAAGATAACTTTACGATTCCTTGACTAATAGATCTAGACTTGTGTATGTTGCAGCAATCAGCAACTTTGATTCAAGTAATACTGATCGGTTTGAGTTGATCCGGTGGCTTTGCCTTTCCGAGTTGATGTCGTGTGTGCAATGGCATTTATTCGCCTGCTAAGCACTGAAAAAATGATTTCTTCGTAGTTTTCAAAACACTATGTACAAAATATCAAGACGCCATTAATGATTCCAACACAATAGCAAGTGATCGTGTTGGTCTATTGAGTTCTTTGATCGGTTCGCTAGATGGGACGTTCCAATGGTTTGCTTATTACGAAATGTGTGTTGATATTCTCTCCATTGGTTAGAGAGTCTGCAAAAATAGACATACTTGTAACAAAACTCTTTCATATTTTATTGTTAGATTTCGATTGGATAAACATTTCTATTTCTGTATCTCTTCAAAAAGTTTTTCTTAAATGACTATTTAATGATAAGTAAATTTCGATCAATTAACAGAATACATTTCAGACATGGAACGTTATGCCCGATTATTTATTCAAAAAGATCACTGATTTCTCTTAGCGATAAATTATACAACCATCGTCAAAGCAACGGCAAAAATATTTTCTACCTTCCGAATCTCTGAGCTTTCTCAGGAAAACAATTCGAATCATTTGTAAGCAAACCTTAGCGAATAATTCGTGAAAATCGCCAACCCATTGTTCTTACCTACTAGCTGTATGAGAATGAAGCAAGCGTTAGTATGATGTAAGTTTTCTTCGCTAGCTAGCTTAATCAGCATCATTTTTACCGACTTAAAAAAAAGAGGTAATCAATTCAGTGTGTATCGTTAGTATTTGATAATATTTTAGTACGTTAATCTGATTGCTTTTTTTTAATTCCGATGATTATTTTATAATTTAATCAGGTATGTTTCAACTTAGGGTACAGAGTTAGTTTCAACAAAATTGGTAAAATCTTGAAAACCATGCCACTTTTTTAAATTATTTATTTCTTAATCTAAAAATACTAGAAGGGAGGTATTCTATCAGCCAATATGAGTTACTTACACGCTCCACTTTTCTCTGTATTGTATTATAAATGAACCCTTCGCTAGATACTTAGACTAAGTGGCATCGTTTCAAATAAGTAATCTGATATGATTGGCATAAATTGTCGTTTGCTTAATTTCGGAGGGTCTCGAGGGAAGATCGAAAGGTTTCCCTTCCACCTCTAGGACAGACTGGTGTCGGGTTCGCGGCTCAGTTATATCTCGTTGTTTTCACTTTGTCAACTTGATTGGGCACTTAAATAAATGTACTTAGTCGCTAAGGCGAAGTACGTTTGAGGGCTAAGGTTAAGGATAATAAGCAGTTTAGAATAACAAGATAGTGAGCTGGTAATTATTCAACATGTTAGTTATAGGTAGAGATAGGTTAGCTTAACGAGGTTTAAATTTGATGATGACAGTCACAAAACAATTACAAAACTAACATGAAATTAACACAAACGACCTAAATCTAATATGGATGAAAATACACGGCCTACTTTCTAGTAATTTTAGGACAGAACCAAACGAAAACTTTTACAGCAAGATAACTTTAGAACTGCTTTGATATTATGATATTTATTCGATACATTCATGGTTTAGAGTATTCTTAACACTCACAGTGTGATATTTTATATCCATAAAGATGAAATAACAAATCAAAAATTTGCGCACGGGCGGGACTCGAACCAGCAACTTCTTGGCTAACCGGGCAAAACGCTCTACCAATTGAGATACTATGCTGTTAGTCCGACCTTGCGAAATTGTGGTCTCTTATGGATACGTCATTACGCATGACGTTTAGCGCCATCTATCCGTCCGCTTATGCAACGCGCGAGTCCGCCCGTGCGCAAACTTTTGGTTTTTAATTTCATCTTTATTCATAAATTCAAAGCTTATTTGTAGCAGGGCAGAACGAAAAAAAATATCAAAAAAATAAACTACCTTCAAAGAATTGACTAAAAAGATTGAAAAAAATACACTGTACCATAAGTTGAAATATAACAGAACTAAAAATCATCTTGCTATGACTTTTCGGTTTTGAGATATCCTATTATATATCCTTGAATATATCCTTTGGACATTCCCACACATCGCCATCTAGCCCAAAAGCTACTCAAAGCTTGTGTTATGGGTGCTAGATAACGGATATAATACTTAAATACTTTTTGTTTGTAAATGCATACATGAAATACATAGAAAACGCCCAGACCAATACAAACAGACATGTACATATTATATACAAACATATAGGACATACATACTCTTACGAAATTTAACACACGAGTTTTGAAGCCTTCCAAGATCAACATACTCAAATTTATCTAATCCTAACGATATCACATACATACAGGTCCAATTAATTACCTCTTTTTAAAAGCGGGTAAAAATAATACTTCCTTCAGCTGATACTATTGTATCGAAATCCATGATCAACACGCCTGCTCTAGACACCCTCTGTGTATACCTGTTCTCTCATCCCGAAAATTATTTTTTATAGAAGTTTAGAATAAATAAAACGACCCCACCTTCCTAGTTTCATCACCTTTGTTGTATAAGCCGTTTGTTCATTAGATCCAATCAAAATGCGCGGACCTGCCTACTTGTGAATATTTCAAGCGTCAACGCTTACTTTAGTTGTGAAAGAGATTTGCTACGAATTTAATTATTTAATTCTCCGTGAGATAGCTGGACAAACAAAAGCAAAAAGGAAGACTTTGATGCTATTCTCAAAGACTTTCATTCGCAAAGAGATTTAAAAAATAAAGTGTTGAAAAATTAAACAGTAAGATGTTTTAGAATCCGGTGTAAAGGAGTAAAAGCAAAATAACCAGATAGATGGAAGCCTTAAGATGTTAAAGGTGCTCATACTCAAGAGTGAAAAACACATTGTGGCAAACTCCTTGCCACATTTTTTATATTTAATTTTGCTTTGGTTTTTCATTGATTTATAATGTCAAATGTCAATGTTCTGTTGTTTGTTTTCTTTTTCCTTTGATATTGTATCGTCAATACCTACGTGTGTTAAGGTTTTAGCTTATATAGCTATTTTAATAAACTAATTTTTCTTTACCCATTTCCAGCCTATCATTCCATTATTAGTAATACAGTCCACTTTCATCATTTTCAAGTGAAAACGACGGGAATGGAAGTAAACGTACTTAGCTGGGCTACCTACATGATAATTAAATATTTTTGCTTCTTAGATAATTAACAAACGAGCGAGATATTAAGAACGAGATATTAAGTAACAAACGAGCCTATTACTTATAACTAGATAATCCCTTAGGTACCTACTTTGTTGGATAAAAATGATTTTTATAAGATGAAAATGAGGAACCAAAAATGCGCACGGGCGGGACTCGACCCTGCATCATTCTGGCTAAACTGGCCTTTGCTCTTTCCAATTGAGCTACCGTGCAGTTGGTCCGATTGTGCGGTAATAAATTTACTTTGCTGTTGCAAAACAGACGGGTAGAATAGACTCATAATGACGTATCCATAAGAGACCAGAAATTTCGCGCAGTCGAGTCCGAGATGTAGAATCTTGACCCGCCTGAGAGCAATTTTTGGTTCCTTAATTTATCTTCAAAGAATAAAAACATTTTAAACCAAAATATGATTTGAAACGATTATGATACTTATCTAGTAGTAAGTAATGTGCTGTAAAGTAATTACTTATTACTCGTTCTATTATTAATGAAACAAAAAGATTTAGTTATAATTTAGGTAGCCCAGCTAAGTAGTTTTACTTTCTGCCAAACCAAAATAATTCTTATAAGCCGTGTTATAAGAGCTAAAACCCTACATTAGTCACATCAGAGGCTAAAAGCTGAAAGAGTATAAGTGGATACTGTGGTCAGTACATTACATGGATTATGAAATAGGTTCCAAGAAGTTATGAAATTTAATGGTTGCTCTACCATAACAACTCATGCTATTTTTTTAAACGAACAGCAAGTTACTTCATCGAATATTTTAATTACGATTTCCGTAATAGTTTGAAAATATGACAACATTATAATTAATTAATTGTTACTAACACTTTATGGGCAACGCCTACCGCATACATTAATACATAAAATACCTATCGTAGTTTTAATCGACAAGCTTTTTCTATTGCCCCTCTATCACTTCCTTCGCGCCGCCAGCATTTTCTCTGTATAGACCTATGGTTGACTGGTAGAGAATGCTTTTAGCATTGAGTCCGCCATATGTTCCTTTTGTTTGTGCATGAAGTGTTTCAAATAAAAAAAAATAGTTTTTTTATAGCAATATCTAAAAGTATTAACTAAGTATGAACTCAAAGTATATTGATAAAATTGTTTCAAAAATGACAGATCAAGTGCATAAAAGCTATAACTGTGCATAAATAAATGATTGACCAATGCAATGTTATCATTTATTCACGTCCCATGCTCGCTGGCGTTTAACGCTTAATTTTGGTAAAAGCATTAAAACCGGCTGTCTTATTTAAAGCGGCTGATGCATTTGCAGTGACGCCCATCGAAGCTTATTTATTCTCCAAATAGCACGCTTTTGATTTCGAATATGTACTCGAGTTTACGGAAATTGTTTAAAAAGCACGAAGATGTTTTTCACATCAAACGTTGCAACATTTTATCTGAAAGCCAGATTACTTTATAGAAGATTTGTTATACTGAATTCTGTAAAGGATAGAAAAATATTAAACTACTTTGGGCATTAAACATAATCAAATCTTCAAAAAGAAAAATATTGCTCGAGTGCGCGGGAATTTCTAAAAACCTACTAATATTATTAATACAAAATAAAGTACTTAAGGATGGAAGTGCGGATATTTGTAACTCCTTTATGATAGAACTACTTATTTATTATATTGGAACATACACCAAAATAACATACAGGCTATATACTTGTTTCTGAAGTTTACGCCAATATTACCAATTGAATAAAATACTAATTTACGGATACTTTTCGCGAATATTTATAAAATTGTATCTGACATTGGGTAAACATTTAATAAATACTTACTATTTATTTCTGATGACATTATCATCTATGCACGTGACCTAGAGGCCGATCCTCGTGGAAATCGAACTTTTTTCGTGTGGTAAATTCGTGTGGCGAATTTAACCGTTTCACCTAAAAGAACAAGTTAAATATCTGCACGTAAAAATATAATCGCACGAACAAAATCTAAATACATAGAAACCGCGACTCTGAGAAATTAAAAACTATTTATTTCGACAGAGAAAATTCGATCGGTGAACTTTTTTCGTATACCAATAGCACGAGTATTGCCCTCCTAGACATTAAAGAAGGTAGTGTAACAAAATGCATAAAATAAATACAATGCTTCAGATATAAATCATTACTTGTTCGTAAAACTACAATGAATAACTTGCCTTAAAGCGCCACTCACACAGATTAACGTATTTACATTAGTTCATTTAGCAGTTAGCTGCAACTGGTCGGGTTGGGATATGAATGGAATGCTTAATGCGCTGTGAGTTATCGGCGAGAGGTATTAGCGCTTGAAATTAAGCTTTAAGCTGAAATGTGGTGTTTTAAACTCACATGTTCACTAACATTACAATAGATTGTAATGGGATTGCTGCCATGTACCATATCATTTCTCAGTTCGCGATATTCATGTCTCTAAGAAGCATTTTTGTAGGTATATGTAGGTCATTCCTAATTATGTTACTTTTTTTGCTCTTTTACGACGCCTAACTTTTTCTGTCTTCCCCAACGGTTGACTAGTACAGAATCCTTTAAAGCATTGAGCCCGCCGTTTGTACTTTGACAGTTTTATTTGTGTAATATATAGTTGCACTTTAATGCCGTGACAATGACACTTGCAATATTGCTGAAATATCGGGAACTCGAACATAATTGTTACACGATGATTCCCGATCCTAGTCTGCCCCACATATTTAATTAGTTCTGTAATAGTAGACTTATGCACTAAACCACATACTCACTGTGTATGACTTATGAAACCCCACTGTATTCACTTAATTACACATTCTCTTCCTCATATTATGTTCAATACATTATAATTTATACACCTATCTAGGTGTCAAACCTATTTAAAGTTTGTTTTGGAAATGCCGGAAGAGTCCACCATGTTAAATGTAACTTGGCTATGATATAAGAATATTTTGGATTAATCTTTAGATTATCTTATTATTGTAATAATATTTTATTAATTGTAAATTGATTATTTAAAGATTATTGGAACACTTATTAGATTTTTATGTTTGCCGTATAACAAATGTTCATTTTGCCGCCAAAAGGAAGTTGACTCGGATTGGTTGGTGGAGGTTAGATTTATTTTAAATATTGTAACTATTAAAATAATAATATAAAAGGCTTACTAAATTCATTACGATGAATAACTAAATAATTAATGAATTTATATATTTAATTAGCACATTGTTTATCCCTACAAATAAATATTATAGTAAATGTTCATATATGGAAACGGATGTCGTCCCCACTGTTTTCCTACCGTGGTTCAGGGTTTTGATTTGTATAAAAGCGAGCTTCATGCCAGAATATGGCCTCTATTTGTACTTTCTCTCACTTTGTGACCTATCTTTGTGCTATTTTGTTGGAATAAATCTATTGGAGAAGAACCTGGATATTTATACTACGTGTTTATTATTCAAGCACCCCACACGCGGTCACATAATATACATGGACGTGGTAGCAATTTTATTACAATATATTATAATCTATATCTAATTATATTCGAACATTAGTCATTTATTACATATTATATCATTATATCTCACTAGATCATATAAATTGCTCTTTTAAAAAGCAACTTTAGCTGTGACAGACGAGGAATAGAACCCTGTGTCTTACGCTATCCTGGCGTATGCTGTCGCGGATTTTATTGTATCGGAATGATCTCGTCATACATGAATTTTATGTATCTTAAACGGTTTACGCTATGTATGCAACGGAAGATCTCAAAAGGAATATTGCCCCCCCCCCCCCCCCCCGTGTTTGCAACAATTTTCCTTGTTTCTCTACTCTTGTAAGTCGTGTGCTGATGTTTCAAAGCCTTTTTCGATAAATAAGCTATCCAACACAAAAATATTTTTTCAAATCAGATCAGTAGTTTATGGGATAAGCGCGTTCGAACAAACAAACTCTTCGGCTTTATAATACATATTAGTATAGATAAGTGAACGACCTTTTGTATTAAATGGTTACGAGTAAGTTGGATAAGAAAATTGCTGATTCTAGTCCTATCTTATATATTATGTAGTCCGCCATTCGTAGTTTATCAATTCGTTAGTCTCAGTTGTGAATTAAAGTCCCCCGAATTCAAGAAGCAATTGCAGTGTTCATAGTTAAAATCGACCCAAAAGCCTTCAAATTAAAGTCTTTTGTTATTCGTCTCAAAAGAAACATTCGTAACGACCGCGATACTGGTTGAATAACGAGCCCCGGGATTCCATCGCCTTTATCGAAAGTCCGCCTGTTAACTTATCGGCACGTGCCGGTGAGAGCTGTTTCGCTTTTGGATCGTTCCCTGAGCGCTCAAAAACGCATTAAATTCTTAAAATCCTCTACTGGTTGAGATGGAGTCACCACTCAATAGAAAGCCCACTGATAGCATATCCTAAACTGTGCAACTAGTACAGTGCTATGCAGTTTTCAAAAGCCAATCTGCATGCGTTTGTCACTTAATAAATTACTCAAAACATTATCTTTGTCTTCAAAAAACATTTCATCACTTTGAAGAAGAAAATTATTTTCAAATACAGAGTAATACCGACACAAACACGCACTACTTTGCTGACATTTGAGTAATAAATAAGTGTACCGTTGTTATTTCGAACCATATTTTTCTTTTGTTTGTTTATTTTTTCTTTTAAAGAAGTATATGTCTTTGTTTGGTTTTTATGTATGTGTATGTTTGTGAAAAAGCTATCTTATTTTTTTCTCTCTTTAATATTTATTAACCTTATACATTTAATTTAAATTGAAAATCGCATTTTCTCCCATTCTTATGAAGAAACTCAAATGCTCATTTGCACCATTAATTCTTTAAATTTTTTTCAGCAAGCTGCCATTGTTAGTTACAATTAAAATAGAGGTTCTTAATTTTTAATGAAATCCAATTGAAATTTATTACCTTATTTGTTTCAATGCGACTTTTTATGATCACAGGGTTTGACATAATTTTAGGTACCTACCTTTTTACTTTTTTAAGTTACAAGTTACAGTTAAAAGTTATAACTCAAAATTTAAGAAAGCAATGATGTTTTTCAAGCAAATATTTAGATACTAGTTTAACTTACTCATTTGAAAAATTATTAAATAAAAAAAGGTTCACGTATCGTCAGAAATACCTACGCGTAATATAAGTCTTTGATCTCTTCTGTATATCCTACATGCCCAACATCAAAAGGTCCAGTACTAATACATCAGCAATAACTGTTTCTGCCATCAAACGTGATTCGACTCAATCAAAGCTGGCTCATGATCATCAAAGGTATCAATTACAATCAAACATGTGAATTGAACAAGGAACTACTTACCTTTCAATCAATTGCTTTTGTATCTATTGATATGACAATGCTAGATTACCATCTATTATAAGTAAGTTTTTGTATGCTATTAGGTACCAAAAGGTGCACTTATCAGCATCAGAAACTTATTTTGTTCGTGAATTTCACGGATTAAGAACAGCACATATATATTATTATTATGATGTATAAGGAGCGACCACACAAATGGATCTACAGGGTGATTTTATTATCAGTACCGAAATTTTGTACAAAGACTCCACTGATGAATATGAACAACTTTTACTATGGGCAATAGCCACAGTGAAATCGAGAAAAAAATCAGCTGTTCCATACAAAAATTCAGTAGGCATCCGGTCAAAATGTATGGAACAGATGTTTTTTCTTTCTTCATTTCACTATTGCCCCGATAGTAAAAGTTGTTCATATTTATCAGTGGAGTCTATACACAAAATTTCGGAACTGATAAAAAAGTCATCCTGTATATCGCCCTAATTAACTATATTACTTATGATTGCACGTTGCGCATTCGTAGTAATACCGATGTGAAGCAACCTACGGCGCGGTCGTGTTCGGATAGGTGACCATTCCGACCATATAGGTGACGCATATCAAAAGCATCTCCATGCTTTGGAAGGCACGTTAAGTTGTTGGTCCCGGCTAATATCGGTAGATATTAGTCGTTAAGTATAGTCAGAGGCCTTATGAGTGGCTTGATAACATCTGACAGCAGGGTTAGTCGCTGGCCTTGCAAACACCCCTTCACCAACCCGCACTGAGCCCGCGTGGTGGAGTACGGCTCAAACTACCTCATAGTTGGGGTAAAGCCTTTGCTCTGCAATGGGACGTTACAGTCTAACTTTCCTTTACTTATAATTGCAATCTGTAAGGGATTTATGCCTGTGTGATGTTGTTAAATAACTTACTCGCTATGTGAACGTCATTTGCAATAAATAGTTGCTTTATTGGTCTATCTAATTTAAAAAAATAGACTAGACTATAAAACGATCTGTGTCAAACACGACATAATGGGAGTAACTACACTGTAAACCAAATTACATGCATACCATATCAGTCACGTCATTCAATTCGCTGAGTGGTTTGAAGCGGCCTGTGTGTGGTTAGCGCTTTGATTGACAATGATGTAGATAGAATAAACGGTATTATGCACTAACTTGTATTAATACATAACACATTATTTATATTACTATCAAACTGTTGAGTTATTATTACAATCTATTCTAATGTTAGTGACGATGTAGAAGTAAGTTTAAATCAATAAATAAGTGTTGAATAAGCTTCATTCTACGAGTAATATTCTAAATTTGCATCTGAAGTTACGTATATAACATTTAGGAGATTTTTCAAATTCATAAAGATGAAATAAGAAACCAACACTTGCGCACGGGCGGGACTCGAACTAGCAACTTTTTGGCCAAACGCTGTACCAATTGAAGTACCGTGCTGTCTGTCCGACCTTGCGAAATTTGTGGTCTCTTATGGATATACGTTATTCCGCGTGACGTTTCAGCGCCATCTACCCGTCTGTTTATGCAACAGTGGGCCAAGTAAATATTCATTACAGAATAATTTCAACTTGGAAATCTTTAATGGTTTCTTATTTCATCTTTGTGAATATAAAATATGACACTGTGGGTGTATGTATGTGTTGTGGGTTCTAAATTTCAACACTGTGGTGCTTATAGTTACAGAATAAAGTGGCTGTGACATACGGACGGACAGACAGACAGACAGACTTGACGAAACTATAAGGGTTCTGTTTTTTGCCAGTCGGCTACGGAACCTTAAAAACATTCTCAAATTTTTCAAAGGCCAAGAAAACTTCCATTATTTTTGTTAATTCGGTCCAAATCGTCATTTCGTGAAATTCGAAACTTCCTCAAATGGCATTTGGACTTCAATTAACGACAAAATAATAAAAGACGGTCGAAAAGAAACGCAAACAGTAATTTCCTTAATTGGACACAGTTTGAAGATTGAAATCATTTCCGATGAGAGGTTTTAAGTACTCGATCGTTGTCTCATTGCAAGTTTTTAGTGACGCCATGCTATAATTTATTATGTTTTTTATACTCGGATGTTATTTTGTATTTCTATGATGAAATCAGAAACTACAAATTGATATTAAGCGTGACGTGACGTATCCATAAGGGACCAGAAAGTTCGCGCGGTCTGATCGACCACGGTTACTTGATTGGAAAGAGCGTTGGCCCGGTTTGCCAAAAGTCGCAGGTTTGAATCCCGCCCGTGCACAGTTTTTGGTTTCTTATTTCATCTCAAAAGGCGCCATGCTAGTATTATGAAAGCTCTGAAGCATGATGGCGCTGACAAATCAATAAATAGCCAAACTTTTTTATCCTCAAAATTTAAATTGAATATCTTGATTTTGACATTTGGCTAATACTAGAAGTTCTAGAAGTTTCATATTTTGATTAAAACAATTAAATTTTTGGTCTTGTCTGTGGACATCCTACGCCGCGTCTTGTTAATGGCTCTTCAATCCAGAATTTTTTTCTCCAACGGTTATCAGTTCTTCGCGGTATGGGCCCTGCCCATTGCCACTTGAGCTTACTGATTGTCAGAGCTATGTCCGTTACTTTAATTCTTCGACGTATCTCCTCATTTCTGATTGGATGTCGCAGAGAAACATTTAGCATAGCCCATCGCTGTTTAAGCTTTCTTATTTAAAGGCCAATAGTAAGAGACCATGTTATTAGCCCATGGTATGTGTCTTGGCCTGCTGCTCGAATATTTTGGACAGTGGATCCACTGCACTTATTTCAGCAAAGCCGTACATTGTTTGCTATCGCATTGTAATCGTTTTAAAGTTTAGTAATCGCCCTTCCATACTTCATTTTCAAGGAACAAACGTCTTTCGGTAAATTGCCTGTTCCAGTTAATTGGGTGTATTGGTATTTCATAACATTTACCAAACATAATGATGTAATAAAGAAAATATTTATGATAAAAAATAAGGTTTTGTATCTTTTAACACAAGAAGAACGTTGTATTGTTAATACATCTTTATAATTAACATCGTCATATTTTAGTCAAAACATAATACATAGCGCCCCCCGCGACTTCATCCGCGTATTTCGAGTTTGCTCCTTCCCCCCCTACGCAGTGTGAAGTTTTATAGTCTAAGCCTTTCTCGACAAAAACGCTATCCAACACATTTTTTTTTCAGATCAGTCCTGTTGTTCCCAACATTAACGCGTTCAAACAAACAAACAAACTCTTCAGCTTTATAATAGTAGTATAGATAACTTGCTATTTTTTTCTTTTTGTTCAATCAATATCAAGCTGAGATGATTCAAACTTGTAAGCTACTCGTATTATTACGTCACAATCATGTCAGTAATTTTTTAATACATATCAATTTATAACTTCTGTGTTGTCCAGTGTGTTGTTATTAGTACGTATAGAGAAGCTGTGCCAAGCAAAAATGTGTCGCAAATACGACGACTAGATTATGACGTATTCCTTGAAATTTGAATTTCGAATATGAAACCATTTGTACGAATGAATAACAAGTTGCGTGAATTCATGGCGTACGAGATTTGCTCTTGGTGTCTTATAACTTTTTATTTCATGCAGAGGTAAATAAATATTGCGTGACAAACTGATGATACGTCTGTAATACAGAAATATATTTTTATCCTTCTGCATAATATCGGGTAACAGTTAAAGAGTTGTTAGCGTAATAATTAATAAAATCTGATTAATATTCTGTTTGCTTACCCACAGGCAATTAATACTCGATCGAATAAATAGCGAACGAACTCACGTGAGGTATAACAAAATTGAAACTATGCAGGCTTTTGCGGTCGATCTCTCAAAATTCAAAAAATTCAAAATTCAAAATTACTTTATTTTGTACATAGGCTATTGCTAGCACTTATACACGTCCCAACATTGGCCCTACCACAGCTTCGGGACAATTGTGGGCTAGTGCTGAGAAGAAGCTGCGCAACAAACTCAGTCACTATTGTCAATGCCTCTTTTAAAAATATTACAATTAAATGTTCTTACAAGCTAGACCATACATTGTTATCGTTCATATAATCATTTATTCTATAATATCCTTTAGTCATTAAACATTGTTTAACAATAGATTTGAATTTATGTAAAGGTAATTCAATTATATTTTGAGGCAATTTATTAAAGAAAGTAATACATCTTCCAATAAACGAGTGATTAACCTTCTGAAGTCTGAAGTTTGGAACGGCAAGTTTATTCTTGTTTCTAGTATTGAAATCATGTAAATCACTTTTTTTAGGAAATAAGTGCAAGTTTTTACGAACATAAATCAAATTGTATCTTGACTTCTTTAAACAAATCCCTTAAAGAGTCGTCAGATTTGAGATTGTAAATAGCCCGTACAGCTCGCTTTTGCAGTATGAATATTGTTTCAATATCTGCAGCCGAGCCCCATAACAAGATACCATAAGACATGATACTATGAAAATAGCTAAAATAAACTAACCTTGCCGTTTCAACGTCAGTCAAAAGCCTTATCTTTCTTACTGCATAGGCAGCCGAACTAAGTTTCCCTGACAAGGTCTCGATATGTGGACCCCATTGAAGATTATGATCTACGGTTATTCCCAAAAACGTTGAGCTTTGTATTGTATCTAGTGGCTCATCTTTAACCATGATCTGCGTTGGGACTTGTCTGACATTAGGCATTGTAAATTTTATGCATTTGGTTTTACCCGCATTAAGCACTAAATTATTAACGGTAAACCAATGAAGCACCTGTGAAAGAGCACCATTTACATCGTCAAAAGATTCTTTGGCCCTTGGAGTCTTAAAAATTAAGGAAGTATCATCTGCAAACAGTACTATTTCACATACATCATCGACAAAGTATGGAAGGTCATTTATATATATCAGAAACAACAACGGTCCCAATATCGATCCTTGGGGCACTCCCATTTTTAGAGGTGCTCCAGGAGACTCAGTTCCATTAATATAAACCTTTTGAGTTCTATCACTAACATAAGATTTCAATAAACCTAGCGCATCAATCGAAACGCCGTAATGTTGAAGTTTTTTCAATAAGGTCTCATGGTCTACACAATCAAATGCTTTAGAGAGGTCACAAAATACTCCTATAGCATCACACCTACCGTCGTATGCATCAAATACATGTTTCAAGAGAGCAACTCCAGCATCAGCAGTACTTCTACCTTTTTTAAAACCAAACTGTTTATTATGTAATAATTTATTAGTTGTGAAATGAAATAGAAGTTGATTAAAAATTATCTTTTCAAAAATTTTGCTAAGCACGGGTAAAATTGATATTGGTCGAAAGTTGGAGGGGTCGCATTTTTCTCCTGATTTAAAAAGTGGAACGATTTTACTAAATTTCATTAAATTTGGAAACTTGCCTTCATCGACACATTTATTAAATATGATCGCTAAACGCGGAGCTATAAATTCAATAATGGTTTTAATTATATAAACAGATAATCCCCATAAGTCCTCAGTCTTTTTCAAATTAAGTTCATTGAATGTTTTTATGATAACCTCTGAGGATACATGCCTAAAGTTCAGTAAAGAATGACATTCATCAATATTAGATCTAAGAATAGATTGGGCTTGTTCTGGAGATGATGCAAGATCTTTGGTTGTTAATGTTGCAATATTAGTAAAGAAATTTTCAAAGACATTTGCAACCTCTAAATTAGAATTAACTATCTTACTTCCAACTTTTAAGGAAAACGAATGATCTTTTGTTTTGTTTTTACACGTTTCCTTGTTTATAATGTTCCAGGTACCTTTCGCCTTATTCTTGGAACCGGTAACTATCCTTCGAATATGGTTAGACTTAGCCTGTGCACATACTTTTTTAAAGATTTTTGAGTAGTTCTTCACATATTCTATGATGTGTGGGTCCTGGGTCTGTTCTTTAATATTATATAGTTCGTATAATTTATTCCTACTTTTATAAATACCAACTGTAGCCCATTCAATTTATTGGTAGGTATTTTAAGTTGCGTCATACATTTTTGTGGCACAAAGAGTACTATACTAATCTTAATCAAAAACGTTGTCGCATTTTTTAGTGATTCCATTTCCAACAGATTGACACATTCTAAACACTCTTTATTAATGAAAGCCATCTTCTTTTTACTGCTGAAATATTTTTATAAGTATTTGTTACTATCAATCTTAAAAAAATACGTACTAAACTTTAAATAAGAATTGCGCTAAGTAGTTCGTAGCACATAGTCGTAGCAATTGATATTTTGTTTTAAATCTCGTAGCCCTTTCGTAGCATTTGAATTGCGAAGTTCGTAGTCGAATGACTACGGAGTGTTCCGTAGCAGGTACTAGTATCATAACTAAACTTGAAATCATGAAGTTGATAATTTGCTCCAATAAATTATTGAATTAAAACTAAAACGGATTTTTTTAAATCCTTTTCTTTCTGTTTTTTTTTTGGAAATATGTTACTGTTTTTACTGACTCCGGAAAGAAGGAGGTAATCAAGATTAAATTTTTAGTATTATGATCTATGAATGGTTCCTAATACGTGTGCGAAAATTTGTGTAAGATTTGTATGTTTGTCTCATAGTCGAAAAAACAAGTCATAGAGCAAGAGATAGAGAGAGAGAACGTCAGATGATTCTTTTTTAGTTCAATCAGGTATAATTCAACTTAGGGTACAGTGTAAGTTTATTCAAGTTTAGCAAGGTCTAGTAGTTATTAAGACATTAGTAAAAACTAAAAAATAAGTAAAAAATTAAAACACCTTCAAAAAACTGACCCATCAGCTTAAATAAAGCATTTGTCTTCTATCTAAGTACTATATCCGTGTCTGGCACCCATAACACAAGCTTTGAGTAGCTTACTTTGGGACTAGATGGCGATGTGTGGGAATGTCCAAAGGAAGGATATTTATATTTATTTAGGAGAAACTCATTATTTTAGAGGTGTAGCATGATGCGCGTAGGATGTTGACACCAACAGTCACGCACCGACTCCAAATTAATTTGTTCTGTCTGTTCTGTTTTTTGAAGGTGGGTTTTAAATTAAAATCCAAACAAAACTGCGTGCTGCAAACAATTCCGGACATTTTCCGGAGTAAAAATTAAAATGAAGGTTTTAATTGTTATAATTCGCACATAACGGCGTTTCGGACAAGTGGGGTCAAGCCGGTTGTCAATAAACAATAGGTTTTTACTGGAGCAAAATGAATTGTCATTTAAATAAAAAATATGCACACTGAGAAATAAATACGATTTCATGTTCTCGTAAAATAAAAACTCAAAGAAGAGCTTTGCTTGCGCAAGTGCATATTTTTTTTACTGAAAACTAAGCTACGTATGAATGTTGATGCAAGTTTACTTTAGCAGGAATGATAATATTTTTTAATTTATAAACGCAAGTCAATACTACACTCTTTCTTATAAATGTTATAAGTATATGTCTAAATCAGACTACTTACCGAGAAAACTCAGTAACATACTTGCAAACTGATTTTTGGAAAAAAACTAATTATTTAATTTAAATAAATGTAGTGTTCGAAATTAAACATTATACAAAATATAATATTCTCTGTAATGTTCTTTTAAGTTAAATACTGTTTGATGACCTTTTTCAATGCCAACGAATATAACTGTTCATGTGTTCAACTTAAATTGCTCGAATTGTTACCTGTGGAGCCCATTTTTTGTATATCCTTTTTTTACGAACTTCAAAAACTTTGACATTTTTACGGATTTCGTTAGAATTTGATAATAAATAATAAAAATAAATAAATATCCTTTGGACATTCCCACACTTCGCCATCTAGTCCCAAAGTAAGCTACTCAAAGCTTGTGTTATGGGTGCCAGACAACGGATATAATACTTAAATACTTTTTTGTTTGTAAATACATACATGACATACATAGAAAACACCCAGACCAATACAAACAGACATGTTCATGCACACAAATGTTTGAATTGTGCGGGGATCGAACCCGCACCCGCTGCGAGCAGGCGATTTCTCGACCACTACACCAGACGGGTCGTCAAAATATTTGAGAATTTTGATGTTATAAAGTCTTCAAACACGTTTGCTAAATTTCGTAAGTTTACGTATGTTTGTTCAGTTATTTCTCGAAAACGAGAGGTCGTAGAAAGATGTTTTTTCTTTAGTGCAATCAGATATACTTTATTAAATTATGAGTAATTGTTAAAAATCACGAAATTACCTTCAAAAATCTGTGTCTGAAAAGCTCTAAATAACGCATTTCCCCTAAACTAGAGAGAAACAAATTCACTTGAATTCATTCGGTACAGGATCTCAAGCTTACGCCCATCAATAGTCTACGCAAAACATGCGTCGACTCCAAATGAATTCGTTTCTCATAAATAGAGTGTCATAATTAAATGCGTTATTTTGAGCTTTTAGTCAGTTTCTTAAAGTTTTTTTTTACCCACAACTAGAGTCCTAACAATGTCTAGTAACAGAAAAAACATTGCAATAAACGGTATAGTCTTGTCTTAATGTTGCGCTCTGTGTGGGTTATTGTTGACAACACAATGCGTCTTCCACAAGAGACAGCTGTCAGTATCAGAAGCTTGTGTCGAGAAATGTGACTTTATACTAGATTATTGCAATAATCTTCTATCTATCTGTATATATAAATAAATTCATATTTCCCTTGGCCCCGGCATCACGCAACGCCCGCAAGTCGCTGATTTTCAGCAGCCGAGTTGTCAGCAGAAGGTTTTCATGAAAGTAAAATGTGAATAAAAAACAGCGAGTGGACCGATCTCCATGGTTTATACTTTGTCAGATTCGTCACTATGTAGTGTGACGCACGCCCATACCTTAAATACCTACTATGTATGAGGCTAATTTGAGACACTAATGAACAGACATTCAACTGAGATACTCCTTTAATTCCGTTGCGCAATATCCACATAATGCAACTGTCCGGAGTAAGATAATAATAATTAAAATGTCGAGTCGGGGCGTGACAGGCCTGGGGCGAAACAAAGTTCACTAGGTCCGTTAGTGCACTTTATTACATCATACGTCAAATACGTACGTCGTATTACGTCAAATATTCCCAATACTGTGATTACCCATAGTGGTAAGATAGCATCTATCGGGCTTTAAAGTTCCCACACACAGTCATTGAAAGATAATTTAACACTTTACGTGACAGTGAACGGCTACAGTCGTAAAACAAAAAAAGTTACATGGTGTCTCGGATACTGTCCTGCAAAGTGTTAAATAGAAGTTATCGTAACACGGTTATAAGTACCTACCTTTATGTCTTGTAAATCTATACTAATATTATAAAACTGAAGAGTTTGTTTGTTTGTTTGTTTGTTTGAACGCGCTAATCTCAAAAACTACTGGCCCGATTTGAAATTTTTTTTTACGTTGGATAGTCCATTTATCGAGGAAGGCTTTAGGCTATATAACATAAAGATACGACTCATAAGACTACAGCAGAAATGAAAAATGTTGCGAAAACGGGAGAAAGATATTCCTTTTGAGAGCTTCCGTTGCATACGCTGCGGAAACCGCTTAAGTTACACAAAAATCATGTATGACAGGATTGTTCAGCATTAAGAGTTCAATAATAAAGTCCGCGACAGCATATGTCTATCTTTTATGGTTGACTTACTACAACCTTTTTTATGTTAATAAATTTGTAAAAAAAATAATGCATTATTTTTAGAGGTGTATTATACACACAGGTATTAATTCTTATCAAAATAAATACATTCATCATCACGAGTATTTTATTTAGAACCAAGTTGCCCTTAATATCATTTGATTTCAATAAATATCTTAGGAGCTATCACAGTTTTAACATAACTCCGCACCAAAATAATGTACGCAGCTTAAGTACAACGGTTTGTTTGTTTGAACGCGCTTATCTCAGGAACTGCTGGACCGATTTAATTTTTTTTTTGTGTTGGATAGCTTATTTATCGAGAAAGGCTTTAGGATATAAAACATGACGCTGCGACGGGAGGGGAGGGAGCAAACTCAAAACGCGCGGACGAAGTCGCGGGGAACCGCTAGTAATACAATAAATGATTTCAAACTTTGGCGTTGCATTGCAATTAGTGTCAGAGATGACGAGTTGAAACACGTATAAAGTCACATCGAGCAGGGAGTAATATCATCATAAATAAATCTTAATGATAGATGTCTGGTAAATAAATAAATACGCGCCAGGCAACACACCAATTGTCGTGGTTTCGAAGTAAGGAATTTTCTTGCTTGTGTTTCGAATACCAGACAACGATTACACATATTAAACATCCATGACTTTAGGTACAAATATTCGTGCTCCTCACACAAATATTTGCCACTTGCGGGATTCGAACCCGCGACGGCCGGCGTAATAGTCAAGAGATCTAACCAATACACCAAACGCGTCGTCATTATATTTGATTCGTGCTGCCTATTATGTTTTTTAAACAAAATAATTAGCACGAATACGTGTCTAAAATATTGTTAAAGTTAAGCTAAATGTAGAAATTCTAAATTAAAGTAGGTACAAAGTTCGTTCTTCTCACACAAATCTTTTCCCTTATTATTTATTCGAGTTTATCTCTTTGTTAAAATCTTGTATTCTAAACTCATTCCACGAGTGCTCCGGTCCGAAAGTTTTATTCTCATAATTTATCACCCGGATTCGTCTGTTTCTCGTAATGGGCCATTTAAATTTCAGCGACAAAAAGTTGTTCCGGGTAAATGAAGCCGCTTGCAGACATTATTTATACTGAGCTTGGATTATACGAGATCCTCTTAAGGAAATGTCTTGGAAATATTGTTATGGGACGTGATAGGTTAATACTTATAAATGAAAAATACAATAGACCGAATATTGAAATAAATATTATTTTTTTCGTAATTTGAAATAAGCTCACGAGTATCTCCAGCAACATATATCTTTCGATCCTTCTGAATCTGAACATTACTTTCAGCGATATTTTGTATTTTTTCCGGGAAATAGGAATTAGTAGAGCTGTAACAGGGCTTTTTGTGCATTGTGTGAACTTTAAATTTGTTTGTATGTACCATCATAATGTACCATAACTTTTGCAAATTAATAAACCTGAATCTGAATCTGACTGTATATTAAGCGCGCCTTCACATCAGAGCGACAGCAGCGGATGCCCATGCATAAAACCTTATATTTAGGGTCGGCCCTCCTGGTAATTGTTCGCCACTTGTAGCGATCCTTGGTTATTGCTGGAGTAAGGCCCAGCGTCGTTATATCCTTTGGAAATAGTTCTAATTCAGGGGTGCGATTGTGTAAAGCAATCGTATTCATTTGACAGTTCAAAACGTACGGTATGATCTGTCAAACGGTAAAGAACAAAGGGTTTGACAGATCAAACCGTACGTTATGAACTGTCAAATGAATACGATTGCTTCACACAATTCCAGCTCAGGTAGTTGGTGGGCGGCCCCTGCTTCTCTTTCCTTCGTCCATTTCCATTACATGTCGCATCATAGGTTCTCCTCTCTGCGCATAACATGGCAATACTAGCGAAACCGTCTTGAAGTTTCTTAGGTGACCTTGAAGGTCCCTCAGATATGCTTGTTTCAGACTCTGTCCGAATGAGTAACACCAACAGACCATCGCAACATCTTCATTTCGGTGATAGACTTTTCTGCTCATTACACAGTCTTGGGGGAAATTTTTTGACCATGACGTTACAATAAATCTGAATCATATTTCTTTTTCTCAGTATTGATTACCTAAAGGAAAACACTTAAAAAAACTTTAAAAACTGGAACATTTTGCTTGAAATATTAGCTTTATTTTTGCACACCGCTTACTACCTAACTAATAAACGTTGTTTCCTCTACCCAATGGTTGTCTGGAAGAGATCGCTTCCAGCGATAAGACCGCCAATATTGTACAAATGATTTGTCTGTAATGCTTTGTTTCTGGTGTCCTTAATAGTGAATAAAGAATATTTATTATTTATTATTATTACTCATATTTTCACGGTGTGGTTTTGAAACAGGAGAATAGAGATGCGAATTAATAACGATGCTATGAATTGTCTAAAATAAAAATGTAAAATAATCAATCCATAAAATATAATATAAGATAATATAACTTTAACATAACTGAACAAAATGACCATGTTTTAGAAACATAAACATATTCTTAAAGATGAAACTAAGTGGTAAAAACATTCTAAAACATTTTCTATTCATTTTCATTTATTAAGATTCTATTATAAGAAGATTAACACCGCTGTATTCTTGAAATGCGTTATTCGGTTTTCAAGGTACGTAACTATTGTTATCTGCTGCATTTTTAAAGTAAATATTTATAATTTTATTTTATTACCCAACACCGACACTTGAAGGGACCTAAATCAAGACCAAGCATCAAAAATAATGTGTTATTTTTTACGACGTGCATTCGCCACAAATTTTTCAACTTCTTCAAGTATTTGTAGACTTTCTAAAAGTCAGTAAAAGGTCACACCTTAGTTAAGCTCAAAACTCATTTTGACCTTTATCTTAAACTAGCCAGACCTATATAGGTTTAGCAAATTGAGTTGGACGTTGTCGTATTCAGACAGAGAATCGCAAATTCGCTTTGCGGGACTATTTTGGGATGACTCGAATATATTCAGCGTTTTTAAGGATTCGTGCAGGTAAACTATTCTTATAACCCTGTGGTTATAAGAATAGTTTACCCCACATGGTTTTGCCCGAGATTAAGCGTTCTTAGGCAGCTTGCGCAAACCAATATTACTCGTAGCTTCTTTCTGTTTCGTTGATGATGACAAAGACATAGTGATAATTTTATCCAGACATAAGCCAAGTCTGACTTGCGCAAGCAAGCATTAAATTGCGTGATTAAATCATGAACTATCTGATTTTCATGTTTAAAGGTTCTATGGTTTCAGAGAGTTTGTTTTGGTATAAATTAAGTATTTTATTACTTTAAAATAATACAAAAAAGGCCAAAATCACACCTTCCTGTGGCATTTTTATAAAGTTGAATAAGTTTTAATTCATACTTTTATTATAAAGCTGATGAGTTTGTTTGTATGTTTATTTAAACGCTCATATCTTAGGAACTCTTGGACTGATATAAAAAATCTTTTTTTTATTGGAAAGCTTATTTATCGAGAAAGACTACGCTGTGACGGGAGGGCAGGGAACAAACTCAAAACGCACGGACGTAGACGCAGGAGCCACCTGGTTTTAGGTACGAGTAAAATATTCATATATGTATTAAGATTTGGATATAAGAATTTTAAGTTAGTATACTTTATCATTGAGACTGTTAACCTTTCTAACTGTTAGGTTTGAATTTACATAATTATTTACTTTATCTATTTCGTTTGGTTCGCCAAGCATATCGTCGCGTATAAAAGGTAAGACGACAATAGGTTTCCCCTTATCATTTACCTCGCTTTCCCTTCAAAAAAGATATATTTATGTTACGTATTTCATATTCCCTTTATAATGGTGCCAGAACGTGTCTTTGATGTATCTGATGCGACAGCGTTACTTCAAATGTAAATGTTTAATTCCATGCAAGTGCCTTTGAGTAATCACATTTGTCACACACATTTTTCAAGGAGTATATAAATAAAGGCATTTATTTATTTTCATCTCTTCTGTTTAGAAACTTGAACTTTCATGTGTAGATAACCGGGTAGAAAATAGCTTCATGCTCCATGCCTAGGGTGGAAAGTAATTTAGTTTGAATTGCTACGATTAGACATGGAGTCAAAGATAATTGAGTCACATAATGTTATTAAAATAATCTTTTTTTTTCTTACCTTAATATTAACAAAGCGTGTTTATTATGATCGGTGATTTAAAAAATACGCAATTTGTTTAATTTGTAACAATCATGAAATCAACAATTCAAATATTCAGGTGCCAGACATACATAGTGTCATCATGACACTTTTTAGGGTTCCGTAGTACAAGTCCGCGGTCTGTCCGTCCGCAGTCCAGCACCCGAGGTGCTAGAAAATTGTAATTTCACATAGATATTGTCACCGTCACTCCCGGCTAGTGTGGACAAAGGGTGTTTAAAAGGTACTAATATTCAAATGAAATAAAGAAATCCGGGTATAGAATTTGGCAACAAAAGTTTATTCAAATTTGCTACTACACATCTACCTTTTAACACCTTCAAAAAAATCAATTACAAAACTTAATAGCTCAGAATTCAGTAGAGACTAGGTTAGGTTCTAATTTAGTTATCTATATCTATACTATCACAAATCTTTATGTTCACAAACTTCTAATTAAATAAAGATAACCACCAATTTAAGTTTTTAATTTCCTAATTGATTCCTAAATTTATCCTCAAAGGGATTCCTAAGTTATAACCATTTCAAATCTTTGATGCATCAAACTAGAGAAAACTCTGCAACGTTACCCAAAAATTTCACCGATACCAATCCATCCTCAAAACAGCAGACAAGAAGCAAATCATTCCATCAGGAAAATCTGACTTCAAAATTAATCCAAATGAGGTCTAAGTAAGGTCTTAGTAAGGTCACTGAGGTTACAACATGATCACCAAATTGTGACTGTACAACTTACAGACACATATCAAAAGCGAAACCAGCAACAGCTGGCTCGCCATATAAATTTTGAATTAATAACTAAACATTTATGCTAATTATTCTATTTGAGACCATTTTCCAGTCATTTATATCAAATTATTTTCGAAATTAATTCATCCAAATTGACATGTTGGCGGCGTCAGGAATAACTATCAAACTACAAAATAATTTGGGGCGTGCCCCATTATCGCAATATTTAATTTATTTCATTTTCACACACGTTCCACTCCGACGCACGACCAACAGTGGCGGAACCGGAAAAAAACAGCAGCTGTCACACTTGACACATGTCAGTGTCCTCCATCCATCTTATCTATGCCAAAATATGGACTGGAGTCCTACATCCATTTAGCTTTTCGTTTCACGCGAACTTAGACAAAATATACAACGTTTCAATATGTACTCAAATCTCCCCGCCGAAGTGTTGAGTGTATATTGATATTGATTGTCCCTTTTAACTGTTAAACATCAAAGTTGTGATTCATCATCATCAAAAGAAACAATCGGTTTTGTCTCAAAATTTCGACTATTTTGTTATTGAAAGGATATCGAAATATCAATAATCGCCTTTATCGTGATGTCACATTAGGGCAGTACAAGTACACAAGTCATTATTAGGGTCAGTAAAAGTACTTACATACAAGTAGATATGGAACCCTTTGTGTGCTAGGCGGACTCGCACTTGGCCGGTTTTTTTTTACTTTTACTTTGTCATTTTTATTTTTTCTTTCCGTCTTTATTTTTTTAAGTTTTGTCTTTTATTGCACAGATTATAAATCAGGTAAAAATGTCTCACCGGAATGCTGGTTTTCATTATAAAATATTTTTTCTCACTTCCACCCATAGCGATATCTCATTACACAAAATTGAATCTGCAACTTGACATAACCTTTGATTGTTTCCGTTACAAGGTTGCGTTCTTCCACTATTAGTATTGTTTGTAAGAAGAAAAAAAAAAATTTATCATGGAATTGTTTGATATCGTCCGCGTTGTATGTACTCTATTTTCTAACGTGCCGTTACTAGTCCTAATATCGAGTGCTCTATATATAACGCGAGTAAAGAAACTAATTAGTCAATCGTAGCTTTTATGACATAAAAGGAGCGTATAGTGGAATGCAATTCACGAAAGTCACACATACTTAATATTAAATAAACTTTAAATAGTATTATAATCGATCTGCTTTCACTAGCGTAGTAAGTTTTTTAAGGTAAACGACACGCAACTTAGCGATTGGTATGCGTAGCTTAGTAGGTATGTCGAGAACCCTAAATCAGGCTTTGGTTGCACCTATTTCAACATAGCGTTGCACAAGGTATATTCGTATTTATGGCAGCTATTCATTAACGGTCCTTTGCTGTTCCGCGTTGGTACTAACGATATGGCTCCCTATAAACTTCGCTTTTTCAAAAGTAATGTGATTTCACAGATGTTGATTACGTAGAAATGACGTCTGTTTTGCAGGATTGTATATTAGTTAAAAAAGTCTCAACAGCTAGCCCACACTAACACATAAATGTATTTTTAGGGTTTCCTCTAAAGTTATCCTCTAACTATTCAACCAAGGAAATTTTAAAAATCTTTGCAATGTAAATCTTAACAAATACTTCAATTAAAAATTGGTTTAAACCAGATCGATCTGGTAGTCGTCATAGCACATTTCCAACAACCGCAATTATAACTTTGCCCTACATATAAACACTATGTCGGCATAGTATCCTCAGTGCGCGGGTCCGACTCGCTCTTGGACGGTTTTTAAACATTTTAGTGTCATCAGCACTCACCGATCTAAGCAACAGTACGCATTCCGACGTCCGACGTGCCAAGTATACAGTAGTGTCAAAGATATTAAGTTTGTACTCACCGGCCTGCGTGCGCATGTCTCGCGACACTATAGCGCCGTGCGCGTTGTGCGCGCGACAGCGGTACGCGCCTGCGTGTATGTCCTGCCGGTACTGCGCCGCCGCGAACGGCAGGAACACAAGCGTGCCGTTGTCTAGTACTTGTCTGAAACAAACCAAATATTGATGATAATATGGCTTCCAAATAGTGAAAGAGATAACTCGGTGTGTTGAAGAATATTCTTATTTCATACCAAAGTTACTAATTATACAATAATCAATGCAGTAAGTAAAATTGCGCGGGACAATTCCACAACAATCAATCTAATATCAAACACAATCTATCTGACAGGTCTAGTGCTGTCCATAAGTTCTAGTGTTGTCTACCATAGTAATGCCATAATCGACTATCCGTCTAACAGTTGAAACTTGAGTTACAACGTGGGATGACAGGAGACTCATTCAAACCATATGCAATAGTGAAACATAAATATTAAAGTAATTATGTTTTTCCAATCTTTGTACAAGTAGACATTAAATAAACAAATGTCTTCCATTGAATCTGTAAAGGGTCAGCTCAAGCAATACTGACCCACACTTACGGAAGTTCCTTGTGTAACATACCTCTATCACTATATTTACTATATCTACGGGAGGAATCACTGTTCCTCAAGATACAGGAGCTATTCTAGTTTAGAGGACAGGGCCTTGACATCCTTGACATTTCCTCCTTCTGTATTAAAAATACATACGTTTTCAATTCCGAAAACTCTCTGTACTTATTTTGTTTGTGATGGGTAAAAAAATTACCTATTGTAAATATATTATGGTTTACGGTAGAGTTACGTACCAAGTGCATTCGATAAATAATCCTCCATCGTTGTGCTGATAGTGGCCCATGGGAATTTGCGGAGGTTTTATGCTTCTATTCGTTAAGTTTACCTAACATAACGAATAACAGAGGTCAGTTACCATCAAGGGAGCCCTACATAACCTGCTATCATTCAGGGCAGTAGGTATGCATAAAATGCATTCTTTCCACGCAAAAAGGGTAATGATGGCGTATAAAAAAGTCCTTGGGTAGCGGCGGAGCTAGGCGTGTAAAATACCTCAGGGTAAGCCGGCTATGCGCGTCACTCGGAAACGTGAGCCTGTAGCCCGAAGCACCAATTACCGATACTGTAGTTTTTTTTTCCTGCGCGGCAAAAAACAGGGATATCCACTTGAAAACGCTTGAAGCGGAACATTGTAAGAGTGAAATGTTGCAGGGATAGAATAGAGGGTCGATTAATTGGTGTTGTTTGAAGGTTTAACGTTGTTATTTAGTTTTCAAAAATACACTGATGGCGTAGCTTGACTTAATTATACGACGTAGTAATTTATTTAATGTAACGCGGATTCATCTCAGAATGTTATATCTGTGTAGCTATATACGTAAAAAAATTGATTGGAAAAGTTCAAAATAAGCGTGATCCAACAAATGTGCAAGCGTGATTTCTGCAGTACAAGGGTACAATTTTGATCTTACAATTTAGAAATACATACAATTTGAAAGAACCCTAAAAGTAAAGGTTCATACGAGTTTCCATGATAGCAATTTTATTTTACATTTTATTTAATCTACATTTTTTTACTAGGTTTATAAGATGAAACGTGTAAGACAGAGACACAGGTTCTCTTAATCCTGTTGATAACTTTTTGAATACTGAACCCTAGAACTGGGACCACACCAGCGATAAAAAGGGAAAAATTCGAAATTCGAACGGCAACCTGCGAGCTACCCTACCTAATCTTTTTCCTCCCTAGAGGAAATTAAAGCGGAGGCCCAGGCGACCTCACCGACCTCTGTTTTACGTCGCATAATGCGCGCAGACAACCTCTTTGACGGCAAGAATAAGCTAATACGACCGTAGGAAAAATACACGAGTGCGTTTTGATTTGCTATTCGAATATTAGATTCAAAACTAAGTTGGAAGGATCAAATAGAAAAGGCTCGCAACAAGATAAATGGGTTGGCTTTTGCTCTTTACAAATTAGCTAAAGTTTCAAATGTTAGTACTTCGATTACTGCTTATTATGCCTATGTTGAGTCAGTTTTAAGGTATGGATTAATAATATAGGGAAATGGTTCTGATATAAAAAAAAAACTATTTACAGCCCAAAACGTTGTATAATATTGTATAATGCAACAGCGCCAGATATATCATGCCTACCTTATTTCAAATTACTTCAAATACTACCCTTATCATGTCTATATATATTTGAAGTAGGTGTGTTTGTCAAACAAAATATTCGAAAGTTTAAGCAAGCAAAGGATTTGTAAACAAGATCAACTCGAAATTGTAACAGATTAGTATTAGATGTAGTCCCAAAAACTGAAAGATTTCAGAATAACTCATACACAATGTGCAAAACTATTATCAATAAAATACCAATGAGAAAAGTAAAGAACTTGAATTAAACGCTTTTAAAACTGCATTACGTAAATGGTTGTTAGATAATGCATTTTATAGTGTTGATGAGTTTTTAAAACACAAAGGACCATAATGTAACTGTTGACATTGTTGCTATGACTTGCACTTAATTCATAATTAATAAATAATATGTAAAACTAGTATTATTAATTACCTGAATATACATATACATGCTGTTTTATATGGCTAAGTAGGTCATTGCACTGTTTCTCTGACATGAGACCACAATTTGAAAGAAAGAAAGAAAGAAAATGCATTTATTTGACTCAAATAAAATTACATCAATTATATTAATAATACAAAAGCAGGCGACTTGAGTCAAAAAGGCACCCGCTCAGCGTAAGTCGTGGCAGCGGGACGCATACCACGACGCTGATTTTCAGCGGGTGCCTTAGTGGGTGGTAATAATTTGAAAATGAATTATACATCATAAGAAATATATATCACAAAATTAACAATAAAATATAAGTAACACAACATTTGATTATAAATAATATTATCGAAGTGTATTAAATAATATAATATAAAATATAAAATAAAATAAAAAAGTTTGGTTTGGCTTTATTGCGGCGGCCATAGACAATGTTTTTATAATCTGTGGCGGTCGGCCATCATGCGCATTCCGACGACATACGAGTGAAACCGATAATAATGCCACGCCACCCAGCCACGTACAAGAATAGCAAACACGTTTTGTCGGACACGTTGGCATTAATTGATAGCATGTTGATAGTAGTAATTGGGTTGTGTTAATGGCTACCAAATATTACACAAAAGAAATGATCGTATCATCCGGAACTGGTCAATGCAAAAGACCGCGATAGACTCCACGCGTCACCGCCATGCACGATAACTATGCGTGCATACGCGGACAGTTAAATTACGAAGAAGAACCCTGAACCCACGGCATGTAATTACCTGTGTCTGGGTTTGCGACCCCCTAGTTTGACGCGCATACCCCGTTGGTAAGTTAACCTGTGCTTTTCGTCTTCACATTGATTATGTAGTAAGTGCTGTTTAAGTTTTAATTTAAACGTTGATTTTACTTTCAGGGCGCGCAACGGCGGGGGCAGCGAGTTCCAACACCGTGTCGCAGCGAATTTGAAGGAGCCGCGGAATGCAACTGTGCGATGTCTTGGGGTCAGGAACACGCTAGCACACTCCCTCCTTCCATGCCCATTCCCACCCCGTGCCCATGTCAAGTTCTCATGTAAGTAGCGTGGTCTCTTTGTCTTAATGACTTCAAACATTAGGCTTGCCAAGTGCAGTTTCCTACGAGCCTCCATTCGCAGCATGCTCGCAGCACTTATGTATGGAGAGACGTGAGTTCGAGGCGGGATATGATAGCAGAAGCGCACGCACGCATTTTGCACTCGCTGAATAAGCTTTTCCGACCTCGCCAGCAGACAGGGACCATACACCGTATCGCAATAATTAAGCTTTGATAGTACAAGGGACTCGCAGAGTGCTTTTCTGATTGCCTCGCTCAGATATGGTCTTATTTTGTATAATAGCTTGAGTCGATAAAAACAGTTTCTCGTGCATTCTGCGATATGACTTTCAAATCTTAAATTACTATCAAAAAGCAGGCCCAGGTTTCTTGCTCTGTCAACCCTTTCCACTGGATCTCCATTTATGGTTATATTTATTGTATTCATGTGTAATTTTTGGATGTTTTTAGGTGTACCTATTATTAAAAATTTGGACTTTTTTGGGTTTAGCATGAGGCAGTTACTGTTACTCCACTTGCTTATCCTCTCCAGCTCATTGTTTACTGTCGTCACTGCGCTTCTACACTGCTCAGGGTCAAATGAGTAGTACAATTGCAGATCATCTGCATAAAGATGGTAGCTACAGCCAGTGATGCAATTAATGATGTCAGCAATGTACAGGATAAAGAGAATTGGGCCTAAAATTGAGCCCTGGGGGACCCCCCTACTCACCACTTGTGGTGCTGAATGCACTGTGACACCATTTGCTCCAGTTATCTCCACATACTGCTGTCGCTGATATAGGTAGCTATGGAACCACTTTATGGCTCCGGAATCAAGTCCATAGTAAGTTAGCTTTGAGAGCAACAGAGGGATACTGATAGAGTCGAAGGCCCGTGAATAGTCTAGTAGGAGGAGGAGTGTCACATCCCCCCGATCCTGTGCAGACAGCAAGTCATCCACCACCTTTGCGAGTGCAGTTCCCATTCCATGGCCCCTAAGGAATCCAGATTGATGTTTAGGCAGCATGTCATTGTCCTCTAAGTATTTTGTCAACTGGTCACATACTATTCTCTCGAGCACTTTTGATAAGCAAGGTAGGATACTAATAGGGCGAAGATCTTGCAATACCTCCGGTGGACTGGTCTTTGGTAGTGGCCTGACTACTGCTACCTTCCAACTGTCGGGGAATTTATGTTCCACCAAAGATTGATTTACCATGGAGGTGATAGCATCCAGTGAATGCGGCAGCATCAACAAGAGCATATCCAAAGAGATCTCATCAATCCCCTGAGCATTTGAGCGAAGTAGGTTAATGGTCTTCATTACTAGGTCACTGTTTACGGCTTGAAGAGAAAATATAGCCTGATCACTAAACCTATGTAATTCATAATAAGTGAGTTGTGATAAAGTGACATTTTCACAGCCAGGTGCGTCCAGAAAGTGTGCATTTATGAGGTTAGGATCAGTGAAATGTGGTGGTAGTTCCAAAGGCATCTTTTTATCAGGAAGTATTGAAGTCTTGAGATTTTTCCATAATCTTTTTGGCTCTTTAAGGTGATTATTTATGTGTATTTCGAAGAAACTAACTTTCTTCTTTAACTTCGAAGAAGTTCCAATCGATTGCAGAGAGGTCTTTGTCAAACTGATCTAAGAGTATGTTCTTTAGGGGTCTGTACGTTACCCATCTTGGGCTAGTTTTTGTCTTTTTAAGTTTGAACTGTGCCAGTATCATGGCATGTGCTCCCATGTCTGGGGAATACCGTACTGCTACCCGAGTAGCTGGTACATCGGTACACACCACATCTATCAGAGTGCTGCTGTGGTCAGTAAAATGAGTTGGCTAATTTACCAGTTGTACCAAATTCAGTGATTGCGTGAACTGAGTAAACGCTCTGTACTTAGGGCAACTCTCCACCAGCTGGTCAATGTTGAAATCTCCTACAAGTATGATACCATCAGCCCTCCCAAAAGATATCACAGATTCAGTGACTGCATCGAGAAACACCCCCACATTCTGCCATGGAGGTTTGTAAGCCGTTCCCACAATAACCACTCTGTTTTGCACACGTAGGGAGATCCACATTTGTTGCACTGCAGCCTCAGTGTTGGGGTGCTGGCATATTCGAGCATTAATACCTCTGCGAATGTAGAAGCCGACACCCCCCCCACGATCCTTAGGTATGCAACTAGGTCTAGGTATGTGCTTAAATTGATACCCTGGTAGCCTGGGAGCACGGCAACGACTGCCGTGGTCCTCCATCCATGTTTCATTTATAGCTAGTATATCCGGATCCTCTTCCTCTACCGCCACCAGGAGCTCCTCATGTTTCGTCCCCAGAGAACCCGCATTGAATAGTCCAACTACAAGGTTTTTTAACCTGCCGCCTGTGTCATAGGTGAGTTAAATAAAAACCAATAGTATATACTGTTATTGATCAAGTTTATAATACAATAAATAAATGACATTAACAGATTAATATTAATTAGATTTGCAATGTTGTTATTAATTAAATGGATTTGAGGAAAAATAATATAAAATATAGAGTAAATTAAATATTTGCTATTAATTATTATCAACACTACCAGAAAAATAATAATAATATGTGTTCTTACTATTTTTAGGTTGGCATGACATACAGATTGAAACAAAGGCGACCAATTAGCAGCATCAATAATGCGATTCAAAAATTTCATTTCTAAATTACATACAACAGACAGTAAGAAAAAAGGTAACAGACCTTCTCTTTTGAATACAACAATATTACATTTTGCTTTTACCTTTCGTTCTTTACTTAAGCATTGTCCTGTTACAGTGCCTGGTTTTGCCGTGTCAGCACTAAAGCACGGTGGAGAAAACCCGCTCGAGGTCACCCGTCGTCCGGATCTGGTAGACCTGCGCCCCGTCACCCTTACGGGCATAAATGCGGCCCCGTCGCGTCCAAGTGTACCTCCACTGCAGCCGTCGGCCCTCCTCACGCACCCGGTGAAAAAGCTGACGGTTGGAGCGCGTCAGGCGCTCGTTGACGAAGACTCTGCCTCCGCCCTCCGCCGTCAGGCCGCGGCGCACGCGCGCGGCGCGCAGCAGCTCGTCGCGCAGCTGGCGGCGCGCCAGGCGCACCACGACGCGGCGCGCGCGAGCCCCGCCAGCCTCCGCCGGGGGCGCGCCCACGCGCTCCGCGAACACCACGTCGCGCTCCTCCAGCGGCACGCCCAGGCGCCCGGCCAGCACCAGCACGGCGTGCATGACGCTCTCCCCCTTCTGCTCCGGGAGCTGGCCGATCTCGAGGTCGGACAGCAGCGCCTCCTGCTCCCGGTCGTTGAGCTCGAGCTTGAGCTCCGCGACGGTCCGCTCCAGCCCCGCGACGACGCCCGCCTCGGGGTCGGCCTCCGCTCGGCGCCGGTCCGCGGCGTCCAGCCTGTACTCTACGGCGTCGATGCGCGCCCCGACGGCGACGCCGGCGATGCTGGCGGCCATTTCGATGGCACGGACACACTCCTCGACGTCACTTAAACGTGCCTCGCAGCGGACAACCCTGCCGGAGAGCGCTAGCACATCATCGCGAAGAGCATCGATCCTGGACTGGGTCGCTTTCGCCTCTGCTCGCATCTCTTCCCTGAATTGGCGCATTTCCACCACGAACAGCTGAAAGTCGGTTAGCTCAACGGACATATTGAGTGCAGTGTCATCGAGCATAGACGCGTCCATCTCTACCGGCCTGGATGCCCCGCGTCGCAGGGTAACTCCGTCTTCACGTCCGACGTCCGCAGCACGCACGGGAGTGTTAGTGTTGTCACCCTTGGGCCGCTTACTCTTGCATGTAACGCAACTCCAGGCGGCCCTGTGCTCTCCCGTTAAGGTGTTGTAGAAGCGCTGTTCCGACACACCCGCGCACTCCAGATCGTAGTGCATCTGGCATAGACTGCAAGTGAGGAATCGACGGTGGTCTATTTCCTGCCCGCAGCCACTGCAGCATCTACGGTCGCAGACGTCATCCAAGCGCGGCATTTCAACAGCGAAAAAAAACACTGTCGCGGCGATATATTTTGGAAGTGATAATGTATGTTATGTTTGCACTTCACTCGCACTGGTGTGTGTTGTGATTTAATTTATTAATCTGTTTTGAATATTAAATATGAGGAGCAAAAATAAGGTATGTCTTTACTCTAATAATAATTTCATGTATTGTACCCTACTTAATGGCAAAAAAATATATATTTGTATTTGTATTTGCCATAAACTATTTGAAAAAATAAATGGGTTGTTAATAATGTTCTCGCTGTAGCTAGTAAGCTAGGAAGAGGCCACCTGGTGTTGGTAGTTTTACGTCGCTTGCTAGTATGGCAAAAATAAATTGCTTTTCTAGGCTTTATCCAATGAAAAAAGAAACACATATCTTGTCGAATGTTATTTATAGAATAATAATCACAGTTAAAATTACACATAAAACACAGAATTAGCCCTTCTACAGAAGTGAAATAAAGTATCAAATACACTTCTCGCTGCCTCAAAAGGCACAGATAGAAATAAATTCACCTTTTTTATATCTTGTGATTGAACCTCGCTACCTGAAAGACATCGCATAAACGACTGAAGAATTAAAAAATGCACTGAATTAAACATCTGTTTTGTAAAAGTAGTTCTTAGTAAAAGAAGGTTCTTAGAAAACCCACTTACTTTCTGTGGAGTTACTAAATAAATAAACTCCTTAAAGCCTTTTCACAGACTTAAAATTATCGATTGTTAGATGATTTTTTGTTATTACCTATATATTAAAAACTACGGAATTGATGTTGATGTAACTAACACTGAACCCTAAGTTGGAATATACCCGATTGAACAACAAAAGAAGTATCTCGTTATGTCTCCTTGTTTACGAGAAATCCGTGGACAAACATGCAAATATACATACGAATACACTTAAGAAATTTAGCAAACTTGTTTGGAAGCCTTACAAGATCAAAATACTCAAATAATATAAAATTCCAACGATATCACATAGGTATATACACATTAAATTGATTGCCCCTTTTTTAAAGTTGGTAATTAGCTTTTTAAAAAAGTAAAAACCGACTTCAAAACCAAAATGCACTGAAAAGTCTTAAATAAACTCTGGACTATTGAAAGGAGAGGCACCATTTTTAAGGCAAACAATTTCTTTTTGGAGTCGGTGCTGTGATAGTTTATGCTTGATGGTCAAAGTGATGGCACCGACTCCAAAAAGAAATTGTTTGCCTAAAATGGGTTCAATAGTCAAGAGTTTATTTCAGACATTTTAGTGCATTTTGCTTTTGAAGTCGGTTTTCACTTTTTTATAAAGTTTATTTTATTTCTTCATTTTAAGAGATTACAGGAGAAGGCGGGGGGGGGGGGGGGGGGGGGAGAAGTTGCACCTTATGACTCTGTTCTATAAGAAGCTGCAAACTACCTTTTATAAGTTCTTTCATTGAAATAATGGAACTCCTAAGCGTTAAGGAGTTCCACCATCAGCTCAGCCCCACAAGATGTTGACTATCAGACGTAACAACACGTCAACCTTAAGATTCTAGTAAAGAAACACTATACGTGCCTTTAAAATTTTAAGGGTTTTCCTCGATTATACCAAGGTACCATCATTAGTTCCCAAATTGGCAACAATGGGACCAACTAAAAGGTATACCCTCTTAATAGGCGAAAAGAAAATTTAGAATCGGTCGACAAACGACTGAGATATGATGACACAGGTAACATAGATACAAAAAAAAATACAGTCGAATTGATAACCTCCTCCTTTTTTAAAGTCGGTTAAAAATGAGGTTGTTAGTTAAATCTCAAATCAAAAGGCCGATTCGTCAAAAACAGAACATGTACAAGATGTTTCAGAGGAAATATCACGTGACTTTTTGCGTTGTGTTGTCTCTCAAAATATCTGAAGACCCAACGACTAATCATGTACTATTAGGAGGTCTTATTTCAAAGACACGTTCTGTGGGCCTAAGATGCGCACTCATTTATCTTTATCGCAGCAATCGATAAATTTAAAACGTCGTTTTAGTCATAATTATAAAGGTTTTTACTAACTTTAATGTATTCATTTGTTTATTAAAGCATTAAGGCTTGCCTTACAAGTGAAATAAATGTGTGTAAAGGTGATGTTTAGGATATAACATTATTTTATCCACGCGATAAACGGTCTCGAGGCGTGCATGTTAGGCCTACTGAACGCTGCAATTTGAGAGAAGGGTTGACTGTAGCATATCGTTCAGACCTAGACTGTGTTAATGTTGTATGTAAGGAAGTCAGGGAATCGAAATAGGTACGTGACCAAAATATTGTGTGATTAGCTGAATTAGACTAATAGTCTATAATGCTCAAGGATCAAACAAGCGCCGGCGGTCATTCAAACTCATTGTGTAAGGTATTGTTAAATAGGTATTTTTAAATGATAATGAGTTTGCTGGTACGGTTTTTCCATAAAGTGGACTGGTATTCAGTTTTAATGGGCATTTTTTTCTTAGAGTCCAATTTCCTTTTAGCACTAGCATTGATGAATTTAGAAGGAAAACTATTATGGCTTGTATTAGTCAACAAATAAGCATACCTATGAATTTGTAACTATTATCACATATTGGTTTTGATTGCCTCATTTAGCTGTAAAACAATCAAAATTGTGAGTTATCGCCATTTTAATATTTGACCGGGTTTTTGTCTTTATTACGGAAAATTTGTTATTTTTAAGGGAATTAACACCTTATAAAGAAATCTTAATCATGTTTTACAGGGCATTGTTTACTTGCCGTAAAGTGTTTACATACATATTATATACGGAACACTTCGTGCGCGTATCGACTTGCACTTAGCCGGTTTTTTATGTACAAAAAGTCCCGACGGAAAGCCCATTCACCCAAACTTTGTAGCAAAACACACACAAACTTTATAATAACACGAAGGTGTTCTATTCTGAAACTCTCACAATTAACGCCTATTTTCAGTACTGAAAACAAACATTCAGCTTGAAATTCACGGCAGGACCCACAACAGAGACCGTTGTTTCCTTATTAATCCCAACAATTTTAGAGGGCGCCATAATTTGGCTCCATGAATTAAATTTGTACTTTGTGAGGGCACGATGAGGGGGAGGAGGTCACAACGTGGGGAAACACGGTATATTGCAGGTAGATATTATGCTAGAAGGTTTGTTAAAAACTGGCCAAGTGGGGTTCAGTTATTATTTGTTATGCTTAGTAGTTGCAGAGTAAGAGAATCTTTCAGATTTTTGAGCCATGCTCAATATTTCAATAAAAATATGAGCTGTTTACTGTTGCGTCATCTGCGGTCTCTCAAAATTAACTGCATTCCTTGTTTGGGCTAATTCTGGTGCTCAAATACAATAACCTTTTATTCGTGATCCTAGAAAAAAAGCATTTAACTTTCCCATACTATATTGCCAGTATGCTAGTTTTAAATTGAATTTCGATGTTGGTCCCACACAAAAAATGTTGTATTTTGGCAACAGAATCATTACCGAGAAGGAAAGCAGTTAATTTTGTTAAACCCTGTATTTTGTAACTTATGAAAGAATAATAATATTGATCAAGACTGTGTTATGTGTGTTCATGTAAGTCAGTGTAAGTACCCACGACCACGACTGTAGTATATAATAAGATATAACTTGCGTATAAGACTTAAAGTAACGTTCTTATAATGCCACCAATGATTGAATAACCAAGACAAAATCATAAACATTTTACGAAACGAATACTCATATGAAATATTATTAACGATTATATTTTTGTTTTTCATAGTGTTTTCGTAATATACAAACTTAATATTATAAATGCTCTTGAAAAAAGTAAGTTTTAAAAATGTCCCCCAAGCTGATTTCAACTACGGTGGCCAGTCACAACGACTTACCGACTGCGCCGGACATATTACAGTGCGCAAGTGTGTGCACAAACACAGATGCAATCTCTATTCCTCTCACTCTAATAGCCCGCAATATGACACGACCGGAGAGAGATCAGGCGCAGTACCAACGGCTTTATGTGCTTTCCTAGGCACGGGGGTGAAACACCACCAACTTCCAAACTCCGGGCTACCCAGACAATTTCTGAACGGAAAAACCGCTGCGCCACCGAGGTAGTTATATTAATACTAACGAGTAATATACATATTTCAAAAATCCACTGACCCGCAACAGTTTAATGAAATTCATACTCAGTCTCAGATAAGAGCCGTGTCGTACTGACTAAGAAACGAGGTGGAGACATTAAAAACTCCTGACGGGAAATAATTTCGCATGTCAGCACACCTGAGTGGAAACGTGACGTGCCTTGGAATACCTCCTATGATAATGGATGTTACGCCTTTGACAACATGGAATGGGTTTCGGGCATGATTCAAGAGGAAAAAATGCAATAAGGCACAAGACGTCCCTGGAGAATGAGAAGAAAAAGAAATGCTGAGCTGTGATTGGATCGCAGTAAGTGGAAAATAATCTGAGGGAGTTGGACTAGTTTCCAAAATTACATATCAAACATTTTAAATATGCGGTCTACCTTCTGTTGTCATTAAATAAATAAATATGCGCCAAACAACATACCAATTGTGTGGTTTCGAAGTGAGGAATTTTATTCCTTGTGTTACAGATACTAGACATCGATGATGACGGGGACGTCGCCTTTAAATACTTAAATACATTAAACACCTTCAATTCACTTGTGCAAATGTTCGTTCTTATTCCAGAAACACTACTTGTCCCTTTCAGGATTCAAACCCGCGACGGCTGCCATAGTAGTCTGGTGCTCTAATCACTACCGCAAACACATTATTAAATATTTTTAAATCAAACAAAATGGTTTTATACTTTTCCATAAATAAAGGATAAATAAAGTGACATCTTGAGCGCCTGCTTCACCATCGACTTATAAGAACTAACAAACGAATAGTTCAAATATGTAACCAATTTTCTTTTGATACGCGTTAGACCCTTAACACACTGCGACTTTTAGCAGCGATGCAGTCGCGGTGCTAACGCGCGTTAGTATCGATGCAGTCGCAAAATGTCTTCCTTTACATACTGCGCTACTTTTAGCATAGGTACAGTCGCGACGCTAACGCGCGTTAGTAACGATACAGTCGCGATGCAGAAGTTAAAAATTTTCAGCTTATGTACTGAATTTTGTCGGTTAACGCGCGATTGCATCGATGCTAAATTAAATCTGTTCATTGCGTAAGTCGCAATGCAGAAGCGCGTTTTCAAAACGCGCGATTGCATCGATGCTTAAAAGTCGCAGGGTGTAAGGGGTCTTAAAAAAACCAAGGTTTAAACCATACCATTGTTAAATTTAGGCAGGGCTGTCTACAGCTAATTATCAAACATGCAACAATTTTAAAAGCCTTATCTACATATTTATATAGTATTAAAGGGCTTAGCTTGCTAAAGAAACCCTAATAATTAACTTCTTAGGATATGTAATCTGGGGGGAAGATAAAAATAAGTTGAAACAAGTTATCCCCATGCTTTAAAAATATATTGTACTTATTTACGTACTAAAAACAAATAAAGTTATTACATACAGTATTCGTTGAAAAAAGGACAATACGCCAGCAATAATTTATTATTTAAATGTCATTTAAAAAGCGATCGTTTTATACTTATTCAGCAGAATCAGTATTTTCTGACATTGGTAAAATAGGCCCTAAGTAATTAAGTTTGTATAACTAAGCAGAGGGTAACAACTGCTGAAATCCGAGAAATTCTAAAGTTTTAGCAGACTTCTGGGGCGTGTAGACAACTTTGCACCTTGCACGGTCCTCGCGAATTAGTTGGAGTTTCAGGCCCAATTCAAGATTGTTGAGTAAAAGGATACTTCAGGCATTTGGCTAATTAAGGGTTGATTTAATCAAGGTCAGTTAAGACTTATCCGGCTGAATAAGTATAAAGCGATTTCAAAATTCCATTTACGCGATTGCTTACAAATAGGTAACGTTTGCAAATTAGGCGTTTGTTTTATATTCGACGAGTATTCCTTCTTTGACGTTAGTGAAATCGAGCCTTAAGTTTTGTTTATAGGAAAAACTATTGAACCAGTTACTTTTTCATTTGCATTTTTGTGGCAACAAAACAGAAAATAATAATATTATTACACAAAAGCATTGTCTTATATCCTTAAAAATAAGTTACTATGTACTTACATATTCACTTCAAGTGCGTGTTCATAACTGTCGGACAGCATCAAATAGTTTTAAAATCTCTGGTAGGAATACATAATACAATAAGTATATTTTGTTTACAAAAGCTATATCATACTAGGAGTTATCAAATGTGTTTAATATCGCTCACACATATCCGTGTTTCGATTTATCAGACAGTTTACTTGAACCATGACTGGCATAGTTCTTAATCTATTCATAGCAATACACGAGTGGCTATTTCAGACTTAATTTGCAAAAAAGGATTGCGCCAACTCTTTTAATACTCACGAGGAAGCTCTAAACCATATAGATAAATAATTTATTTTTTTATTTCAAAATTTTTAGTTATTAAAACTACTAGACCGATTTTCATGAAACTTACACGTAGTTGAAATATATCTGATTGACTTAAAAATATTTTTTGCTATAATTTTCTTGTTTTTGAGAATTCTTGAGACAAACATAAAAACATACATACACTTACAAAGTTTTGCACACGTGTTACGAAGCCTTAATAAATCAACATACTTAATTTTTCCGAAATTGTAACGATATCCAATGCATACAGGGCGATTTGATTACCTCCTTTTTTTTTGAATCGGTTAAAAAATCTGCTGTTTTGAAAAATTTACGATATCACAATTTAATTTATGTATTTTTGGGCTACAATAATTAATAAAATGATTTTTTCAAACCAGTTATTGGCCCAACCGTTCCCGAAGGTTTACGAAAGTAGCTTCATCATGTTCCAATATTTTTTGCAGAGCCGAGTAAAAATATCTATCGTCAAACGATGAAGCCTGCGCTTGCCGAAACCACCATTGATACATTATTTCCATGGGGAAATCTAAAAGCGATGTGCCCCTGAATTATTAGCAGACTTATTTCAGTAAGATGTGAATAAATAAAGTTTAATATCCACACTTTACAATTTTACTGAACTGTTTTGTATTTATTTACTTTATACCTTAATCTATTATTTAAAAAATTTAACTGTAATATAATATATTCTTATATATATGATGACAAATGAAGATTTAATAAATCTTAACTAACTTAATATAATGTAAACCTAGCTGATGATGAATTTACAAAATATAAAAAAACATCACCCCCAGCGCTGCCATATGGAATGGTGCCCAAAATGCTGGCAGCGTTACCCCTCTGTATAGCTAAACTTATCCGCTGTCCGAGATAGCTGCCAGCCTTTGGGTCACCAGTTGACTCAGTCAACCTTTGGCGGAGATCCTTAAAAAGGGAACGTGTAAGATGTTATATTTTGATAGTAACTTGCTACGATGCAGTCGCAATCAGGATTTATATGATAAGATGAAAAAAAAAACAAAAACTTGCAAAATTGGAGGACAAAGAACCAGTTATAAGAAAAAAAAATGTACATCAAGATTCAAGAATAAGGACATGACCCAGTTTGTAAGAACATGTCTCATAAAACGGATACCCGTAAATACGATAACCATATTAAAAGTATTATTAATTTAAAACATCCTGTAATCATAATTGTACAATTGTTTATTGTCCTGAATTAATAAAAATAAAATGAAATAAAAATGTGAACGGGCTGTAACAGCGTTATAATTTTAATTTATTTATTAAATAGAGTCTACAAGCCCCATTGTGTTAGAAAAATTACTTAAACCTATGTTAGTAATTAATCTTAAAAAAGTTTCACAGTGCAATTGGCTAGTGCCTAAACAAGAAGGCTGACTAGCCGATTGGCTATTGCACGCAAAATGATGTTGGGGATGCCGCGCAGCCTACGCAAAAGAGAGTCAGTTTTCTATCGCCATGTGACGTCAAACCCATCTGTGTGAGCCTCAAATCATCCAAAAATATAAATATAAATAATCCTTCAAAAATATAAATAACTAAACAAACTGCAAACACAAAGTTGGAATCACGTAATATTCGCTTAGGCCGCTCTGAGTGGGGTACCTCCCGGTTTAACTTTTGACATAAATTTTTGTCACTCGCCACTTCATTAGGCGGGTAATTTTGAGAGGCTAAAGAGCTTTGCGGTAAATTCACCAGTTCGGAAGGTCAGAGGATTCGAATCGAGGGGACACACAACTTTTAATGGTATTTTTGTATATAAACAAAACATTTACATTACAGCTAATTAGATTTGTTTTTCAATAGATGTTTTAATCAGCTATTTCAGCCTCTATCAACTTTTAACTGTTGACTATAGCTAAACATAGCTAAGATTATAGATTGATGCTAGCTCATATGACCATTATTGTGACAGTTACATGTTCCTGTACACTGACCACTTAGCCAGACATTTGTATTGATTTTATTTAATTATAATGTGTTTAAATTATACTATTATTAAATGCTTATTATGTTATTTCTAGTGAAGTGATTTCTTATCTGATATCATAATATTGACTATATCAATGAAAGAAAAAATATGTTAACCTTAATTAAGATTTAAAAAAACTATATACAAATATAAAACATTTCTCAAATATGGAACCTGAGAACGCGGCATGGCCTAAAGTAAAGTAAAGTAAAGTCAAGCTCAAATGTAATCATAATCAAACTAGTACTATTACTAGCTAATGTTGGTACTAATTTGATACTATTATAGTACTATTGTTTACTAACTACTTTGGGCTCTGCCTGAAATAAACTTTTAGATAATTTTATCATATTATATGTGTTAAATAACCAAGATCGAGATTGGTACCGCATATACAAAATATGTTGTTTGTGTAGATACCAAAATGTACAAATTACTATCATGAGTCAATTATAATACAATATTAATTTATTCAAAGAGTTAATTAAAGTAAAATGTCTTTCCATTAAAGGTTTAAATGCCTCAAGCATTCAAAGGACCCGGGAAAGATTCGTAACATTCCATGAACTGCGAGGTTGATCTACAAAATTCATTTCATTACTGTAGGGCTGTCAGACGGAAAACGTGAAGTGACCTGTGACATATTAGACCGGGGTTCAGTAGAGTAGCTCAAATAACCAAGAATGTTTATTCAAACCTCCCACAAACTACACCCCAGTTATTTGGTTATGTGAGTGAGCCAGATTAACGATGCTTGTTTTATGAAAATGCATTTGGCCGTAATCTTTCGCAATGTCTCAAAACGCTTTTGGTTTACCTTCGCCTGCTCCTTACGTTCCTTCTTTCCAGCACCCCTCTGCAGGACACAAACTGCCATGGCCTACTTGGAAGACCCTTAACCGACTCCGGTCCTAAGTTGGTAGATGCAAGGATTCCATGTTCATGTGAGGATGTTCCGATGTAATTGATCCCGTGTTTGCGGGTTCACTCCACAGGACATGTCCCATTTAGTGCCTTGTCCTGCGTGCCTTGATTCATGTTGGCTAGATGATCTTATGTATGCTAGCGACAAGGCAATCTATGTCGCCAATTACTTGGCCCAACAAATTTAAGTCGCTTTACCATTGGCACGATATGAAGAAAAAAATTTTAACGAGTCTGCAACTCCCTTAGCCGCACGATATGAAGAAAAAAATTTTAACGAGTCTGCAACTCCCTCAGCCGCCACAATTAAAAAACCCTTAAAATAAATAAAAACTAAAAAAAAAATTTTCTTTACAGATACCTACAGCAAGAATCCATTCTCAAATTTCCCTCCAATATTGGAAAAAAATTACCGTTTTTTCGCTCCCATAACTGTGCCGGTGTGTTTAGTTATGAATATCGTATTCATATGACTATTATTACAACACTCTGGCTGGTAGTAAGCGAATACTTCATTGTTGTGTATTGCTTAAAATAAAATATGATGACGTTGATTGTTTTAAGTTTAATTTCCAAAACGTTTGACAGTCATGATCAGAGTGACGTCACTGTACATACATTCGTTGCGGCAGCACCGGGGCGCCGTTCCGCCGGGAACGAATTATGCAAATTAATGAAACTTCCCAGGATTATTACGGAATTTCAAATTTTCGGACGTCATCGCCTGGTTGGACTGTAGAGGTATAGGGTTAAACATTTTAAAAATGGTTAGTAGTTTCGTTGATTAAAGACGATGTGATGTAGTTTTTTGCTACTAAGCATAGCTTGCTGTCTAAAAAAAAATCTCATGATCTTTATCATTAAATCTTCAATGAATGACCGAATTTTTTGTTTCAAAAATTCTAAAAAAATCCTCTAGACAAGAGATTCGAGCATAAGATTCGATGATTTATTCATAATAATTAACATTGTACTTGTTTGTAACACAAAAAATTTGACTCTTAATAACAAATACAAACTTTGAAGTCGCAAAAGGCTCATGAAATTTGACAACAACGTTATTAATAATAACACCATAAAAATGAGATTGACAGGCACACAAGGAAACAGTAAACATATAAACAAACAATTTCAAGACCATAAACCTTTCGCATCCCAAATAACATCAAAAACACACGAAAGCAAAACGTGAGTACGTGACAGACAAGCGCAAGCGACACACAACGCTGCATCCAACGGGAACTCTTAGACGGCTCTCGGGACGCTCCTAATGATCCCGCTGCCTTTGAGCGGTGGCCCGAGCAAATTCGCGAAGAGACAGCTTGTGGCACAAGTCACAGGCTGAACACAGATGGAAAGGTTTCGTTTGCTTTCATTTTTCGTGCTTTGAATAAGGTAGGACCTAATCTAGTCTAAACAAGTATTGAGCTTATTGTAAGGTAAAAGACAGTAAACATATTTAATTAAAGTTGTAAGGAATAACAAAGTATCTACTTTCATGAAAACGTTAGTAGTGAACGATTTGTAACTCACTAATTAAAATTATTGACATTCATTCGTTCATTAAATTTGATCTGCCCGCATGATTGTCACTAGAAATGACAACTTCGTTACAAAAACTGTAGAAACCAATATCTCGTGAATGATATTTAATACCAGCCTCTTTAGAGTTAGAACAATGAATTACACATAAGAAGAACTAAAAAATAGGTGGTTAAGGTGTTGAGGGGTAATTTTTTTTAAAACTAGGAGACATAAATTGTACAAATTCTCTACCATCGGTATATGTTAGGACTTGGGCCACACAGTTGACTCGGAAACAAAATCTACATCTACAGAGGTATTACTTAAAGGACAATTATTGTTTTTAGATGCGACGCTCTTCCGGGAGAATTAACTGTTATAACGACCTTCCGTCAAGGAGCTCGTATGGAAAAGATTATCGTGCACGATTTCCTATATAGATGGTGTGCTTAACATGGTAAAATGATGTAACAAAATGTAATGTTTGCTTAAGTTTTCAATTTTTTTTTACTTCTCAAAGATACAAACATAATAAGTTAGTATGTGACTGTGAGACCTAAAAAAGACGCTACATAATAAATAAATGAGTTTTGTCCTGTCCTTAAAACAGCCTCGTGACACAAAATTGCTGCTTGTATTTATAACCAGTTATTTATTTTATTTATAATGAATTTACACTATGAGCTTATTAACGAACTATGCTATCCACAGTGTTACATTACAGAAATGTGCGCTTGTCAAGTTGTCATCGTACTCGTACTTATAATATATAATAAATACTCAAGAACCAAATAATAATTACAAGTATTGATAAATTGCATGCAAATTCGATAACATTTACGCCGATCCGCTAGTCAGCCAAAATATACATACATAAGACCAAATACTCACCGAGGGTCGAACGGTTGGCATCTCGTCATAATACCAATTTGAATTCGTTTTTGGTGATGGTTCCGACCGGAAAACTGTCGACCTTCATGAAAGCAGAATTTTAGCCGAATTTTGAATTTTGTTTTGTATCGTCGGTTTCGCGGACGGTTACCGGACACCAAAATGCGCAACACTACGCCATCAATATAGTGTTTCATTTGTTTTGATTTTTTTATATTATCATATGTATGTTAGTCTTTAAGGTATCTATTGTATGGGCCCTTGTTGCCTACAATAAAACATTAAATAAAATAAAATAAAATTGAGCTTCAACACCGATAAACACAGAATGCTTGAGATTTAATGACTTTTCTATATACATACAGCTTTACCTCTGTTTAGCAGCTAGTTTGAGTTTTGACATTATCATATCCATTTGCCCTACGTTCTCCGTGTGAGCCAACAAGACGATCCGGATATATAAACATTACAAAATAGGCCCTTAATGTTCTATCATGGTGACGAGGGTTCCTGTCTGCTGCGTCAGTCACTCCTTCACTCAATTGGAGTGGGATTTCGATTTTGAACTGCTTTAAACCGGACTGGGATTGATCGGCATTTGCAAACCGTATTTGATTTAAAGTCAGATGAAAGACGGAAGTTTTGATGCTTTTTAGACATCTTAAAGTTTGATTCACTACTAGCGATCAAATAATCATTTTTAACGAACTCAATAAAGGTAATCGGAGTATTTTTACCGACTTCAAAAAAAAATGATATAATCAATTCAATGTGTATTTATGTGATATTGTTAGAATTTGATAATATTTGAGTATGTTGATCTGTTTAGGCCAAATATGTGAAAAAAAATGGAAATTGTATTTATGATTGATATTTGTATTTATGTCCACGGATTCCTCGAAACTAGAAGTCAAAGCGAGATGGCTCTATTTTAATTCAAACAGGTATGTTTCAACTAAGGGTACAATGTAAGTTTCATCAAAATCGATACAGTATTTTTTGTGATTAATATGCGGGGTAAAAACTTATATTAAAAAAATATTTAAAAAAAAACTAATTACAGATCGTTTGGGAGACACAAATTCATTTAGAGTCGTTGCACGATCTCAAGCTTACGTTCATCAATAGCCTCCTACGCATATCATGCATCGACTCCAAATGAATTTGTTTTCCTAAACAGAGAGCAAATGTGTTATTTTGAACGCGGTTTTTTAAAGTTAATTTTATTGGATCTACCTACTTTCTTTCAAGAATAAGTAATATTTAGAAATGTCAGCTGGTACGTCATGAGTTGTTAGTTTTTGAGTGTTATAATTTTTTGAGTCATCGAATTGTACTGCAGCTAGATAATCCACATTTTGAACAAATTCTGGCTGTCTAATAAAGTATAAATAAATAAAATAATCGTCGTGAATAGTCGAGGTCTAACCGCTTTCAACGAAAACCCCTTGTACAGTCGCCGTCAGATATATTGGAGCAGACAAAGTGACCAAATACTTCTGAACAGTATAAAATGTCAATAAGTTCCATACACTACAAGTTACCATTAATATCAGAACATTCATTACTTCATTAATATCTGAGCAGAATCAATAACTTCTATACACACAACTAACCAAAATTATTTGAACACTCATAACGTCAAATGTATGTACGCAGTCGGTCTTTAATATCTGAGCAATCGAGGCAAATTGCAGAAGGAAGTGCTTCCAACTTAACCATAAATACTTATCCATAACATGAACTCTTTTCATAGTTTATATTATAGTAAGATGACGCTGGCAGTTAGTAACGCTTTGTAGTTTTCAGTATTGTCATCACTGTCATGAAAGTGTCAGGCAGTAAATAAATTCAGGCAAGTGTGTGTTCAGATATTATTGGTTAGTTGTGTGTATAGAAGTTATTGACTAACATTTGCTCAGATATTTATGAAGTAACGAATGTTCTGATATTAATGGTAACTTGTAGTGTATGGAACTTATTGAAATTTTAAACTGTTCAGATGTATTTGGTCACTTTGTCTGCTCCGATATATCTGATGGCGACTGTACGCATGACACAATAATGCGCGTCAATTTAAATAAAAAGCGACGGGAGGTGCAAGCTATTTTCAATCTTGATATTACGTTTTGCATTATACAACAACTTATTGGCAAAAGGTTATTGTAAAGGTATGATGCAAAACTAACTTTGCAAAACCTTTGAGATCTCATTATCTGATCTTGAACCTGTTTATAATTATAATTAATATCTCTATTTATCAGTAGGCTCCTCGACGTGGCTACATTAATCAGTCTGGGAGCCAACGCGTTAACTATGGAGGTGACGGAGAGATTGATACAGCGACGGGTAAAGGACCTTCGGTTGTCCTTAGTCTCTTGAAATGTCATTGTTAAGTCTGTATCTGTGTATTCATTTGTTTATTTATAACAAAAAGTTATGCTAGGTGCATGGACATGCTTTAAGTCGAAGGTCAATAGTTGAGACGAGCTGACTGAGACCTCTACCATTTGGATCACACGCTTCATTCTACTTTTTAATGTCTTAACTGTTTTTTTTTACTTTTTCTACGAACTATCAATGTATTTTGAAATCACATACATAAAAAATTTACTTACCAAATCTTCACCGATAAGATGGACAAAAACAGATTGCATTCGATGTAAACCGCTTGCAACTTGTCGCTACGGAAAACCAGCCTAGAATAATGATGCCACAAAATCTGACAGAAATTTAACTACGCAAATAACTACTTAAAATTTTCTAAAATTCGAATTTATTGTAACGGGATTGCTACCATGTACCTTATTATTTTTGAGTTTCCGATATTTCGGCACTGTTGCAAGTGCCATGGTCACGGCGTAACTGAAGTTGTTACGGGTAAGCTGTTATTGGCAGACATATCGGTCTACCCTCCTTCGAAGTCTTTTATTGCGATCACTTGCAGTACCATTGTTCACAAACTCACTATTTTCTCGCACCTGTTCTCGACACACAACACTCACAGTATCCGCACGCGAAACAACATTTTGCCGAATTATATGGTTTTTGCATTTACGAATCACTGGATTCCAGACATTGGACAATTTAAACCCATCCTCACGATTGAAATTTTTGTACTTTGTGATTTCGATCGCTTCCCTAACCAATCTTGGTATGTAATGGCGTTCTGTCGAAATTATCTTAGGGTTATGGAACTCAATCCAGTGATTTGGACCCGATTCTAACAAATGTTCCGCAATTGCTGACTTCTGTTTGTCATTGTTTTTGACCGCTTTTATATGTTCCTTTATTCGGCATGTAATAGTGCGTTTAGTTTGGCCTATGTACGAACTACCACAGCTGCAGTCAACTTTGTAGACTCCAGGTTTTTCTAAAGGAAAACTGTCTTTGGGAGATCGCAGACATTGTGCCACTTTTCTTAGTGGAGTGAAGACAGTATTAATTGAGTATTTATTAAGAACATTGGAGATCTTGTCTGTCACTCCTTTAATATAGGGCAGAAACACTGGTTGCCTATCTACCCTGTCTTTTTGGTGTCTCATTTTGTGTCTTGGTGGTAACTGCCCCTTATATCCATTGCTCCGTAAGACCTCTCGGACGTGCTTCAGCTCCTGATCTAAATGTTCTTCATCACACAGATCATAAGCTCTGTCAGTCAAAGAAGTCACCACAATTAAATTTTGCAATTACACCTAAACGTATTCCCTATGAAGAAGTCATTGGATCAGTGGAAGAAAGTATCACTCGTAATAAAATACCTCTTGTCGATGCGGATACATTAAGGCAGGACATAGCGGTCATATTACGACATGTAGCACCCCCGAGATCAAATATCACTCCTTCAGAATTAGCTGCATTACAGGAGCTTCGAAATAATGAAAGCATTATTGTGATTAAAGCTGATAAGGGTAATGCAACAGTTGTTATGGACGTCACTGAGTATAACATCAAGATCCTTAGTTTACTTAGTGATAATAATACTTACCAGAAAGTAAACTTCAATCCAACGGCAAGAACAGATCGAAGCACTCGTTCACTCATCAAACAAAGCGCCGATGCTATAGACGACGATAGTCTCAAGTTTTTACTTCGCCCCAGGAATGTCCAGCCTCCGAAACTCTATGGTCTGCCAAAAGTACATAAACAGAATGTGCCCTTGCGTCCGATAGTGAGTCAGATAGACTCACCGACGTATGAACTCGCTAAACACGTAGCCAAAGTACTGCAGCCATTAGTGGGACGAACGTCGTCGTTTGTCAAAGATTCTCGTCATTTCATAGAAATTCTGCACCAAAACAAGGTTGATGTGAATGAGTTGATGGTCAGTTTTGACGTAGAATCACTCTTCACTAATGTACCAGTAGCAGATTGTATGGAGGTTGTAAAGGTGAAGTTACAAGAACATAACATCCCGATGCAGTATTCAACATTGTAATATCATTGTCTGTCGACAAATTTTTTCATATACCAGGGTCAGTATTACCTACAAATAGATGGCGTCGCTATGGGCAGCCCGGTAGCTCCAGTGGTGGCAAATATATGGATGGAGTTTTTCGAAGAGAAAGCCCTTGCTACGGCGCCCACAGAGATTAAACTATGGATAAGGTATGTTGACGACGTATTCTGTATATTGAAGGGTAACAGACAAGATGTGGATGCTCATCTCACTAATTTAAATGGGATACACGCCAAGATTAAATTCACCTGCGAGACAGAAGAAGACAGAAGTATAGCATTTTTGGACGTCAAAATCGGTGTGCGGAATGATGGCTCACTGAGTCATTCGGTCTATAGAAAGCCCACTCACACTGACCGCTATCTCAATGCCACCTCTCATCATCACCCTAGGCATCTTAACTCTGTGGTGACTTCTTTGACTGACAGAGCTTATGATCTGTGTGATGAAGAACATTTAGATCAGGAGCTGAAGCACGTCCGAGAGGTCTTACGGAGCAATGGATATAAGGGGCAGTTACCACCAAGACACAAAATGAGACACCAAAAAGACAGGGTAGATAGGCAACCAGTGTTTCTGCCCTATATTAAAGGAGTGACAGACAAGATCTCCAATGTTCTTAATAAATACTCAATTAATACTGTCTTCACTCCACTAAGAAAAGTGGCACAATGTCTGCGATCTCCCAAAGACAGTTTTCCTTTAGAAAAACCTGGAGTCTACAAAGTTGACTGCAGCTGTGGTAGTTCGTACATAGGCCAAACTAAACGCACTATTACATGCCGAATAAAGGAACATATAAAAGCGGTCAAAAACAATGACAAACAGAAGTCAGCAATTGCGGAACATTTGTTAGAATCGGGTCCAAATCACTGGATTGAGTTCCATAACCCTAAGATAATTTCGACAGAACGCCATTACATACCAAGATTGGTTAGGGAAGCGATCGAAATCACAAAGTACAAAAATTTCAATCGTGAGGATGGGTTTAAATTGTCCAATGTCTGGAATCCAGTGATTCGTAAATGCAAAAACCATATAATTCGGCAAAATGTTGTTTCGCGTGCGGATACTGTGAGTGTTGTGTGTCGAGAACAGGTGCGAGAAAATAGTGAGTTTGTGAACAATGGTACTGCAAGTGATCGCAATAAAAGACTTCGAAGGAGGGTAGACCGATATGTCTGCCAATAACAGCTTACCCGTAACAACTTCAGTTACGCCGTGACCATGGCACTTGCAACAGTGCCGAAATATCGGAAACTCAAAAATAATAAGGTACATGGTAGCAATCCCGTTACAATAAATTCTAATGTTATTGACCATGTAAGTTTAAATCAATATATTTCTAAGATTCGTCACGCAGTTAAAACACTTGATACGTGTGATGAAATTGCGATGAACAACAGACTTACTTATATAGCGGCTAAAGTTTTTCGCATTTCCTCACCAACAGGACGACAGAAATAAAGGGCTAAGCTTACAAAACGTTTACACAAGAATGTTAGGTACACAACTCTGTCGTGCCTTTGTCGCTTTGTGTTCTAAAAATCCTTGGAGGCACAACTTTGCCAAAACCGCCTTGAAGCTCAAAATCCCGACAGGTCTGCTAAAATAACTACAAAGGGGTGACCCTTTGTAATCGAAATAAAAGCAGAGAAATAACTTCTCACAGAATCTGCCATTCTTTTTACCTCCATATATATCTGCCTGTCCGATCCGAATAGTGAACCTGGACGTTGTGATTCTGCAGGTGCTGTCACGAGAATCAATAATATAATTTGAAATGCAAAGAATATACAAGTACTAATGTATTTGTTGCTGTTGCATTTTAAAAATACATCGATGTTACGTTTGATAAGAAGTCATTGCGAATGAATATTTTTTTCAGGGATATAGTTGAAACCCTTAAAAGTGATTTCTTAATTAAGTTTTTAACCTTTTTATGATCCTTTATACACTGCAACTTTTGGCAGCTATGCTAACGCGCTTTAGCACCGATGCTGCCGCAAAATATCAACCTTTACATACTGCGTATTTAGCATCGATGCAGTTGCAATGTTTTCGCGCGTTAGCATCGAAACAATCACGATGCAGTAGCTGGAAATGTCAAATGATGTACTGAATTTTGGTTAACGCGCGTTTGCATCGATGCAGTCGCGCTTCTGCATCTATGTTAAGTTAAATCTGATCATTGCGTAAGTCGCAAAAAGCACGATGCTAAAAGTCGCAGTGTATAAAGGGTCTATTTACTCTTATGATAATTTAAAGTCTCAGTCAATGTTAAAGGCAACGCAGCCAGCATCATAGCCTCCTTGCCTCAAGGAAATGGTTTCGTTTTTGAATAGGTAGACTTTTTGAATAGTTTTTTTTTATGTTGCATGTCTTAGTTTTATTTTTTCTTGTTTGTTATTTATAATGTCAAAGATTATACACACCTACATATCAGGCTAGTCTTAATAGGTAGTGATAGGCAGTAATAGATTAACTTACCTAGGTACTTGTAAGCCAAAAAAAATTTTTAGATGAGTCCTATCAAACGCCATCGAAAAGACGCCATCATTCTTCAGTCAAAGTTCACGATCGTTCTTTTTATACCAGTCTAGCCTTATAAATCTGTCTGGAGCAAATTGCTGATTCTCTTCCGAACGATGTCTAATTTACGGCTTGTTTTTGTGGCTGAAATTTTGTTGGGTAGACAGAATGACTGGCGAGCGTCCAATGACTAGAGAAGTGAAGATTTGTTGCCGTTTTGTTTTTGAAAGATTTACTGTCAACTGCGGCATTGTAATTAATAAAGATTATTTTCTAAATAGCTAATTTGTGATTACGGTAGCAGTAAGGCTTGCCAAACTGTGATATGGAATCACAGATTAATATTGCACACTAATCAAATACATTGCTCTGATCCCAAAGTAAATAAGTAAGTTATGGAAATCCGACACAACGGTGGTACCTCAACACCCAGACCCGAGACAATATAGAAAGTTTTTATTTCTATGTTGACCCGACCGGTAATCGAACCCGGGACCTCAGAGCGGCGTCACCCTGAAATCCAGCGTATTTAGCAACTACACCACGGAGGTCATCGTGTCATGTTATATCAATATTTCCGATTGGTAATGAGATATAAATCAATATTTCCGATCGGTAATGAGATAAAAGCACATCATAATCTTATAGATTATGATGTGCTTTTTTCGAATTTTAACTTTGCCACCTCGTACTTCAGCCGTTCGCGCCGCCATATTTGAAAAATATTGCGTCCAATAGTACTTTTCAGGCGATATCTCCTTTACGACTCAATTATCAACAAAGGAATTTGTTTTGCATAGGCGTATCTGATGGTGATCTGAGCTTATATGTACTCCTGTACAAACCTGTGTAAACCCTGCACTTAATTGGTGCCTTTCTGGTAAGGAGGAGAGAATAGTTCGCGGCTAACTCACATGGCTTCTAGGTCCTTTAGCTCATATAGATGGCATTTGGTTACGTTTTCGTATGATACAAGGCTAGAAAATTCATTTTTAGAACTCAATTTTCACTTATTTTAAGCAACAAAGAGATACGGCGCCAAAATTGAATTTGACAAAAACACTTTGCGGAGCTAGTACATCAAAACTATTGACCTAATGAAAATGTTGCTGACCATTAATTGTAGGAAACTGTCTTTACTTTGATTTAGTAGATATTTTTATCGCAAAATGAGCCGAAAGGAAACATCGTCTTAAAAGTACTCAATTGGACGCCATTCTTCCAAGATGGCGGCGCGAGCGGCTAAGATACGATATGGCAAAGTTGAAATTCGAAAAGAGCACATCAAAATCCATAAGGTAGCTTATTTTCAAATCTCTTAGTAAGGGGGTAACTCCTAAATGTGTCCTACTGTGTTATTATTACTCATAACATAACTTTACAATAGAAAGAAAACCTTATCTTTGAATCTTTTTATAGCTGAATCTGAATAGGTATCAGCAGATAAAACAATTCCAATATTTTTTTTATAATTGCAATTACTGGTTATTGCAATCAAAATGATGTCAAGATAAATAAAATATCTATCTAGCCTTTGAATACGAATCAGCTTGCACAAAAAGCATTCACAAATCTAATAGACAGTAATGCACAAACGTACTCCTGGGTGGCAATAAATTTAATGCACTCTACCCTCTCGCTCGCTCGCCCACAAAGTGCCCTAGAGGGGGACAGAGAGAGGTTGTTTTGGAGATAACCGAGGCCCTGGACAGTAATAAACCAAATGCGACATTTTGCTATCTCCAGTACACATCGAGTCCGAGCGAAATACTTTCGTATTCATATGAAATGTAAATAACGCAATCTGTTAAAGAGTATGAAATGTTTTAGTATGAGGATGCTGGATATTAAAGGAATTCTTGACTCTGTGAGCCTGAGTCTTTTATTTTTTTATTAGACAAAGACAACAGTAGTTTGTGAATAAAGTTTCCAGTTGAGATATAACATGACTAAGTCTTGGGATTCAGTGAATAGCCATACATTTATAATTTTATAAGGCTTTTTGGTCTTGGTCTTGAGAGATAAAACAACAAAAAAGCGTTTTGGGTTAGTAAATTGATACTGTACTTTAATGTAGCCCAAAATAATGGTAAGTTTCATTAATGTGTAGAATGAGTTTCGGACAAAGTAGTGACTGACTATCGAATAAAACTCAAAGACCCCTTACACACTGCGCCTTTTAGCCTCGATGCAGTCGCACGTTAGCAGCGTTTCAAATACGCGACTGCATCGCAGTTGCCAAAATACAAATGAACTTGTTCATAATTTGTCAATTTCCAGCTTCTGCATCACGACTGCATCGATGCAAACGCGCGTTAGCATCGATGCTAAAAGTAGCGCAGTGTGTAAAGGTTGACAGTTTGCAACTGCATCAATACTGCATTGCGACTGCATCACTGCTAAAAGTCGCCGTGTGTAAGGCGTCCAATGTTTTGGTAATTTTAATATAGGGTTTAGTAACAGTAAATTCTTAGCCAGCGTCTAAATTATCTTCAAATTTAAATTACTGAATTCTATAGAGACCTCTATTTCAAGCTGGAAGATAGTTCGTTAGCAGAAACCTCTCAGGACTAATAGGCCGCTCTGCAATAGTTCATTAACGATCATCGCGAGGGTTCATGATGTTTCAGGAAGCCTCTTGATTGAAAGACTGAAGACCATCTCTTGATTTGTAAACTAGTAATTATAAATAAGTTGAAGTGTGATATGTTTTTTTTTAAATCAAATAAATATGATGGCATTGAAACTCCATATAGGCAAAAAATTTGGCTTTATATTTTTTACAGCTCACACATGGCTGATATTGGAAGAAGTACAGTCACCATCAGATATACATTTTTGTTGATAATTAACCCTTTTTACAACCGCATAAGATACCCAGTGCTTACCTTGACGTGCTGTTGACCGTAGGTACATTGGAAATAGTAGAGAGTACGATGTTATAATACTAGCAAGATCTCGGTGGCGCAGCAGTAAGAGGGTCGGACTTTAAGCGACGACTGCTCCAGAAGTCCCGGGTTCGATCCCCGGGTCGAGCCAAAAGATATGTACCTTGGTTTTTCTCATCAGAAATTCTCAGTGCATGTGTTTCCCCCCACCGTGCCTCGGAAATATGTCCTGCGCGGTCGATAAGTCGTTGTGACTGGCCACAGTAGTCAAAATCGGCTAGGGGGACCATATATACTCGCAAGATATTCTAAAAGAGTTCTCTAGTAAGAGTCTAAAATTTTGCATCAAGTATTTATAAAGTGAATTTTACATTGCCTTCCTTAATAAAATTATATTATTTCTCCTCATCCGCAAACTTTGAACTCGGTAATGTAATTTCTCACTTTGTTTATGTTTTCAAGTTGCTAAGTTCTAGTTTAAAATTTTCACGCGCACGTACCGTCCTCGGAGTCAAACTTGCAGCTGCAATTTTGAAGCCTCATACATTTTGTATAACACAATTTTGTTTTATTGGTTTCCGTCTATATTTTATTCGGTTCAAATTTTGTGTACACCATTGCGAGGAATTCACAGAAAATAAGTTGGAAATTGTGTCTTCTTAGGATATTAATATAACACCTGTGGAATTAAACTGATTCAGAGTGGATTAACCAACGTCAGATCGGACTTATCCGACCATATACAAAACGACCGTTTTAGATATGACATTTACGTAAATGATTTGAATGCTGACAAATAGGTGACGTTTTCGAATTATGCGTTTTGTATTATATGAATGTTCCTTGTGTACCGTTGGTAAAATCGACTCCAAGTAAGCTTATTATGGATTGTTCATGTAGACAAACTACCGTTGGTTTACTTATGATCTCTTTTAGACTATGGCGGCCCTTCTCAACTGAGATCAATCAAGTGCACAGGAGATACCTACTTTTATGTAGAAACAGGTATGTGTGTTATACTTCACAAGTGCCCTGATCTTGTGTCTTATAGATGGCTGGGACGACAACCCGATATCACTATCGATATCAGAGAGACTAACCTTAAGTATACCTATTCTACAGACAAGAAAGTATTTCTACTTGTTATAATTACGTCTGTTAATAAAATTTAAACTCCAAAAAGACATAAACTCATACAGACAAAACAATACACCCTCATACCTCATTTGCCTTTTTTCATGCCATTAACGCTTTTATTTGCGTCGGCATAATCACATTGTTGCTAATACAATTTTTCCTTTGCACACGTACACACGACCACTCACTTGCTCAACATTACTCGACCTTATGTTTATAATTATAAAGGTGATGCTTATTAGGATGTCTGTACGAGGAAAAGACCGTGGGTTGTTGTTAAGCTCGTGTGTGAATATTCATGAACGGCGCAAAACAAGACATTAGGATAGCGTACCTGAAGTACAGTTAGCAAAAGAGGAAATTTCTCAGTCGTTGGAAGCGCCTAAAATTGTGAGATAATTTAAAGGAAGGTACGTTCAAAAGTACGAGGCACAATATTTCTAAAAACATACAATTTGGAAGATGGTACTTTCATTAAATGAAACTTGCAAAGTTTGTTAAGAATAAACCGTAAACGGAGCAAATTGTGCGGATCAATAGACACCAACACTTTAAAGTGAATTTTTATTTATAATCAAAATTATTACATAATTTTCTATATTGTGGAATTTGTGTAATTTTATTGAAATTTTATACTTTTGCTAACATCATGGTCAGTCTACAAACAGTTCCTAAACACTCTTTGGTGGCAAAGTGGAAAATCTTACTAAATTCAATGTACTCGCACTCTTAGTATCTGCATAAACGGCCAACTATCAGAGCTGCAGATAACCGTAGATAAACTGAATATTCATGAGAAACAAAGCAAGACTAACAACAATGAGCGGTCGCGGGATAAGCGTGCCTGTGGCGTGGACATACCGGAGTAGAATTCGTACCCAAACGCCGCTACTTTAACAACACACGACAATATTTTCAGTAAAACATGGCGTACGAAAGTCAAACAGCCTGTACGCAGCGTTCCTGAGGTTATAAATTAACTTCAGTATGTAATTCAGAAGTGGCATTGGGTAAAGCAATTGTCTTCATTTGACAGTTCAAAACTCAAACCATTTAATTGATCATTTTTTAGTATGAATACTTTTATGAATTCCAATTTCTTTATTTTTATACAAACTAAATGCTGAGATGTAATTTATTTAATAAGAATAAGAATTATTGTAAACCTTAGCTAGCAACATCGAATTCGTAATTTTTTATGTAGTCTATATCAAATTCTCGAAACTTTACTAACTTTTTAAAATTAATTAATAATAACTTTATACGATAAAATTATTATTAATTAATTTTCAATTTTATAACTATTACATAATCAGCTCATTGACAAAGGATTGAATTCAGAAATTCAGTTTTTTAGTTTTGGTTGCACAAAGTTGCAAAATCTCACAGATGAAGACTCTTTCTCACTGCACAATACAATTATATTGGTTAAACTTAAATTAGCAATAACTTAAAAGTATGATTTTGAAACTACCATTTTCTTTGTTCGATATGTTAAACAAGAGCTGTCGAGTATTACCTATTCAAAGATAATGTATTTCCTCAGGAACGCGCTGTTTAATACGGTCTTATTAGGATTCCTGGCATAACTTTACAGAAAAACGCCAAACATTGCGCCCTTGTGTATTTCTTTTTTATTAATTTTCACAATAATATTGTCCACCGTATTGAAACTCATTTTAAGCTCAGGCTTAAATAAAAGTTATGCTATTATTACTTTTGATCGATTTAACACCTTATGATTAATAACCTTGTAATACTACCTAATAATTCAATACAATACAGGGTTTAACAAAATTAACTGCATTCCTTCTCGGCGCTGATTCCGCTGCTTAATACAACAACTTTTAGTATGTGAACAACATAGAAATCACAAATTTTAGTTGAGTTCCCCAAACAACTTACTAAATAGAATATTCAAATTGCTCGGATTAATTAATTTAAAAGTGAAGGCTAAAATGATTGAGTTTAGAAATTATAAAAAGAATCCCCTACCATTAGATGTAAATATTGATGATAAGCATGTTGAAACTCTATCGGATATAAGGTTTTTAGGTATTAACATAGATAATAATTTAAATTGGAAGTCACACATCGATAAGATAAACACAAAAATATCTAGTTACCGTTACGCTTTGACAATTGTGAGCAAGGTGGCTTCGATTGATGTTGCAAAAAATGATTATTATCGTTACGTGTACTCCTAACATATGGCGTAATTTTTTAAGGAAATTCTGTCAATGTCCAGAGTATATTTATGTAGCAAAAGAAATGCCTTCGAATAATGTTTCATGTTGATAAATTAGAGACTTTGAGATATGTATTTAGATAATTTAAATTCCTGACATTGACATGTATTTATATATTAGAAACCTGTGTTTTTATAAAAATAATAAGGAACACTTTTGTACGAAAAGTGCAATAAGACAGAATGTCCAGTCTCATGCTCATAATGTGTGTATTGTGAAGTCCTCAAGCTATATCGGCAAAAAGAGCACTATAATAGCAGGGATACGGGTTTTTAATCATTTACCACTTGGTATTAAATCCCTGGAATCCTCCTTTCAAAAGAAAACTAAATGAATGGATACTTCTAAAATGTTTTTATTTACTGGACGAATATTTTAATAATTCATAAACTATTCTAAAAAATATTATTATATTATGAATTCATTATTCATAAATTACTATTGTATGCAATTATTCTTTCCAACTAAAATTATGTTATTATTTTATCAATTAAGACTGCATCTTTATAATTATTTTATGCCCAAAATGGGTAAACTGTTGAAACATTATTTTATTTTTAACAACTATTGTACACAGTGTTAAGAAAATAAATGATTATCTTATCTTATCGTATCTAACAAACAAGCATTAGCTGATCGGCACTCTTGTATGGAAAAGTGATATTTTTAAGATTACGTTTTTAGTCCAATACAAAAAGTTGTTGCATTTGAGCACCAGAATTAGCTCCAAGAAGGAATGCAATTAATTTTGATAGCCCCTGTATAAACCTCTACCAGTTCAAAACCACTTCAAAATATAACCATTTTTTTTTTATTACAAGCGAGGACGCCTGAAATGTGATTCCGTATGTTCACGTAAGCGTTTCCTTTTGCGGATATACGGATGTGATTCAGAACAGTATAATAGGGGATTGTCATAATTCTCGCAATAAGTATATGCAACCTTGCTCGGTGTTCCGTCTCCGTGTTTTGTTTGTGTTTACGTACAAACAACAACATTTGAGAGTACAGTTAATCTTTCATCTAAGAGCTTGCGATTCCTATTATATATTATTTTGCAAAGGGTATTCGACGACCGGAAAGGACAGGAGAATAATACTGGTATTGTCATAGTGACCTCATAATATCGGGTTATAATATATCGACATTATTCAGAATATATGCGATGTGGGCGGCACAGGTACACTCGAGAATTGGTAAACAAAAGTCCGATTTTCGATCCCGGTATACAATATTTACTCAAAGGAAAGAAAGGGTCACTTGAAACACGTGGATGGACAGCCGTCTGTTTATTATTAACCTCATATCTTTTGCGATTTGCGTAGGTTTGAAAAAGGGTTCTGGTAGCCAGTATTTGGAATCACTCAATCTTATAGCAAGTTTTTTTTATCGGTTGATAGTAAAATGATATTTTTTTAAGATGTTTCCAGGAAGTAAAAAGTTGAGAAGGATGGATTAAGAAGAAAACAATCCTATTATAATGACAGCAGCGTATCAATGGATCCTAGCTTGCTCACACTAAATCTAACTTTAGATTGAAAACCGGATTTTAATCTCGCGGTTTATACAATATTACGGTGACATATAATATTTGTTTATGGCAAGTAGGATGGTACAATTAGTTTATAATTCATGCTCTAGTTTAGTTTAGTGCGTTGTTTTATGCTTATTTACTACAATAATTTGATCGGTACCTGTGTTGCCATCCAAGTCTTGTGGCACGCGCTCCCATGCATATCATTTTGAATAATTATCTATTTTTGCTCGTTTGTGAACCCCGTTAAGTAGTCGCTTCCAAGACGTTGTTCCCTTGACAGTAACTGACCTACCAGGACTCAATTTTGCGTGTGTTTTCCCCTAAAACTTACCTGAAGACCTTTGTGACTGTGCCTGTGTCATTAATGATAACCTGCAACTCTGGAAACCAGGTATTGGCGGATAATATGTGAGTCCTGACAGACACAACCTCCCTTATGCTATTACCCAACCACGTTGAATCCACTGCCTATCTCGAACAATGCTGAAGTGATGCCTGTTTTTGAGTTGGGCGTGCGTGTGTGCAAGCTAGACGAAAGAGACGGCGACCGTACTTTGTTCAGGTTGTGGCAGTCTTGCATGTTTTTATTTTCAGCAGTGTTAAATTAATAATAAATTAATAATAAATATAATATTAATTGTAGGAATTTGTTTGAGTATTTATGACTATTTGTTCAAGTAGTTGAAAAGCAAATTGCATTGGTTATAAACAAGTTTCGTTTAACTGCGAGTATGACGGAACGCTAAACTGAAGTTTTGCAAACAGTTTCAGAGCAAGCGCAAAAATATGAAAATAATCAAGCTCTTACTAGCGCTGCAAATTTAATAAGCTAGGGGAATAAATTTCCGGAATGGTTTGGTTTGATTCAAGAAGCAAAAAAATATATTTCGTTTTGATTATTTAAAACATAGGGACATTGTAAGCCACTAAAACTATCGGTACTGAATTATCAGAACGATTTTCCACGTAACCTATAAGCAAGATTTTCATCTTTTACCAGCGGACCCCCGTCTCTTCTTCGTTCGTAAATAAGCAATCCAACACAAAAATATATTTTTTAATCGGTCCAGTAGTCACTGAGATTATCGCGTTTTAACAAAAAAACAGAATCTTTAGCATTATAATATTCGTATAGATTAGCTAAGGTAAAATAAGTCCAAATGAGACTTTGGCGGCGAAATATGTAGATTAATATAATCTTTGTTTACAACTTCATCTTGGCTTAGGAATCAAGATCTGCCGAGTGCTACCAAAATTTATGCGTACTTGTCCATTCCAAAGGGTATGGGGATTGACCCCATTGTAAGTAATTCAACATACTAGGCAAGTGTGGTAACATATATATTTTATTGTGCTTTATCGAATGAGATGATGCCCGTTATGGGATAGATATTTTGTATTATATGCAAGGTTTTGTTGAAAAAGATTAGGACGTATAAAACATGCACATTTATACGATGAAAATTTTGTAAGATACTTAGGGTTTTTATTGAAAAAAGGGGACGTATAAAACATGCAGATTTTACAAACAAGGCAAGTGAGTTATTACATTCATTTCATGCAATATATTTAATGAGACCATACTCATGACATACGATGGATATTTTGCAAGAAACGAAGGATTTTCAGCATAGCGGCGCGTGAAGAGTTGTTGCCAAGTAAGTTGTCACAAACCCTTCATTATCTCTCAGAATATTGACCCTATGAGAACTTAGGTCGCACTGAAAGTTGATAAGTGACTGAACCACTTACAACAAAAATATTTAAAAAGCACGAACTGCATTTGGAAGGGTCGCTCTTTGGAATAACACTACTCTTTTATTTGAAAGCTTGACATAATTATGTTTTGTAGTTACCTTTGATGCCAATTTAAAAAGCTTGACAAATGTTATTTCTTTTTATCAACACATTTTAAAGGTTCTATAGCCGAATGGCAAAAACGGAACCCTTATAAATTCGTCAAGTCTGTCTGTCTGTCTGTCTGTCCGTCCGTATGTCACAGCAATTTTATTCTGTAACTATAAGCACCGCACTGTTGAAATTTGGTAGGAAGATGTATCCTGTTAACCGCTTTATGATTCTTATACAAAAAATTAAAAATATTGATATTTAAGGGGGGGGGGGGGGGCTCCCATATATGAAACTTAAACCAAATAATTTTTTTTGTTAAACCTTTGCGTGTCTATCAAACCTATTTTGTTTGTGTTTTGGGTTGGTCTTTTAAAATGAAATTTTCATACAAACACTATGAAAAACAATTTTATATTTGCTGTCAACAAAATATTGTGGTATTTTAGCTTAGTGGAAATAAGTGGATCCCTAATTCAGTTACAGTTGGCACGGAAACCTTAATGGGCGAATCCGACTCGCACTTAGCTGGTTTTTTAAATTCTTGTCTACAACAGGCTTTGAAAAACAGCAAAGAAAAATTATATTCTTGTCAAAACGTTACTTTTTATGCTCTCTTTGACAGCCTCTTACAAACACCTGCATCTTTTAAACCTGTAAACCTCGTATGCACTTTGCCACAAATTAAAAACACGCGCAAATAGTGTGAAGGAAGCGGCAGAAGGCGCCACTCTCATTAGCGCTAATTGGTACCGCGGGTAATGGCCACGGGAAAAATATAATTTGCCATGTTAATTGCTATGTGAGCTTCACGAAAATTAAGGGTTAATATTTTTGAAGCATAAGCGTAGGCAGTTATTAATTGACTAGAGTTTCACGAGAAAAAAGGAAAAGAATCAATACATATAAATGTGCGTTGTAGGACCACTGTTGTCTCTGATTTCCATTACACGAGTATGTGATTGGTGGTCAATATTTATAAAAAAAACAAGGAGAAATGAAAGACATCATAATATGACAGCAAAAGTCTTCACATAATTTTCCTCTTTCCTTCTTCTCAGTTTAATGGGACGTCGTCACTGAATCATTCTCTCATTTCACAATCAAACAGTACTTCCCTTGTATTTTTAAACCACTAAGATCCCTTACACGCTGTGACTTTTAGCATCGACTGCAGTATCGCTACTCACGCAATGAATAGATTTAATTTGGCATCGATGCTGTTGCGCGTTAGTATCAATGCATAATCGCGCGACTGCATCGTTGCTGCATCGCGACTTCATAGCTGCAAAAAGTCGCAGTGTTCAAAGGGTCTAATACTCTCAAAAGGAGCAGATCCCCAGACTGATAAATAATGATTGAAATGACGCCATTACAAAAGTGCAAATAAGTATAAGGAAGTTTAGCTAAAGAAATTGCTAAGTTAATTAATCCCTCAAGCATATGTGAACGAGATACAATAGATATTCTATTGTTATGCGGTCTCATGCGACCGCTCGGGTGCTGAGTCATTAATCAAGCCACAAGCACTAGGCCAAAATTCATGAAGAGACAACACAATGCCGGATATTAAGCAAATTCCATTTGCGCTTGTAATTTCAAAAATGTTTGTTCCAGCGCAAAATAATCATCTAAATCAACTACGCCGCTCCGCTCTTGAATTTTTTCATCTCTGTTCGCACATAATCGTATTATTCATTCGACGTGATACGGATTTAATTTTCAATTTTTCCAGCGCCATTTTCTTTTTCGTTACGAGGGCGAAATGTATGTTATTTCCGAGTTACATTAGCTGTTCTATTTTATTGTCGTCTCGGGACTTATAGTGACTGTGCGACTAAATGTAACAGTATTGTTGAGGCTATAAAATTTTCCATTTGTGGTTTTTATATTTTGGTATGTCTTAAGCGAAATACAATCAGCATATGAATATAGCGTACGTATGTTAATGTTGAATTAAATAACATTTATACGGACAGAAACTAGCCAAAGCACATTAAGCGTTGGACACACAAAAATGTTAAAAGTTACAACTTTATATACATAGATTAAGAAGAAAACATCGACAAGTTTATATCTCCTACAACACATTGGTTTACATTTTGTTAGCTATTAACTGAGAAGAGTTTAAAACTCCCTCTCCTCCCCCCCTTCCCTTCCGCCGAACTGAACGACATGTCCCAAAGTTCCCGCAGGAGCGACCTGTTATCTGTGACAGGGAATACGTTAGTGTTACAAAGTTCACAGGAGCTGTTACTTATTTTAAAAGCTCCCGTTTCACATTTTCTCACTCGACCTAAATGTTGACTCGTTTTTTGTATTTTCAAAATTAAAAAACTATGTTAAAAAATATTTAAATACATCTATCTGTTTTCTTTACAAGTACATCTGTCCATCGTATCGGTGGACGTCCTATGGTTGAAGGGTATCCAAGGGTTTCGAACTTTTCTGCTCGATGGTCAGACGACCTTGTAAAGATCGCTGTATCACATTGGATGGGGAGACCCTTGTTCAGCAGTGGACGTCCATTGGTTGTAATGTGTACGGCGATGTGATACGTAAACAAATATACATGGATCATGTAGCCATTTAATCGAAAAACTGTAGGTACGTAATTCATAAAACCATAGATAGGCTATAAGAACTTACACGTATACAAGTTGTTTTGGTACGCGACGCCCGACTCAGGGTAGTGGTTATACAAACAATACTGATGCCAAAAAAAGTATTATTATTTATTAAAACAAATAATTATTGCGGAACTACCGAGCGAGTCAAAACTATCAACGCCAGACCGTTTCATCGTAGCTTACTAGCTACATCGTAGTATTTTGTAGATACGCGCAAAATACACGCGAAGGTGCGAGTTTCTCCATTCGTTTTGAAATTTTGTAGAATTTTGTGAAGAGTTTTCTTTAATGAAACATTTCATGCACAAACAAAAGGTACATGTGGGGGAATTAATGCTAAAATAATTTTCTACCAGTCAAACATAGGAATAGACCTATCTGTTTAGACAGAAAAAATGAAAAAATATGAAAAATTATGTTTTTTTTTAATAAGCATAACAGTTTTTGAATAGGTAGATTGTAAGTTATTTTTACATATTGCATGTCTTACTTTTATTTTTCTTGTTTGTTATTAATAAAGTACATTGATTATTTCCATGAGAGCATAACTCATATCGTCATCCGTGAGTCAGATGTCACTGACCAAAACAACAGCCTGTGTAACGAATCACGAATTTCGTTTCATTTGACTTCTTTGGATAAACTGGCGTCTTTTGGCTACTCAATATCCTGACCATGAAAATAGTCCTTTATTAAGACTGATTAAAGACGCCACAAAGCACTTAGCCTATTGACTTGTAATAAACCATTTCCTTTTATAGGTTTTTTCCGATAAGCGAGTTGATGCGAGTTTGATTCTATAAGAGTAAATTAATGTAATCGTAAAATTATATTTCCAGATTTAAACACACACATTATAATAAAAACTTCGGTTTATGATTCGAAAAGATAAAAAATATCGGTTAATAAAAAAAAGATATGCATTAATGCAAATGTTTAATTAGCTGATGTCACCTTACCTGAGAAGTTCAGAAAAATAAAATACCCATTGTATGTAACGTATTAGTTCATGGTGTTCTTTTCTTACCTTGTTAAAAATAGCTTTCCGCTCTCAAGAGACTTGTGGAATTCAAGGAATTAAGATATTTTCCGACGTAAATACACAAAAATAACACAGACACTCGTACTTTCACAGTACCTACGCAATGTACTCATAGCCTATTGACGTCTTTACCTTATTCTTAAATCTGTTACAGGAAATGTATGAATTCTGGGAATTGTAGACAAGTCCTTGGAAGTGTATTCAATTCCGAAACTATTTAAGAAATGTATAAAATATTGTTTAAGATTTGTTTTATGTACACAAAATTAGAGAATTTTATAGAATTCCAATATCGTATCAGGAAATATATTAAAAGAACACTGTGTGTAAATAAATTAAAAGACACGTTTTTAAATGAAGAATCAGAATTTAGATTATGAGACAATTGTCTTACAGTCGTACAGTATATAATATCTTATTTAATGATCAGAGTTTTTATTAAAGCTCTTATTGAGACAAAGCAAGTAACAATCATACGAATTGTAAATTAATATATTTTGATATTCAAAATTTCAAGAAATGAAGTTTTAATTTAGGCTCTCATTAAGCCTATAAAGTAACAATTAATTAAATTTATTACATTTTCGATTGGCTGTAGAAAATGTGTATAATTCCTAGGGAATGTGTCTTTTATAATTTTTAACACACATTTCCAGGTGATTTTAGGAAATATATACAATTCCTAGAAATTGTAAACAATGGCGGATATCATATATTTCCTATAGCATATCGATAAATTTCGTTGTGGTTTGGGGCCTTTTTACAGCACTTCCAATAAAGTTATTTTGATAGGTAAACTAAGTACAGTCGCCAGCACTTTAGGTTACCCACGTTTGTTCCAAACTAACCCTTATTACAACTGTATAAGATACCGCAATGTTAGCTTGGACGTGCTGTTGTCCGTACAAAATATTTGGATTTTATGCTTAAGAATGTTTTTAACATTCACAGTGTCATATTTTATATTCATAAAAGTTCATTCATTTCGGTCTGCCAAAAGGTTGCTGGTTCAAATCCCGCCCGTGCGCAAAATTTTTGGTTTCTTATTTCATCTTTATGAATATAAAACCGGATTTTAATCTCGCGGTTTATACAATATTACGGTGACATATAATATTTCTTTATGGCAAGTAGGATGACACAATTAGTTTATAATTCATGCTCTAGTTTAGTTTAGTGCGTCGTTTTATGCTTGTTTACTACAATAATTTAATCGGTACCTGTGTTGCCATCCAAGTCTTGTGGCGCGCGCTCCCATGCATATCATTTTGAATACTTACCTATTTTTGCTCGTTTGAGAACCCCGTTAAGTAGTCGCTTTCGAGACGTTGTTCCCTTGACAGTAACTGACCTACCAGGACTCAATTTCGCGTGTATTTTCCCCTAAAACTTACCTGAAGACCTTTGTGTCCGTGCCTCTGTCCTTGGTGATTACCTGCAACCCTGGAAACCAGGTATTGGCGGATAATATGTGAGTCCTGACAGACACAACCTCCCTTATGATTTTGCCCCACCACGTTGAATCCACTGCCTATCTCGAACAATGCTTGAAGTGATGGCCATATTTGAGTTGGGCGTGCATGTGTGCAAGCTAGACGAGAGTGACGGCGACCGTACTTCGTTGGTTTCAGGTTGTGGCAATCTTGCATGTTTTTATTTTCAGCAGTGTTGATTAATTGTAGGAATTTGTTTGAGTATTTACGTCTATTTGTTCAAGTAGTTGAAAAGCAAATTGCATTGGTTATAAACAAGTTTCGTCTGACTGCGAGTATAACGGAACGCTAAACTGAAGTTTTGCAAACAGTTTCAGAGCAAGCGCAAAAATATGAACATAATCAAGCTCTCACGAGCGCTGCAAATTTAATAAGCTAAGGGGATATAAGCAGAATGGTTTGGTTTGATTCAAGAAGCAAAATAATATATTTCGTTTCGTTTATTTAAGGCTTAGTTCGAGCAAGGGGAAGCCAAGGAAAATTGTTAGCCACTAACACTAATCGGTACTAAACTAGCAGAACGATTTTCAACGTAACCATGATCATAATTATTAAAAAGCAAGATTTTCATCTTTTACTTGCGGTTTCTTCGTGACTCCTCGAACTCGTTTTGAGTATGCTCCCTTTGCTTCCGTCGCAGCGTGATGTTTAAAGCCTTAAACCTTTCTCGATAAATAGGCAATCCAACACAAAAATATTTTTTCAAAACAGTTTAGTAGTTCTTGAGATTATCGCGTAGTTACAAAGAAACAGACTCTTCAGCATTATAATATTAGTCTAGATTAGCTCAGGTAAAAGAGTCCAAATAAGACTGTTTGGCGGCGAAATATGTACTTATGTACATTAATATAATCTTTGTTTACAACTTCGTCTTGGCACTAGAAATCAAGATCTGCCCAATCCTACCAAAATGTGTGCGTACTTCCCCATTCAGAGGGTATGGACATGGACCCCATTGTAAGTAATCCAACACAAGTTTTATTGTCAAAACGTTACTTTTTCATACTCTCTTTGACAGCCTCTTACAGACACCTGCATCTTTTAAACCTGTTAACCTCGTATGCACTTTGCCACAAATTAAAAACACGCGCAAATAGTGTGAAGGAAGCGGCAGAAGGCGCCACCCTCATTAGCGCTAATTGGTACCGCGGGTAATGGCCACGGGAAAAATATAATTTGCCATGTTAATTGGCATGTGAGCTTCGCGAAAATTAAGGGTTAATATTTTTGAAGCATAAGCATAGGCAGAAGTTAGTTATTGAATAGAGTTTCACGAGAAAAAAGGGAAAAAAATACATTTAAATGTAAGTTGAAGAAACACTGTTGTTTCTGATTTCCATAACACAAGTGCATTAGCTACTTACTTTGGAATCAGAGTAAAGTATGTGATTGGTGTTCAGTATTTTTTTAAAAAATACAAGGAGAAATTAAAAACATCATAATATGACAGCAAAAGTCTTTACATAATTTTCCTCTTTCCTTCTTCTCAGTTTAATGGGACGTCGTCACTGAATTCGCTCACATCATAATCAAATTGTGCTTAATACAGTAATTACCTTGTATTTTTCAACCACTAAGATCCCTTACACTCTGTGACATTTAGCATCGACTGCAGTATCGCTACTCACGCAATGAATAGATTTAATTTGGCATCGGTGCTGTTGCGCGTTAGTATCAATACAGTAGCGCGCGACTGCATCGATACTAACGCGCGTTAGCATCGATGCAGTCGCCAATATTACAGTATACAATTGTTAATTCCAGCTTCTGCATCGTGACAATTTGCGACTGTACGGTTGACAATTTGCGTTTGCAGCGCTGCTATAAGTCGCAGTGTTTAAAGGGTCTACACTCTCAAAAGAAGCACAGATAAAAAGGACTGACAAATAATGATTGAAATGACGACATTTCAAACGTGCTAATAAGTATAAGAAAGTTTAGCTAAAGTAATTGCTAAGTTAATAAATCAAGTTACAAGCACTAGGCCCAAATTCATGAAGAGGCCACACAATGCCGGATATTAAGCAAATTCCATTTGCGCTTGTAATTTCAAAAATGATTGTTCCAGCGCAAAATAATCATCTAAATCAACTACGCCGCTCCGCTCTTGAATTTTTTCATCTCTGTTCGCACATAATCGTATTATTCATTCGACGTGATACGGATTTAATTTTCAATTTTTCCAGCGCCATTTTCTTTTTCGTTACGAGGGCGAAATGTATGTTATTTCCGAGTTACATTAGCTGTTCTATTTTATTGTCGTCTCGGGACTTATAGTGACTGTGCGACTAAATGTAACAGTATTGTTGAGGCTATAAAATTTTCCATTTGTGGTTTTTATATTTTGGTATGTCTTAAGCGAAATACAATCAGCATATGAATATAGCGTACGTATGTATGTATTGAATTAAATAACATTTATACGGACAGAAACTAGCCAAAGCACATTAAGCGTTAGACACACAAAAGTGTTAAAAATAACAACTTTATATACATAGATTAAGAAGAAAACATCGACAAGTTTATATCTCCTACAAAACATTGGTTTACATTTTGTGAGCTATTAACTGAGAAGAGTTTAAAACTCCCTCCCCCCGCCCCCTTCCCTTCTGTCGAACTGAACGACATGTCCCAAAGTTCCCGCAGGAGCGACCTGTTATCTGTGACAGGGAATACGTTAGTGTTACAAAGTTCACAGGAGCTGTTACTTATTTTAAAAGCTTCCGTTTCACATTTTCTCACTCGACCTAAATGTTGACTCGTTTTTTGTATTTTCAAAATTAAAAAACTATGTTCAAAATATTTGAATACATCTATCTGTTTTCTTTACAAGTACGTCTGTCCGTCGTATCGGTGGACGTCCTATGGTGGAAGGGTCTTCAATTTAGAACTTTTCTGCTCGATGGTTAGACGACCTTGTAAAGATCGCTGTATCACATTGGATGGGGAGACCCATGTTCAGCAGTGGACGTCCATTGGTTGTAATGTGTACGGCGATGTGATACGTAAACAAATATACATGGATCACGTAGCCATTTAATCGAAAAACTGTAGGTACGTAATTCATAAAACCATAGATAGGCAATAAGTACTAACACGTATACAGGTTGTTTTGGTACGCGACGCCCGACTCAGGGTAGTGGTTATACAAACAATACTGATGCCAAAAAAAGTATTATTATTTATTAAATCAAATAATTATTGCAAAACTACCGAGCGAGTCAAAACTATCAACGCCAGGCCGTTTCATCGTAGCTTACTAGCTACATCGTAGTATTTTGTAGATACGCGCAAAATACACGCGAAGGTGCGAGTTTCTCCATTCGTTTTGAAATTTTGTAGAATGTTGTGAAGAGTTTTCTTTAATGTAACATTTCATGCACAAACAAAAGGTACATGTGGGGGAATTAATGCTAAAATAATTTTCTACCAGTCAAACATAGGAATAGACCTATCTGTTTAGACAGAAAAAATGAAAAAATATGAAAAATTATGTTTTTTTAATAAGCATAACAGTTTTTGAATAGGTAGATTGTAAGTTATTTTTTCATGTTGCGTGTCTTACTTTTATTTTTCTTGTTTGTTATTAATAAAGTACATTGATTATTTCCTTAAGAGCATAACTCATATCGTCATCCCTGAGTCAGATGTCACTGACCAAAACAACAGCCTGTGTAACTATCAATTATGCGCTATCATAGGAGGCTTCTACAAGAAAAAACCTCCGTAAAAGCTATGCAAAAACATTGTGGTTATATTTCCTATCTTGAATCACGAATTTCGTTTCATTTGACGTCATTGGATAAAATGGTGTCTTTTGGCTATTAAATATCCTGACCATGGAGATAGTCCTTTATTAAGACTGATTAAAGACACCACAAAGCACTTAGCATATCAATTTGTAATAAACCATTTCATTTTATAGGTTTCTTCCGATAAGCGAGTTGATGCGAGTTTCATTCTATAAGAGTAAATTAATGTAATCGTAAAATTATATCTTCCCAGATTTAAACACACATTATAATAAAAACTTCAGTTTATGATTCGAAAAGATAAAAACTATCGGTTAATAAAAAAACAGATGTGCATTAATGCAAATGTTTAATTAGCTGATGTCACCTTACTTGAGAAGTTCAGAAAAATAAAATACCCATTGTATGTAACGTATTAGTTTCATGGTGTTCTTTTCTTACCTTGTTTAAAATAGCTTTCCGATCTCAAGAGACTTGTGAAATTCAAGGAATTGAGATATTTTCCGACGTAAATACACAAAAATAACACAGATACTCGTACTTTCACAGTACCCACGCAATGTTCTGATAGCCTATTGACGTCTTTATCTTATTCTTAAATCTGTTACAGGAAATGTATGAATTCTGGGAATTAAACAAGTCCTTGGCAGTGTAGTCAATTCCGAAACTATTTAAGAAATGTATAAAATATTGTTTTAGATATTGTTTTATGTACACAAAATTAGTGAATTTTATAGAATTCCAATATCGTATCAGGAAATGTATTAAACGAACACTGTGTGTAAATAAAATAAAAAACACGTTTTTAAATGAAGAATCAGAATTTAGATTTTAAATTTAAGAGAAAATTGTGTAACAGTCGTACAGTATATAATATCTTATTTAATGATCAGAGTTTTTATTAAAGCTCTTATTGAGACAAAACAAGTAACAATCATACGAATTGTAAATTAATATATTTTGATATTCAATATTTCAAGAAATAAATTTTTAATTTAGGCTCTTATTATAAGCCTTTAAAGTAACAATTAATTAAATTTATTACATTTTCGATTGGCTGTAGAAAATGTGTATATTTCCTAGGGAATGTGTCTTTTATAATTTTTAACACACATTTCCAGGTGATTTTAGGAAATATATATAATTCCTAGAAATTGTTAACAATGGCGGATATCATATATTTCCTATAACATATCGATAAATTTCGTTGTGGTTTGGGGCCTTTTCACAGCACTGCCAATAAAGTTATTTTGATAGGTAAACTAAGTACAGTCGCCAGCACTTTAGGTTACCCACGTTTGTTCCAAACTAACCCTTATTACAACTGCATAAGATACCGCAATGTTAGCTTGGACGTGCTGTTGTCCGTACAAAATATTTTGATATGGCTAGTGAATAGGATTCGCTGACGCTGAAGCTCTAAATAAACACATGCTTTGTCATTTTCATGTACTAGTAAGTAGTTCGTTACTTATGAGACATGAATAAGTATAATTTTTTGCTGATTTTTGATTGCGGCTTTTAGGCGATTAGCATTGTTCTTGATTCTGAGGGCCTTGAGTTATAATTTATTCTGAGACTTCTACAACTTACATTATTAGGCAGCATTCAGTTTGCCATTCCGGCTGCCTCGTGTGCCTCAAGAGGCCAATCGCAAGTCAAGAGAAAAACTTATCGAGGGCCGGAATATTAAATCGGTAACTCCAAGTCGAGTTTGAAATTTGAAGACTTTATAACTCAACGAGAGTTCTCAGCAAATGGTTTTGCACTTTTTATAACCGTAAACATGATTACAGATATTATTTGCGCAATTCATTCTTGTTGGAAAGCTGAAACTTTTGCGAGTAAGGAGTTTTAGGTGACTGATTCACACGAACTTTACCTATGTTTGCGCAAGAAATGTAAAATTGAGTAAGCGCTAAAAACTTTATTTTACCTAACTAATGGATAGTGATATAATAAAGCAAATACAGCAAAGTTGCTTACAAAAATCAAGAAATTATGAACGATGACTTGTAGAGTGCATGACAAAACTTTCTGCACATTTCCTTCTAGATTTAAAAGGACACGCATAGTAAAAGTATTTACAAAAAATACTTTTATATTTAAAACTTTTCTAAATATTAATAAGTTTTATAAATTAAATTATTTTAAAGAAAAGTCAATCGAAATTTAAACGTTTACCTGAGTTTTTATACGTCAGATAAGATATATTCGTTGTATAAATACAATATGCCTAATTTTATAGCCACCTATTTGTCAGCAATCATTTGTATAAATGTTTGAATTTTAGATTAAATATCAGTCGTTTGATACATTGCGTAGGATAAGTCTAATTCGTCATTTGTAACATCGCCCCTTAATCTTATATTTATGTGTACCATTAGTATTTTTATTATGTGTATGTTTATTATTCCATAATCATGTATTAATGTATACGGTATTTATGTAATAAGTAGTTTGTGTGTTTATTTTTTGTTTTAAATACGTATTGTAATTTCAATCAAGCTCTTACTTTTGCCCTTCTATCACTTCTTTCGTGCCGCCAGCAATTTCTCTGTATTGACCTATGGTTGACTGGTAGAGAATGCTTTTAGCATTAAGTCCACCATATATAACTTTTGTTTGTGCATGAAGTGTTTTAAATAAAAATAAAAAATGTATCGGAAAACGGTACGCAAAATTAAATATTTCACTATTTCCTGTGTTCACTAAAAATCTGATTTAAAACTCACTGTACATTCTTTTTGATTGCTGAAGCAGGACTATCCATCCGCCACTGGCATTGACAAAGCTTTTAGATATATAAACTGAGTAGTTTTTCCAATTTTCAATATATTGCACTTTAGAACGGGTTCCGGCTATATTTGAATTGGCTATAGCTAAGCTCTTTGTCTGATCCTGATGGATGGATGCGATGGATTAATCTGATAGTGGAACAAACGGACGACGAGACTTCTGACTTAAACGAGTAACGTTTGACAAATAAGGTACAAGAATCACTAGTAGTACTACGTGGTACTGTTAAGTCCTTTAATTAAATGTTTATAAAGGGAGAACAATTGACTTCCTTTTTAATTTTATTTTAACAAATTATGGATGTAAAGTCTGAATTAAATTATTTTTATTTTTATTTATTTTTATTTTTTAATCCCTCAAGCGTATGTGAACGAGACACCATAGAAATTATATTGTTATGCGGTCTCATGCGACCGCTCGGGTGTTGAAGCGTGTAAGCTCGCTATAAGCAAAAATAGTAAAATTTGGAAATGTGAAATTCTGTAGTTTCAGACGGAGAAACAGACAAAAAAACTCTACCGTTGTTCATAAATTTGAGAGTCATTTTAAAGTCTATTTAAGTATTTTGAAATACCTAAATTAAAAAATACACATAAAGCGAGACTCAAGTTTAAAAAATACATTGCTCTGAAACTAATAAAACCCACGACCTAAAGCACTTTAAAAAAGCTGGTCTTAACCATTACTTTATATTCCTAAAAAAGTGATTCATCCTCAGAAAAAATACGATAAAATGCTGAAAATCTAAAAGGTATCAAATTGGATCATCCTAAGATACTAAGTAAATGTTTTAGCCTTTACCTTGCTAAGATAACAAGGTTTGGTGTTAAACTAATAAAATATCCACGACGTTGTATAAACTCAGTTTATTTTCTCGAAACAAGTCAAGATTTAGTGTGACACGTAATATTGCGTATCAATTGCTTTAGTTAAGATAATTTTATTAATGAATAGGCACAATTGACACAAAATTATCTGTTTCAGGTCAACAAAACTTACTTAAAAGCATCAGCTGATTGTGAATCAATAAAAGGTCAGCTCTATATTTTTTCCATAGTACAGGGAGTCTAAAAAGAGTATCGGGTATTTCTTAGTTCAATAACACAAAAGATACCCGTAATTTAGTATATTTTTTCCTGTCAATTATTAAAATACGTAAGGGAAAATCATTTCAATTACACAACTTTTTCGATATGACGACCAATATGCAGCTAGCAATCTTATTATCTGGATCGAATATTAGTGATGGCTCATACTCTTTCGATATTGCTGGCACTTTTACCCTATTCCTTAGTTTTAACCGCGTTAGGTTTGACGCATTATGGTCATAGACCTTAATTTTCATGGTATCTCCTTACGATGTAGAATGATCCTGGAAAGCCAGCTGATGTTACCTCTACTTGACTCCACCTTAATAGAGAATTATTTGTTTGCAGCTTTAATTTATTCAAGTTAAGGCAAGTGGCTGCTTCTTGTTGGTTTTTGAGTGGAAACTAGGCGTTTGAGATATAAATGAAAAGCAGGATCAATTTTATGTCTTAAACAAACGTTTGCGTGGGCCCCGAGGCTCGATCGATGTTGACCAGTTTGACTATTTTCAATACGAATATCTTAAATTTAAGGTTTATGATAATAATTTCGTCAATTATAACGCAATCGTAACAAAACATCATGGCGAAAATGGCAGCAACATCGAACTTTGTGTCAGCGATTTGCCACGAATTTTCGTTCAAGATTAGAAGATTGCCAGCAGCGTCACGGTCACCAATTGGATGACACCATCTTATCAGAATATATTTTCATTTCGTGTTCTAATATTCAATACCAAAAAATACGAAATTACCTAATAGTTTTTGTTTTATTGAACAAACAAATATCTGATACTCTTTTTGGACATCCTGTATAATTAACTTACCTAAACTTTTAAGTATACCTAGTATGAATGAATAAATGATTAAAGATGTTAAACTAACACAAGACACACGCCACATATAATTTTATTACCCAAAGTCATGTTCATGTAATAACTGTCGTTATTAATGGAACTTTGGTATTTCCCTTATATTTTATCTTATATCTATAAGGGCCGATTGTTCAATGGTCAGATAAAACTTATCAGACTGATAAATTATAAAGCGACTGATTTTAAAAAATAACAGGTACCTAAAATTGCTTACAATTAGGTGACGTTTTCAAATTAGCCATATTGTATTTTGTTCCACGAATATTTCTTAAAAATCTCCGTAAAAGCTATGTAAAATCATTGTGGTTATATTTCCTATCTTGAATCATGAATTTCGTTTCATTCGACTTCATTGGATAAAATGGCGTCTTTTGGCTATTAAATATCCTGACCATGGAGATAGTCCTTTATAAAGACTGATAACAGACGCCACAAAGCACTTAGCCTATCGATTTGTAATAAACCATTTCGTTTTATAGGTTTCTTCCGATAAGCGAGTTGATGCGAGTTTGATTCTACAAGAGTAAATTAATGTAATCGTAAAATTATATTTTCCCAGATTTAAATACACACATTATAATAAAAACTTCGGTTTATGATTCGAAAAGATAAAAACTATCGGTTAATAAAAAAAAGATATGCATTAATGCAAATGTTTAATTAGCTGATGTCACCTTACCTGAGAAGTTCAGAAAAATAAAATACCCATTGTATGTAACGTATTAGTGTCATGGTGTTCTTTTCTTACCTTGTTTAAAATAGCTTTACGATCTCAAGAGACTTGTGAAATTCAAGGAATTGAGATATTTTCCGACGTAAATACACAAAAATAACACAGATACTCGTACTTTCACAGTACCCACGCAATGTACTCATAGCCTATTGACGTCTTTATCTTATTCTTAAATCTGTTACAGGAAATGTATGAATACTGGGAATTGTAGACAAGTCCTTGGAAGTGTATTCAATTCCGAAACTATTTAAGAAATGTGTAAAATATTGTTTCAGAGATTGTTTTATGTACACAATATTACAGAATTTTATAGAATTCCAATATCGTATCAGGAAATATATTAAAAGAACACTGTGTGTAAATAAAATAAAAAACACGTTTTTAAATGAAGAATCAGAATTTAGATTAAGAGACAATTGTCTTACAGTCGTACAGTACATAATATACACTTACTTATTGAGACAAAGCAAGTAACAATCATACGAATTGTAAATTAATATATTTTGATATTCAAAATTTCAAGAAATAAAGTTTTAATTTAGGCTCTTATTAAGCCTATAAAGTAACAATTAATTAAAATTATTACATTTTCAATTGGCTGTAGAAAATGTGTATATTTTCTAGGGGATGTGTCTTTTATAATTTTTTCAACACACTTGCTCATAACGACGTTTTTATTCCACCGATTTTTGGCTCTTAAACATAGATATTAAACACGCGTGCTTTTTCATTATATTATTGCACTAGTGCTTTTAGTTTATTAACCCGACTAATTTACATTTGTACCCTAGTACTAAGTCGTAAGTAAGAAGAAGAAGCTATTTAATTTAGTCGTGTTATACAATACTTTTATTTTAGCAACACACAGTATTTATGCGAAAAATAACAGTATCTACATATTTATTTCAATAAATGGTAAATCCAGATTTATTGCTAAAAAAATGCTCAAATTCATTTAACATTTTCTGTGATTTGTGTTTTAAACACGAATTATTAGATTTTTAATCTTGGCTTTTGGCCAATCTAGTTCGCGCCTAAGCCTTGCGCGCGCATCGGTATCGCGGCAAGAAAAAAAAACAACGCGCCATTTTTCGTAAATAATAATTGTCGGCTGTGACGAAGTTTGGATTAATTATGAAGTTTAATATTAATGAAAATATCTACTTCAAGTGAAGAAAATGAAGAAAACCTATTATTAACTCCGCCGGACATACGTAACAAGGCGAAAAACGCGTGCGAAAGTCTTTGCCATCAAAATCGAGTGAAATGTATTTTTACTGTTCTAATAATTAAAAACTTAGTAAATGGAGAGTCTTGTTTTTCCTTGCAAGTGTGTTGAAAAACGTCGTATGAAACACGTGTGCTTGTGACCATTATATACGCGGCTTTCTTATGGCGCACTCGCTTTCGCTCGTGCGCACACAATATCGCCTTGTATATAATGCTCAACTTAGCACACTTGTATCATAATGTACTATTAACACACATTTCCAGGTGATTTTAGGAAATATATATAATTCCTAGAAATTGTTCAAAATGGCGGATATCATAATTTCCTGTAACATATCGATAAATTTCGTTGTGGTTTGAGGCCTTTTCACAACACTGCCAATAAAGTTATTTTGATAGGTAAACTAAGTACAGTCGCCAGCACTTCAGGTTACCCACGTTTGTTCCAAACTAACCCTTATTACAACTGCATAAGATACCGTAGTGTTAACCTTGGCGTGCTGTTGTCCGTACAAAATATTTTGATATGCCTAGTGAATAGGATTCGCTGACGCTGAAGCTCTAAATAAACACATGCTTTTTCATTTTCATATACTAGTAAATAGTTCGTTACTTATGAGACATGAATAAGTATAATTTTTTGTTGATTTTTGATTGCGGCCTTTAGGCTATTAGCATTGTTATTGATTCTGAGGGCCTTGAGTTATAAATTATTCTGAGACTTCTACAACTTACATTATTAGGCAGCATTCAGTTTGCCATTCCGGCTGCCTCGTGTGCCTCAAGAGGCCAATCGCAAGTCAAGAGAAAAACTTATCGAGGGCCGGAATATTAAATCGGTAACTCCAAGTCGAGTTTGAAATTTGAAGACTTTATAACTCAACGAGAGTTCTCAGCAAATGGTTTTGCACTTTTTCTAACCGTAAACATGATTACAGATATTATTTGCGCGATTCATTCTTGTTGGAAAGCTGAAACTTTTGCGAGTAAGGAGTTTTAGGTGACTGATTCACACGAACTTTACCTATGTTTGCGCAAGAAATGTAAAATTTGGTGAGCGCTAAAAACCTTGTTTTACTTTACTGATGGATAGTGATAAAATAAAGCAAATACAGCAAAGTTGCATACAAAAATCAAGAAATTATGAACGATGACTTGTACAGTGCATGACAAAACTTTCTGCACATTTCCTTCTAGATTTAAAAGGACACGCATAGTAAACGTATTTACAAAAAATACTTTTATATTTAAAACTTTTCTAAATATTAATAAGTTTTATAAATTAAATTATTTTAAAGAAAAGTCAATCGAAATTTAAACGTTTACCTGAGTTTTTATACGTCAGATAAGATATATTCGTTGTATAAATACAATATGCCTAATTTTAAAATGCCACCTATTTGTCAGCAATCATTTGTACAAATGTTTGAATTTAGATTAAATATCAGTCGTTTGATACTTTGCGTAGGATAAGTCTAATCCGTCATTTGTAACATCGCCCCTTAATCTTATATTTATGTGTACCATTAGTATTTTTATTATGTGTATGCTATGTGTATGTTTATTCCATAATTTATTAATGTATACGGTATTTATGTAATAAGTAGTTTGTGTGTTTATTTTTTGTTTTAAATACGTATTGTAGTTTCAATCAAGCTCTTACTTTTGCCCTTCTATCACTTCTTTCGTGCCGCCAGCAATTTCTCTGTATTGACCTATGGTTGACTGGTAGAGAATGCTTTTAGCATTAAGTCCACCATATATAACTTTTGTTTGTGCATGAAGTGTTTTAAATAAAAATAAAAAATGTATCGGAAAACGGTACGCAAAATTAAATATTTAACTATTTCCTGTGTTCACTAAAAATCTGATTTAAAACTCACTGTACATTCTTTTTGATTGCTGAAGTAGGACTATCCATCCGCCACTGGCATTGACAAAGCTTTTAGATATATAAACTGAGTAGTTTTTCCAATTTTCAATATATTGCACTTTAGAACGGGTTCCGGCTATATTTGAATTGGCTATAGCTAAGCTCTTTGTCTGATCCTGATGGATGGATGCGATGGATTAATCTGATAGTGGAACGAACGGACGACGAGACTTCTGACTTAAACGAGTAACGTTTGACAAAAAAGGTACAAGAATCACTAGTAGTACTACGTGGTACTGTTAAGTCCTTTAATTAAATGTTTATAAAGGGAGAACAATTGACTTCCTTTTTAATCCCTCAAGCGTATGTGAACGAGACACCATAGAAATTATATTGTTATGCGGTCTAATGCGACCGCTCGGGTGTTGAAGCGTGAAAGCTAGCTTTAAAAGCAAAAATAGTAAAATTTGGAAATGTGAAATTCTGTAGGTTCAGATGGAGAAACAGACAAAAAACTCTATCGTTGTTCATAAATTTGATAGTCATTTTAAGGTATTTTTTAGTAATTTGAAAAACCTAAATAAAAAAAATACACATAAAGCTGAGACTCAAGTTTAAAAAATACATTGCTCTGAACCTAATAAAACCCACGACCTAAAGCACTGTAAAAAAGCTGGCCTTAACCATTACTTTATACGTCCCTAAAAAAGTGATTCATCCTCAGAAAAATGTACGATAAAATGCTGAAAATCTAAAAAGTATCAAATTGGATCATCCCAAGATACTAAGTAAATGTTTTAGCCTTTACCTTGCTAAGATAACAAGGTTTGGTGCAAAAGTAATAAAATATCCACGACGTTGTATAAACTCAGTTTATTTTTAACCGACTTCAAAAAAGGAGGAGGTTATCAATTCGACTGTATGTTTTTTTTTATCATTTTTTTTTGTATGTATGTTACCTCATATCTCAGTCGTTTGTCGACCGAATCGAAAAAATTTTTCGCCTACTTAGAGGGTGTACCTTCTAGTTGGTCCCATTTTTTCCATTTTGGGATCTGATGATGGGATCTTGGTGTAATTGAGGGAAACCCTCAAATTTTAAAGGCACGTATAGTGTTTCTTTACTAGAATCTTAATGTTGACGTGTTGTTTCGTCTGATAGTCAACATCTTGTGGGGCTGAGCTGATGGTGGAACTCCTTAACGCTTAGGAGTTCAGTAATTATAATGACGGAACTTATGATAGGTAATTTGTAGCTTCTTAAAAAATAGAATCATAAGGTGCAACCCCCCCCCTCTTATGTTATCACTAAAAATGAAGAAAAAAAATAAACTTTAAAAAAAAGTAAAAACCGACTTCAAAACCAAAATGCACTAAAAAGTATTAAATAAACTCTTCACCATTAAAAGGAAAGGAATCCGTTTTAGGCAAACAATTTCTTTTTGGAGTCGGTGCCATCACTTTGACCATCAAGCATCAAGCATCAAATTGTTTTATTGCCTAAAACGGATTCCTTTCCTTTTAATGGTGAAGAGTTTTTTTAATACTTTTTAGTGCATTTTGGTTTTGAAGTCGGTTTTTACTTTTTTTTAAAGTTTTCTCAAAACGAGTCAAGATTTAGTGTGACACGTAATATTGCGTATCAATTGCTTTAGTTAAGATAATTTTATTAATGAATAGGCACAATTGACACAAAATTATCTGTTTCAGGTCAACAAAACTTACTTAAAAGCATAAGCTGATTGTGAATCAATAAAACGTCTGCTCTATATTTTTTCAACAGTACAGGGAGTCTAAAAAGAGTATCGGGTATTTGTTAGTTCAATGAAACAAAAGGTACCCGTAATTTAGTATATTTTTTCCTGTTGATTTTTAAAATACGTAAGGGAAAATTATTTCAATTACACAAACTTCTCGATATGGCGACCAACATGCAGCTAGCAATCTTATTATCTGGATCGAATATTAGTGATGACTCATACTCTTTCGATATTGCTGGCATTTTTACCCTAGTGCTTTGTTTTAACTGCGTTAGGTTTGACGCATTATGGTCATAGACCCTTATTTTCATGGTATCTCCTTACGATATAGAATGATCCTGGAAAACCAGCTGATGTTACCTCTACTTGACTCCACCTTAATAGAGAATTATTTGTTTGCAGCTTTAATTTATTCAAGTCAACGCAAGTGGCTGCTTCTTGTTGGTTTTTGAGTGGAAACTAGGCGTTGGAGATATTAATGAAAAGCAGGATCAATTTTATGTCTTAAACAAACAGTTGCGTGGGCCCCGAGGCTCGATCGATGTTGACCTGTTTGACTATTTTCAATACGAATATCTTAAATGTAAGGTTTATGATAATAATTTCGTCAATTATAACGCAATCGTAACAAAACATCATGGCGAAAATGGCAGCAACATCGAACTTTGTGTCAGCGATTTGCCACGAATTTTCGTTCAAGATTAGAAGATTGCCAGCAGCGTCACGGTCACCAATTGGATGACACCATCTTATCAGAATATATTTTCATTTCGTGTTCTAATATTCAATACCAAAAAATACGAAATTACCTAATAGTTTTTGTTTTATTGAACAAACAAATATCCGATACTCTTTTTGGACATCCTGTATAATTAACCCTGTATAATTAACTTACCTAAACTTTTAAGTATACCTAGTATGAATGAATAAATGATTAAAGATGTTAAACTAACACAAGACACACGCCACATATAATTTTATTACCCAAAGACATGTTCATGTAATAACTGTCGTTATTAATGGAACTTTGGTATTTCCCTTAGATTTTATCTTATATCTATAAGGGTCGATTGTTCAATGGTCAGATAAAACTTATCAGACTGATAAATTATAAAGCGACTGATTTTCAAAAATAACAGGTACCTAAGATTGCTTACAATGAGGTGACGTTTTCAAATTAGCCATATTGTATTTTGTTTCACGAACATTTCTTATCTGACAATTGAAAAATCAGCCCTTAAACAAAATAATTACCTTTCAGATATTTAATATTAGAAATGAGGGAGGCAAAGATATGGCATTTTCAAACTGAGTAACTCTTCAATGAATAAAAATATATATATATTGTAATAACTTAAATAATTAAGAAATGACGATTTTTTTTTCACCGAAATTGAAATTAAAAACATTTTAAGGACTGAAATATCGCTTTAAGAAGAAACAAACTCATTTGGTTTATGATATCAACCTTAACGGACAGCAGCAGTCTACGTACGCACATTATGCACAGACGTCAAATGAGTTTGTTCATTTTAGTCCTCTTAGTGTATTTTGAAACAAAAATTTTTTCGTCGTTTTTAGTTATTGTTTAAATTACAGTGTACTTAATTAAACTAAAATAATTATTAGAACCTTCTCCTTGATGTTACAAAAACTTTTCTGGAAATCACATCATAATCGGTTCAGCCAAACGCGAGATATTTGCGGACAAACATACATACAAACATACAGGTCGAACTGAGAACCTCTTTATTTGGGAAGTTGGTAAAAAAATAGAAACTTCTAATACAAATTGCAAACACAATTTTACTTCGCATGCAATGCACTTCAAAACGCATGTACAAAATAGGTATGCCTACGAGTGTTCTCGTATCAAACTTTACGTATAAATTGCAGATTTGAACTAAATTTTTCAGTTATATTTATTTTGCCACGTGGACATTCAAGCTTTTTATTTGTTTCTGTGCTATTGCGATATTGGGAATATTTTTGTTGATATTTAAAAAGCATGCACCGTTTGAGGCACTTGGTATCCATTTACTCGTACAAATACATCAATCTACGTGCAGTACTAGCCAAAATAGATGACTCGCCAACAAACGACAGTCATATTATATTCCATAGTTGTGTTGTTTTGGTCAGCAACTCCGACTCAGAGGTAATGGTTTGTTTAAAAATCTCTCAAATTCAATAATCACTATTGAATAGATATTAGCGAGCGCGTCAAAATTCGGGGGCACCTCTTTGTAGCTTACTAGCTACGGCGTAGATTTTAGATACGCGCGAGGGTGCAAATATCCATAATCGTTTTCAACGTTTTTAGTATCTTGTAAAGAGTTTTTTTATTTATTTTAAACTTAAAAGTAATTTAACGAAAATGTTTTTTGGAATAAGCTTAACTCATATTATTATCCCTGAGTTGGATGTCACTGACCAAAATAACATCCTGTATATTACATAAGTAAATGGCATAAACAAAACATACTTAACTATAATATACTGTACTTTTTACGTATACGTATTCCACCACTGATTGAACTCTCTGCATTCCCAAGCGGTTGACTGGTAGAGAATTCCACAAGGCATTAAGTCCGCCCACTGCACAACTTACAGAAGATTGAAGTATATATTAATAAACAAGACAGCACAAACAGTCATTATGCTCTAGACACGCGCAGCAAGTCTAGCCAAATTAAAGCGAAAGAGATATCCTTAAAGGATTGCAATCAAAAGTTTAAACAAAATTCAGGGACAAAATATTAAATTAAACAAATAAATGCCTTGGTTTTTATTTGTTTAATTTAATATTTTATTTGAATGCAAAATTTTCTTTTAGTTTGGGTATTTTTCATACATTGGTGTATATTGCATCACGAGTAATTTTAGCTTGCCATTACATTCAATGTTTCTTATTAAATAAACGAATCTGTTTACAACCAATTGCTAGTGTGGGCAGAGCTACCCATAAGTTTCTATAAGGTTTCTAATATCAGTTGCCTTAATCGTGTTTACGACTCGCAAAGAGACTGCATAAGTTAGTGGTTTAGCTTAAACCACAACCCAAGGAGATCAGCCACAAATTATCCAGCGTTAAATTACTTATTTAATACAACATATACTTCTGAGCCGAACCCAATCGCAATAACTATTTATTGCAAGTTGATAATTATAAACGAAAGGAATCAATTATAAAGTTATTTGTCGGCTAAACTCAGAAAAAATCCTTAACAAACGAACAAAACGAAAAATAATTTCTAAGACCCCCATCAATTTTTAACTTTTCATCTAGAGCAGTAGAGCATTTTATTTAAAGGCAAATAAAATGTTTTTTTTTTTTTTCTATTCTATTCATCTAAAAATGAAGCATCCGATACTGATGTCATGGCTGACGCTCTATTTATTTGTTTAGACGACTTGGCGCCCTAAGCACGGTAATGTTATCTATATAGTATTGTAACTCGGCCGACTCTTTAAAATAAATACCTACAGCCGCGAGGTACCTAAACGTGCGATAGGGCTGCCTTCAGCATTTTAATTACAATTTGTGTTTCTTATAGCTCGCGTTTCGTCCGTTTGTATGGAGTTGGAATACTGTATAGATAACATGACCGTGCCCTAAGTAATTGACTTGTGTATTCTATCTGTGCTGTGTCCAAAGTGAGTCGGATTAAAACCGGTCTCAGTGGACGCCGCGCACAGTCCTGAGTTTTCACTGCGCGAGACCCGTCTAATACTCGTAACTATTTAAGTTTTCACGTAAACTGAATATTCACGTTGAAATGTTTGTCGCTAGCTGTGTGTTTGTTTATGTTAGTGACAAATGAATATTCGGTCATTTAGGCTTTGAATATGGAAGCCACTTTATGGTTTGAGACAGTTTTAGCTATACCTATTCCGAATTCCTACTAAACTTTGTCAGTGATTTTAATTTGCTGCGGTCAATGTAGATTAATACACAGTTTATCACAGGTAAGTTAGATAAAAGTAAAACTAGAGTTCCGACATAGTATTGATGTGAATTTAGTATAAATACTTCAGAAATACTTTTTGTGCATTGATAAACAGAGAGGGCTGCGAACACATTGGGTTTCTATTGGATAATTGGAATCACAAGCATAATCTTTTTACTTCATTTAGGTAATATCATATTGAACTTAGGACGCACATGCCCCATCAAACATTAATATCTTCAGATGATATATACTTGCTTTTGTATTAAGTAAATCATTTGACATATCTAGACAATCTTTCGTTTATGATAGGTACCGAAAGTATGAGTATTTAGGCCCAGCTTTGTGATCGATGTTTAACTCAACTAATGGTTAAATGTCGTAACCAGCGGCTGAATATTTAGGATTGCGCGTGTTATTAAGAAAAAACATCTGAGCCAAATGCCAGATGCAAATGCTTGGCTATCACCACGCTGCGCGCCGACCACTCGGGCCCGAGTGTGCTTGTTTTTAGAAGAATAGGCGCCAATATAAAAAAAAAAAAAAAATACGCAAAAATTGCGGTTTCCTGGTTTGTTCTTCGTAACTTTTAGGGCTCTCAAAGTGTTAACTATAGATTTCAAAACTGGACCTTACATATCACTTGTTATTTTTGTGACATTATATGTGGTCATAACACACACTAATGGTCGATTTGTTTCATTAATCACGAACACAAAAGGCAGTCCTCAATGGTGCTGAAGAGGCTTTTGTTATACTCATAATAAAGTTCTGACAAAAGAATATCGACTGAGCAGACATAATACAAGCAGAATACAGAAGAACAAATTAAAATAAATGAAATATAATTAGTTAAAATAAATGGAAAGTACAATTCCAACGCCAAGAGTCTTAAGTTTTTTGGAGATGTTTATGATTGTGTTTTCTTGTGCTAACTTTACTAGGTTATATTTGGTAGTTTTAAAAATAAAAACAGTCAAGTGTGTGCTGAAGTTCGGAGTTCGGACTCGCGCTAAGACTTCCGTGCCAAGTTTAAATGAATTATGGGTTACTTTCATTTAGCCAAATTACCACAGTATTTTGTTTACAGCAACTATAACTTTGTTTTCCATTGTGTTTGTAATATGAACAGAGTAATATTTTCGGTTGTTAAAAATTTACTATATCTCAGAAACTAATAGTTCCATCACGTTTTAATCTATTTTCTTTGGAAATATTTGTAAAGATTTACATTGCGTTTTTAAAAAATATATTTCTTGCTTAATTCATGCCCATGACGCCCATTTTACCACTTTGGAAGCGTCTCACTTCCAAATTTTAGCATTTGAAAATGGTAGCCCCCCCCCCCCTCATATATCATTATTTTATATTTTGTTTGGGAATCGGGAAGCGGTTATCAATTACACCTTTTTTCCAAGTTTCAACTGTGAAATGCATATATTTTCAAAATAAAGAGACATACGGATTGACAAACAGACAGTCAGGCTTAAATAAACTATTAAGGTTTCGTTTTATGCCTTTGCCGGCCACGGAACTCATAAAATACTTTAGGCAGTGAGAATACTGCACCAGCGTATGTTAGGTAACAAGATCCGACAAAGAAGTTTCTTCAGTACAGTAAACACTCCAATGGCTCTCGTAAAGTTGTCCTATTTATGTTTCTTTCACTATCCTGACCAAGGCTGGGTTTGATGGCCCACAAAGTGATGAGTGTATCGAGAAATTGATTTTGCTCCGGTACTAAAAGTTAGAGATAAAACCGTGATGTTTGTTATAAGGTAATAGAACTTTATGACTGCAAACTATCTGTTATGCTGGTAAAATCAACTGCGGTTCTGTTACAAGATTGGAGAAGATTAGGTCAAATATGTAAATCATAGAAGATGACCGCCATGACACATATCGTATTGTAATCAATCCGTGATTTAAACAACGCTAATATTTTTAAAAGATGTGATTTAAAAATTTAGCATCTAAGTAAAAACAAGTACGTTTACAAATAACAAAGTATAAGAAAATTAGGAAAAAACTAAAAATCTGTGAAAAAGTCATGACATAATTGGACAAAAGATATCCTCTATAACTTATCTATTTCTGATTCAGAGTTTATCTATCGCAGTGCCTAACCTTTAACCTTTTATACTATTTTACACCTCTAGCGGTTCAAACCTAGTTCCAGCATTATGTTATAGTAACATTAATCGAACCCACTCGAGGTAACTCATGAATATCAAGTGTCGGACAGCTGTTATCTGGTGTCAAACACATAGTTTGCAGTCTGCGCACCGGCGACGTAGAATAACTTTGCATCCTCAACACTGGGTACTTTCAAACTACCAAACATATCCTAGTAATGTTAGCACAAGAAAGCACAATTATAAACATCTCCAAAAAATTAAGACGCTTGGCGTTGGAATTGTACTTTCCATTTATTTTAACTAATTATATTTCATTTCTTTTCATTTCTAACAAGTTGGTATTGATTAAGAAGAATTTTGAAAGAGGTTTAGTTGCAAAAGGGATGAAATAAATAAAATAATGCATTTAATTGGACAACGAGCAATGGAGAGGGCTATGCTGGGTGCTTATCTGCGTGATTGAATTAGAAATGAGGAGATACGTAGAAAAACTAAGGTTACGGACATAGCTTTGAAAATCACTAAGCTCAAGGGGCAATGGGCAGGGCGCAAAGCGAAGCGAAGAACTGATGGCTGTTGGGGCTGGTTGGATTTGGATTAGAGACCCTTCGACCAAAGACGCAGCGTAGGACGTCCACTAACAAGATGGACAGACGACCTTAAAAAGATCACAGGATCAAACTGGATGCAGACCGCTAGTGAACGGTCGCTGTGGAAAGCCGTGGGGGAGGCCTATGTTCAGCAGTGGACGTTCTTTGGCTGAGAATGATGATGATGATTTAATTGAAGATTACTCAATGTATTCTTATTTATTTGCTGATGAAATGAAAGTATATAAAGCTATATCGTTCTTCAATGATTTTAAAATGTTGCAAGATGACGTAGATCGTATCAATACCTGGTGCCAAAGGAACTTTATATTTCACTTATTTATATTTCACAGCAAGTTTACTCAAAACAAAAGTAAGTCCTCATATCGATAGGATTCGTGATCAAAGCGTGGTTTTGGATGGCAAACTGAGTTTAGTACCGCATTATGAGGCAATAGTGTCAATGTACTTCTAAATGATTGGGTTTCTAAAAAGAAACACCACCGATTTTAAATGCTGGTGGATACTCTAATATTTTTTTACAATACACTGGTTTGTAGCCACCTTAAGTTTACTGGTGTTGTGTAGAAACTTTATTACAAAAAAACACTCCAATAACATTGAACGATACCTAGCATTTAAAACTCCGTCTAAATCTAAATTTACATCTTTTGCTGATCTCCGTGTTATGATGGATCCTACAATTACCAAACTAGTAAAGTCGTCAATATGGTAATAGATTCTCAAAATATTCTGCAGAACATTAATTATGCTGTTCCAAGGCCAAACTCTCGGAAGAAGCTCACAAATACTTTGGTTTTATTTATATCTGCTACGATCAGCAATGAATCGATAAATCATTTCATAAAAACAAGACAGTAACGACAATCTCTTTTGAAATTAAAAGCAAAGACACTCTATAAATATTTTCTACCGCAGCAGCCAGCATAAATAACCTCTATTTTCTGCAGTATAAAGGCGATAATTCAAGCGTCGCGTTGGTCGTTGCGCTGAGCCCACTTAAGCCTACGTGGATGAATGGAATAACTGTAGAAGCATAATAAAGAACAAAAATATTTGCCAAATTCATATTTTTCTAACACTTTAATGGTATCGGAAATTTGTGATGCAAACTTTTATTGAAATTACTAAATATTTTTGGATACAAAATAGCAACTCCAATTGGAGATATATATTTGTAAGTATTAAAGAATACCCCATCAACATTTAAATCTCATCATAGAATCTTGAAGCATAATAAAGAATAAAAATATTTGCCATATTTTCTAACACTTTGATATCGGAAATTTGTAAGGCCACTAACCATAACCACTCAAAATGGAGAAATATATTTGTTAGTATTAAAAATACCCCATCAACATTTATCTCGTCATAAAATCTTGTAAACCAATGCAACCTGAAGGGATACATAAACATGTTTTATTGACGACAGTAAGCCACGCGCTGCTGCCGTCGACCGTCATGATAACGAATACTTGACGGCTGTCGTCTATACATATCAGGCCTATAACTGCCTCGGTGGCGCAGCGGTTGGAGGGTCGCACTTTTAAGCGACGGCTTCGCCAGAGGAACCAAGTTCGATCCCCGGGTCGGGCAAAAAATATATACCTGAGTTTTTCTGTTCAGAAATTCTTAGGGTAGCCCGGAGTTTGGAAACTGGCGGTGTTTCACCCCCGTGCCTCGGAAAAGCACGTACAGCTGTTGGTCCTGCGCCTCAACTCTCTCCGGTCGTGCCAAACTGCTGTCTCATCGGGCTATGAGAGTGAAAGGAATAGAGAGTGCACCCGGTTTGCGCACACACTTGTGCACTAGTGTAAGACTAAGTTGTAGTGGAAATCGGCTAGGACGACTATTACTATTATACATATCAACGCCTTACCGCCAAGCACCTTTGGAATGCTCTTGAGTCTTATCAATCCCTTAATTTTTGAAAACGTGCTTCAGCATCGCGACTCACGCAATGAACAGATTTAATTTTGCATCTATGCAGAAGACTGACAACATCGATGCTAACACGCGTCAGTATCAATATCAGTAAGCCAAAATTCAGTACAATACTGACGCGCGCTAGCGACGCGCGACTGCATCGATACTAAATCAAATCTGTTCATTGATTGAGTCGCGATGTTGAAGCGCGTTTTCAAAACGCGCGATTGCACCGATGCTAAAAGTCGCAATGTGTAGAAGGTCTTAGAGTGCTGCCTAATCTACTATCCACAATGTTGTATTTTTATTATTTTATTTTATTTATAAGGATAACAAGGGTTTACAAGTGAACAATAAGCTACACATTATACAATATTTAAACCACTTATTGGTAATCACAAATAGTAATAACTTAATGAAAACGAACGCACAAATCAAACACAATCCAAGGTACACTAAAACAAAATATTAATATTATGCCTTATTAAAGGAATAACAATTTTAGGTAGCTGAAGTAGTAAAAAATAATCCCATCAAAAACAATACTTGTCAAAAAAAACAAGTCTCGCAACTCAGTTGTTCTCCGGAAAAAAGTTGTGAGATCCATGTAATACCAAGTCGGTAATTAATTTATTCAGTCTCTACTTAAGCGAATTTCTGTCTTAATACGTCCAGTCTCTAAGACCACGATCGTGGTCCATAACAATTGAAAATCAATTGTGTCTGGAATCGCACTAAATAATTGAATTTACATGTGTTTTCAGGCGATTGAATTTACACGTGTTTTCAGGCGATGGCCAAGTCTCAATATATTTACATAAAACATTAAAGAATTTTAATATTGATATGCGTCACTATAAGATGCTGTTAATTATTACGTAACAACTTAATGCTTCGAGTACGGAGATTCCAGGCACAATTGATTTTTAATTGTTATGGACCACGATCGTGGTCTTAGAGACTGGACGTATTGAGACAGAAATTCGCTTAAGTAGAGACTGAATAAATTAATAACCGACTTGGTATTACATGGATCTCACAACTTTTTACCGGAGAACAACTGAGTTGCGAGACTTGTTTTTTTTGACAAGTAGTGTTTTTGATGGGATCTCATTTCTTTTTGTATTTTGTAGACAGTTCTACTTTTTTTCCTTTTTGGTACCTTCCACTTATTGTATATATGTATATCTACCAGCAACGAATTTTATTAAAGCCCTCTCTCTGACTTATGAACTTTTCGCCTCGCGCTAGCACCGCGACAGCTCGCTCGGCGACATTCACCTTTCCGCGCGCCCCGCCACTGTCCCCGCCCCGCGCCCTCGCGCTAGCACCGGGCAGCGCGTAGTAAGTAACGGCCCGCGCTCACTCGCTAGCATCGCAGCGCGTGGTATAATAATTACTTTACAACCTTACGCACTCGTAATAAGTACGAATACGCACGTAGGTACGTTTTTTGCATTAAATAATTTAATTTACACGTGTTTTCATGACGGGAATACCCATTTTTTGCTCGATTTGGCAGGGGCACTACCATGCGCCTATATTTACATGGGACTAGCTTAAACCCGCGGCTTCGCACGCAATAGTAATAACTGCCGTAAAACATCGTTACGAATAAAGCCAACATTGAAAAATTTAACTGAAGACTTGGCTGTATAGGCTTAATTTTCTTTGCGGTCTTTTCTAGATTTTTTAGTTTTTCCTTGATTCATACACCAAACACTACTTATATTCCAAATTTGAAGCTTCTAGGTCTGCTAGAAGTGCCTTAGCATTTTGATGATCGGTGAGTCAGTGAGTGACAAAATAAAGAAAATTGACCCGTTATAATTCTTAAAATACTGGTTTAAATTGAATGAAATTTGAAATATACCGTGTCTTTACAATGCTGCATGGTTACTGAAAATATCAATCTTCTAGTTTAATCCACAACGAAGTTATAGGGGGTCGAAAATGGTCTGAATTGCTTCGAGAAAAGGATAGTACGGCCGTGACGCTTTTTTGCTCGACTTGGTGGGGGCACTGCCGTGCCCCCAGATAAAAAAAACTAATTACAATGCCATAATTATGCAATTGCTAAGCGCTAATCGATAAAAAAGTTCACTTAACAGCCACCTTACCGTTGTAACACTGGTATTAAATATGTCAATACCGGTATCTTTGACAACTTTATTAAAATCGCTGCAAGCGCGCCAAATGTAACTATTTCGCCTGTAATTTGAATGCACTGTTGGTACATGAAGCGGATCACTATGTCGAAGAACTCTTTTAGGGGCATGAAAATTTAATTTAGATAAAAGTTCGGAACAATCTATGTCAGCTGAAATAATCTTGAGTAGATATATTATATCCGCAATATCACGTCTTGTGGCCAATGGGAGCATGTGGTGTTTCCTGCACAGATCGCTATAAATGCTAGAACTATAGTAATCTCGAGTACGGTAACAAACAAACTTGATAAATTTTCTTTGTATACTCTCAAGTCGATCGATATAGTAAATTTTCCTTTTATTTTTTTACTTTTTGGGAAACAAAAAGCATTAAGGTACATGTATAATGTTAGCAGGAGATATAAAACTAATTTACCTAATGCATATCAAGTGTATCTATTTAGTTACAGCTATTTCTATGCTTATTCCGTTTCCGATCAACTATAAACTCGTAGTTCAAACTTACGATACGAGGTTTGTATCGTTAACACAAACATTAATGGCCTGGGAAGGGATCCAAATATTATGCTTTAATATTACGCCGCTGTTCATCTTAATGAAACAATAGGGGATTTGTGCTTCTTTACCCGTCTGTTTCAATTAAAGTCAAACACATCATACATATTGATCAATGCTGTAGAACAACACTAAACCTTAATGGTGTGGAATTATTGGTTATCCATATTATCAAAGCATTTAAAAAAACCTGAAATGTATTTAATAAAATACTATTTTTCGGATACTTTTATAAATATTTATTAATTTTTATCCTGACATGGTCACAGGTAGACTTAGATGTTATTTGTCATTCACGGAGGTTCCAAAAATTAAACTACCGTCTCAATAATAATAATCAACGTTTCATGCTGAAAGTGCTAACTGTTTCTTGTGACCTTGAAGTGAGTGGTCTAGCTCGCGTCCCTGCAAGCACTGGATCCCATGCTGGTGAAATGTGCAAACCATCTTCTCTTTTATTCCATGAGAAATATTTGCTTAAACTTTAGAAAAATGTATTTAAATAATATTGAAGTTTTTCGTAGATAGGCAAGGCATAGGCGTAGATATGTATTTCTTTATTATGTTTATATCCAAACAAACTACATATCAGGTGAAACAATTGAATGATAATATATTCGGCTATCGGTATCGGTATTTAACATGAGTTTTTAATTTTCATCAATGATAAAAAAAAAAAAACTACTTGAGCAAATAAATACTTCTGAGACGCGGCGGTTAATAAAGATGAAAACTTGTCTCACAGAGTAGCCAATTCCTTTACTTAGACTACACCCAACAATTGATCTTAAGTTATATTAAAATAAATATAAATAGGATCATAACTAAACAGGATCCAATATTCGCAATTGTCTTTGTGGGATTATATTCATATAGTCTATGTGACTGGCACTGAACCAACTAAAGAGAAGAAAAAGAGTCTTCTGTGATACGACGCTATTTTTAACTCACCAGATAACAGTATATTTTAATTGGAAAATCAACTATACCGACCTTTTGAGATAAAAATATATTATTACATACCATTACAACTGTTCATTTAATAATGCGCCTTAGATTTTTGGGCCCTTTTGCAAATTTGTTCATGTTACTTTTATTCTACATTATGTATTACAAATCTAGCCAGAGAGTAAAGTAGGTACTCTATGTTTGCTTAATTAACTAGAAATTATAAGTTTTGATAAATTTAGAAGAGTTTTATTTTATCAGATGGAATTAAATCACTCGAGTAAATATTTTGGCTTGGTTTCTCCAACATACTTTATCCATAACGAACATCAATTCCATACGATAAACGAGCTTATTTGATTAGCAAGTGACTTATTGAGGATGCAGTATGAGAAAGACTTTAAGAACCTGTTAAAAGCTGAAGGCAGAACTGCTAGCTATTAAAAACCTCTGCCCTTGTTAATCTTTGATCTACCAAAGCAGTGCGTGAAAGGATCAATTAGGAGAGTTTAATTACTACCGATTAGATAGGTATGTTGTTTCAAGGTAGTCGCTTTAAAGAGACTCGTTAGGAAATCTGTCAGAAGATCGATGAATTAAATGTCTGATAATTATGGAAATTGCAGGAATTGTTCGGGGATGTGCTCGTAATAAATAAAAAATACCACCAATAAAAAATAAATTTCCTACAAACAGGTTCCTGACCCGGAATCGAACCCCGTGTATTACGCTATCCGGCCGTATGCCTATACCACTCGGTCACGTCACATTAGCAGGTCTGTTAAATTTTGCAAGCGCTTACTTTATCGCGTAGGCTGCGTGTCGTCATCAATGTTGCGAGATTTCTCTCACAATATCCGAAGGAAATATTTTTACAAATATTCAACAATCGTTTAAGATGAAGGATGCCAATTTAACATGTACAGAAAAATAATAATGTACAGGAAATACCTTTATAGTTAAGTGATCGAAGTCTTGTTGCCTAACCAATTATTCAACTTATTATTATTATTGCTTTGCTTAGCTATCAGATCCACATCTTGCCTCAGACGGGTTCTAAAGTAAATCCCAGGAGAAATCTAATCACTCTTAATTCCAAGATTTTCAAGTTTTAAAGAAAAGCTGATTTATTTTTTATCGTCTTGTTTGTAAAGACAACCACATATAGGTTTAGTCGTCTCGCATATAAACTTCCATTTTTAGTACGTAGGTCAGTAGCTCTTACATGGCGAGGTGCCAACTGCCAAATGTGCGAGTCGAGTGCTCTCTGCAATGTTTACTCTTTGCGCCGAGAGTCTACTCTGTACGACTAGGGCCTGATTCGCCTTATGCAACGACTATAATAAATGTCTGTCTGTAATGTCTTCTAAATTATTAACAAGAGATATACTACAGTGATTTAGAAACCGATACCTAAACAGTTGTCAGTTACTCATTTTTTTTAGGGTTCCGTAGCCAAATGGCAAAAAACGGAACCCTTATAGTTTCGTCAAGTCTGTCTGTCTGTCCGTCCATATGTCACAGCCACTTTATTCTGAAACTATAAGCACCACAGTGTTGAAATTTAGAAGAAAGGTTTATCCTGTTAATTGCTTTACGATTCATAAACACAAAATAAAAAATAATGATATTTAAAGGTACATACATACATGAAATTAATGGAATCAGGCGTTACTTTGCGGAAATCCATTATTAAGTTGAAATTTATAAATTTATTTTATATTTTTATAAATTATAAATTTTTATATAATTTTATAAATTTCAACTCCATACATGAAACTAAAACTTTTTTTTGTCAAACCTATGCGTGTGGCGTGTCTATGGATAGGTATTTTGATAGATAGACGCTTCCAAAGTGGTATAATAGGCGCTCCCCTCCCCCCTCCCACTCTAACTTCTAAACTCAGGCAGTATACATTATGAAAAAAATATATAATGTAGATCTTCACAAATCCTGTCAAATTGTCTTGGACAGGATCGAACAAGACGTATTTGAGATATAGCACATTTTAAACAACGGCAAACATAACTTTGTTTTTCATACAAACACTATGAAAAACAAAGAAAAATATTGTGGTATTTTACTAAGTGGAAACAAGTGGATACTCTAATTTAGTTAAAGTTAGCACTGAACCCTCAGTGCGCGAGTCCAACTCGCACTTGGCTGTTTTTTTTGCGTAGTTTAGTAGTAGCCCATAGACAATTTAGTAGCGTCTTCTTGATGTCTTCCTTTATTTTCTTGCAAATATCACCTGTTTAGTTTGAAGTCACTTAATCATTGTTGTCTCTCTCTATTCATTCATTTATAAGAAAAAGCGCCGTTTGCTTTGATTTTTTTAAGTCCTTAAATATTATTTTTATTTTGACATTACATAAGGTACTAAAATTTACATGATTCTTCCATTTAAGACAGAACTTCTGCTTATGCAATTAATTTCTTTCTCCCATTTAAGACAAACTTCTGCTTATGCAAACTATTGTAATACCTATCATTGACTATGCTGATTCGTGCTGTACTTATCTCACCGAAGCATTCATCGATAAACTCGAACGTCTACTCAACAGTTGTATCAGATTCATCTTCGGCCTCCGTAAATAAGATCATGTCTCCAGTAGAGCACAACTGAATTGGCTTACCATCCGTCAACGTAGAGACTCTCGAGTTCTTTGCATTCTACACGCTATTCTTTATAACCCCTATTGTCCTTCTTATCTTCAAGATATGTTTCCATATCTCTGTCAAACCCATGATCGGTCTTTCCGTTCATCTGACAATCTCCGGCTAGGCACGCTGGCCCACCGTTCCTCGTACGTTTCCAAGTCTTTCACAGTGACGGCAACACGACTGTGGAATTCTCTTCCCGTGGATATAAAGAGAACCGATGCAAAGCTGTCTTTCAAGAATAAAGTTCGTACATTTATGAAAGAGTGAATAATTGCATAATATTATTATTATATGTATGTATTTATGCTTTATTTATGTTTATGTATATACTTATATATATTTTGTAGTTTATTTATTTATCGATATAGTTATTTATTTAGTTTATTTCATTCAATAATATATTTATTAGATTCTTGTTACTATTTTCATATTTAAAATTGTTTTTTTTTTCACTGCACCCGTTGATATCTTTCTGCATGACCTAAAGGTTTGACTGGCAGTGAATGCTTTTAGCATTAAGTTCTCCTGTGTACACTAAATTTGTGCAATAAAGTCTTTAAATAAATAAATAAACAATAAATGATTTCATTTTATATTTTATAAAATGTGTATATACCTGAAAAGGTAGATCTAAGTGAAACCTGTACCAGCTATACCTTTGCATAACCTTCTTTCTACAATACATTTCTTTTGTATTCATTTCTAATAAAACCTCTCGCTTGCTCGCACTTATATTGTAGAATGAGATGGCTAAATTTGAAAATGCAGTTGAAAGCTTCAAAAGTAAGACTCCTGGAAAAACTCGGTCACTAAAAGACAAGGTAAGAATATACAAAGCTGTGAAGTGTTCGACATTTTCGGTGTGTTTATATTGGGATACACTGTAATGCTTTATGGAAGACTGTGTAGTAGGTTCAAGTCTTTGTTTCTTAAACGTTTTTTGTGTGCACTATTCAATTGCTATATAATGAAATCATGTCAATTCAATGTTCAAGTCCAGCCAGTATCCATGTTTACAGTCAAGTGAATGAAGTTAAGTCAGGTATTAAAAATAATAAAATAAAAATTTCTTTATTTCAAAAAAGTAAGTAACAAACAAATTGCTGAGACTTCCCTTTAAGTAGTCAGAAGACACTTGTGTTGGGAATGTCCCGCCCTACCCTTATGGATACAGTCGAAAACAGTTTATAGATTACATAAACAATAACAGACTAATTTTACAGTTTAACAAAATAATACGTGTGTGTGTGTGTGTGTGTGTGTGTGTGTGTGAGTGTGTGTGTGAAAGTGATTTTGTACCAGTGAAGTTATATAATTCTAGTAAGTAGATTTTCGACTTCGGCATAATTTTGCGTCTCTAACCATAGCGTAAGGCTTTTTCGACATATGAAAGGCATAGGGTATATCTTAACAATTTTATTTATTTTATTGTATAAAAATGACGATTGGGAAAGGTATTGCCTTTTAGCAAATGCGGTACGTACTGCGGGCGAGTGAGTAATAATATATTTTCTCCTTTTTCTATTAATGGATTCCTTGTTTGGAACAGATCTATGAAATTTTAAGATTAAATTGAGTATGTATAGCTTACGAATCGAGAGAAGCTTACCAATACCTTATATAAGCTGTGGGTAGGGAACCTGTAATGTTTGTAGTACATAACTTTCAGTAACGATCTTTGGGCCCTTTCCACATCTAAAAAGTTAGTCTTGCTGGCACCTCCCCAGATTGGTATGCAATAGGTGATGATAGACTGTGCTAAGGCTATATAGACTTTGTTAAGCAGAGAAATAGTCATCACCGGCCTCAATGATTTGAAGACCCAGATTAGTTTTCTTATACGATCAATAACCGACTCAAGTTGAGAGTGCCAACTAAGCCTTTGATCAATAATGATACCGAGGTATTTCGTTTGGCTAACTTTATTTAGAATAGGACAATCACATTGTCATATGTACTTACTACACATGTATTGACTGTATACAGTTAGTGTGCCTATTTTAAATAGAAGCTTTAACAAAATTACTGCAATAATCTAATATCAACTTTACATTGTATCATTGTAAATGACAGTTATGCCCAGACAGAAACTTTATTGCACACCAAATAGTTTCTAAATAACATTGGTGACATTTATGTAACAAGATAAATCGTCTGAACCAATAACATGTCACGTTCACTGACTCGAATTTACAACAAAATCGAATGATTGGAGAGTTGGTTTATTTGGCCAATCTTCTACCGGCTGGGTAAAGTTCTTTGTGCGACTCACAAAAGGAAAAGCTTGACCATTCTTTTGGTTCGCACGTGTTCAATCCAGATTATGATCAGAGGCATTCCGTTCCACTGCACACTGGGCAAAGTAATTGAGAAAATGCAATAGTTTGGGAATGTTTGACTTTCTCAATAAGATGAAATTATTTATTCTCTACTTATAGGTATTTACGTAACATTGACAGTTAAAAAGGTAAGGCATGGAGCTACAGAACACCATTTTAGATATGGTTAGTGTCTGAGGACGAAAGTCTTTAACCATTGTGTGTTACCAATAATGGCATTCGGATCTGAAACATAGTCTCTAACTATATCACACAACGAGCGACGGAGAGGGCTATGCTCGGTGTTTCTCAACGAAATAGTTTTAGAAACGAGGAGATACGTAAAGAACTAAGGTAATGGACAAAGCCCTCCGAGCCAAGTGGCAATAGGCAGGGCACATTGCGCGAAGAACTGATGGCCGTTTGAGCAGGAAAGTTCCAGATTGGTGACCTTTTGACCAGGTCAGAAGATGGACAGAGGACCTGGTAAAGATAACAGAATCACACTGAATGAAGACCGCATACAAATGGTTGCTGTGGAGTACCGTATGGGAGGCCTATGTTCAATAGTGGAAGTCTTTTGCCTGATAATGATGATGATGAAGATAAGTGGGTATGGGCATTTATATTTTAATAATGATTTGAAAATAAATGGTTAATAATATTACTTGTACGTGTGAGTGTTATACTCGTTGTACCGGTGTTCCCCTAACTCCAAATATAGGACTTTTATCGATTCCACAATTCATGAAACAGAGTGTGAATGCATTCTAGTTCCGTATTTTGTTGAAATTTAGGAAGATTTTACGGGTTTTAGTAAATTTTCCCACTTAACTACTAAGTTTAACCTACAAATTGGATATTAATTTGTACCTAATAATTTGTCTGAGTAAAAAATATCATGTCCAAGTGTCTTGCCACTGAACAACTCTATAAAAATATAACCTTTAAAAGCATCGAAAACTTATCGAATATCAAGACATCAATAAATCATGAAAAAAACTAATCCTTCTTCAAAATTAAGCACTTAAGAATTAAGCTTTAATTTACCCAAAACACAAGGGAGGCCGGCCAAATCCTTTAAAAGAACGTCTTTAATAAATATGTAGGCAAAAAAGTTTACAAATCGTGGTCCAGATGAAGCTGACTTAATTCACAAAGGAGGCCTTAACACATCAAAGAGGCTCACCGCCGCGGGGTGGACCAGCTAAATACCTTCAATGAAATTTTTAAGATGTTTCTGGTTCCATTTTGATAATGATCTTGGAAACTGTATTTTTTCGCTTAGCTGTAGAACTTTCTATTGGACACGGTATTAAATCAGTGTTCTGATAAGAAAAGTTTTTAAGTATTCTAGGATCCATTGACATTTCAGCAGTAGTAAATTTTTATGGATCACACTAAAAAGGCACACTTTGTGATATTCAATTATTCTTTTATTTATTATGTATTTAATTTTATACTCAGGTATAATAAGGCTGAAAGAAAGCTTCATGACAACACAATAATAACATAGAATCGATGTAAGTTTATCAGCTAATAAGCAGACGAAAAATCAAAGCATTCAATACAGATTTGCATCCATATTATGTGTTAGTAACAAGTTTTCTTAACCTATTAATAATGTTAGTAAATAAATAAATATTTAAATTCTACAATAATCCAAAAAGACAAAAATAACTTAGCAGAAGTTAGTGGGGTTTGTCGCGCCTGTGCTACAGACATTTTAAGGTAGTTGCTGGGGCATGAACCTGCAGCCATTGGCGCATCAGCGGGGAGTCCCAGTGCAGCGGTCAGCCAGCACGCTTACGATGCCGTTCGAGCTGTCATGCTCGCGAGCCCATAGTGAGGCGCAGCACTTGCGGATAATCAAGTAAAAGCTATTAATGTCAGCCTAAGCAAACATGGATGAAGCGCTGCAGTTACAGGGCAGGTCGAACAAAATCCTGAACGCGTTGTTATATTGAACGCGGAGAGCGTTATATGTCATACAACACCCACGATACCCACAATAAAGCATACCTACAAAAAGAGTGCACGTGTAAAGCATACCCACAGAATGCCATGAAACAAGTGCCACAAGAATAGGTAGCAAACTTGCGCGATATTAAGGAACTGACACAGAAACCGCATCGTCTTTGACATTCACAGTGCAAACTCTACCTTGTCAGATTAATCGAGTCACAGGCACCGCAACTTTCCGCTCTGTGCACTATTCAAAACACCTGATACATATTTCATGATCCACCCCCATCGCAATCTCGAATCTTCGCTTTTTGGCTGGATTTTGAAGCTTTTCGCTTTAACGTAGACGTTGACTGTGTACCAAGGGCTTAAAATGGAATATTCTGAACCAGCAGAATATGATAATGTCGCAGTAAAGTGGATATCTCGTCTGAGATGTTTTTACAACCTTTACTTTTAATAACAGTTTGAAAATGCTACAAAAAGTACTTACTGCGTTTATGAAGAGACTTGAAAATCATTTCATAAGACTTATGACAAACAGTTAGTTCACTAATATAATCTTTTGCATGTTTTAGTAGTTAAAATTGAACCAAATTTTACTTTTCCTTTCAACCAAAATACGCATTTGAACGAACCCTCTCCTGCGAACTATCTTCGAGCCAGTGTTTCCTTACCAAAAACCTCTCCGTTATCAAGATAATTTAAAGATAACCCCTGCTTTGTCTATTAAAGTTTCAAATCTTTGGGATTGTCTCCAATCCAATCTCGGGAAAATGTGAAAGATAAAAGCATTCGATTCGCTTCAGGTGACTCCATTTGGGATGGCTATCTTATGGTTATTGAAATCGTTGGCCAAAATAACTTTATCTGGAATTTGGAAGCGAACCATAACTATAGGGCATAGTAAGATTTGGTCGTACATGTTAATTATATTAAAATAACATTTCAATGATAAATAACTCTATGGAGATTAGGAACTCCTACTATTACGATTGAAGGTAAAATTGAATAACGATGCTTGATATCTACGTATCATACAGGATTTCGTCCTGCTATCAGAAAAAAATATGTCTTCATCCTCGCCTAACAAATGTTGAAAAGGGCTCGCGATTGCATTAAGCCGTAATCTAAGTTAGCAGCAATCGAGTGTTCTCTGATTGCGTTCACATAGCCCCGAAGACACAGGTTAACGAGATCAGCTTCATTTAGTTTTCGGATAGTAATTTAATTGTGATTTGATTCGCTGCTGCTGAAATAGCCTGAATAAATGAACGAAGCATGAGTAAAATAATATCAGCAGTACCAAACATCTAATCTACGAGTAAAAAAATGAAAATTTCAGCATTACGTTACTATAACTGAAATATATTACAGTAATTTATCGTATAAAATCACGTAGCAATTTCAATATTTTTTTGAGGTTGTATGTAAACGCGTCTTTTTGTATGTGTCAATATCAAAATGTTGCTAGAATCAGAATAACGTAACCTGGGTTAATTCATAAATTAACTCAGGTCTTGCGATTAAACTATAAATAGTGCTTATTCGCTTTGCCGAAGATAAATAAACGAATGTTAAAAAAACCGGTCAATTGCCAGACGGAATTGCGCATTGAGGCTTCCGAATTAAATGGAACTGAATAAGGGATCCACTTACTTCTACTTAGCCAAAGTACCACATTTTTTTGTTGACAGAAAAAAATGTTTTTCATAGTATATGTACGAACTACGATAGACAAAGTTATATTTGCGGATGTTGAAAATATGCTATATCTCAAAAATTACCAATTTGTTATCGTTCAAGCCAATTTCTATTGTAAGTGTTTGTAAATATCTACATCGTGCATTTTTTTATTTTATTTTTACTAGCTTAGTTTAATAGTTAGAGGGGACGCCCATTTTACCACTTTTGAAGCGTCTATCTTACAAATGTTTGTATTTGAGATAAAAAGGTTTTAGAAATCTACATCACATTTTAAAAGATCTATCTATAGACAGTACACGCATAGGTATGACAAAAAAAAGTTTCATATCGTATATAGCCCTCTTTAACCTCCTAAGCCGCAATTGCGGTGGCGGTCGCGTTTCCGCGGTGGACTGCGTGCGCGTACGCAATTCGCGCGGTGTCAGGATACACGTTACGTAAACAGTTATAAAATCTTATTGAAACAAGCTATTATCATTCTGTAAAAAGCTTTTTGTTACTGAATAAATAAACTATGCTTGTAATAAAAAAAAATTATTCAAAAATGAAAAAATAGAACCAAACAAATTCGTGGTAGGGTGACGACATATACGAAAAAAATTGCGAGAAAAAAAAATCGAATTTTAATTAATAACTGACAGCAACCGGATGTGTTTGCGGTCTATGGTGTAGAAACATCTGTTTTTTACTCATAAAGGTCAACATGCCCAAGGAATAAGCATTTATACACCCATTTGTTTTTTTTCCAAAAAAGTAATTAAAAAGCGCCCACAGGTGGGCGCTTGGTAAAATCGCGAAACTCATGCTCAGCGCCCACCATCGGGCGCTCTGGCTGTCCAAGGGTTAATATACTTTTTTGTATGAAAATCGTAGAGCGGTTAACAGGATACATCTACCTACCAAGTTTTAACTGCGTTATGCTAATAGTTTTTATGAAAGTGGCTGTGACATACAGACGGACGGAAAGACAGACTTGGCGAAACTATAAGGATTCCTTTTTTGCCATTCGGCTACCATATACAACATATAAACAGGCTGAAAAATATAACAGCAACAAGTAAAACACTTCATAAATCATGCCAGCGAGGTACGTGTGAATGTTGTAGGTATGAGTTGGCTGTTGCTCAACTGATGTGCGAAGGGAAACTTCCTCAATATTTCAGCGAAGCCGATATAACGTACTCGTCGCCTCTCCATAATACACTAAGCCAAAGAATCGACACCTGCGTCTTGCTTTAGTGGATTTGGTAAACTTTCGCGCGTTGACACGAATCGAATGGAAAGCCAGGGGCTTATGCGTCGCTGTGGGTTTTGTTCTGGCACATAATATTTTTCGTACTAATAATATGAGGAGTTTCGATCGCAAAAGGTATTTCAATTTTTTAAATGTTGTTAAGAATAGAGATGTACCTACACATGTTATTTGCGTTCAATAGTGAGAATATTAAAGATAAACTGCACTTAACAACGATAAGTCTACGTTTTTTTCATGACTCAACAAAAATCAGCATCAATGACCGTTTTGAGATTACATACCATAGCCTTAAACTCCTTACTGCAGCTACAAAATATAAATAACAACAATTTACGACATTCTTGATACGGATCTAAGCAAGCTATCAACCTTCTTTCTTCCAACGACGTAAGAGGTCCACCATCTTAAAATTATGTGACTGTTATTAATTAGATTTACTTATTAGAGTGGTAAACTAAAAAATATTGTCAAACACAGCTGCGATAACGCGAACAAAACACATAAAATGTTGACGTCCCGTCACTCTTAGGCCTCTTTAAAGGAGACGCAAAGCGTCGCGCGTCCCATTTGGCAGTGCGGTTCGCACTTAAACCTAACTTATGTCGTTGTATGAGTGCGTTTACGCAATTTTTCACGTGTTTCATAGTTATGGAGCGTCTGAAAAAGCGGGCACCGCGCGTTTGAAGCGGTGGGTGACGCTGCGAGTGACGCGGCGGCTGAAATATCAATTTCTACAACGCGGAAACTCGGCGCGTGGCAACATTTATATATTGTAGTTTGCAAGTGGGATAACGCTAGCCGCTTTACACGCCGCCTCATTATAAACTATAAAAGCGCCTTACGCGCCAAGGGATGCCACGCCATTCGCAAAGACCACACGTCTCTTTAATAGAGGCTCCTTTCATCAACCAGCTTCACTCACCTCAAGCCCGGCACGGCGTCGACCGGCGCGCCGTCTAGCTGCTGCCACTGCAACTGCGGCGCGGGAAACCCGTGTGCTGCGCAGGAGACGCGCGCACCGGTGCTGTTCGAGAACGCCAGCCGCGGCGGCGGCTCCATCAGGAACACCGGTCCGTGCTCCTGGCCCTCACCACCTGGAAGAGATAATCATTCAAAATTGGAATAGTGACATATAAATTTTGACGTTCTCCGTGGTGTAGTGGCTAAGCACGCTGGTTTCAAAGCGTCGCCGCTCCGAGATTCCGGGTTCGATTCCCGGTCGGTCAATATAGAAATCAATTTTGTATATATAAAACAAGTGCATTAGCTACTTACTTTGGAATCAGAGCAATGTATGTGATTTGTGTCTAATATTAAAAAAAAAGGACCTAGACGGATAAACAGTGGTGGCACAATAAATAAAATTATTTATTTGTCGGACAACGTACACACCCATTTTAATAATAAAATATTCAGGCAAAACTTATTTACAAGTCTTTCACCTATGCAACAGTACCATTTTTCATTCATTAGTATTTTTCCCTTCGCTAATTGTTTTTATATATCACCTGGAAATTAATCTGATAAGCCATTTGCTACCTTTATAATTAAGTTATCTCTTTGTCCTGTGAAGCCGAGCCTACACTGAAAAGCAGAAACATAGTCTCTATGAAACTATCATAATACGAGGGTCAAACTGAAAGTTCTTAGAAAATCAAAAACTGATTACATTAGCCAGTTATTAGTTTTATTATATCTTTTCAAAATATTGTCCATTGACGTCAATACACCGCTGCATGCGATGGAACCACTGGGAAAAGCACTTTGCCCACTCGTCCTTAGGGGTCTCTTCAATGGCATCGCGATACGCAGCCACCGCTTCTTCAGCATTCATAAACCGCTTTCCTTTAAGTTTTTCTTTATTTTTTGGAAATAAATAAAAATCACAAGGCGCGAGGTCGGGGCTATGCGGCGGGCGACCCAGTAATTCAACGTTTGATGTCGCCAAATAGTCAATCGTTCGCTTGGCGGTGTGCGACGAGGCGTTGTCGTGGTGAAGGAGGATCCTACTGCGAGGTCGTTTCTCTCGAACTTTTTCCAAGACAAGTGGCAAACAATTGGTAGTGTACCATTCTGCAGAAACTGTTTTTTGATCCTCTAACACAATTGTTGCGAAATGACCTATCCTTCCAAAGAACGAGGCCACCATTTTTTTCCCGCACTTCGATCTCTCTTCACTTTAGTTGGCAACTCCTCGAAAGGAAACACCCACTGAGCAGATTGTCTTTTGGTTTCAGGATCATAACAGTAAATCCAGCTTTTGTCACCTGTTAGTATGTCGAACACAGCATTTGAGTCACCTCCGTTATATCTTTCAATCATTTTACGGCACCAATCCACACGATGGAGTTTTTGAGCCTTAGTCAAATTATGAGGTATCCACCGGGCGCAAAGCTTCCTGACCGCTAAATGTTCGTGGAGGATTTTGTGCACTTGACTCATACCGATGCCTAAGCTTGTCCGAATCTGCTGATAGGTCACTCTTTTGTCAGTCTCTATCATACGCCGCACAACACAGATGTTATTTTCAGTCGTCGCCGTAGAAGGCCGTCCCTCACGTACATCATCAGTGAGATTAGTGCGACCACGTTTAAACTCATTAAACCAGTTGTAAACAGTCGCACGAGATGGGGCTTCATCGTGAAAGGCCAATCGTAGTCTATCATAACTTTCTTGTTGACTTAAATGACATCGAAAGTCATAAAAAATCATTGCACGAAAATTTTCTCGTGTTAAATTCATGTTGACGTGACACAGACAATTTTCAATTTGTCGCCAAATCGTAAAACAAATGACAAATGAATGAAATATATACTCAGTAATATTGGCAAAGAGTTCTATTTTCAAATTTTAGAATATTTTTTTTATTATATTGTTTATAAGTGGCCAGTTCTAAGAACTTTCAGTTTGACCCTCGTAAGATTACAGTTTCTGGGAATTGTTAGGTATTTGCGTAAATCCAAGGTGCGCTGTATCCTTGAGAGAAATTTAACATCTGAAATCGGTGGAACACGATTTTGGGCTTACTCTATGTTTATATGATAGGTATTAATCTGAGATGAACATAGCAGCTAACAAACAAGACTAAGCCAATATTTAGCCTGCCTCAGCATTAAACTGAGATTTGTCAAATTAGACGAGAGTTAACCGTTAAATGTGGTTAGTGTGTCAGACAGACCGGCTCGAATATAATGCGCGATTTGAATTTCAAACTCTATTCCGGCGTAAACCAGATCCGACTGGCCGTAACTAGGACAACACAGTTGTTATGTTAAGACGTTATATTGCTGATTAGCGCCGAGAATATGTAGAGCAACGTTGCCAAAACTACGCAAAAGTTTCCATGTATTTTTGAGGCAATCCCATTTGCGAGAATGTTCATTGGAGGTTCGTAAATACGTTTTCAAAAAGTTTGTGGTTTTATCTTGCCACATGAAGTTATTTAAAATCTGTTTTTAGACGTTTACCCGAAATAGTGATTGTAATAATAAGATACGGGTAGGTTTAAACTTTTTTTCGTACACTTAGTTATATATACCTACGAACTATCAGTCATACGACTTAGAGATAGAACAATTTTAAGGGTATCCTCTATACCGCATTATTACTGGCTTCAAAGATTTGAACCAATTTAGTTATGTCAATTTCACAAAATGAAACTATATTACTATTTATTTCTCATTTCATCTTTATGATTATAAAATATGACACTGTAAGTGTTCAAAACATTCTAAACCAACAAATTGAAACATTCGAATTCTTATAATAATAGTTGTCAATCCTGACACGTACAAAGTTTTATCCTTCTCCATTGTAGATGCAGATATACTGTTTACTCGCACATAGCGCATCTAAGTCCATCAGTGTTCTCTTGGGGCCGGTGAGAGTTTCCAGTAATGCGATCACGTTGCTGTGGCCGCTTTGACCCATCGCAGCAAAAGAGGGTTGGATTAGATGGTATGGTTGTTCAAGGAACTCCTTGAACAACCTGCTGTGTATACTTGTCTATTGAATCTCCAAACTAAAATTTAAACAGCTTGTGATAAACGCACACACATATTGGCTGGTGTTTTAAAGATTTTTTTAATGAAAAAGAGTGAATAATTGCTTGACAAGACCCTGGATGGTACTAGTAGAAAAACACAGTTTATTTCTTGACTTATGGTCCTATGTCCTCTAGATAGGGCAGAGGGCGTCCACAACTGTCCTCCATCATGTTCGATTTTGAGCTTTGCGCTTCATTTCACTCCACGTCTTGCCCTATTCTTTTCGCCTGGTCTGCTAAAGTGCGCCGCCAATTTTGTTTGGGGCGACCACGTTTGCGCCTCCCTTGGGGGTTCCAGTCCAGAGCCTGCCTGGGGATGTGATCCGAGTCCCTTCGGAGAGTTTGGGCAATCCAATTCCACTTGCAGCGCTTGATCTGCTGTTTATTTCTACTTTAGACAAAACGAAGTTTTAACTTTAACGATCAACGTCAACGGTATCCTAAAAAAAATATATAATATGCTGAATATATACCACACGCTTATTCTTTTGTATAGGTCTATACAAAATGTTTGAAGTCATGCTTTTAGTTAACGTAATGATCAGGAATGAAAAAGCGGAACGACTTTCAAATGGTTTCCGTTCTAGCATTCCGTGCGGTACAAATGTGCTCCACTTCACGGAATTCTGACAAGTTATGGTTGTTCGAATGCCCTTTTCGAGGAAATTACGTGATATTTCTATTTCGCTTTTCTCAACAAACTATGTTTGTCGCGATAACAACCATCAGCATTTACTGTTATGGTGCCATCAGTCAATAACATGGTTGATAAAATAATAAAATATTATTACTAAGAGCAAACATCTTGCTCTATCTGATTTATTCAAAACTTTCCTAACGTTCAATGAGTAGTATAGTTTTGAGGAATTTATTTTATAATTCTGAAATAAGAGTAGGTATATAGCTGAGGGCTTAGAAGATTAACATGAAGTATACACACACACGAACACACGAATACTTTTGAGGGTCAATTACTTTATACTGTATTTGTAGGACCATTTTTCTCTAGAAGGTGACCGTGAAATTGACACCTTTGTTTGTGATTAATAAAGCTCAAACAAAGCTCTTTGATCGTGATTCCATTCACAATAAAGTATTTGGTCAACCCTTTTGAGAGCAGGCTGTGACTGTTTGCATTTGTTAAAGCTGATAAGTCATTTATAATGATCATATTAAATTATCACTATTTCGATGCAAATCTGAAGAGATACTTAGGTATATGTAATTTTTACATTAATTAGCCGGTTGCAAGTCGGCCTTCAATAAAAGTCAGTCAATATTTCTGGAATTATATGCATTGTCTTCATAGAAAGGACTCCATTCTTAGGTTTTCTTTGTTCTAGCAGCTATCAATATTATGCCATTTGAAAACTAGCTCTGTCATCATCACTTAGCAACTATAGCCTTGCTATTCGATTATTGTGTTATAATTCGATACCGGGTGCTATCGAGCTGCAATCTCAGTCCGAGCTAGTCTCAAGAGATGGTATGCGATTGCCACGTCACGGAGTGTTGTGGATCGGGTTACGCCTTGTTTGGCCATGAGTGTGGTATGGAACGTGCCTGAAAGTAATTTCTCTTGATTCTAGATTCGTATAAAAATTAGCAAAGCACTGTGGAAAAAATATGTTTAAGAACACTTATTTAAAAAAAGTACCTGCACTATTTGTAACAAATGCATAGTTAAATGTTCCTTTTCAGGTTTTTAACTAGTGACTGCTAAGGGACACGATTTATTTAATTTAATATTTATTGTTTTGTTAGTTTTATTATGCTTATGGTCACTGTTAGAGACTACTTTTGACAGCAGAAGAGACAGGTATTATATGAATCTTTGTAATGTAATCCGTGAAAGTCTGTTTTGAAATTCAATTATTTTTTATCTAGCATAAATTTCTATTTAATTCCATATAATTATTAGTATTCCTTAGTTAAGGGTTGTAATTATCATTTTCTTTATTTTAGTTTTAACCAACGTCTAATTTCAAATATCGTAGTAATTCCTCTTTTTTACCTGAGCCTAAAATAAAATATGGTACCTTGGAAAAGAAACCGATATTATTTCCTATTCAGACAAACAATATAATGTGAAACAAGGGAGACCTGCACCACAATCCTTTACAGCCGTCTCTGGAGAGTCACTGATGGACTTAGATTGCACTGGGCGACTCTAGTGCTGACGCCTAATAACATTATACTCGAGCTGATCGGCTGATCGAACACAAACACATCTCTTGAGAGTCTTTGTAGATTTAGAATTAAATATTGCTTGTAGGATTTATTTACTAAAGTTTCAATGTTCAACTAAACTTTGTATAAATATCTTGCATTAAACGTCCGTATGTTTTACAATTAGAAATCAAAATAGTTTTCCTTCCTCATTCAGTTTGCAGTTTATTACTACAAACATCATATTTTTATTTTTATTTTAATTAGTCTTTGCAAGTAAAAACTCTAAAATGAAAATAGAAAATAACACTCAACTTTAGAACCAAACCATTTTAAACGGTAAAATAGTTAAGTGTTGAAAATAAATCTTATCTCAGATTTGAGCGGGAGAGCTCTAAATGGGGTGTAACTCCTAGAATTACTGCCACAATATACTTCGACTCAGATTGATCACTCCTTACTATTTACCAACAATACAAACCTAAAGGTAAGTAAGAAGTCATATTAATTTCATGTTAAGTGAACCATTAAGACTGAAGATTGTGAGTGGTTCTAAAATAGACTTATTATGTTTTAGCCATTGCAACACTTTGACTCCTAATCGGATCTGCGCTGATGCGCACAAAGATAACTACGAAAGCCTATCTTTGCTTTAAACTCCCGTACACAATATATTCACATGAGTTTGCCATTGATATGATTATAGGAGATGGCAGCAGGCGTACGGTCTTGTAACTGGTCGCACTTAGCGTTAAGGTAAGCTTGACGCTGCTCCTCAAAATCACGCACTTGCAGGAATACACGTCTGCGCCACTCAGACCGCTGTGCTGTCAAATCCTTCCATCGAGAAGGCTGAATGTTGTACCTTTTCAAGTGGCGTTTCTGAACATCTTTTTATCGAAAGAGTTGTCCATTGTGTTTTCATTTGCCCTCCTTGAGTTCAGAATAAAAGATGCCCTTCGCCATTCTTTCCTCCGTCACACGCGATGCGTGACCGCACAACCGAAGCTGTCGACGCATAACGTAAGCCTCAATGCCACCAACATTGGCACATCGCAGAACTTAGGTATTATGCAACTGATCCAACCACTTGATGTTCATGTTTTTTTTCTGCTTTTCTTGACGACCCGCAATCAGTCTCCATTCTAGACTATTATCAGGTTAGATGCGAGGGGCTGGGATTTGGCGAGTCAGCGCCACTGCACTAACTCCCCTTATAGATCAAGCACGTCGGCTCTCTTGAGTCTTTTAATGGGATTTGGTTGCAAGAGGACACTCGATAAAGGGTTTGTGTGAGATGACAAACGGTTCCTATAGTTGTCCGAGTATTTCTTTACTTCGTCCAAGATGGTAGGAATTTCCAAGTACTCATGAATTTCTGAGGTGCGAGCAAACCAGAGGGCTGATGAGAGGACCCTTAGTATACCGTTCTGAGCTCTCTGGAGGCACATTATGTTTGATTTGCTGGCTGTCGACCAAAGCTGAATTCCATATGTCCAGATCGGTTTTATGATGGAACAATATACCCGTAGCTTGTTAGACAGGGATAGGGTGGACTGACAACCAAGAAGCCAGAGTAAGTTTTTAAATCTCAAGTTGATTTCATTACGCTTTGCTTCTATGTGGTTCTTCCATGTCATTCTACGATCCAGGTGAAATCCAAGGTACTTAACGCAGTTTGACTGGGGCAATGTGTCATGTCCCAGGGTTACCGCAGGACAAGTTTCACATCTCAGGGTAAATGTTATGTGGTGGGACTTCGGAGCACTTGCTTTTATGCGCCATTTGGTCAGCCAAGCACTGGTAGCATTAAGCTGGTTTTGTAGTTGTTTATTTGCTACATTTGGATCCCGGTCGCAACTAAGAAAGGCCGCGTCATCAGCAAAGGTTGCTACAGTTGTTTCAGATAACTGGAGTAAGTCACTGGTAAATATATTATGTAGGACCGGTCCAAGAACGGATCCCTGGGGAACTCCAGCCATGCAGCTGAAGAGAGAGGATCTTGCTTCACGAAGCTTCACCTGGAACTGTCGATCACTGAGGTATGAGTGATTTGACGTGATAAAATTAAAATTCCTAAAATTGTAATACCTTCAAGACTTAATCAAGTAAACTTCATACGCTGAAGTTTCTATAATATGTTAATAATCAGTTAGTAAATAATTCAGTGCAGAGTTACTGTTACATTCTGAGCTATATCTTAGTACCGATATACTCAGCTTTCAAACGAAGCCCTCGATAATTATTTATGTGGATATCTGGGACTGATTGATTCCCAATAATTGGAAATTCGATTACTTCATATTAGTTCACAGGCCCAATTACTGATTGGAAATTGGCTGCTAAGGCCTATGAATTAGGATTCGTAGATATATCTGACAGTATAATAATACCTTACTAATTAATACTATAAAGACGAACTTTGGTATAGGTAAGTAGATTATCTCTGTAAGAATCATTTGACTCTAATTTGAGCAATGAATCTGCACTCCGTACTCGTATTATCATTTTTTGGGTTCGGTTCGGTTCGTTTCGTCATTTTTGTTGACTTCATCCATCCATCCATGCATGTGCCCAGTCATCCATAAAAAATGGGGTGTTTTGTCAATCCTACATAAATTGAATTAAACTAAGAGGGCGTTTCATCACCGTTTCCAAAGTACAGTCAGCAGCGGAATAAAAATAAAATGCACTTTTAATATAAAGAAAATATCTGTGAGTTGACGGGGCCTGCTAAATACATGCATAATACTTGCACCCTATTTAAGAACATTTATTTATTTAATAATCAGAGTACTTTGTTAGATATTTGTATATAAGTAAGGTTTTCAAATGAGGACGGTGTTAGTGTAAGATAACTTTACCAGAGAAAAACAAAAGAAGAAAAACAAGTAATACTAGTAATTTATAGATAAATTATATATTTATTTTAAAATCTGAGATTTATATTAACGATAGATACTATTTCATTGAAACTTTGATCTGTTTGTAGAATTTAGTTATTCTGGAACAAAAAAATTGACATGATTTAGAAATGTTTTCACTAAGTAAAACGTACCTATACACTGAAAAGTATTTTTGCTATTTGAAATAAATGCCTACGTTAAAATGTGGAACAATGGATTAGATTTCTCTTATAAAGCTACACACACAAAGTTACTTATTACATTCTGTGTACTAAGTATCGGTAATTTGACAATAAAACAGAAAATACAATTATTCATCTTAATTTATTTTGCCGCCTTCAAAGTAGGCCCCATCACTTGCAATAAAACATATCCACCGCTTCACCCAGTTTTCCATACATTTTTCATAGACTATTTGCTGTATGGCCTTTAGCTACTTCAGCGAATTTTCTTTTATGACTTCTATCGACTCAAACCGTTTTCCTCGAAGTGGTAATTTTAACTTAACTTTAACTTTTAACTCAACTTGAGAAATAAAAAAAATGTCAGACGGAGCCAAATCAGATGAATACGGTGCTTGGACTTTTGTTGAATTTTTCGCTAAAAACTCTTTCACTATAATGAATCTGTGTGACAGTGCATTATCATGGTGCAACATCCATATGAGTTGCGTTGCCACAAATCTGGACGTTTTCGGCGCATACTCTCACGCAAACGCTTCATGACGCCTAAATAATATTATTTATTCACTGTTTCTCCCTCTGGAAGGAATTCGGAGTGAACCACACCACAGTAGTAAAAAAAAACTGACAGCATTACCTTGATTTTGGAGCGACTTTGCCGCGGTTTTTTGGGTTTTGGCTCGTTTTAGAGACACCATTCTGAAGACTGTTGGCTTGTTTGCATGTCATACTCATAAATCCATGTCTCGTCGCCAGTTATTATACGTTTCATGAAGGTCGGATCCGTAGAAGCTCGGGAAACCATGTCTTCAGCGACATGCTTTCGCTGCGATTTTTGAACAAAATTAAGATCTTTTGGAACTAGTCGAGCGGCGACGCGTTTCATGCCTAAAATGACAATGAGAATGTTGTGGACGGAATTAAAATATATTTTTGTCTCACTAGCCAACTCTCTCAGACTCATACGTCAATTTTCGAGTACTAGCTTTTTGATTCTGTCGATGTTTTCTTTGGTTGTAGCGGTTGAAGGTCTACCAGAACGAGGCAAGTCTACTACTACTTCTCGGCCTTCTTTAAAAGCCTCATACCATTCATAAGCCCTTGTTTTCGATATACACGATTTGCCGTAGGTATTTCGCAACATTTTTAGTGATTCACCACATGAAATATTATTTAAAACACAAAGTTTAAGGCACACTCTTTGTTCAACAATATTTTGCATTGTAAAAATCGCAGAGGACTCAAAAGTATGACCTTCCTTTCTTATTATAAAAAGTGTAGTTTAAAACAAATTAAATTACAGATCCCGCTCAAATCAGTACAGTGCTACCAACATGCAGTAAAAATTAGAACGACTTCTTTTACGGGTCTTTTTATTGACATATTCCTGATACTTTTTACACAGAGTAGTATTATTATTTGTATATTTTGTAAGGCGAAAAAACAGTAAAACTTACATGGGAGCGGGTGGGGCATGTGTGTAGAATGCACCCGGATAGATGTGCCTAAATCGAAAATTAGGTAAGTCCTTTGCCCAGGAGTGGGATGATGTAGCTTAGGTAAAAATGTGTTGTGTAATAATAAAAATTTGTTATGTATCGCGAACTACATTTTTTCTTTATTCAGTTACTTTCACTAATAATATACGGATTCTTGTAACAATTTTTCTTGCCGACAAAATAACTTCAAAATTTTTACGATTCGATGACAAAACGCCTTTTTTCCTATGGACACTACGAATGGATGACGAAAAGTCAAAAATGACCAAGGTGTTTTTTAAAAAAAAAACTTTATTGCACAAATAAAAGCGTACAGAAGGTGGACTTAATGCTAATAGCATTCTCTCCCAGTCATACCTTTAGATCATGCAGAGAGATTGTTGTGGGTGCAGGAAAATATTGTAAGTAGATATTAAAATTGTAACGAATACTATTGTGTTAAATAATAATATTATATACATACCATAATATAAATAATTCTTTGATTCAGTGTTTTATTGACGGATTTATAATAATATTATAAAGCTAAAAAGTTTGTTTGTTTAAACGCCCTAATCTCAAGAACTACTAGACCGATTTGAAAAAAAATATGGTTGTGTTTGATAGCTTATGTATCGAGGAAGACTTTAGGCTATCAATAAAAAATCACGCTGTGACGGGAGGGGAGCTACCTCCCCACCGTTTCGCCCCGGCCCCGTTCCACCCCAGCCCTTTGTTCTCCTGATTCTAAGCTACCTCCCCACCAATTTTCCACCAAATCGGTTCAGCCGTTCTTGAGCTATACATCACTATGTAACACGATTTTCTTGTATATATATAGATATAGTGAAACCTTTTAGTGTCTTAACTATTCTTTAAGTATCTAATGTTAATAACATCTTATGGCTAGGCAGTTGGTTTTCTCAATAAATAAAATGAATCAATGATAAAGGTTTAAAACCAAGTTGAGTTCACTCTTTTGCAAGTAGTAGTCACATCTGTAAGCACATGATTGATGCTGAAAGAAGCATATCGTAGTATGTTTTCTTTCTTTATTTAGGGTTCCGTACCTCGAAAAGTAAAAAACGGAACCCTTTATAGGATCACTTGATTGTCCATCCGTTTGTCTGTCTGTCCCCTCTCTTTTGTTCAGGAATGCGTGTGAAGCTGAAATGTATAACACATACTTAGCTCTGCGGTTCCATTACACTGTAAAAAATCAAACAAGCCAAAGCGTCAAAAGGGAATCAAAACCTTCAGGGTACTTCCCGTGAACTCAGAATCTCAAAAGAAGGTACAAAACAACGTCTTTAAGCACTGGTTTCAAGAAAAAATCCAAAACCAAAAATGTATAGTCACATCACATATATCCTACATCCTTTACTTTAAACAATAAATAACTTTAATATTAATAAGGGATCACTGAAACGATAAAGAATCTTTTGTTTTTAAGTTGTGCTCCTCTAGCTTTTCATATTTTAATGTTTTAGATTGCATTAGCGAAAAAAATACCATAACTGTGACTTGATCGTCGTGATGTGAAAACTTTTACATTACATACAGGTTTGTACAGAACGTTCGGTGCGAACGATTGGCAAAAAACGGAACCCTTATAGTTTCGTCAAGTCTGTCTGTCTGTCCGTCAGTATGTTACGGCCATTTTATTTGTCCGTATGTCACATCTATAGCTATAAGCATTACACTGTTGAAATTTGGTAGGAAGATGTATCATGTTAACCGCTTTACGATTATTATACAAAAAAAATAAAAATAATGACATTTAAGGAGGGGCTCCCAAACATGAAACTAAAACCAAATAAAAAAATATTTTTGGTAAAACTTACGCGTATGGATAGGTCTTTTATAATGACGTCGAGTTTCCTAAAACTATTTTCTTTTAAAGTCTAACGTTTCATAGCTAGACGCTTCCAAAGTGGTAAAATGGGGTTCCCCCCCATCTAACTTCTAAACTAAGCAATTGTAAATTTTGAAAAATACCTATACATAATGTAGATCTTAACAAATACTTTCAATGAAAATTGATCCGGACGGGATCGAACGAGAAGTTTTTGAGATACCTATAGCACATTTTCAACCACCGCAAACATAACTTTGTAATTCATACAAACACTATGAAAAACAAAGTTACATTTGCTGTCAACAAAATATTGTGGTATTTTACCAAGTGGATTCCCTAATACAGTTGAAATTGGCACGGAACCCTTTGTGCGCGGGTCTGACTCGCACTTGGCCGGTTTTTTTAAAAAACTGAAACCAAAGCATACCCCGAAAAGTAACGTGGCATTCGTAAAATTGTATTCAAATTGCGCTCGGAGACGTCAGCTGTCGCGTGACGCAGTGACGAGCGTGCGCTAGACGCGCGACAGCCGCGCGAAACTTGCCATTTTGCGATTCCACGTCGCAAAATGATCCAATTTCCAGTGCAAATTTAGCTCTCGCCGTATTGGGAGTGTAGGGCTGTCACTTAATCTGAAGGAGAAATAAAATATTATTTATGAGGTACTCAGACTAAACATGTAGATCCGGTACTCCTATTTGCATAGCGGCGTTAGTCAACTATCCATGGCTGTCGACCATAATTTTATGGCACAAAAATTTAAAAGAAAAGCCTTTGTTTGCTTTATAAGATTTTTCCTATTACGCTTCGTTATAAATAGGCCACTGTCCATGAAAAAAAGCATCGATCTTCTTCAGTCGCGAAAGGGAGGTTCGTTTTATCTGTATAATTTATTAAGTTGAATTTATAAAATTATTTTGCTTTAAATTTCCGCTAAGCGACGCCGGCGCAGGCAACTAACAACACGAACCGTCACCGCGTTTATTATTAGTTCAGGCAAATGCAGGATGCACCACCCGCCGTCCCTCAATACGCATGCAGCACAGCTGATGCAATTATTAGTACCCAACACCAACGTGCAAAAACCTAAATAAATAATTTTATAAATTTCAACTTAATAATGGATTTCCGCAAAGTAACGCCTGGTTGCATTAATTATGTATAATTTATTACTGTGCTATCTGGAGCAAATACGAAACTACATAATATTTTCTCAGGAATGTTATATCAAAGTAATTCAACAGCTGAGCTACACGTCAACCCTATCGAACAGCAGAGCAGACAGTGACGAGGCCATCTCCGCCCTCTGTTGTGCCCCCCACCCCCCCTCGCCCAGGGCACCGGGTTCACTATCGCGCCGAATAATTAACTGCCGGGTTATCGCATTTCACCTGACTCGTGGCACAAACGGCTCATTTGAACGGGAAAAAAACCGGCCACGTGCGAGTCGGATTCACGCGTTGAGAGTTCCATGCTATTTTTTTACTAAATAAGGGGTCTACATACTTCCGCTTAACCAAAATTTACCATATTTTATCAACTCCAAAATATGTACAAATATGTGCCATGCTAGCAACTTAGCAATCGTCTGGTTTTGAAGTGAGGAATTTCCTTTGTGTGATACTAAGTACCAGACAACGATTAAAACAGGGGACAACATTTAACATGTAATAGCGAGATGATTTTAATTTTTAAGTTCAATCAGATAAAGTAAAACTTAAAGGTGTAAGTTACATTAAAACTCGGTCCAGCAGTTTTTGATTCATAGTGTTTGTTAGAAGTACAAAATTATATTTGTGGTTATTGAAAATATGCTACTATAATTCAAAAACTACTAGTTTGATTAAATTAAAAAAAAATGATTTAGTTTTAGGAGCATAAAAATGTTATTTTTTTGGAAAGTAATCGTATAGTGGTTAAAAGACACATACTTGTTTAAACTTTATTATGTTCATAGTTTCAGAATAAAGTGGCTCTGTTCAGTGATCAAGTCTTGACGAACAGACAGACACAGTGTACAGACTTGACGAACGAAATTATACGTTTTCCGTTTTTTGCCATTCGGCTACGGAACCCTAAAAATTTCACTGACAAATGGTGCGACGAAAAAAATTGGACGTATTTGTATTTTGTCATGTAAAGTCAAGCTGCAAAACAGCTCGATGGCGTAAAAGTAATCTACATTGATGAATGCTTTTTATCGGAGTATTGGTATAAGACAAGTTGCGCTATTATTATATAAAACGAGTAGAGTACTATTATACGAGTCAAGGCTTTATAATTAACCCTCACCTCACTTGAGAAACTTGTACTTAAAGCCCATTCTGCTCTGACTAATGATAACCTGTGACATTTCGTATTAAGTGCGCTATTCGATTGATCGTGTCATTTGCTACGTTAATCTATAGTGAAATCATTTATATGAAACATTTCACGACATTGAAATAACATTTTAGTTGGTTATCAACATAAAAAAATAACTTAATATCTACCTATTCAAAAACGAAATCATTTTCTTGCGGCAAGGAGGCTATGATGCTGGCTGCGTTGCCGCGTTGGATAGCTATGCTGATTCTTTGAGCTAAGAACCAGCCAGTTTTATTATTGGCAGTAATTTATTTATTTCAATATCACGAAATCGATGTCTCTGTTCTAACATGCCATTTTTTCATGGATATGTAAATTTTTGAAATATTTAAAAAAAAATATCGGTAACTGTACACGAATTTACACTTTTGTTTTTATAGCTATAGAATATCGGATAGCATAAGACACGGTTCATATGGAGACAGGGTTTGATTAATTATCTGAAACAATTGCTTTTAACAAGTGCAATTTATGTTTACACCATAAAATTAATATTCCTATCGGAATAGAAGGACAAGTAAAAGCTGTCAAACGAAACCGATTTAAGATGTCAGTAACTAACATAAGTAAGTAACATTAAGAGCTTTAAATGAGATAACCTTTCGATCAGGTGATTAAAAACAATGTTCCTAAGATAAACATATTAGTTTACTGCATGATAAACAGCCGACACAAAATATTGAACATGCAGCTCTAGTGTAAAACTAAATATTATTTCATTATATAAAATATTCATATATACATTCCCTGTGTTATTCTGTCTTTACTTTTTACGTAAATTAACGTTTGTAGAATAGAATAATCAAACTGCGTACTTTAAATTTGAAGCGCATTGGTAAATATAGGTCGTATATTAAGAGGCTTCGCTTTGGACTAATTTACCTGTTGAATGATTATTTGTTGGGTTATTCCGCTGTAATGAACAACAATCAATCACCGATCAAGTCACCATGTTTCAACAGAAATATTTCTTCAAATTATACACAATTTCACATAAATTTTCAAAAACTCAAATGAGAGAAATTTTCAGCAAGCCTTCATAAGCCTCTGAACTGTTTGACATCTGCCAAAAATGGTTCTGCTACCCATCTCTTTTTATCACACAGTTTGCTGCTAGTGACATCTCGCTTTTGTCGTTCTATTCCAAAGGGATAATAATTTTATGGTTTACACGAATTATTCTCAATTCGATGAGGACACGGGAAGATCAGAAAGGGTTTATGTTAAAATACACATAGCCCCGCAAATCATTAGGCTAAGATAATAATGAGCATGATGATACATTTAGTGAGAAAGAACTGGTAGCCGTTGGAGCAGAATAGTTTTAAATCGGAGACTTTTAAGATCAAAAGCACAGAGTAAGATGTCCACCGGTTTTTATCCAAAAGTGGAGCTCTTTTGGCTGGTAATCATGAATTATTTATTTATTTATTATAACGTCTGCGTTTCCACTTTAAGTATGTCTTAAAACTTGTAAGGTTACATTTAGTAGTTAGGTACCTGGAAAATATTGTATTTTAGCTCTTTATTCACAAGTAAGAACACTAGAAATATGACATTGTTTCAGCGTCGTTATGGATTCCAGGAATAGCAGAACTGTCCACGCTTACACAATAGAAGGTACAAAAAAACAAATTTTCAAGCTTTTAATACTTTTTATCTTCCGTCCTTTGTTCGTTTCTGCGAGATTTCAGGAAAATGTCGCCGTGCGAGCATTTTCCTTTGTGTATTGTGTAATGAAAACTTACAACGGAGAATCGATTGCTGTTATTAACTGAACACGCTTGAGCTAACGATGCGTTAGGTACTTATAAAATAAATATGCATATTTATTTTATTTTATTTTTTTGTTGTTTGCAAAATACCAACTGTCGTGTTTTTCGAAGTAAGGACTATACTTCCTTGTGTTGCGAATACCAGACAAACGTAGTAGAGCGCCTCGCGTTTTGATTTAGTGATGTACTAAGTTTCGATACGAGAGCACGCCATTTTTTTTTAAATATTCAGGTATATTGATTCTTTTTATTTTATTAAATATAATATCCTAAATGAAAAATTCCTTTACTTCCATCACAAGTCGATATACGAATCAAGCTTTCTTTTTAGTGTAATATAAGGGCAGAATGGATGTCATATTTTATATATGTATTTATTTAATATCAACACTTAATATAAGCAGGATACAACTTAAATTAAACACCTATTATCATTGTGTATGTGTATTAGAAATTTTGTTTTTACATATTTTATAAGGCTGAAAAGGTCTTATACGCAATGAAAAGAGGTTCAATATTGCCTTGAAATGACCTTATCTGCACTGGCCAAAAGTCCATAAAAAATGATGTCACAATTAACTTGTTAATGTGTAATCAAATTTTCATTCAACTATCGAAGATGAAGTTATGCCACAGAAATTCTTTGGAATAAATACGAGAAGTCAATTATAAAGTCAATTATATTTTACTTTATGCTATACTATGTATTTAAGTATTTATGGGAGACGCCTCCGTCATAATCGTTGTCTGGTATTCGTAACACAAGGAAGAAAAATCATTTCTTCGTTACCACTATAATTGGTGTGTTGTCTGGCGCATATTTATTAATTTACTTATTATTATTGTTCAAAACTAATTACCAGGTAACTACAAGTTTGCAAACTTTTTATCAATCTTCTTAATCCGAAACATAGTTTTTGTTTCACCAGCAGTGTGCGAGTTCATTAAACACCGCCTAAAAAGGAGGTAAGTTTGGCTTCGAAACTTTAATTAATTTCTTATTATAAGTAACTATTTTTATTTTTCTTGTTGTTCCAAGTTTGTCAGAAGGCAACACAATTGCTTCATTAGTTGTGCTTTCAGATGCTATGCTAGTATAGATAAGTTTATTACTTATATAAAAAATACTTTCAGTTTTAAAAGCAGCTTTTGAAAATGAAATTGAATTTTAATCAACCTTAATAGTCACAATCCTCGGATACTATGGGGACATCTTCAACTTCACCTCAAATAGTTTCTATGCAATCTAAATCAATTCCAGCTTCTTCGACACGGCCACATGTAGATATATTACACTATAAGATATAAATAATAAGAAAAGAGTACTTACAACATACTCACATCAAAACTGAGCGACGAAATCTGTGGCACACTGCAAACTGATTTCAAAAAATATACGGAGCAAAAAAGCACTACTTTTTGCTGCACCACCTTCTACATTTCTTCCCATTAACCCTCAAATCGACGTAGAACCAAAAAACTCGCTACTATGCTTCTAACCACCCTCTGTAAGCAACAGGCTATGTAAAGACCTAACAACCGCGACACTGTGCTTACCAATAGCAACACCTAACGCATTTTTTATCGCCGCTCCTATAGGACACTTTAATGTACCCAGATGTAAGATAAAAAAAATAAGACACTCAAGTGTACCTTGACGTTTAAGTGGGTACTGAAAGGTGAATAGTTACAGCACTAAAAAGGGATAATCCAAAATTACGAATTTTAGAAACCCCCCGACACTTCTTAGTTGCAGTCATGGTTACTTTACTATGTTACGTCAATATCATTTAGCATGGTACCAAATTTCGAATCGATAGGACATATTATAGAAGGAAGTCGGAACTCCTCATCAATTTATTAAAGAACTGATGATCTTAAAATTGTCGATACGAAAGTACGTTCGAGCGCTACGATACTACGGAGAAATACACAAACATACACTTTAAGCATATAACACCCCACTCTTCATTCGTCGGGGGTTAATAAAACAATTCCGTAAATTTAACACGACTGACCACTGGGGACCGAATGTAAGATGACGTCATTTTATGCAAAAGCACTTGCATGCATGCATTACAATAGTGTGCCGGTGGCTGATCACTCGAAGCTGAGTGTTTTTTTATAACAATAAAAGTGCATTTTTTTAAATAAATGGTTGAACGGTTAATTGACGACCTCCGTGGTCGAGTGGCTAGCACGCTGGTTTCAAGCGTCGCCATCTCGTGAGGTTTCGGGTTCGATTCCCGGTCGGGTCAATGTAGAAAATGATCATTTCTTTCCCCCATGGCTTTCCACAGTGACCGATCACTAGCGGTCTGTAATAATAATCATAATTACAATTTTATTGACAATACTTTGTACAAAAGGTGGAAACAATAGCTTATTAGTTTTAACAGTTATCCATTTCGGAGGTGCAATGTTTTATATTATTATACAATAATAATATAAAAATTAAATTAAAAATTAAAAATTGAAAAAATTTCAATTAATAATATTATGTCAAAAGTTAATAAAATATTCATCTAGGTTATAAAATCATTCCTGTATCAACCATTCTTTCAAATTCTGTTTGAATTGAGGGTTTTCTAGTGCTTTAATCCAATGGGCATGTATCCAATTTGATCCTACGATCTTTACAAGGTCGACTGTCCACTCAAGAAAATGTGAACCACTCAAGAAAATATGAACCCCTCAAGAAAATGCTTGATTCGCAACTGAATAGGTAAAAAAAACGCATCAATTTTGTATGAAATCTTTCTTTTCTCTTTATCATAACACGTGCAACAGCGTCTTATGCGAAACTTGCTCATATCGAAAAAAGAAACTTTCAAAACTCGTTCCCTCGACTTGCCAAAGCGAAGAATCCTCACAAGTTGGAACCAGTGGAAATCCAAATTGCACTGTACAAGTACCAACTCCTAACTTATTCAGGACGCAGACAGTTTTGTCCTCCTGTTCATGATATTATTTGAGAGCGGCGATTCTATTGTGAAAATTTAAAATTATGAAACTAATTGCTTGGGGTGAATAAGACGAGAAATACTGACATAGTTTAGGCCATCCTAGCATTAAAAAAATAAAAAACAAATCAATAATTTGTCATCTAAATTAATAATTAATTTAGTAATAATAAAATCAATTCAGAGATACAATTAGCGATACACAATATTCAGTGAAACAAAATACTAGTGATAGTGTAGATAAGCAATATGACAACCTCTTTAACATAATAATAAACGAATTTTATATAATATTTATAGGCTATGAATAGTTATATGCTATGTTGATTAGCTGTGTTAAAACTTTGGGATGGAACCTTGATCTAAAACTTGTTAATTTATAAATAAGGGACTGTCATTTTCTTCATCATTCGGCTTAAACGACTTCTTTAATGTTGTTTTGTTTACTTTGAGGTTAACTTTAACAAGTAAAGTACCTAAGTCTGTCTCCAGGTACCTGGCTTAAGCTATTAAAATAGGAAACGTTATTAATACCAATTGGCCCAGCTCCAACAATCAGTCAAGGTTTGTCAAAGGCTTTGTGAATAGTTCCAGCTTAATGCTGTAACGGGAATCGTGAGGCTTCAAGGTTTTCCATTTGTATCCGCTCGAGTTTGTGAGTTAAAGTTATTAATCAATCCGTTTTCTAATAATTGTTGCAAGTTTTGTTTGAAATTGTCGTCTGAGAACAAAAGCGATAGAGCAAAAAATTTTGATACTACAACTTATCAAAAGTTTAAATAGAAAATCTACTTTATTGTTACAAAATTGGTTATTGCTACACATTTCTTTCAAACATGGTATTATTCAAAAGTTGAAAATAATCTTGCTTTTTCTCTGGCATTTTCCTGAAATTTCACTTAAGGTACCTTTTTCGGGGAACTGTTGAAGCAAGATTAACATTGACCTCGTCAAGCCACATTACCTTAAATTAGTTTGACAGAACCAGAAGGAAAAAGATAAGGCATTGTCTTGTGAAATATCTATTTCTGTTATTTTCTGTCACCGATGTGATCAAAAATATCTTTGATGATAATTTTACGTAAAAGAAGGGAATAAATTAACACTAACACCCTTAGTAAAAAATGAGTCAGCCTAATTTGAACGTACCTCCAGATAGCTTTATCAACGGCTACCTTTCTGTTTGGATGACAACAAGGTCACGATCAAATTTGGATTGAAACTGAATTATATAACAGGCCTCGATCTGAAATTTAATAGGCTTAGAAGATTATACCCATAAGGCATTAGAAAATGAAGTCAAGAGGAAAATTGGTAACCTCGTTTTCACGTTTGACAATTATCAAAGAAAATAGTAAAGTATAGTTAACCTTCCTTTACCCGTGCGTTGGACTTTGAGACTGACGAAACACATTTTCGAATTTATTTCATTTATCAGTCACGCTTCAAGTTTTAAATAGCAGCCGGATTAGTAAGTTTTCTATTTTTACTTCAGTGCACAGTACAAGTTTCTGAAAACCGGACTTTAGGTATATGCAAAAATTGTACTGGTAGACTGACGCGGCGATAGGCACAACTTTTGGTGTAAGTTAAAAATCACTTCCTAATCCTATGTTTAGTATTTTTTTTGCATTATCTTATATGTGTTTATGTATATATTGATCAATTTAATTTCTTTTGAAGTTTTCACTTGCATGGCAATGGATTAAGATCATATCACACGCCGGCTGGAGAAAGTATGTACGGACAAAAGCACGTCAAGGTAAACACTGCGGTATTTTATGCAGTTATAATAAGGGCTAGTTTGCAACAAAGTGGGTAACCTGATGAGCTGGCGACTGTACACTGACTCTGAATATTACGATGAAAATGTCGATAAGTTCTCAGCACATCTTTGCCTTATACCACTAAATTATGTTGATTGCACGGTCTTAACTCTAAAAACCACATCAATAAATATTATAATTAGTTCCTGTGTTTATTGTTCATGAAAAAAAAAAGCTATGGAAATGCCTTACGACTGTGCAATCTGCAAAATAGAGTGGCTATTATAGTAAGCCCTGATTTTTACGACAAGGCTAATAACCAAGTCAACTTATCATTTATTCGTGGTATGATAAGTGATTTTTAATATTTTAAAGTAATTTCTGGTATTTAAGATTAAACATTTGTTTCAGGTCTATTTTTGTAGACCATAAGAAAAAAAATGCAATTTTGAAGACTGTTTTATGAAAGACACAGTCAAATATTTGATAACAAAGATCTTGAACAGCATAATATGTTTTATTATAATATTTTGTTTGTTTGTTTGAAAAGGTCTTTATTAAAAAAAGTGAAAAGAATTTACAATACGTTACTAACAACTAGTGTACATTTACTTTCCTAGATTTAGTATAATAAGAAGCTAATTTAGCTTTGCAGACCACAGTCCATTTAAAGCTTTACGTCTTATTGAAAATTTTACACCTTAACAAAATAAACATTCCAATAAATCATTTGAGATTTTACTTACAGAGTATGGCTATAAAATTGTGTTCACTTTGTATCAGCTTAACACTTACCACTTGTTATTATTATTTTTTAAACACATAGACAAAAGAAAAATTACAATTAAAACTGTTAATTTAGGCACTTAGATGAGTACAATAACAATTACCAAACACTAAACATTTAATTTTTTAGCATAAAATTACATGAATTCACAAATGTTATGAAATTGAAGGTACACTGGCTTGTTGACAAAGCGCAATTCGTCCTTTTAGTAGCTACTCGGCGCGTGACGTCACGCTTGCTATCTAGTCCGGTTCAAGCACGTAGTGATGTGGGAGTCGGTATGTCCGATAACTATCGATATAGTCCAGGTCAGCTAGTCGCGTTTTTCCTATATTTGCGATTAATTTGTTTTTGTGGTCCAAATTAGTATGCAGATAAAACCTTTTTGTTTGTTTTAAGATAAAATCTTTTAGTAGTGGCAATTTAATACTTTTATGCAACTTAGCTAAGTTCGTGTATCGAGGGGTATTGTATGAGATTTTCACCGCTTTGTTTTGTACCCTTTGAAGCATTTCAAAGTTGTGGTCGCATGTGCTACTCCATACAGGGCAGGCGTAGGTGATGACGGGTCTAATAAGCGTGTTGTAAATACCTATTTTAGTACTTTCGTGCAGAGGAGACTTACGATTGAGTATTGGTTTAAGAGCACCGATTGCTTTGTTACCTTTTTCAGTAAGCAATACGATGTGTTGGCTCCAGTTAAGTTTACGGTCTAGATTTACACCTAAATATCTTACTGTCACTTTCCAAGGGATATTATGTCCTAGTATTCTAAGTTGTCTAGATGGCAGCTTCCTTTGCCGGGTGAACATTATGGCCTCAGTTTTCGATCCATTTAATTTAAGTTTCCATTTACAGAAATATTCTAAGAGATTATCAAGGGACATTTGTAATCTGTCTATGATTAGATCGATGTCTTTAGACGATGTCAGAGTCGCCGTATCATCGGCATAACATGCTAGACTAGTTCTGGGTTGTATAGGCAAATCATTCAGAAAAAGTATAAACAGATATGGGCCAAGAATAGAACCCTGTGGCACACCAGCAGGAATATCAAACAGCGATGAATATGCATTTCCAATGTGAACTCTTAGAACACGGTTTGATAGGTAGGAGTCGATGATTTGGACAAGGTATAAGGAGACATGCATATTCAACAACTTATGAATGAGCCCTTTATGCCAGACAGTGTCAAAAGCTTTTTCGAGATCAAGCAGGAACATGCCAGTGGAATTCTTAAGGTTTAGATTGTGAGCTATGTGTTCAGCGACGCGAGCCAATTGCTGTATGGTAGAATGAGATGCCCGAAATCCAAACTGTTCAGGTATAATAAGATCTGCAGTCTCTCGAAGTAGTCTGGTGTAGATAACTTTTTCAAAAAGTTTAGCCAAAGATGAAAGCAAGCTTATAGGTCGGTAGCTTGTGGGAATTTCTGGATCCTTTCCGGATTTTTTAATACCTATAACCTTGGCTATTTTCCAAACAACAGGAAAGTAGGAAATGCTTAAGCAAGCGTTAAATATCTTAGTCAACTGAATGACTGCTTTGTAGGGTAAATATTTCAGCAGCGTATTATCAATTTGGTCCTGTCCTGGTGCCTTACGTAGTTGCATTTTACGGATGTGTTTAGCTATTTCAGCCGGATGAACAGGGTAGGCTAGTACGTGCTTCAAGGGGTTTTGTACAGACTGGTATGAAGCAGCAACTGACTCATCATGCTCGCTAGATTGAGCTAGAGTAACCTTGCAGTTGTTCTGAAAAGTCTCTGCAAGCAATTCGCATTGCTCCGATAAGTTTGATGTATAATTACCAGAAGGATGTTTAAGTGGTGGGATTTCGTATTTAACATTTTTTAGGGACTTGACTAGTTTCCAGAGTGTGGGACCTGGGTTGTTGATTTTGTTGAGTTTGTTTTGCCATTTATTGTCATTGTAGTTTTGTATTTTAAGTTTGATAGTGTTTTTAAGTTTGTTAATTTTAATTCGCAGTAAAATTTTGAGAGTGGGATCTTGTTCACGAAGGTGCTTTTTACGCAAACGATCTTTTGTTTTTATTATTTTCGTTATATGTCGCGGCAGAGAGTTGTTACATTCAGTAGATTTTAAAAGTGGAATGTGGAGGTTTCTGCTCATAATTATGTTATCCTGAAGACTTTTAACGGCTTGATCGATCTCCTCTGGACTTATATAACAATGAGAGGATAGAGAAATATTATTGTTCAGGTAAGTTTTAAACATTTTCCAATCAGCCTTCCTGTAGTTATATCTAGATTCTGGCTGGGGCAAAGATTTTGTGACTGAAACTTTAAAGAAAATAGGAAAGTGATTAGATGAAAGAGCTGGTATAGTTTGCATATGTGAAATTTTGGAAACATTCTTTTCAATAACCAGATCGGGAAGAGTGGGTGTGTAATTATTTTGATAATGAACCAAGGAGGGCGTCGATGGGGCATGAATAGAATACCCCTCATCTAGCATGTATTTATATAGAATGTTGCCATTTCTATTATTAAAGCTCCCGTACCAGTGCTTGTGACGTGCATTAAAGTCACCCATAAGTAAAACATTGTTCCCTAGATCCATTAATCGATTCATATCCTCAGGAATTAATGGCAGATTTGGTGATTGGTAAATGGAGACAAGATATTATAATATTCACTTATTTAATAGCTTTCCATAGAAAGTAATATGAATAAGGTCTGCAAATATTCGGTCTGTGGCACCCTACGCGGGTATAGGAAGGTTAAAACTGTGTTACTCTAAAATTCATCTCATTTTCAAATAATATCACACTTGGAATATTTTTTAAAAATATCGAGTTATGTATCTACTTAAAAACTTTTTTATACGCTTTTGTATCTAACAAAAAGCTATTTAGTATAATAACAAGTAAGACAAAAGAAATAACAAAGAAAATCACTCTTATTTCCACCGAAACACTATATAAGACAGCCATAAATACAACTTCACTTTATTCACAAACAGCAGTCACCACAGAAACCCATTATTTCGTGAAACCGCATAACCTCATCGTAGAGTTTAATATTTAAACAAATGGAACAACCGACGTTCATCATAGCTGTCTCACATTTGTCATCTTCACTCGCATATTATGACGACAAAAAAAACAGAAAGTAATAAAAGAAATCCTCTTCAAACAATTCCAAGAGTTTGTGACTCCTCATTTTTGTCAGCAAAAACGAAATGATACTCTAAAGTTAAGAGTTAAAGACTACTCTCATGGAGCAGTTTTCTTTTGTGAATACTGCCGCAAAATGCATTAGCATATAAACAAGAAGAGAAGACAACAACTTCGCGTCTCCAAAGCGTCGAGGAGCTAATGAAACCTGTTTGGAAGCTCATTACCTTTTAATAAACTGCTTTGTGAGCGGCGCAATGGTTAATACATATAAGTTGGCACCTATTAAATTCTTCAGAAGCGTAATTAAGGCGTGCAAGGCTTTGTTTGGTTGAGCACGTTAATTGGGTTTGATCCCGTAACGTGACCTTTGCATATCTTATCCAGTTATTCTGATGTAGCTCATTGATCGTAGTGCAGGTAAGGCAAGTACTATCTTAAACTGAATTTTATTTTTTATTTTTTTGCATTTGACCTCCTCATGCTCGTAGCGTAGTGGTAGCACCGCTTTAGTAGTGATACCAAATTGAAGCAACCTACAGCGCGGTCTTGTTTGGATGGGTGACCATTCCGACCGATAAGTGATGTTATCACGAGTATCTCCGAACTTCGGAAGGCACATTTCGCCGTTGGGCCTGGCTAATATCAGTTGATATTAGTTGTTAAGTCTAGTCAGAGGCTTTATGGGTGGCTTGATAACATCTGACAGCAGGGTTAGTCGCTTGCCTTGCAAACACCTCTCCACCAACCCGCACTGAGCCCGCGTGGTGGAGTATAACTACCTCATAGTTGAGGTAAGGCCTTTGCGTAGCAGTGGCACATTACAGGCTAACTTAACTGACCTCTACTTGCCTTAACTTTATGGAGCCACTATTTCTACCACAAGTTTTTTTTAAATAGAAAAACAAAAATTCACAAACTAGTTCTAGAATTCTCATTGATGATATTATGGTATGGTATGGTATGGTATCAACATACGCAAAAGGTTAAGAAACGATGTTTCTGAATAAGACAGATAAAAAACGTATCGAATCCAAAACAATGCAAATAAGTATTTATAAACGTTGAAATAACACAGAAACCAATTGAATACATACCTCTCAAAGTTACAAACAGAATATGAAATACCCGAGCACCTATCTCCGTCGCTTGATGGCTTCGATATCATATTAATTTATTGGCTCGTATTTCAATGTTTATCAAAAGCTCACGTTTTTACCCAGTCATTTTTTGAAATTATTTCCACGTGAAATTGTAAAAGCGTTTATGTTTCTGTTACATTCGGAAGACTTATAACTAGGAATAATCCTTACTTAAGAAACGCGTCGCTACGACTTTGCGCACACATAATTCTTCACGCCAAATAATTCTATGCATTAAAAAATTTTAAAATATTATTTAAAAAAAACTTTAGCCACATTTCAGCGAAATGTTTTTTCAAAGTGTTACCAGCGCAAATAACCGTAAATGTTTCGGTTTAAATGTTTTGTTTTTCGTCGGTGTTCCGTTACCCGGTCCTCGGTATAATCGCATTACCAACTGCAGCCCTGAGCGCAGATTGCAGTTTTTTAAAATATCTAGGCCATGGAAATTCTCGGGACTGTCTTTAAAATTTAATGTTTTTATTTTAATACAAAATATACCTACTAATTCAAAAACATTAATTTGTTGAAATAACAACAAAATGAACCGTGATAACGGCTGCGAGCCTTGAGAGAAAAAAATGATTTTATGCTCGTATGTGTCATTTTAAATATAAGTGAAAATTATTGAATGAAATTAACTTTAACTCTTTGTACGTATCTCTCATACTCGTACTTGCTGGCAAATATACAGCGTCGTTAAATTTATTCTCGTACATCACGCAACAAAGGTGTCCCCTGCAGAGATTTTTCATCGGATGTCTGTCAATTAACATGCAAATTGAACTCAAAGGCCAGTACAGTCGCACGCAGAAGTAAATAAACATGAACTTTATTAACACATAAATAAGGGTGACGTCCTCTCTTCCCGTGACTGTATTAAGAATTTTACTGCTATATTTTATCTGAAATATAAAACACGAAGCTAATTTGGGATTGAGGAATGTTTCATGTAACGTCTGATTTGAATAATGGTCGTGATTTTGTTACGGATTTGAATAGGATTGTCAGATGTAAAAGGACCACAATTACAGTGGAGTTTTCTAAATTCTTATTTTATATCGAGTTATTTATATCTCTAGATATACAATTTAACAACTCCGGCAACAAATTACTTCGGTGTAATGCGAGGCGAATATTTTTATACTTATTTAATTGTGTTTATTAATGTCACACAATCAATATTACAAGCCAAGTAAAGCAATTTAATGCTTCAACACCCGAGCGGTTGCAGGCAACCGCATAACAATAGAATTTGCATTGTGTCTCGTTCACATACGCTTGAGGGATTAATTCGATTTTGATTTAAGCGCTGGTATAAAGTTACTGTATTTCTCCTCATCTTCTTAAGCGCACTCAGCAATAAACAGTATTTTCAAACCCACGCATTATTATATTATTATATGGCGGAACAACAAAGGAATCTCCTTGAAGGTGGGAAGCAAGATTGCGTTCACTTTGCTCGACGTATCGAAACAAAACAGATCATATGGGGGGAAGATAGGCGTTGAAGATTTGACGCTAGATAGGAATTATTAAAACAATCTTTGGAGGTATTTTTGAGAGGAAAATCGAACACGAATTTTAATAAGTAGGTATTCTGACAGATCATCATAACTTCCAGTGACATACTTGTATAAAGACATTATAATTCTAGGCATCTTTGGGAAATGACAGACTCAAGGGGCGTTTTAAAATCATTATTAATCCGTTCAAGTTCAGTTATCAATATGAATTTCAAATCCATCGAATAGCAAAGCTGCTTCAACTATCCACGCAAAACGCACCCCAATCATCCGAATTAAATTGTTTCTTAACCAGTGGGTTAAGAAACAATCTTTTTCACTACTGTTTTAACGACTTTTCTCAGTTCTTTCTTCAGTATAATTTTCTAACGTTTCTTGATTTTGGCTGTCTTAATTTACCACAACGTGCATAAATCTAAAGTGATCTCATTTTATGATCAGTTTATCCTAGTTCAGGTAAATAAGAGAATACAATTAGTAATTAATTTTAAGTTCTACGATGTAGCTCAGGACCAATGAATTTTAATAAACAATTTATTATTATTATTATTATAGTTAGAAGTTGAGTGTTTCAATATAATTACTATTGTCGTTTATTATTACGTATAGAGTTACATTGCAATTCTAGGTACTTTGGTAAAAGAAAGGCTCTGGGGGCGTATTGCAATCATTCTCAATCCGTTCAAGTTCCAGGCATTTTAAATTCAGTTATCAATTTAATGCGAAATAGCAATATACATTTCAAATCCATCTTATAGCAAAGCTGTTTAAACTATCAACGCAATACGCATCCAGATCATCAGATATTTATTGATATTTAAAATCGATTGTCAATTAGTACGTTAAAAAAAATGATTTTTTACTACTGTTTTAACAATTTTTCTCAGTTTCGTTAGTCATTTTGAGTATAATTTTCTAACGTCTCTCGATTCTAGCTGTCTAACTAACCGCAATGTACGTAAATATAAAATTATCTCACTTTATGAGCAGTTAGGAGTGAAGTGTTTCAACATTATTACCATTATCTATTTTTTATATTTCACATTAATGAGTATATTGTATCTTATTCCTACGCGACTTATTGTAAAATTCAACTACCATCATTATTCGAAACTGTGACGGTCAGGAAAACAGTGCGGGTCAGTTTTACCCTGAGGCGGTGGTCACTATAACAGCCGACGTCCTCTATGTCGACGTATACGACATTGGAAGGGTTTAAACATATTGTTTAATATAACACAAACAAGTCTATGTTAAGTATCACAAACTGGTGAAGTAAATAAACAGTTTGTTCCTAAGGCGGTTTGTATCTTTACAAAAGCTCATTTCGTATGCTTGTGAGTTTCAAAGTGATGAAGGTATAGGTAACTAAAGGCTTTTTGATGTCATGATATAAATTATGAAAGCAGGTTATAACTGTTTCGAATTAAAGTAGCATTTAGACATTTCATACCATGGTTATACAGGGTGTTGTTTTAGTCAGCGATGCCTGACTAAGCAGTGATTGTACAAACGATACTGATGCCAAAAGAATAATGCTTTGCAACGGAAAAAACTTGCAAAATCAATTCATTATTACGATACTAGTTAGCAAGTCAAAACTTCCAACGCCAGGTTGCCTCTACGTATCTTACTTTACGTACTTACTTACTTTACTTCGTTTTTTTTTAGAATATTGTTTTTTTAGAATATTGTGACAAAAGTTTTCTTTTATTAAACTTGAATTTAATTTGAAGAAATTATTTGTTTTAATAAGAATAATTCATACCACCATCCCTGAGTTGGATGTCACTGACCAAAACAACACCCTGTATAGTAAATTGCATATCTTAGCGCTGGTTGAAACGCGAGCCGGTGTGAATTGCGAGGAGTGGCCCGCTTTTTTGACAATGCAACCTGATCACACACCATCAGTGATTATCTTAGGGTTGATTTTACCAACATCTGGTAGAATTTATCTAACTGAAAGTATCAAACAACCGATTTCAAATTAACATTTACATAAATGATTCGGGTTCGATCCCCGGGTCGGGCCAAAAATATATACCTGAATTTTACTGTTAAAAAATTCTTAGGGAAGCCCGGAGTTTGGAAGTTGGCGGTGTTTCACCCCCATGCCTTGTAAAAGCGAGTTATTAAAGCCGTTGGACCTGCGCCTGATCTCTTTCCGGTTGATCAGACTCAATCTGACACAACAACAATCAACACAACAATCTCTCAGATCAGACTCATGAGAGTGAAAGGAATAGAGAGTGCACCTGTGTTTGCGCACACACTTGAGAACTATCATATGTCCCGCGCAGTCGATTGGCCGATGTGGCCACCGTAGTTGCTAGGCTAGGGGGACTACTACTACTACATGATTGCGGACAAATAGGAGACGTTTTCAAATTAGGCGTCTTGTATTTTATGTGATGCATATTCCTTATAGTTGAAGTCACTGAAAACTCAGGCCTTAATTAGATGTAATAGTGACTTACCCATGGCAAAGAGGATGATGAGGGCGGAGGTAACCCAGGAGCACATGATGGGGCGGAGCTGCGGGCTCACATCGCTCGAGCCCCTCTTCACACTTCACAGGCACTTATGTATTCTGAAACAAAAGTAATAAAAATATAATAATTTAACATGAGATTCAAGAAAGATTCTTTTCTACACTTCAAGAAAGCTGCTTTTACTCACTAAAAATTAGGGTTCATAAAAAAAATTACCCAAGTTAGGACACTAAAGTCTTGACTTGTATACTTTTATATGTGTTTTTTCCATAAAAGGTGTTTAAAAGTGTTCTATGTTGTGCTGTTTTTTTTTCAATAAACAAAAGTTAAAAATTAAATTTATTTAATGTTGTTAAATAAGGAAGTATACGGAGGGATATGATTAACCTAGACCTCATGAAGCATAGAAAGTAAAACAAAATTTAATACGAATAATAGAAATCAGATGTTAATTTAAGGATTTCCTTAAAAGTTATATTATGATCAAATGGTTTGATCAAACAGGATCAGGCTTAAAAAGTCTATCTACTTTGCTCCAGACTCAGAACCAACAAACATGGTGTACGATCAATTCATATCTTAACAGACGACATTAAAATAGTTTCTCTAAGATTTAATTGCTCCTAATAAAATCGCTCAACCAGTGAATAATATCTAAATGGACCATTGGCTTCGCGTTACCAGATATGTGGGCAGCCTTTATGTCATTACCTACAAGGACAGGATAGGCGAGTAAATGTATTTAATCAATTTGGTACTCCAATTAACTGCTTTTGCCTTTTTAATCTATTTGTTCTTCGTATTAAAAACTAGTTTTAACACAACATACTCACAGACAAAGTTTTAATGTGTAACTCAGAATCTTATAACTTCACAATGAATTTCCTTTTTTTAAATAAATTATTCCTAGAACTGGGACTAAATTAGCACAAACATCTTATAAAGAATACGGTATTCATTTTTGAGGGTCTTCAAAATCTATCATCTTCAGCGTTAATACAAACTGCTTAAAGGAATTAATTTATCCTAATCGCAGCAATCTAGCCACGTTTAAGCAATTAACCTAAAAACATAGCCTCTAAAAGATATCCGGGGAAAACAATTAAATTCGTCTGCGAGCCTTAGAGGAATAAATCTCCTGGACGAGTTTTTAAAGTGACTGGGCGTTGATAAATGACTGGAAACTCTCTTGGGACTGGATAAGACTACTCTTAATTTTGCTTTGCGCTTGTTTCTTATCTTGGATCGTGAGACTTTGTGTTGTTAAAAGTACATGGATATTGTAATGAGAATCTACCGTGACTGACTTCCGATTTCCAGAAACTTTTTTTTTCATTTCATGTTTTTTAGTTACTACCCATATGTCAAAAACTACTAAACTGATTTTGATAAAACTTCACTGTACCCTAAGTTGAAATATTCCCGATTGAACTAAAAAAGAATCATCTCGCTATAACTTCGAGCTTTTGAGATATCCGTGGATAAACATACAATCATGCAAATATACAAGCACAAACTTACGAAATTTCGCACACGTGTTAGGAAGCTTTGATAGATCAATATACTTAAATATTATTTTTATAATTCTTAAATGTTTATTCTTGCTTCTACACGACCCTACGCAAGCGGTGCACATCACGTATGGTTCTGGAGGTCGATACTCGCATCAATCCAACTTTTTTCGTTTGGTGATTCGATTGGTAGTTTAACTGTTTTACCTTAAAAAAAAAAGGAAATTTATCTTCACGTCAAAAAACTATCGCACGAACAAAATTTAAATACATACGAATCGTGACCCTGAATAATCAAAATCAATTTTTTCTTCGACAAAGAAAATTCGATTAGTGAACTTTTTTTACATACGAATTGCACGAAAATTTCTCCCCTAGTCAGCCCTAACACCATTCTACAGATGCTCTCAGAAAGATTTAACTGTTCATATATTAACCACTGCTATATGGTTCATATATGGACTAATACCCAAATGCAATTGGGTGGCTGGTTTAGTTAACTGAATTAAATTGAATTTATGTAATTAATTTTTGTTTTTATACAATTTGATTCAATTTAATTTATTGATGTTATAATTCAATATGTATGTTTGTATGACTTAATTATGTGGAAAAAAAATAATTGGGATAATCAAATTCTAACGAAATCACATGCATACAAACTGAATTAATTTCCTCCTTAAAAATAAAAATAAAGGCGGTAAAAATAGGTATAAAGAAAATTTAACTCTTCTCTCTTTATTAAAATAACAATGATTGACGTAGTTTCAATTTTTGATGAACTAACGTATAGGTACCTGATATACGTAAATTTATGGACACATAGAAAAATATCGTCTTAAATTAGTAAAAAAATTAGGAAGTTAAAAGTGAGAGTTTAAGAAATCAATATATTTGTTGTCAGTCTATAACAATCATAAACACAGAACAAACATAGCCTTAATGACCGTAAAACGAAGAACTATTTACTTGTTCTAATTAATACTTTATAGACGTACACAAGAATACGTGAGCGTAATAACTTTGCGAAAATCTGAAAAAATAAAACAAAAATCGGACGTCTTTTTACTACTAACAGTAAACAGCCAAGACCCGTGGTGCTTTACGAGTGTACACAACCGCGGAATGTGCTTTCTTAAGAACTACTACTTGAACATAATAAATAAGAAAAATAAGGAAAACCGGCCAAGTGCAAGTCGGACTCGCGCACTGAGCGATCCCTGCTAATTTTGGCTAAAATAGGGGTCCATTTATATCCACTTAACCAAAGTACCACAATATTTTGTTGTCAGAAAAAATAACTTTGTTTTTAAAAGTATTTAGTATTTGTATAAAGGACAAAGTTATATTTGCGGTTGTTGAAAATGTGCTATATCGCAAAAAATCTAGTTCCATCTCGTTCAAAACAATTTTTGTTGAAAGTATTTGAAAGGATCTACATTGTATATTTTTCCAAAAGGGACGCCCATTCTATTTTGCCACTTTGGTAGAGTCTATTTCACAAATGTTTAACTTAGAGCTAAAATGGTTTTACGAATTTCCATGTCATTCAAAAAGACTTATTTACTCCATTAGCAAAAGTTTGAGCAAAATTTTTTTTTTTGTTTTAGTTCTATGTATATTCCGTAGCGAGCCCCCCTCAAATAAATTTATGTCTTGTTATTTGTAGTCGTAAAGCGGTTAAGCGGTAAGCGGTAGGCAGGACACACCTACGTACCAAGTTTTATCAGTTTAATGATATTTCAGTTTCAGAATAAAGTGGCTGTGACATACAGACAGACACACAGACTTGACGAAACTATAAGGGTTCTGTATTTTGACATTCGCCTACGGAACCACAATTAAAAAGCATAAACTTAGTGTGAATCGTTGCAGGATAAGGACGTGAGTCAACCCTTCTGCTTTAGTAAGTTCAAAGACTTGGGAGTACGAAGTACATATGTGCAGTTAAGTGAGCTTAAAAGTTATATTATCTTTATTTGGTGCAATAAATATTGCTACTAGTTACTACTGTGTGATGATGAGGGAAATTTAGAGATCAATACTGTTTTACCACTTGATATTTTGTATACCTTTAGACAATAGAAGACACGTATACAAAAAATAATTTAATAATATAAACCGACTCAAAAAAACTAACTATAAAACACAAAATAACGCTTCTATTCTTTATTTCATGATAATAATAATGATAAGTAATAAAAATACTTTACTGCACATTATAAACATACTATACACACACTATATAGACTATCCGGATCCGTAATAGGAGCTAATTGATTACTAGTCACTTAAAGTGCCTTTATATTTTTTTTGCTTCTGCTACAGGCCACACCCTATATATTCGCTAGTAGTATAATTTAGGCGGACTTATTGATTAAATGTCGTTTTCGTAACAATTGTCTTTTTACATGAACGGGGTGTCAACCCGTCGCACAACCCCCGAAATGCTGGAGGACCACACCCTACGTTGGTCAGCGAGCCCTTTGGGCTTAGCCGGTCGCTAGCTAGGCTGTACTACCGGCCTTTCCCCCATCCGCCACCCGGGGGACGCCCCTCTATGCCGCAAGGGATCAGCGTGAGGTGCAATCTAGACTTTACGAAATTATCATAAAAATTTGGAAAGAGGAACAGCAACCAGCCGAATGGAATGTGGGCATCATCTGCCCAATACACAAAAAAGGATGTCGCAGGAAATGCTTAAACTATCGGGGAATTGCACTGTTACCGACAGCATACAAAATTCTTTCATACGTTCTATTAAACCGTTTAGAGCCCCTCTCTGAGAGGATATTGGGAGATTACCAATGTGGCTTCCGTCGTAATCGCAGCACCTCCGATCAAATATTTCTCCTAAAACAACTGATGGAGAAAAAGTGGGAATATGCACAAAGTATCCATTCACTATTCGTTGATTTCACTAAAGCCTATGATAGTGTGGACAGGGATACACTCTTTAAAATTCTAAAATCATTCAAATTACCACTGAAATTAATAAAATGGTCGAAGTTGCTACAAAATATAGCAAGATGCGGGTCAGGGTAGGCTCCAGCTTAACCGATGAGTTTGAAGTGGTGACAGGGCTCAAATAAGGGGACGCATTATCGCCGATGCTATTCAACTTGGTGCTCGAATACGTCATCCGGAGAGTAATAGAAGTCGATGGCGGAGTGGAGTTGAATGGCATGCACAAAATCATCGGATATGCCGATGATTTGGCACTCCTTGGACAGTGCGAATCGGATGTGCGGGCTATGGCAGAAGTCTTGGAAGAAGAAGGAAAGAAAGTCGGTCTCAGAATTAGCCGTGAGAAGACGGAATACTTTCACATGAAGAGATACAGGAACACAAGAGAAAAGAGGAAAGATCTAGAAGTGAACGGCTACACCTATCAAGGTGTTAATAAATTCAAATATTTGGGGTGTACCGTTACAGATACTAACCACAGAGAGGAAGAGATTCATATCCGTATCCAAAACGCTCTCAGATGCACGGCAGCTCTTCACAAGGTTCTGGTGTCTAAGCTGATACGCAGAAGAACTAAAATTCGAGTCTACAAAACTGTTATTAGACCAATTTTAATGTATGGATGCGAAGCCTGGACACTGACCTTGAAAGAGAAGAACAAGCTGTTAGTGGCGGAAAGGAAAATTTTGCGAAAGATTCTGGGACCGAAGAAACTGGTTGATGGGAGGTTGAGAGTCAGGAAGAACACGGAGATTGAAGACCTAGTGTCCGAACCCAACATTATCGGAGAGACCAAAGCAGCTAGGCTTTGATGGCTCGGACACTTAGAGAGAATGGAAGAGGATCGTGCCGTGAAAAAAGCGTACCTGGGACTACCAAATGGGAGACGCCCGGTTGGACGCCCTAGGTACCGCTGGAAAGACGTCGTAGTTCAAGACCTGCTCAACCTCGGCCATAGCGACTGGCAAGAACTCTCGCAAGACCGAGATGCATGGCGTGATCTGGTGTCGGAGGCCAAGACCAATTTCTTCCAGACAACCTTCAGGTAAGGAAAAGCATGAAGAATGAAATAAAAGGCATGGCGATGAAATATTTTAAACAAAAGTCAAGTGGACAGATTTTTATAAAGAGAATTAAAAGAAAAATGATATATTCACATTGCATAAAAATAAATGATTTATAGTTATTACCCACATCTCAAAAGCTACTGGACTAATTTTGAATAAACCTACAGTGTACTCTAAGTTAAAGTATATTTGATTAATAATGATCCTGATCCTGATCATAACAGTCATCTCGCTATAGCTTCTTGTTCTAGAGAAAACCGTGGACAAACATACAAGCATACAAATTGACAAAAATACACTTACGAAATTTTGCACACGTATTTGGAAGCCTTAATCGATCAACATACTTAAATATTGTCAAATTCGAACGAAATCACATATACATCAGCATTTAATTTATTACCTCCTTTATTTTAAAAACGGTAAAAAAAAAACAGTAATGACTTAATTTAAAATAGTAGCAAGCAAAACGGTGTCTAAGGAAACTAAGTTAATGTATTTTTTTCAATACCAGAATTGTCTGTGTCTAAAGAATTTTATGATGGTAAAACATTTCAAAAGACCATCCAAATGAACACGCAGATAATATTTAAAATAACCATCGGTAACCAGTCAGGTCTCACCTGCTGCGCTGTAACTATAATTAGGATGTATGTTTGTTGCCAGCGCAGAATAATCCGCCATAATGACGCGCGTTCGGGGCACAGCTTTGGCAACACCATTTATGGAAAATGCAACTTGGTTATTACGAGAAATGGGAAACTGTTAAAGGATTAGGAGCGATGTTGTAGTTTGTAAAGCTTAGACCGGTTCACTGTTAGATTACAAATAAAATGGGTATTTATCTCTACGTTATTATTAGGTAAATATCCTTCCTATTAAGGTGTAGCAAATAATAGATTATTGAAATAATGAAACCTGATTCTGTATAGAACTGGAAAAACCTTATGAAAATCGAAACAATTGTTAAAATTGTTTATCGCAAACAGACAAACCCAATGGCAAGCCTGGACATGTTTTATTAATTGTAGTATTTTTTCAATCCAGTCGATAGCAAAAGAACCACTGCGAATATATAATAGAAAGCATAATTCCAGGTTATACCAGTAGCAGGCTTTGCATATATCTTTTTTTTTATAATAGTTCCAGCAACTTTGACACCTCAGTGAAAATCCATCTAATTTCGTATTCACCGTATTTTATCGCTTACATCACCGCTAGCAACTCAGGTTGCATCGAGAATCTCTTCCATAGTGGATGAGATATTATGTAAAGAACTCCCTGATTTGAAGCTCGAAGCTCTCCGTTATCTAGAGCCAGGAATTTCCTTTCAAAGGTAAAGTTTTTCATGAAATCTCTACGCTGGGGTATGTTTGAGTTAGAAAAAATATATCGTTTGAGATTTATTAGTTAATAAAAAATCTTTTCGGTGTGCATGACCGCAAGGTAAACATAACATGAATCCAACATTAAAATATTTCATTAATGCCAGTGCTTTTGAGAAACATATGGAACCCATACCTTCATTTTAAATGGGATGTTTTCTTTGATTACCAAGATAGATGTCGATAAATAATGATTAATGACTCTCTTATTCATAATAACACAAACAGTCTAATAAATCGGTTTTAATTTTTACACTGTTCTGTCTCATTCTTTCTAGGCGCTGTCATCATTTGACAGAAAGTCACAAAAACTGTTAATTAGCAAAAATTGGTTTATTAGACTGTTTCAGTTATTATGAACAAGGGGGAGAGAATAGACTTGAAAACTAGTTCAATCTATACCATTTATAATTGAATATCCACGGTCAAACTATTCATAGCCTTGCCGAACCTAAGAGCCCCACTTAAGTGCCTGTACTCAACTATCCATATTACATAGCGCCTTTACTCATCAGGACCTGAGACAAAAGGGTGTCTTAACAAATCACTCAGTCCCGGTAGAATATTCTGACCACTAATTAGGGACTGCGGTTTCTGTGGCCCAGCCAACTAACTCTCCTTCGATGCTCCTTGCAAGGAAGTCCTTAAATCTAAGAAATAAGGTTTAAAACACGTGGGTAGTTAGTTCCGGCTAAGAAAATCTGCAAATGGAGGGCAATATTACAAATTGAGGATGTGACGATAACATTATTCGGCTGTTACTAACTGGATCCGGCTTGAATTAAAGAATCTATACAGCGTGTTGTTTTGGTCAGTGACAACCAACTCAGGGATGATAATATGAATTATGTTTATTCCTCGAAAAAAAAAACATTATTTTTATTCCAAGTTTTATATAAAAAATCTCTTTACAACATTCTTAAAAAGTATAAAACGAATGGGGAAACTCGCAACAAACGCGCGTAGCTCGCGCGTATTTACAAAATAGTACGCCGTAGGTAGTAAGCTACGAAGAGATGGCTTGGTGTTGGTAGTTTTGACTTGCTCAGTAGTATCGCAATAAGAAATTGATTTTGTGGGTATTTTTCTTTTTTTTGTATCAGTATCGTTTGTACGGAGGGGTTTTAGCTTTTTAGCTATAATCACCACGCCAGCCACGGTGTGTTCGTGATCGTAGTACTACAACCGATAGTGCCAGGCACTTGTCGCTTGTAGGTGTATTCCTTCTTTGGTCGTTCTCCGCTACTAGAGGTCCTGAATGAAGTTTGGCAGGCTGCTGCCCTCTGCCAGCGCTGAGCACTGAAATGGACATGGACATATAGCTAGAATGGACAAAAATTGGTGAACCAGAAGGGTTATGGAGTGGCGACCATGGGCCAACACGCACGGTAGAGGCCGCCCACCACTTCGTTGGGTGGATGATAATTAGCACCACGCCGGACGGAACTGGATGAAAGTGGCATGGGGGAGACGAAAATCGATAAATATTGAGGAGGCCTATATCCTAAAAAATACTAAAATTAAAGCTGCGATGGACGGATGGATGGATGGATCGTTTGTACATCCACCTGGGTCGCTCGTCGCTGACCAAAACAAGACCCTGTATGTGTATCGTGCATTGTTTAGTGATGGTTTCTTCAGAAAGTGCTAATCGTGACTTGTTACCCTGTAAGCTTTTCTGAACCTGAACGATTATGTTAACACATACAACATTACTCGTATTTTAGAAACATGAATGGGCTCTAAAACTATTACGATAACCTACACCCTATTTGAAACACTGACTTACCTTTTCTAGCTGTGATTAATGATCAATATAAAGTTAATTTTAGAGTCAACACAAAAAATAAGTCGAATGCTGGCTTACCTATCGTGCGATGCGGCATCGATGCAGACGCAAAATGTCCACCTTTTCACACTTGCGCTATTTTTAGCTTTTTCATCAATGCAGAAGGTTGACTGCATCGATGTTAAATTAAATCTGTTCATTGCGAGAGTTGCAATGCTGTCGCGTGTTTTCAAAACAATCGACTGCATCGTTGTTTAAAGCCGCTGTATGTACTCGTGTTCAGAGCCCATGATGGCCAACGTTGTTCAAAAAGTAACTAAAATAAAAAGCTACTAACATCCCAGGCTTGTCTAGATAAGGGCTCTTCTCCACCGAGCGTAGTGTACTGTCTGGTCTTTCTTCCCCATCTCAATTTGAAAAAGGTTTTCTAAACCACAATTTTAATATTCTACATTCATCCTCATCCGTATCGCGTCCCAATAGAGTTCATTTTCGCACATTTCGTTACAAATCAGTTAATATCCAGGGATGCCTCTCCGAGGCTTCAGATATCAATTATGCAGCCCTAACAAGAGACGTGGACTTAAATAATAAAATAGAATCGTACATAGCTTTGCTTTTGCGGCTTATGTTTAGTCATAGGAATATACAGTATTATATTTTCCTAGTATATAAAAATTTAAGAATCATTATTTTAAATTTATTAATTATTAAATACACACAAAAAATAACAATAATATGTCTGACAAACTGCTTAACAGTTTGTCGGCAGTTGTTCTCATTCTTATGATAAAGTTGTTCCTTACTAGTCGCGAACTCAAAGTGAAAATTTAAAATGATATATATATACTAGCGGACCCAGCGAACTTTGTTTCACCCCAGTCCCGTCCCACCCCAGTCCCGTCCCGCCGAATCCCGTAATTTTAAAAGTTAAGCATTCCCAGCGAATTTTGTTTCGCCCTTAAAAATGGCTATACAAAATAGGGGTTGGTGATAAAAAAGTAAAAATTTAGGGTTGTATGTATTTTTGTATGTTGTATCATAAAAAAATAGAAATTAAAATTTTTATCTAAAAAATAAATAAAAAAATTAGGGGTGACTACCCCTAACATTTAGGGGGATGAAAAATAGATGTTGGCTGATTCTCATAGATACCGGATAAGCACAAAAAAAATCATAAAATCGGTCAAACCGTTTCGGAGGAGTTTGGCAACGAATACTGTGACACGAGAATTTTATATACAGGGTGTAACAAAAAGGCGAAATAAAATTTTAAGGACGTGTAGAGTAGTAAATGTGTAGTTCCTATGCAAAACCAGAAACTCGTGCGGGTATAAATCACTGAGTTAATTGATGCTAAAGTTTTAACAAAAACATACCGGTGACAACCCTAAATATCAGCTGTTAGATGTAAACAAACTCATAAATCGAGATTAAATAGGAAACAGATGTGAAACTTTCATAAAATGTGCAGTGATCCTCTCAATGTTATTATTGGTGAAGAATTGATTATTGAACTTTACCTAATAAAACAACTTTAAGACGATATTTGAGATTATGAGTTATCATGAAGCGTTTTAAGTCGTAGATGGGCTTTATTCGAAATTCTGGTGCTGCATGACTTATACTGATCAACATCCTTAATAATTTCATTCATTCGGTCTACCGTTACCACCACCAATATGACAAAATTACCTCGACTACTTGACCTACCGGGTGATATCGCACACTACCGCGAACTAATGGCGCATAACGCCGCAAAACGTATTATCTGCCGCTACATGGCTAGAGGAAGATACTACGTTTGTTACTTCGTGTGGATAAATCTGCTACGCTATTGTTTTGGGTTCGTTATTTTATTCGTTTATACTTAGAAATAATAATTAAGAAATAAAAATAATAAGTTAGAGAGACAACTAAAAATAATAACAATTTCACAACTTCAGTAACTCGGCAAATACATTCTACCACTAGTTTTAAATCAGTGGCTCCTCTGCACTTATTTTATCATTGACCAAACAATGCAGTCCACGTGGACTGGCGGCGCCTTTAAGTCAAAAGTCAAAGTGCGCCGAACCAATCAGTAATCGTTCCGTAAAAATTTGCAAAGATGCGTTAAGCCAATAATATTCTGTCGCGTGACCATCACCTACGCCTTAGCCCCGCCTCCCAGAAATTATTTAAAAATATTGCGGGATCCGCATATTCGAAAAGATAAAATTTAAGACATTTTCGTAAATGTTTTAGTAAAAAAAATGTTGATAACTTAAGTTATTTGTTTGTTTAACTTAAAATAAGTTTTGACATTCCTACTTATAATAGTTGTAAAACTTTAATTTATGTAAGGGTTTTTTCTATTACTTACATGGAACCCTGCGAAATGTCCCTCCTTTTTTTCTACAATCTTTTAATTTTTTTTTAGTTGCTCGTATTCGTTCTCGTTGTACAGTCGTTATCCAAATTTTCCGAATTTCGATCTCCGATTTCGATCAGTATGTCTCGTGAAGAACATTCTTCGTATTCAAATAGTGAATACTATGAAATGATATTATGCGTGGGCGCTTCTTTCGGGAGCATCAATGGTGCTCGCGAGTTGTATCGTCAGCGGTTCATCGAAGGCAGGCCCCTCGCGGATTAGCGGCGTGTACCTTCGTACACCTGCTTCAGGAACCTGTGTCTCCGGCTGCAGAGCACTGGCTCGTTTAGACCGCCTGCAAGTGAAGGTAGTCCAAGCACATGGGAGCCTGGAGACCTGGAGACCCTGATTTTCTCGCAAATCGAACGTGATCCACGAACATCTGGCGTACGCTGCGGTCTGATGGATTACATCCGTACCATTTCTGTCGAGTTCAGGAGTTGACCCCAGCGGACTTCGGTCCAAGGGTCACATTTTGTGAGTGGTACCGAAGCCGGATGGAAGAAGACGCCAATTTCGGTGAAAATGTACTGTGGACGGATGAGGCGTCATTTACCCGGGGCGGCCGACGAGGACGACGACGTTGAGGATTAAGATTTGCTGTCAGTGTACCGGAGTATTGTTTACCAGCACGACGGTGCTCCAGCGCGCTACACGCGCCGCGTGCGGGAATATCTCGATGGACGATATGGTGCTCAGTGTTGGCAGAGGGGGTCCCGTGCAGTGGCCTGCCCGTTCGCCCGACCTTACCGTTATGGACTTTTTTTTGTGGGGCTACGTGAAAAACCAAGTGTAAGCAGTGGAGTGCAATAGTGCTGACGAAATGCGAAATAGAATAAACCTAGCGTTTCAAGCCATTACGCCTCAGAGTCCCAGCTTGCATTGAGCACGGTGGCAGACATTTTGAGCCGTTTTTGTAAAATAATAATAATATGTAGGCTTTTTGTGTGTGTGAAAGTGATAATAAGGCAAACTTCCTAAAAGTCATTACGTTTGTAGTGAAGCTATGTGCACAAAGTGCTGGTAAGTAGTATGTAACACAAAACAGATCATATAACTTGATGTTTGTTTATTGCAATAAAAATATTACTAGTTAGCAAATTATGTCGTAGTTACGTTGTGTAGATTTTTACAATGAGTACTAGTTATTAACCATCAAATAATTACCTACTTCATGCATATTAGTTTCATTGTATGAACTTCTTATCGGTAGAGAATTTTTCCCGTTTTGATTATTAGCGTTGTGTTTGTGACTGGTTATTCGTAACCGACTTCGATGTCGAGTAAATTACTAAAACATGTAGTTTATTCGGTAAAATTACCGATGGGCGGAAAAATATTCAAAAGGTTTTTCTGGTAAAATCTGTGTATTTGCTGGGTAAAATTATGGGGTACAGCAAATAAGTGTGTTGTTCTTTGTAAATGTAAGTAAAAGTCATAGTTGGTGTTATTGTTCTGAACATTAATTACTGTTTTCTGTAAATAATTTTAAAAAAGAAATGTTCCTACCTGAATATTGTTTATTGTCTCTTAATAACTTTGCAAATAAATGCATTAATCTGATTATCTTTGTTATCATTCAGTCCCATTCCCATCAAAGCTAAGATAGGTAGGTACTTAGGTAGTTTTGGGTGGGCGGGCTGTAAGAAGGCAGCGCGTCGCGGCTCGCAGCGTCCGCGCATCAGCTGATCGTGCGGCGGGCGGGGTGCGGGCGGGGATCCGCTAACGAATGACCGCAGATTCAGGGTTGTCAACACTTTCGGTTTAAAAACAATTTATTTACTGAGTATGGGAAAAAAAGTTGTTTATTTTTAACTAAAACTTTTACTACTTAATGTTTACATTACATACATACATACCCTTAAATATTATTTCGCCTTTTTGTTACACCCTGTATAAGATATATATGTACGAATATTTTAGTAAATTATTTTGAGAATTCTTGAGTCAAAATGAACGTGTTGATGATTTTTTTGAGCCTCTCTTATACCGTGATATCACTCTACAGAAAAATATGTTAAGTTTTTATGTAGTAACTAAATTATTCCTTATTGTTTATTGACTTTACATAAAGATTACGATTAAAAATACAAAAAATGATAAAAACCATACAACTCAGAAAACGATAGCAAAGCATACAGTAAATCAAGTTCACAAAAAGCCTTCCCTTTTTAGGTAAAAGGCCTTAATGAGACTGTCTTTCACACACGACAGCTATACATTTATTTTATTAAACATATATAATTATGCAAAACAACCCTTGCTGGCTCCTTCTGCGTTTATTTTCCGGGAGGAGGCTCTCATTTGACTTTCATAGAGCCTTGCAAAGCCTAAATTGGATAAATGAATTTCGTCTGGTATATGTAACAATCTTTGATGAGGGGTACTGGACTTTATTCAGGCTCATCCGCTCATTGATTATATCAAAACGTTATTTAAATGTTGAAATGATGATGACAGAGGCTGCCGATGGACTATTGTAGGAAAATTAACTAAAATGTTATTAGAAAATAGTCAAAAAGTCATTTTGATGATTTGACAGTGTTTTTAAAAATAAACATGCCCAAAACCTTACAAAACCCAGCTTGGTTTTGGGTTTTTTAAATAATTCACATAAAGCATCGAAACTCATTAAAATAAAATAATTGAAAACAATGCAGAAGTTATCTAATGGTGCTATTTGAGTAAAGTTTTTACGGCTACGAAAACACTGCGGCTACGTCGCTACGAACGCCGTGTTCGTAGCACCGTAGTTGCACCGTAGTCTCGTAGTCTTGCTACAGTGTAGCTCAGCATAGTTTCTCTCAAATCCAGCCAAAAAACATTGCATTCAACGATTTAAAACTTTTTGGACGGAAATTTAAGCGATTTATTGAACTTTTATTGAAACTGACTTCTTATATCTCTCTTAATTGCAAGTAGCGAAAGTAGCACGGCATAGCACGTTTATTGTCAACCGATTAATAAACCACTATATGTTTTAAATAAATTATGACGGTATCAAATAAAGTTCTTTACCTACCGAGGATAACAAATGAGGAACCTATCCATGAAAGATTAGGGGACTATTTTAATATCGACAAATACGCAGTAAATAACAAAAAGTCAAATATTTGTAAGTAGTCATGTGAAACAGGCTTTTAGCTTATTGGATTTTGTCTTAATGTTTCAACTAAGGAAAACCTTGTAAAATCCTAAAGCTTATTTCGGTTCATTAGACAGATAATTCTTTCCTCAAAGTATATTCAATCAGCCAAGCGTTTTTCGCTCTTGCATTAGAATTATCTACAAAAATATATTTTGGGATAAACATACGGATTGATAAGATCGAATATTTTACTTATTTTTGTAAATCTTTTTTTTCTTGTTTCCAATCGTATAACAATAGAACTAGTTTTTCTGGTCAAAATAAGTAGTCTAACATACACGTTGTACTACCATCACATAATAAACAAGACTCAATTATATAATAATCTTAACAATTTCCTGTGTAAGTCAGCTCTTATTTTTAGCTATGATATATTTTTCTCTGATTAACAGATACGATTTTTTACTTACTCTACACAAATCCGGTAACTAAACAATTGTTGACGGCACACTGCAAGAAAGAGACAACATCCTTGAACGTTTAACCACAAACTTGGTCAGCAATCCCTCGACTATTACAAGGGTACTAGCACTCAGCTCATCAGCTGACAGTGCCCAAGAGGCCACGACATAAACAACTTCGCAACCGTATTAATTAACACACCACTCGAAAAGACTTTAACCCTACAGCTGCCGGGTTAAACTACATACCTATTTGCACGTTTCTTTCGCACGACGGATAGTTTGGGCTTGTGTGAGAGGGATGGCAGATCGCGTTCGCGCGAACACCCGCCGTCGGTGGCGGCGCGAGGCTGACTAAATCTGTGCTAGTCTCATGCCAGGTCAGGTCATGTCTTGAGAGGTGTTCACGCTGGGGACAATAAACAGCTCTGATGTATAAGGTTCGGGGATCGATTTGTTGACGTCAGTATTCCTGGATTTGGTCATTTGTTGTGAATGAGGTATAAAGTAGTGTTACCAGCTTCTTCAGATTGACTGATATCTTAATGATGGTTTAAGTAGGTCACTTTTCAATGAATTTTTTGCGTTCCGTAGCCAAATGGCAAGAAACGGAACCCTTTTAGTTTCGTCAAGTGTGTCAGTCTGTTCGTCTGTCCGTCCGTATGGCACAGCCACATTCATCTGAAACTATTAGTAGGTATAACACAGATGGAATTTGGTAGGTAGATGTATTCCATTAACTGCTTTACGATTCTTATAAAAAAAAAAGATATTTAAGAGCTCCATACATGAAACTAAAACACTAAAAAAAAAATGTCTAACTTGCGTGTGGGATAAAATATTGTGGTAATTTAGCTAAGTGGAAGTAAGTGGATCTCTAATTCAGTCAAAGTTGGCACGGAACCCTTAGTGTGCGAGTCCGACTCGCACTTGGCCGGTTTTTGTATTTCTAATTAAGTAAGTAACTAAAGAAGAGGCAATTCATATGCCAATTTTTAAACACGGCTGTAAAGAACAATAGCACAGTACTGTACGGTAATAACACACACAATAATACATTCTTGCCCCGGCTTTCCCTGGGTGCGCTCCGTTAATTAAGTGTTAAGTACCGGGTTTTTTTAAATTGTTTACCCAGATGTACCGGTTATGACGTGCATTATAGAATTATCTATGTAAACCTACTTTTGTTAATAAGCTCAGTTGAAATTTTGGAAAGATTTCAAATACCTAAGTCACCGCTCACCACTAAGCAAAAAAAAACTCATAGATAGTAATGTCAAAGTTTCGTTACTTATACTATTGTATGTATCGAAATACTTCCGAAACTAAATGTCCGAATATCTTTTTGAATAACTATTGCATAAGGTACTTTTTCTTCAAAACACTTACAATCGTATATATTCTACCGCTCTGGTATCAAGATTTCACGATTAATATTGATGAAGAAATTGGGCTTAAATACACAACAATCTAAACCCGCCCTTGTTCAGCATCCCACTCAGACAGTCACGCTAAAGGCTCGCGCACACATCCTTCCTCTTGACAGCCGCCTGTGTACACGGCCTGTTTGTTTGTATTGGCTTCCCTGAAAATGGCCGCCGTACCCACCGCGCATGCGTCGGCTGTCAACCGCGACTCTGACACTTAAATTGCGATTTTGGGCTCTAGTAAAATGTTATAGGGTAGATTTTTGGGTGGGAGGGAAATGAAGAAAAGTTTTTTTTTAAAGAATGCGGCGGGCTTTTGAAGTTCGGGCTTGGGTAAGGTAAAGGACACTTATAAGGGCGTGCGGCGAATTAGAATAACCGCCGCTTCGCGCCTTTGATACAACGTGTAGAGACCGGGTCACGCGCGTGTGTTACATTTCCTTTACATGAAAAATTAAGACTTTTTCTTTGATGCTGTTGACAGATCGAATGCTGACTGCGGTGTTGATGGGAGCCCGAGGGAATCTGATTTGCCAAAACAATTGAGGAATAGATACGTTAGGTTGAAATATGCTGTCACATTTAGGTGTGGTAATAAAGATATTCAAGTTGAGTAAGGTAATGCCAAATTTACTTACTATTTAGTTTTACAGAGTAGGCCATGTCGCAAGGGATGAAGTCACAGTTTAGCTACTTTCAGTTACAGTAGTCACAGTTTAGTTTTAGGGTCGCGGGTTCGATTCCCGCACAATACAAACATTTGTGTGCATGAACATGTCTGTTTGTATTAGTCTGGGTGTTTTCTATGTATATCATGTATGTATTTACAAACAAAAAGTATTTAAGTATTATATCCGTTGTCTGGCACCCATAACACAAGCTTTGAGTAGCTTACTTTGGGACTAGATGGCGATGTGTGGGAATGTCCAAAGGAAAGGTCCAAAGGACTTTGCTAAACCCGTGATCTCTATTCTAATATTATAAAGATGAAGAGTATGTTTGTTAGAACACGTTAATCGCAGGAACCACTGGACCGATTTGAATAATTATTTTTGTGTTGGATAGCTTATATATGATTCAAGGCTTAAGGTCATAAAACATCACGCTGCAACGGGAAGTGAGGGAATAAAGTCAAAACGCGCGGACGTAGTCGCGAAGGACCACTGGTCTTAAAACATTTCTAACAAATATGTAAATGCCATAGGAATTATTAAAGCAAAAATTATTTTGTAACCTATTAGACCCTCTTAGTTTACAACAAAAACTGTGTAACCAGTTGATGAACCAGTTGATTTTAATTTCGTTCTATTTATAAAATTATCATTTTTTTTCTTGGTGTTGATTTTATCAACGTAGATAAGACTTATCCAACTAGATGAGTATAAAACGACCGATTTTAAAATAACAGTTCCATAAATTATTGCCGACAAATATATTCAGCGTATAGTATACTGTACTATACGCCTTATTTGAATCTAGCTGAATATATTTGTTGTATTCGACAAATATTCCTTACCTGAGGTTGGTAGAATCGACACTTTATAAACTCACTCTGCGTGCGTGCGCCTCAAAAGTGGTTATAGCTTGTATAAGTTCGAAAACTGTAACCGCAACTTCCCTATTAGCAAAAAGCGGTGGTTTTAATTAATTACACCCATTAGAAGGAACTTTGTCGTTATTTCCCTATCATTTGTAACTTTTACATTAGCAGCAGCCATTTTTCTTGCTTTCATTTCATAGATTGCGAACACGTTAAGTCCATTAATTTCTTCCTACACGAAGGGCCGACATCGACGAAGTAAATAGGTGATAATTGGCTTTGATTGATTCGTTCAGGTGTTTCGTTTAATAGCTGGTAAGAGATTTGAGACCTAGAGTTACGTTACGTTTAGTTAAGACTATCATATTCCGGATTTCGTAAACTGCAAAAATATAATTAAAAAAAATGGACACTAATCACATACATTGCTCTGATCTCAAAGTAAGTTGCTGATGCTCTTGTGTTATGAAAATCAGACCACAACACCCAGAATCGAAACAATATGGAAAATTATGATTTCTACATTGACCCGACCGGTAATCGAACCCGGGACCACGGAGCGGCAACGCTTTGACATCCAGCGTGCTAAGCTATTACACCACGGAGGTAAATAATAACACTCATCACACTAGTTTCATCTATTAGCTAACTTAATAATAGTCATACATAGTTTTCAATATACCAAAACCATCTGTAAAATATAGATAGAACAATCCCATCAAATATTTATATCTTATCGCTACCTTATTTGCATAAAAACTCAAGGATGGGCCTTTAAAAGCTCCTGACGTAAGCCATCTTGTCTCGCTCAGGGCCTCAATGTCGTAAACGGAGGCATCAAAAATGAAGCCTGATCGTGAGGATTGTAAAATTTCACGACCGACCCCGCCGCCAGCAAGACATTATCGGTCAATGACCCTGACTATGATAAAAGTTACGAGATGAAATCATAAAAACAACGATCAATATGCATTGAACTGTTTGCCAAGAGCTGTAAAATACTAAATTGTAAAATTCCAGCTATATTAGTAGAACTTATAGCATAGTAAAATAAGGCTTTTAAATATATTTAAAATATAGGTTTATCGAATGGCCATCACTTTGACCATCAAGCATCAACTATCATAGCACCAAGTCCAAAAAGAAATTGTTTGCCTAAAACGGATTCCTTTCCTTTCAATGGTGAAGAGTTTATTTAAGACTTTTTAGTGCATTTTGGTTTTGAAGTCATTTTTTTTTAATCGTACATTTGATTGATAATAAATATGATAACAGCACAAAAATTACATAAGTCTCAACAAGTAAGTTTTCATTACTGTCAATTACCACTGAAATGCACTTATTTATTTATTGGTAATCCGGGTCCTTTTAAAAGGCGTTGGGGAAGCTCATTTGCGTCAATTTTGACCCTAAAATATACTATCCAAAAGTCAATCATTTTAGCCAACCATAAATTCACATATAATCCAGTGTCTTTATCACAACGATTTCGTCATCGGCGAACTGGAGGTGTGTTGTGTATTCGCCATTGACGTTGATACCCAATTCATTCTTTGCCAGGAGCTTGAAGGCGTCTTCCAATGTTGCTATTAACATTTTTCAAGATATAACGTTTCCCTGTCCCTTTTCGCAGTGGAATCGCCCTCGTATTCTGTTCTTGTTCTTGAATAACATGATATCATTGTTATACAGATACTTTAAAACCTCACCATACTATATATCTATAGTGTCACCACTATACCTATAGTGTATGTGGTTTAGGTCTCCCTCAAAACCTCTGCTTTCGTTGACGCTTCATTGCCGTTCTCCGTATTAAGCTTCGTCAACTGGCTTTGCCCAATTAACGTGTTCATATTATTATGGCACAATTCCTTCATTTTGTCATGAAAGAGGTTATTCTACTTAAATTTTTACTATTGCATGGAATTCTGATTTAAAGTGTGAGTTATTGCGTTTCTTAATATTTTATAGATATTGTACAATGTTACGTCATCATCACCATAAAAACGATTATAATGTGTTTATAACGCAAGACTTCGATATGGCAAAGTCAAACAGTCGTTAAGAAGGCTTCTGTAGGAACGTAAATTTAAACTCAGGTAAGCAAAAGGTGTGTTCAAGGAGAAAGCGAAAACGGCAGAAATATTTGAAAAGTGATTTTTATAGGTAATTTTGCAAGTGTATTACGACCAAAGTGTGAAGTTTCATAACTGATCTCTTTTGATTTTGTCGTGTTGAATACCATTACAATTATACTGTTATTACTTCTTCTTATTTCAGAGCTATGCTCTTGTCGGTGAAGTTTTTTCCAATTTAATCGATCCCATGCCATTTCCTTGACTACTTGGTACGACTTGACTCCTAACTTTTCTTTAATTTGCGTCATGTATGCCCTTCTAGGTCTTCCTCTTTTTGTCCGCCCTTCAACTTTCCCTCTATGTTCCAAGTACTATATCATCTTGCCTCTCCGGTTTTCAATTGTTTTCAATGTATGTCTCTTTTCACCCACAATTCCCGGCACTTCCTCGTTCGTTTTTTTTTTCTGTCCAAGTAATTTCTAAATAGCAATTTAGCAGAGGGTCCCCACGGCCCAAATGTTTCAACGCCAAACGGCGCAAACACATAATCACTTGCAAGTGAGACGTACTTGCGACGCTTGGCGTTTTCAGCCAACTCCGCTGCTGCTCCAGCTTTAAGGGCTGATTCTCTGAGATGGGAGGGGGCCAAAGTATCGACACAAGTTGCATCCCAAACTAAGGCCCGACCCCGTTCCCAGGGAATAAGCGTGAGGCCATCGGGTCTCTTGCCATCGTCACGGACCAAACCACGTGGCTCCAACGTGGAAGGAACATTAATGGTGGCAAGAGCTCTTCTGATGGCGTCATTAAAGGTAGCGTGACGGGCGAGACGCCCAGTGCTTTGCTGGCAACAAAGGCAGTAGAGACCAAATTTGTCAACCTCCTTGCCACAGGGACACGTAAAAATTTCACATATGGGTACAAAGGCGGAGGCCCACACACACCCGCAAAGACTCACTATCGAAAAGAGTGCCTAAATTTCTCGACGGCAAAGCATGGAGCCAGTGACCAGAATCTTTGCAGGAAACCGCCAAGAGCCTTGCACGACTACTGTCACTGACGGAATTTTGAATTAAAGAATTGAAGGTCTCTCTCGGAAGAGGGACATCCCAAAGATTTTGTTGGTGACGTTCCTTTGGAATGTCTTCTCTAGGACAGATACCTTGCCAAAACTCCTCCGTCTCACTCACCTCAGAAAGCTGGCGAGGATGCTTAAAGATTTTTCCGGCTAAAATGGAAGTGCTATGCAAAGAGGAGAGAAAAGCGGGGAGGGCTATACTAGAAATTTGGCGAATTCCGATCCCACCAAAACGAATAAGAAGCGAAGCCTGAGCCCAAGAATTATTATCAAAATGTAAATTTAATTTTTTTTCCAAACCATTTTTAAGAGTGGTGTCAAATAGTTTTAAATAATTATTTTTTTTCCAGATAGGGCTAGCACGAAGGAAATATGTAAATTTAGGCACAAAAAGACACGATTTGAGTATAGTAAAAGCAATGTGTGAATTCAGGTGTTCTAATCTGGGGGCTGAAAGGGTGAAATCATTCAATTTTTTATCAAGACAAGGTTCGATGCTGGGATCAAGAAGAGGGGCACCCAGAAGGCAAAGCGATTCAAAATTAAGAATTTTAAGTGTTTGGAGCAAGGGAATTAAATTTATCAATGATATCCTGACGGTAACCAGACGAAACATGATCATTAATAAACAGTTCACATTTTGAAAGGTTCAGTTCTAAGCCTAATTTCTTAAATCCTTTTATAACCATGACAAGATCTTGGAAAACAACATCTGCTTTGCCTCCAAAAGAGCCGTCATCCAGATACCAGGCATTGAATTTAGAATTTAAGGATGAGATGACAGGTGAATACCTTAACTAAAAAGGGCTGGACCTAAAGGGTCGCCTTGCTGTACACCGACTGCAGAAACAATCGAATGTTCATTGTAAAGCAATTTTGATTGATTATTGTAACGCTGAAAAACAAAGGGATAAATCTGAGGAGTGTGAGTCTGAACTTCATTCAGCAAGGCAGACCTGTCAACAGAATTGAAAGCATTCTTCACGTCAACTTTCAAAAAAACTTCAGATTCGTCACAGGAGAGGAAATTGCGAGCGGAATGAACCACGGCCTCGCAACCTCCCTTACTGCCGAAACCAAGTTGTATGGGTTGGAAATACTCTTTCAAAGGAGCAAAAAAAATCACGACAGGCCAGTTTGGCTGCAAGACGGCGAAACGTTGAGCCAATAGCAATAGGGCGAATGCCACCATCTTTTTTTCGAAAGGCACAAAGTCTTGCACCAAATAAAAACGGGAGCAAAACTTTCAGTAACCCTGCCAGATAGGAGAAGGTTGCACAGTTTCGTAATGCTGGAAAGCAAAATAATGACTGATTTTTGATCTTAAATGAAATCGTCTGGCTTTCCATTTTTAAGAACTCCGTCGACAAACATACATACACTTAAAAAATTAAGCATACGTGTTTTGAACCCTTAACATATGAACATTCTCGAATAATAAGAAATTTTAACTATAGGTATTATAAGCGTACACATGATTTCTAAGACGTTTTTTAAATGTTTACACTAAGCAATAAGCACAACTGATGCGGAAATATCGACATATTTTTTTGTAAAACAACCGGGTGGTACTCGAAAAACGCTGAGATAAAATAGGTTTGTTCATGTATTTATAAATAAGTTTTTTTTTAATAAGCTTAATAAACTACAGCTATTTTGTTAAGCTTATGAAAGATTAAGTTCGTAAGTGAAAAATATATTTGATGCAGCCGAAACTCAGAGAATTGAAATTATCTACGTGAAATTAAAAAAAAAAACAGATTTCGGCCGCTAAATTGCAATTATAGGTAGCAACGGAAGATTACTTTGCATCAGTTGTTTTTTTGGAATTCATTAACTTTTTTTTGAATACTTCTTTAACTGTGGTAAAAAGGTATAGATACTTAATTTGTGGAAAATTTTACGATTTAAAGTTATGAGTGGTTGCCAAATTGATTAATGACTTGCGCTGCGATATGTTTACATATCATTATTGTAGGCAGACATCAAGGATTCATTTGACCATTTTTGCTTCCTGCACGGATAAGTTCTTAAATCACAATCGTGTTACCATTTCTTCCCCTAAATTTATAAATAAATTTTTATTTGAAGTTATTTATGATCGATCATGCAAACATATTTATGAATCTAGATACCCGAAAAAACAATACAGGTACCTAACCTACTCACTAGGATTTACAAAAATATTTGTTGTTGAATAGCTTACTTGTCGAAGAAGGTTTTAGGCTATAAAATATCACGCTGCGATGGGAGTAAAGGGCGCAAACTCAAAACGCGCGGACACAATTGCGGGGGAGCGCTTATCATTAACTAGCGGTCCCCCGGTACTTCGTCCGCGCGTTTTGAGTTTGCTCCCTCCCCTCCCGTCGCAGCGTCATGTTTAATATCCTAAAGCCTTTCTCGATAAATAAGCTATCCAACACAGAAATATTTTTTCAAATCGGTTTAGCAGTTCCTGAGATAAACGCATTCAAACAAACAAACTCTTCAGCTTTATTAGTATAGATTAGTGCAAGCGCACGTTGTACTTAAGCTGCGAACATTATTTTGGTGCGGAGTTATGTTAAAACTGTGATAGCTCCTAAGATATTATTGAAATCAAATGATATAAAGGGCAACTTGGTTCTAAATGAAATGCTTGTGATGATGAATATATTTTGATAAGAATAAATACCTGTGTGTATAATTCACCTCTAAAAATAATGCATTATTTTTTTACAAATTTATTAACATAAAAAAGGTTGTAATAAGTCAACCATAAAAGATAGACTTATGCTATCGCGGACTTTATTATAGAACTCTTAATGCTGAACAAGCCTGTCATACATGATTTTTGTGTAACTTAAGCGGTTTCCGCAGCGTATGCAGCGAAAGCTCTCAAAAGGAATATCTTTCTCCCGTTTTCGCAACATTTTTCATTTCTGCTGTGGTCTTATGAGTCGTATCTTTATGTTATATAGCCTAAAGCCTTCCTCGATAAATGGACTATCCAACGTAAAAAAAATTTCAAATCGGGCCAGTAGTTTTTGAGATTAGCGTGTTCAAATAAACAAACAAACTCTTTAGCTTTATTATATTAGTATAGATAAACATTATTAAACTCTGAAAAAATGTGCAAAAACTTATAATATTGCCAAGAAATGGTACGTTTTTCAACGCACTTTTTAATTATTTTGTTTTTTTTTTATAATTACTTTGTTGTCCCAACGGATAAGAGATACATTTTCTGTTTAGTGCAACAAAATTATTTAACCGTTCTGTAAGCGATACCACCAACCATTTGTTAGGTGGCCACACAAAAAAGCTAACCAAAGGGTTGCCACAAAGTCATGTACCTATTTAGGTTATAATTTACTTTATATCTTCTTTTGGGTGTAAAACGGACATTGTTCATTTAATTTCGACAGCCAAGCAAACATTCTGACTAATGTATTTGGGAATCTGTGTTATAACCATTGATATATTTCCTGTAAGAAAAAAATCTACGCACTAATTTGTCAATGGCATAAACATTCCTATATGTTTACCTTTTGATGTTCTAATGTCCTTTACTTAGGCATACAACATATTTTTATGTCTGTTATAACATGACCTCTTAAACCTAGCTAGCTTTTGTCTTAACAACCCTGCTGCAATGGACCGTACATTTGCACTCCGTAGCAAAAGCTTAGTCAGCATTAATGTTATTCAAGAGACGGTATTCTGTGCGCAGTAAAAAACGTTATTGTTGGAATACCAAAAGAATCCTCCTCCCCTGTACCGTTACCATGTACTCGATAGCGACGACGGTTTTACTCGCTAGCGACGACGTAAAAAATGTCTATGGAAAATAGCACAGCGCCTCTAGCGGTCACTGACAGAACTATAATTTCCATACAAAATGTTACGTCGCTAGCGAGTTAAACTGTCGTCGCTATCGAGTAAACTCATGGTAAAGGTACTGGTCAGCAGCAATGTGCATTGATAGACAGCTACAGTGGCACGTGGCGTACATTTTTTCCTTACCCGGTGACACTTGGTCGCAATGTGATTGCACTCGTTAATCAACCGAAATATTTTTTTAATTTCTTCTGTTCGGAAAATTAAACTTTCATGTGAAGATAGACGGGTGGAAAATAGCTTTTCCATCCGTAGGGTGGAAATTAATTTAGTTTTAATTGCTACTGATTAGACATGGTGTTAAAGATAATTGAGTCACGTCATATTATAAAAATAAACGATGTTTCCATATTTTTAAGATAAGATTAACATTAAAAGCGAGTTTATTATGATCACTGATTTTAAAAATTTACAATTGGTCTAATTTTTAACAATTTAAAATCTACAAATATAATATTCGGTTACCCGCCATCTTGGATGAATTAACCACTGGATATGAAACGCAAGAGCGAACGTATGAAAATAACATTAGCCAATTTCTGCGGGGCGGGGGGAGCTTGTCGTGTCAATTATTGACATTTAGTGCATAAAAGTGTCGATATTTTTTTATCGATATGTGTGGAACGAATGAATGAACGAATCTTTTGTAAAATTATATAACTTTATCACCAAAACAATAAATTACATTATGGGCATGTAATGCACAAACCATCAAATGAACAATTGAAACATAGAACGTCGTTTTATGTAAACGGTCTGCCAAGTAACACTAACTAGAACTTCCTTAGACATATTGAAACAGCCCGTAAATACACATAGCCTTGCACCATTAAAGTCCTCATAACGGATAATTAACCAGAAGATTTTTTTGCATTGGCATTATGTCACTCGGTGATGTTTTGTGGGGATCCATTTTACCTCTCTTCGGACGGCTTGTACTCACTTTATTTTCCATAATGGATCTACAGGAAATCTGAAATTATATAAGAAGGATGTATTGTCATATAATATGAAGTTTAAAATTTTGAAGCAAACTGTTGTATATTTAAGATTACCTTAATCTAATCTCAAGTGAAACTTTTACAGATTTATAATTTTATTTCAAAAGTATTAATTATATTTAAAAATTTAATAAATGATTATCGATATGATTTATCGACAATTGTCAAGCACAAATAAAATTAAACTGACAAGAGAACGAATGATAAACAAACGACAATCCTACCGTATAAAGAATACGTTATCTTGTTGATTTTGTAGTAACAGACCACCACTTTTTTAAATGGCAATGTTACTTTTCTCTTGGAAAACACTTTTTAATATTTTCATGAAAAATAACAGCTTTTTTGGGATAAAACGTTACTTACGAATGAAAATAAATATTTTTGAACTTGCTGCTATAATTTTTTCACTAAAATAAGCCACATTTACTTACTTTTTCTGTCAATGTTTCTCACTGAGCTCTATCACCTTACTGACAAGACGTCACCTGTAAGTGAGGCCAAAAAGCCCGCTTCGTGGCTAAGGGGGCACAAGCGAAATTGCCCGTCATTGCGCGTCCAGTGGTTTATTCGTCCAAGCCCGCCATACATAGTGGCACTTTTTTTTACTTTAAATTATCACATTTTGCTTGTTTTTGACAATATATTTTTCTAGTTTGATCGATTATTGCACAGATTATTAAGCAAACGGAGGCGAATTGCCTCGATTTTATTGTTCATTTATCTTCTTACTCACTCCCACCTTTAGCAGTCACTCATAGCTCTATCTCACTAAGCAAAATTGAATCTGGAATTTGACATAACCTGTGGTAGTTTTGGTGACAAGGTTAAGGTGGCGTTCTTCTACTATTGACTGTGAGAAAAAATCGATCGATATTTTTAACAATGATATGAAATACTTGATATCGTCCGCGTTTTATGTATTCTGTTGTCTTCCGTACCGTAACTGTCCTTCTAATCGTGTGTTATGTCGTTTATGTATAACGACGGTAAACAAATTGATATATGTGATGTAAAATTTGAGGTTTCATCTCTCGCAAAACAACATAATATCTTATCATCGCATCACAATCACACAGCTAAATTTATTTATTTTTCCTCACAATCGAAATGGAAAATAGTATGTTTATCTCACGTGAAAGCACCCATTTCACTCTCGAATTAAAAAACGTCTCTAGTGAAATGGGTCACTTTCTCCCCTTGTATAACAATCTACTATTACACGCTACCTGATCTGCACCGTTCAATTACATGTCATGTAATATTGACTTAACGTGACTCATCTCGGCTCACGAGCAAAACATTGTATGGAAATCCATTACACAATAGATGGTAATGTGGCATAATTCGCCTGCACTACGAATGTCATCAAAACGCCACCGACACGCCTGACAGAGAATAGTAGTTTATGAAACTGGTACATAATGAGAGGTATTATACACGAGTGTGAGTTTAAAAAACGAGCGAAGCGAGTTTTTTAAAAGTATCACACGAGTGTATAATACCTAGTTATGTGCAGTTTCATACACTACTTTATCTTCTCTCATTGAATACGAACATATCAAATAAAAGATAAAGATTTCCATGCTAAAAAGTCTTGATAACATTTATCGTATAATTTTCTTGACTTTACTGGTAGTAGATTAAGACAGACTGCTGTCGCAGTCTCTAAAATGTCGGGCGGCGTCAAATTTTCTGCACTTTCACTATCAGACATTTTAATTAACACTAATAATTATCTACCGACACCACAAACGTACTATGATGCCAAAATTCCCGTTATCACCGCGCATGCGCCAAAGCGCGCGCAGCCACAGATTAAAAATTAAATAGATGTATCTATGATCTGTAATCTGTAGATAGATAATCTGTAGATAAAAAATATTGCGTAATTATTGGTACAATAATATTTGGTCATGCCAAATTCCTTGATAACATAAACGATGGACAGCTTATTTCACAAAAAATAAGTTGATGTGTATATTTGTATCGTTGAAATTATTCGAAACAGCGTTTCTATTACCTAGTAAACCCGTAAATGCCCTCCGCCGACTCATGATAAGTAAAAAAGGAGTATCTAACTTTTGTTTGTGATGAGCCAGCCCTGTTGCATCGGTCACGTGACGCGGCAATGGGCATCAATAGGTGGACGCGGTGGGCGGCGGGCCGTTTGTTGCGGTCGCCCAATTAGTGCGCCCAGCTTAGATTTATGGACGTTGGAAAGTTTGCTTTTATTATTGCGATAGTTGAAGCTCGTTTTTTTTTTCAAAATAAAATATTGTAAGCCAAATAGGTACACGACAATAAAGATCAAACATGGATTAATTCACAAAAATTTTCATAGCATAAAAATATTTACCTTAGACGTGTAACTATCAGTGGTCGTATTTGAAAGATCGTGGATAGAGTTATTATTGAAGTAAATTAAGTTAAAGGTAAAATTATACAAAATAAGTTTAGTAAATTTCACAAGAAAAATTTTATAACATTTTCTAGTTGGTATTATGGTAATGATTTATTAATGACGTATCCATAAGTGACCACAAATTTTCTTTAAAAGTATAATCTTCTTATCTTATATATAAAATTCTCGTGTCACAATGTTCGTTCCCGTACTCCTCGGAAACAGCTTTACCGATTCTTACCAAATTTTATATGCGTATTCAGTAGGTCTGAGAATCGGCTACTATCTATTTTTCATACCCCTAAGTGATATGGGATATTTAAGGGTTGTTCACCCTTAAATATATAATTTTTAATTTTTGGACGATATTTTTTGTTTTTATTTTTTTATAATGTGGCATTAAAAATACATACAACCCTAAATTTTTGTATCCATTTTAGTAATTTGATCATTTTTCATCCCGCTCGATAACTGATCAATGATAGTGTTTTTCTCAACTTCTAAAATTACGAGGCTGGGCGAGACGGGGACAGAGGCTAGGCTAGGGGCGAAGCAAAGATCGCTGGGTCCGCTAGTCTTCTATATAATTATATAGGTATACCATTATAATTATCCTCTGATCAGGATTGCATTATATCCAGTGAAACACTATAAAGATTTATGGGAATACCAAAAACATTTCAAAAGCGTCTAAAAGACTAAAAAAGCAAAATAAAAGAGGAAAATTAGTTTTGCGTAACGTAATGGGGCGTATGCCCCGTGTTATTAATGTGTTGTGATTGGTTTGTCTGTGTCTAGATGCGGGACCACAAATTATACTCAATATCTTTTGTAATAATTGAAGGAAAAAAATCTAAGGAAAAGACATAAACAGAAGTATAATTTAATGAAAACAATAGGATTCGGATCAACCATCAAATATATTTAAATCAGAGCAATAGAAGTTCGGAAATCTACATATTAACCAGAGTTCCGCCATCTTGACGTACATGAATCCAAAGTTGGTGTCTATAGGGGAACGATTCACGCTGGCTTGCAGCCAAGACATCTGAAGCTAGAGCAGGCATCTTGCCAAAGAACACAGTATTCTATTCGGTTAGATTTTTAAAGTTTTATGGAAATGAGCATTATACTATGGAATAAGAAGAAAAATAACGGATTTGAGTTCTGCCAGTTGGAACTTAAAAGAGTGAGTGCCTTAAAATAATGATCCGCTATCGCATAGAAAGGCCTTTATATCAGTAGTTTTAGATGTCTAATGCTAGTTTAACCGAGATAGTGCGTCATAATAGAAATGGAATGGCTAACAATAATATTTTATTTTATTTTTATTTATTTATACTTTATTGCACAACCAAAAATTTGTATAAAAGGTGGACTTAATGCCATATGGCATTCTCTACCAGTCATACCTTTGGGCTAAGCAGAAATGATTGTAGGCGGTGCGACAGAAAAAAAGAAAATGGGTTACTATTAAAAGAAAAAAAATATATATTTCACGCATATAAATATATATATACATGAAAAAACATATCTCATAAAATAAAACAAAATAACTACAATTTACAATAAATACAATATGATCTTATAAAATATTACATATACATAACGCAAACGATAAAATAAATACATATACTTGTACATACTATAATAATAATATACTATGACGATGTATTAGAAGCTTATGGATTACGCTTTGTTGATGCTTCCGATATACAAATGTAGAAAGTGTGCACGGACGAGTCTCTTAAATGAAAATTTACTGGGAGTCTGTTGAATTTTTGCCGGAAGGGCATTCCAGAGACGAACGGCCTGGACAACAAAAGAGTTTGAAAGGAAACCTGTGCGGTGAGCAGGAGTAGCGAGAGAAAGTTTATTAGAAGAGCGCAGCGGACGCGAGTGCGTGTTGTCTCACTACCTAATAAAATTATTTAAGTTATTTTTTTTCTAAATTAATCTTTTTTTAAAAATGTTACTAGGATCAAAAATAAAAAAATAAAATTAATTAATTCTTTTATTTTGTCTTATTTAATAATATTTACAAAAATTAGCAAACTCGCCAGGCAGTGATAGTTTTTATTTTTTACTGTTTGTATGTAAATTACATAAAATGATCTTTGCGACTTAAATAAAAGTTATAATAGCATAATTTCACAAACCAGTAAAAGTTTAGTATTATATACGAAAATTGCTTTCACAATTATTCGAAATGAATTGGATGATATTTAATGCATAAACATTCTTGCTAAATTCAAAAATAAAATGTGCATAGGTATTCAGAACTTTGTTTCAAGATACTGTTTAATTTATTCTAGCAGTAGATAACGGCGGGTACGAATCAGAATACCTATATATTACTTATAATGCTCATATTTTTAACAATAATTGAACATAGTGTGGTATAAAATCATTGGATACTTACACGCTAGTAAACTTTTTACAATATTATTTAGGATATGAATCGGTATTTGTTGTGTTTAAATGTAGGTAATTGTATGAATTTTTTGCATAAAGGTTTTATATTTTTGAGTAGATTTCTGACTCTAACAGACAACAAGGACATTGCCATTTTATGTATAATGTAAAAATATTGGTTTAGTTTGGCACAAAATTGGCATTTTGAAAGAATCATTATCATTTGACAGTTAAGGAAAATTATCAGCTGCTTTTGTTATATTAAAGATGGCAATGACCTTATGAATTTTAGTTTGTCAACGTAGTTTACTTATTAGCTCTAGTTTATTTACTGACAAATTAATTTAGAAAAAAATGCATCAATTTCCTTTTTTTCAGAAAATAGGCCGTGGCTTTTATCCAAATGTACAAAACCCATGAAAATATTTACAAACATTTTCAGGCTACATGCCGGACATAATAATAATAAAATATTTTCCTACGTGCATTCAAGAAGGGTATTAATTAACTCGTCAAAATATTAAAACACGACCTTGTTAGAGTGCTAAAAATAAATGATTTTAATGTTTACATAAAGAAAAAATACAAATATTCATAACAATTTTAGGTAGAAATTGTACCTAACTATTTCATTTTAATAAACTATGCTCCGCCATGCAGCCTTATCTCATAAAACGATATAATTTATCTAGGTAACATTATATTTATTCATTAATTTGCTTTTAGCAGTCTTTATTGTCATAGTTTTATACGTGAATCGTGAAATCTCTTCTCTCCTGCTCTTGCCTTTGTTGATATCTGAAAACAAAGAAAAAAATAATTTTAATCAGTATTTTGCGACTCGTGGCTCCATCTATACAGCGGAACAAGCAGCGCTTGATGTAAAAAAAGAGTGAATAAATCAACTTGTGGGTAGGAGAGGCTATGTGGCAAGACACAGATGAAGTAGGCAGCGCCCTCCGTTAGATGGCGCTTGGCGTTGGAAAATTGGTTTTCCTCTCCCTTCTCCGTTTTTGACCTGTATGTGTATGTATGTGATATCGCCAGAATTGGATAAAAATTAAGTATGTTGATCTACTAAGGCTTTCTAATACGTAGATATGTAAAATTTTGTAAGTGTATGTATTTTTGTCAGAGGATTTTTCAAAACGAAAAGTCATAGTCATAAATAGCGATATGATCTTTTTTCGTTCGATGAGGTGAATTTCAACTTAGGGTACACTGTAAGTTTCATCAAAACTTGTCCAGTAATTTTGGAGATGTAAATAATGCTAAAAAGCATGAGTAAAATTTAAAAAAAATGATTATAATAACGCATTCGTTTTCTATTTAGGAGAAACAAATTGTTTTCATTTTCGTGCATGATGTCAGTTTACCTTAATCATGCACCGACTCTAAAAGAATTTGTTATTACTAAATAGAAGACGAACTTGTTATTTTTAATGTTTTAGTCAGTTTTATAATTTTAGAGCTATTTTGGCGTCAGTCGCTTGATAGAACAAGCTTGTGAAACACTGGAAGGTACTATCGAGGATACCGCCAGATTACTACAGGTTGTTGTTTTATTCAGTGACATCCAACTCAGGGATAATAATATGAGTTATGCTCATGCTTATGCAAAAAACATATTATCTTTAAATTATATATGTCGTGGTCGCATCGTAGAATTGCCCATTTCATGAAATTATCGGCCATTTAATGAAATGGTTCCATTTCATTAAATATTTCACTGTCCATTGGCCATATCATGATGTGCCCAGGCCAGATCAATGATAAGAAATCGTTTGACGATAGGGCCAGCTGGACGCACTGCTATTTCATGAAATAATCAATCTTAATCGATCGTATCGTGGAATTGTTTCATTGACTACCGGTAGAGGCGCTGTAAGTGCCTAAGCGCTTTGTTTGTGTCAAGATTGCGGCCCTTGTAAGCGATTGCTACTTACATTAGTTGCGTTTTAGACCAACTGATGCTAACCCTTTTTTCGTTTTATTGTTTACGTGACTTTTATATGCTTGTACTAAAATACTTGCATTTCACTAAATGTTCCTTTTTATTTTAAATAGTATTTATAGGTATTATTACGCATCAAACACCTACATAACTTGTACGTGAAAAGTGATATAATGTGCCATTATAGATTAAGACACTACGTTGTGTGTTATGGCTCTTTATACTCTTTTTTTTAAAGTTCCTATAAGTATTGCGTTTTCGTCGAAGCGAAGCAGGGTGGAACTATCCTAGTTTTTTTTTTGTCATAAACATTGTTAAGTATGTGATGTGCCAAAGTTCGTACTTATTTTTAAATATTTTTTTCTATTATTTAACTTAGGTACCTTTTTGTTTAACATTAGTTAATGTTATGTTACTTTTTTTTATAAAAAATATGAGTTACCTAATTAGTAAGTATGCGATTAAGAAACATTCCTACCAAAAACTTGAGATACCTTAAAACTTTAGTGCGCGCCAAAGATGGCACGTGTGGCAGTGCATGTGAGCGCGTTTGTAGATTAAGTATTGTGCCTTTTTAGATTAAGTAAGTTTGTTATACTTATTTTAAAATTATTTTAATATTCCATAGTAAATTTAAACAAGTACGTAACAAAATTGTTCTGAGTTTTCATTAAATATTTTATGGTTACCCTATTTTCACGATATGGTCAAACGTGGGTGACCAAATCGTTAAACGTTTATCGTTTAATGATTTGGTTACCATTAGTTGGCCACTTCATGAAACGTGAACACTTCACGAAATGGTCAACCTTTTCATAAAATGATCAATTTAGCGATTTGGCCACGACACATACAAGTTTTACAAGAAAACCTCTTCATGACGACCCGTCTGGTGTAGTGGTCGAGAAATCACCTACTACGCAGCGGGTTGCGGGTTCGATCCCCGCACAATACAAACATTTGTGTGCATGAACATGTCTGTTTGGATTGGTCTGGGTGTTTTCTATGTAAATCATGTATGTATTTACAAACAAAAAGTATTTAAGTATTATATCCGTTGTCTGGTACCCATAACACAAGCTTTGAGTAGCTTACTTTGGGACTAGATGGCGATGTGTGGGAATGTCCAAAGGATATTTATTTATTTATTTATTAATAACATTCTAAATTCAATTCAAAACGAATAGGAAAACTCTTACCCTCACGCGTAGCCCGCGCGTATTTACAAAATACTAGGGAAGACCGGGGCGAGTTGAAACAAAGGTGGTTTGAAACAGAGCAGATTTCTCGGAACTTAAAACCGTAAACGATTAGGCGACGTCACTTTTTATTCACTTTCCTTCGCCCCCGGACGTGTCAGTTCGCGTCGGTGGCGTAAGTCGCGTGGTTGTGGAGTTCTGCGTGCCATGTGACAAAAATCGTGAAAAGTAAGTTTTTACTGTTTTTTACGATGCCTATATTGTGATTAGGGTTTTGTATTTTGGTTTAAGTTATATATGTTTCAAATTTATTATACATGTTTTATTTAATTGATTTCTTTGTATTTGCTACTGGATTGTGGATTAAATAAAAATTGGGAGGTTTTTGCTTACTGAGGAGATTTGAAACAGCCTGTTTCAAATCTCCTCGTTTTCAATTTTATATTAGACAGAAGTCAATAAATAACGGGCACAAGAAAACATTTGATTTATTTTGTTTCAGAATGCCCACTGGTTATAAATGAAAGACTGACAGGTATAGCGAGTCGCAAAATATATGATCCCACAGCAGAAGAAGTTACTTTGGGAGGGAAAACTTTTCGTGACGTTGCTTCGAGTTACAACTTGAACCATACTCCCCTTTACAGGTTTATTTTAAAAAAACTGATTATGATGCTAACGAAACGGCGACTACTCTAACGGTTGGATATCTCGAAAAAACTGTTTTTACAGCTTCAGAGGAGAAGGTACTTTATGAGTTTGTTTTCAACTGCGTTGCTGCAAACTAAGAACCTAAGAACTAAGGAATCCAGAGCTTTTGCCTTTAAGTTAGCTATAGAATATAATAAATAAATCCTTCTTCTTGGACTGAGCATGAAATGACTGGAGAAGTTTCGCTTCAATCTTTTATGAAACGTCATCCTGTTCTTTCTCTAAGCCTACCTCAACCTACTAGTATCGCTTGATCTACTCCAGTATCCGTTGGGAACTCAACTCTTGAAGTTGTCGACGAGTACGTCTACCTGGGAAAAGTGATCTAATTGGGTAGATCCAATTTTTGAGAAAGAAGTCAATCGACGACTATATGGGCCTTATTAAGAAACTCAGAATCACACAACGAGCGATGGAGAGGGCTATGCTGGGTGTTTATCTACGGGATCAAATCAGAAACGAGGAGATACGTAGAAGAACTAAGGTAACGGACAAAGCCTTAAGAATCAGTAAGCTCAAGTGGCAATGGGCAGGGCACATAGCGCGAAGAACTGATGGCCGTTGGGGCAGGAAAGGTCTAGATTGTAGACCCTTCGACCGCAAGACGCAGCGTAGGACGTCCACCGACAAGATGGACAGACGATCTTGTAAAAATCGCAGGATCAAACTGTATGCAGACCGCTAGTAATCGGTCACTGTGGAAATCCGTGGGGGAGGCCTATGTTCTGCAGTGGACGTTCTTTGGCTGATAATGATGATGATACGCGATGAACCCACTGGATCAATTGGCATAGCGAATAGGTCAGGTAGTTAATTACCTTCTTCACTGATATATTAGTACAAAATATTACTAAAAGTTTGTTAATTAGTTGAAAACTATAATTTTAATAAATACCTTTAAATTATTTCATCACTTTTATTTTTAAGCCCTTAATAATTTTTAAAAATCAGATGTTTCAACTCTCCTCGGCCTCTGTTTCATCTTACCTCGGTATGAGGAGAGTTGAAACAAGTTGACTTGTGACGGTTAAGTCGATTTTTCACCACAATATTTAACGCTTACAAATTATTTATCTTAGTCTTTTGCAAGTGTAAAGAATGACCTAACGATTGGTACTAATATCATACGATTTCTTTCTATAGTATTTCGTGTATAAAACAAAACGTGAAAATTGTTTCAACTCCCCTTGGTCTCCCCTACGGCGTAGGTAGTAAGCGTAGCTACGCAAAGGCAGTAGTTACTGGTGTCAGTAGTTTTGATTCGCTAGTCCGCAATATTAAATTGATTTAGCGTTTTTTTTTCTAATTTTAAAAATATTTTATGCATCAGTATCGTTTGTATAGCCATTCCTTTGTCGCTGACCAAAACAACACCTTTTATAAGCCAAAATAGCATACTTCTCGTTTTGACTGTTGGCTAAAGTTTCTCCCGTATTTAGATTTTAATACACAACGTATGTGCGTATGTCGTTTAAAAGTGGTCAAGCGGAAGTGTCCTCTACCTACCTAGAGCTAGTAGGTGTGTGGTGCCTGCGCGGGCGGCGGCGCTTGTCCGGCCGCGGCGCGCGCGCATCCGACATCGACTCCGCGCTCGAGTCTGTAACCGCGCGGAACACCTCCTCTGGAACACAATAGGCCACTCTCTTATCTTGTTACAAGGCGGATTACTAAAAAGGAAAACAAGAAATAGTAATTTGTTTATTTGGTTCTGATCCTTACGTGAAACCTACTCATTGTCAAAGTCAAAGTCAAAACTAATTTATTCAAATTAGAACACAAAATACCACTTATGAACGTCAATAATTAGTGTAATATCAATCAATTATGGCCCGTTTGGGGCAAGAACATGTCTCTTTATCTTTCGGGCACTACTAGCGCTTCGAGACAAGACACAGACAATTTGGCAAGTGCTGAGAAGAAACGCCGGAACAACTCAGTCACCACAATAAAATACTTTACTGCTTTATTTTGCGCACCTTTAGTACTTGTTTGAAAGCGCATATCTCAAAAACTACTGTACAGATTTGAAAAAAATACTTTTGTGTTGGAAAGCTTATCTGGGGGCACGGCAGTGCCCCCACCAAGTCGAGCAAAAAAGCGTCACGGCCGTACCATCCTTTTCTCGAAGCAATTCAGACCATTTTCGACCCCCTGTAACTTCGTTGTGGATAAAACTAGAAGACTGAAATTTTCAGGAACCATGTAACATTGTAAAGACACGGTATGTTTCAAATTTCATTCAATTTGAACCAGTATTTTAAGAATTATAACGGGTCAAATTTCTTAATTTTGTCACTCACTGACTCACCGATCATCAAAATTCTAAGGCACTTCTAGCAGACCTAGAAGCTTCAAATTTGGAATATAAGTAGTGTTTGGTGTATGAATCAAGGAAAAACTAAAAAATCTAGAAAAGACCGCAAAGAAAGTTAAGCCCATAAAGCCAAGTCTTCAGTTAAATTTTTATATTGACTTTATTCGTAACGATGTTTTACGGCACTTATTATTATCGCGTGCGAGGCCGCGGGTTTAAGCCAGTCCCATATAAATATAGGCGCATGGTAGTGCCCCTGCCAAATCGAGCAAAAAATGGGTATTCCCGTCATGAAAACACGTGCAAAACTCGCACTAAATAATTGAATTTACATGTGTTTTCAGGCGATTGAATTTACACTTGTTTTCAGGCGATGGCCAAGTCTCAATATATTTACATAAAACATAAAATAATTTTAATATTGATATGCGTCACTATAAGATGCTGTTAATTATTACATAACAACTTAATGCTTCGAGTACTGAGATTCCAGACACAATTGGTTTTCAATTGTTATGGACCACGATCGTGGTCTTAGAGACTGGACGTATTCAGACAGAAAACCGCTTAAGTAGAGACTGAATAAATTAATAACCGACTTGGTATTACATGGATCTCACAACTTTTTACCGCAGAACAACTGAGTTGCGAGACTTGGTTTTTTTGACAAGTATTGTTTTTGATGGGATTTATATTACTCTTTAGGCTGTAAAACATCACGCTGCAACAGGAGGGGAGGGACCAAACTCAAATCGCGCGGACGAAGTCACGGAGAGTTACTAGTAAGATATAGGTAATAATAAAACGTACAAAAGGATCATTCTGCTAAGTCAGTTAAATAAAAACAACTCATCGCTACAACGCAATAAAGTGCAATTCGTTTCGCATGACTTTCACACAAGATTGTGTCATCTGCCGGGGACGCGTGTCTCTTTTTAACGCGAAACACTATACCTGTTTGTAGCCTCGACTATGAGAGGGTAGTATTGTAATCGTCTTCTTATCTAATTTATCTTTACTTTCGAAAACATTGAAATACTAAAATTGTATAGTATTTTTGTGTTCACGATAAGATTACACTAAAAAGTATACAATAGGTGATTCACTCAAATGAGCTATTTTTCGTTGAAACGTAATCACGTGCCTGTGACGCGTTCCACGTCCTACTTGTTTTTGGTTGTCGGACCACAGGCTCATTTGCGCATACGTAAACATCGGTGTGACACCCCCTTTACTGTGTCATGACTAAGGGCATGATTTGGGTGAAAACAAGAAACGGGCATATCTTTGCATGAACTGAGTTTGATCCAAAAATAGGAATGGTACCTATGTATTGAGTTTAGTTCCACTTAGGTACATGACAAATTGATTTTTATATTTTTATGTATTTGTTAACCTTAATTTGTTTCACATAATTTAATTTCAGTCAAATTTAATTAAGATTGATTTGATTTAATTTGATTTGTTTTTGTTTTAATTTGAATTAAATTAAATTTGATAGAATTAATTAATACACATGTATGTAAGAACTAACACCTAGTTTTTAAGCGCTATTGTACCTATTACTAACCCATGGATTTTTGTTGTCCGCAATAAATGATTTTGATTTTAATTGAATTGAATTAGTTCAGCTGCGGGTAGTACTTGGCCACGCTTGAATGCACACGACGCTCCAGACAGTTGGGCATCGCCTTGAACCGAGTTAGGACTCGGTTGAAAACATTACAAGGTACTAAGGCAGATCCAGTAGTAAGCGTACCTTTGGCGGGGAGCACGGGCATCCTGTACGACACGCTGGACGTGCACTCGGCGCACGGCGACCCGCTTGAGTCTGAATCAGACTCCGATCGACGCACCATCAGCGTCATGGCCCGCGATAAAGTGTACTCATCTGAAATACAACAGATTTTGGGTTAAGCAAACTCGAATCCCCGTCATTGATCTTGCTGAAACACATCATGATTATTAAACGGTCAACAGATTGTTAAATATTTCATGAAATGCAACCATATCATCTACAAAGTGGCTATGACACCATGCTCAGCTTGCTGCAGTGTGTAGCAGTACACACATACATGCCCATATTGTAGTATTGCAATATTTTGTACACAGCTAAAAGACCGATGTCTACTGCTGAACATGGCCTATATTCTCCTACGGTTTTCCATAACGACCGGTTGTAAGCGGTTTGAATCCAGTGTGATCCTGATTTTTTTATAAAGTCGTCTGTATATCTAGGCGGTGGACGTCCTACGCTGTGTCTTTGGTCGTAAGTCTCCAATCTAGAACTTTTCTTCGCACTATGTGCCCTATCCATTGGTACTTGAGCTTGCAGATTCTCAGGGCTGTTTGTTAACTTAGTTAGTTGTTTTACGTATCTTCTTATTTCTGCATAGCCCTCTACACTGCTCGTTGTGTGATTTTTAGCTTCCTTATAAAGGCTAGGAAGGAGGAAAAATTTTACTTCTAAGGAACGATGTGTACAGTACGGGGTTCCACAAGGCAGTGTCTTAGGGTCACTTCAATTTATTATATATATCCATGACATTATTCGCAAATGATAGCACGATGACAATGTAAGTGTAATGAAATAAATACGTATAAATTTGACGAAAATGTATGGACAGTCCAGCCTGCACCAAACTGATGTACCTACCTGTTTATTTTGATTTGTATCATTTTTGAGGGAGCTAGTGGTGACCGAGTTTGTTCCGGCGTTTCTTCTCAGCACTTGCCAAATTGTCTGTGTCTTGTCTCGAAGCGCCAGTAGGGCCCAAAAGATAAGGAGACATGTTCTACACGGGTCATAATTAATTAAATAATTGATATTACACTAATTATTGACGTTCATAAGTTGCATTTTGTGTCCTAAATTGAATAAATTATTTTTGACTTTGACTTTGACATTAATGATTCTTTAGACAATATAATTTCGTGGCAGAATAATAATTATTTCCGTCATTATACACATTTATTTTGAAAACCGTTCTGTTTGTGAAATGCAACCCTCTTTTATTTGAGTGCATGGCTGATATGCTCGTACGTTCGCCATCGTCGTGGTGGAAACCGTTTATGTTTACATCCTTCGAAAACAACATTGTTGAGTAAATGTTGTGTATGCATGGCCCCTAAAATTTACAACAAACTACCCAATTATTTAAAGCTTTTGAATAAGGACCTATTTAAAAATAAACTTAAAGATATCTTAGTCGACAAATGTTATTAAAATGTACAAGAATTTTTAGCTGACACATTTTGTCATTTTTATATATAATTTAATTTGACATTTGACATTGTTTCTTTTTTTATCGATTATTATTACATTAAGACATTTATGACATTTTTACACGCCGAATGTTAGCAAAACATGTTGATACTAAAATCACTATTTGATAATCATCATTTATGTACACATGTTTAGTAAATGAATATCTTTATCTTTATTTTTATCCCATTGTTAGATACCACGTATCAGATTCGTATATCATCACTGGTAACATACACTAGTTAGTTACTGCAGAATATCAGTATCGTGACATGCCTCGCGCTGTCACGAACTAGCTAAGCGGGGAACTGTTTGAAACATAATGTACCTATTATTATTATTATTTTATATTTAATTTTTATTTATTGTTATCATTATAATCAAGTTCATTTATTTTCTTTAATTTTTATCAACCAATTTCCAATTTTGTGTCAAATAAAGTTCTTTTATTCTTTCTTCCTTCTAGTTAATTCAAATTACCACATTTCAGATCCTTACTGAGGTTTGTAGGACGAGAATTTTGTGTGCGTATGTCGCAACAGGCATTTCGCAGCACGCCCACCGTCAGTAAGCTCGTTCCAGTGACGTCACTCGCATACAAACTCACCCGCGTTGTCGGGGTCGCGGTGCTTGTGCGCGTGCGGGCGGGCGGGCGCGCGCGGCGCGAACGTGCGCAGGGTGCCCGGCGCCGGGTCCGCGCTGAGCTCGCCCGCGCCCGCCGCGCCGCCCGTCATGCTGAACGTCGCGTACGGACTGATCTCGTACATCTCTGGAAGTGGGAGTTTTATTCCTTTGTTACTAGTCGTCTGTCAATGATCGCTGTTCACTCTGCTTTGTCATTCTCTGCCTATCTGATGAAGTGTTAGCAATAGTCTATAGCCAAAAAGGTTTATTTCACAGTAAGATTGAAAAGTATAGTGCTCCTTAACTGTCATGACATCTATAATAAATATAACTAAAAAGTTTTTACCATGTCAAGCTTGGTCAATCTTAACATGAGAATAAAACCTCAAATGAGAGAATCTGTCCCTAATAAAAAGGGTATTTTATTAAAGTTTTATAGGTAAATATAAGACGTCGTAAAGTCGAACAACTTGTCCACAATAAAAGCTAATCTATCTTATTTGATGATAACACCAATTATAATGTAATTATTTATTGCAATATGACAAATAGTCAACAGTTTATATTTTAACAGAAATATGAACAACTAAGGAGGCCTCCTTATATCCACAACCAGACCACAACACTTAAAATGTCAATTTTTTTAAATCGAATATAGCAAAGACCTCGTAACATCCGACCCCATGTACTTACGCTCTTTTAGAAGGGACAGTTTTGAACCAATTATTATTAGGGAATCTACTGAATGGAAATAGAAATAAAAATATATGAGTGCCTTCACTCTTGACGTTCTCTCAGGAAAAAATAATAAAAATTTCAATTCTATCCATCATCTTGCTTTATCGCCTATTTTCATGACGCCTATGAATTAACTTATACTTTACCTTGCTGTTCTTTCTTGGTAGCGGAGTTCTTGATGGGCGAGGAGGTGTAAACCTGCTGGCAATTCCGTCGGTTGTCGCGTTTCTCTACTGATTTGTCCTCTTCTTCGGAGATGTCTCCTTGCTCGTAGCCTTTCCTGAGGCAGGACGTTGGTGGGCTGAAAAATATTCAAATTCGTTTCGTACTATAAATCCTTTCTGTCAGTATCTATTTAGTTTTTTATGTGGAATTTTATTATTGAGGACTCTACAACATTACTCGTATTTTTAAGACCTCGCGCCTGCGTAAGACAGACTTACCACAAATAATTAAACAAGGTTTGGACAACTGTATAAATATGTTAAAGCTATATAGTTTAAAATCAACGTCAATCAAGTGAAATGACGTAAGGGTGACAAACGCTTCACTTTAGCCGCATAATATTGAAACAGTACATCAAACCTTGTTTATTTATTTGTGGTAAGGCTGATATTGTTTAACAGAGACAAAGACTTCCATATGTTCGATAGTCAAATGAATTTGATATCGGTAAGTGATAAATAATAGTATCACCTACAAGAATATAAGACCCAGCTTGTTATCTAGTTAGAAGTAAGTGACTGCCTCGGTGGGCGCAGCGGTAAGAGGGTCGCACTTTAAGCGTCGGCTGCGCCAGATTTCCCGGGTTCCCGGATCGGGCCATAAATATATGAGTTTTTCTGTTTAGAAATTCTTAGGGTAGCCCGGAGTTTGGAAGTTGGCGGTGTTTCACCCCCGTGCCTCGGAAAAGCACGTAAAGCCGTTGGTCCTGCGCCTGAACTCTTCCCGTTCGTTTCAGATAGCTATCCCATCGGGTTATGAGAGTGAAAGAAATAGAGAGTGCACCTGTGTTTGCGCACACACTTGTGCACTATAATATGTTAGTCATTGTGACTGGCCACCGTAGTCAAAAGCGGCTAGGGGGACTACTACTAGGAGTAAGTGATATTCGTTTTACACAAAGCTCAGGCTAACGGCTCTTGTACGAGACTTTTAAACGTACATACCTTCTTCTGTAAGCCAGCGCAGCCAGCAGCAACAACGCAGCAAGCAACGCAGCTCCGGCGACCGCTAGAACAGTACGTGCTCCGCCTGTTGCCTCTCCTGCGCCGTTCCGTGGCGGGAACTGCGCCGGCGCTGGTATACGTTCTGCAATAACGAATTAGGTTTCAGTTCAGTGTTAAATAGTGATATACGAGTGGCAAGGCTGGCATGGACGTCTACCTTGGGACAATTAAAAAGCATCATAATGTATTCATCTAATTTATCATACACATTCTAGTTGCGCTGCCTTATTTTGTGTCTTGGCGTGAACTCGAAGCGGAGTGAGATTATGCGTCGTACTTTTAACGGACAAAAAAGGCATTAATTCAGAATGACGATGCCAGGTTTGCTAAAATTACCTACGCTCCTCATCGCGAAGCAACTTATAGTAAGGATTTATAATAATACTAGCGGTCCCCCGAGACTTCGTTCGCGTGTTTTGAGTTTGCTCCCTCCCCTCCCGTCGCAGCGTGATATTTTATAGGCTTAAACCTTACTCGATAAATAAGCTATCCAACGCTTTTAAAAAAAAAACGTTTCATTATTCCTGGGATCCAGCTTTATAATATTAGTATATATTGAAATTAGTACCTCCTTCCTCAGTGAGTGTAGCAAAGTAGTAGTTTCCAAGGGTAGTGCCCGCGGCGCTGGAGGCGAGCACTTTGAGGTGGTACCACGTCGCTGGCGTCAGATCGCACACGTCTGTGGGCTGTGCAGCTGGCACTGTTCTGTTTCAAGCAAAAAAATATTTAGTTTCGAGAAAAAAAAGTTTCTCGTTTCAACATAATAGTAACGGAAAGTAGAACTATTAGTGGCAAAAGTAACCTTTACAGAATACTTAAGTATATTAAGTAGCTACGGCTGAACCGATTTGTATAATTTTTATTTGGGTTTTCACCACCAATAAGGATGCATTATGGAAGGTCACCAAATAAACTATACATGAAGGCTGTTAAATAAGGAAAACAGAACATTATTACCTGGTTGTCCACGCAGAATCTTCAAACCCCCTTACAGACACCGTGAAGGGTCCTAAAGGGCAACCATTGCTGTCCCACGTCAACAGGTTCAGGTGAACGCAGGAGCTGTTTGTCGTGATCAGAACCTTCTCTGAAGCTGCTCGCGAGGCTGAAAAAAGAGGAAGAAGAACGAAGGTGCTTCATATCATAATAACACTCTGATATTTTCTATTCAGGTGCCTGGGTTGACCCAGATAAACTGTACCAGAATAAGAAATAGCAAACGCTATAAGTAACTCATTTTTATCTTAGGCTACCATGATAGACAAATAGTTCTCCACCAAAAGTGTAACATTGCACTCTTATTATGGAAATGTTATTTCATCACAAGGTACTGAAACGTCGGTGTTTGTTTCCGGAAGAGTTCAAATAACTTGAACACCGTTCACTCTAGTTTCAGCAAGTCGTGTGTTAATAATGTGGGTAAAACTTAAACTCACGTCCTCCCTTTGTAGAAACTATCAGCTCATCGCTCGGTGGCGAAGCTCCCACGGAGTTGAGTGCGGTGAGGCGTACGCGGTACACAGAACCGCATGCAAGTTGTTCCAGGGTGTGAGAGCGCGCATCAGCTGGTAGTCGGGTTTGTGTCCACGTGGTGGAGTCCATACGGGAATGTTCCAGCGTGTAACCTGGAAAATAGAAGGGCTTTTAAACAAGTTGAATGTGGATATTTAATAAAGGCGTTTGACTGCCCAATTTGTAAACAATGTAAAAGGCATAAAGATGAAATAAGAAACCAAAAATTTTAAAACTGTTGCATAAACAGACACGTAGATGGCGCTTAACGTCACGCATAATGACGTATCTGTAAGAGACCACAAATTTCGCAGGGTCCGACAGAGAGCACGGTAGCTCAATTGGTAGAGCATTTGGCTCGGTTAGCCAGAAAGTGCTGGTTCAAGTCCTGCCCATGCGCAACTCGTTGGTTACTCACTGTGAGTGTACACTGGTTTTGAATGTTTTTAAACATTCAAAACCAGTGTAAAAGGCAGTTTACTTCCATATGCTACTGCAAAGGTAATCTCACTGCTGGCAAGTAACTCCAGCAGATTGTTCATTATCAAATTGTTCAATACTACGATACAAAATTTACAGAAAAAAAACTTATTTTACAGCCAAATTGTGATTGCCTTGGCTACAGTAAAAACGTGGTCAGCACTTAAGCGTATCACGGTCTTTCATGAACCTCATGCAATGTGACGTTTATGCGTTAACAATACATACTGCTGACAGTGGCGCCTCCAGGGCTGTCCCAGTTCAGGTGAAGTCGGGCAGGAGCCGCAGCAGTCAAACGCAGGTGCGGTCGCAATGGTGCGGCCAACGCGACTACCTCCCACGTAGCTCGCTCCGACCCGTACGGGTTTCTGACGGTGCATGTGTAGTTATCGGCTACGTTACGATCCAGATCTGGAAAATTCGAAGAACATTAATTTGAGCGCTAGTTACCGGAATTATGACGCCAATGCTTATAGTGTCCAAGTTTATGTGTTCTTTTTTTAAGCTGCTGTCGTAATAAAGTAGAATGTGGTTTGAAATACATTTCTTTAGCTTAACGTTTTTCGCTAACCATAGGAGTAGCTAGTAGTCAGGTAATACGTGTAATTTTGGTAGACTTGAAAGTGACTTAATAACTCACCAAGTATAACTAAGTACTCTCCATCGATGTGGAACCTGTTGTCAGCTGTGACGGGGGGCGCGGGGCGACGGCGCACCCACGATCTCACGGGGGTAGGGGAGCCCGCCGCCCCGCATCGTAGTCGTACCCCGCGCCCCGCCCCACCTCGAATCCGGCGGCCGAACGACCAGATCATTGCAGGTGCTGAAATTTAAAAAATAATAATATAGGTATGTCCAAAATATTTGTTCATGTTGGATTAGTACATCCGCGGTAAAGTTGTTTCTGTTGTTTGTTGGTTAAAGCGTTATTTTCATTGATCATTGATTAGCCAACATCTTTAGGGGCTTTTGCGATTATTTTACTTAATGCTCCCTCGCAGGAAATTGTAGCAGTGATGACCTAGAACTCGTTTACTAAATGCTCCTGGAACTTGCTTTCTTCCACCTGTCCGTTACTATGAGTTTACTAGATAGCGACGACGGTTTTACTCGGTAGCGACGACGTATCTTTTTGTATGGAAAAGTTTAGTTCCATCAGTGACCTGTAGAGGCGCTGTGCAATTTTCCATAGACTTTTTATACGTCGTCACTAGCGAGCAAAACCCTCGTAAACTTATGGTAACGTTGCTGTTCTGAATAGCTACATGATTGATTGTAGGCTACCCTCACTTGCCATTAGGCATGTTTGCTGCGATCACGCTTATCTCGCCCTTGCTGGAAGCGGAAGCAGCATTCATCTTAGTGTGGTATTCTTTCTAACAGTTCGAGACCATCACCTTTGAGTTCTGATCTCTCCTAATTACCTACTATATGATTGATATCAGAACACTCACCTCTGCCGTTAGGCTTCCTCGCGACGATCGCACTCATCTCTCCTTCCCCTGAGGCGGTGGCCGCGGTGACCCAGAACTCGTAAACCTGGTGCTCCTGCAGCCCGCGTACCTCAGCGTGGTATTCTTCCTGATCGTCCGAGTGCAGCACCATCAGCTGCGAGTGCTGACCTGTCCTATCAACGGATTGAGATATTACAATGCCTTAATTAAGTAATCAGTAAAATATAAGTGCAAGGGCTTATCTACAGAAATCAAACCGGTAGACAAATGCCATCAAATATTCAAAAATATTAATTTGAGCGATCGGATAATACTATGTAAAATTGGGGGCTAGCAAGCATTAGCTTGATATATTACCAAAAGCCTACATTTTGATTTGATTTCCTACTTTTATGATTGATTGTCTTTATAATTCAAGATGCTAGCCCTTGGATAGCCAGAGCGCCCGATGGTGGGCGCTGAGCATGAGTTTCGCGATTTTACCAAGCGCCCACCTGTAGGCGCTTTTTAATTACTTTTTTGCAAAAAAAAAAATGGGTGTATAAATGCTTATTCCTTGGGCATGTTGACCTTCATGAGTAAAAAACAGATGTTTCTACACCATAGACCGCAAACACATCCGGTTGCTGTCAGTTATTGATTAAAATTCGATTTTTTTTTCTCGCAATTTTTTTCGTATATGTCGTCACCCTACCACGAATTTTTTTGGTTCTATTTTTTCATTTTTGAATATATATTTTTTTATTACAAGCAAAGGTTATTTATTCAGTAACAATAAGCTTTTTACAGAATGATAATAGCTTGTTTCAATAAGATTTTATATCTGTTTACGTAACGTGTATCCTGACACCGCGCGAATTGCGTACGCGCACGCAGTCCACCGTGGTAACGCGACCGCCACCGCAATTGCGCCTTAGGAGGCTAGCCTCAAGTAGAGTGAAAAGTAGATCAAAAATTGATAATTTAATAATACAAACCTCTGCGGCCTGTTATAAACAGTGTAATGCTTGATTTTGCCATTCTTCTGGGTAGGAGTAAGCCAGCTCACTATCACGGTGTCTTCAGAATTTGCCAACGCTTTGATGTCAGCTGGAGCGCCTGGAACTGTAAAATGATATAAAATATGAAAATGTCATCGTCTTTATTATACAAGAAAAAATATGGGTAGAAGGTCTTGTTCCTTATAAGGTGCTGCGACGCAGAAGAATATGTCAAAGCGAGAACAGGAAAGCAACATTTTTCGTAGGCTATTTGTCATTAAGATATACTCACTGTCTTCATGTGTAGTACAAAATACGGGGTCAGAAGACGGCCCAGCCCCAGCAGCAGTCCTTGCACGCACAGCGATGGAGTAGTTAGCTGCACGCTGCAGCGCTTGCAACACTGTCTCCATGCCTCCAGCTCGGCGAGTTTCCACTTGGCTGTCTAGGCTGCTTACTATCTAAAAACCCAGGATGAATGAGGAGTTTCAGTGTAACACATTTTCACAGAATACAATAGTGTACAGGAAGGAAATAGCGATGATAAACGAATGCAAAAAAGCGCAACTCTGGCGATAACACTGCGTTTTCCAATAACCCACACAAAAAAATTTATAAAAGATTACAATCCTAAAACAGATACTAGAAGAAGAATACGATACTCTAAATAGTTAGACTTAAGCTAAAATTGATAAAGTAAAGATAAAATTATAGCTATAATTTTAGCTTTACTTTAATATTTGGCTTATTTTTAAATTAACTTTAACCTCTTACACGAGGTATGATAGGTAGACTCAAAAAGAAACAAACCTCATACAGTAATTCATATCCTAAGAGAACTCCTCCTCTAGAGGCAGGTGGAGGAGGCTCCCACCACACGCGTATGGACTGCGCTGACATCGGCTCACAGCGGACTCTCTCGGGTGATGCTTCTGGTGCTGTAATGCAAAATGATGTCATGAAGTAATCATTGAAATAACCAAGTTTTTAAAAAAAAAGCTAGGACTGACCTCCTTCTAAAGTGGTAGCAGTTAGTGGAGCTGCGGAAGGACCAGCCCCTACAGCGTTGAACGCTCGCACGCGTACTTCATAGTGCTTGTGAGGTCGAAGCCCAGCCAACTGCACCTGAGTCGCTCCCCACCCAGAAGCGGTCAACGCTTGCGTCATGTTGTCACTATCTCCTAAACCTGACCCGGCTTCGCGCCACGTCACCACATAGCCCAGTAGCTCACCGTTCCATGACTCTTGAGGTGGTGCCTAATAAATAAATATAAATTAAATGAGACTGGTCACTTCTTCACTAACGCACTCATATTTTTGGAAGTCCTATACTAACCTGCCATTTCACAAGAAGTTCTCCGGGCGCTGTAGCTTGCACTTGCACATTATGAGGAGGTTCTGATGGTGCTGTAAGAATAGCGTTGGTGCAATTATAATATGATTTTGTGGCTATAGTCCATTGAATGAGTCCCTCCAAGGGGGGTCTAGAGTGCGTGAGTTAGTAACGTAAGATGTTTCTTCGGAAACATGTCAAAAGTCCCTAGGTAATAAACATACTAAAACCCCGGGACACTAGGAGGAGCCCCGGAGTGGGGGGAGGGGGGAAAGGGTCCATTTTTTCATTTTTCGCTTAAATCTCCAAAACGGTACATGTTACAGAAAAACTTTCAAGGAAAAGTTGAAAGGCCATAAAATTATCTACAAGTTGTACCTAAATCATTTTTTTCTATTAGCAGCCGTTTTGGAGCTACATCCCATGAAAGGTGAGAAATTCGAAAACATAAGCAAACTTTAGCATAAGCGTAACGAGCGTGGACCCCTTCCCATGCCACGTGTGAAACTTCATCGAAAAAATCCGAACAACGGATAATGTTGGGACATTGATTTCATATGAGAGGCACTAGAGGAAAAAAAAAAGGTTCAAGTATCGTAACTACCCTAATAAAATTGAGTTCCTCCTAAACGCCTCCATGGTGGAATCTTTCTTTTTATCAATGATAGACCTAATTATGAGCAATCTATCGGTACCGGTCACAAGTTGCACTATTGAGCTTTTTGGAAGAAAAATAAAATAAAAAGTTCAATTATCGTAACTATCGTAATTATCAATTATCGTAATTATCAATTCCTCCTAAAGGCTTCCATGGAGGAATGTGTTTTTTTTTACCAATGATAGACCTAATTAAGAACAATCTATCAGTACCGATCACAAGTTGCACTTTTGAGCTTTTTGGAAGAAAAAAAATAAAAAGTTCAAGTATCGTAACTACCCTAATAAAATTCAATTCCCCGTAAACGCCTCCGTGGTGGAATCTGGTATTTTTATCAATGATAGACCTAATTATGAGCAATCTATCAGTTCCGGTCACAAGTTGCACTTTTGAGCTTTTTGGAAGAAAAAAATAAAAAGATCAAGTTCAGTAACTCAAACTACCCTAATATAATATTTTGACAATCGATTCCTCCTAAAGGCTTCCATGGAGGAATGTGTTTATTTTACCAATTATAGACCTAATTAAGAGCAATCTATCAGTACCGGTCACAAGTTGCACATTTGAGTTTTTTAGAAGAAATAAATATTTTTTGATCGATTGATGTGATAAACATGGGTATGTAGTATGTTTGAGCCAAAATCATTTTTTACTGCGTGTAACTCAGAAATGGTAGGATATAGGAAAAAATGATTTAGGTACAACTCGTAGATAATTTTATGGCCTTTCAAATTTTCCTAGAAAGTTTTTCATTAACATGTACCGTTTTCGAGATTTAAGCGAAAATAAAAAAAATGGACCCTTTCCCCCCCTCCCTCCACTCCGGGGCTCCTCCTAGTGTCCCGGGGTTTTAGTATGTTTATTACCTAGGGACTCTTGACATGTTTCCGAAGAAACATCTTACGTTACTAACTCACGCACTCTAGAACTTTTTATTGGACTACTAATATAAAAATATTTTCGACATCCTGTTTACCACCTTACCTTCTTCTAAAGTCTGAACAATGACAGAGTCTGAATAATCACTGTCACCAATCGCATTGACTGCAGCCATTCTAAGAGCATAAGCGGTAGCTGGTCTGAGACCTTCCACTCGATATTCCAAAGTAATTTCTGAGTCAGGATCTGTTGATTCCTGTCTAGAGTAAGAAATTGGTTACAACGTAAACTTCTAAAATAAACTGTTTAGGTTTCTGATAAACAACGATGTTCTTACATACCTTTCAACTACTCTATCCGCTGGCACGTCTCTGGTCGGGGCCTCAGTCCAGTCATCTCTATCCGTTCGGAGAGGATCTCTATCTCCGACAACTCGGTACTGCAGCCTATACGTACGGACTCGTGCATTTCCATCGTATCCTCGTCTCCAAGAAACTGTTGCTCCTCGCGCCTCGCGACGAACGACATGTAAGCCGCGAGGAGCTTCTGGAAATTCTGATAAACAAAAAATAGTTATTTTTTTATTGACAATTGGAGAAATGGTACAAAAGACGATAATGTAGCCGAAGACATACCTTGTACAGCTAAGTAGATAAGCAGTTCATCTCTTCCATAAGCGTTTTCAGCTCGACACCGGTACACGCCAGAATCATGTCTTTCCGCATGGGCTATATTTAGTTGTGAACTTACGCCGCTGTCTGATCTTTTTTCTGAGACAGATACGCTGAAAATATTATGATTTCTTAAAGTAACGTAACCTGTAAGCAAGATTTTCATCTTTTACTAGCGGTCCCCCGCGACTGCATCCCCATATTTTGAGTATGGTCCCTTTTCTCTCAACGCAGCGTGATTTTTTATAAAGCTTATAGCCATCCTTGATAAAGAAGCTATCTAATGTATTTTTGAAGTGAAAACTTCTTAAGCGGCGTTGAAAACTTTTGTGGGATGGGGGAAAAATGTGAAACTCGCGTCAGGACACGTGGGCTGATCGAAAAACCGTAAGACGGTTGGCGAAATTATGGATGTAAGTTGATTTTTCTGAGAGATAAACTTTTTAATGTAATTTAATATAATATAAATTGTAATGTTTGTGTACGATTATTATTATTATTATTTTATTCTATCACAAAAATGATAGTACTTTTATATTGATAATAAGAGCAATTCATTCAAAATTATTCCCTAACTATTCCAAAAAACAAAAATGCACAACGTTGATATTCAAGTTTTCACTTCTGCCGGCACTCCCGGAGTGCAATACTTTTTTTTCAAATCAGTGCAGAATTCCTAAGATTAGCGCGTTTAAACAAACAAACTCTTCAGCTTTACAATATTAGTATAAAAATAAAAATATAACATAAAATATAGATATTAGCTGTATTATTTAAGTATTTTATTTGCATGGTGGAAGTCATCTTACCGGTATGTGGTGAGGTCTACTCGTTTCATGTTGTGCGTCCATTGCAACGTAATTGGAGGATCACCTCGTGCATCACATTGTAAAGTTGCTTGTGCTGTCCTTTTTACTGTCATGTTTCTAGATGAGTATTCGAAATGCGCTGGCTCTGATAAAAAATGAAGATTTAATTATAACAAAGCCAAGTGCGTCGGATCAAGGTTATTTTTGAGTAAGGCACTGAAACAATGGCCTTAAGGAAATTATGTTTAAGTCCGGCACCACGGGTACCACTAAGTGTCGGTACATGACCGAAACTATTTAATTTGAATTTAGAAGCATCTACATCTTACCGTTAACAGAAATGGTGATAACCTTCGACAAGCCACGACCGATGCCATTCTCGGCACGACACATGTACTGGCCCTCGTGATGGTGTGCCGCAGGGGCGATGCTCAGCGAACCATTGGCCAGCACCGAAAACTGCAGGTCCAGGTTCGATACCGGCCTGAAGTCACCTGATCCGGACCCTGGAAGGGTTAAGTTTTTATTCTTGCATACATCCTTTCATCACAACATCATAGAAGTTCTTAGAAGAGATAGGAAGTAGTTAAAATATTACCGTGCCCCTTTAGCCATGCTATCCTTGGTTCAGGATACCCTTTGGTTGCACAGTTCGCCAATATTTGGGTGCCTAATAAAGCCGATACATCTTGCGGCTCGTATACCCACGTTGGAGCCACTAAAAATCAATAAAAAAAAATTATGCAAGACAGTGATTAGTTCATTGATTTTTGAGCATTATATAATATTCGTCTATCTATTTGATTTTAATTATTCGTACCTTTGACTGCTAACCTGGCAGTATGATTGACTTCCGCAGCTGAGTTTGTCGCTACACATGTGTATTCCCCACTGTGCTTTGAGGTTACGTGAGAAAATATTAAAAAACTAAATTCATCCAGTGACTTTTCTTGCACCTGGAAGTAAACGTATAGTATTAGATTTATGTACGGTAACTTTTATGAAATTGTATAGATACCAAAGACACACACTTGCAAATTACTCGGAATATGTTGCCCATCTTTGAGCCACGAAAAATAAACAGGCTTATCTCCGGATGTAATCCCACAAAGCACTTGTACGGAGCTACCTTCGACCAAGTCAGTTGGAAATGAAAACCCAGCTATTTTTGGTGGATCTGGAAGTAGGTAAATGACATGAATTATTTCATAAACTTTGAACTTAGTATTTAATGATCTCAAATTGTGTGAGTTGGTGAAACTAACTTACTTCTGACAAATATTTGAAGATCTTTCTGCGCGTATTGACCTGAAGGAGCCGTGACTCTGCAAGAGTAGACTCCAGCATCACCAGTCTCAGCTGGCCACAGTAAAAGTTCTCCTCCTAGTCCAGAGAGGGCCCGTCCTCCTGTAGAACTGAGGTCCATACCTCCTCTTTGCCAGCGAATCTCACTGAAATCCAAAAGAACCAAATTTCAATGATTGAGCAATTTAAAATCAAATAAATAAATCATTTTTTTCCTTCCACTTTTAAAATAAACTGGAATGGGGATAAAAGTCAAGAATCAGAAGAACAGTCAAGATAGAATAGAAAACTATAGTTCGAAGTGAAAGTTAACTAAGTTAACTAGAAAACAAAACGAAAATGAAACTTATAATTTTACTAAGCAAATGCACCTCCATCAACCTGATTGGAAATCCAGAGTATGGGCAGAAGATGGACGTGTTGACGCCGGCGACCACTCGGATGGGCCCCACGTTTCTGATTGAAGGTGGACCTGGTAGACCAAAGTTTTACTTCAATTTGATAATGAAAATATGGAATTTAAACTGCATTAAATTTTGTTCTAAATCAATTATTCACATTAGTCAAGATAGAGTGTGCTAATTACAGACCGTTTTTCTTTGCAAGTCGAATATTGTAAACAATCGTGACATCCCTTTTTACGAAATGATAAATTTTAAAATGAGATAAACACAAAACTCACAACTTGCATGGCTAATTCATCGTTTTATAATTTTATTAATTTGATAAAATAGTTTAATAATTTTATGCACAGATATTACTTTAAAAGTTATGAAAGATTGTTTATTTTATTGGACTAGCTAAGAAAAATGAAGTTTAAACAACAAATTTGATAATATCTAGAACTATAATTATTCAGGCAAGTCAAGCTATAGACTAATTTCCGTCTCAACATCTTCTCCCAAGTAGTAAAGGCTATTTTACAAATTATAGAACACGATTTTGTGTCATAACAAATAAAAAAAACTGATACTATGGTGAACTATTGTTAAATTACCATAAACATTGAGCCTGGTGGAATGTTCTACCGCTCCTCTCGAGTTGTGTGCTCTGCAAGTGTACCGGCCACCATCTTCAGGGCGAACAGAAGTGATATTGAGGTAACTGACCACGTCGCCATTAGAGTTCATGAACTGGGTCACGCTTCTGTAAAATGAGAAGAAATACGATAAAATTCAGATTCGACAGAGCAAGTTTACATAATACGTCATCTATAAAACATACTCATAGGTGCTGCTAAAGTGTTATTACGTAACTTGTGAGTGAGAATGCAGTATAATCTATTTGTCTGTGATATAAACCCGATCATATTATTTGACAGTCATTTTAAAAGCAAATAAGCTTTCTTCAAACTTTTCAAAATATAAAAGGGTTTAAATCTCAAAACAAATTAACTTGACCCACTACAGCGTCCCCAGAGGTGCTGTGCTCAGAAGTACCTACGCATAAGAAGGAAACAACTTTCTATGTGAATTTATGCAGAACCAATGCAGGCCAGCGAGCTCCTTTGAACAGATTGCTATCCATTTTCAACCAGAACTTTAATTGTCGACTCTTTTCAGAGTCGCTCTAAATTTAAAAATCTTATATTATTACGCTCTGCGTTGTGTCGAACTGAATAATAAATAAACAAATAAAAGTATAGTAATAAATAAATAAGTAAAAAATAACATATTTAGTAAATAGTATAGTATAGATAATATAGTCTTAATAGTGAAGCTACAAATAATATTCACAATATTAATTGCATTCTACCTCGCACTTGATTTATTTAAATAGATTACACGTGGATTACGTGGTTGGATGTGTTACCATTTATATATAATACCATGTATATAAATACTTAAATACATAATACATCCATGACTCAGGTACAAATATCTGTGCTCATCACACAAAATGCCCCTAGCGGGATTCGAACCCGCAACGGCCGGCGTAATAGTCAGGCTCTAACCTATATACCAAACGCGTCGTCACTATGATGTGTCCAAGCGAATGATCTACAAATATCAAATTCCTCCTACTACCACACAACACTATCATGCACATACCTTTGCGGAGTGTTATGTTCTTCCACGGGCTGGTTGTCCAGAAGCCACGTGAATCTTGGAGGGGGCGAGCCCGATGCTGCACAGTGTAGAGCTAGCGCTGGTCCTGGGTGTAAGGCCTGTTCTATAAACGTGTAGTGGAGTTCTGGGGCTGTGTCTGTGGAGAATAAAATATTTATAAATATGAAATAAGAAATCAAAAATTGCCGATAACCGGTAATAACCGGTTAGCCAGAAAGTGCTGGTTCAAGTCCCGCCCGTGCGCAAATTTTTGGTTTCCTATTTCATATTTATAAATATAAAATATGACACTGTGAGTGTTAGGATCTATGAACAATTGTAATTTATTTAAAAATATTGCACAAAATAATAGTGCACAAAAGGTAGACTTAAAACACCAAAGGGTCAAGCAAAAGATTTGTAATGGATTTGTGATAATTTGAAACACCAAGGGAGTTTTACTATACCTTTCGTAACACGACAATAAGTACATTATCATCATACATACATTTTTTTTTAAAACAATTGTTTAATTTTATTTACTACGACACATTAAAAAGTACCTATCAATATTTGACGCAGATACCCTGATACATGAATATCAAATAAGGGTTCGGTAAAAGTTATCAATATGCGCTGTCAAAAAAATACTATCTATATGATGGATGAGTCCCTAATGGGGGCGTTTCAATAAATCAACGACATCAAAACAAAACCCAATCAACGCGACGGAATTTAGCGCGATATAGGCGGTGTCTTAGCGTAGAGAGAACAGTAAGCAGATTTTGTCAATTGCAAGATTACTCGTCATTGCTAAATTTATCTTACGGTAAATGTGGTTTATCCATAATAAGTTTGTAAAATGTCAACATACAAATGAATAAATTAAACCCTTTCTTAGCCATCACAATATAGGTAACTTAATTAAGTATACTTCTCACTTTACCCGCTTATTTGCAAAGAGCACACACACACACACACACACACACACACACACACACACACACACACACACACACACACACACACACACACATACATACACACACACACACACACACACACACACACACACACACACACACACACACACACACACGCACACACACACAAAGCTTTGATGTCGTGCTCATACATAACCGTCTAGCTGTTCTAATAGAGTTGTGGGTGTCGCGTTCGACGATGTATGGCGAGCGTTTGTCACAGGTCATAACGGGAAGCAGCGCAATATATCGCCCGGACACGGACCATGATATAAACAATGCTATGGACTAAATGACTGTGAACTATTCTCGTACCTAGTGTGTATAATCTATGTAAGATAAAAATATTGTGTCCGGATTCCTAGTAGGAAAAAAATAAACTTAATCTTTCTAGCCTTCTGAGCGTTGAGCCGTTAGTAAAAGTAGATGAATTGTTTGAGTGGCTCAAATAATTGACAATATAATATTTTTTATCACTCGTGTTCGAAAAAAAAACTTTCATGTGTATGTAGCCGGGTGGAAAAACTTTTCCATGCCTAGGGTGGAAAGTAATAAAGATTTTATTGGCATGGTATTTAGTCAAAGCTTGCGTCTTAATTTAGACATTATCTTAATTGAGTCACATCATAATATTGTTAAAATAAAGGTTTGTTTTTTATTGAAAAACGCGTGTTTAACGGTTTTTGATTTAAAACATATACGATTGGTCTAATTTTTAAAACACTAAATCAACTAAAAAATTCGGATGCCCGCCATAGTAGTTTTTTTTCGTTCCTTTAGAAACAGGATTAAGTCTACGACTCTGCTGCCTTGTCATGGGTTTCCACCATAGTGCCATGATGCCATCTTTGTATTATTTTATATCGTCACTGTCATATTTTTTTTTGGAAAACTATTATCGTTAGAGAAAATACTATCTAGGTATATTTTAAACATGGATTTTGATTCTTTGTTATCATATGCATTTTTATGGTATATTAAAAAAACTATACTGCTGTATAATCTTAAGTTTTCATTTTTTTTTTAACTACATAGTATTGCATTATCACATCTATAAAACACACAAGTATTTATTCTTTCCGTAAAGACGAAATGAAAATAGTCGGGTAAAAGCACACATTTCACTCTCGAATTATTGGCGGCCTCACTTTGTTTGAGCGCCAGAAATATATCGAGTGAAATGGGTCGCTTTCTCCCCTTGTAGAACAATCTACTATTACTTCACAATTGTGTTACACTTTTTATTGAAGACTGACCGAAACTCATTTATCACCAAAAATGCTTAAATATGCGACTCATTTTGGGAAATACTACATGAACCCTTGTGTAAAACCAATGAATAGTTTTTTCAATGAATGTTCATCCTTTTCAAGTATATCGCTGAAATTATTTTCATATGGGTATAGGGAATTCGTTTTAAGCGAGCTTCCAATAAAATCCGTTTAGACATATAACGTCAAGTATTTAATGTGCGATCGTTTATTACAGGTTATAAGGCAAGTCCATTAACGGAGATATCCCTCTCCTCGCAACATCAAATAATAATGGTGTTCTTGATCCGGGAGATTGTGATTAATGGTCTCAAGTGCTTGTATAGTGTAATAATATCATTCATCCCCTAAGATTAAAGCCTCATTTGATATGAAGAAACTTGAAAACATGTATTAATATGCTGTAGTATATATTTTAACAATTCACTAAGACTGATTTTATTTGCTACCGTTTAATTTTTTTTTACCATAGGTATCCTTATACGATACAATATGAAACCTAAAAATGCGCACGGGCGGGACTCGAACCTGCAGCTTTCGCTCAAGTCACGCCCGTAACAAAAACTAACAAACAGGGTGTGGCCTGTAATAGGAGAAAAAAAAACAGACCTTTTAAGTAACCAGCAGTCAATTCTAAATGATTTGAATTCATTATAATGAAAAAGATAATTTTGTTATTTTCTGACAAGATAAATCGAACCAGCGCTGTAAAGCAAACAAATGTGTTTTTTGCACACGCTGCAGATTTATTACAGCTATAGCGTTTATCTATTATTTAATAAATATGAACGATTGTCTCAAAACGACAAATCATAATGAAGAACAAACATAAAGTCAGCTTATGTTTATCGCCTTAAAAACATTTTAATAAACAACAGGATGTTGTTTATTAAAAACATTTTAATAAACAACAGGATGTTGTTTTAGTCAGTAAAATCCAACTCAGGGATGATAATAACCAGTTATAATTATTCATTTTTTTTATATAATTATATGCAAGTTTAATTAAAGAAAACCTCTTCACAACATTAAAAAAACGAATATAAAAAAACAAATAATAATAAAAAGTTTAAAAAAACTAAAACCCAACTACGACAAAAAACGACGCTGAAAAGTATAAAATAAGATTTTCAGAATACTGAACTGAACAAAGTTGCTAATGTAGTTGCAAGTAAACGGACACAGCAGCCCTACCAAGATGCCTTCGTTGTAGATTGACAATAATAAAATAATTGAATCATACAATGCTATTCTGAAGTATGCAATATTCACTATGTAGAGATAATTAGACCGTCCGATCATAGACGACCCGTCTGGTGTAGTGGTCGAGAAATCGCCTACTACGCAGAGGGTGCGAGTTCGATCCCCGCACAATACAAACATTTGTGTGCATGAACATGTCTGTTTGTATTGGTCTGAGTGTTTTCTATGTATATCATGTATGTATTTACAAACAAAAAGTATTTAGGTATTATATCCGTGTATAAGTTGTCTGGCACCCATAACACAAGCTTTGAGTAGCTTACTTTGGGACTAGATGGCGATGTGTGGGAATGTCCAAAGGATATTTATTTTTTATATTTATTACATTATTTTATATATGGTAAAAGACTAAATTTTACCATATACCGGTCTCAGCTAAATTGACTCAATAAAAAAAAACTTTGTGACAATATTAATGGCAAGACTAGGTATATTAAAAATATGTTAAACTATTTATAAAACATTATTTATTAAAATAAGCTTGTACACTATTTGACAGCGTAGAAATCTTCGAATCTTCTGCACTCTGTTCACTATTCTTTGTAATCCAATTTTTCCAATCATCTTAAATGTAATTTTAAATTTATGAGTGACATTAGTATTATTATTATGTGTATGTACTATGTGTATGTTTATTATTCCATAATTATGTATTAATGTGTACGGTATTTATGTAATAAGTAGTATGTATGTTTATTTTTTGCTTAAATACCTATTGTAGGTTTAATCAAGCTCTCACTTTTGCTCTTCTATCACTTTCTTCGCGCCGCCAGCAATTTCTCTGTATAGACCTATGGTTGACTGGTAGAGAATGCTTTTAGCATTAAGTCCGCCATATGTACCTTTTGTTTGTGCATGAAGTGTTTTAAAAAATAAAAAATAAATCAGTTCCCGGACCCTCCGTACTAGCAATGCCTTGCAGCTGTACACACCTTTGCATAAGACTGCTTATGTTTCCAACTCTTTTACCATCAGCGCCATCAGACTTTGGAACTCCCTCCCAGATACGATCAAGACATCAACATCAAAATATGTGTACAAAATTTTCATACGCAATATTTTTGTCAATGAGAATAAATAACATGATATCTGTTCAGCGTGAAGTATGGTTTTTATTGTATTTATGTATGTTTATTTAAAAAGTATATGTAGTTCATTAATTGTGTTAGGTTTTTTTTTGTTATTTTACGCCGCCTCAACTGTTTCTGCCTCACCCAATGATTGACTGTTAGAGAATGCTTTAAAGCATTAAGTCCGCCACTTGTACTTCATTTTGTTTGTGCAGTATAGAATATATAAATAACTATTTCCATTTATAATTTTTTTTTGGCATCAATTTCGTTTATACAACCATCCCTGAGTCATTCATCGCTGACCAAAACAACAACCTGTATAAGACAGGGTGTTCTTTTGGTCAGCACAATAAAAGTCATACAATGAAGCGAACACAATTACGACGGTCACAATCGCGTGGTCGTCTTGTATAGATGGACCGGAAGCCGGACTGGTGATCTGTTACACGGTGGAACTATGAGGGGTATAATAACAAGATTAGTTACTGAACCTTTATTCAGTCACGCTATGGTATACAGTAGACTGCTAAACAACGAAATTAGCTGTACATTACTTATTAGAAACTAAAGGTACTCGGCCACAGCTTAACGTCGTACTAGTTTTCTCCTTCTAAATGAATAACTGGATAGTCTTTATACTATCCTATGTACAAAAATCAAGGACGCATTATTCAAACCTAAATTTATACGCAACTCTTTAGTTCTTTCGGCAGTTCTGCGCAGCCTGCTTTAGGATTAAATAAGAAACACTTTTGTTAAAAGCCGTATTTTATCCAACTTCTCAAGTTAAAAGTTATCAAACTCTAGCTTATATTATTTGATTAGTTAGCCTTCATTGCTTAGGATGGTAGAATTTGCAGTAAATTCCAACATTAGAGGAGGAATTGGTGAGAAAGAAAATGACAAGACTTTCACTAAAGTTACCTGACTGTTCAAATTTCTTCTGAATATCGTAAATATTTTGAATACGTGAAGGATATTTTCTCCTGTACCTTGCGGCGGAGACCTGCCACGATGCCTGTTTACAACGTTAACTCTCTTATAAACGATGCGTCGTTCCGCGAATTTACGCGAGATACCGCCGCCGATACAGGAATACTAATTCTAAGGCTAATTACCAACGGCTGTTTTATATTGCTTTTTGCTGATTTGGTAGCAAATTCCAATTCTTCTGAACTTTCTTTAGCTTTTATTGGGCTTCGTTTAACCTGAAAACTACAGGATCTACAAATTGAAGACATTATAAATATATTTTTCATCATTCAAAACCTTTAAATATTAAGACAATGCAACTTTTGACCAGAATAAAAATGCACTAGCATACTTTAGGTGATTCGTCCTATATTTTCAGGACTATAATAGGTTGATCCCAAAACTGATATGTTTCTGACGTCACTCTTCCCTCGCATTATTTTCCTTTCGATTAATGCACTCCGTATCATCCTTATGCATTATATATTCTTACTTTCACCTCCAAGGAGAACATTTGATTCGCAAAAATAATATGAAATTTAAAAATTGGAAAGAGAAGACAACAAAATAGACAACAGAAACGTCTCACTTTTGTGGTTTACCTATAACGCAAAATAGAGCTATGTTATCCTCTGTATCACAAATATGATGATATACGAGTATTAAAATCCGACCTCCATTAGTGGATTAAAAACTGAGCCTAATCTATTTCAGGACCGCTATTACTCGGCTAATAACACCAAAAACCATGCCATAGATCCCGTATTATTCCATTATGCGTTCCGGATCATCCGCGCGTTTGACTTACGGCCCGCGTTATTACCGGAACTACTGCAGCATAAACGGCTAGAGATAAACAGCCATGCCATAGCAAATTCGACGACCTCCGTGGTCGAGTGGCTAGCCCGCCGGTTTCAAGTGTCGCCATCTCGTTAGGTTCCGGGGTAGATTTCCGGTCGGGTCGATGTAGAAAACGATCTTTTCTATATTGTCTCGGGTCTGGGTATTGTGGTACCACCGTTGTGTCTGATTTCCATAACACAAGTGCATTGGCTACTTACTTTGGGATCAGAACAATGTGTGTGATTGGTGTCTAATTAAAAAAAAAGTAAATAAAAAAATGTCACTTTAACCCACTCGTAACCAGTACCGTACCGTTACCATGAGTTTACTCGATAGTGGCGACGATTTTATTTGCTAGCGACGACGTAAAAAAAGTGTACGAAAGATGTTAGTTCTGCAAGTGACTATTAGAGGCGCTGTGAAATTTTCCATAGACTTTTTATGTCGTCGCTTGCGAGTAAATCCGCCGTAAACTCATGGTAACGATACAGTGTGGCACCGCACCGACTGAACCAAACCACCTGGCTCGTCCTACGATACCAGTGACACTGCTGTACGTGTTCCGGCTTCTTTACTCTACGGAGGTCGAGGAGATTGTAGAGTACATCCGTTTAAAGACCAAGTTCTTACTGAGGGTTGGACGGTTGGGATCTCGTTGTAATACGAATTTCAATACGTATAATCTCACTCTCACATGCCATGTTGGATGGTGACCCATCCATACACAACTCTGCCGCTAATAAGAACTGTCAAATTTGCATTACGAGCACCAACTACATGAATATTAATAACTCGCTCTTAAGTAACGCTTAGTATACTTGAAGTATTTTTTTTAAAGTCTGGCGGTTCTATTTAGACTGCGTCGTAACGATATTTGGTTCACGGTGGACGTCTATTACGGCAAGAGATTACAATTGGGAACCCATTAAAGGAGATTGAAGTTTATTTTATGGTCCTCTGCATACAAAGCTCCTGCCTTGACATCTTAGTATGATGTAGCGTCGTAAAATTGATTCATTGACGCTAAGGATTGCTTAGGGCTTAATTTGGTCTTGCTGCTTGCGTACTTATAGGCTAGTTTCTGACAAAATTTACAGCCACCTTCAAAAGATTGCGATCATTGCCTGATCATCATGGTCATTACATTACATGGTCTCTAACTATGAGCCTTAAAAGAAAGCTAAAAATTACACAACGAGCGAAGCTTGATGTTTATCTACGAGATTGAATCAGAAACGAGGATATCCGTAGAAGAACTAGGGTAACGCATATAGCGCTGAGGATCAGTAAGCTCAAGTGGCAATGGGCAGGACACACAGCGCGAAGAACTGTTGGGGCAGCAAAGTTCTAGACTGAAGACCATTCGTCTAAAGATGCAGCATAGGACGTCCACCGACTAGATTGACAGACGATATAGTGAAGATCTCAGGATCAAATTGCATACAGACTGCTTGTGATCGGTCGCTGTGACAAACCGTGGGGGAGGCCTATGTTCAGCAGTGGAAGTCCTTTGGCTTATGATGACCTGATCATCATTATAACGGCCCGTTTTAGCTAGTTGACGACTGGCATTACTAAACCCGCCACAAGAGCATTAAAACTCCACCACATCGTCATCGTCAAGCCAGACAAAACTGACTTGCCAAATTGAATGAATGAATGTCAACTTCGTCTGATTCACAAAAATCCCTATTTGTTTAAATGAAAGAGTAGTCGTGTCGGTACCGGGACTTATCGCTGCCATATTATTAAAACCTCTTAATAAACTACCTACTATCAAAGTATTTTTTTTGTCCTGGACTTGTATTTTATTATTTTAGATTTGGTTACTCATGTCACTCTCTTGTCTTAATACATTCTTCTTCTGTAAGTTCTACTTTCTTATAAAACCTAGCTTAGTATAACTCATCTCGGTCCGGTTAAGGCTTATCTGGTTGACAATTAAAGTTGTCAGGCTCAGCTGTGGCGTCAGAATGAAAGCCCTCGTGTTGTCGTGTCGCTTGGAATGTGACGAGCCGCCCATTTGGCGCAGCCCTGAATTGATTATCTGCGGACGCGGGTCAGCATGCGTGCCCTGTTTAGGGTACAAGCGAAAACGTTTTATCAAAGCTAGAAACAAACTGACAAAACTTCAGGATGAAAATCAATGCAACTGTTAAACCAAGCAAACTAACCAATCAGAGTGGATATCTTATTGTGAATCTTGAGAAAAATCTAGCTAGCCCAGCCAACCTTCAAACCAACAGTAGTGGCGACCAATACCGTGTGAAATAATTCACAAACTTACATAGAACGACCTTTCCCTTCCATGAAAAAGATGTCTTAGTTGAATTTTAATAATTTTAATTTAATATTTCATGAAGTAACGTCTGATTTTATTTATAATCTAAAAGATGTATGTTAATTTTACGGCGACAACTGGCTGACAAAGGTTTGTTGGAATGGTTTGCTGTTAACAACTAGATAAACCAGACGTGGCATAGGCACAGTCTAAAGATAGAGCGAGCTCAGCAAGAAGGAGCCGGTTCACCCTGGCTTTGAAAAAAAAATGTTTTTTAATACTAGCGGACCCGGCGAACATTGTTTCCCCCCAGCCCCGTCCTGCCTAAGCCCCATCCAGCGCAGCCCCGTTATTTTAAAAGTTAAGCGGATCGAGCGAATATTCACCACGGGCCCGTCCCACCCCAGCCCCGGCCCCGACGAACTGGATAAAAAGTATTCTATGACCTTCTCCTGGTTTTAAGCTATCTCCCCACCGTTTTGCTCCAGCCCTATCTAACGTGATAAAAAGTATGCTATGTCCCTCTCTTGGTTCTAAGCTACCTCCTCACCAATTTTAATCCAAATTAGTTTAGCCGTTCTTGAGTTATAAACTTGGATGAATTAACCACTGGATATGAAACGCAAGAGCAAATGTATGAAAACATTATAAACTAATTTCTGCGGGGCAGGGGAAGTTTGTCGTGTCAATTATTGACATTAAGTGCATGAAAATGTTGATATTTTTATAGTGTTGATATTGAACGAATGAATGAACGAATTTTTTGTAATATGATGTTTAATTTTTAATAATATTAATTTAATTTTCATTTTAATAATATAATAATCGGCATCAATGTCAATGGCGAAGACATCACACACCTCCGATTTGCCCATGATATAGTCGTTGTGGCAAAGACGCTGGACGATCTTGGCACTATGCTCGAAGACCTTGACCGAGTATCCCAACAAGTGGGTATTAAAATGAACATGAAGAAGACGAAAATTATGTTGAGTTCTCTTGTTGTACCCACTCCAGTATCCATTGGGAACTCAACTCTCGAAGTTGTCGACGAGTACGTCTACCTGGGACAAGTGATCCAATTGGGTAGGTCCAACTTCGAGAAAGAGGTCAATCGACGAATCCAACTCGGCTGGGCAGCGTTCGGGAAATTACGCAAGAGTGTCTTCTCATCTCATTTATCTCAGTATCTAAAGACGAAAGACTTCAACCAGTGTGTGTTACCAGTGATGACATACGTATCCGAAACATGGTCTCTAACTATGGGCCTTATAAAGAAGCTCAAATTCACACAATGAGCGATGGAGAGGTCTTTGCTGGGTGTTTCTCTACGTGATCGAATCAGAAATGAGGAGATACGTAGAAGAACTAAGGTGACGGACATAGCCTTGAGAATCAGTAAGCTCAAGTGGCAATGGGCAGGGCACATAGCGCGAAAAACTGATGGCTGTTGGGGCAGGAAAATTCTAGATTGGAGACCCTTCGACCAAAGACGCAGCGTAGGACGTCCACCAACAAGATGGACAGACGACCTTATAAAGATTGCAGGATCAAATTGGATGCAGACCGCTAGTAATCAGTCGCTGTGGAAAGCCGTGAGGGAGGCCTATGTTCAGCAGTGGACTACCTTTGGCTGATAATGATGATGATGATCATGATGATGATGTTTAAATTTAACACCAAAATAATAAAATACATTATGGGCATGTAATGCACAAACTATAAAATGAACAATTGAAACATAGAACGTCGTTTTAAATGAACGGTCTGGCAAGTAACACTAACTACAACTTCCTATATTGAAACAATCCGTAAGTACATATAGCCTTGCACCATTAAAATCCTCCTATAGGATAATTAACCAGTAGATTTTTTGCATTGGCATTATATCACGCTTAGTGCAAAATGGATACCACACATTCGGTGATATTTTGTGGGGATCCATTTTGCCTCTCTTCAGAAGGCTTCTTCCTACTTTATTTTTCTTAATGGATCTACAGGAAATCTTAAATTATATTATAAGTATGTATTGTCATTTAATATAAAGTTTAAAATTTTAAAGCAAATTGTTGTATTTTTAAGATTACCTTAATCTACTCTCTAGTGAAAAATTTTACTGATTTATAATTTTATAAGTATTTATATTTAAAAAAAAGTACGACTATTGATATGATTTATCGACAATTGTCAAGCAAAATTAAAACTCAACTGACAAGGGAACGAATGATGAACGTACGACAATCCTACCGTATAAAGTATACGGTATCTTGTTGATTTTGTAGTGTCTGACCACCACTTTTTTAAATGGCAATGCAACTGTACTCTTGGAAAACACATTTCACTGTTTTCAAGAAAAAATATCAGCTTTATTGGGATATAAAGTTACGTACGGAAGAAAAGAAATATTTTTTGTCTTATCGCTATAATTTTTACATATAGTGTAACTAATACGACTTTCTTTTTATATATCTACGATATAAAAATAAGTCGGGTTTTCCTTCCTGACGCTATAACTCCAGAACGCACTAACCGGCCATCATTTCACGGATTTTCATTCGTTGGAAAGGTCTCGGGCTCCGTGAGGTTTATAGCAAAGAAAATTCAAATATAAAACAAAAATAAAATTCGCCCTCTGGTGGCGAAACGGAGTTCGTCGGGTTTGCTAGTAGATTTATATATTTGAATGACACTTCGTCCCGCTGCTCACTTCAGCCTTGTTCCACCCGGCTCCTGTGACGGTTCCGTGTGACGCACGGCCTGTCCGGCGCTGCAGCCGGCGTTAATCAATACGGTTATCGGCCCGGATATCCGGGTCACTACATATTGCAATCATTTGTCGTCCGAATTACCTTCCGTTAATTGTAAAATTTTAATAACTGGAAATTTAACTGAATTCGGTCTATAGGTGCAGTTTCGTTTGAATTAATTTTCATTTTTTTCTTTTTATGAAATGAAATGAAATGAATATTTATTTGCTCAAAACATGGTTTCAATAGATGGTAGGTAAATTACAAAAGTCCTCACATTTTACCAAAATTATGGCATGCAAATTTATAATAATTATAGAAAATTTAAAAATAGTATAATTAAAGTTACATTTAAAGTCACACTAATATAATAATCAATCCTGAATTCAAATAAAATGTCAAAGATCGGTTAAAAACATTCAATAAATTAAATTACCAATACACAAGACAACATCCAATTAATTATTATCTATAAAAATGTCATTGATTTTATAGAATTTTTTTTCTCGAAGCCATTTTATGAGTCCGCGCTTAAATAAATTCTTTGGAAGTAATTTGATTTGATCCGGAATTGCATTAAAAATCTTGACACACATTGTATTACACTGTTTCTTGTAAAAAACCAATCGTGGTGTATTTTTATAAATAAGTTTGTTTGCATGCCTTAGGTACCGATGCTGTATTTGGTGACGTTTCTTAAAAAGATCGGTATTGTTCTTGACAAAACAGGCAATTTCTAATATGTACATGCAAGGAAGTGGCAATATTCTTAGCTTTTTGAACAGTGGCTTGCAAGAGTGACGTGGTGTTTTGCCACATATGGCTCTCACACATTTTTTTTGTGTTCTAAACAAAAGAGGAGAGTCGGTTGAATTTCCCCAAATTAGAAGTCCATACCTAAGGAGCGACGCTACGTAACCATGATATGCTGCTAGGGATGTTTCACTTGTAGATATGTGACTCAGTCTATTTAATACAAATACATAACGATTTAGTTTGTCGCGAATATATTCTACATGTTTTTTCCAATTACAATTTTCGTCTAATACTACACCTAAAAATTTTGTGTCATTTACTTGATCAATATTAGTTCCGTCAAAATTAATGTTAAGGTTTAATTTGGTTTGGCGATGTGTGCCAAATTGAATGTATTTAGTTTTATTTAGGTTAACATTTAAATTATTATCGTGGAGCCAATGTATTACTTGTCGTATGGTATTATTTATATCCTGTTGCAACTGTATGGCATTCTTACTACAAGGAATAATTACTGAAAGGTCGTCGGCAAATAAAATACATTTGTGTGAAATTACGTCAGGAAGGTCATTTATATATAGTAAGAATAATAGTGGCCCAAGAACACTTCCTTGGGGAACCCCACACGCATTCGTCATAAATTGAGACCTATTAGAAATTACACATGATTTATCGTCTAGGCTTGTGATTTCAACTGCTTGCTTTCTATTTTTTAAATAGGAAGCCAACCAATCATGGGCTACTCCCCTCAATCCCAAGTTTTCCAATTTTGTGAGCAAAATTTCATGACATACAAAATCAAAGGCGCGTGTCATGTCAAAGAATACAACAGCCGTGGACATTCCTGAGTTAACATTTTCATTTATCTCACTAACGAGATCAAACATTGCTGCAGTTGTGGACCTATCCTGTTGGAAGCCATACTGTTCCTGTTCCTGTGAAACTATATGAAAAATACATGGTTGAACATGAAACTCATATTAAATATTGTGATATCAAACAAATAAATAATAAAGCGAGTACAAGAAACAAAAACGACACAAAACTAACGACTGCTTGTTGCTTATTAATGGGTAAAAGGACATTTCTCAGGAAATTCTGTACGGATTTTGCGAATTCCTAACAAAACTGAAAGCAATAAGTTATTTGTACTAAACCTTTTAAATAAAATGTAATCTAAAGATATTACATACAGGCAGGTTGACCAGAAACTTCTTTTGTTATCATTTTAAAATTATACTACGATTCATGACACATACCCAGCTGGGATTATTTATTGTACCATATTATTAATTAGTTTAACAATGAAGTGGCAGTATGAGAGATCAGAATCTAAAAAAAAAACATAATGTTTCTTTGATGATACACACCTACAAAATGAGCGAGTAGTGAGTCACTAGAAACCGGTCAACGTCACTTACGATTACAAAGGATATTACTTACCTAACTTCATCGTTTTATTGTGCAATTTTAGGCGTAAATCTATGTGATAATATTTTAAAAGCAACTAATTGTTCATTGGCATATAACAGTTCACTGATTGATTTGTTAATTAGTATAGTTTAAATTGGCTAATTAGCCTATGACACAACACTATTTAATAAATCTGCTTGCACGCCAGGGATAGTGCGTCCACCATTTTGACCCTTCAATCCTCGCCAAAAAATAATCGCAAATCCGCACCCTTTGTCACCGACAGCAAAAGGTGACAAAAAACAAAAGTAAAAAAGATGAAATAAGAAACCAAAAATTTGCGCACGGGCGGGACTCGAACTAGCAACTTCTTGGCAACTTTTTCAATTGCACTACCGTGTTGTCGGTCAGACCTTGCGAATTTGTGGTTCCTTATGGATACGTCATTACGTTTATATACATAAAATATGTCACTGTGAGTGTTAAAAACATTCTAAACCAATAAAAGTCAAAACAAAAGACCCGACCTGGCGATGACCCGATGGCGGGTCATTAGGCCACAGAGCGAAAATTTTAACACCTGACAAGCGGCCAATAGGGAGTCATTTGACCTTGACGAGTTAAAAGCTTATACCAACCGTGATTAGACCAAACCACTTTCCACAACAGACTGTCCACCGTTTTCTAATCGATAAAATCCGTGAGTTTCGCGAGTACCAATTGGGTTATCTTGCCTCTTGATTTTTTTTTAATAACCTCAGAGATTCGCAATCGCTATCGTTTTCGCTTGTTACTTATAATACCCCTGCGTGTGAATGTCGACGCACGTGACGCATGTTCAGTTATTACTGCAGCTGTTGCTAATCAATAACCTACGCTGCCAGAACAATGCACGTCACTATATCCATGTAAAGGTCGTCGACCTGAGACGGCTAAAATTAATAACCTATCCCGATAGATACATGCCAAATGGTCATGGAAAATCCATCCATTATAAAGTAGTGTATCAGGCATGTATTAGTTAAATTACATTAAATCATTTGCCTTTGATTTGCATTCATAGTATGTGTTAACAGTTAAGTAACAGCGTGTTATTATTTTATGTTAGTAAATTAATAAATTTATACAATTCACGATAATAATATAAAAAATGCAATGATTCAAAATTGGTATGTATACTATGGTATGTATATGATATGTGTGAATATAATAATGAATACTACTATATTAAAATAGCAAATTCACGGAAAGACAGGATATGTTCTATGATGCTTGGATTAAGGATCTAACAACATAGGTTATTAAATATTTTCAGCCGCAAATCCATGTAAAAGCCGTTGACCCGTAAGCTGGATTAAAAAGACCTTTTTAATTACGGTATACACTTAATTTACGTTAACGGCACGAGAACGGGCGAACGAGAGAAGGCGAGGGCCCTTATTTGGCCCTCGCCTCTTGTGCTTGCCTTAACCAGCCGGCCAAGAGTGAAGATAGCAAGAGCGGAACCTCTGCTACAGGTTGGATGTGTAAAATATCATAACGCCTGGGGCCTGCTGGCTACCTGTCCATGAAGATGGGTTCTGGCGTGGATTAGTGATAATCTACTTTCATAGGCACCCCACAGTCTCACCTCTCTACAACCTTAAGCCGTCCACACCAATGTTCTTGCTACCTTCTGGCATGCCTTCTATAGGTGGCCCATTTAGTGAACGGCGAGTTACCGTCTGCCGTAATTAACGAGATAAGGCGTTTGATAGGGCGGGCGTCCCGTTGTCTCATCAATATCCCAGCAACCGTTTCGGAAATTCCCTCACCAAAGTCTCGGCATAGTTTTCACTTATCTGCAATAGTCCTTGCACCTAGCGGGTGCTGTCTTTGGCTGTATCTTCTCAATAGTGCAGGCATAGATAGTACCCGACAGATGTACAAATCCCAACACATTAAAGTATCTCAAAGAGGGATCTTCCTGTTGGATCTATATCCACAGGTAAGCCTTCCAAAAGGACCGGTTTCGGAGGTGATATCCCGCAGGAGAGATACAATAATAATTATAATATAATAACATAAATATCAATATTCATACCATTGTATTATTATTATTTTCACTTTAGAAATGTATTCTCGAAATCAAAGTGTTTTCGGTAAACACGACAAACTCACGGGCTAAAGCCAAGTGAGCTACGTTTGTAGTGTTAGAAGTGGTTGAGTCGTCCTGCAAAAACTTTCTGATAATGTGGCAGGTGTACAGAATGGCTGGCTTCTGCATTGTTATGTTGATGTTTTCTGGAATATAAAGGTTTTCCTAACAATTTTTCTCACTGAGCTCTATCACTGTACTGACAAGACGTCACCTGTAAGTAAGGTCAAAAAGCCCGCTTCGTTGCCAAGGGGGCACAAGCGAAATTGCCCGTCATTGCGCGTCCAATGGTTTATTTGTCCAAGGCTATAAATAGTGTAACTAATACGAATTTCTTTTTATATATGGATTTATATATTTGAATGACACTTCGTCCCGTCCCGTCTCCTGTGACGGTTCCGTGTGACGCAAGGTATTATATTTTTATTACATTAGTCGTATACACCGTCAAAAGGATTCAGCAGGTTGCTATCAGGTACCTGCACCAAATGTCAGCCGCGTTAATAAGAGTCGAATGGGCCACAATAAAGGGCGAGCAAACGTAACTGTACGAGTATTAATCTCTTTGTAGGCGGACGCAATAACGGAACCGTCTTAAATATTCAAATGAGGCCCCTTCTATTGCCTTTTTTAGGGATCAGTGGGCACTAATTTGAACCCATTCAATTATTTGGTAGTTAAAGCTTTTTCTGATTTACAAAACAAGGTTCGATTAAATTAGTTAGTTCTCATTACCTACACAGGATCTTTTCCCTGTGTAACTAACACTAAATCAAGTCAACTTTGACAAATTCATACAAAGCACAGCAGAGTTTAGCAACAGCAGTCGTGTTCTGTTCAGAATAAAATTTGAGTTGGGACAGTTGTGTGGCACTTTTATCCTTGCAAAGCCCTTTGTTTGCAGTAGTTGATTAAAAAGTACTAATAATTATTATCGTAAATACCATCATAGCCATTCATACAAAAACTTATGCTTAAAGAAAGCAAAATATTAATGACATGTAAAGACATGTCATTAATATTTTAGGCAAAAGTTTGTGAGTGTGTGAGTGTAAATGTTTGTTACTTCTGCACGTCTTAACGGCTGGAGCGATTTTAATAAAAATTGGTATGGATTTAGCTGACACCCTTAATTGACACATATATGCGGTTTTCCGTTGAACGTTTTTCTACGGGAAAATATATTATGATCACATTTTAATTTACAATGTATGTCACAGTTTATTTTCCCTAACAAACCGCGGGTAACACCGCAGGTTATTTATATAAGTACTACCTTTGACTACGCTTTTGGAGTAATGGTTAGCACCTCTGACTACTATGCGGGTCATTGCGGGTTCGAATCCTGCTAGAGGAAAATGATTGTGTGATGAGCACGAACCTTTGTATTTAAGTTTTGGATGTTTATAATGTATTTAAGTATTTATGGCAGATGCCCTCGTCATAATAGTATTGTTAAGACCTTAAGACCTATGGTTGACTGGTAGAAAGTGTTTTTGGCATTAAGTCCACCATATGAACCGTTTGTATGTTCAAGAAAGTTTTAAATAAAAAATAAAAATCGTTGTCTGGTATTCGCAACACAAGAAAGAAAATATCTTAGTACGAAACAAAGTCGATTGGTGTGTTGTTTCGCGCATAAAATATTTATTTATCTATATATTTACTGGCATACAGAACCTTCACAAGAAGCGACACTCAGTTTTTTTTCTCTACCGTCACAGGGAGTCCGAGGATTACTTTTGACGGTCGACTGGTTTCCGTTCCTGGGAGCCGTTCAAGCAACGAGGGTTTAAATGAGCCGAATCTTTAGGAGCCTTACAGAAATCCCTGTTTGCTCCTCTTTGTCACAGACGTAATAGCACCCGTGATTGCAGGTTTTATGAATGCAAAGTTGCTGGGAAACGTGTAATTTAAAAAATAGTATAAATGTTATTTTACCGTGCATGATACCCATAGCAGAAATTGAAAAGTTTTACCTTAACATTGCAAAACGTTTGAGGTTTCAATAACTTGCAAATTGGATGAATATTCAGGTTCTGCTTATTACGGAATTACGGAAATACTATTCCTCGAAAACGTAAGGTCCACGTCAAACGTAACGTACTAAATAGGAACAAAATTTGTTGGTTAATAATATTTATTACTTTATATATATATATATATATATATTTTAATTTAAATGTAATCATAAATACTTTAATATGAGTTTCAGGAACACAGAAAGGTAAAGTTTTTACTAATATGGATAAAAAAAGGTGATAACTTGTAAGCTACTTGATAATACTACATGTCCTTTCCTATCTCAGGAGTTCTTTATAAAGAACATTAGTAATAACTAGGTTAACTATATAGTTCGATCTACGAGTACATACTCAACCCACAAGTTTTTATATGTACTCTGTATACACACAAACAGGTTCTTGTCTCACCTTTCCGCACAAATCGCAAGGATTACTAAAAAGTTAGACTAAACAACAAAAACTCACCACCAAGCCTCAACTCCGCAGCAGCCTGCGCGCTGTCCAGGTCCCTCTCAGCAAAGCACTGGTACATGCCCCTGTGCGCCCGCGCCACACCGTGCACCCTGAGGATGCGCTCCCCTCCCCCCACTGGCACGCCGTCGTGAAGCCAACGGATCCGAGCGTCACCGCCTTCGACTGAGCAGTTGAATGCCACTGAGCTGCCTGAGTTTGCCACCTGCGTAAAATATATGATTGAAATTTCTGTTATTATCAAACCATTTTCATCTACAAAGCTAGTTCCTTCACCTAGTGGAAAATTATTTGTGCAGATAAAACAAAATTAAAAGTGTTACAAGGAGCTCAAAATAAAGTACCTAACACAAACTACATCATTTTTCACTGACACAAAATTAATAAACATTCAACAACTTAACATTTATACTACTTTCATTTAGGTAAAAAAAACATCGGTAAAACCATACGAACAAATTTGTCCTTCATTAAAAAATCACATATTCCCAAACGAAGTCTTCGGTGACCCAGTCTAATCGTATTGCCAAAAACACGCACTAAATTGAGGGGAAGGTTAGTCAAAAATCTTTAAAGGAGCTCAATTTTGCAACGGCATACCATGATATACAAGTTGTTATGCAGGTTGTTTTGGTCAGCGACGAGCAACCCAGGGGTGACTGTACAAATGATACGAATGCCATTTTTTTTTAAATAAAGTCCACAAAATAAAATAATTAATGCGATACAGCGAGCGAGTCATAACTACCAACACTAGGTAGCCTCTTCGTAGCTTACTAGCTACGGCGGCTAAGTATTTCGTAGATACGAGAAAGCTACGCGCGAGGGTTCGTGTTTTCTCAGTCGATTTAAAAAAAACGGAAAAGTGCGAGACGGACTCGCACACTAAGGGTTCCGTGCCAACTTTTACTGAATTAGGCAATCCACTTACTTTTACTTAGTAAAATACCACAATATTTTGTTAACTGCAAATATAACTTTGTTTTTCATTGTGTTTGTATGAAGTACAAAGTTATGTTTGCGGTTGTTGAAAATGTGTTATATCTTAAAAACTTCTCGTTCGATCCTGTCCGAACTAATTTTCGTTGAAAGTATTTGTTAATATCTACATTTTTTTTTTTTCAAAATTTACACTTGGTTGGTTTAGACGTTAGATTGACAGGACGCCCATTTTACCACTTAGAAAGCGTCTAGCTATGAAACGTTAGACTTTAAAGGAAAATGGTTTTAGAAACCTCCATATCATTTTAAAAGACCTATCCATAGACACGCATAGGTCTGACTTTTTTTTGGTTTTAGTTTCATGTATGGGAGCCCCCGCTTAAATCTCATTATTTTTTATTTTTTGTATGAGAATCAGTTAGCGGTTAACAGGATACATCGTCCTACCAAATTTCAACAGTGTAATGCTTATAGTTACAGAATAAAATAGCTGTGACATAACGACGGACAGACAGACAGACAGACTTGACGAAACATAGAATGTTGTGATGAGGTTTTCTTTTAAAAGAGCTTTTATGCCTAACCAAAGTTGAAAGTGAAAACAAAAACGGTCTATTCCACATACTCATATTATGTGTACCTAAGTCATATTTCTCACATTTGCCCCAAGGATTCTGCTCGTCGTCGATTCGCCGTTCCGTAATGTGGTTCAAAAGACATTAAGTAACTTCAATTGAAACTTTCTCGTCCCTTCATTCAATCTTGGAATAGTTAATATCGATCTCAAACAGTTTTGAACTTGGAGCAAACAAATTAACTCGGTCGCGGCGTCCGCGTCGCAAAAACTCGGCTGCCCGACTCTGGACAGCTGAGCCCATGAATAATGCACGATTAGACGCCACTGGGCTAAACTTCAGCTGAGATGGGTTCTATTCCTTTTTAGTTCTATTAAATTTGGGACAGAAACGGAATAGGTTGATGTCCGTTAAATAAGTTTTTGTGCAGTTTAAAGTTTTGTCTTTACTGATAAGTAAGAATGAAAAAATTGAATGAAGAATAATAATATTAATATAATTCCTTGTATGTGTATGAGTAAATCACTAAAGACAGTTAAAAAAATACTTGTTTGTTTATGGAAAAAGGTACAACTAAGGAGGTCTAATCCCTAAAAGCTATCTCATCCAAACAACCAACAAAGGAATTAACTATTAAAGCATGGTTTTATAGAAATTGAAAAACCATAAAAAAATAATTTTTCGTTGTATTTTCTCTTCCCTGAACTGTTTTCGAATTTTTCATGTGCTGAATTTCGCGTAGCGTATTAGTAATTAAATGTGAAAAACTAAGTGAAATGCTTTTCTTTTTACCCCACCCTCCGTCGAGATATTTAAAGAATCGAGTATTGCCTGCCAGTGTTTATAATTAAGGAGTCAACAATCAAGCTGGTCCATTATAGTTAGATTGACTTTCTTTCTTATAGAAGTTGAAAGGTCCAAACTGCTTGAAGTTGGCAACAAACAAATTAACTTAATCGCGACCGTCCAAAGTGCAAGAGGCAACGGCTCTGGTATTACGTAACTATTGCTGTTCCTATGTGCCATATTTACAGGTTTATGCAGGTCAGCACTTAAAGGTAAAATGGTGGTCGTACTAGTAATTAAGTGCTAGTAATTGATATTTTTATTGATATGAAGACCCTCCGTGGTGTAGTGGGTAAGCACGCTGGTTTCATGGCGTCGCCGCTCCGAGGTCGCGGGTTCGATTCCCGGTCAGGTAAATATATAAATCGAAATTTTCTATACTATCTCGGGTTTGGGTGTTGTTGTACCATCGTTGTGTCTGATTTCCATAGCACAAGTACATTAGCTACTTACTTTGGGGTCAGGGCAAGGAATTTGATTGGTGTCCAATGTTACTCTATTGCACTAAATGTGTTAGAACGTTTCCCTAAGAAATGCAGTATAAAACGGCCAAGATTAGTAATCCCTTTGGGTCTGGCGTCTGAACTCGCGACAGCGCTTGCTATGAATAATGCACGAACGAGATTGCGATCGGCTGCAAGTGGTGGACTTGATACTAAAGTCATTATAGTTCGCGTTTAATCTGTGTCGATGGCGTTCAGTTGTAATCAAAATTACTTAAGGTAACTGTACCTTTTCCCCGGAGTGCTATCCTGAAACTGAATCCACGTCTCCTTATTTTTAATGTTAGTCAAATAAACATGGTTCACGTGGTTTTTTAGAAACAATAACTGTTATGTAACTCATAAAGATGAAATAAGAAACCGAAAATTTGCGCACGGGCAGGACTTGAACCAGCAACTTCTTGGCTAACCAGGCCAAACGCTCTACTAATTGAGCTGTTATGTATCAAACGGTGTCGCCTTTGTATACATAACAGCCCAATTGGTAACTACACTTTTTTTAATTTATAATAAACTAACTCTCAATGTCTAGGGTAAATCATCAACCGCAGGATTGCTTAAATTTATACCTATATTTTTAAAAAAACGGCCAAGTACGAGTCGGACACGTGCACTGAGGGTTCCGTGCCAACTTTAACTGAATTAGGGAATCCACTTATTAAAATATCACAATATTTAATTGAAAGAATTTTTTTTTGCATAGTGTTTGTATGGAGTACAAAGTTATGTTTGCGGTTGTTGAAAATGTGCTATATCTCAAAAACTTCTCGTTTGATCCCAAACCAATTTTTATTTAAAGTTTTTGTTAAGATCTACATTTCATATTTTTTTACAAAATTTAATCTCGCTTAGTTTAGAAGTTAGATGGGGGGGGGGGGGGTGCCCATTTTACTACTTTGGAAGCGTCTATCTATGAAAAGTTAGACTTTAAAAGAAAATGGTTTTAGAAACCTCTGTCATTTTAAAATACCTATTCAAAGACGAGACCCCACACGCATAGGTTTGACATTTTTTTTTGGTTTTAGCTTCATGTATTGAGCCCCCCCTTAAATGTTATTATTTTTTGTTTTTTTAACGTCTTTTCTTTTTAAGTCAATTCAAGACAAGTGACTTCTCCGTATCACTGCCACTAACACCCTAGTAACAAGGTATCGGTTATCCAACGAAACTTGTTAGTGACCTTTCCTATCGACCGCGACGTTCGATAAACAATGGATCCAGAATAACGATATTATTACAGGCGCTTGCTTCCCGCACGTTGGCTAATAAAACTCGCTAACAAACCCAATCGCCGTGGATGGAGCAGTTCGCTCTGACCTCAATCTGACAGTTTGTTTGAGTCTGAAAAGCGAGTATTTTAGTTTAAACTTACCATTGTGAAATATGCTGAGAGAGCAGAATAAATTTCACAGACAACTCGTATTGACGAACGCAAGAGATGTCTAGCAGCATAGATGACGCACTATCATCATTTTAACATATATTTTTTTTCATAAAAATTTAACTACCTTCAAAAACAATCAATTCAATTAAAACGGTTCAATTTTAATGAAAAAAAAATATTGACGATTTTAGTTATTGTTGAGGCTACAATGTACTTGATAAAATAGTTACTAAAACTGTATCCTTAGTGTAACAAGTACTTTAGTGAAAATCGGTCCAGCCAAACGCGCGATATTTACGGACAAACCTAATTTTTTTAAGTCGGTACAATTTTTCTATAAACTGTATTGTTTAATTGATTTGATTTTATTTACGGGTGACAATGCTAATGACAACGAAACATCACTGAAGTAAATGCAAAGGCTTGAGACCATTTCAGCACTTTTCAAAACACAAGCGATCAACTAATACATTCCCAGAATATCGCATTTCGCACCTTTTACTGTTACATAAAGAAGGTAAAATCTAATTTCCCGATATGCGTCCAATAACCATAATGCCTACGCATTCTCAAAAATGTCCCCAAACAAAACAAAGCTATTTAACCGTACAAAGCGTCCAATTTGAGACGCTTACAAATGTACCTAACCCTCGCCGTATCTAAATTCGGGTGGAAAGGCGTCTTGGCTGTGCCGTGAATACTTATTTTTCAATTCCAAGGCGATGAGGGCTGTGATGTGAATGCAGCGATGTGTCGATAACTGTGCCATGTTTTGGAAGTTCCGTAGCGACAACGTGTTGCTTGGATGTTGAATGAATTTTGATTTGTAACCTTTAGCCAGGTTATGGAAAGTTCACAGCCGTTTTATTGCAACGAAGTTGATTCTCTCGTATAAGTCCTAACATAAACATAACATCCTTCTGGTTGTATCCAAACAGTTTAGAGTGCTCAAGTGTGTGAGCATTACACAAAAGGTAATCTCCTTTCCTTTACTATCATTATTCGTTGATAGACTTTGAGTTATAATAGATTATTTTAAAGACAGAAAATCCCAAAAACAAATTTCGGTCTAACCTGGGATTCATGATACATGTATGTATGTATATTTTTAGTTATGTATGCTTTTGGATGTTATGTATCTAAACTCTTTTATACTGTATATTTAGTTTATGTATATTATGTTATATTTATAATATTATTATATTACACAATAGTATTTATTGCAATTTTAATATCTATTTACAATATTCTCCTGCACCCATAACAATCTCTCTGCATGATCTAAAGGTATGACTGGGAGAGAATGCTATTTGCATTAAGTCCACCTTTTGTACACTTCTATTAGTGCAATAAAGTTTTTAAATAAATAAATAAACACCAACAAGGCAGTTTATAAGTCCTAATGAATATATGAATACACAGGTACAATAACAGTTCCGAATAATAACAACTAGCAGTCCGTTTTAAGTTTTCTCCCTCCCTTCCTTCACAGCGTGATGTTTTAAAGCCTAAAGTTTTCCTCAATAAATAGGTTATCCAGCACAAAAAAAAATTCAAAGTTCAAGTTTCAGTAGTACAAACAATCTCTTCAGCTTAATAATATTAGTATTGATACACAATAGTTACAAGGTGTAATATTATCATGTTATTGATTAGAGAGGCTATTGTGTTACAAAGCCTTTTCCTGCGTTGACGTGAACTTCATTGGTAAAATAATATTATTATCGAAGTAGCTCATGTGGCAGACTTATTAAACGTATATTTCCACTAGAAACGAGAATTTCAAAAGCAATTTACGTATTTAGTTGCAATCAGTAGACCAAAAATGAACTATTTAGTTTAGTTCACTTTTGGTCTACTGATTGCAACTAAATACGTAATAAAGACACTTGAATTTAAGTAATAAAGACACTTGATATTAATCGGTTTATAATTCAAGTATAAACTGCACCTATGATTAAGAACTTTTGAATATGACACATTAATTATTTATAATCAATTTCATCATAATGGTAAGATAACTAAACGGATAGAAAATACACATTGTGATCACTACACGTTTCTCATTCCTTTTGAAGACTTTACTGGGCCGGAGTCTGTCTCATTGCCACCATTTTTACGTCATGATTGATTCTTCAGTAAATACAGTGCATGTCTCAGTAAGAGCTTACTTGTAACTGTGGCTGAACTGTGACCACGAGTCGCGAGCGCACCCTCAGTCGTGCGTCCCTTCTCTGTTCACCGTACTGGTTGTGAGCCCGGCAGGTCCACACGCCACTGTCAGACAGCTGCGCCCGGCGGATGATCAGCACTTGCTCGGATACCGAAATCCTGATGCTGTTAGAGACTGGACTCAGCCGGCCGTTGTTGTGACGGAACCAGCTGCAAACAAAACGCAACTTTATAGTAATGAGAATTAAACTCTTTGTACAGTACACCGTAGCATACCAAGATTGTGCTAGGAATATGTCCGATAAAAATATCTTTGTATATAAAAAAAAAAAAACGGTCACGTGCGAGTCGAACTCGCTCACTGTGGGTTCCGTGCCATTTTTAACTGAATAAGGGAATCCACTTACTTCTACTTAGCTAAAATTCCACAATATTTTGATAACTTTGTTTTTCATAGTGTTTGTATAAAAAACAACGTTATGTTCGCGGTTGTTGAATATGTGCTATAGCTCAAAAACTACTACATAGTTCGCTCCAGTTCAAACCAATTTTCATTGAAACTGTTTGTCAAGATCTAAATTACAATTTTTTTTTCCAAAATTTACGCTCGCTTAGTTTAGAAGTTACAGGGGGGGGGGACGCCCATTTTTCAACTTTGGAAGCGTCTATTTATTAAACGTTAGACTTGAAAAGAAAATGGTTTTAAAAACGTAATTGTCATTTTAAAAAAAACTATACATTGACTCCCCACACGCATAGGTTTGACAAAAAAAATAAGAATCGTAAAGCGGTTAATAGAATATATCTTCCGACCAAACTTCAATAGTGTGATGCTTATAGTTACAAAATAAAGGGTTTGTGACATACGGTCGTACAGACAGACAGACAGACAGATTTGACGAAACTATAAGGGTTCCGTTTAATCATTCGGCTACGGAACCCTAAAAATACACCTTGCCCACTAGACTGTTCCGTCATCATCCAACACCGTAGCGTGCCATGCACTTAGCATATCAGCACCGGCAAAATACGATTTCGTTCGTTCTTGCTTAGACAAAACGCTGTCAATCCGTTTAGTGGGCAAGGTACAGCGTATCGTGTTGCTTTTCGTGCCTGCACGTTCCTAGCATGGTCATGGCACGGCCATAGTACGGCACCATGCTGTGGAAAAATACCTTTAGACATGACGGGTCTAATCACAAAAATATACTATAATTTTTTCTCATATTTCGTTTCACTTTTACTCATATTTTTATTTCTTGTTTAGACCCGTCATATCTAAGTTTTATTGTTATGCAACGCAAAAGTTTAAAATCATATATAAACTTGGAGTCGGTGCCGTCACTTTGAAAATTCAGCCTCACGCACCGACTCGTAAAAAAAAATTGTTTCCCTAAAATGGATTCCTTTCCTTTCAATGTTCAAGGGTTTATTAAAGGCTTTTTAGTGCATTTTGGTTTTGAAGTCGGTTTTTTTAACTTATAAATATACACTCTATATTTATTTTTATTTTGCTGTCCTAGAGTATTTCCTTTTGTGAAATTAGTAGAAAACTTTAACGTTTTAAATGCTACGACACATGCTGAGTGCCTCACCTTTTTAGTATCTTGTGTATGTGCATTTAAATTTAAGTATTCTTCTATTTTGTAAATTATGTGATATTGACTAAACATGTTTTCTTTGTTTCATAAAGTAAAAATCTATAATAGCATTTCCTTCCATCATAAATTTCCTCAAACATAAACGATAGAGTCGTGTATAGATTATGTAAAGACTACAAAGTTTGGTGTTATACCTGTAGGTAGGAGCAGGACTCCCAATGGCGCAGCAAACGAGTCTAATATCACCCCCTTGAGGAACAACCTCATCTTCTGATATAGCCAACATTCTTGGCGCCATGCTGCCTGTTGAATCTAAAACATAAAACAACTAAATATCTTAAAGTTTCATATTAAATTTTACGCATTGTAGAGAAAACTACGTTAAAGACATTGACACCGAGAATTGTGTTTTAGAGTTCTTGTACTAAAACTCAAGTAAACGCAAACCAGTTTTAGGCAGTAACTGCGTTTCAAAGACGTGTTAAAGCGCCACCTGAATACTGCCCACATACCGGTGACTCGTAGGAGTGGCTAGCGTCACAGATTATATAGCGAACTGCTGTCAAGTCGGGTTTGGAAGATTATTAGCGAGCCCGGCTCGATGATATCGACGCCAAGCGCCAAGACTGAAAATCCGCAAGACTGATCTTAAGCCCTCCTATGTGTATAGAACAATGAATCTTGAGCTCTCTCTTCTGTCCATCTTGCAACCGAACTTTCAAAGCCAAATTTGACTTTGCAAGTCACGTTCGTACCCATACAAGAGCTCAGGCTAACTCCAGCTAAGGGTGTCACCTTCGATAGATACGTCTGAGACGACATCATCACGTAAAAAAAACTTACGTGAAACAGCTATCATGGCGGGTGGGCTCCTCCTTTTCTCGCCTGTCAAAGAGTGTTGCGCCTCACAGGAGTATGTACTCGAGTCATCAGCTCTTGCATCCCTCACGACCAGCACGTCTCCTCGGCTACCTCCAATTAGATATTGACCACCTGGAAAAAATGATAAAATGATAGAAGTCCAATACTGTATTGACCTAAGTTTACTTTGATATCATTTGTCAGAGTACTTCAATAACAGTCGTTCGTTCGAGTCGACACACAGTCACAGTTACACACTGCGACATCAGCATCGCAACTCACGCAATGAATATATTTAATTTAACATCGATGCAGTCGCGCGTTAGTATCGATGCAGTACCCAATATTCAGTACATAATTCGTCAATTTCCAGTTTCTGCGCTGCGAATGTATCGATGCTAACGCGCAATAGCATCGCGACTGCATCTATGCTAAAAGTAGCGCACTGTGTAAAGGTTGCAATTTTGAGACAGCATCGATGCTAACGCGCAATAGCATCGCGACTGCATCGTTGCTAAACGTCCTAGTCTGTAAAGGGTCTAAGATCCTACACATCACACACTGTGACTATTAGCAACGATACAGTCGCGATGCTAACACGCGTTAGCATCGTTTCAGTCGCGATGCAGAAGCTGGAAATTGTCAAACTATGTACTTAATTTTGGCGACTGCATCGAAATTAACGCGCGACTGCATAGATGCTATATTCAACCTGTTCTTTGCGTGAGTCGCGATGCTGAAGCGCGTTTTCAAAACGCGTGACTGCATCGATGCTAAAAGTCGCAGTGTCTAAGGGGTCTAAGGCATTACTCAGCGTTAGAAAATTGAAGTGGTACAATAAACCTCTCATGACTTTGAGATCAGGGGACGAGAACATTTAGAATGAATTTAGTTTATGTCTCCTATTTGACCATGAGATTGAAAGGATTCGTTTTTGTAACAAGCACTAGCTGAAAGGTCATTAATTATGTATGGTGCAATTTAACAAATTTTGCTGTTATTCTCAAGGGAGCAATCTGATCTGATCACATGCATTACACAAAAAGCTCTTGTGCTTTGGAGACCAAGTATGATCGATCAAGCTTAGTTTTGTTAACAAGGTCACTTGTTAAAACGACGAATACCTATACTTAGGGTCTTTTATTAATGTCGCGTTACTAACCCTTTAAATGTGGAAGGAAGATATGAGTCATTGATCAAAAATCAATAGTTCAGTCAGATTAAAATTTATTTCGTTTCAATTTTGTGTTTGCACTTTTGCTCATTTTTATAAACAAAATGTGCAATCTTTTAATACATTCGAAAAGACAATAATATCACACGAAAAACATTTTTTTTTTGTTATCAAAGACACAAGACACCATGAAAGTTAATAGGGTCTCAGGAGGATGCCAATTTAGTTCTAAAGAGAGGTTAATGAGGTAATTTTACAAAGAGCCTATCTTATCTCGTTAATTCTTTGATGTACCTACTTGAATCAGATTAAATGATTATTGCTTTTGAAGTCGGCGAGAACTTACGTAAAAGAGAAACTGTACAATTTAAAAATAATGATTAATTTTATTGCATCAGCAATATATTCTATTGCGTTCCCCCGCGACTGCGTCCGTGCATTTTGAGTTATTCCCGTCGCAGTGTGATGTAATGGCATAAAGCCTCTCTCAAAATATAAGCTATCCAACAAATATATATATATATAGCTATATATATTCGAATCAGTCTAGTATTTCCTGAGATTAGAGCGTTCAAACATTCCTTCAGCTTTATCATATACACTAGCATCATTATTAATAAAGCTGAAAAGTTTTGTTTGAACGTGCCCATTTCAGGAACTATTTAACCGATTTGAAAAAATATTTTTATGTTGGATAGCTTCTTTATCAAAGAATAATTTAATCACACATACCACTGCCCGACCATATTTTGACGCTGCGATGCTTTGATCGGCTCACTAAAATTATTTTATGTGTACCCTCAACTAGTTTAATAATATTGTACGTTCATCTAATTCTATTTTAAGTAAGTAAATTTGTAGTTCTTATGAGAAATAAATAAATAAATATCCTTTGGACATTCCCACACATCGCCATCTAGCCCCAAAGTAAGCTACTCAAAGCTTGTGTTATGGGTGCCAGACAACGGATATAATACTTAAATACTTTTTTTTTGTAAATACATACATGATATACATAGAAAACACCCAGACCAATACAAACAGACATGTTCATGCACACAAATGTTTGTATTTTGCGGGGATCGAACCCGCACCCGCTGCGTAGTAGGCGATTTCTCGACCACTACACCAGACGGGTCGTCAATGTGTTAAACATGTTATGTGGTTGTGGTTTGTGTAGGAAGGCCGTTAATGTGTCACAAGTGTTAAGCATATAACATCACGCTGCAAGAGAAGGTAAGGGAGCAAACTCAAAACGCTCGGACGAAGTCGCGGGGGACCGCTACTATTAATTATAGATTCGTAACGTTATCGTATCGCTTATTTCTCTCATCGAATATTTTTACGTAATCTGTGACCCAAAAATTTTACAATATTCTTCACGTTGCAAATTGGTATGTAAATATCAAATATATTGCGCTCAGCAATTTAAATTCACAGTTCAAGTCGCTGCTATAAAGAACAATTTACATTGATAACGTTTTCAATTTATTTACTCTGATAATTGCAACAGTATTGAAGATCAAAGCTATGAACTCATTTAAATATAGTAATTGTACTTTCCAATTATTTTTACATTCGTTGGATTTTTCAATAAAGTTTATATAACGGTTCTCATTACGAGCTACTCTACTCGGCAGGTTAAAATTCTACTGTTTAACCAATAAATAAAACACAAAAGGAAGTGCAAAGAAAAGCGAAGAACAGCGCACGAGACAGCAACATTTCAGCCACCTTTTTATTTATTTAAATCTCACTAAACTGAAGTGCCGTCTGGAGGGCTTTAAAAGTCGTGAATAAAATCAACAAATCTTCAATACAGAGCGACAAAATAGGTGGACAAAGCCTCAGCTGGCGGCAGCATTTAGAATTCATTGGACGTGGCCGGCTGAAAGTTATCTGATCGTAAAGTTGACGAGGCAGCGGGGGATACAATACGATATGTGAGGATAGATAACCCTTACGTTTGTTCTTCGTAATGGTACACGGGCAGTGTCGTGCAAAGTATACAGGCTTTTCACGGCGTGGCTCGCAAACTTTAAAGTTTTCAACTATGATTTATTTAACGAAAATTTATAATTTTCTGCTTCTGCAATAAGCTATTTCAATAATAGGTAGACACAAAGAAATGCTACCCAAATTATTTGTACTCTAATAACATGAAACACGGCCATTATTACAACGCTTCATGTAATTCCCAATTTCAATTAGGTACGCTAAAGACGTCGTGCTTAGTGTAAAGTGAAATTGCCCTGTAATTATTTTCGAACTTAATAAACTTACCTTAAAAGAGATTGTGTAGGATTTTTGCGATTCAATTTAATTTCGTGAGAATGTGTTATGAAGACAGTGCCTATGTTGAAAGTCATTAAATAAAAAACCGGCTAAGTGTGAGTCGAACCCGCGTATTGAGGGTTCCGTGCCCGCGAATTAGGGGTCCACTTAATTAATATTTTGTAAATAGCAAAAAAAAGCTTTGTTTTTTATTGTATTTACACGAAAGACAAAGTTATATTTGCGGTTGTTGAAAATGTGCTTTATTTCAAAAACTACCAGTACTATCTTGTTCAAACCAATTTTAGTGAAAAAAAATAATTTTACCACTTTGGAAGCGTCTGTCTCCCAAATGCTTGATTTTTAGAAAAAAATGTGTTGAAAACCTCATTGTTGTTTTAAAAGGACTATCTATAGATACCCCCCCCCCCCCCCCCACACGCATAGATTTGAGCATTTTTTTCCTGTTTTATCTATCCATGCATGGAAGCCCCCCAAAATATCATTATTCAGGAATCGTGGAGCGGTTAACAAAACCTACCAAGTTTTAACTCTGTAAAGGTAATTGTTCCAGTATAAAATGGCTGTGACATACGGACAGACAGACAGACAGACTTGACGAAACTATAAGGGTTCCGTTTTTTGCCATTCGGCTACGGTGCCCTTAAAAAGAGTTTTTATCATGGTATAACACGAATGAATAAATTTAATATTCATTGTGTCAATATGAGAAGTCGTACTCGTATTTTGCTTGTTTTAACTTTTACACAATAATATACTGCGTACATACAAGGAACATTACATTATCATTTTAAAATGAAAGCTTAAGCGACACTTCTAACAAAGCTTATTATTCTGTTCCGCTTAGCAGCACGTCACATTATGATGAGCAGAAACTGAAGTACAGGCAGTTGACAAATAATATAACGATTATGTACCAATAACGATTGAAAAAACTGCCATATACAGAAGTTTTAATTTATATAATGAACAGGATAAAAAAGGACGAGCCAAATTCAAGGTGGTTTTCAATCGAGTTGGGATACAGGAAAAATATAAAAAATAAAATTATAGAAATTCTATTTTTTTTTTAAATATTTTTTTTAAAGATTTTTTAAAATTACTTCCTGTATTCTAGACTCGACTCAAAATCACCCTTTGAATTTGGCTCGTACTTTTTTTACAACCTGAATAGAATTTAAGGCACCCGAGAACTTTTTATCATAATATAATATATACTATTTTGCTTTCTTCTCCAGGGTGAAAAAGAGTAGGACCCAAACTCAACGGGGTGATTTTCAATCGAGTTTTGAATACAAGCAAATATAAAAAAAAACAATTCTATGTAAAAATACTTTTTTTTCAAGATTTTTTAAAATAACTTCAGGGGGTGGTGGAGGGTGGAGAGCGGAGTAGGTAGGAAAAAAAATATTTTTGATAAAGTATTTTTTTATTTTTTTCCTATATTCTAATCCCATGAATTCAAGGGGTGGTTATGAGTCTAGTCTAGAAGGCAGGAAAAAATATATTTGTTTAAAGTAAAATTTATAATGTTCTATTTATATTTTTCGTATATTCTGATTCCATTGATAACCGAGTGGTGACTCAAGGAGGTCCTTGAATTTGGTTCGTACTCTTTTACACCCTGTATTTTTATCTAGGTACTGGATTGTTATAGAGGAAAATTATTATCTGAAACAAATGTCAAAAGTGGATCATTTAACCAACATTAATTAAAGGGTGCAAAGCAGAGAACCGTTTAATTTTTAGCGCTGTTCAGATTTCGCTAATAAAGATTAAGCCAATCAAGCGCCGTTGTCTTGTACATTCTTCGACAAAACACTCAAATCGAAATGAACTTTAATTCTTACGCGTGAGAAGCGGTAAAGTTGGTTGTTCTTGACTGTCCGTGGGTAATTTTGGCGCTATCTTCAAAAAGCAGACGCAAGGATTGTACCTCCACCTCTCACTACGTCGGCTCCTTAACGAGAGACTATATACATTTACGAGTTCGACATTCCCTTTTATGGGTATTTGATGACATGCCGTTTTTAAGACGACGTAAAACACATCTCTTGTAATGTTTACAATCGAAATTGGAGTGTTTGATGGCCTCGTAAAGTGTAAGGCGTAAAGCGGTTAGTCCTTTTAATACTCATATTATCTATATTTAGTTACTACGAGTATTGGATATTCACCAGAAATTGTACCAGTACGATGACGCTACATTATTGCATCATGCATCATCAGTTTAAGGGCTCACGGTTTCATCATCATCATCATCATTATCAGTCAAAGGACGTCATTGCTGAAAACATAGGCCTCCCCAACGGCTTCCTACAGCAACCGATCACTAGAGGTCTGCATCCAGTTTGATCCTGCGATCTTTACAAGGTCGTCTGTTCATCTTGTCATTGGACGTCTTACGCTGCGTCTTTGGTCGAAGAATATCCAATATAGAACTTTCCTGCCCCCCATGGGTATCAGTTCTTGGCACTATTTGCCCTGTGCCCATTGCCACTTGACCTTCCTCATTCTCAAGGCTATGTCTGTTACCTTAGTTCCTCTACGTATCTCCTCATTTCTGATTTGATCCCGTAGAGAAATACCCAGCAAAGCCCTCTCTATCGCTCGTTGTGAGATTTTGAGCTTCTTTTTAGTATAAGGCTTAAAGTAAGAGACCTTGTTTCGGATCAGTATGTCATCAGTTATCACTGGTAACACACATAGTCAAAGACTTTCGTCTTCAGACACTGGCTCGCGATAAATTATTCATATTCCTTGTTATTATTGTATATTGGCGCATCAAGTAAAGTTTTATTTTGAAAACTTCGACTTCTCATTTTACTCCACCACACGGAGACCGCCGTCACCACATGAATAAAAGTGGATAGAAAATGCTACAGGTTTACTACCTGTGCATAGAGAGTTTATATCAATAAGACCTTCCAGACCCAGGTTATCATTCAGTCGCTAATTAGCTTTACGTATAATTTCTGAGCCATGCGTGGAACACACATCAAGATCAGTCAGGAAACTTTAATAACAAAAATTATCATCTTTCCCGCGCAGTTTTAATACCCGCGTTTATTGGCAGTTCAGCGCATGGGCTGCAGCGAAAGTTGTGGAAGTCTTAAGCCGCTCAACTGCTGCATTAAATCAAGCGCCGCTAATCTGCATAAACAGGCAGCTGCCGAGACGGTACGAAACTTGCATAAGACAGGCTAGAAGAGACACGGAATTTTAAAGTACGAAACAATGAACGAATGGCCTATTATCATCTCAATAACCTATCTATTCACTCCATACAAAAGTCAAGCGTGACAAAGACACAGACGATGAAAGAGCGAACTCTTCCAAAAAAAGTCGGAAAACTCTGAAAGTCCGGACACAAAATGTTTTACCGTAAGACTGAATTCAAAACTTTTAAGATGTTCCAGATGTAATCATCAGGCTATACAGATAGAGGTGACGTGAGATTAAATAGATATTGTTTATGATATTGTTAATGCACTTGCTTAAGAGTAAAATTATACGTATGCATCTTACTTAACGTACTCTTATGATGAGGCATTAAGTGAGACATACTGTTTTATAAGAACAGAATCTTCAGAAGCAAACTAAGTCTGCTGTTGGGGTAGCAAAAGTTTAAATTTTAGTGACTGTAAGCCTGAAGTTATTGACTAGGGTATTAGGTGGATTGTCGATTTTAATTTTTTCTTACTTTACGCTTTTAATGTCATAAACAAACTGCGTCTTTACCTGGTTTCGTTTTCTTATAAACCGTTATTGTTTCATTGTCGGGAAAAGGCGTCCCCCAAAGTTTTTCAGGGACACGGACACGGACAGAAGTGGACCAGATTATTTGGTCATTGTGTTTTGGTTGGGCTGGTCATGTGTTGCCTTTCGAAGGACGTCCATTTGTAGGCAGCCTGTTAGGTGACTATCTTTGTTCATTTTTCGGGCACACTCAATGTATGTCACCCACCCAGTGCTATTTAAGCCTAGCAGTTTTATTCAAATCATAAGTTGGCTAGTATTCTTCCACTTATATCGGTAAAGTAATCGCCATTCTTTTCTTTATCTCGCTTTCCTCTTGGTAAAATGTGACACCGATTTTTCCTTCACTTGACCAAAATAACTTATTCTAGGCCTTCTCTTCACCTGTCTTTCTGTTTTTTTTTTCTTCAAATATCTTTTTTGAAAACCTATTATGTCGTATCAGGTATCCTAACACATGTCCCTGTCTATTTTAATACGTTTCCTGATTATTTGGAGATATTTGATCTTAGTAAATGCTTCTTGTTGTTGAAAGCTCTGTTGGCCTTAGTTATTCTAGAAATTACATCTGGAGTTCACCTAGAGTCTTATTTATTTGACTGCTAAGGTACTTAAAAGACTGTTCCTGTACTAAATTTGCGTTACCTGACAATAATAAATAATCTATCCTATCTAGCTTCCACAGCCCCACATCTCGCAAAAAGTGGTAATTCCTTGCAACTGCATCAAAGACGGACATTAAACTTGCATTAGCAAAGCTTAACTTTTATTGAAAGTTAAATTTTGAATCTTATTTCACTTTGCGCAGTAGACTGAATACAGTTTTGTATCAAGTTTACTGTGTTTTTCATTGTTATTCAATAATGGTGGAATTTTATCAATATATATGAACAGCGTTGTTGAAAAAGAGTTATCACTATCGAGAGTTATTAAAGAAAGAATTTGGAAATACATTAAAAATCTCCTTTTTGTAGAAAATCATAAATCATAAAAATCTTTCTTGTGGATCACAGGTTAAAGAAGTTGAACAATGGTAGAAGTACTCTCTGTTTCCTGCCTCTAGCTAGGGCGTACAATGATAGAAGGGCACATGTTAAATACAGTTAATACAATAATAATTAAGGTAAATTCAATCGATTACAAAAATAAAATCAAATTAATTATGTCAGTCAGAAGCTCTCTCCGTCACAAACTCATTAATAGTATAGAAACATTTGCCAATTAAATATTCATGCAATTTAGATTAAAATATATTAATGTCATTCAAGTCTCTGATTGTTTTCGGTATTTTGTTGTAAATCCGGGGAGCATTACCAAATACACTTTTACTAAATAGGCTTGATTTAGCACCAACTGAGCACAATTTATCCTTGTGGCGTTCTCGAGCCATAAATTCAAAATTTACAATGTTATGTCTTATAAACAAAGCACATTCCAAAATATAGATGCACGGCAGTGTTAAGATTTTTTTGTCAATAAAATAAGGTTTACAGGAGTCATCACATTTAAGCCTAAACATTGATCTTATGCAGGACTTTTGAGCTTTAAATACTTTGTCCCTATCGGTAGAATTTCCCCAGAAAATTACACCATATCTGAGAGTGCTTGCTACGTAGCTATGATATGCAGTTAGGACAGCTCTTTTGTTGAAAATGATAGACAAATTGACAATTTCCTCTAATCAAAGATGGTATCATTAATACTACAGGGTCCGTTCTCACACTTTAAACTTGCCACAAATATTACACTGAAAAATGTAAGTTATTGAATAGATGGGCTAATAGATAATTCGATAAACAGATCATGTAGCCTGAACAGTATAGTCCCTAAATAGGTGTCATAGCAACTTAATATCGGGTTGCGATGTGACCTCGTGTAACAACCCCACCCTGTCAAATTAAAGTTTAAAAATATTATCTGATTAATTATTACGTTGGTTATTATTTAGCTTCAAATATTTGAACTACTATTGAAATGTCGCAAATATCGCGTAGGTTTGTCTCAAATTCCAAGAAATTAATGTGTTGCGCAGGCGTTCTTTTTTTCAAGTACTTACGTTGTTTTCGGATGACCAGTGGTAGCCAACATTTGGCTAGTTAACAAAGACAAGAATTATGTTGCTAGAATTTCAATAGCATTGCATATAATTATTATATTTATTAATTAATAGCGCTGATAGGTAGTTTAAATCATAAAATATCGATATTTTATAAGTCAATATTAAGGAATGTATTTTATCATAAATACGGGAAAATCATTGACTTGATAATAATAGAGGTTTACTGTTAAATTTTAATTAGAGTACTCAAAAATATGGGTGACTAGAACATTTATCCTTTCAAACTTTAAATCTTTTCAATACAAATAAGTAATCGTTCACCTAAAGTTGAGAACCTCTGTTAATGAAGTGAGTTGCTTAGAACAGTTTAAAGTCATATGTAAGGGCGCGGGGGGGTCTGAAAGAAACAAAACTGATTGGCAGGATAGTTCAGGGAGAGTCGATTTCGGAAAGGATTAGGGAGCGCTCAATAGATGCGCACGCGAGTGTAATAATGAAGAGCTGGGTGTGGCAGGACTTCAGAGGAAGAATTGGCGCAGCATCATCGTCGAATAGCTTTAAAGTTATTGAATCCGCGTTTCCGGGTATTTTAGGGCTTACGATAGCCTAGTTAGGTTTTGAGTTTAGGTATGCTGATAAAAGAGTAAGGCGTACTTTCTGGTAAGTGATTTTATCTAGTTAAGATATCTGTTGAAGAGATTATTGATTTATTATACAAGTAAGTGAATATTTTTATGTAATTAATTGTAATTGAATAGTTTGTGCTTTCAATGGGTTCGATTCCCGTTGTTGGTATTTTGAGTCTAGAAATATAGTAAGTCAGCCGTATGGGGTATTATTAAGGACTCTAGGTTTCAGTCCAAGCTACAAATATTATTGTTGAAATAAAATTTCTAGAATAAATGCAAGTGGCTTGGGTTCGATTCTCAAATATTTAATGAAATTACCAATCAAACGTCTTATTTTAAATATGTCTGAATTTATGGACGAAGTCAAGTGGAAATCGCTATTTCCATGTCTTGGGTTCGACTCCCTAGCTAGAGACAATCATAAAAGTTATTAGAAAGGAGTTTGTTTATTTGCAATATTATTACCTCACAAGTTCCTGTATGTAGGTATGTTTGTATAGATTGAATTTAATTTAATATTTAAGAATTCAACAGATTTCTTAACATTTTATTTTATGTTATCACTGGAAAATGGAATAGTTTACAAGCTCGGTTGAAGTGCTTAAAATATATAATATTGAGGTTACTAAGTATTTATTTATCATTTTCATAATTATTTGATTGTAAATAATGTCAAACTTGTAATTTTTGTAAATTCCTTTCCACTTTCTTGTGAATATTTTGTAAATTGCTTGTTTGATTTCTTTTGTTTTGAAATAGTTTTATGTGTATTTTACAATGTTATGACTTTCATGTTTACGGCCAAATTTAGTTAAATATTTGCGGTATTTTTATTGACTTTAAATATTTATTAACATCCGTGTTTAACTCATTTATTTCGGAATTAAATCATCGTTTATTTAAAAAAATAATGAAAGTTATAACTTCTTTGAAACTTGATACATGACATTATTATTTAGTATTGATATTAAAATGACAAAATATTGATAATAAATTCAAATTCTTGTGTCATCCAAACTGACTTCTGACTGATATTATTTCATTTATGACAATATTATTTTAGGGCAAATTAAGCTGATTTATAGAACTAGCAATCCTAATTTAGAATGTTCATAGTTTAAGTTTAGGAGATAGATTTAGGGGATTTGCTTAGCAGTGGGACGTTGTGGACTAACTTTATTTCACTTTACTATTTAAAATATTCTCATTTATAATTTAATTTAACTTACAAAATATCTAGTATTTTAATCTTCAAACTGACTATGATTATATTTTACTTTTACTTTCATCACCATCACATGATTGTCAAACAAATAATTTCAATGTGATCATTATTTATTTTGATCTTTTATCATATATAATATGTGTTGAGTTTGTTGCGCTGCTTCTTCTCAACACTTATTTTAATTGTCCCGAAGCAGTGGTAGGGTTGGGACTAAATGAAAATCAGATATCATATCCTAAGAGATCAAGAAAATAAATAAAAGAGCGAATGGATCCAATACACTTTATCATTATCTAATTATTGCTGTTTAAATATACAAATATTGAAAGTTCAGGATGCAAATTTAAGAGTCAAGTCAAGGCTCGCATTACTGAAAAGAAATAGTAATGTCATATTTTAATAAGAGGTACTGTACACCTAACCCTTTAGATTTGAGCCAAACATTTAATGTAAATTTTGATTGCTGTATGTAACAGTATTACACAGTTTCGAATTCAATAATATATCATAATTTTGATTTTCATGAATAGTTTGCCAAAACAAGGATCAACGTAGTGCTGATACTTCAAATGTAAATAATATGGACTAATGTGGGCATATCAATGGTTCCAAAGAGCTCATGCAGATTTCAAACCGCTCTTTAAAGGAGTCATTGGTATTTTTGGATTAGCTCTGTATTATTAAACGACAATAGACAAACACACTTCCAGAGAATTCTCTTGTAGCAGAGAATCCTTTGGAAGTAAGTATAACATTTAATAAATATGCGCTGCTGCTTTCGAATGCGCCCGTATTGGTGCTGCTGTTACATTTGATGGTCCAAGATCACTGTGCTTTTCTTATGATTCCTGTGTGTGTTATTGTTAGGGGACGACCACCCTTTCTCCAGCAAGCTATAGGGTGGACGTAGTGAAACCTTGGCCTCGGGGGGCAATGCCACACACAATCATGGCGAGCTTGGAATCTATAACAATTGTCACAGATGTAGATAGTCGATGGTGCAGCATTACATAATACGTTGTTGTATTCGAATTGTGGTTTCAGGTTGCATTTTCTTAGGGATCCTTTGGTTGACTTTACATGAAGTCACTTAGGGAAAAGGGTTAGGAAGATATTTATATTAAATGTCTTTAGGCTCAGGTCTTCCTTTTAGCGCATATTTCACGTAAAAATACGTAATTCAAGTAGGATCCATTCCAGGGAAAGGCGAAATAAAATTGGGGGCCATCATGTTGGGGGGCGGTGGAGGAGCCCCCCAAGCCTAAAAAAACCCACAAGGTCTTAACTAATGATATTTTATAGGAATAAAAAAAAACAATTTAAATTATGAATGCAAGGAGAGTGGTTAGATTTGCTTCAATTTGTATGAACTATTATTAGTTATAATGACCAGCGGTTTTGCGGGTTTCCATTTTCCCCTTCCTTTAAATGCGCACACACCCATAATATTTCTTGTTAAACGTATTATTATTTTTAAACATCCACGTACCTCTAAAAGAATTTGGTTACTATATAAATACACAACGTAAGGTCCTACTATTAAACTAGACGATCACACTGCCAAATTACATCATAATTAATCTTATATTATTCATCAATCATTTGGGTTTATTTTGATAGTAGAGAGTGTCTTTACAGAATCGAAAGGGGGGTTTCGTTACACTCGCCCAATCGTCACCACAACAAAAGGTCGTGCTAACAACACGTTGGGCGCCAACTAACACGCGAACTCAACCAGAAATAACCAGTCGAATGCTTAAGACAAACAAACCACCTACGTAGACTCTACTTTGTTAGTTAATTTAGATTTATTTTTCGAATCTTTAAAAGGAAGGGAAAAAGGATGGCAACTAAAAAACGCGTTTATGAAAATAAAGTCAAGGACTGTATTGTATTTGAAATTTATCAAATGTACTTTGGCAATGAATAAGTTTAACAGTGTTTGTTTTGTACTAAAATATTGAAGTTGGTATTGGCGTTGATTTAAACATTTTTTTTATAACTCTGTTAACAGAATAATACTGAAAGTTTTGAGTCTAGCCACAAACTTATTAATACCAAAAATTACAATAATTTTATTTAAACTCAAACTATGTAACTCACTGAATATTCTATGAACTTCAAAAACCAGATTATTCGTGGAATATTCTCCGTATCCGAAAGCGAAGTAATCCCTTAGTTGATCAAACGAAGCGTGACTGTGCTACGGGAGGTTTGTATTAATTAAGACACTTGTGAGGACGCACTGGATTATCCCGATGATTGCTTTACGTCGTGTTTGTTTGAATATTAAACTGGGTATACACGGGGCAATGTTGTTATTCAGATAGTTTAAAATTGAGTTGAATAGTTGGGATGATAGAGGTATGGTCACAAGCGCTATGTAGGCTGATAATCGAATTTGGCCTCTGTGTGTCTACGTGTTAAACTAAACTGCTAAAAAGATATTGTTTTGCTAGCATGTAGCTGTGTACTTTATCCAAAACAGAGCTTTATACGCTTTTGGCATTGTTTTAAGACTTTTGACGGTTTAAAGTTTAAACACAGCTCAGGCACATTAAATATGTATCTATTGCCTTATATTATCTTAATATTCTTTAATTTTATTCAAATATAAATGAGTAAACTTTACTTAAAACCACTATTATCTAGGCGTCTCTATTAAAAATACCCGGATTTACACAATCAAAGTAACCAGCAAGGTATTATCCTGAAAAGGCTTATATAACTCGTATAGGTTTACAAACAATCCCATGTTAGTTTGGATTCAATGCTAATCCAGGATTATAGCCCGTTAGTACTAAATTATTATTAAATATATGATTCACATAGCTCTTATAAAGTGTTGTGAAAGAACTGAGTCTTGTAGTCATTATTTTGCGGCTATGAGTACTTTTTGCAGAACTTAAGACTAATGAGTCTTCTGAGTCCTGAGTCTTGAGTTCTTTTGAGTCTTTTTAGTTCTTTTAGTCCTAAAGTTTTTTGAGTCGTGAGATTTATTCTAAGTAAATGTAAGTCCTTTCGGATTTTTAGTCCTTTGAGCTCTTTGAGCCCTTTAAGTTCTTTCAAGTCCTATGAGACATGAGTTATACAGCAAGAAACATATAACAAGTACAACAGACTGCAGTCCGATTAAAAGTACTTAGTCATCAAGCCTATGAGTTCTTTGAGTCGTAAACTTTAAAGTGGAGGACTGAGGAGCCCAATCATTAAAACTCGCATATTATGAAGTTAACTGCAGTAATAATAATCACATTACTCACAGTTCTAACAAAAAAATAATCAGGCTCAATACAAGACATGTAAATCATCGTGACATTTTTAAATGACTTCAAAAAAGGAGGAGGTTCTTAATTCATTTACTTAGTACACATTTGAATACTATGATATTTAATAAAAAAATATTTGCAATGAAATTGTATTTCAAGTTTTTTGTTTATTAAACATAATAAAATGTTATTTTTAAAAGGATTCAGTCACGAGTTCTTTTCGTACGACTAAGCCCTTTTTAAAAGCACTCATCGCTAGTTATTTTTAGAAAACTTATGTTTTTAGTTAAAGGACATAGTCATGAGCTATTTTTCTTACAATGAGTGAGGTCTTTTAAAAGATTTCGTCTCAAGTTATTTTTGGAAAGACTTAAGTCTTTTTTCAAAACACTAAAAACTCAGAAAAACTGGAGGTTTCTCTTTCATATTCTTTTTTTGATTTCGAGTCTTAAAAAAACCCGGCCAAGTGCGAGTCGGACTCGCGCACTGAGGGTTCCGTGCCAACTTTAACTGAATAAGGGAATTCACTTACTTCTACTTAGTAAAATAGCACAATATTTTGTTGACTGAAAATTTAACTTTGTTTTTCAAAGTGTTTGTATGAAGTACAAAGTTATGTTTGCGGTTGTTGAAAATTTGCTATATCTCAAAAATTACTGGTTCGATCCCGTCCGAACCAATTTTCGTTGAAAGAATTTGATAAGATCTATATTTTTTTTTTCAAAATTTACATTTGCTTGGTTTGGAAATTAGATGGGGGGGGGGGGGGGGCATTTTACCACTTTGGAAGCGTCTAGCTATGAAACGTTAGACTATAAAAGAAAATGGTTTAGAACCTCTATATCATAATTTTTATTTTTTTATTCTAGTTTCATGTATGGGAGCCCCCCCTTAACTGTCATTATTTTTTATTTTTTGTGTGAGAATCGGTAAGCGGTTAACAAGATACATCTTCCTACCAAATTTTTAATTGTGTAATGCCTATAGTTACGAAATAAAGTGGCTGTGATATACGGACGGACAGACAGACAGACAGACAGACTTGACGAAACTAGAAGGGTTCCGTTTTTTTCCATTCGGCTTCAGAACCCTAAAAAGACTCTAGTCTCAATATTAGGACTAAAAGAGTCAGTTTTTTTTACAACACTACTTATGATGTCACCTATATGCCGCGGTGGCGCAGCGGTTAAAAGGTCGCACTTTAAAGGGACGGCTGCAGTAAAGGTCCCGGGTTTTATCCTCGGGTAGGGCCGAAAATATGTACCTGGGTTTTTCTTTCAAAAATACTTAGGTTAGCCCGGAGTTTGGAAGTTGATGATGTTTCACCCTGTGCCTCGGAAAAGTACGAAAAGCCGTTGATTCTACGCCTGATCTCTTTCCGGTCGTGTCAGGTTACTGTCCCATCTGGCTATGAGAGTGAAAAGAATAGAGAGTGCACCTGTGTTTGCGCACACACTTGTGCACTATATGTCCCGCGCAGTCGGTTAGTCGTTGTGACTGCGGCCACCGTAGTTGAACTCGGCTAGAGGACTATTATAATGTCGCATGTCTTATGAGGTACTTCAAGTCTTAATTTGACAGTCAGTTTGTTGCTAAAAGTAAATAATAGTCTAAATCAAATAAAACATGAATAACATATTCCGAATTTTAATTTACTGGTCAACTGCAGCTATATCGGGTTTATTATAGCGTCATCGAGCGATATATTTTTACCTAAATTACTTTTATAACTGACTCGTTTTATTTTACACAGTCATAAATAAACTTTAAACAGGCACGAGATTTTTATTCACAAAACAAAAAGAAGGAAATAGAATATAGTCAGGAGTTGTACCGAAAAGCGTTTGTTTTACGAAAACTAAATAGTTATATCTTGGGGCAAGTGTTTTGCAGATACAACTCAATTCACTTCAATGAATTAAAAAGCAACTTCTACCAAACCTAATTTAAAAAACTTATATCAATTTCCAAACAAAACAAGCTCTCAGTCAACGTAATTACTCCGGATCCATTTCAAATGACGATGAGAAATAACGAAGATTGGTCTTTCGGAATAATAAAAAACGCGGGAAGTTTGTCAATGGAAAAGTGCTGGCGTCTGACAGGTTTGGAACAATCCTAATTACTCATTATTCCGAAGTAATCGGAAAGAAGTCGAAACTCGGCGTCCGACGAGAGCCTTAATCGAATTTGCGCGACTAATCGAGGGAATTAGCGGAGGCTAGTGTTGTGGACATCAGACAATGTGGGTAGCTTTCAGTGACTATTAGCTAGAATTGTTCTCATTGTGATACACCCTAAAATTATGCCTTCTAAAACTGACTAAAAAAGCTCAAAATAAAACAAGAGCCCTTTGTTTGTGTGGCAGTGGGCAAAAGTGTTATTTTAAGCTTTTTAGTCAGTATCTTTAAGTTTTTTTAAAATTATTTTTTCATTTCATGATTTTCAGTTACTACATATGTTCAAAAACTATGATACTGATTTTAATGAAACTTTTTCTGTACCCTAAGTTGAAATATACCTGAGAAAACTTAAAAAGAGTCATCTCGCAACTTTTAGTTTTCGAGAAATCCGTGCACTTACAAATTTTTGCACACGTGTTGTAAGCCTTAATTGATCAAAATATCTAAATATTATCAAACTCTAGCGATATTACATTTAATTGATTACCTCCTTTTCAGGGTTCCGTAGCCAAATGGCAAAAAACGGAACCCTTATAGTTTCGTCAAGTCATTCTGTCTGTCTGTCTGTCCGTCCGTATGTCACAGACATTTTATTCTGTAACTATAAGCACCACACTGTTGCAATTTGGTAGGAGTATGTAGCTTGTTAATCGCTTTACGATTCTCATACAAAAAATAAAAAATAATAACATTTAAGGGGCGGCTCCCATACATGAAACTAAATCCAAAAATGTTTTTTTTGTCAAACCTATACGTGTGGGGCATTTATGGATAGGTCTTTTAAAATGACATACAGGTTCTTAAAGCATTTTCTTTTAAAGTCTAACGTTTCATAAATAGACGCTTCCAAAGTGGTAAAATGGGCGTCCCCTCCCATCTAACTTCTAAACTAAGCGAGTGTAAATTTTGAAAAAAAATATGTACATAATGTAGATCTTGTCAAACACTTTCAACGAAAATTGGTTCGGACGGGATCGAACGAGAAGTTTTTGAGGTATAGCACATTTTCAACAAATGCAAACATAACTTTGTACTTCATACAAACACTATGAAAAACAAAGTTATATTTGCTGTCATCAAAATATTGTGGTATTTTACTAAGTGGAAGTTTGTGGATTCCCTAATCCAGTTAAAGTTGGCACGGAACCCTTAGTGCGCGAGTCCGACTCGCACTTGGCCGGTTTTTTTAAGTCGGAAAAAGAAACTAGAAGAGATTATCGTCCTACGAGAAATGGCTAGTGATGAACTCGTCAATCACTATACTTGCATATAGTATAGATGCCGGACTTAAAAAAAGTACGATCCAAATTCAGGGGGTGGTAGTCCATCGAGTTACAAATACGGGAAAAATATCACTTAAAAGTTTTTTCAAGGTTTTTTTTTTCTAACTAGATATAAGACAGTTGTATAACCTTGGTTCTATACACTATCAATATCATTTCATTTTTTGTTTCTATACACTATGAATATCAACACATGTTTACAGATTCTTAGTTCTAAACAGGATGTTAAAAATGATGAGCAAAATTTAAGAGGGTGGCTAACAGTCGATTTAAAAATACAGAATTTTATATAAATATATATTTAAACTAAATTGGCAGCCATCTTGAATTTGTTTCGTCCTTTTTTCACCCCATATATAAAGGTAAATCACTTCAAGTAGTAATTTTTAAAGCTTTCACCTTACTAATGTACAGCTTACACAAATAAATTGCAAAAGTGTTCGCAGGTCGTTTGAACAAGAATTTGAAAGTAGTATGTTGCGAGGAAATACAAGATGATAAATTCCTCATGTTTCTGGTACGCTACGCCAGCGGATAATTAGTATTTTTTTAAAAGGTACCGTTTTTTTAATTCCTTTATTTAAAAAGGCTACCGTGAACATCACTAGAGTTGGGGACTCATAAAGAAGGCGCCTTGTTGCTGTCTGCGACAGCCGCTTTGTGGACTGGGAAAAACTCTTAATTTATCCGAGCCGAAGCCGAATAATTGCTTGTTCAAAGCAAAACAAATTATATTTGATAAAAACTTTATATTGGTTTATTAAATAGAAAACACGTATTGTGATACATGCGGAAAAAAATGATATAATCACAAAAACAGTCGCGTGTTTATTTACACATATAATTTACAAAATAATACCCTATTTAAGTACTCAATAACAATCTTACGACATTAAACTTCAGTTATTTAAAACCATTGCCTTATTTCTCATTTTACCGGTATCGTCCGCCTGCGAAGCAATCTTTATTTAAACTCCTCAATCAAACGATGCGGAACAAACAATATCTTACGGCGACAGCATCTAGTCTAGCTATTAGTCGCAAAACGATATTATTAGATTTCATTTATTCGGAAAAACATTGATATTCTTAACATATGGAACATTTCTCTAACCTAATACTTCGGTTCATTTTTTGTCACTTCACATGGTTTATTTTATTAATGTACAAGTTTATACTTCAATATTAATGGATGTTTATGTATTTATTATTTTATGTATTTTGAATAACCTTTATTATCTCTACATGAAACTCCTTCCCACGAATAGTCTACTCCTCCTCAAAGGTTGTCTGGAAAATATCTCTTTTAGCGAATAGACCGCCTGAGTTGTGCATTAATTTTAAGCTTATAAACCGTAATTTACTTTGCGCTGCGCAATGAAGAGTTATATTATTATTCTTATTTGTTAATTTTACGTCTACTTGGCATGTCAGCGTTGTTAACTTAAATTAATTCGATCAGCGAAGGAAACAGTTAATCCGCACCGTGAAAACTAATCACTACCATTGAAACTCATAAAGCCGCTGCCCCTGACAAGCATTAAGTGCCTTTCCTCGGAAAAATGGAGAAGTCTCTAGAAGCCAATAATCGGCGATCACCGTGATTAATTTCGATATAAGTTGCCGCTTGAAACTGGCATCTTTCCAGACTTGTGCTGTGTTTGAGTTCAGTCGATGGCGTAAAGGGTACTGAAAAGATTGACTTGCTGGTTTAAGCATGCTAGCCAGTTCATGTTGAGGATAAAATATGAAACTCAATGATACGATAGTTTGCTTAGTATCACAAAAAATATTGATATGTAAAGGAATCCTAATTTAGAGGTTTACAAAAGTCCTTTCGCTTTTAAAATTTTAAATCTTCCAGTCACGACTCAAACATCAATCTAGATGAATTCGTAAAAGTTATTTTCCTCCAATGACAAGATTTTTTTAATATAAATGGCACAAGCTTAGTACTTTGCCTTGTTCCTTTATTCCTAACCAGGCGTGGTAGTTTCGACGCGAAGTGACGTATGCTAACTCGAGTAACTTGTGAATTGCTAGACTCGACACGGTGTTTTGACAGTCGATACGCCGACAACGCAAAATTGTAGGACTCGACACACTAATTTGACAGATGTTGACGATAACGGTATCGAGGGTAATGAAAATCTGTAAAAGCTCATCTTAGCAGAAAAATCGAAAATTATGCTAGAATTATGTTAGAAAAAAATCAAAAGATTTTTCTATGTATTTTTTACCTTTACTCGAGTGGTAAATTCCTAGATACGGTGTTACTATTGTTTTCGAATGTAAAGAGCGTCTTGCGGATAATTCTAGGAACTAACTTCTAGAGACATGCTTTTAATAGATTATGATGCTTTTAAATAATTTTCATACATTTCCTTTACTTAGGATTTGTATTTGAATACGGCTAATTTCGACGAGAACTCCATTCGTCGGGACTTGCAATTTTTACAAATGTCAATCTCGCAAGCACAATTTTCTAATGTCATTTTCAATTTCCAAGTTGAATTTATTCTGTAAAGAATAACTGCTTGGGCCATCTGTGTCATAAACAGACGGCTAGATGGCGCTAAGCGTCACGCAATTGACGTTTTCATAAGAAACCACAAATTTCGCAGGGTCGGACTAACAGCACGGTAGCTCAATTGGTAAGAGCGTTTGGCCCGGTATGCCAAAAAGTTGCTGGTTCAAGTCCCGCCCGTGCGCAAATTTTTGGTTTCTTATTTTCATCTTTATGAATATAAAATATGACACTGTGAGTGTTAAAAACATTCTAAAGCATTAGATAGCGAAGCGACATCAATTTCCAAGTTGAATTTATTCTGTAAAGAATAACTGCTTGGGCCATCTGTTTCATTAACAGACGGCTAGATGGCGCTAAGCGTTACGCAATTGACGTTTTCATAGGAAACCACAAATTTCGCAGGGTCGGACTAACAGCACGGTAGCTCAATTGGTAAGAGCATTTGGCCCGGTTTGCCAAAAGGTTGCTGGTTCAAGTCCCACCCGTGCGCAAATTTTTGGTTTCTTATTTCATCTTTATGAATATGAAATATGACACTGTGAGTGTTAAAAATATTCTAAAGCATAAGTACAATATTGGCAGTCTTGTCGGTGGGAGCGATCTCTTACAGACAACCATAGAGGGAATCACGTTTATAAGAGAGGTAGAATCGTTTATTAGAAGGTATTGTGTGGTTTTTAATTAAATTATTACACTGTCATTTTTTTATTGTACTGCAATTATTGCTTTGTCACTCCTTCAAACTTTCAACTGCAGCAATTCGTGAAAAAGTCCTGAAAATAATCGAAAAAGCTGTTATAAATCATTTTTAATGCACTTCACATGTCTCCTGCATTTTTATGCGCTCACTTTGGTTTCGTATTTCGGGTTTTGTAAGTTCTTGCTCTGTCTTTTAAGTCTTTTTAACTGTAATCTGCTGATAACTTATTTTTAAATAGTTCTGCAATACATGAGAGGCTCGAATCTTATTAAGTGAGAAACCGATAATAAACTCAGTTTGAAACCGCTACCTTGCGGGAATTTTGACCATTTAATAATCACTAGTTGAATATTCTATTTAAATCATGAAACCATAAACAGACACTGAATATCTAGCTTCTTATACAAATAGAAAAACGTTGCAAAATTGTATAACTTACATGCATGGAATTTATTTATTTATCTGATCTCTACATTAAACGATGTACCGAAAGTCAAGATAATGTGTTTTTATATTTTCCGATTTTGTATTTTACTATATTGGCTGGGAATTCTTGTGGAATTTAATTTAATAGTTGAAATAATAAATTATTTGCAAAACGTTGTTTATTTAACGTCAAACTGACATAAAGTATTGATTTACTTATTACCGGTGTTGCAGGAATTATTTTTATTTTTCCTTAAATTAATATTCACCGCGAACGTTAAACCTCCTTAACCTTAAAAATAAGGCTCGTGTATCGTCATAGCCGTATCACAAAGCTTATTTTTAGGGTTCCGTAGCCGAATGGCAAATAACGGAACCCTTATAGTTTCGTCAAGTCTGTCTGTATGTCCGTCCGTATGTCACAGCTACTTTATTCTGAAACTATAAGCATCACACTATTGAAATTTCGCAGGAAGATGTATCCTGTTAACCGCTTTACGATTCTCATACAAACAATACAAAATAATGATATTTAAGGAGGGGCTCCCATACACGAAACTAAATAAAAAAACCTATGCGTGTAGCGTGTCTATGGTCTATTAAAATGACAATGAGGTTCCTCAAACCATTTTCTCTAAAAGTCGAGGTAAAATGGGTGTCCTCCCCCATCTAACGTTTAAACTAAGCGAGTGTAAATTTTGCAAAAAATACATGATGTAGATGTTGGTTTGAACGAGAACGAAATATCAGTTTTTGAGATAGAGCATATTTCTGAACCTTTATTATGATTTCATGCCATTTTTTGTCTCTATTTACAATCAGTCAGACAGCTTTAATTAAATTTGATAAATTGTTGCATATTTATTTACAGTAATAACCATCAGTTCGACAGTGAGGACTATAAGCCCTCTAATATAAAAATATCTTCCGTTATAACGGTTACCCCAAATAATGGGAGGATGTGTATCGGGTACGATTCGTGGCAAATGTATACGTTTGAAGATTGCGATATGAATACGGTTAATTTTATCAGATTTCGTGATACTGCAAGCAATTTTTTGTGATAATGAAATGTCAAATTATTGCAACATCAGACTACCAGCCCAGAGCACAATTCGTATGAGAAACAATTTTCGCTCGACGTATAGGAAAGCCAATATATGCCAACCGCAAGCCGACCGACCACTGAGACACGTAGAGATGGATGCTCGCTTTGTCTACATATTTAGCAGCGTATATTTTAGGTGAAATACTAGATGTATGCCTGGATATTCAAGATCGAGCTAGGTAGGCACGCTGTGCCTAAATGTTTACGTCAAAAACTGCTTGTATAATGGATATTTACAAACCTCGTCATACATGTTAAGATACTTTTGCCTACCTTTATAACTTGTAGGGTTCATGATATTGATATGAGAAAAGGAATTTCAATAATACAAAGTAAAAACCTATTTCAAAAACAAAATGTTCTATAATAAACACGTGACTAAAATGTATTTCTTTCCTTCAAAGGTTCAAGAGTTTATTTAAGACTTTTTAGTGCATTTTGTTTTGAAGTCAGTTTTTACTTTATTTATTTAAAGTTATTTTTTTACTTTTTTTTTAGTGATAACAGGAGAGGGGGTTGCAATTTATGACTTCAATATTTAAAAAGCTAAAAATTACCTATCATAAGTTCTGTCATTATAATCACTGAACTTTACCATCAACTCAAATCCACACAATGTTGACTATTAGACGTAAAACTCGTCAACATAAAGATTCTAGTACAAAACTAAACGTGCCTTGAAATTTGAGGGTTTCCCTCGATTACACCAATATCCCATCATCAGATCCCGACATGGCATCAATGGGCCCAAGTAGAAGGTATTACCTCAAGGCAGGCGAAAAAAATATTCAAATCGGTCTACAAATCACTGATATGATATGAGGCAACACAGCCACAAAAAAAAAGTCGAATTGATAATTCCTCCTTTTTTAAGTCGGTTAAAAAGTATATATTCTATGGCATATCAATAATATTTCATACGTCTTCCGTAGACTTGGTGACATATATCGTCAATATATCAGTCACTGCGCACTAACGCTAACTTTGGACTGGATGAACATGGTCTGACACTTACCAGCCTCAGCAGCAATAGGCGCCAACGCAGCACCATCCTTGAACCACCTGGTGATGGTGACGTGGTTCCGCACCGCTCCCGGGACGGTGCACGTAAGAAGCGCTGCACCACCGGCTACGCCGTGGCTAGACTGAATGCGAGTGTCCCAAGGGACGTCCATCACTGAAACAAAAATGGAATTCGAAGAACATGGAAAAAGTTGCATTGGTCTAATTGTAAGAAGTCGCCCAGTACTTATTTCTCAACTCAACCCAAACGCTTCCAAATTCAGCAACGCAGACTTTTTCTAGGTAAAGGATCACCCAAATAAAGCCTGGGCGTGTATTGCGATTCAGTATTGATAAATAAGCGGCTCAGCTTTACTGTCAAATTAGCGAAATAAAATAAAATTGTATTGCGATTTAACAAGATACTTATAATAATATATATCATAATAAAACAACATAAATAAAATTTGTATTATTATATTGATACTATACGTTTACACGGAATTGAGCTGCCTGGAAATTGAACGGCTAAAGTTGGATTGCAACACGCCCCCTGAGCTCTTTATTTTACCTTGACTTTGAATTTGCGTGTACTTGGCTAAATTCAAAGCAAATTCATTTAAAAAACTTATCTTTTACATAATGTAGAAAGAACGAGGTAAATTGAAACTTTCTGATAATTTTAATAATTGTTATTCCTAAATATCTCCATCTCGTGAGGTTCCGGGTTCGATTCCCGGTCGGGTCAATGTAGAAAACGATCTTTTCTATATTGACTCGGGTCTGGGTGTTGTTGTACCACCGTTGTGTCTGATTTCCATAACACAAGTGCATTGGCTACTTACTTTGGGATCAGAACAATGTATGTGATTGGTGTCCAATATATATATATATATATTAATATGAGAGGAAAATTAAAGTCATTGTGTCACTTCAGTCAACTTTTAAGCGCATGAACTTAAGCGTAGCTTAACTTAATATTATCAAATCAAATGATTAGTAATACGATGTCCATCAAAGCTCTGCCGACAAACTGTTACACAGTTTTGCAGAATAACGCAAATGAGTTTGTATTGTATCATTATATTATATATGATATATCAAACAAAAAAAAGGTTTTAAGAAAATCTGCTAACTACTTAGAGTCAACTTATTTCACTAAAGTCTCGTCTTGAATATATATGAACTGTGTTTATTTTGTTTTTCGCATAGTTCCCCCTTTTACTCGTCACTCTTCAGTGCGTTATTAATTTTTGACGTCATGTCTCCCGCTCATTTACTGAGGGACAGCTACGCAATTAATTACAGTCTTTGTAGGTATATAATGGTTTTCATGAAGATAATATATTTAAATATAGATAACGTCGCTACTAAACGAGTTAGCAAATGTCATATACATATTATTATTATGATTATTAATATATATCAATGTATATTTTATGACAATATAATAGAAGGATCCATTTGTAATTCTGTTATTTTGTAAAATTGTAACAATAAAGATATGAAATTTTGACCATTTAAATATAGTATGGATAAGGGGTGGAGGGCTGTTATCCTGAGATACAGGATCCCTCCTAGTTCAGGTGACAGCCAGCCATATAATTACTTTTGCTCATTACTTTATTTTTTATTATTGTTGTTATACTCATTCATTATTCTGTTGCTTTAATTCGTTAATTATTATTCTATTCCTATATTTGAGAAATGTTGATTGATTAATTGATAATTATTATAATCCGTATTTGGTCAATTTAATTTAATTTAAATTATATTTAGAATCAGTTTTCACTTTTTATGTGTTTGTATGATGATGATGTGATGTTCAATAAATTGCATAAAATTAGGTTTTATTATTTATTAGCTTTCAATACTCAATTTAAGGTTTTTTTTATAAACTAATTTATCTTTATGTATTAATAACTAATAAGAAATGGCGAGGAATAACTGATTATGATTATGATTCGCAAGGTGGAATTGCGAAAACCGATAAATAAAACATTTCATATGACATACAAATTAACTTGAATTAAGTATTTCATGTGCTTCGTGAGTAATGTTGCAATTGTTTTTGTTTATTTTGTAGACGTACAAAAAGTTAATTAACTGTACGCAATGTGTCCGTAAATAAGTAGCAGATGCTGTTTATTATCGTCAACTTACAAAAACTCCTACAAAAGTTACTTTAATTTGCTATCTCTTAAGAAGTACTAACATAATTACTTGCAGTATCTGTAATATTATAGTGTGCTAAATAGAAGAAAAGACATTTATCACAATGTAACTTTAAGCAAAAACAAACCATAAAGATATATTTTAATTTTGAAATTCATATTGTTTGTCCTTTTTTAATATTTATTTCTAAAATACTGTTGTTATAAACATAGAAAAAATGAATAAGGTTAGAATGGCCCCGGTCAGTGCGGCAGCGAGCTTAATTGTAGGCATATGCCTGCATTGAGCCGTAGCTACTTCAGTCGCGTGACAAGAGCGTTGCATTATTTTTTGTCAAAAATGCCGTCTTTTGCTATAATTACTTGAAGAGCGTGAACCGTGTGCGTGAATGAGAGAGGAAGTGTATTTTTTCACCGGTGAGTAACAATACGTAGTTATTTCGACATTATTTGCAAAAAAAAATACTTTTTAATTATGATATTTCAAATGATACCGGTTTTTTTGCACTAAGTTCAAAAAAAATATTCATTGATGACTGTCCACGCATATTTCTAACAAATCTGCTATCTTAACACGCAATGTATCGCGTCCAATTTGCTTTGTTCGCTTGTATACGCATCACTAGGGATGTAGCTCACAGCACAGTAAAATTATCGATATATGGTAATTTCCATACTGATGTATTAAAAGACAAAAATAAGTTTTGTTTATTAATTATTTGAAACATAGCAATAATTAAATAAATACAATAAAGTTAAAGAGTTTATATGTTGGAACGCTCTTATCTCAGGCACTACTAGAGCTATTTGAAAAAAAATATGTATTATATTCTAATTCATACTACCAAAATAACGTATTCCTGCAATTAATATATAACTCAGCAAAAACGCACTGCTTAATCCTCAACTTTTCTACTTTCGTTGTTATTATCTTCGATTTTAATTTATCGTTTGGTATTTATTTGTAAAATAGGGTACGACAATTCACAGTTTAAAATCGATATGTGTTCAATACTCTTTCACAAGTTCTACATTGGTTTACTGTCAACAATCTACTCCCTTCGGCAGTGATACCGAAGTTAAACAACTTACGGCGCGATCGTGTTTTAATGAGTGACCATACCAACCATATTTAAGTGACTCAAACAACGAGCATCTCCGTGCTTCATGTCATGAAACACGTTAAGCGTACTAGCGTAAGCTAGAATCGGTTGATATTTTCTTACTGCATCTAAAAGCATTCGGTATTAATTTTATCATAATTTCGAAATCTCGTTTTCCTACAAAAACTTAAAAAGAATATTTTCTTAAAAAGGTTGACTTTTGGAAAGTGTATTCTGGGATCAAGATTGTCCCAAATGAGCTCTCCCATCAACTCTTAAAAGGATCTGGTCATATTATTAATAACCCTGCATACAAATATTTTTATAAGAGTTATTTGTAGTCAGCTATACACTTATTGTGAGTTTGTGTATAATTTTGTAATTTAACAAACCTCTGCAAAGCCCCTTTGGTGATGTGATTTAAATGCGAACAAAAGCACTGCAAGGTTAACTGTTGTATCATGCAGCTGTACATTTCTTTAACTTAACCACCATACTAACTTGGGTCATATTTATTTATTGAAAATTTCATGCATGCACGAAAATAAAATTGTACATGTGGCGGACTTAATGCCAAAAGAATTTTATACCGGTCAACCATACGTCTATAGGTATATTGTATTTTTTAATTGTAACCTTAACTATTTTCGATTTGAGTTTGTTCCCTCCCCTTCCGTTCCAGCGTAAAGTTCAAACCTAAAGTCTTTCTCGATAAATAAGACATCCAACACAAAACATTTTTTTAATTGGTCCAGTAGTTCCTGAGATTAGCGCGATTAAACACATACAAACTCTTCAGCTTTATTGTATTAGCTAAGGATATAAATGAATAAATAGCATGGTAAGATATAATACCTGAATAATGTAGACCATGGCCTTTATGCCTTTATACCTTTAAACATTTTTCTTTACATTGGAATCTATTTGTCTTATATAAGTAATATTACTTATTCTTTATACAAAGAATGATTCAATTCTTCTAATAGAACTATTTTTATAAACTACTTTAATGTTAAACGGTATAAGTTACTCTATTTCAAGTAACGTTTAGCAACTCAATTTTTTCTTCTATTGTTTTTACCGAAAGGCAATAGTAGTACCCTTCGTTGCGATCAAATGAGCTGTTAAATTATCCAAATTATTTTAAACTAAAATCCTACATGTTTATTCACAAAGAGAAACAACATTACATCGGTAATTGAATTTATAGTAATCGACCTTTACCACATCACTAGTATTTTGACATAAAAGAACGAACGTATCTCAATGACCATTGGTGGTTTCACCGCTAGAAGCTCTGTGATTGGTAGTTGGTTTCAAGTACTAATTACACCAATGACAGAGCTCCTAGCGGAAATTGTGATTGGTTTGTGATATTGGTGCGTTAATTCATTGATTGGTACTTTTATCACTGCAGCAACAGCGCGGTAACTCCCACCGGCGACAAAGGTTCCCGTACAAACGATCGATCAAAACCATTCTAACCTTATTCATTTTTTCTATGGTTATAAATGTTCGACAATTTATCGTTAATACCTGAAAAATCATCACGGTTTTTCTAAAAGTGGTAGCAATACACACATGACAGTGTTATGGAATCACACTTCCCTTTACAGTCCAGTTATTTTATTGCTTGTCAAAATAATGCTAAGTTATGGGAACTAATTATTTGGCTAACTAAAGAACGTTAAATTTACCAATCGGTTCCCAACCTTTACTCTCACTAATCGTACGTGGTGGAGGGGCTAAATACGAGGGTCCCGGGTGCAATTCTCGATCGGGTCAATATAGAAATCATAACTTTCGATGTTGTCTCGGGTATGGGTGTTGTGGTACCACCGTTGTTTCTGATTTCTATCATACAAGTGCTATAGCTACTTACTTTGGGATCAGAATAATGTATGTGGTTGGTGTCCAAAATTTAAAAAAAAATGTCCCGGAACGCGAGTCATGACGCCTTCATCTGACAGTCATATCAACTGCACAACGTCCAGATTAATTTGCATATCGAGATACTTAAAAAAATGTGCCGTCACGATCATAATATAAAGCTGTGTTTTCAGCGAGAAAAAGTTAATTACTCGGAAGGCAGCTCGTAATGCGTACCAGCTGTTGCTTATTACACCCAGTTTACATACGGCCTAAGGGTGCAGGGATATTAAAATATTAAATTTTCAAGCATTCAGCGTAATACGAGCTCGTAACTAGGATAATCATGTAAATGGGGTAAATTTAAAATATCATAAAACTAGTTAAGTAAAATCGTGCAGTATCCAACTCTTGTTAGCGCCGTTATAAGAAAATGACAGTTGAAATAAGATTTTTATTCTTTGCAAATGCAGAAAGAATTTTGTACACAAAAAATACAATCGATTTGAAAACTCATTTGTATTTCGTACGCTAACTACATGTTTTGCTAAGCATAATTACAATTGTCATTCTGTACTAACTATACAATAATTTTTGTTTAAATAGGCCAAAAATGACATTTGGTGGGTGACCACTTTTTCGTATCTGAAAAAAATGTCAATCAATTTTTTATAATCGACAAATTCAATTTTTATTCAAACTTTGCTTTTAAATGAGCATCGCAGAAGTTTTTATGCATGAAATAAAACAGTGCTAAGTGCAAAACAAAATCCGTTTGGTACATCATATTTTTTTATAATTTATTTATAAAAAGTAGTAAGAAGTCAAAATCATACAAGAATATTAGAATTAGAAAGATTTACTCATAGGATTTCTTAAAGGTATCATAACTTGAAATAAGTAGATAATCGTATCAAAATTCAATTAGTCGCCCATAATTGAATTGTTACAATATTCTTGCACTACAGTCTATCTAATTAAAAATCAAAATATAAGTATCGCAATCTTGCGAACTAAGCAATCCTTACGAGCGATAATCTTTTAAGGGCTATTAAAACTCCCTCGAGTCTCCCAAAAAACTTGCTCCTACATCGTTAAGCAATAACGCAGGGTGTTCATTGGCTAGTGACATCGTCATTTTGTCAGCGAGTTTATCTTTTATCCACCAAAAGGCACCAAGGGCCCTTAGCACGAGTGGTGTGTAACCGTCGGCTTTGTTTCTGAGAGAAATACCACAGCACATCAGACTATTCATTGTAGTTGAAAAATAACCTCTATAACAACAAGTCTAAGGTACTGCAATGTTCAGCTTCACGTGTTGCTTTCCATACCAGGAGCAATAAGGGAGCGCGTGCGTGCAAGAGTACTTTTCGGTTTTACTTTGTAACATGCTTCGGGGTTTTAAAAATGGAATATTTTTCATGCGGCGATCAAAAAGGAGAGTTGAAAAATGCGCTCAACAAATTTTGCGAAAATTTTCACAGAGTTAAAAACGAGGACAAAGCTAAGATAACTTTTATGAACTCGATGATGTTTTTTATTCTCTTTAGGGCCAACTCACAGTTAACACAACCACTCCACATCGCAGCGTCAAAATGAAGTTGAGCAGTGGTACGTGTGAATAGTGCCGCTGCAGCTTTTTGTAGTTGCGTTATGTTTGCGACACTGTCGATTTGGTTCTCGGTTCTTTCTCGGCCACTAGTTCTCGGTGTCGCGAGTGGTTGCGATGTCATCGGTATCACACAAGCGGTCAAAAAGGACCGCATAATGTGACACGTGTGAATAGTCTCATTCATGTTCAAAACAAAATATACACCTGACTGCGTGGTGTTGATGTGGAACGTGTTAGCTAACTGAAAATTAAACAAAAATAGCACAAATAATTTGGTCTTATTTTATGATTTGCTTCAAATATATATTTACATAAGCCTTCAAATATATATTTACATCACCCTTGATTCTTATATTTGTGTCAGACGTTAATAAGCACTAATTAAAAACCGGCCAAGTACGAGTTGGACTCGCGCACTGAGGGTTCCGTGCCAACTTTAACTGAATTAGGGAATCCACTTCTTTCACTTGGTTAAATACCACAATATTTTGTTGACAGCAAATATTACTTTGTTTTCCATAATGTTTGTATGAAGTACAATGTTACGTTTGCGGTTACTGAAAATATGCTGTATCTCAAAAACTTCTCGTTCAATCCCGTCCAAACCAATTTTCGTTGAAAGTATTTGTAAAGATCTACATTACATATTTTTTTCAAAATTTGCAATCGCTTAGTTTAGAAGTTAGATGGGCTCCGGGGACGCCCATTTTACCACGTTGGAAGCGTCTAGCTAAGAAACGTTTGACTTTCAGTGAAAATAGCTTTAGGAACCTCCATGACATTTTAAAAGACCTATCCATAGACACCCCACACGCATAGGTTTGTAAAAAAAATGTTTTTTTGGTATTAGTTTCATGTAGTAATGCCTTATTATAATATTTAAAAAAAAGTTCTTATCAGAACCGTTGTTACTAAAACATAATCGACAATCTGTCACCACTATCAGGAAGTAAACAAATCTTCCATCTTTAGCTCAAAAAGTGTTTATCAAAACCGCTACCAAGCAGATAATCGGCCATCCCCTTCCTCCGGCGTGCTTCTGAAACAATAGCAGCGGGGTATTGCGCGGCCATTGTGCGCGGGCGGTGGAGAGCAATCGAGGTGCGGCTGAAGTGGAAAATCGCCTGATCCTTTTGAAAGCGTCGTGTTTGGAGTTTTGGAGGGGCTAGCTAACGCTGTACGAGTGGAAAGGAGAATGCCCAAATCTGCCCCACTCTAATTAAGCAGAGTATAAGCATGACATATAAACCAAAATTCGTTTATTATTTTTATAATTCATATTTGTTTGTTACGAAAAAAACTTTTGTGGGAATTTTATTTTCATTTTAATTGATTATTCAAATGACTAAATCCTATTTTGAATACAGTTAGCAGCACGTCAGGTTATACGAAAACAGCTTTTATTATGTAAGGAATAGAGGCGGTTTAAAGGTATAGTCTGTCGTGCGGCCATGTAAACATTTACAGGGACAGTTAAAGTCTAAAATCATCACTGTTGCTTTAGTCATTGCGTTGCAAAAACAAAATGCCTATTTAATAAAATAGATAACATTTTATTTGTTTATTTTTTGTAATGAATCTGTGGGTATCGGAAATATAATTATCTTTACATGATGAGGATCTTGTAGGGCAATCGGCAGTATGCGTAACAAGCCCCGTAAATGGTATAAAATAGAACTATATCCGTCCGTCATCACGTCATGTCATTATTGATACAATTCAATTGTGGTTTATTTTCGTTCTTCATTGCTTTTTAAGAAATGCAAAATGTTTATTCCTCCACGTTAAGATTCTGTACTCTTTTGTGCAAGTGCTGTGCTGTTTTTATGACGAACGTTCATACGTCCACAATGCGAGTGCCTCGCTGTGTAAACTGTTCTCTTGTTCTAAGGCATACGCTGCCTTACCACCAAGTGGGTGAGGCAAGCGATGCTATGCTTAGTATTCTACGCTCCTGGATAAGCATGGCCATTGTAAGTAATATACACTTTTGACTGCTGTTGATAGTAATTGTTAATAAAATGCAGTCTTTCTTGTGACATGCTTAGTATTAAAATATAGTGATCATATAAATGGACCTGTATATTATTTGTGTGTATAGTATTGTTATTTTTTCAGATCACTGAAGACAATCATCTCTGTCAAGAATGTTTTGTCATACTACGTAACGAATCTGCGACCTCCTCTTCCGGAGGTCCAGTAGTAAAGGCTTATGGGCACCCACAAGTGTGCCATGTATGTGGAAAGTCCATTATAAAAGCCAAGATAGATCAACTTCCAGAGAATAGTCTAGAGAGGGATGTTATTATTTTATGCATAACGTCTCATCAGGTAAATATTTGCTTTGTTTATAAATTAAATGATTTAATTATAGAAATATGTATTTTGAGTTAATTAAAACATTTGATTACAAAAAACAGTTTTTAATTTCAGATTAACCGGCTTGAGAAAGTCTGTTTACCCTATTGAACAAATGTCTATAGAAGTGTGAAAGGACATGCATTAGTCGACCCGAGTAGACAACAAGAGGTTGTACTAGAAGCAGCTTCCACATCTAATCAAAACTTGGATGCTTCTATGTCTTCATCGAGAACTTCCATGGAGTCACCAATACTAATACCACCTCCATTACCAACATTTCAATCAAATGTTATTACTGGTGTCTGCGCCAGCATTACTTTTAGACAATGTTTTTTATAAATATGAAGATGATGAATAAATCATATAATTATAAGAGTTTCAATCATTTCTTTTAATGACTTAACTTGTAATATAATCTAGATACAGCAGGTATTGCAACAAAACTATCAATTATTTTAAGCGTTCATTATACAATTGAAGGCAAAACTATGTATTTCCACACTTTCATTTTGAGTGATTTTATTTCTTAGACTACTCACAGTTGGAGTTGTTGAACATTATTTTAATATGTTTATGCGCATTTTTTCATTAATACCTATCTTATTTACCTCATATTACCTCATTTAGTACCTAGTCACACCTAACCTCAAAACTGAACTTTGTTTTTAATTATTAGGAAAACCCCACAAACAATAAGTTTTTTTTCAAGTTCATTTTATTTTATAACATTACTTCTCCTATATCACCAATTTTGGTAGTTATAAAAAATCATTTGTTGCGCAACCAAGCTCCATAGTAAAATGGGCATTCTCCTTTGCCTAAATATCTAAGAAATGAGTATTCATTATGATTTCCATCAAAAATCACTAATGTTTGACAAGTTTAGTTCTTATGATCAATCATATTGATTGGTGCCACAAAAATAAAAATATCTACTTCATATCTCTACAGACAGGTTAGATCAAAAAATGAGGGATTAGATTATTTGTAGGTACATAAATGGGGTCTCAGATCAGTATGTGCGAGTGCAAATACGGTACCCACTACGCCTAGTAGGCCATGTTAGACAAACGAAAACCAATAATGATTTGAAAACAGAATGAAAAGCTTTAAAAAAATATTTAAATTAACAAATCTTCATTTGCGTCTCGACAAATCCTCTCATCGGCAGTGGAAACACGTTTTTAATTTGTGACGACACAGACTGACTTGGTTCCCTCGAAAATAAATTATAATTTGTTATTCTGATCTCTGCGTGCCTCTTCGTGTTCCAATTCGCTTTAGCAATGAGGTATTCTGAATCAAAATCTGATCTAGGTAATATCTTTATTTAGAGTTTTTTGGTACATTTATTGTCGGCACTTAAACATTGAATCATTTTATGAATTTATGTTGATTGATTGATATTATGATATTGTTTATTAAACCAACATTATTGTACGAGGAGTGTTTCTAATAACTCTAGAATAACACTCTCAAAATTTACAATGCAAGTGCAAAATTCAACCAACCTTAAGAACGGAGCAGAAGATCACCCACTGCCTGTCTAGCAAATGAGTTGTTGACGAGATGAACTATCTAACAACACAGATGACCCAGAACACAGCTTTGTAGCGCAAATTTACTAGAAGACCCGATCTCAATCCAGAAACAAGGAGTTGACTTGAATATTACTAAACATGCGGTCGCAGGTACGAATCCCGCAAGGCTCAAATGTTTGTAAGCATATTTGTATCTAAGTCATGGATGGAATATACATTAAAGTATTCATGGGAGACGCCTTCATCATAATCGTTGTTGTACTTTGTAACACAAGGAAGAAAAGTCCTTACTTTGAAACTGGACAATCGGTGAGTCGTATTTATTTATTTATAACGTACCAAAATATGTAACCTATTAAAATGTATAACCTGAACCTTACTTCATAATAAAATCGAAAATGTGTTTATATTGTGTTACGTTTTCACTCAAACAACCTTTTTTCCTTAATTCGACTTGTTTTTTTTAACTCCAATGGATATATAGTATATAAGATCAATTTAAAGGACATGTCCAAATTTAAAAGGAGTAAAGGTTTTTATGACAAATCTCACATGACGCGGGAGAAACCGCGAGGGGCTGCTAAATTTTAAATAATAAGTAAATATGTGATTTATGTTTCATTATTTGCAAATAAAACACCAGTAGCAAATATTAAACAGGCCCCTGTTTAATATGTATAATAAGTTTCTTTATTTATATTTTAACATCCATTTTGCTCGCACGTTTTTACCACCTAATATTGGTTAAATTAACTTTACCAAGTTAGCCATTTATTTGCTCCTGACATGTTTGCCCACTTAATGGCAGCCAACTTTTCGCCCAAATCGGCATTCAGACCCGACAAATGAGAAACGCTAAAAAGCTGTTGGGACATAAGGTTTTATATTGCTTTTGACAGAGGATATTACCCACTGAGTTTTTTAAAATTTGTTTCCGTTGAGTTAGTGCTTACGCTTTCTATAATGAAATTCAAAAGAAAAGGTCATGCATAAGATAATCTACTATTTACAAAAATGAATCCATATTTCCCTTGGTCGGCTACACGCGTGAACGGCTAGACCAAATTAAATTTCCCTTATTTTTTTTTTTGTAATCCTTTGAATGGTTCTTATAAAAATAAAAAAATAAGCGGGTGAACTGATTTTCATAATTTTTTACTCAATCAGATTTGTCAAAGTCCGAAGTAAGATAATTTTTTTTTTTAAATTACGGGGTCAGGGCGAGACGGGCTGGAGGTGAAACAAAGTTCGCTGGGTATCAAATATTTGTGCGAGATGTTATAAAATTTGTAAGACTGTGAAGACAGACAAATCCGAATACAATTTTTATTAATCCAGTTAATGCCCAAGAAATATTTACAATAATAATGTCACTAAGTAGGTCATAATCGTTGTCTGGTACTTCGTAACACAAGGAAGAACATTCCTTACCACGAAACAAGACAACTGATATATTGTCCGGCGCATATATCTACATTTTTAAAAGAAAGTCGTGTTAGTTACGCTATTTATAACTCAAGACCGGGTTAACCGATTTGGCTGAAAATCGGTGAGGAGGTAGTTTAAAACTAGAAGACGGACACAGTATACTTTTTATCCCGTTCGACGGGGCCGGGGCTAGGGTAGGGTGGGATGGGGCCGGGGCAAAACGATGTTCACTGGCTTTAAGAATGCTAGCGTCACGACTTGGTGAATACTGTGACGACACAGGACCACGCAGTCAAAAACCCTCAGAAAGATTGTACTTGCTTTACCCAGGTATCATAAATACTGCAGCTCAGGTTGCCTGCCATTTCATACTGTCTGACTGCGGTCAAACAGAGAGGTCCCGTATTGTTATTCGGTCGCGGCCGGCGGACATCGGCGGCGAGGGAAATCAGAGTCTGCGTTTATTACTCAGTTTTCCCGCGGGTCGCGCTGTCACTCTCGTCACCTTATTAGATAGACCCCCGAAACTGACTTGTTTTGAAGTGTATACACAATTTGCCATTGCTCTAGACCAATGGAAGGAACTCCTTGTGGATTTAAATGCGCTAAATTACAAAATAACAAAAAAAAATGTAAAGCCTGCTAGAAAAAATAGTGCATTTACAAAGTCCAAACACTATTCCGAACAAATAAATTGATGCTGTAGAAGAAGAATTAAAAACTGAACTTCTCTAATTCAAATTTACATACTGTCAGTTTAATAGCATCGCAGTTTTTGCAATGAACAGATTTAATTTGACATCGATGCTGTCGCGTGATAGCATCGCGACTCATCGGTACTAAAAGTAGCGCAAGTGTAAGACATTTTGTGACTGCATCGATGCTGCATCGTGACTACATCATGACTGCATCGCTGCTAAAAGTCCTAATGCGCAAAGGGTACTGTCAGGAAAAGGTTTCTATGAATGAAAAAAAAATACAAAATGGAGCGGTTGGACCGATATTTTTACTTTTTGGAGTCATTAACATTATGAGACCAGGGTCTGACGGGGCTAGGGGCGAACCGAAGATTGCTGGATCTTCTAGTTTATTGTGATATCTACTGTTACAACTTAAATTTCCATTTCAGTTTTTTTGTAATACTTATACAAATTATCATGTGGGATTGTGTTCGATTGGTGTGTTTTTTTAACGTGTCACTACTCGTACCTACCAATAACTGGTTGAAAAACTGTACAGTTTAGGTCTTACTTATCCCTTGAAAGCCCTGGTCGTCCTTATAAATAAATAAAATAGTCTTTTAACAACCTCTTTACATTTTATTAGGACCAATGACAGCGTTATTTAAAAAACTTTCTGTTTAATACAAGTAACTTTACGTGTTCCTGAAAATAAAGCTTGCTTAAGGACAAAATACACTGCTCTGATATCTGCTCTGCTCTTAATATTTTAATAGCTCTACACAAATTCAAAACAAAATTAGGTTCACATTCTCGAGTCGAATTATTAATCTTTCACTTATAAACGAATATTTTGCTCCCGGCATCGTTTACGTGTAAACATGTTAACAAAGAAGATAATTCCGTTATTCTGAATTTACAATCCCTATAAAGTAGGTACCTTCGAATTAAAAACATCACACGTTATAATAACCCCATAACGAGTTTGTAAAATTGTGCTGTTGTATATATGTAATGGGTATCTTTATACGTATGTATTTACATATTAGTCGTCGAAAAAAAACTTTGTCAAATAATATCCTTCTCGATTGTTATTATTATATAATATTACATGTTCAATACAGAATTTAGCAATCAGTCTATTTATAAAAATGTTTTCTTTAGGAATTTAAAATATTTTGTTTGCGTGGAATAGCTTATTTGTGTAATTAACTAATGAGCTGCAACGCTACATTTAATTAGGATCTGGACATCTTATTCAGACTGTAATGTATACATATCCTGTCTAGATGGGAAGGAAAGTTGTGGTATTAATTTTAAAACCAGCTTTATGAAAATTCCGCAATGTTCAGAAATGTTTTAAATAATTTCTGAAAATGAAATTCTATACCTTATAATTAAAACACGGGTACCGGTTCTCACTCGGATTGAAGGTGAGGTTTACTTTTTGAGAACGGCCATACTTTTTAAAACCACCATCTCTTTTACTAGCATGGTCTTGCTGGTATGAATAACAAGGTAAGCTAGATTCCAAACCAGGTGCATCTTTTACAGAGTAGTCGCACAGATTTACCTGATAACAGAAACGAGGATGACGAAATATAGACTCCGCTGCAGAGATCATAATCAGAGTTTGTTTACACCTTTATGTTTATTTCAATAGGACTGGTTACTGAAGAGACATAAAAAACTTTAACTGAATGAGGGAATCCATTTACTTCCACTTAGCTAAAATACTACAATATTTTGTTGACAGCAAATATAACTTTGTTTTTCATAGTGTTTGTATGAAGAACAGAGTTATGTTTGCACTTGTTGATAATGTGCTATATCTCAAAAACTACTGCTTCGATCCCCCTAAATATATTTATTTATTTATTTTTAGTATGAGAATAGTAAAGTATGTAGATGGTCGTTGGGGCAGGAAAGTTCTAGATTGGAGACCCTTCGACCAGAGACGCAGCGTGGGACGTCCACCAACAAGATGGACTGACGACCTTAAAAAGATCGCAGGATCAAACTGGATGCAGACCGCTAGTGATCGGTCGCTGTGGAAAGCCGTGGGGGAGGCCTATGTTCAGCAGTGGACGTCCTTTGGCTGATAATGATGATGATTATGATAAAGAATAGTAAAGCGGTTAACAGGATATATCTTCCTACCAAATTGCAACAATGTGATGGTTATAGTTACAGAATAAAGTGGCTGTGACATACGGACGGACAGATAGACAGACAGACAGATAGGCAGACAGACTTGACAAAACTGTAAGGGTTCCGTTTTTTGGCATTCGGCTACGAAACCCTAAAAAACCAGGTAGTAAACGGACTCATGACTCTCGATAAGTCCTTTACATAAAATCAATAATTCGTACAGTTATAATTAGTAAATATATAGAAAACATAACCGCTTTCGAAAACAACGAGAGGAAATAGCCATTGACGCGATAATGCAACCGGCCTATTGAACCTCCAGTTACGGGCATTCAGGCCTGACAAATGAGAGACGCTCAAAAGCTGTTGAGACATAAGGTTTTATATTTCTTTTGATAGAGTATATTAGGAACCCCCCTGGGCTTGTTCATTTCTACCTTATGAAATATGAAAGGATAGGTCATATGTGAGATAATATCGCATATTTTGTGTGAGTAGTCAATAAAGTTATAAGACAAATACGTTGACGTTTTACGCAATAAACATGTTTTCACAGAATTATTTACTTTTTTATGGTTCTGAAGCCGAATGGCAAATAATGGAATCTTTATAGTTTCATCCAGTCAGTCTGTCTATCTGTCTGCCCGTCCGTATATGACCACCACTTTATTCTGAAACTATTAGCATAACACACATGAAACTTGGTAGATAGTTTTATCCTGCCAACTTTACGATTCCCATACAAAAATTATCATATTTGAGGCTGAGACTGACGTTGTGAGATAAAATCAGTCAATAAGGGTTTTAACCGACAACCTTAGTCAATAAGCTTATTAACCAATTTTACCGGTCAATAAGCTTATTGACTGTTTATGAGTTTTGACTATTACAACGACAAGATAAGACCACGCAATTGGAAACACATAGAAAAGACTCGATAACGCAATCGGCCTATTGTAGTAACTACCGAAAGAAAACTCGAGAATCCCGGCTCAATGAGGACGGCTGCACTCCGACCTGATTCCATTAACACCCTTTTCGCGCCTCTACAAAAGGATATTGGGCCCGTTCAATCTCGGAGGTTTACTGCTGGCCCAACCGCTTCTATAAAGAACCGTATTTGCATTCCAGCCTTCGAGGAGATTGATCCCGACTTACGCCTTTCCAAATGTCAATATGGTAGGTCAAGAGGCATCGAGAAGAGTGATTCTCGATCTTATGACGCGGTTTGAAAGACGGTGTTTGTGTGCAGGTTGGTAAGTGATTTTCTGGTAATGTTGACAGGGTACTGGATCGCGAAATCGCGTTAGAGTGGACGTCGCCTGTTGTTGCCTTCGCGGAACAAACTCTTCAGATGTTTCAAAGAAATCGATGTTACAATATATTTGAGAGTTTTGTGATATAAAATCTACGTACATTTTCTCGCTTTGAAAATACTGCCCGGTTATTAAAAATAAGGTAATGCGTGTTTATATGTAAACATTTCATGTTTGAGTAAGTGTACGTACTTACACACAGTCGAAAAAAAGTTTACATTGCTATCGCTATCCATTGCTTTTACGTATTAGTTTGGCTTAATCACTCGAAAATACTTTTAAGAATAACATTGTCACTGGTGCCAACCCTAGACAAAAAAAATGATATACGACCGCGCTGAATGGCATCAAATGATTTGACATGTGCTTAGCAAACATCTCAGATGCGCTACACCAACGTTTCAATCCCATTAAATGCCTAAGATAGACTTGCGCATGACGACTTAACCCAGGATAACGCTAATCCTGGATGCAATCTTCATTTTGTCTCTGTCAATGTCAAATAAACTGACCGAGAGAGAATAATGATGTAACCCAGGATTACGCTGCATCGTGAACAAGTGAGCTTAAAGGTATTATTATAGGCAACTCTGAACCATTATGCGCTTTCTTAGTATAGTCGGTCCAGAGTTGTCACGTTAAAAAAAATTAGGCAACTTTTTAAAAAAGCCTGTCACGTTACCCATAACGATTGCAGTGACAAAGCAGTCAAGTCAGGTATTATCCCTGTTGCACCCTAAGCGACTTGACATTCTTCTCACAGCCTCACTGGATTGAATATAAACACGCGGGTCACGCGCCGCCGCCGTTTATTCATTTCTTTCGCGGACGTTATCGGATAAATAAATAATGTCCCGAAGACGGTTTCTCGGGAGACAAGAGAATACTGATCCAGCTTCAAAGGTCGTTGAAAAAAATGTTACGTTGGCAAGAGATACTTGAAGTCTTTTTGGACGGTATACATTTTGCGTTGAAATATGACTATTGCCAAACTGTTGTTTATTTTTTAATATCTATTAAAAAATAAACACAAAAATTAAAAATGTATCAGAGATTTAGCTTAAACTGACACCTCTTAACTAATGTATACTTATGTCCAAATAAATATCTTCATATTCTTTTTTTTACAACAATAAAAGATTGTAGCCAAAACCAAGATTAAAAAACTTTAACGTAATAACAAACGTCAATCTATCAAGTAAACACCTCGCTGAAAAATATTACGATTAACGTCCCGTTTCACAATTCTTTTGCGTGGAACTGGCGTAAAAAACAGAAAGGATCGACCGAAAAACACCTTTTAGGGCACGTTGTTGAAATATTGGGTCGGAATCGTAGTAAAACGAAAATAGCCAACACCAATATATGTAATAAATGTCAATGTAAATGCAAATGCACATATAAGGGTGAGTATCAAATATGGTGGCACGAAAATAAAATAAAACCTAACCGATTGTCGTCAAATTGAGTACTGAAGTAAAAATGTAAAATGACAAATGCATGTATGACACAATGTAGGTCGCAACAACGTATGCACTGCTGCGCCTAGTAACAAATATTAAAAGATAATTTTAATTAAAATGTGCTTTGTACAACCACTTGTCCGCTATGACTGTCTTTTTCAATTATGGAGAAGAAGAAAAAGAGACACAGAATAGTAAAAAACATAGTTTAAATGAGGTGGTTTGATTTCTCAAATAATTATGACTGTGCTGTCATGTTAACATCAAACTAACGTAACTCGTTTCACTTTGACTTATAAATTGTTCAGTACAAAGATGTAAGTAGATCATAAGAAAGCGAACCATCTGAAAAAAAAAGTTAATTCGAGATACCTATACATTATTAACACGTTTAGTGCCGAGTACTTTAAGGCCCAAATGCGCGAGAACCATTCTAGTAGTTCCGCCCATTCGAGTGTTTACGGCGACGTCTTTTTCCGTCACATCATCATTTTATACGTAATGCACCAGTAAATTTAAAAAAAATTGACAACATCACATACATTGCTCCTATCCCAAGTTAAGTAGCTAAAGCACTTGTATTATGGAAATCGGAAACAACACAACAACCAGACCCGAGACAATATAGAAAAAAACGTTTTTTACATTGACACGACCGGGAATTGAATCCGGAACCTCACTAAAATGGCGACGCTTGTAACCAGCGTGCTAGCCACTGGAGGTCGTCAAATGCACTCGGATGCGTTCTTGGCTACCAGCACGCTGTGTATGACCGATTTTTATTTTTTTATTTGAATACGCGTTAAAAATCGTGCTAATCGAATATGTGTTAAATCATTCTCAAAACTTATGAAGTGAAATAGCTTAGTATATTTCACACATGCATATCTCTGATTTTCGTGCAAAGCAAGGGACAGCGTCTAATTTCCTTATGGTTTGAATTGGTGGTTCTTATTTGCTTACGACGCAAACGATGAAGGCCGAAACTTGCTTAAGTGCTTATTGGTACAAAAAGGGCTCTAATGGAACGGCAGATTGCTCCACGTCAGATTGGACAGTTTTCATAGATTAATAAGAAAAATTCAGAATCTGCTCTCTTGTCTGAAAATTGCCTTGTAATAGAAAAAAAAACTAGGAGTTTGTAAGTTACGTATAGGTACGCTTTCTAGGGAATTGTATTGAAATCTAAACGCTATGGAGACAATGATCGGATATAAATTCTTACTTAGTTACACGTTTTCGAGATCGACGATATCATTTCTCGTTCTTATCACCTTCATAGCCCCCTTTAGAATATTTTAGCTAGCAACTACCTACAACTTTCATTAAGTGTTATGACGAAACAATACAACCCTCATTCTAAATAGGTGTTCATTAAAAAAAAAAAACATCACCATCACTTGCATTAAGCCCAGCGCTAGATTTCTATCGTTTCTCGTTGAACTTTGATTAAAAATGAGTCGTGAAAGATACATTTAAATATAAGTAGTATTGTCACTGCTGAGTCTCTTTAAATAAAAGACAGCCACGCGGTCACGTGGCCACCCCGAAGACAGTGGCGTGACGTGCTATACTTTTTCAACAAATACTATACAACAGCAGCACTAGACTGTGGTAAACAACACCACAGGCTCTTCAGAATATTAATAATTGTCTCTTCTGAGTCCCTCTTTAGTCTTTGCCACCAACTGGTCCTTATCTCGCCAGCCATAGACTCAGGATTACACGTCCGACCGTGTTGGGATCTCAGGCCGTGGGGAATTGCGCGTTAACTCGGTAAGGGCTCACCTGTAAACCAGTTTTATCCTCCTAATCAATTTTTGATTTTCTCACTTTTCATCTAGTTACTTGAAGTACGTGGGATGATTTTTTTTCTTGGTCATAGCAGTTGGTTAATAACTTGATTTATTTAAAAAAAAAATAAGAGTGACAGTGTATTTGAGTTGTTGAAATAAGGATAGCAATATCGTTACCAACCATGTGGCGCGTTAACCCACAACTCCGAAATGATTTAACCTCTCGCGGCCAACTGCGTGTGGTGGCCCGCTGTCTGCGGCAGACATATTATTACGACACGATTTATGCAGCATGCAAATTATATGCATATGCTGGACATAGCCTAGATTGCATGCAACTAATTATAGTTATTGAGTATCAGTTTTCAAGTGGGTGATCATTTTACATGATACTTACAATATCCGAACCGTAGGGCCCTTCTGCTAAATTACTTTTTAGAATAAATACACAAAAACTAAATTCTGTAACAGTCAACAATAAAACTGGCCGGTTCCTACTTTTAAAAAAGTAAGTTTTTTTAAAAAAATTGCTCTCCGACGCGGCGACGCAGCCAACATCATAGACTCCTTGCCGCAAGAAATCGGTTTCATTGAATATGAATGAATATAGGTAGATGTACCCTTTAAGTTTATTTTTTATGTTGCATGACTTAATTTTATTTTTTTCTTGCTTTATATTAAAATATTTTTAGATGGGTGGACGGCTACTCAAAGCTTGTTCTCATTCTTCGTCGTTTGTGATTAAAACGCGAATTTATAACCTTTTTCCACTAGACTCGCATATGTCCTAGGCATTCAGCAAGCAAATGCATCGGATATAAATCTCTTGTAATTATTCGTCCACCGCAATGTGGGCTACCGCACAACATGGTATGGGCTGTAATCAGTACACAACGATGATGAAATGTATTCCACTGATGGTTTACAGTTTAACTTTGTTTGGAAAATCACATAATTATTTGGAACAGATTCTTTAGTTACAATTTAAAAAAAATATCTAGTGAGAGTTTTTTGTCAGGATTGAAGTTAAATATTAGATCATCTTCGTTGGAACTGCAAATATTACTTAAAATTTTTATAACAATAATTTAAACATTTCTAAAAAAACAGTTTTCTAACTTTAGAAGAAGACTCATATCATTCATGGCTATTTCCAGATGCCATGTCAGTATTTTAATTGAATCAGCCGTAAATATGCAATAGTTTGTAGTCTCAGTTAATCAATAATATAAATTTATTAGTAAATAATAATATTAATGTGTTTGAAACTTTTAAAAAACTTTTTTTAACGCCAAGTTAGCTTTGACGTTGAAGCAAATTTACCCCTGGCACGGGAACAGCACCAACCAGGCGACAAAAATACGGTAGCAAGTTACGTGAAGGGAACAGCAACGCCGCGGATGGGATCAACACCGGATAGCGAACGCCTCGCCTTAGATCGTGTTTGATACAACAAATGACCGTTTTTCTTGTAAATGACAGCCCGTTTGACAGGGTGGGTGGATAGTTGACAACCATCGGGCGTCTCGCCATAGTACATTACAACGCATGCGCCGCTAGTCGCGAATGCGTCCTGAGTTGATTTCTACCCGAGATGGTGACGTTACGAAGTTGATACATGTGCATTGAAGTATGGAGTTTCATACAAAGAGTACTGAATGCCCCGAGTTGATATGGTGCTGTTTCCGTAACGGGTGTATAGTTGTGCTACAACCTTTAAAGACCGCGCCGGTGCAGGACGTCTTCGAAGCGATAACAGTATCCCCGTCGCTTATAACCTGTCTTTAAGCTTGAAAATAGTAGTGGTTTTTATTCCTCACCGGCCTCCAGCCTCATGTCTCTTGACAGGATAGCGCCTACAGTGCTAGCAGCGCGGCATCGGTACACGGCCGCGTGGACGTCGCTCCGGTACTGCGCCGCCGAGAATGCACCCAGCCACAGCGTCCCGTTGGGCAGTGCTCCTCTGAAACAAAAGATGAGGTTTCATGTAGAATTGTCACAATCTAAGACTTCTTACACACTGCGACTTATAGCTTCCATGCAGTCGCGATGCAGCGTCGATGCAGTCGCAAACTGTCAACCTTTACACACTGCGCAACTTTTAGTATCGATGCAGTCGCGATGCAGAAGCTGGAAAACGACAAACCATGTACTGTATTTTGGCGACTGCATTGATACTAACGCGCGACTGCATCGATGCTAAATTGAATATGTTCATTGAGTGACTCGTCATGCTGGAGCTAGCGAGCATCTATGCTAAAAGTCGCAGTAAGGGGTCGAAAGGCTTCTATTGATAGTTTTAATAAGTCTAACTATCGATAGAAACTTTGATAGAGTCAATATCATCATACTGGGCATACACATTATCGATACTATTGTAAATTAAGTACATTGCTATTGCGGAGCGTTGTTTTGGTATTTGTAGTAGAATTGCTAAACATCAATATAATTTATACTTTATTTATACAATTTGGAGTAGATAAATACCTACAATTGTGACGCATACCTTCGTTAGTGAAACTATCGCCCTTTCAGTAGCTCTAGTACAATATATTATATTTCCTCTAGCATGCGAAAACAGCGCAACCTTCTCTTACTAAGTTATTTTTGGCCCCTAAAAGATCATTTCGACGTACCGTGAATCTCATCTTAAGTTGTAGTTATAACAAATTATTAAACAAACAATATTCTTATGATGATTCTTGAACCCAAGAGAAATGTAAATGATAACAGCAAACAAAAATATCCATGCTCAAAAGCGGTTGAATAATAATCGAAGACATTGAATCGAGAAACGAATAGAACCCTGTTCCAAGTATAAACGGATCCATTACTGTGGATCGCCGTTATCATTCTAAAATCGACCAATATTAATGATATGAATCCGCATCGGACCCGCTCCATTCAAAACGATGGTTTTTCTCCGCCATTTTTATCCGAACCAAAAATCGGTCGTTAATCTTATTCACCAGAGAAATTCTATTAAAACGATTCCGCATTCAAAAATGGCAATTGAATAGAAATAAAGGTTCCGCGTTTTCTTTGATTAATCGAGAATACTGTCTTTTGTGAGTGTTACTAACAAAAAAAAACACGATTTTAATCTTCAGCTAAAGTAGGTTTTAACATAAAAAAGTATTGCAATGTTGATCAAATGTTGTATATTTAAATACTTACCTTCATTTGAATAAAATTACACTTATGTGAAATGAGAACATAAATCTATTTGGAAACGTAATATTTTCACAGTAATTATGTAGTTACATATTTTTTTCAAATAAATATCAAACTAACATTACTCGTATAAGCCAAATCTAACCAAATCACAGCAAATGAACGTCTACAGCAACCTCGTTTCTTTTCATATTTTTAGGGTTCCGTAGCCGAATGGCAAAAAACGGAACCCTTATAGTTTCGTCAAGTCTGTCTGTCTGTCTGTCTGTCTGTCTGTCTGTCTGTCTGTCTGTCTGTCTGTCCGTCCGTATGTCACACCCATTTTATTCTGTAACTATAAGCATTACACAATTGAAATTTGGTAGAAAGATGTATCTTGTTAACCGCTTTCCGATTCTCATACAAAAAATAAAAAACAATGAGATTTAAGGGGGGGCTCTCATACATGAAACTAAAACCAAAAAAAAATATTTTTGTCAAACCTATGCGTGTGGGGTGTCTATGGATAGGTCTTTTAAAATAACATAGAGGTTTCTAAAACCATTTTCTTTTAAAGTCTAACGTTTCATAGCTAGACGCTTCCAAAGTGGTAAAATGGGCGTCCCCCCCCATCTAATTTCTAAACCAAGCAAGTTAAAATTTTGAAAAAAATATATGATGTAGATCTTAATAAATACTTTCAACGAAAATTGGTTCGGACGGGATCGAACAAGTAGTTTTTGAGATATAGCACATTTTCAACAACCGCAAACATAACTTTGTACTTCATACAAACACTATGAAAAACAAAGTTATATTTGTAGTGAACAAAATATTGTGGTATTTTACTAAGTAGAAGTAAATGGTTCAGTTAAAGTTGGCACGGAACCCTCAGTGCGCGAGTCCGACTCGCACTTGGCCGGTTTTTATCGATAAATGTTTAAAAAAATCTGACCTGCCAGTACCAAAAATAAGCAACCAATATTGAAATCTTGAGTTTGTTTTGAAAAATAATAAAACTTTTGACTTAGTAAAAAGGTTCATATACAAACAGAAATAATGAGAATTTAAATGGGCGTAAAAACGAAGTTTGAGTAAACTTACATACTTCGTTTAACAGATATTATTATAAACTATATTCATAATGAACAGTCTGCGGAGAAACCTATAAAATCTAATATTGTTTTATATTATGAACAATAAAAAATAAACTACCTAAACTAACACACAAACGACGTTATGACGAATTTGACGCCGCGTTTGGTGTATTGGTTAGAGCTCCTAATTTTAATTACGCCGGCCGACGGGGCAAATGTTTGTGTGATGAGCACGAATATTTGTATCTGAGTCTTTCATGTTTTATATGTTTAAGTATTTATGGGAGTCGCCGCCATCATAATCGTTATCTGGTATTCGTAACACAAGGAAGAAAATACCTTCCTTCGATACCACGACAATTGGTGTAAATATATTTTTATATTTTTACATAGTTAGTAAAATTTTGGAATACTGTACGTATCAAATTAAAAGCGTTTGACACAGGGGTAATACGAGGGTCAAACTGAAAGTTCTTAGAACTGGCCACTTATAAACAATATAATAAAAAAAATATATCTAAAATTTGAAAATAGAACTCTTTGCCAATATTACTGAGTATATATTTCATTCATTTGTCATTTGTTTTACGATTTGGCGGCAAATTGAAAATTGTCTGTGTCACGTCAACATGAATTTAACACGAGAAAATTTTCGTGCAATGATTTTTTGTGACTTTCGATGTCATTTAAGTCAACAAGAAAGTTATGATAGACTAGGATTGGCCTTTCACGATGAAGCCCCATCTCGTGCGACTGTTTACAACTGGTTTAATGAGTTTAAACGTGGTCGGCCTTCTACGGCGACGACTGAAAATAACATCTGTGTTGTGCGGCGTATGATAGAGACTGACAAAAGAGTGACCTATCAGCAGATTTGGACAAGCTTAGGCATCGGTATGAGTCAAGTGCACAAAATCCTCCACGAACATTTAGCGGTCAGGAAGCTTTGCGCCCGGTGGATACCTCATAATTTGACTAAGGCTCAAAAACTCCATCGTGTGGATTGGTGCCGTAAAATGATTGAAAGATTCAACGGAGGTGACTCAAATGCTGTGTTCGACATACTAACAGGTGACGAAAGCTGGATTTACTGTTATGATCCTGAAACCAAAAGACAATCTGCTCAGTGGGTGTTTCCTTTCGAGGAGTTGCCAACTAAAGTGAAGAGAGATCGAAGTGCGGGAAAAAAAATGGTGGCCTCGTTCTTTGGAAGGATAGGTCATTTCGCAACAATTGTGTTAGAGGATCAAAAAACAGTTTCTGCAGAATGGTACACTACCAATTGTTTGCCACTTGTCTTGGAAAAAGTTCGAGAGAAACGACCTCGCAGTAGGATCCTCCTTCACCACGACAACGCCTCGTCGCACACCGCCAAGCGAACGATCGACTATTTGGCGACATCAAACGTTGAATTACTGGGTCACCCGCCGTATAGCCCCGACCTCGCGCCTTGTGATTTTTATTTATTTCCAAAAATTAAAGAAAAACTTAAAGGAAAGCGGTTTATGAATGCTGAAGAAGCGGTGGCTGCGTATCGCGATGCCATTGAAGAGACCCCTAAGGACGAGTGGGCAAAGTGCTTTTCCCAGTGGTTCCATCGCATGCAGCGGTGTATTGACGTCAATGGACAATATTTTGAAAAGATATAATAAAACTAATAACTGGCTAATGTAATCAGTTTTTGATTTTCTAAGAACTTTCAGTTTGACCCTCGTAAAGTTCACTGTTCACTGACGCATACCAAAACTCATTAGTGGCTTTTGTTATGTGCACCGGACAATTATCGGACACAACTCGATTGTTCAAATGCGATTGTTTGTCGTATCACGTCGGTTCTGCCATGTGTATTGCGTTATTAGAACAGTTATACAGCTACTGTTTTACATATTAGACACCAATCACATACATTGCTCTAATCCCAAAGTAAGTAGCCAATGCAGTTGTGTTATGGAAATCAGACACAATGGTGGTACCACTACACTCAGATCAGAAACAATATAGAAATTTATGATTTCAATATTGACCCGACCGGGAATCGAACCCGGACCTTGGAGCGGCGGCGCCTTGAAACCCAGCGTGCTTAACCGTTACACTAAGGGGGTTCTTTATTAATTTTCAGATTTATTTTAAAGTAACAGTAGTTTTAATTTTATACTAGTGACTTTTTGGCGACTTAATCAGTCACTTTAAGGTATTAATTCATGCGCAACAGCTACTTATATTTATATTTTAAGAGCAAGACTTTTAAAATCATTCTTACATTTCACCAATTAAAGATACATTGCATATTTCACATATTCACAATTTATATTCTTTGACGCAGCACGCTGCCAAAAACATATTCCGCTGACCGTATGAATGTTCTCAATTTCACAGCCAGCGACAAATGTTAATATACTCCGAGTAGTAAAAAGCCAGATATTTCGGGTCGCGGGCCAACACATAAAAACTATTTTATAACCCATGTCCATTCTTATTTATTACTTAGAAGGGTCAGGCCTATGGTGATGTAATGAACTACTTGTCTTTTCCCGTAGTTTTGCTTAGTATCTTTAGATACAGCACAATATTTAATTCTATCTACTCTTATGTATCAGTTTATTTCCTTTCATTTCATATTGGTTTGTGTTTATATTATTATGTATGATTATTACTGTGTTGGTATATATATATTATTCTGTTATATTTTATAAAGATGTATATTATTTATTTATTTGTTTTTATTGTTATATGATTATTTTTATTATACAGTTATTTTTCTATTCCACTTATTCAGCTCTTCATTTTCTTTTTATGCACAACATACCCCTTCCTATAATACTCATAATTTATTTACCCAAAGGTTGTCTGGAAGAGATCGCTTATAGCGATAAGACCGCCTAAATTGTAAATTTCCCTAAATATTTGCTTTGGAATAGGTTCATCATAATATGAAGTAACTAACAAATAAACCCCATTCTTAAAAGTGCCTAGAATTACATTTATTTGGATAATGTAAAATACACCTTCAAGGATAATAAAAAAAACTTTAGTTTTAAGGAGATACTACATCATGCTGAAATTTCTTCAATATTTATTTATTTATTATTTTGTTCTATATATCTCTTACACAAATTTAACACAAATGGTGGACTTAATGCTAAAAGCATTTTCTACCTGTTAACCATGGGGTGAAGGAGAAACGATTGAGGCGGCGTAAAAGAAGACAAAAAAAGCAATTTAATTATTTTAAGCTGCTAATATACTAATGGCCGATTTTCAATGGTCAGATAACATTTATCAAACTGATAAATCATAAAGCGACAGATTTTAAGAAATGACAGGTACCTATGATTGCTGACAATAAGGTGACTTTTTCAAATTAGCCATATTGAATTTTGTTCGACGAATATTTCTTACCTGACTATTGAAAAATCCGCCCTTACATGTATAAAACAAATTTGAATACATAAAATTATCCATACATCAGCTAACAGAAATTAATATTATGGGAAACAGAGTAAGAAAAACCAAGAAAAAGCTCGCGAATAGACTTCTTGAAATTATAAGAGACAAAAGCGGTCTAGTGAAGAGGTGCGTGTTTACTTCTGTATCATATCTCCTAAAACATTGTCTAATCATCTGAAACGTCATCTTTCACTACCGACACCCGACGCTGTCCAATCAAACGCCTTCGTTAATGATATTAATCAACAGTCTTAGTTAATTCACGTTTCTCTAATTACCAGTGACGATTTGGCTAAGGGGTGGCGTTAGTGACAGTCTTTACTAGAAGACGGTGCAAGTGTGTTTATGTATTATTTATCTTGTAATGTATGTATCGTTGTCCTTACTTAACTTGATTGCTGAAAACAGTGGTAAGAAATTAAAATGAATTTATTTTTTAATACTACAATGTAACCTTACTACCAAGGCGATCTCTAACATCCTACTAGTAATATAAAATGCACTTGTAAAAAGTAACTTTGGCTGTGTGGCAGACGAGGAAATACGTCTACCACTCGGCCACCGTCACATTAATGAGGTACAGGCATACGCCCGGATAGCGTAAGCTACGGGGTTCGATTCCTCGTCTGTCGCACAGCCAAAGTTGCTTTTTACAAGTGCAATTTATATTATTAAGTTTGTATAATGACAAAACACTATAAAAACAAAAATGTAATTTAACTAGTAGGCGAAACAAATAAAATCGAAGCGAAATAAATGAAAATTGTAAACGGAGTCATTATAATCACGAATGAATTGATTATTGTCGATCAAACTCAAGAAGATTGCTTCACTTTATTTAATAAAACTTAATTTTTAGGGTTCCGTAGCCAAATGGAAAAAACGGAACCCTTATAGTTTCGTAAAGTCTGTCTGTAAATCTTAGTTGCATCCTGTTAACCGCTTCACGATTCTTATCCAAAAAATAAAAAAATAATGATATTTAACATGTAACTAGAACCAAAAAAAAATTTCAGTCATACCTATATGTGTAGGGTGTCTATAGATAGGTCTTTGAAAATGACAGTGAGGTTCCTGAAACCATTTTCTTTTAAAGTATAACGTTTCTTAGGTAGACGCTTCCAAAGTTGTAAAATGCCCTCCCCCCATCTGACTTCTAAACTAAGCGAGTGTAAATTTTGATCCCATCAAAAACAATACTTGTCAAAAAACCAAGTCTCGCAACTCAGTTGTTCTGCGGTAAAAAGTTGTGAGATCCATGTAATACCAAGTCGGTTATTAATTTATTCAGTCTCTACTTAAGCGACTTTCTGTCTTAATACGTCCAGTCTCTAAGACCACAATCGTGGTCCATAACAATTGAAAATCAATTGTGTCTGGAATCTCCGTACTCGAAGCATTAAGTTGTTACGTAATAATGAACAGCATCGTATAGTGACGCATATCAATATTAACGCTTCAACACCCGAGCGGTTGCAGGCAACCGCATAACAATAGAATTTGCATTGTGTCTCGTTCACATACGCTTGAGGGATTAAAATTCTTTAATGTTTTATATAAATACATTGAGACTTGGCCATCGCCTGAAAACACGTGTAAATTCAATCGCCTGAAAAGACATGTAAATTCAATTATTTAGTGCAAACTTATAGGTAAGAATTCTGGGCACATCCGAACAGCATTGGGTCGCTCGCGCGAATGCGCGGCTGCTGCTCGCTCGGCGACATTCACCTTTCCGCGCACCCCGCCACTGTCCCCGCCCCGCGCCCTCGCGCTAGCACCGCGCAGCGCGTAGTAACGGCCCGCGCTCACTCGCTAGCATCGCAGCGCGTGGTATAATAATTAATTTACAACCTTACGCACTCGTAATAAGTACGAATAAGCACGTAGGTACGTTTTTTGCATTAAATAATTTAATTTACACGTGTTTTCATGACGGGAATACCCATTTATTGCTTGATTTGGCAGGGGCACTACCATGCGCCTATATTTATATGGGACTAGCTTAAACCCGCGGCTTCGCACGCAATAATAATAACTTCCGTAAAACATCGTTACGAATAAAGCCAATATTGAAAAATTTAACTGAAGACTTGGCTGTTCGCATATTTACTCCCCCAGTCTTCTTGGTGAACTTGACCTTAACATTAGGCAAAATGCGCGCAGGCCTAAATCCTTCGACATTTCTCTCAAACGCAACAATATCTCGTTTCACCAGCCACTTCTCAGGATGTGTAGACTATACAACGCATGCACAAAAAGCAACCACGGTCTGCTGGATATCTTTGAGCACAGGATGCCGCTGTTTCGAAAGCGTGTAAAAGACTTTTTCTGTAAAACTGCATTGGACTGAAATTACTTTTATTTTATTATTGTATTTAGTCATATTTAATTTTGTAAAAATGTAAGAAAACAAACACATTTAAGGTGTAATACTTTCTCACATTTACTTAAAATACTACTGCATGCAAATCATGTTGTGAAAACTATTTTAGGGTATTACTCTAGTTAAATCAGTAATTCGCTTTTTTGTATATGTATTGAATAATACCTGTATCGTTTTCGAAATAAAATTAAATAAAATAAAATATGTATGGGCTTAATTTTCTTTGCGGTCTTTTCTAGATTTTTTAAATTTTCCTTGATTCATACACCAAACACTGCTTATATTCCAAATTTGAAGCTTCTAGGTTTGCTAGAAGTGCCTTAGAATTTTGATGATCGGTGAGTCAGTGAGTGACAAAATAAAGAAATTTGACCCGTTATAATTCTTAAAATACTGGTTCAAATTGAATGAAATTTAAAACATACCGTGTCTTTACAATGCCTGCATGGTTTCTGAAAATTTCACTCTTCTAGTTTAATCCACAACGAAGTTACAGGGGGTCTAAAATGATCTGAATTGCTTCGAGAAAAGGATGGTGGTGGACGGCCGTGACGCTTTTTGCTCGACTTGGTGTGTGTGTGTGTGTGTGTGTGTGTGTGTGTGTGTGTGTGTGTGTGTGTGTGTGTGTGTGTGTGTGTGTGTGTGTGTGTGTGTGTGTGCGCGCGTGTGTGTGCGTGTGTGTGCGTGTGTGTGTGTGTGTGTGTGTGTGCACGTGTGTGTGTGTGCACGTGTGTGTGTGTGCACGTGTGTGTGTGTTTGTTTGTTTTTTTGTATGTTTGTGTGGGTGTGAGTGTGTGTGGGTGTGGGTGGGTTTGTGTGTGTATGTTTGTGCTTACATCTATCAAACTAACTTCTATGGTGTAACCAATCGTTCTGTGTCTGCATAATTTAAGCTTGTCAACCATTTCGAGATAACGTTTTTACATTAACGCTTGGTATGAAGTACTATGTTCAAAGAGTTATTAATTGTACTGCATAAGAAAGGTCTCATGAAAATAAAAGATCTTCTTCCACACCATCAGAAAATATACCACATTTTTCACAACCGCAAACATAACTTTGTTCTTCATACAAACACTATGAAAAACAAAGTTATAGTTGCTGTCAACATAATATTGTGGTATTTTACTTAAATGGAAGTAAGTGGATTCCCTAATTCAGTTAACGTTGGCACGGAACCCTCAGTTCGCGAGTCCGACTCGCACTTGGCCGGGTTTTTCTTTTATGAATTAATTTTATATATTATTGTCGTGAATCAAACTCGGTTGAGTTTATAAAGTTCTTTATTCGATCAACACACTTATCTTTGATACAAATCAATATCTCTAGCCACATCAATAATTATAACTATATTTTAACATAGGTTCCTTCCCTTAACCTTTCGCTTCGGCGGTCAGCACTAGACTGCCTCGCCTTTCGAGTGCACTTCGCAAGTCAGAAAATAAGAAGGGGCAGCCAGTGTTGTCATTATTAAATAGCGATAACGTTATTCGATAAAGTAACAATACTCGATTTTATATAAATATAAATAACGTTAACTGTTATTATGAGGAGTTAAGATTACAAGAGGCTACTGATTGAATCTTAGTACAAAAATCATCACATTCGGCCATCCGACCTAATGCACCTCCTGGTGCATTTTTAAAAATATTTACAATGGCGCATTTATATTAATACTACTACAGCATACTACATTTATCATATTACAAGCAATAAAAATTAAGCTGTTGGGCTAACTTAGTAGTTCTAAGTTTACTTTAGCGTACACATTAGAAAATCATCACATTCGGCATTTAAGTATAATTAATTACAATTATCACATTTCTAGTTCTTTTAATAATTATAACCTATTTTTGGTTGACTTGAGTTGCTGTAGCTTTGACCAATATAGATTGATCTATTGAATCTTTAGATTGATTATACTTTGCCTGCTTACCTGCCTTATAAGACTTGTGGCAACGAACATTTTATACATTTTATGTAACCGGGTTCATAATCTATTATGTACCTATAGTTTCATAGTTTTTAAGTTTAGTGTTTCATAATAAGTTAAGAATGGTTATATTATTATACTTATGATAACAATCGTAACTATTAATTTGACTAATGTTTTTTTTTACTCCTGTCTATGAATGACAAAAAGTCATTTATCGAAGCCATATTTATTTTATTTTATTACAGTATTATCTTCTAATATACTTAACAAGATTTAAAAAAAATATATCTGATTTTAAGATAACAATATGGCAAGAATCTAACTAAATTGACTTTTAAATTGATGAATGAATGAAAATGTATAGGTAACCTATTGTAGTTTTAAGTGTGTGACATATAAACGATCCTAACTTAAAAGATACCTTATCTACATAAACAGTTCATTTAAAAAGTAATAAATTAGTCAAGTCAGTAAAAGACAAATTAATTGGACACCAATCACATATCCAGCAATATGATAATAGTTCACAATTTGTATAATGATATGTATAAGGTAAATAAAATAATCAGGTTAAAACAAAAGTTCCTTTCTGAAACACAGTCTCATGATTTGAATTTTTCATATTGAGTCATGTATAAAACTATAAAAAGTCATAAAAGTCATTTATTTATGCAAATAGGCCCTCTGGGGGCACTTTTACACGTCCCAATATAAACCCTACCACAGCTTCGGGACAATTGTGGGCTAGTGCTGAGAAGAAGCTGCGCAACAAACTCAGTCACTATTGTCAATGCCTCTTTTCAAAAGGTTTACAATGTTTGTAGTGATCATGCAAGTCCATACATTATTATCATTTAAATAATCATCTACTTTATAATACCCTTTCGTCATAAGGGTTTCTTTAATAACAGTTTTAAATTTATTAACCGGTAAGTTAATAATGTGTTCTGGTAGTTTATTGAAAAATTTTATACCTTTCCCCATGAAAGAGTTACCAACCTTTCGAAGCCTAAATTGTGGAATAGCAAGCTTATCCTTATTTCTAGTATTATATTTGTGTATGTCACTATTTTTCGTGAATAAATGAAAATTTTTCCGTACATACATTAAATTTTCGTAAATATACTGAGAGGCTAGAGTTAATATTCTAATTTTTTTAAACACCTCTCGTAAGGAATCTTGAGGTTTAAGATTATAAATAGCTCGCACGGCTCTTTTTTGTAACACAAAAATTGTCTCTACATCAGCAGCCGCGCCCCACAGTAAAATGCCGTAGGACATCAAGCTATGGAAATAACTAAAATAAACTAACCTAGCTGTTTCTACATCAGTCAAACGTCTTATCTTCCTTACAGCAAAAGCAGCTGAGCTTAGTCTCCCTGACAAGGCCTCTATATGAGGACCCCATTGTAGTTTGGAGTCTAAAGTGATTCCCAAGAATGTTGTGGAATCAATAGTATCAAGCGGTTTGTCTTTTATCTTAACCTGAGTTGATGCCTGTCGGACATTAGGCATTGTAAACTTTACACATTTAGTTTTACTTCCATTAAGAAGAAGATTGTTAACAGTAAACCAATGTAATACTTGTGAAAGAGTATTATTTACATCGTCAAAATTTCCTTCACCTCTTGGAATTTTAAATATAAGTGAAGTATCATCTGCAAACAAAACTATATCACAAAGATTCCCCACAAAATTCGGGAGGTCATTTATATATATTAAAAATAAAAGAGGTCTTAATATAGATCCTTGGGGCACACCCATTGTTAGAGGTGCTCCAGAAGACTCAGTTCCGTTTATACATACTTTTTGCATTCTACCTGAAAGATATGAATTAATTAAATTTAACGAGTTCAATGATGCCCCATAGTGACATATTTTTTTAAGTAATGTTTCATGATCCACACAATCAAACGCTTTCGATAGATCACAGAAAATCCCTAAAGCATCATGCCTATTATCATAAGCATCAAATATATGTGTTAAAAGAGCAACTCCTGCATCCGTGGTGCTTCTTCCTTTAGTAAAACCGAATTGTTTGTTATGTAATAACTTGTTCGATGAAAAGTGTGCTAAAATTTGATTGAATATAATCTTTTCATATATTTTACTCAAGACTGGCAGAATCGATATTGGCCGGAAGTTTGAGGGGTCACTTTTGTCACCCGCTTTGAAAAGCGGTATTATTTTACTAATCTTCATTAAACAAGGAAACTGGCCGTCATCAATACACTTGTTAAAAATTAATGCTAGTTGAGGGGCTATTATGTTAATAATTGACTTAATAATATTCACAGATAGTCCCCAAAGATCCTCCGTTTTTTTCATATTTAACTCTCGAAATGTTTTTATTATTACTTCAGGTCCTACATGCCTAAAGTGCAGTTGAGAATTACATTCACTGACATTAAGTTTTAGAATAGATTCGGCTATTACTGAAGAAGAAGCAAGTTCTTTCGTTGTTGTTGGTGCAATATGTGAAAAAAACGATTCAAAAGCAGTTGCAACCTCTAAATTTGAATTTATTGTTTTATCATTGATTTTTAATGCCAATTTACCATCTCTCAATTTATTTTTACAAGTTTCTTTATTTATGATGCTCCATGTAGCTTTTGCTTTATTTTTGGAGCTAGAGACTATTCTACGAAGGTAATGGGATTTTGCTGTAGCACAAACTTTTTTAAATATTTTTGAATAATTTCTAACGTATTCAATAAAGTTTTGGTCTTGAGAGTTTTCTCGTAGACTATATAATTCATATAATTTAATCCTACTTTTATGAATTCCCGGCGTGGCCCAATTATTAAATTGACATTGGACCTTATTTGATCTGTCTTTTTTATGGGAAATATTTCATTAAATTCGTTTTTAATTAAGTTAAAAAGGTCTTCATATTGTTTATCTACACTATCACTAGTATTTTGTTTCACTGAATATAGTGTATCGTTAATTGTATCCCTAAATCTATCTAACCTATTTTCTGTGACAGGCCTATACATAGTTTCCACAGGTAAACTTGCGGTATGATTGTGTTCAAATAAAACTTTTTGACCTCTATGATCAGAACTGAGGCCAATTAAAATACCTTTATCAATGACACTTGCGTTTTTGTCACAAAAAATATTATCTAAGCAAGTGGCCGTGGTGGGAGTTACCCTTGTGGGTTCACAAAAGAGATTTTTTATATTAAAAGATTTGAAAAGATTAAGAAATCGAATGGCGCTATTCCATTCCTTTAAAATATCAAAGTTAAAATCTCCACATACTATTATTTTCCTATTAGATTTTGAAACCTTTTCTAGCGCTGATTCCATAATTGGTTCAAAAAGTTGGTAAGTAGCGTCGGGGGGGCTATACACAGATAAAATTATATAATGTTCGAGCTCAATACACGCTAATTCGATAGTACGTTCTAAAGAGAGTGACACAATGTCCCTGCGATCTTTACAATTTAATTCATTATTTATAAGTATGAGTGATCCCCCTCTAGTTGTAGTCTCTCTTGAAAACGAACTACCGACTGTATAGTTTTCAATACTAATCATTATTTCACATTTTCTATACCAATGCTCTGTTACACACATTACATGAATACTTAAATCGTGTAGAACTAATGATAGTTCAAGCTCTTTGCCAGCCAGGCCTTGTATATTTTGGTGAACAACATTAAAACTAGACCTGGCCTTTGTCTGCCCTCTTAGTTTAAAGCCTCAGAGGTTGTCTGGTTGATAACATCAACATTACTATTATTACTTACAAGTTGATAACCATGTGATATGGTTTTGTTAATTATGCAATTAATGTTATATGCTAACAAATTAGCAATTAGTTTTTTGATTCTATATGGCAGGTGTATAGAGCAAAGCCAGTCAGCAAAAATGAGTTATTAGTAAATTTATTTGTGTCAAAAAACACAAATTTGTCACTATGACGTTGGATTAAATTAAATAATAAAGTATTCAATACATGAATACAGTTATTTTCCTGTGCCGTATGATTTTTTGAGAATGGAATTGCACAAATGATTATTTTATGTACATTTAAATTTAACAATATTGAATAATTTTTTAACAGATTTTTTTTACTTAATTTTTTACTATTTCCTAACATTAACACAAGTATTGAACTTGAATTTAAATTACTATTTTGAATATTAATGACTATTTGATCTAGTGATGCATCAGGCATACAATTGTTTACAATATTACATTTAAGGTTTTTATTCAATAAGGAACCATAACCAATTCCTAATCTGTCTGAAAAAACAATAACATTGCTGCATTCATTATTGTTTTTTTTTGATGAACAATTATAATTAAGATTTTGTGATTGCAACTGTAAACTGTCATCCCCTTGCTGATCGAGGTCTTGTACGGAGTTTAGATTTATGTTTGGGAGTGAATTAAAATCAGAGTTAGGTGTGTTTAATTTCAGAAGTTTATTTGCAGCCAGGATATGTTCTTGTATTGAGATTCATGTATTGAGATAGATATTAGAAAGTCACTAAAGCATCCAAAATAAATGTCACTTATTAATCGTGGAGAACATAATCAAGAATTATTGAAGCTACTTGGATAACTTTAAAAAAAAGTTAAATTTCGTAATTTGCGTGGCGCATATCAATGAAAGTTATGAATCTTAGCACTTGAAGTCATACGAGAAGAATTAGGCTATTATGTGGTTTTGTTTTTTTTATTGGAATTGAATGGTTACTTTAATGTCTGTTCTCAATCCCTTATAAATACAGTTTACGGAGATACAGACATTTAAGGGATCATTATTATTATTTATAGAATCTCTTATGATCTTACAATTTATTGTTCACATAAAATATTACTTTGCAGTTTAACTTTCCCGAATATTATGTGTGTTCGGATGAGAAAAAATCAATATTTCAGGGCCCATATTAATCATATTTGTTAATTATTAACGAACAGTACATGAAGGTGTGGTCTTAATTTAGTAGTAGGAACAAGTACCTACTTCACTTTATTAATCATTATACAATTAATATAAATAGAATTGAGATTAGATTTAATAGTCAAATGACATTAAAAATTAAACCCTACCACGAATACAATTTACTCAGCAAAGTAAACTCAACGATATGCTGTTACATGTAAAAAAGAATAAGCCTTTGTGCATAATTATCTATTAATTAACCTATGAGATCACGGTCTCCTATTTACGCTGACGTTTTGGCGTGTAGACGTCCCTAGTCCCCATTTAAATGTATTGCGATGAGTCTTTAGTTATTCCAAAGCCAAGCATATTGCAGAGCAAACGTCGTGTTTGGCGTCAATATAATATTCATAAATGAAAATATATTTCTTTTCAAGTCAATGCTTAGTACATTATGTAAGGTCACCTCGTTATAAGTGATAATATTTTAACAGAGCATCAAACAATAAAATAGAAAGAAGACCCTTTTTTTGAAAACTGGACTGCATACGATTTTATTTTTCCTAACAAAAAATATATTATTCTTTAAGGGCACCCTGACCCGCGACAATGCCTTTCGTCTCTTACATAAGTACTAAATTGAGCGAAAACTAGACAGACGTATATAATAAAAGTGCTAAGAGACAATAAGTATAAAAATAATATCACAAAACAAATGTTTTTACAAATCGTCGGAGTAATGATTTATAGATAAACAATGTCATTTAAAACAAATTTATATAGACATTGAGGATACATTAATTTAACTGACTGTCTACTAGTCAGGAGTACTTATAGGAAGGTTATTTAATAAGTAAAAGTAAAGTATAGCTACCTAAGCTCATTCTTGATGTATAATTTCAATTATTTATTTTTCTATCGTTTGTGCAGTATTACAGAAATATTGTGTAGTAAGTTATTTGGTTCCTAAATGTTTATAGTAGTCATAAATAAATATTAATATGTATAGGTATAGGACCATCTGTTCCAAAATTAATATAATTACTCCACAATTTATTAACAGGTAAAACTCACCTATAAAATTGCTTTACTTTGCTGTACCCTACCGGGTGTGCACATGTAGCAAGCGATGTTAAGTTTGTAATTAATTATTTATCTACTGTGTATTTCTTTCCTCAAATAAATGATAATTGATAAACTTTTTATATACATTTTATGTCTTACAAGTTTGGCGGTTAACTGCGCTGTCAAAATTGCAACGGAATCTGCTACTCTTTACAGTTCTAGTATGGTTAAAACGACAGAACAATTTATATAAAGGAAGTAAGGGTATTTTCTATGAATGTTGTATAAACGAACTGCATTGTAACGCGTTACGCGACTTTAATGGCGTTTAAGTAACCCGACATTAAAATTACCGCGTCAATGAATTAATTAAATCTTTGTTTTGAAATAAGTCACGACGTTAATTCAAGTAAGAATTTACTGACATCGTATGCTAATAGGTATATTTTTCTCATGATCGTGGTAAATGCGCGGTATTTTTCGCAAAGTCAACTTAGTATAAGATTAGGTCTGTGGGAGCGATTAAAAAATGAATATTACACTAATTTATTTTTAATTAAAGCATTGACAGTGATCTCATACAAGACGGTGATAAGGGCTTCTGATGTTTATGCATTTACCAAAATTATCAGTTGTACGGAAAACAGCACGTCAAGGTAAAAACTGCAGTATCTTAGGTTAAGTTTGCAACAAAAGTGGGTAATTTGATGTGCTGTCGACTGTACATATATTCAAAATTCTGTACTCAATCGTAACAAAATAACCCATTCTACTAAGAAGAAGTGATGATATTTTTTTTCTTTTGTAAATGATAAATAACATCCTAGCCTACTCGCGACCACGAACGCTGCAATGGTTAAAACGTCGGGAATCAAGATAAACCTCCGCGAAAATTTTCAGAATTCTGTGTACTAGGACTTATCCAGTGAATGAATATACTACAGTTAAAACATAGTAGTTGTTATTTTTTCCTCTTTGTGATCGGAGCCAAACAGTTACTTCGGATTGTGTGAAACGGTAATTTCAGGTGACTCGACGGCTTCGAGCGTTGGTGACGCCGAAATAGTACTTTTTGATTTGTGACTTCCTTTAGAAGATGTCGATGTCCTCAACCTCGATCGCGAGCTCTTTCGTCTTTTGAGGCCCAACCAGCCTGGTTTGGTCTCGTGCTCTTCAGTCTCATCACCTCGGAAGAAAAAGAATACCAGCATTAGTGTTGTTATCAACAAAATCATACTTTGGATATGGTAATTATTTACTAAGTTATGGTTTAAATAATTATCTTTGTAAATGAACTGTATGTATTTATGAGAATAAATGTCTTTAAACCTAATTACTATGGAGCCATATCTTCATTTATTAGAGCATAATTTTAGTAAAGGAACAATGTTGCAAATAATCCTGAACGCAAGTAAGTGCGCCTATATGGCTCACATGACCGTTGCTAATGAAAAATTCTAGTAAAAGAATTCACAGTTAGACTTGACCTTTTGTAAAACATATATAGCTTCTTCATGGCACAAATGGCCCGATCTAATCGAGAAAAATACATAGCTAGTATACATAACTGATGTACATGTATTCCACAATACATGAATTTAATTGATTGATTGATTGACTGACTTGGCCACTACTACTGCTTTTGAATAAAAAAAATGTACAGAACTATGGACACACTTGGTCCACGCGATACACCTGGCCGCTATTTGAGGACACACTTGGCCCACGCGACACACCTGGCCGCTATTTGAGGGCACACTTGATCCATGCGACACACCTGGCCGCTTCTTAAGGACACACTTGGTCCACGCGACACACCTGGTCGCTACATAAGGACACACTTGGCCCATGCGACACACCTGGCCGCTACTTAAGGACGCACTTGGCCCACGCGACACACCTGGCCGCTAAAACTTCTTTGTAAAATCTGACACTATGGCCTTTATTTCAAGTTATATATTGAATAAAAACTCAGTATTGTTTAACTCACATAATCAATGGGTGTAAATACCCTAAAGGGCACTCAATTCATGCCATATAACGAAATTGAATTGAAATAAGAAATGATTCGAATATTAATAATTAAATTGGATTGAATTGGTTGAAATTTAACACAATTGATTAAAACACACAATTGTTGAACTCACTAACGTAGTTTATAAGTCTGTTAACAAATTATGAATGCAAAGTCTGAAATAAAGATTTTTTTACTGTATAATTATTGTTGAACACAAAAATATTAGCCCTAGAACAGTTGCAGGTTGAACGGTTATTCTCAATCAACTAAACATAGTTACCTACAATAGGCAGTGACATGATAATATTTAATACCTATTTCTTTTCGTATTTCCTATTAGGATGAAGGAACTACTGAGGTCATTTATTATATTTAGCTATTTAGTTGCACGAACTCGTTCTCGTATCCACTGAACATTATCAAGGAGTAGCCTTGACCAAATGGTCAGTTAGAAACGTAACACAATTTAGTCAGGATAATAGTGCAACAGCTTAACCGCAGCAAAATATTATCCCAACCAATGCAACCTAACACTACCCCGATAATTATGAGAAAAAAAATTATAATATTTTGTTAAACATGCCTACGTAGTTGACCCAATTTAATAAATCGCGCATTTAGCTTTCACATACCATTAGCAAAGGGTAGCCTTGCCCAAATGATTTCATGATAGCTTAGCACGACTGCGTCGAGTTAGCATAGGCCCAGTTCATATTAAGAACAACCTAGGGCTAGCCCGACAATTTGTTACCTACCTACTTTGCTTATGACCATACTCGTATTAGTCACCACAGATCATTATGAAGGAGTAGCCTTGACCAAACGATCAGTTGGAAACTTAACACGATTAAATCAGGATAATATTGCTACAGTTCAACCGCAGCAGAATATTATCCCAACCAATGCTATCCTATCGTGGTATTTATGGCGTTATCTTCAAGAAAATTTTCTTAAATAATATTACTTGCTCTTATCATTTGAAAATAATAGTACATACCTTTTGTGGGCTGTAGATTTCTTCTCGCTTCTGAACTGTCGTGAATCAAACTCGGTTGAGTTTATAAAGTTCTTTATTCGATCAACACACTTATCTTTGATACAAATCACTATCTCTAGCCACATCAATAATTATAACTATATTTTAACATAGGTTCCTTCCCTTAACCTTTCGCTTCGGCGGTCAGCACTAGACTGCCTCGCCTTTCGCGCTTCGCAAGTCAGAAAATAAGAAGGGGCAGCCAGTGTTGCCATTATTAAATAGCGATAACGTTATTCGATAAAGTAACAATACTCGATTTTATATAAATATAAATAACGTTAACTGTTATTATGAGGAGTTAAGATTACAAGAGGCTACTGATTGAATCTAAGTACAAAAATCATCACATTATTATAAAACAGTGCAGCACATCGTTAAGAGGGCAAATTGAGCGATTTTATTTTTCCTTCCGTAATATATATATATATATACGGATAATCAGAGACTATTCTGCGTTAAAATATACAAACTGCGTCATAACACATAACATTCACATGTTATTCGTAAAACCAATAATTCATAAATAACGTACATATTACCCTATCAAAAATACGCAATAATAGTCCTATATCAATCCCCTAAGCCGGCCTTACGAGTGTAATCCTTGCAAAAAATAAAACATTGTCTTACATCGCAGTCTTTTAGATCCTATGAATAATTCAGGGGTGATATTGAATTATCTGTGCTGCGTCATTGTGTTTGTACTACATGAGAGTTGCAAAACAGGCGATTGACCACTTGATATAAAATATTTGGTCCGTATTGGAAGACAGCATCGTATTAACCTATTTTTAAATACTATGTAGCCCTTAATACTAATAAGGAAGAATAATTCATGCAAAACTTCCCTAAAAAAAGTTACAGCCAGATAAAACCCTAAATTGCGCTACAAACTATTAAAATTTAAAATGAACCTTAGAACTTCGGGGAGATATTAATAATTGTTATGAGTATACTAAAAAATATTAATCATATTGGAACATGTTTCATCGATGTCCGTGGCTTGGGTGATAATGGTTATTTCATTTACATTAAACAATATTTTTTGAAAATTTCTAAGCAGGGTCTTTTGTCTTGAAAATCAATCAGTAGGAGGAAAACATTTTTAGATGGCTAGCTTACTAAAATACATACAGTGAATGCTTTTGTTCGATGCATTTTTTTTAAATATTTGCTATCCCTTATGAAGTCCGTTTTTCTTTGCCAGTCGAATATTTTAATCAACTTGACATTCTTTTGTAACTAAATCATTTAAAATAAGATAATTACGAAATTCGCAACGCACATAGGTGATTCATCGTTGAATATTGGGCTTATTTAACCAAATAGATAATAAATTTTATTAACTGATTATATTTTTAAAAGTTATAAAAGGATTGTTAACAATATTCGACTAGAAAAGAAAAACAGACAATAAAATAGATTTGCTTACTAGGACTTCAGTTAAGTTTTAAGGACATAAGCTAATATAAGTTGAAAACGGTTGATTTGTTTATTTAATGTTAAAAAGTTTATCTGTATCACCATTCATATAACCTAACTGTACAAATTATGTAAAACTTTTTGTGAAGAAATAAATATTTATTTATTAATGTAATACAATAACAAGGAAAAATATATATCGCTTCAGGTAAAAGTATGCAACTAATCATAACAACACAACCAATTTAATATTTTATTCATTATACCTATTTAGTGAAAATAATTACCTGTTTTTTTTTTAAGTAGGTATTTTTTTTACAAACAAGAAGCGGATTTTTTTTGAACAAGAAAGGTTTAGACAGCTACGCGGCAAATTGGATATGAGTATCACATGTTCACATCATGTTTATTTTCAAGTCTCCCATTCCTTTGAATAGAGCAAAGAACACCCATCAACACAGCTTGCTTTCTTCAGCCGTAAACTAGTGTGCCTTTTGCAGTTGATATAGAGGTGATATTGAAACTGAAAGTCCAAAGTTAGCAAAGTGTATTGTGTATGGCGAGTACTGTACATAAATTCATCAACCAGCATCGGTCGACAGCGAACGGCAGGGTCAAAGAGGGTCCGAAATTCAAACTACCCACACTTTGTACCGCAAACATTTGCTCAGGCCAACCCGGAGTATTGTTTCGGCGAACCTATTACATGTTGAAGGTATAATTCATAAAATAAAATCATTTGAGAAAACCGTGCAATTTTGTGCTATTATTTTACCCCTTACAGCGCTCCAAAAATCTAGATTTTTTAATCCATATTTCTACCTCAAAGCGCTTTGCTGGTGATTATATAGGGATAATCGGGGTGTAGGGTTCCAAGGAACACGATTTAAGACTTCGTTACTCTGTTTGGACTAGTAAGGAGGCTAACATCAAATGTCCCAGGCCGTACCACTTGAGCCGTGATTTTTCGGATAAAAGAGTATATTGGAAACTTTACGTCTTAGCGACATAAAGAAACGTACTACAAAATCTAAGCGCGTAAGATTTTCTGCAAGTTTGCCATGTTCTAGTTTTAAACAGACTTCAAAACCGGAGGTTTCTATTCAACCTGTATTTTTTAAATGTGTTATGAATAAGTGTGTTAAATTTCGCAAGTGTATGTTTGATAATTTTAAATTAAAAAAGAAATGTGTTTATTCATGAATATATTGGAGGAAAAATATTGTGTTAAGATTATTCTTTCTTAAGAGTCGATTTCATCAACGACAGATAAGACTTATCCTACTGGATAAGTATAAAAAGACAAATTTCAAAATGACATTTACATAAATGACTGCTGACAAATAGGTGACGTTTTCAAATAAGGCGTTTTATATTGTATTCGAAGAATATACCTTATCTGACGTTGGTAAAATGGACTCTTAATCAATTAAGTACATTCATATGGACTAGGTAGGTAGTACTGTTAGTATCATTGAAATAGGTTCAGTAGTTTCGAGATATTGTCAAAGCTATGGAATAAAAAATATGTGTTCAAACTTTAAAACTGACTTCAAAAAAATTGGTTGTTTGTAAAGTAGGTGTACGATCGAGATGTTTACGTGATAACGTCTTATATTCACCTTTTTTTGTTGAAATTGTTGTAACACTTCACTTGCACTTCACATTTTGTTTCACTGTTAAACATTCAACGAAAACTTAACCGCACGAGAAAATCTCCATTCGTTTGTATGCCGCTAGAGTGAGAGAGACGGAAGATCGGTCCACTCACTCGAACGCTATGCCAGCCTCCGCTCGTGAGGATTCCGCGTGACAAGTTTCACGGAATGACTGGCAGCGCTCGAGATGAGACGGGAGATCGGTCCGTCTCTCTCTCGTTATACCTGCGATCGCGCTCGTGAGGTTTTGATGTGACACAAGTTTTTACGACCGACTAAAACGATTTTAAAGACGTTATCACGTCAAAATCTCGCTTTGTCTTTAATTTAATTTGGAGTCTTTTAAGCCTTTTTATGAGATTTTTTAAGGGGTTTTTTGCTTGCGTCAACACGACAACGCTATAGAAAAGAGACACCCTGTATTGTCGAGTGCCACGTTCCAACATTTGTGTGCATGTCCTTTAATTTAACTTTTATTCGTTCGCTCTCCAGGGCCTTAATTTCGGTTGGAAAATTTGTTCTTGCATGAAATAGGTGCGGGTTGCTTTGTTATTTACTTTCAGACAACTACAGGGAATATGGGATCTTTTTTGTGGATTACTGCGGCCACAGAGCACAAAGGGAATTCGCTAAACGCTTGTAAATGGAAATTAATGGATATAGCGAAAATACAAAGCGTAACGTTTCAAGATTTATAAATGGTAGATTTGATTAAACTCTTTTTTAGACGGTCTCAGTATTGTTTAGGATAAACACTGTTTTTGTAAGCTGATAAGTTTAATTGAAGTTTCACGTAATATACATAAAAAAAAGTTTTCTTTCATGGTAAGAAACCTACCTGTTACAGTGTTAATAATTGTTTTGAGTATAAAAAATATAGGATAAAGAAGTTTTTGTTGCGATAGTGCATTTCCGCTTTCACTTCATTAAAAAAGACCGCACCGTCCGAGTTGCTTTGTTGAATTGTAAATGAGAAGTGGGCGAAACGTCCGAGACCTGACTTAGGGAAAAAGGAGGTGGAAAATGGAGGGAGTGTCATTCTGCAAATTCATCTTTCAGTTAAGTGTTCACTATTCCGCAGAGCATGAACCGCAACAGTTTTTTCTAAATTTAAATCGTATGTTTTACTAGCCTAAATCATATATTTAGTATAGACGGCGCGTGAATCATTTCTCAACGTTTCGAACTGCCTTTTTTTATGAAAATATTTTATTAATAACGGCGTTTTTTAAGTAATAACGGCGTTTTTTATCGCAGGCGTTGAGCGTGGAGACCGAATCCAGAAATTTCGTAACGAAAATAACCTAACAACCCCTACTCCGACTGGCACAGTAGTGATACTTCTTAGTTTTTCCATCTATCGATGAATAGCAGAACTTTAAATGACTTTTTGAAACATCACGCTTGTCTCTTTAGTTCAGCAATCCGCCTTAGGTGGCATTGGTTGTATAAATAAATTACATAAATAAATATAATTGCATGAGTTTATAAAAAATGCTATGCAATAGCTTTACCGCGGCAGTCTCCGAGTGCCATACGTCTATTTTTTTAGGAATAAAAGAGTGTGGATGCTTTTGCGGAAAACACCATATAAAATAAATTGTGATGGACTTGCATTATTTAAGTACTGACTAACTTAAGCTGCGACTGCCATTGCTTGCGCTGCGGACGGTGCAAAAAAGTAAACGAGCAGCTTAGTTGATAGGACAAACTCAAACTCAAGTAACTGAAGTACAGAATGGAAAAAGTTTAATCCTTTCACGGGTTATTTTTCAATTACTGGCGCTTGATAGTGGGAGATCGGGTCTCGCCAGCTTTCTCTCAGCTGTGGAGTACTATTTTATTAACACTTCAGATGTCTGGCTTAAGCAATCAGATTCTTGAATTCGTATATTTTGAAGTGAAAACTTCTTTAGCGGCGTTGAGCACTTTTGTGGGATGGGGGAAAAATGTGAGACTCGCGTCAGGACACGTGACCTGATCGAAAAACCGTAAGACGGTTGGCGAAATTATGGATGTAAGTTGATTTTTCTGAGAGATAAACTTTTTAATGTAATTTAATATAGTATAAATTGTAATGTTTGTGTACGATAGCGCAAGAAATAAATATTGTATTCTATAAAAATATTATATTATTATTATTATTATTTTATTTTTATTATTATTATTATTATTATTATTATTATTATTGTATTCTATCACAAAAATGATAGTACTTTTATATTGATAATAAGAGCAATTCATTCAAAATTATTCCCTACCTATTCCAAAAAATCAAAAATGCACAACGTTGATATTCAAGTTTTCACTTCTGCCGGCACTCCCGGAGTGCATTTTTTTTTGTTTGGTTTTGATAGAAATGGTTCTTAACACAACAAATTTTGTAACGTTTTAATGACAAAGCGCAAATATTTAGACATCCCATATTATATTCCTCAATCAATTGTAAATGTTGATTCTCAGTTACTGTTTTTCACACCAGACAGGTAAAAGTAAAAATTCATTTGAATAATCAATTATGTTATACATAATAAGTTGACATCTAGAACTCGACACAAGTATGTAGAAATATCGAGTAGATATTCGACGCGTACTTGCATAGAAAGTCTTAACCCTAAATTCCATCTGCATTTAATGTCTTACAATCGAAATCATAGAGATTATGATTGAAACATATTCTTAAATGTTCGTTTCGATGAACCCATTCGAGCGAAACATGGCCAGTACCGTGAGTTTACGGTGGTTACTCGCTTACGACGATGTACAAAAGCCAATGGAAAATTGCACAGCACCTCTGGCGGTCACTTGAAGAACTAAAATTTTCCATACACTTTTTTTACGTCGTCGCTAACAAGTAAAACCACCGTAAACTCATGGTAACGGTACTCTGGATCGAATTTGACTCACGATACCTTTAATTATGGCGTCGTCTCTCAAAATTGATGTGTTTTTCTTTATGACTTACGTAGTAATAAATCCCTGTGGTTAATTTGATGGTAGTATTTTACGATACAAAATCAGAATTAGATTTAGAATAATGCACAAAGAAAAAAAAAACATCAACTTACTACTCGTATTATAGAAATTATTAAGGACTAAAATAAAATAAAAAAATATTAAGATAAGATAAATGTAACCAAAACACAATGCCACTCGATTTGACAAAAAGGTCCCCGCTCAGTATAAGTCGTAACAGCAGGTGGTATTTATGCCACGACTCTGATTTTCAGCGGGAACCTTTGCTAGGTGCTGGGTGTGAACACACACTTTCGGGAATATAGTGTCCTAAATTGAATAAATTATTTTTGACTTTGACTTTGACTTTATAAAATAAACAAATAACAATGATTGATGAATAACCAATAACTAAATTTCACATACCTAATTAACATTCCAAACAATATTATTTTAACTACAAACTAAGCAAACAGGACAAATAATTACAAAAAAACTGTCAGAGAACAAAACCCAGAACTATACTAAGTTGCGATTCGCATATTAACGAAACGTGGCCAAAATAGAAGATGTTAAGTTTTTTGATCCTCAGGTAGCTGGCATGTAGTTAAAATTAAATTCTGAATACGTATTACGAATTTATTATAAAAGAGAAAATACAATAAAGGCATCAAATTATACGAATTCAGTGTTTATTAGCAAGTGCTGACCACCCTCGTTTACGTGTGTTTTGTAACACTAACACTGTACCCAAGGTTTGGATAAACCTGATTGAACTAAAAAAGAATCATCTCGCTATAACTATATGTTAAAACATACTCGTACATACACTTTTACTCATGTTTTTGGGAGAAGTCGAGAAAATTACTCAAATACTACTTTTATTATTGTTCCTGTTTATTTGTTTAATTTATAAGTTGAAATTTCTTAATCTATTATTTTGAGTCTATGTTGTTGTTACAAATTTAAATTAATGAAATCATTTTTTTTGTTTTATTTCTTCTTTCAAGTGCATGTTTACAGCGCCAGCGCCTAGCAAAGGTTCCCGCTGAAAATCAGTGTCGTAGTATTCTTACTATCAGCTGTCACGACTTATACTCGTACTGAGCTAGGACCATTTTGGCACACTTGGGGGCTTTATTTTTTTTGTATTACTAATGGTAAAGTAGTTTATTTCTGTGTGTGTCGAATAAGTTATAATTATATTCTAAATATTTAAAAAATCCAACGATATCGCATACAAACATGTTGAACTGATAACCTTTTCTTTTAAAGTCGTTTAAAAATAAACTTAACAAACTTAGTTTATTGTTACATTTACTAAAATTACTCGTTTATCCTTATACCTAACGTTATCCTTGTTATGTTCAGCTACTTGATTAAGACATAATTAGTGCATTTTGCGTTGTACTTGCATTGCAATTCAACGAAATTAATTAGGTACTAATAAAGCCGGGTCTAGATATGTGTTATTATCCTACTGCGAACACTTTTGAAAGCCTCTGTTATTGTTTTATTCAAATCATATTAAAACAGTACAAAAATCATTTCAGCAATTTTGATCCCACGTTTTTCTGAAAGCAGCTGTTAACACTTTTCTGAAAATCACATCAAAATCGGTTTAGCCACACGCGAGATAATCTCGTACAAACATACATACGCCAATCTGAGAACCTTATTTTAGAGTCAGCTAATGAAGTCAGTTAAAATAATTTGATACGAAACAGCCCGTTTCTTGTTTCATAATTATTGAAACTATTGATTATGATCGCATTTAGTATAACCGTTCCCATATTGATCATAGCATGCACTAATAACGGTACTGTACAGTATCCGTATCGTACGATACGTATCGCGATCGGATCGCGGTAAAATAACATATTATATCTAAACCTGGCCTTAACATTGAAATGCATTCATCTCCTTGTTTTAGGGAAAAAATTGTCCAAACTGATAAAACCTCCGGTCTTAGCGTTTTACCTACCTAAAGGTTATGGTATAAATGTTTAGCAAATCAGGATAAGTTGCATTCATACGGTTGATTTCAATGAGCAAACATGAAGATTTTTATTCTCTCTTGGTTACCGGCTTTATGTTGTTGGGTTTCTATTGCGAGTAAGTACATTATTTTTATAATTCCTTAAAATGCACACTCGGCTGTTTTCTAGGTTAACAGAGTAACTGTGCATTTTTTAGATAAAGGTTTACAAATATTTCAATTACGTTATTTACTTTTTATTTTTAAAAGTGTTTTTTCTTTTTCCTTTGCCAAGCAGTGGGACGTTTCAGGCTTACTTTACTTTATATAAAGATACTTAAGAACTAAAGATACTTCTTCCGCTTTGCCTTTTTATTTGCAGTCCGCCGTATTCGGTTTAAGGCACCAAGACAGTCGGTAAAAATGTTTGTGTATGAATAAAATATAGAGAATGTATATTACTCAACTCACGAAGACGCGATCTGCCGAACTTGAGTAATAAACATAAGGAGCCCAGTTAATGTTCGAAATGTAAGAATCACCCCAAATAGCGCAACATGTATTGATTTAATCTTTACAAATTTTGACACGAAAGATACCGGAATTATTGTTTCAGAATTTGGCTTGTCAGATCACAAAGGTCTATTATTTTCACTACCCGCTAACACCGATCACTTAAATTATTTCATAAAATACAAACGAATATTCAATAAAGCAAATATAAGTAAATTCAAACACGAAATTTCTACTATAGCCTGGGAAGATATATTAAAACAAGATAAAAGTTTGAATGAAAACTTTAATACGTTTAATAAAATTCTACAAAATTCTTTAAACAAATGTATGCCTATAAAAAGAATAAAAATAAGTCCTATTTCAAATACTCACTTAACATTAGGACTGAAGACATCGTGCCGCTATAAAAGATTATTAAGGATACTTATATCAAAAACTAAAAGTGAACACTTAAGGGAATATTATAAAAAATATTGCAAAATACTTAAAAACGCAGTCAATACATCAAAAAAACTAAAAAATAAAAACCAATTTGAAAATTCGCTAAACAAAACAAAATCTATGTGGCGTATAATACACAATGAAACAAATAAAATAAAACGGAAGAATAAAAATATTTGTATCACGTCAATAGATAACTTAATAGTACATTATGATACAAGTGTGCTAAGTTGACCATTATATACAAGGCGATATTGTGTGCGCACGAGCGAAAGCGAGTGCGTCATAAGAAAGCCGCGTATATTATGGTCACAGGCACACGTGTTTCATACGACGTTTTTCAACACACTTGCGACGAAAAAACAAGACTCTTCATTTACTAAGTTTTTAATTATTAAAACAGTAAAAATACATTTCACTCGAATTTGATTGCAAGGACTTTCGCACGCGTTTTTCGCCTCGTTACGTATGTCCGGCGGAGTTAATAATAGGTTTACTTCACTTGAAGTAGATATTTTCATTAATATTAAACTTCATAATTAATCCAAACTTCGTCACAGCCGACAATTATTATTTACGAAAAATGGCGCGTTGTTTTTTTTCTTGCCGCGATACCGATGCGCGCACAATGCTAAGGCGCGAACTAGATCGGCCAAAAGCAAAGATTAAAAATGTAACAATTCGTGTATAAAACACAAATCACAGAAAATGTTAAATGAATTTGAGCTGTTTTTTAGTAATCAATCTGGATTTACCATTTATTGAAATAAATATGTAGATACTGTTATTTTTTGCATAAATACTGTTTGTTGCTAAAATAAAAGTAATGTATAACCCGACTAAATTATGTCGCTTCTTCTTCTTACTTACGACTTGGTACTAGGGTACAAATGTAAATTGGTCGTGTTAATAAACTAAAAGCACTAGTGCAATAATATAATGAAAAAGCACGCGTGTTTAATATCTAGGATTATGAGCCAAAAATCGGTGGAATAAAAACGTCATTTTGAGCAAGTGTGTTGAAAATATATTAACAGACCCTAAAGTAATATCTGACGATTTTAACTCTTTTTTCGCTTCTATTGGAAACTTCTGGGACGTAAGGGAGCTTGACCAAGACCATAAGCTCCAAGCCAACCTCACCTTCACGTGGTGCGTCCTGTTTATACAGACGAGGCTCTGGCGACCGACCGATGGCGGTATAACCATCCAATGTAAGGCGCAGCTAAATGTTAGACTGTGACGGGCAGCAGCGTCACAGCTGCAAGGGGCTGCGCCTCTGCGCTCGCCAACCCGCCTGCCAAGCGTGGCGAGTATTGGCAAAATCCCCTCACATGAAAGTACACCAGAAAACCAGGCCCCCAGTCTCCGGCAGCCCCGCTATTCCTGACTTTGGTAGCGGTCACGGTAACGGCGGGGCAGGGGGTGCTAAGAATCCCCGGAGGCGATCGCGCTGCCACCCCCGACGACAACTGGCCCTGGTAACGTACAACACGTGTACACTGAGGACAGATGAGAAGTTGCTCGAGCTGGAGGAAGAAATGAGCAGGTTACACTGGGACATAATGGGTCTATCAGAAGTCCGTAGAGAGGGCGAGGACACGATAACTCTACAGTCCGGAAACCTGCTCTACTACCGGGAAGGCAACCAACGAAAGTCCCAAGGTGGTGTCGGGTTCCTCGTTCACAAGTCCCTCGTCAACAATATTGAGACCATCGAGAGTGTGTCGAGCAGGGTGATATACCTTATACTCAGAATAACCGAAAGGTATTCGCTGAAGGTCATACAGGTATATGCACCGACCTCGAAACACCCGGATGAAGAGGTGGAGGAAATGTATGAGGACGTAAGTAGAGCCATACATACTTCCAAAACCTATTATACTGTTGTAATGGGGGACTTCAACGCGAAACTAGGCAAGCGAGGCGAGAATGAGTTGAAGGTGGGACCTTTTGGATACGGGCAAAGGAACGCCAGGGGACAGAGGCTGGCCGACTTTCTGGAGAAGGAGGGACTCTTTGCGATGAACTCTTTCTTCCAGAAGCCGCCTCAAAGGAAGTGGACTTGGTTGAGTCCCGATGGCTTCACGAGAAACGAGATTGACTTCTTCATGACCTCCAAGAGACGGTTATTCAATGATGTCTCCGTGATCAACAGGGTGAAAACCGGAAGCGATCACCGAATGGTTCGAGGCACATTGAATATAAATGTCAAATTGGAAAGATCCCGCCTGATGAAGTCCACGCTCCGACCGACTCGTGCTCATATCCAAAATCCCGAGAGCTTTCAACTCGAGTTGTCAAACCGCTTTGATTGCCTAGAAAATTGCGTTACAGTGGACGAAATTAATAACGGGTTTGTGGAAACTGTTCAAACGTTGGGGTCCAAGTATTTTAGGTCTGGCCGTAAAAATAGACCTCAAAAACTGTCGGTCCACACTCTCGACCTTATGGCAAAACGTCGATCTGTGGCACTGCAGACCTCCGTTAATGCTGAAAACTACAGGCAGCTCAATAGACAAATATGGAAGTCCCTGCGACACGACATTCGTTGCTTTAACACTAATAGTGTTAAAGAAACGATAGAGCGGAACCAAGGCTCCAAAGTGTTTGCAAGGGACATGTCTATTGGGCAAAGCCTGTTGACGAAGCTTAAGACGGAGGACGGCAGTGTAGCGTCGACGAAAGCAGAGGTTTTGAGGGAGATCGAAAGGTTCTATGGGCAGTTGTACACCTCAGTAGCCAAACCCGTTGATAGCTCGGCCAGAGACCCACGAGCTATCCTGACCCGTCACTACACCGAAGATATCCCGGACATCAGCCTCTACGAGATTAGGATGGCCCTTAAACAGCTCAAAAACAACAAGGCACCTGGCGAGGACGGAATCACAGCAGAGCTTCTGAAGGCGGGTGGAACACCGGTACTTAAAGTCCTTCAGAGACTCTTTAATTCCGTGCTGCTAGAGGGCATCACGCCTGAGGCATGGAACAGGAGTGTGGTGGTGTTGTTCTTCAAAAAAGGAGACAAAACCTTATTGAAGAACTACAGACCCATCTCACTCCTGAGCCATGTCTACAAGCTGTTTTCAAGGGTTATCACGAATCGTCTCGCACGTAGGTTTGATGACTTCCAGCCTCCCGAACAAGCCGGTTTCCGAAAAGGCTATAGTACCATAGACCACATTCATACGCTTAGGCAAATTATACAGAAGTCTGAGGAGTATAATATGCCTCTATGCTTAGCGTTTGTGGACTATGAGAAGGCCTTTGATTCGATCGAAACTTGGGCGGTGCTTCAATCTCTGCAGCGGTGCCACATAGACTATAGGTATATAGAGGTGTTAAGGTGCCTTTACAATAACGCCACCATGTCGGTCCGAGTACAGGAGCAGAACACGAAGGCGATTCCATTGCGGAGAGGTGTGAGACAGGGAGATGTCATATCTCCGAAACTGTTCACAGCGGCATTGGAAGACGCCTTCAAACTTCTGGAATGGGAAGGAATCGGCATCAATGTTAATGGCGAATACATCACACACCTCCGATTTGCCGATGATATAGTTGTTGTGGCAAAGACGCTGGACGATCTTGGCACTATGCTCGAAGACCTTGACCGAGTATCCCAACAAGTGGGTCTTAAAATGAACATGGAAAAGACGAAAATTATGTCGAACTCCCTTGTCGTACCCACTCCAGTATCCGTTGGGAACTCAACTCTCGAAGTTGTCGACGAGTACGTCTACCTGGGACAAGTGATCCAATTGGGTAGGTCCAACTTCGAGAAAGAGGTCAATCGACGAATCCAACTCGGCTGGGCAGCGTTCGGGAAATTGCGCAAGAGTGTCTTCTCATCTCATCTACCTCAGTGTCTGAAGACGAAAGTCTTCAACCAGTGTGTGTTACCAGTGATGACATACGGATCCGAAACATGGTCTCTTACTATGGGCCTTATAATGAAGCTCAAAATCACACAACGAGCGATGGAAAGGGCTATGCTGGGTGTTTCTCTACGGGATCGAATCAGAAATGAGGAGATACGTAGAAGAACTAAGGTAACGGACATAGCCTTGAGAATCAGTAAGCTCAAGTGGCAATGGGCAGGGCACATAGCGCGAAGAACTGATGGCCGTTGGGGCAGGAAAGTTCTAGATTGGAGACCCTTCGACCAGAGACGCAGCGTGGGACGTCCACCAACAAGATGGACAGACGACCTTATAAAGATCGCAGGATCAAACTGGATGCAGACCGCTAGTGATCGGTCGCTGTGGAAATCCGTGGGGGAGGCCTATGTTCAGCAGTGGACGTCCTTTGGCTGATAATGATGATGATGATTGGAAACTCGCATACAAATCTCACTTATATTGGAACACAAGCAAATAATCTTTTAGAAAATTCATTATTTTTAAGCCCGGTCCAACCCAAAGAAATACGAACCATAATAAACAATCTTAAAAACAAATCATCTTTTGGTATTGATGAAATCCCCCCTTCTCTTATAAAACAATGTGTTGATCTACTAACTATTCCATACACCATACTAATCAATCAATCATTTTTAGAAGGAGTTTTCCCAGATGCCCTGAAAATATCAATAATAAAACCTGACCATAAAAAAGGGAAGACCACCGATAAAAATAATTACCGTCCCATATCATTATTACCAACTTCAGCTAAAATATTTGAATCTGCCATGATAAATCGACTATACTTATTCTATGAAAAATTTAATATATTACATGAAAATCAAAACGGCTTCCGGAAAAACTACTCTACAAATCTGGCAATATACAAATACACAAAAAGAATTTTTGAAGTAATAAATAACAAAAAAATTGCTGTAGGCCTTTTACTAGATATGAGTAAAGCCTATGATAGAGTCAGTCATCAAATTTTATTAAATAAATTATATGAAACAGGAGTAAGGGGAGTGGCACATGAGTGGTTTAAATCTTATCTCAATAACCGTTACCAACATGTAGTAATAGAACACACAGACTTTGATACCGGAATAATTACAAATACAATTTCAGACAAAATACAAGTCACTGGCTCTATTCCTCAGGGCAGTGTTTTGGGATGTTTGTTATTTCTAATATATATAAATAATCTTCCAAACGTACTGGAAGAGCAGTGCGTCCTTTTTGCAGATGACGTCTCTATCTTAATCCCCTGTTCGGACCATGACGAACTAAAAATTAAATTAGATAAAACATTAGAGAACATAGTAAATTGGTTAGAAATACATAACTTGCAGCTAAATTTGAACAAAACTAAAATCATACAATTCAAACCGTACCAAAAAACTACTTTTAAAATTTCATATGCATTTAAAAATATAAAGTTAGAAACCGCAGATTCTGCAACCCTTTTGGGAATAGATTTAGACTGTCACTTAAATTGGAAAAGCCACATTCAAAAATTACTTAAGAAAATGTGTTCCTTCATCTATGCCCTACATCATCTTAAAAGAGTTACAGATTTTAGAACCGCCCTTACGGCATACTACGCGTACGCTCACTCCAGACTCACCTATGGTATAGTTTTCTGGGGAAGTTCGTGCGATGTAGACAAAGATTTCGTTCTACAAAAAAAATGTCTTAGAATAATAACAAATATTAACCAAATGGAATCCTGTAGAGCCCACTTCATAACCCATAAAATATTAACCGTCACATCAATATATATTCTCGAGTCCTGCAAATTCATTAGAAAATACCCAGATTTTTATTCACCAGTAAAAAATGATAATAAAAGAAATAACAGAAATTTAAACAAACTTAAAACACAATTTACTAAATTAAAATTAGTTTCTTCCAGCCCTCATAACATGTTAATAAAAATATACAACCATCTACCTAATTATATAAAAAACCAAACCAGCCCAAAAATATTTACCAAAACATTAAAGGAATACTTGATTAATAAGTGCTACTACAATATACAAGAGTTTTTCAATGACAAAGATAATAATAAATAATTTCTATATATCTATACACCAATGATACATAATACACTTTAACATCACTCCTAATTGTCCTTATTAGTTTCATATTACAGTTTATTTAAAAGTGTAAAGTTTAGTTTTGTTTCAAATGTTTATAAATTTAAAAGTAACTAGTGCTCTCAAATATTGCTATGCCCTTGCAGGGCGTCATATAGACCTTATGTACCTACCTACCATCTTTGTACAATGTTATGTAATTTATGACATGCAATAAACGAATTTGATTTGATTTGATTTGATTTGATGTTTTGTTACAGAGGCATGTGACGTCGATTTTCGCTATGACTATGAATCTATGCCGCCAATGAAAGGATGGTTCAAGTTTCACCGGACACCGGAAACGTTCATAGATGCGTTTCTTCGTTGTAAACTAGAAGGTATTCGTAACATCAACAATAAACATTACACTCATCAATATTTAAGAAAAACACGAAATTTTGCACATGTGTTAAAATGTCATAATAGATCAATGTACTATTTCTTTTCCCAATTATGACGATATCACATTCATACAAGTCGATTTGATTACCTCCTGTTTTTGAAGTCGGTAACAAAGAGAGGGCGAATTCAATGCGTGCGTTCAACCTTGTGCTTAACTATGGGTTTCTCAAATGATTAGTATTTTTTTTACTTTAATGAATGAGATGCAAAAAATGTAACTTATTTTGACCCAAATCTTCAGGTGCAATGCTGGCATCGCCTCTGGATTACAACTTCATGCAATCCATGGTAACAATGATGACATCTTCAGATACACACTCTGCAATCTACACTGGTATTCACGCGACAATATCTAAGGGTGATTTCACGTCTGTCGAAGGTCAGTAGTAATAACATTCCTTGGCCGAAAAAGTATCAAGCAATGTGGATTTGGATTATGGATAAAATTATATAATGTAAATAGTTCCCAAAAAATAATAAAAATAATGCAAAGAAATCAGTTTAATATTCGAAATTTATCAAGAATAGTTGCAGTTGCTGATACGTATCATATGAAAGAAAAGTTCATCATATTCTCACATATTATAATTCTCAGTCTGTTGAGTTTTCTGGGCAAGAGCAAGATACCGAATTCCTTGACTATTTTATGAATATTTCCAGGGATTCCACTATCTAAGATCCCGTTGATGTGGGCCCCGGATGAGCCTGACAACTGTGAGGACGAAGAAGAGTGTATCGTCATGCTCCATAACGGAACAGTGGCTGATGTGAGATGCAACGACACCTATCCTTATATTTGCTATAAGGAAAAGATCCAAGAGCCTGTGCTGACCGAATGTGGCACCGTCGATACGGGTAAGAACTCTGTAACATCTGTTTGTATTTTTTTGCATACATATGATTAGGCTATAGAATACCCTGAAGAGAAACGTGTTTTCTAATCTTACACAAATATATTATAGGCTGTTTGTCAAAATTGGATAATTTTAGACCCTATCGTTAATGTGACATCGTTGCCTAATGGCTATTATCTATTTCGACACACGCAAAAGAACAAGATTAGACAGATTATAAGAGGCGAGAAGGTAAGACGGAGCTTAGCATAGAAGTAAACGTACATTATAAATATTAAAATAATAATGATCACTTAAGAGTATACAATCACAAATTACGCCTTTATCGACCAATCAGATCTATCGTCAAACGTCTCGATCCTCTTGATTCCAGGATACGTCCTCGAACCGAGCACTGGCAGCTGCTACAAGTTTCATAGTTTGGGAGCCAGCTGGCGGAAGGCGCAAAGCACGTGTCTCGCAGAAGGAGGCCACCTCGCCATCATCAACGATGTCGACGAAGCGAACGTCCTCAAAAACCTCTTTGAAAAACATCCACACAACTTCATTCGGTCACCATACCCGGACACTGTCTCTTTGGGATTTTTGGACTGGGACGAGAAACAGTCGTGGTATACCGTGAATGGTATGTTGGTTACATTGTGAGAACTTGTTCTCTGTTTATTTCTTTTTCTGTATATTTCTGTTTCTCGATCTAATTTTACAGTTCTAGTTGTTTTCTTATTCCGTTCTTTTATTAATAACTGAGCCAAACTGGAATCAATTTATAAATTTTTTTTTTTGAGTTTGTCCGTTCATCTTTTAAATTGCATTTGTAAAAAGCAACTGTGACAGACAAGAAATCAAAACCCGTGTCTTACGCTATCCGGGCGACAAGGATATCGCTTCATGCTTCATTTCAAGATTCTAGGTGGACTGGAAGTACCATTTAGGTTTTTTCGTTATATTTTTAATATTTAATTTATTTTATATAATGCTTTCCTTTACATTTTTATTGTTATGGAATAAATGACGACTTTGGTTTCCTGCGAGTCGACACAAGTTTGAAAATATGCGGCTTAAATCGCTATTGCGTTGACATAGAAAAATTATATTGACGTGACGAAACTATAAGGGTTCCGTTTTTTGCCATTCGGCTACGGAACCCTAAAAAAGGTTGTAAGTTTAAAATATAGGATCCCTTTTTTTCTTCCAAGGAGCCCTAAAACCAATATTTAAGTGAAAAATTGCTCGAGTCTCTCAGCAAGCCGAAATCGTCTTCGGGCAAAGACACTGCTCTTTCTTTGTATTCATTATTAAATGTTTTGATTCCAGGCCAGAGCCTAGAAGAAGCCGGGTACGCACGTTGGAACAGCGGTTCACCAAACAACAAACAAGACTACGATGGAGGACAACACTGCGGAGGGATGTACAGGAATGGACAACTGGATGACATCTGGTGCGATTCCATCAGATTCGCTTTCATCTGCGAAATGACCCCCAAAAGCCTGTGTGAAACAAAATCTCGATCATCAAATTAAGATTGTACAAGAATAAATGTTTCTAATAAAATAAACTTATTTTTTGCTATATATTATGGCTAGCTATATAATAAGCTTATATATTATAGATAGGTATTTTAAAATGACATAGAGGTTTCTAAAACCATTTTCATTTTAAGTCTAACGTTTCATAGCTAGACGCTTCCAAAGTAGTAAAATAGGCTTCCCCCCCCATCTAACTTCTAAACTAAGCGAGTGTAAATTTTGAAAAATCATATAATGTAGATCTTAACAAATACTTTCAACGAAAATTGGTTTGGACGAAATCGAACGAGAAGCTTTTGAGACATAGCACATTTTCGACAACCGCAAACATAACTTTGTACTTCATACAAACATTATGAAAAACAAAGTTATATTTGCTGTCACGAAATATTGCGGTGTATTACTAAGTAGAAGTAAGTGGATTCCCTAATTCAGTTAAAGTTGGCACGGAACCCTCAGTGCGCGAGTCCGACTCGCACTTGGCCGGTTTTTTATACTAGCTTCAGGGAAAGTATTCTAAAAACTGAAGATAAAAAGTTTATTTCTGTAAATTTTTGACATTTCCGGGAATCGTAATAATATTAGTGCAATGCACTAATATTATTCACATTTGACACCTCGTATTTTTGTGGCACCGATTGTGACTTGAGTAATTAAAAAGATTCTTGTTTATAAATACGAGTATAAGAATTTACCTTATTTCATTTGACTAGCGGTCCGCCGCGACTGCGTCCGCGCATTTAGAGTTTGCTCCTTCCCATGTATTTGCAGCGTGATGTACTATAGCCTAACGTCTTTCTCGATAAATAAGCTATCCAACAAAAAAAATATTTATTCAAATCGGTTTAGAAGTTTCTGCGAATGCGTTCAAACAACGTTCAAACAAACTCTTCAGCTTAATGCGAGTAATATAAGTATACTCGTAGATCATGAAAATCTGATACATTGTATATAAATTTAGGACCGGCCAACGATATTGATTGATAAAAGTTGGGACCAGACCTAATGATAAGACACACAAGTATTGAATCCCTTGGGCGGAAAAGTTTACCGAAAATTGATAATAACCTTCGTCCTTAGCCTGAAGACCAACAAAGGTAACAATTTTATGCTATAAATATTCTGCTTACCCGGAAAATTTACCTCATTTGGCAGAGATAACTAAGCAAACATGTATCTTCGTGCTGCGTCTTGGTTAACGGTTTTATTGTTTTGTGTTTCGGTTGTAAGTAAGTAGCTTATTAAACTAACTCTTAACTCGTTATCATAGTAATAATGAATCTCTTTAAATGGACTCTGCAAATGTTTTATACCTCTTATTTTACTGCTTTAATGATTGGTCTTACTTTACAGAAGCATACGACGTGGAAGATAACAATGAGTCGAAACCGCCAGGGAAAGAATGGTTTAAGTTCCACCGCACTCCGGAGACGTTCATGGAATCATTTTACAATCATATAACTAACTTTCAAGGTTTGTGTCACAATGTGTCTTATACTTTGTTTATTTGTTAATTTATGTCAAGTATTGCAGATAGAGATATTGGTATTCCCCAGCATACTGGTATTTCTACTCCATCTTATCAAACTTTCCGGTGTTATCGCGGGTTATTTTTTCATAACAGTTAAATCTTATTCTAATTGTGCAAAATAGCTACATAAACTAGATTTATTAATATCGGTTATATCTGACCACAACCGAGTTCGTATAAAATTTAGATTTCGACATGGTTTAACCGGTAGATTGAAAATAATATTGGAATAAACACAATAAAATACAAAAATATTTTAAAGATTTATTAAAGATCCCATTAAATAGCTACATAGGTTAGTGGCAAATAAATGAATATGAATATGAATATGAATAGGATATTTGATGCAGCAGTCATAAAATTGAACATTAAGAAAATTACAAAGGTATTATTTGTTTTTTATCATCATTGGCATTTAAAATAAGTGTCAATATTAATCACTGATCGATTTTTTTCTTATTCGCATGTTACCGTCGTAGTTATATAATAATATGTTAATTAAGTTATTAAATAAATAATAACATTTTTGTTTTTATAGTGTTTTGCCACTACACAAACTTAAAAATAAAAACACTTAAAAAAATCTTGCTAATGTGACGGTGGCCGAGTGGTATAGGCAAACGCCTGGATAGTCTTAGACACAAGGTTCGATTCCTCGTCTGTCACACAGCAATATTTGCTTTTTACAAGTGCAATTTATATTATTAAGTTTGTATAGAGACAAAACACTACAAAAACAAAAATGTAATTATAAATTGGCTTCCTTCATCTTAACCGATTGTTATATATTTGTAAAAATATTTCCTTTGGATATTGTAAGAGCAATCTTGCAATATTGATGACGTCACGCAGCCTACGCGTTAAAGTAAGCACTCGCAAAATTCAACAGGCTTGCTAATGTGATGGTTTCCGAGTGGTAAAGGCATATGCCCGGATAGCGTAAGACACGGGGTTCGATTCCTCGTCTGTCACACAGCCAAAGTTGCTTTTTACAAGTGCAATTTATATTGTTATTTTTTTTCATTTGTTTTCAAGAGACAAATGGCATGTACCGAAACGACTACTCACATGACAAGGAGACAGGGGGATGGTTTAAGTTTCATCGGATTCCAGCTACATTCCAAGATGCATTTATGCGCTGTCATCTTGAAGGTGATTAACTTTTACTTCTCTACCCAGCAAAATATGTGTACTGATGTAAATAAAACAAGTAAATTATGAACAACTATGACCTTAGCAACTATCCAACAACTGATTTTTTTTACCGACTTCAAAAAAGGAGGTAATCAAATCGACCTGTATGTATATAATATCGTCAGAATTTGATAAAATGTTAGTACGTTGATCTATTAAGGCTCCTACTATCTACTATTATTAAGTACTATCTATTAAGGATCCTACGACGTGAAAAATATCGTAAGTGCATGTATGTTTGTATATTTGAAACAATTTCTCGAAACGAGGAGTCATAGCGTGATGATTCTTTTTCAGTTTAATCACAAATAGCTCAACTAAGGGTACAGTGTAAGTTTCATCAAAATTGGTCTAGTATATAGTTTTTGAGATATCAATAATAACTAAATATTATTATGAATTAAAAAAATAAACCGCCTTCAAAAACTGTCAGAAAGCTTAAAATAACGCAGTCTTCTATTAAGGAGAAACAAATTCTTTTAGGGTCGGTGCAAGATGTATGTAGACTGTTGGTATACGTAAGCTGGACATTATGCACCGACGCCAAAATAATTTGTTTCTCGTAAATAGAAGACAAATTTGATAGTTTAGGCTTTTTAGTCAGTTTTTTTGTTGTTGGTATATATCTTTTTTTAATTATTTTTGATATTTCCTGAACAAGCTGGTTTATATTGGCCGCAATTACTATGATTAACTTGAAGATAACTAACACGATAATGTTCATTAACAGGTGCAGTCCTGGCATCACCACTCGACGAGAACCTGCATAAAGCCATGGTCAATATAATAGCTGCTTCAAAGACCGACCATGCCGTATTCACAGGAATCCACGCCACAATATCAAAAGGCGACTTCACTTCTATAGAAGGTGAATGGGAGCTGAGCTTTGCTCTTTACCTTACCACTGCTTTAGCATGATACGTTTATAGCTTTGTGAAATGTGTTTTGAATAGGATTTTCTTTACAAGGGGTCCCACTGGAACAAATCGCATTGGAATGGGCTCCGAGTGAGCCTGACAACTTCGAAGACGAGGAAGACTGCATTGCGATATTGCAGAAGAATGGCATGGTGGCTGACGTCAGATGTAACAACACATACCCCTTCATTTGCTACAAGAAGAAAACACCAAGTCTTAGGATGACGCCTTGTGGCCCTGCTGAATTCGGTAAAATGACAATATTTTGTATTAAAATTAGTTGAAATGAAATGGTGGGACTGAGCTTTTTTGACTCAAGACCATTTTTTTCCCACAGAAATGTAAATGTATTTTATTCTGAACTAAGTGGTTTGTTTCATTGTTTTACTGCTAACCCATAATTAGAATATATGCTCAAAAAATTAAAAAGTATCAAAAAAATAAATAACACGTATAAGTTCACTTAAGTGTAAGTTAAGTTTTCACTTGACAGGATACGCGTTTGAAAACAAAACCGGAAGCTGCCACAAATTCCACCGCCACTCCCAAGACTGGAGGCGAGCGCAGATGACATGTCATGCGGAGGGAGGTTACCTAGCTATCGTCAACAGCGCTGCTGAGATGCAAGTCTTAAAAGAACTTTTCGCCAGAAACCCACCTTCCTCAATAGTGAACGCAGAGCACACGGAAAAAGCGTCTGTAGGATTTCTGGACTGGGATAAAAAGGGCTCATGGTTTACTGTGCATGGTGAGTATGCGCTACGACGAGCCACTAGTACCGGTCTATTAGAAATTGTATGGATTAGTATGAATGCGCATGTTAGCGATAAGGCCCACGCAGTGGTAGCGCTGAGGAGTTTGTTTGTGTTTCCGAAGACAGTATTATCCTTTACAAATATTGTCGCTTGCCGCTGCGGCAAATGTATTGTAGCTTTTTATCAGTCTTCGTAGCTTTGAAAAAATCTATGGTTAGTTTGTTTGAACGCGCTTATCCCAGAAACTACTGGACCGAATTGATTTTTTTTTGTTATATTATTATTTTTTATCGAGAAAGGATATAGACTTTAGTACATCACGCTGCGAGTGGAGGAGAGGGAGCAAACTCAAAACGCGCGGATGAAGTTGCGAGGGACCGCTAGTATAAGATAAAATACCGTCTGAGCTGACAGAACAGCTTGTTGTTGCAGGAATTTACTTTTTTCGATTCATTGATCAAAATTTTAAACTTATTTACAACTTAATCAAAATCTAAGACTTCATTTGAATCCGAAAGATGTTGATGTTCTATCATAAATTGTGTTATCAGATGTAACTGACTTTTCTTAGACTGTAGGGATCAGTATCGTCTTTAATATTTACAGATTATATTTTATTTATAAGGTCAACCTCTGAAGGCCGCTGGGTACAGCTCTTGGGCCAGTGGACAGCCCAGCAGATCCGTTGGCGCTGAAGATGGTTCCCAGTACTGCGGCTTCATGTACAGAAATGGCAAATTCGGCAACTATTGGTGCGAGAACAGACCTTTAGCTTTCATTTGTGAGAATACTCCTGAAGCCCAGGACAAAGAAAACTAATTTTCAAATATCAGAACCTAAACAAAAATAATAATTAATTAATAATTTGATATCATTAAATTATTTTTTTTGTTAAGGTACTCGCTTTTGCTCGTGCGCACACAATATCGCCTTGTATATAATGGTCAACTTAGCACACTTGTATCATAATGTACTGTTGTCAATATTAAAAAAAACGCTTTTTCTTTTCTTTTTTAATTTACGATAAGACTAATAAGAATAAAACTAGCTTTATATAAAATTATCTTAAAATGCATTGGGTCACAAAAATAAGAATAGAAGTTTACGTAATCCAATGCTACATAAACAATTTTCCTCATCATTATAATTATTTCCGTTGGGAACAAATAAATGTACATGTTTCATGTCACCACATTATAAAATACGAAATAATAATACAGGGTGTCTCAAAAGATTTGCAGAACTGAATGTTTGAGATAGATAGTTAAACTTGTCTTTAGTTTTATAAGTTTTTTTGCGTGTTTTTTTAACACTTTATGAATAATCTCGTGATAATTTATAGTGCCATCCTTCCTAAACAACTTAACCGATCTTTAGGTTTTTAAAATTTTCATCTGTCATACGGCAAATATTTTCCATCGTTTTATATGGCAGAGTAGCAGTCTCGCAAAAGTCAGTAAGTCTTGAAATAACATAACGTACTTTAAACTATACTTGATATCTTATACACTTAAAGCAATGCCTACGTAGTTGGTGCGGATGTCTTGAAAACTACCAGGTGGCGCTCGCAAAAACGCTAAGATAAAATGAGTCTTTCGTTTATTTATTGACTTAGAAGAGATTTTAAATAAAACTTTAAAACATAAACATGAAATAAGAAACCAAAAACTTGCGCACGGGCGAAACTTGAACCAGCAACCTCTTAGCTAACCGGGCCAAACGCTCTACCAATTGAGCTACCATACGGTCAGTCCGACCTTGCGATATTTGTGGTCTCTTATGGATACGTCATTGCGTGACGCTTAGCGCCATCTAGCCGTCTGTTTTTATGAAACAGTGGGCCCAAGCAGTTATTCTTTACAGAATAAATTCGACTTGGAAATTGATGACGCTTCGCTATGTAATCGTATCTTATTTCATCTTTATGAGTATAAAATATGACACTGAGTGTTTAAAACATTCTGAACCATACTTTAAAACATACAAATATTTTTAAAGATTTATTAAAGATATAGCTGCGCAAGTTAATATTATGTTTGATGCAGCAGACAATAAGGGTTGAAATTGTCTTCACAAATGTCAAAAATGTTACTTCAGACTTCCAGAGCAGGTTTATGGTTGGAAATCATATAAGTGCTTCTGGTCAGCACATGCAATAATAAACTAAGTAATCAATATTTTTAGTAGCCGAAAAAGCAAAACATACATAAGTTAGTATAAAGCATAATTTCATTATTTTTTTTATAATGTTTTGTCATTATACAAACTTAGTTATATTAATTGCACTTGTGAAATTGAAATATTGTGAGAGCAATTTCACAACATTGATGATATCACGCAACCTACGCGTTAAAGTAAGCGCTTGCAAAATTCAACAGGCTTGCTAGTGTGACGGTGGCCGAGTGGTATAGGCATACGCCCGAATAGCGTAAGACACGGGGTTCGGTTCCTCGTCTGTCATACAGTCAAAGTTGCCTTTTATAAGTGTAATTTATATTAGTATAAAGCATGTTCAAGGTCATCACGAAGGCGTATCTGCCAATCATTTTTGATTGAGGGAAGCACAGGTTGCGGACGTGTGTCAAATAAATATCATTAAGGATGTCACTATCTATAGAAAAGAATATTTTTATTTAACTCATAATAATTCAATACATAATAAATGACAAACAATGCAAAAATATGTGAGAACATACATTACTATTATTATTTGGGACTGCCTGTATTTGCGCTTCAATAATAAACATTACTACATTTGGTTATTCCAGCCTGATATTGCTTTTACTGATAACGTTGTCTATATATATAAACTTCACACGAACAATACGAACAGCATTCACTGAAGGTCCGCACCTAAAAATACTAGTCAAAATAATCATGTTTCGTAGTTTATCACTTCTTTTGGTTGTTACTGGAACCCTTGCAAGTAAGTATACCATCAAGTATTTGTATTATCTATATGTAATATCGTGATCTAAGTCATCATTTAAATTCAAATAACAGCAACGGATTTCTCCAACTTCTATTGCTTACATAAAATCTGTCAAGTATTTGCTGCATTGTCGGACCAAGCGCTTTGTCTGTCGATAAAATTTGGGATGGACTTTAAAGATAATTTAATGTATATGCCAGATTTGTGTATAATGAAACTGTCAGTTGTACACACTGTTGTTATATTGCTTATTCCAGACGCAAATTTGTTATGGGACCCGTTTACTGAAATAGATTCAGAACAAATCCTGCAGACCCAGACTGAACCAAATACATTTACTGACAATTCCCCACACGAAGGTAAGAACAGGAGATTGACCAAGGTCTTATTTGAAGTGCAGTGCTAATAATGCCCTAGTGTCCTCGTCTGTCATACAGTCAAAGTTGCTTTTTATAAGTGTAATTTATATTAGTATAAAGCATTTTCAAGGTCATCACAAAGGCGTATCTGCCAATCATTGTTGATTGCGGGGAGCACAGGTTGCGGGCGTGTGTCAAATAAATATTATTAAGGATGTCACTATCTATAGAAAATAATATTTTTATTTAACTCATAATAATTCAATACATAATAAATGACAAACAATGCAAAAATATGTGAGAATATACATTACTATTATTATTTGGAACTGCCTGTATTTGCGCTTAATGCTTCAACACCCGAGCGGTTGCAGGTAACCGCATAACAATAAAATTTTCATTGTGTCTCGTTCACATACGCTTGAGGGATTAACATTACTACATTAGGTTATTCCAGCCTGACAATGCTTTTACTGATAATGTTGTCTATATATATAAACTTCACAATAATACGAACAGCATTCACTGAAGGTCCGCACCTAAAAATACTAGTCAAAATAATCATATTTCGTAGTTTATCACTTCTTTTGGTTGTTTTTGGAATCCTTGCAAGTAAGTATACCATCAAGTATTTATATTATCTATATGCAATATCGTGATCTAAGTCATCATTTAAATACAAATAACAGCAACGTATTTCTCCAACTTCTATTGCTTACATAAAATCTGTCAAGTATTTGCTGCATTGTTGGACCAATCGCTTTGTCTGTCGATAAAATTTGGGATGGACTGATTTGTGGATAATGAAACTGTCAGTTGTACATACTGTTGTTTTATTGCTTATTCCAGATTTAATTGCGTTATGGGGCCCATCTCCTGAAAAAGATTCAAAAGAAATCCTGCAGAACCAGACTGAACCAAATACATTTACTGTCAATTCCCCACACGAAGGTAAGAACAGGAGATTGACCGAGGTCTTATTTGTAGAGCAGTGCTAATAATGCCCTAGTGGTTTAAGGAAACCACCTCATTTTTCAAACCAAAAAGTTTTTTTTTCGTATCAAACAGTGAGTATGTCTTTACTATCTAATTACAAAAATAAACCATGTTTCCCATGGTCACGGCATCACGCGTGACCGGCTGAACTGATGTCGCTATTTTTTTTGGTGTGCTTGTTATTATCAAGAAAAGGTTCCAATGAAAAAATTTTGCAGGTGGATCAATTTTCATGATTTATCTTTGTTAGATTCGTCAACGTCCGGAATAAGATAATAATTAATTTAAATAACGGAGGCGGGACGGGGCCTGGGGCGAAAGGAAGTTCACTATGTTCACTAGTTACAAATAATTTATCAGAATTTTTGTTGTTTTTTTTTACTAAAGAAAATATTACTTAACCAATTTACTAAATTAATAATAATTTGCACAATACCATACATCATTGATTTTTTTCCAACTTTGGTTCAAAATAGATACAGAAGGCAAATATGATACGGAAGCAGGAGGCTGGTTGAAGTTCCATCGGATGCCAACGACATTTCAAGATGCTTTTATGCGCTGCCATCTTGAAGGTAATCACTTAAACATAATATAACAAAGTTTGATTTGTCACAAAATAATTTACATAAAACATGTCTCGTACGTATGTCGGCATTAATAATTATGAGAGTGAAGAAACAGGGAGTAGACTTGGAGAAAACAGCATTGTCTGCATAATTGGTGGGTCAGATATCGGAGGAAAGTATTTTTATAACGAAACCGAATATCTCGGTGATAAATCTAAGCGCTTCTTAACAACACTTTTATCGTACACAGCAAATAAGAGGAACTCGCTTTCTACGTCGGTGTATCCTAGATAATACGGCCCAAATTATTCAAAGTCAGAGTGGACAGGCTTCTTATGGGCGAGCTCGTTCCATCTGTGATACTATCTTAGCTGTACTTGGTCGGCTTGGTCTAGAGTTAAGAGCAAAACCATTTTTAATAAAAAAATAAAATGCCTTAGGGTTGTACCTCAACGCATAAGTTTGATAACAGGAGCAGTTCTGGCATCACCGCTCAACGAAAACCTTAACAAAGCAATGGTTAATATAATAGCTGCTTCAAAGACTCAGATACCCGTGATCACGGGGATTCACGCGACGATATCAAAAGGCGACTTTACTTCTATCGAAGGTAAAACTTAGTTTATTTCTTAATTGTAACTTAAGAGAATAGCAAGCACCAGGTGCTATGCACTACCTATTAGCTCACTGTGCTCTAGGATTCTTCTTGTAAACAAAAAATCTTTTGAAAAGTAAATACATGCAATATCAACCAGTATAAGATTCAATTCTGGGTAAGTTATTGTGTGTTAAGTCGACGGAAAAGTATATTTTGTTTTATTACGAGTATTATCAGTTTATAAAATAAACGTTTTTTTGTATGATTCAAATCTGTTTCCGATTAAACACATAAGTAAATCTGATTTAGTTTTTTTGTTGAGTCGACGTGTCTGTACTTTTGATTTAAACTTAACTATAACATTTAACTTTAGTAAGAATCAGTTTTAAGTATCTACCTGAATAGTATATTTTACGCTTCCAGGGGTCCCAATAGAAAATATTGCTGTAAATTGGGCTCCTTATGAACCTGATAACCACGAAAACCAGGAAGACTGCATTGCCATGCATATAGATGGCAATGTTGCTGATGTCAGGTGTAACAACACATACCCCTTCATTTGCTACAAGAAAAAAACAGCAAGTACCAAGAAGACCCCCTGCGGCCCAGCAGATTCTGGTAAAGTTTGCACTGACACGTGACGTTGCTGTATGTTTTGAATGAAATCCTTCTCTAATTAATTCATTTTAACAGAACAATCTTAGGACAGGCAAATATTAATGACCCTTTGATATGCCATAAAATAGTCTAATAAGTTCACGCTAACTGACATCTTTAAATGATGATTAAAGATGTTTGATATCAATGAGAGTCAGCGCTAGCAAAGTGAACTTACTTTTTTAAATTAAAAAGTATACACCCATATGATACAAGAAATAGTACAAAAGGAATCTCAATTCTTTTGTTTGGTTGGCAGGATACACTTTTGAAAACAAAACCGGGAGCTGTTACAAGTTCCACCGCCACGCTCAGGACTGGAGGGGAGCGCAGAGAACGTGTCTTGCAGAACAAGGGTACCTGGCCATCGTCAACAGCGAAACTGAAATGCAAGTCTTACAGGACTTGTTCTCCAGATACCCAGCTTCCTCTATAATAAAAGCGGATCACGCAGAAAACGCGGCCTTAGGATTTCTCGATTGGGATAAAAAGGGCTCATGGTTCACTGTACATGGTGAGTTTATGGTTTAAAGAAGACAATCAAATAAAAAACATAAAAAATCTAATACTAACATTTTAACGTTCAGAAGCTCAACATAATTGCTGAAGACTCTTTTAACTAAAACTTGCAATTCGATTCTTAGGAACATAGGTATTCATTTTCGCTTCACTTCAAATATAAATTGTGTCCGATTTATGTCATATCAGATATTTAAGCAGGCTCCTTACTTCTTTTATTAGCCAATTTATTTATTTATTCTTTATTGCAAAAAAAAATTACAAAATCGTACCAAGTATTATTACATTACAGGCATTACAGAGAATATTGGGGTATATTTAACATGTTATGGTTTACTCAGGTCAAACCCTGGAAGATGCTGGGTATAGTACCTGGGGCAGCGATCAGCCTAGCACGCCCTCAGCTGCTGAAGGTGGCCCGCAGTACTGCGGCTCCATGTTTAGATGGGGACAACTTGACAACTACTGGTGCGACTCCAGACCTATAGCTTTTATCTGTGAGAAGACACCTGAATTTCAAGAAGATGAAGATAAAATTGATTGGTCTCTTTACTAAAATAAATAATTAGAAAAAAAAATGTATACCTCAAAATTCTTCTTATTATTATTATAAACACGCTTTTATTAGGTCGACCTATATGTAACCATCTATTGGAATCTTTGGGAACTAATGCAAAATTCAAAGATTTCAAGGAACGACGCGTCATAAAAATAGGTAGTTGTATGTAATTCTGTTGAAGATAAAATAATGTGGTCTGTCGCACTGATCTGATGATGAAGCCGGAAGATATGAACTGGAACTTTATGATGGAACGTCGTATCATAGCTGAGTTTGAACTTGTTAGAAAAGTCTTGTGATGAACTTTGACCACAATTAGGTTTCAAAGTCTGGTGGTGATGAAGCCGCAAGGTAGGAACTGGCATTTCATGATGGTGTATCGAGTCATAATCTATTTTTACTCATAAGAAAGGTTACTTAATGGAATTTGAACACAAAAAGGTAAAAGGTCTGAAGATGAAGCCGTATGATATAATCTAGCATTCCATTATGGAATATCGTATCATAGCTGTGTTTGGACTTGATGTAAAGGTTTATCAATAAGCTTTGACCACCATTAAGTATCAAGGTCTGTGGACAAAGCCGCAAGATAAGAACCGGCATTCAATTATGGAATATCGAACAATAGACGTGTTTGCACTTGTGGATAAAGTCACGTATTCGACTTTGAACACGATCAGGTTTCAAGGTTACAAAACCGACAAACTGTCCATCAAAGCTGATTTCGGACGACGAGCCCCTTATTTAGCCTATAGGTATCCAATGCACGGCCTTATGCAGCTGCGGTTCGGTAAAAAAGTGAAAGGTCACAGTGATTTTTAAGTTGAGAATCTACCGTGCACAAGATGCAAGGCTGCATGGTAGACCACGCAGTTGTGAACTTAGAGCCCCGTAATTTTGCGGTTGAACAGGCGTATGTGGCTCGTGGTAGCGTAAAATCAGTCAGTGGCCTTAACATTGAAGAGCTAGATTTTTCTAAGCTTACAGGTAAAACACCATGCAATACAAACGCACTAGCTGAGATGGAGAAGATGCACATGTTTCATGAAAAACACTTAAAAGTATAAAATAAATTAATATTTAAAGAAACACTAGAAAAATACGCTATTATCAATACACGTGAAAACTAAAATAAAATATATGGATCGTTCAAGTTCTCCCTATTGCTGGGTTGAAGTGTTACCAAGAGCGTGGGCGTAGAAATAGGAAATACTTTTTTAAACTAATACTAATACTATTTTCCTCGGTGGCGCAGGGCTAAGAGGGTTGCACTTTAGAGCGACGGCTGTACCAAAAGCCCCGGGTTCGATCCCCGGGACGGGCAAAAAATATATGCCTGCGTTTTTCTGTGCAGAAATTCTGAGGATAGCCTTTTGAACGCAGACTTTAAAAGTTGGCGGTGTTTCAGCCCCGTGCCTCGGAAACCACATCAAGCCGTTGGTCCTGCGCCTGATCTCTCCCCGGTCGTGTCAGATTGCTCTCCCATCGGGATATGAAAGTAAAAGGAATCGAGAGTGCATCTGTGTTCGCGCACATACTTGAACACTATAATATGTCCCGCGCAGTTGGTTAGTCTTTGTGACTGGCCACCGTAGTCGAAATCGGCTAAGGGGGACTGCAACTACATTACTACTAATACTAACTTCTTAGCGGAAGCTGCATGATGTGGCACAAGAGCATAACGTTATGCCTCAAAAGATATCTCAACTACAAACAAGAACTCAAAAACTTTTCACTACTTATATTTTGTCACTGTTGACCTTATTATACTTGCCAAAAAAGTAGGTGTTCAACATATCGTTAAATGTCGTGTCTCCTCGTTGCTGGCGCATATTTTGTCTGAGTTTAACGAACTGGTACTTTGAACAGACTGGTTAATCTAGAGCCACTTACTAGTCCTGCTGCAACTCCAGTTAGAGCGCCGATCTTTGTTACCTGTTTCCCGTAAAACAGAAAGTTACACAAAAAGTATTTTCTGTTTTTAAAATAATTTGAACGATACATAATTTATTATTGGTTTTTACGTGACTTTATGAAAGTGTGTTTTTCTAGTGTTTTTAACTATTAATTTCTGTCGGGTGTTAGAGTTACACCCGAAGGAAATTAATAGTTAAAAAACACTAGAAAAATACACTTTAAGATTTAGGGGTTGATTGAATGTCGGGTGTCCTGTGAGGTAAGGAGCGCTGGGGAGGTCGCAAGGTGCGATATAAATAAAACGTCATGTTTGAGTGAAAGATGGATGTGCACATATATATTCTATCGGTCCCCCGTGACTTCCCCTCCCCGCCCGTCGTAGCCTGATAAAGCCTTCCTCAATAAATAAGCTATCCAACACAAAAATATTTTTTCAAATCGGTCTAGTAGTTTCTGAGATTAGCGCGTTAAAACCATAAAATTAATATTCCTATCGGAATAGAAGGACAAGTAAAAGCTGTCAAACGAAACCGATTTAAGATGTCAGTAACTAACTTAAGTAGGTAAATTTTGTAGCTTTAAATGAGATAACCTTTCGATCAGGTGATTTATAACAATGTTCCTAAGTTAAATATAGTAGTTTACTGCATGATAAACAGTCGACACAAAATATTGAACATGCAGCTCTAGTGTAAAACTAAATGTTATTTCATTATACAAAATATTCGTCGATATACATTCCCTGTGTTATTCTGTCTTTATTTTTTACGTAAATTAACGTTTGTAGAATAGAATAATCAAACTGCGTACTTTAAATTTGAAGCGCATTGGTAAATATAAGTCGTATATAAAGAGGCTTCGATTTGGACTAATCTACCTGTTAAATGATTATTTGTTGGGGTTATGCCGCTGTAATGCATGTTATGCATAACTCAATCACCACCGATCAAGTCAATCAATCAATCACCGATCAAGTCACCATGTTTCAGACGCAGTATTACTCCAAAATATACACAATTTCACTTTTAAATATAAAAAATCAAATGCACGTAATTTTCAGCGAGCTTCTGCGGGGCGGTCAACTGTTTGACATCTGCCAAAAATGGTTCTGCTACTCATCTCTTTTTATCACACAGTTTGCTGCTAGTGACATCTCGCTTTTGTCGTTCTATTCCAAAGGGATAATTATTTTATGGTTAAAACAAACAAACTTTTCAGCTTTATAATATTTGTACAGATGAAAGTCAGAGGCCAGCTACCATAGTTAGCGCAAGCTCGCGTTGTAGGTACTTAAGCTGCGAGTATTATTTTGATGCCGAGTTATTTCAAAACCGTGATAGCTTCTTAGATATTTATTGAAATCAAATGATGTAAAGAGCTACTTTGTTCAAATGAAATGCTCGTGATGATGAATGTATTTATTTTGATAACAATCTATACCCGTGTGAATAAAACACCTTCATAAATAATGCATTATTTAAAATAAAATAAAAATTACTCAAAAAAAGATTGTAGTGAGTAGTAAACCACGTATAAGATAGACATATGCTGTCGCGGACTTTATTGTAGAACTGTTAATCCAAAATAATCTCGTCATATATGTTTTTGTGTAACTTAAACGGTTTACGCAGCGGAAGTTCTCAAAAGGAATATTTTTCCCTCGTTATCGCAACATTTTTCGTTGCAGTGCTGGACTTATGATTCTTGATTCTATATAGCTTAACTCCTTCCTTGATAAATGGGCTATCTAACGTATTTTTTTTTTAAATCGGGCTGGTTGTTTCTGAGATTAGCGCGTCCAAATAAATAAATTATGGTATAGGTAGAGATACTAACGATTTGGACAGCGTTACACATATTTTGGGTCAACCGTGAAAACACTTACTCCCTAGATTATATGACTTTGAGAAATCGAAATATGACTGTATGTGCGGTAGCTCGTACAAACTTATTTCAAATGTTTTTTATATATTACGAGCTGCCCCGCAAACGTTGTTTTGCATATAGCAGCATTAAACTTAACAATAAAAATGAATGCTAATTGTCATAAAATAAATTTAAGATTTGCCATAAGCTAAGGAAAATTTTAATCGAAGTACAGTTAAAAACACTATAATTGATCAGTTATCGAGCGGGATGAAAAATGATTAAATTACTAAAATGGCTGTAAAGAATAAGGGTAAGTGATAAAAAAGTTTTCGTTATATGTATTTTTTAATGCTACATTATACAAAACTAAAAACAAAACAATTCGTCCAGAAAAAAAAGGAAGGGTGAACAACCCTTATCACTTAGGGTAGGGATATGAAAAATAGATAGTCGATTTTCAGACCTGAATACGCATATAAAATTTGGCAAGAATCGGTAAAGCCGTTTCGGAGGAATACGGTTACTAATATTGTGACATGAAAATTTTATATATTTGAAGAAGAAGAAGATACTCGGTCCCCCAGACTCGGAAAGTATAAAGATTATGAAGAGATACGAGTAGGTATGCAACTTGAACTGATAATATTATTTGATAACGAGGGTCAACGAGATCAAGGATGGCTTGCACAAACACAATTTCTTATAAAAAGAAATTATTTATGAATCGTTACAATTTTATTCCCAACTAGTGGTTCTCTGCGGCGTCACTTGCGTAAATTTCGGATTTTCCGTAAAATATTTCAAAACACATATTTTCATTGAAAGTTAGACCCTTTGCTCACTGCGACTTTTAGCAGCTATGCAGTCGCGATGCAGCATCGATGCAATCGCATAATGTCAACCTTTATACACTTGCGCTATTTTTATCATCAATTCAGTAGCAGATGCAGTCTCGATGCAAAAGTTACAAAATACTTGCAAAGCTACGTGAGTGTAACAACGCTGCCATTGACCTTAGACTTCAGTGGGTTCCATCTCATATTGGCTTAAGAGGTAACGAAGAGGCTGACAAGTTGGCTAAATTGGCTATCACTAATGGAACTATCTATGATGTATTAGCGTGTCACACCGAAGTTCTTCAGTTCTATCGAAAACTGTGCTATGATAACTGGAAGACATACTTTGATGAACGTTCCAAAAGCAAAGGCGTATGGTATAAGACCATTCAATGTGAGCCTCTTCGCATTCCCTGGTGCTGTAAAGCTAAATTTAATAGAAATAAAATTGTGTTATTGCATAGACTAAGATCCGGACACTTTCCGTCAAACAAGTTTGGATATCTCATGAAAAAAGTTGACTCGCCAAATTGCGAGGTGTGCGGTACGATAGATGATGTCCAGCATTTGTTGGCAGAATGTGTCAAAAATGAGAGCCAGCGACGTTCTTTCATACAAGCTTATCAATTGAACTGCCTTGGAATGGGTATCTTCCAGTCTATACTGGGAGAACCTACTTCCAACTTAGCTAGTATGCTCGCTGATATGGCGGGCAGTCGCTGACTCTCACCTAGAATTAAGTTTAACTTTTGTATATTAGTTTTCTATAAGGTATGATAGGACTGGCATATCTTTTCAAGATAAAAGTCCTCAAAAATATGAGAATAAAAAAAAAAAAAGTTGGACATTGACAAATTATGTAGGTACTCTATATTGGCGATTGCATCGACACTAATGCGGGACTGCATCGATGCTAAAAGTGTGCATCGTGTAAGGGGTCTAAGAAGCCAGAAACCATAGCGGTTAGCGCAAGTGCGTGTTGTACTTTAGCTGTGTGCGAGCATTATTTTGGTGCGGAGTTATTAAAAACTGTGACTGCTTCTATGATTAACTTTTATAGCACGACAATCTCCTCATATATCACAACTCTTGTGTATTTTAAACGCCTTACGCTGCGTTCGCCACAGAAACTCTCAAAATTATTATTTTCCCCCCGTTTTTGCAACTTATACGTCGTCTCGTACTCTTTTAAGTCGTATTGTGATGATTTATAGCCTGAAACCTTTCTTTTTAAATAAACTATTGAACACAAACATATATTTTTAAACTGGGCCAGCGCGGCCATTTTAGGAACTACTAGCCTGACTAGAAATAGTAGATTGTTGTTCAAGGGAAGAAAGTCACCCATTTCACTCGAGATGTTTCTGGCGCTTGAACGGAGTGAGAGCGCCAATAATTCGAGAGTGAAATGGGTGCTTTCACCCAAGTTAAACATACTATTTTTCAAAGAAATAAATATAGCTGTGTGATTGTACATTAAATGATGAGGTATTATGTTTAGCGAGAGATGAAACCTCAAGTTTTTGCACAACATATCAGTTTATTCACTGTAATTATATATAAAACTCAAGAATAGAAGGACAGAGACGGCACGAATAAAAACAGAATAAATAAAACGCGGTCGATTTCAAATATTTCAAATCCTTGTTAAAAATATCGATAGAATTTTCTTACAGAAAATAACGATAGAAGAAAAATGAAACCTTTACCTCGTCATCAAAACTACCACAAGTTATGTCAATTTCCAGATTAAATTTTACCTCATGAGATAGCGCTATGAATGATAGCTAAGGGTGGAAGTGAGTAAGAAGATTTTTTAATAAACAACAAAATCCCGGCTAGTCGCCTTCGCCTACTTACTTATCTGTGCAATAATCGAACAAACATAAAAAAATATTGTCAGACTAAGAGAAAATGTAAGATCTTAAAATGAAAAAATAATCACTTTGTATGGCAGAAAACCGAATATTTTAATTGTTATAAATGAGATCCATTGTACATTTTTTAAATCAACGATCATAATTAACACGTTTTTTTTAATGTTTAGCTAAGCAAAAAAATATGGCAAGCTCTTTTATTTTTATAATATGATGTGACTCAAATATCTTTAACTCCATGTCTGATCGTAACATTTAAAACTAAATTGCTTTCCACCCTAGGGATGGAAAAGCTATTTTCCACCCGTCTATCTTAACATGAAAGTTCAATCTTCCGAACAGAAGAAATGAAAAAACATTTTTGTGCTGCATTGCTTATTTATGGAGGAAGGCTTTTGGGCTATACAGCATGGCCAAAACAGTGATGTCCAAATTTGTTTTGGAATCCTTATATTCAGGTCCATCCAAATATACTCTGTGTATGGTAGCCAAACTATCGTAGATATCGAGATTTTAATTTTGTATCGCAAATTTTGAGAATTTTAAAACAACTAATTCCTTCACTTTTTATGGTGTTACTGGTATGTCGGTTTTTTATATTGAAGAATGATAATTTTAAATTAAATTTACTTAGATGAAATTATGAGCTAGCTAAAATTAACTAACAAAAGTTTTAAATAAATAAAAGGATCTCGAAAACTTAAAAAATTTGGCTTTCATTGATATGGTATATTTGAATAGCCATAGATAAATTGAATCCAAAAAAAAATGGACGTGACTGTTTTGGCCACTCTGAAAACATCACGCTGTGAAAGGAGATGAAGGAGCAGCCTAAAAACGCGTAGACGCAGTCGTGGGAGTATTGAATAGGGTAACATAATGAAAACTCTTCATTATAATTATTTCATAATATTTTAATAAAAATATCTTAGGTCCAGGGGTATTTTTTTTAAAGTTTTTGTTTTAGTAATTCTTATTGTAAATGAACTGTAGGTTTTATTGGGAATTAATGTCTTAAAACTAATACACAAGAAGTTATAAATCTTATAGCTTGCATTGGCCTTTTTGAGTGCTACCAGAAAATGCACATATATTTACGAGCAATACTTAATTAAACTATATTATGAGCAAAACATTACTTTAAGAGCAATACGTAATTAAATTTTCCAATGCATTTATAAGTACATAAATAGTTTTCCCCGTTATTGTTACCGATTACAATACAAACAAATAACGTGCCTGTCAAATAAGCTAAGAGTATACAGCATGTTGCTAAGAATACTGTTAAGCTGAAAGGATAGTGTAATTTGATATAATACTTTATTTTTGTATATTTATGTTAGGTTTTACATACAACTATGATAGTTATGCTTCCAGATTTATAACTAATTATGCTTTTAGATTTACATACATATATATTATGAAGCAAACACTTAGGTGAACGATATGAGAGTAGCAAAAATGTGGAATTAAAAATAAAATTTCCTATACTAATATCATATGTATATTGCTTATATTATGTGGGGGAGGCCTATGTCCAGCAGTGGACGTCCTTTGGCTGATAATGAATATGATGATGATGATACTTATATTATAAAGCTGAAGAGTTTGTTTGTTTTGTAATCTCAGAAACTACTTTACCGATTTGAAAAAAATCTTTTTGTGTTTGATAACTTATTTAAGGAGAAAGGCTATAACACATCACGCTGTAACGTACATGCTGAGGAAGCAAACTCAAAACGCGTAGATGAAGTCGCGGGGGACCGCTATATATTAACACTAGCGGTCTAACCCAAAGCCTTCCTCAACAAATAAGCTATCCAACACAAAAAATAACTTTCAGATCGGTCTAGTAGCTCAGAAGATAAGCTCGTTTAAACAAAAAAAAACTTTTAAGCTTTATAATTATAGTCATAGTAAACTAAAATAAATATAAATATTTGACAACACCACATACATTGCTTCGATCCCAAGCTAAGTAGCTAAAGCACTTGTGTTATGGAAATCGGAAACAACGGTGGTACCACAACACCCAGACCCGAGACAATATAGAAAAGATCGTTTTCTACATTGACCCGACCGGGAATCGAACCCGGAACCTCACGAGATGGCGACGCTTGAAACCAGCGTGCTAGCCACTCGACCACGGAGGTCGCCAATAGTAATAGTCCGTCCCCCAAGCCGATTTCGACTACGGTGGCCAGTCACAAACGACTAAACGAAAGTGCGGGACATATATGTTCATAAGCGTGTGCGCAAACACAGGTGCATTCTCTATTCCTCTCGCTTTCATAGCCCGATAGGACAGCGAGCTGACACGACCGGAGAGAGATCAGGTGCAGGACCAACGGCTTTACGTGCTTTTCCTAAGCACGGTGAAAACACCGCCAACTTCCAAACTCCGGGCTACCCTGGGAATTTTTGAAAAGAAAAACCTAGTTACATATTTTTGGCCCGATCCGGGGATAGAAACCGGGACCTCTGGCGCAGCCGTCGCTTTATAGTGCGAACCACTAACCGCTGCGCCACCGAGGCAGTTTTTATATAGTAGAATAATAATGTACAGATTGGGGAAAACTATATCAAAATCTGCAAGAGGACTACTTAATAAAATCAATCGACTAACTCTTCCTTTCAAAACTGTTATCGCATCATAGTTATATAGTATCGCAGGCAGAGTATGTGTCATGTCATATCACAATTTAGTGGTGCTCTGTGATTATTTGGATCTAAAATTACTTTTTAGGTCAGCCTGTACTTAAATGTTCATACTTGGGTTTTAAATATAAACATTAGTTCATAAGGTAATTCCAGTTTGATATTTATTTACTGATTATGTTTTCTACTAGTATATAAGCTTTACAATAGCATAATGCATATTTATAACAGAGAGCGCTTCCAAGCTTAAGTACCCAATCATGAATAGTAGTTTGTCATTTCTTTTTCTTGTTCTGATGTATGGTGCCGTTGCAAGTAAGTTTCTTTATTGCCTTTTCTAAGTTTGTACCTTAAAGTTATTAGTATTATGCAGAGATCGAAAGCAGAATTAAAATTAAGTTTTGTCATATTACCACGGAGATGCTCGTAGCGCATTAGCGTCAGCGCTTTGATACCAAAGACGCAACCTTCTTCGCGATCGTGTTTGGATGGGGGACGATCCCGACCGTACCGTATTTGTTAATATTTTGAAATACGAGCTTTACGTAAACGTAAGTTTTTTCCCAGACGCCATACCTAACAAAGTCATTTGGTAGTTACTTCCTTAGGCGACCTGAAATATTTTTCGGGAATATTGAAAACGAGTCAACATATAGACTAAGATGTGCTCTTTTCGAATTTCAACTTTGCCTCCTTGTATCACAGCCGCTCGCGCCGCCATCTTGAAACAATGGCGTCCAATAATACTTTTTAGACGATATCTCTTTTTAGGATAATTTTACGGTAAAAAAATCTATGAAAAAATTAAAGTAGAGACAATTTCCAACCATTATTGCACAGCATAATTTTTATCAAATCAATAATTCCAGTGTAGTAGTGCGAGAAAGGAATAGTTCGAGGTAGATACCTCAAAGTTCTCCCAGGTCAATCAGCCCATATAGGTGGTGTTTGGTATTGAATTCGTAAAATACAAGGATGAAAAATCTATTTTTAGAAATCATTTTTTTATTACATGCAAAAAAAAAGGAAAACGCCAAATTTAATTGCGCAAGAATCCTAGTTACTTGACCTTTGCGGGGCTTGTACACCAAAACTATTGACTTTTTGATAATGTTGCTGAGCATTGATTGTACAAAATTTATATTTTTATCTATACTAATCTATACTAATATTATAAAGCTGAAGAGTTTGTTTGTTTGTTTGTTTATTTGTTTGTTTGTTTGAACGCGCTAATCTCAGAAACTACTGGCCCGATTTGAAAAACTATTTTTATGTTAGATAGTCCATTTATCGAGGAAGGCTTAAAGCTATATAACATAAAGATACGACTCACGGGACCACAGCAGCAATGAAAAATGTTGCAAAAACGTTAGAAAGATATTCCTTTTGAGAGCTTCCGCTGCGTACGCTGCGGAAACCGCTAAAGTTACACAAAAATCACGTATCACAAGATTGTTCAGCATTAAGAGTTCTATAATAAAGTCCGCGACAGCATAAGTCTATCTTTTATGGTTGACTTACTACAACCTTTTGTATGTATAAATTTATAAAAAAGTAATGCATCATTTTTAGAGGTGTATTATACACACAGGTATTTATTCTTATCAAAATAAATACATTCATCATCACGAGCATTTCATTTAGAACAAAATTGCCCTGTATATCATTTGATTCCAATAAATATCTTAGGAGCTATCACAGTTTTAACATAACTCCGCACCAAAATAATGCTCGCAGCTTAAGTACAACGTGCGCTTGCGCTAATCTATACTAATATTATAAAGCTAAAGAGTTTGTTTGTTTGTTTGTTTGTTTGTTTGAACGCGCTAATCTCAAAAACTACTGTCGCGATTAGAATTTTTTTTTTTTACGTCGGATAGTCCATTTATCGAGGAAGGCTTTAGGCTATATGTATAATATAAAGATACAACTCATAAGACCACAGCAGAAATTAAAAATGTTGCGAAAACGGGAGAAAGATATTCCTTTTGAGAGCTTCCGCTGCATACGCTGCGGAAACCGCTTAAGTTACACAAAAATCATGTATGACAGGATTGTTCAGCATTAAGAGTTCTATAATAAAGTCCGCGACAGCATATGTCTATCTTTTATGGTTGACTTACTACAACCTTTTTTATGTTCATAAATTTGTAAAAAAATAATGCAATCAGTGTGTGTTACCAGTGATGACATACGGATCCGAAACGTGGTCTCTTACTATGGGCCTTATAATGAAGCTCAAAATTACACAACGAGCGATGGAGCGGGCTATGCTCGGTGTTTCTCTACGAGATCGAATCAGAAACGAAGAGATACGTAGAAGAACCAAGGTAACGGACATAGCCTTGAGAATCAGTAAGCTTAAGTGGCAGTGGGCAGGGCACATAGCGCGAAGAACTGATGGCCGTTGGGGCAGGAAAGTTCTAGATTGGAGACCCTTCGACCAAAGACGCAGCGTAGGACGTCCACCAACAAGATGGACAGACGACCTTAAAAAGATCGCAGGATCAAACTGGATGCAGACCGCTAGTGATCGGTCGCTGTGGAAAGCCGTGGGGGAGGCCTATGTTCAGCAGTGGACGTCCTTTGGCTGATTATGATGATGATGATGAATGCATTATTTTTAGAGGTGTACGAGGGTCAAACTGAAAGTTCTTAGAACTGGCCACTTATAAACAATATAATAAAAAAAATATTCTAAAATTTGAAAATAGAACTCTTTGCCAATATTACTGAGTATATATTTCATTCATTTGTCATTTGTTTTACGATTTGGCGGCAAATTGAAAATTGTCTGTGTCACGTTAACATGAATTTAACACGAGAAAATTTTCGTGCAATGATTTTTTATGACTTTCGATGTCATTTAAGTCAACAAGAAAGTTATGATAGACTACGATTGGCCTTTCACGATGAAGCCCCATCTCGTGCGACTGATTACAACTGGTTTAATGAGTTTAAACGTGGTCGCACTAATCTCACTGATGATGTACGTGAGGGACGGCCTTCTACGGCGACGACTGAAAATAACATCTGTGTTGTGCGGCGTATGATAGAGACTGACAAAAGAGTGACCTATCAGCAGATTCGGATAAGCTTAGGCATCGGCATGAGTCAAGTGCACAAAATCCTCCACGAACATTTAGCGGTCAGGAAGCTTTGCGCCCGGTGGATACCTCATAATTTGACTAAGGCTCAAAAACTCCATCGTGTGGATTGGTGCCGTTAAATGATTGAAAGATTTAACGGAGGTGACTCAAATGCTGTGTTCGACATACTAACAGGTGACGAAAGCTGGATTTACTGTTATGATCCTGAAACCAAAAGACAATCTGCTCAGTGGGTGTTTCCTTTCGAGGAGTTGCCAACTAAAGTGAAGAGAGATCGAAGTGCGGGAAAAAAAATGGTGGCCTCGTTCTTTGGAAGGATAGGTCATTTCGCAACAATTGTGTTAGAGGATCAAAAAACAGTTTCTGCAGAATGGTACACTACCAATTGTTTGCCACTTGTCTTGGAAAAAGTTCGAGAGAAACGGCCTCGCAGTAGGATCCTCCTTCACCGCGACAACGCCTCGTCGCACACCGCCAAGCGAACGATCGACTATTTGGCGACATCAAACGTTGAATTACTGGGTCACCCGCCGTATAGCCCCGACCTCGCGCCTTGTGATTTTTAATTATTTCCAAAAATTAAAGAAAAACTTAAAGGAAAGCGGTTTATGAATGCTGAAGAAGCGGTGGCTGCGTATCGCGATGCCATTGAAGAGACCCCTAAGGACGAGTGGGCAAAGTGCTTTTCCCAGTGGTTCCATCGCATGCAGCGGTGTATTGACGTCAATGGACAATATTTTGAAAAGATATAATAAAACTAATAACTGGCTAATGTAATCAGTTTTTGATTTTCTAAGAACTTTCAGTTTGACCCTCGTCTTATACACACAGGTATTTATTCTTATCAAAATAAATACATTCATTATCACGAGCATTTCATTTTGAAACAAGTTGCCCTTTATATTATTTGATTTCAATAAATATCTTAGGAGCTATCACAGTTTTAACATAACTCCGCACCAAAATAATGTTCGCAGCTTAAGTACAACGTGCGCTTGCGCTAATATATCATAAATCTGAAGAGTTTGTTTGTTTGAACGCGCTTATCTCAGGAACTGCTGGACCGATTTGAAAAAATATTTCTGTGTTGAATAGCTTATTTATCGAGAAAGGCTTTAGAATATAAAACATGACGCTGCGACGGGAGGGGAGGGAGCAAACTCAAAACGCGCGGACGAAGTCGCGGGGGACCGCTAGTTATATTATAAAGCTGAAGAGTTTGTTGGTTTGAACGCGCTTATCTCAGGAACTGCTGAACCGATTTGAAAAAATATTTTTGTGTTAGATAGCTTATTTATTGAGAAAGGCTTTAGGATATAAAACATCACGCTGCGACGGGAGGGGAGGGAGCAAACTCAAAACGCGCGGACGAAGTCGCGGGGACCGCTAGTAGTAAAATAAGCCGAAAAGGATATATCGTTTGAAAAGTACTATTTGTTGCCATTTTTCCAAGATGGCAGCGCAAGCGGCTGAGATGTTAGGTGGCAAAGTTGAAATTCGAAAAGAACACATCAAAATGTAAAAGACAGATCACTTTCGAAACTTCTGGAGAACATTTCAGGCAAAACTAACAATTTGTGCTAAATACAAAGTAGTTTTTGAATTTTATCGTCCATATGAATAATTTCGTAAATAGTTTCGATGAGGCCATCACTATGTTGTAATTTTGGTTAATCTTTCAGAGTAAAATAATGATTGATAGTAATTATATCACGTTTTTCAGACGCACATGTGCCGTACCGTTATGACTACTCGTACAACGAAGAGTTAGGAAAATGGCTGAAGTTTCACAAAAGGCCAGCGACATTCATAGATGCCTTTCTCCGTTGCCATCGTGAAGGTAAGAGCAAGAGAAATACAACTTTGAGTTATATACAGCGTGATTCTGTTTTCTTGGTGTCATTTGGGACCATCACATTTAATAGTAATAGTCCCCCTAGCCGATTTCGACTACGGTGGCCAGTCACAACGACTAACCGACTGCGCGGGACATATTATAGTGCACATGTGTGTGCGCAAATATAGGTGCACTCTCTATTCACTTCACTCTCATAGCCCGATGGGACTGCAATCTGACACGACCGGAGAGAGATCACGCGCAGGACCAACGGCTTTACTTGCTTTTCAAAGGCACGGGGTTGAAACACCGCCAACTTCCAAACTTTGGGCTACCCTAAGAATTTCTGAACAGAAAAACTCAGGTATATATTTTTGGCCCGACCCGAGGATCGAACCCGGGACCTCTGGCGCAGCCGTCACTTTAAAGTGTGACACTTTTACCACTGCGGCACCGAGGCAGTTAAACATCACATTTATGAATGCAGTAAAACGTCTAATTTAACGTGTTTAATATTTATTGGAAGAAGATAATTAACATAATCATATATTTAACAATTAATCGCTTAGTTCTGACTTGAAATTATGAATCAGGGGTGGAATTGTGTAAAGCAATCGTATTCATTTGAAATTTGAAAACGTACGATACGATCTGTCAAATGGCAAAGACGACCTCCGTGGTCGAGTGGCTAGAACGCTGGTTTCAAGCGTCGCCATTTCGTGAGGTTCCGGGTTCGATTCCCGGTCGGGTCAATGTAGAAAACGATCTTTTCTATATTGTCTCGGGTCTGGGTGTTGTGGTACCGCCGTTGTGTCTGATTTCCATAACACAAGTGCATTAGCTACTTACTTTGGGATCAGAGCAATTTATGTGATTGGTGTCCAATATTTTAAAAATAAAAAAAAAAAAGAACAAAGTGTTTGACAGATCATACCGTACGTTATGAACTGTCAAATGAATACGATTGCTTTACACAATTCCACCTCTGAATTGTTTTGTTAGTTGTTTTCATTGTTAAGTTTTTTTATTCTCTCTCATAAAGTGATTTGATTATGTGTATGTATGTTCGTTTCAGATCAGTCTCGTTGCACATCGAATTAAATAACAATACCCAATAGTATATTATGAGTCTCAAGCATGATCTTACTATAATATTAATTTAGATAGGTCAATCGTTTAAGTAAAAAAAACTCATTTCACACACATTTTAACTGACTGATGTGAAAAAAATTCGCCTGCCTAGAGGGTATATCTGCTAGTTGGTCTCATTGTTGCCAATTCGGGATTTGATGATGGGATTTTGGTGTAATCGAGGGAAACCCTACTTTTTTTAAAGTTATTAAAATTCCGGTTGCAGTGCCAGCTTCACCCTAACTGGTATATTATATTTTAGTATATCAATCGTTTAAGTATGTATAAAATACTCATTCCATATCTTTTGAAATTCCAGGTGCAGTGCTAGCTTCACCGCATATAAAAAAGATGCAGCAGGTCATGGAAAATTTGGCAGGCATCGGCAGCCCGATATTAACAGGGATACATGCAACCATATCCAAACACGACTTTACATCTATTGAAGGTGAGCTGATATTTGAACCAAAGGGTCTACGACTGTAACAAAAAAATACACAAATAACTTTTTGGAAAGTTATATCGAAAAAAAATTGATCTATTTTTTAATAACTCAAATGACTGTATTTTTAATATAATGCCACGAATGAAACTTTTTATTTTTTATTTTAAGGCGTTCCGGTGGATAAGCTCACAATAAAATGGGCTCAAGATCAGCAAAAAAATATTGATGACCAGGGAGAATGCGTTATCATGCTGCCAGATGGCTTTGTAACTTACGCAAGTTGCAATGAGACCTTCCCGTTCTTGTGCTACAGGGATGATATTAAAATCGAATTCAATACCGAGTGCGGAAATTACGATAAAGGTAATATTCATAACTAAATATGAATACTTATTGATGATCGCAAATAATGAAATTATACTATGTTTTAATTGCATGTACTCCATAATCAGACATACCTTATTTCAAAGTAACACTCGCTTTAAAAATTTCAAAAGGGCTCGTGTCAAATAAATGTCTCCAAAGTTTTTTTCTGGATTCAACACACATCTAACATAGTTTAATCTAACGATATGAAATGTTTTTATGTAATTGCTTGAAAGGATTGTATGAAAATATTTCGCACGTAGGAAGTCTGTTATGTTGTTTAGTTTTTTGTTTTTGTTAATTCGCTTGTTAATAGTGTATTAAGCTGCTTCTATGCGTGTAAATTAAGGCAGATCGGTTCGGATCAGTTGTTATTTGTGTAGCCATTTGAACAATGTTTCTAATTTAGTTAATAATATGTAATAATAACTGTAGAAGTGCATCATTACCATCAATAGTTAATTGATGGTAATGAAGCAGTACATTACCATCAATTAACTATTGATGGTAATGTACTGCTTCTAAGAATGGAATAGTAAAGTTGTAACTCATGTCGGTACCTGAAGTGTTCATAATTAAAAGTTATAACAGATCATAATAATTACTATTGATTACTTGTTATCATTTTTTTAATAAAAAACATATCAAAATTAATCTAACGATAAAATGAAATAAATAACATCAAAATAATAGGCTTATAAATACCTAGTCTGGCAGCTAAACATTGATAGTTGACATACTTTCGTCTGATTCCAGAGTACAAATTTGAGCAGCGCACAGGTAGCTGCTATAAAATCCACGTGGTAGGTCAGACCTGGAGAGAAGCACAGTCGACATGTGTGTCTGAGGGTGGGCACCTAGCCATTATCAACAGTGGCACGGAGGCGAGGATCCTCAAGGATCTATTCGCCACAAAACCGGAAAGTTCTATAGTATCAAAATTTAATTATGTCGCTGCTGTTGGATTTTTAGATTGGAATAAGAAAGGATCATGGTTTACCGTCCATGGTGAGTGTGTCAATTGATTCTTTAAATATTTAATGTTAGGTGATGTTTGGAAAACAAAATTTAAGATATCTCATGCTGATGAAAACGCGCCGAATAGCACTTTTTCCGAGTAACGAAAACCAAGTATTATTACTCGGTTCAATTCATTTTTAAGTAACTCGGATCCATCAAATTCCTGTTACGGGAGCATAAACAAGTATAGGTCGCTTGTTTACTATCAAAAACGTCACGTTGTGCGTCATCATAGATAAATAATTTAAAATAAATGATCTTTAATGTTTGACTGTACATAGGAGGTGTGAAGTAATTTAGGAATTTAGGTGTTTTGTGACGAGATTGAAGAAGATAAAACCAAAGTTAAATGTACCCTGTGCGATTAACTGAATTCACATAGTGATGTTGGACAAAGGCTTTTACTACGGCACCTACCTACCTACCTTACTTACTCTACCTTAATATATTGCTTAACTTAAACCGAGAATACTTGGCATTCAAACCAAGTTATTCAGTCGAGTACGAGAATCAAAAAACCCGCCGAGTACCGAGTATTAACCGAGTACTGTGTACGAGTAGAGGCCCATCTTTAATAAAAATAAATACTATTACAAATTATAAAGTGTAAAAAGAAACAAAGCTTAGATCTATCTATATCTATTATAAAAATAGATACAGAGTCCTTAGGAGCTTTTACAACTGGAAAACGATTAGGAAAAACCTTCGTTAGGTAGTAAGAATAGAAACAGAAAAATGTTTATTGACAACAAGATATAATTGTATTATCCGTCTCTTAGCTTCGTTTGGTAGGTAGGATGTGGACATGATAAATGCGAACGTCATGGAATATTATTTTATAAAAACAGTTTTTTTTACTCATCGTTTGTCACTCGTCTAGGTCTTTATATCTACATTCTCGTACATAATATTTAAGTGCCTAAAATATTACAGGGCAAACTCTTGAGGAAGCTGGTTTTGCTGGATGGTCAGATGGAAACCCTAACAACAACCAGGAGATCGACGGCGGTCAGTACTGTGGCGGCTTCTTCAGGTAAATATATCCTTTGGACATTCCCACACATCGCCATCTAGTCCCAAAGTAAGTCTACTCAAAGCTTGTGTTATGGGTGCCAGACAACGGATATAATACTTAAATACTTTTTTGTTTGTAAATACATACATGATATACATAGAAAACACCCAGACCAATACAAACAGACATGTTCATGCACACACATGTTTGTATTGTGCGGGGATCGAACCCGCAACCCGCTGCGTAGTAGGCGATTTCTCGACCACTACACTAGATAGGTCGTCGAAATACAAATCTCAGACATAATCAGTTTTAAAACAATTTATTGTGAAATGGACTCCCTTGGTCCAGTATCCTCTCTTTCGCTTTTCGTAAAAATAATTCAAATTTTATAAATTTTCATATTTGAGCGGAAAATTCTAAAAAGTCCAGTTACTCAGTTTGCCATTCGCTATCTAAAAGATCAGGGGGTCTTTTAGAATTCAGAATTCGAGGATAAGTGTCTGGATTTTTTGTCTTTATCACAAAGACATCCCTATGACATGTCTAGGGAAGCACATTAAGTTGTCCGTACTGCGGCTGATCTCTAACTTCATGCCAAATTGCCGTTTCATGGAATTCAAATAATATTGGACACCAATCACATACATTGCTCTGATTCCAAAGTAAGTAGCTAATTGCACTTGTGTTATGGAAATCAGACACAACGGTGGTACCACATCACCCAGACCCAAGACAATATAGAAAATTATGATTTCTATATTGAAATTGGGAATCGAACCCGGGACCTCGGAGCGGCGACGCCTTGAAACCAGCGTGCTTAGCCACTGTATATAACTAAATACAATTTTATTTAGTCACCTAAAACAAATCTACACTCAGTTGAGTTACTATGATATTAAATTTTTAAAATAAGACAAGTGAGATCTAAAGGAATACATAATTGTGGCTTATCAACCCATACGTATAAAATATACGTATGGATGGATTCGATGACTATACAAAATATGTCGGAGCATAAATTAATGAGAGTCAAGGAACAACAGTATATTGGACAAATAATCTGTGCATCATTTATTTCACATTTTCTTTCGAAAGGAGCTTTCATCACCAATATAGGGGAAAGAATGTTTTTGGTAATTCAGAATAAAAGATTTAAATCATATATTTTGCAGGTGGGGTCAGCTTGACGACATCTGGTGCGAGACCGTCTCTTTCGCTTTCATCTGTGAGAAGAGTCCAGACAGCCTTCTGGGATGATGAAAAACTATGAAAAATATTTGAAATAAATCATTTGTAACATTTTTTGATAAATAAATATTAGATCTCTTTTTTCTTTTGCAACTTTAATCCTATAAACGCTTTAATTGATATATACGTGCGCATTAAAAAGCTGATGAGTTTGTTTGTTTGTTTGAACGCGCGTATCTCACTTTTTCCGTTAGAAAGCATATTTATCGAGGAAGACTTAAATGTAAAGCTGCGTCGGGAGGGGAGGGAAACCTAGCCCGCGCGGGCGCAGTTGCGGGTGACCGCTAGTTGCTATAAGTAGACGTAACTTTAAATGGATATGTTACGGGTTCGTTAAGCTGCAACAGCGCATTTTCTTGTTTGGACAGTTTATAAGTAGTAGATTGTTATACAAGGGGAGAAAGTGACCCATTTCACTCGAGATGTTTTTGGCTGTGAGGAAAAATAAATAAATTTAGCTGGGTGATTGAAGATGTGATGATAAGGCATTATGTGGTTTGTCGAGAGATGAAACCTCGAGTTTTTACATATATCAGTTTGTTTACTGCAGACATAAAACACACGATTAGAAGGACTGCTATGGCACGGAAGACAACAGAGTACATAAAATGCGGACGATATCAAATATTTCCAATAAGAGTTAAAAATGTCGATCGATTTTTTTCTCACAGACAGATAATAATAGAAGAACGTTACCTTAACCTTATCACCAAAACTACCACAGGTTATGTCAAATTCCAGGTTCGATTTTGCCTTATGAGATAGCGCTATGAGTGACAGCTTAAGGTGGAAGTGAGTAAGAAGATTAATGCACAACAAAATCGTGGCACGGCGCCTCCGCCTGCATTATAATCTGTGCAATAATCGTCCAAACTAAAAAAAAAAATTGTCAAAGACACACAAAATGTGACAATCTAAAATGAAAAAAGTGACAATATGAATGGCGGGCAACCGAATATTATTTTTGTAGATTTAAATTGTTGAAAATTAGACCATTGTAAATTTTTATAATCAGTGACCTTAATAAACACGCTTTTAATGTTCAGCTTATCTTAAAAATATGGAAACATTGTTTATTTTTATAATATGATGTGACTCAATTATCTTTAACTCCATGTCTGATCGTACCAATTAAAACTAAATTACTATACACCCTAGAGATGGAAAAGCTATTTTTCACCCGTCTATCTTCGCATGAAAGTTCAATTTTCCGAACAGAAGAGATGAAAAATAATTTGATACCTACGTCTCACGCACGCCTCAATCTTTTGCCGTAATGTCCGATTATTATTTCCCAATCATGTTAATACCTAATGTGCGTTACTTTATTATTGTATCTGTTTCACAGCAACAGCTATTAAAATGATCGCAAACATTTCGCAGTATTTAACATTAGCACTAAAATTAACATCAGTCTGTTATCATTTAGCTCTGTAGCGAAAGTTCAAACAGAGCTAGAGTAGATAACGCAAAAGGTATTCCCCGTATTAGTCAGTGACAATGAACTACGTACTTTCCGAGCAGATTATACTCAAAGTGTATCTTATTTTGACCTCAAATGATAACTGGGATAAAATGTGTTGAAAAATATGTTTTGCAGTTAGTCGTACATTCAAGTTAATTAACAACAGATATCAGTAGACGTTTTCGTGTGTAAATATGTATCGCGAGTTGACAAGTGTTTTAATTTTTTACCTGGCCATTGCTTTTGCAAGTAAGTGTAATAATACCTAGGAACAACTTCCTATAACAAAAGTATTTTTTTTCATCATCATTATCAGCCAAAGGACGTCCACTGCTCAACATAGGCCTCCCCCACGATTTTCTACAGCGATCTATCACAAGCGATATGCATCCAGTGTGATCCTGCGATCTTAACAAGGTCGTCCGTCCATCTTGTTGGTCGACGTCCCACGCTGCGCTTTTGGTCAAAAGGTCTTCAATGTATAACTTTTTTGCCTCAACGGCCATCAGTCATCGTTCATATTCTCATTTAAAATCTTCCAAAGGACTTTGAAGAGTTTATTAAAAAATAAAACCATGTACGAGATTTTGTGAATTAAAACATCATTTTTGTGACAGAACCAGGTGTCGGTTACCGCTATGATTACACGTACAACAAGGAAGCAGGAGGATGGTTGAAGTTTCACCATATGCCAGCGACATTTGAGGAAGCATTTTTTCGCTGCAAAATAGAAGGTTAGTGGTGAATCGGCCTTTAAACTACTCATTTTTATTGGACTTCAAAAAAGGAGGAGGTTACTGATTCGACTAATTGTTTTTTTTTTGTGTCTCATATCACAGTCAGTTGTAGACCGATTTAAAAAAAAAATATTATGGCAATCGAGAGAAACCCTCAAACTTCTTAGGCACGTATAGTGTGTTTGTACTAGAATCTTCTTGTTGACATTTTGTTATTAAGGATAGCAAGGTTAACATTGCGTAGAGTTGAGCTGATGGTGAAACTTCTAAACGTTTTGGAGTTTAGTGATTATGATGACAGAATTTATGATAGGCAATTTGATGCTTTTAAAGAATAGAGTCTAAATGTGCAATCAACTCCCCCTCGCCCGCCTATAATCACTACAAATGAACAAATAAAATTAACTTTCATCAAGAAAGTAAAAACCGACTTCATAACCAAAATCCACTAAAAGGTCTTATTCGAATTAGTTTTTACTTTTTTGCATATAATTTCCTCAGGCTTTATTTTTAATTTACAACAGCTCAAAAAAATATACTTTTTAATTTTCCAGGTGCGTTTCTAGCATCACCGCTCAATAAACAGTTACAAAAAGCTATGATAGATATTCAAGAGGCAGCGAAGAGTAGCTGTGCAGTCTTTACGGGAATTCACGCTACCATATCAAAAGGCGATTTCACGTCTAGCGAAGGTCAGTAAAATCACTTGCTTTTTTGTCAGTCTTCATAACTTGTGATTTAATGGCTAACATCATTAAAGTTTTCTAGTACTAAGCAGTTTATCAATTTATGTAACAAAATTCAGGTGTGCCGTTAGCAAGAATTCCTTTGACTTGGGCACCGAACGAGCCTGATAACTATGAAGACAGTGAGGACTGTATCATCATGCTGAAGAATGGCTCCGTGGCTGACGCGAGGTGCAACGACACCTACCCTTACATCTGCTACAGGAAGAAAACTTCAATCCCTATGCTCACTGCCTGCGGTACTACTGACCCTGGTAAGAATTTAACCTAATAAAATCCTACAAAATCCAATTTGTATAACTTATATACGACGCCGTAATATTGTAAGAAACGCGTGATTACAATCTTACGGTTTTAAATTCGTTATACACGGTGTCGGGTTTCATGTGGTCTAAACGAAAACCATCGATAAAGGGGTCCAGAGGCTACTCTAAGGACCCCCGGATGTATGTTCCGCAAAAATATAACAGTTTTCTAGAAAACAGGATTTTTCAAAAAAAAAACTTAGTGGGTACCCAAAATGACGCATTTTTTTAATGATTTCTCCTCAAGTATTATAGAACCTTGATTTTTTTGTGAATGTGAACAGTTAGTAGGTCATTCATTACACTACTACAGTTTTAACTCAGGCTTATTATTTTTAGCAAAAAAATAAACAGTGAACTTTTTTTATATGGATGATTTTTTACTTCTTTACTGTTTTTCTGAAAAAATTAAATTTTCGTGAAACATACATGGGAGTCCTTAAAGTAGCCCCTGGACCCTTTTATCGATGGTTTTCGTTTGGACCACATGAAACCTGACACCGTGTATTTTAATCTGTCAATTTATTCTAAGCTGAACCGAACTTAATACAATATACCGTAAACTGATAAAGTGCTTCCACTGCGCTACGATCACCACGCTTAAAGTTAACATATTGCATACGTATAAAACGTATAACTGATTTACGTACAATTTAGTTTTGCCGTGAATATCTTTTTTTTTTCATGTACCTTAGTAGATTACTGTATTTTAATTTCTAATTATTAACAACTAAAAATGAAAATACAGATATTATCAAGCCTGCATGTAGGCTGGATACAGTAATTAAGACAAACTTAATTTGTTTTGCTCTTTTAATATCATACAATCATCTGGCAAATAAAAATAAAAGAAAATGAATTTGAATTTTTGTTTTCAATACAGAAATTGAAGTCGTAATTTCTTAAGCTTAAGCTTGCAAACAAATAAACTACACACGCTTAAAAATATACACCCTCTTAAAAAAAGACTAAAAAGCTTTAAGGCGGTTTATTTTTTATTTATTCTTTCATGTTTTTTTTTAAACTCTTAAATCAAAAACTACTTAACTGATTTTGAACTTAAACTGTACCGTTACCGGTATTTCTCGCTAGCAACGACTTGAAAAGTCTATGGGAAATTGCACAGAGCCTCTAGCGGTTACTATAGAACACAAATTTCCATACAAAAAATTGAGTCAAGCGAGTAAAACCGTCGTCGCTAGCGAATAAGCTCATGGTTATGGTACTGTACCCTTAATTGAATTATACCTGATTTAACTAATAATAATTATCACGCCGCGTCTTCTCGTTTTTGAGAAATCCTGAGACAAACATACAAATTTTGTACACGTGTGAGTGTGGAAGCCTTAATGTATCATCATGATTAAACTTTATCCAATGATGCCGTTACCACAAACATACAGATCGAATTGATTACCTCCTTTTTTAAATAAGTAAAATCCAGACCCCGATTTTGAAACTGATTTATTTTTGCTAATTTCAGGATATAGTTTGTATCGCACGGGCAGCTGTTATAAGTTCCATACAAAAGCAAAGACATGGAGACGAGCTCAGATGACCTGCCTCGCTGAAGGTGGCTACCTGGCCATCATCAACAGCCAGGACGAGGCACAAGTCCTGAAAGAACTCTTCGCCACGATACCTGCTGCAAGCATGAAGCAAACAGCGTTCAAAGACAGCGCTTCTTTAGGATTTTACGATTTTGATAAAAAAGGTTCTTGGATCACTGTGAATGGTAAATTTCATATATATATATTTTTTTAATTTAATGAGAAATATTAAATCAGTTACAAGATAAAGTTCATTTAACGCATCATACAAAGACTACCTAGTGAGAATGCAACAGATTAAAATACTATATATTGCACTTGTCAAAAGAAACTGTGTCGGATGAGAAATTGAAACCCGTATGTTACGCTATCCGGGCATACGCCCGGATAGCCTGTTGAATTTTGCAAGTGCTTCACAATTTGCAATTTATCTTATTCAATTTGTATAGTCACAAAACACTATGAGAACAAAGATCTATAATTATGACTAAAATACGTTTAAATATTTACGAATATATTGATTGTATGTTATAAAAAAATGTTTACATAAACATCTTCAGACCGTAAGAAAACAGGAGCAATTATAAACCGTTTTTCTTAGCTTGTCGAATATTGTAAACAATCTTAACATTCCTTTTTTACGACATGATTAATTTTCAAATAAGATAGACACCAAAGTCACAAAATATATAAGTAATTTACCAATGAATACTGAGATATTTTGAAATGAAATAGTTCATTAATTTTATTTTGTGATATTATTTTTAAAGTTATAAAAAGATTGTTTAAAATATTGGACTAGCAAAGAAAAACGGAATTTACCATGTCTTTAGATCCAATATCAATCGATAGATTCTACTAGTGCTAAAACTGTATTTTTATAATTCTAGGCCAGACCCTGGAAGAGGCCGGTTTCGAGGGCTGGTCGGGTGGTCAACCTGATAACGCCAAGAGCTACGATGGTGGACAGTACTGCGGATCCATGTTCCGGACAGGCCTGCTTGATGACGTCTGGTGCGAGTCCGTGCCTTTCGCTTTCATTTGCGAGAAGGCCCCTGACAGTTTGGCGGAAGATTTGGAATAAGATAATCTAAATTAAATAATGTTGAATTATTGTCTTGAAATATAAAAAAAAACAATGTTGTACTGTAATTTAACTAACCGAAATTCTAAATACAACAAAACCCAAGGTTTGGCTACACCTGGTTTAAATCAAATCAAATAAAATTCTTTATTTCGCTCAAAAAGTGGTTCACATATGAATATTGAATAAGAAACGGTTTCTCACTTTTTACCAGACACTGGCATGCAAAAGATACATTTTAAGAGTTTTCAATTTAAAAGTTGAGAGGCTTAGGAGGCAACTGGCCCCTGGTCCGTGGCCAAGTTAACACAGAGTAGAAACAATAGTGGTAAAGTCAGCCGAATACGTGGGCCAGAATACCACGAGGAAAAAGTGACATAGTTAAATCGACCCATTGGGATTTTTGTTTCATTAAATTAAAGTAAAAGAGTAGAATTAAAACATATGTATCAACAAAGTTTATTTACTTTATTTTTGTAAAGTACAACATAAACATTTTTTTTATTTTTATTGAAGAATTATCTTCTAAGTCATCAAAAATAAACAAAAAAAATAACAAAAACAACGAAAGAACTTTAATCAACCGTTTCATGTAGATTTAGATTCATTTGAAAATATTACCAATTTATTAATTTTTCAATACAATGTCCTAGAGATATATCCTGATCAATCAGCTCTTTTACACTCTATGCAGATTTTTCATGTGTCCTTATTGTCTCAATGTTTTTTTGCTAATATAGCAAAAAAAAACATTGCCTTGTTTGATTGTACAAGAAACAAGCCTTGTTTCTTGTACAATCCAAAGTAATAGTTTGCATCTTTGTATAGTCTGTCTAATAACAGAGCAATGTTCGGTTTGGAGGTAATTTTTTTATCAAATCTTCCATTCCAAGACTCATTTGCATTATTTGTTCTACGGTGAACATTAAAAAAACACCATTTATCGGAAAAATAAGAAGTTTCCTTTAACCACGTTTTATAAAAATAATCATTCAATTGGTGAATACACTCCTCCTTGGGACATTCTCCACGGACATATAGCCAACCGTCCTGTGCATACTCTTTAGGTAAAAAAGCCAAAGCAATAGCTTTGGCAAAATAGCTTTACATGTGATCGCATTATCTTTGATTTCTTAATCGTCAACTGGTCTGCTTTCCTCCATAAAGCTCGTATAAAGTGGAATAAACATCCAAGTAGAGTACTATTCGGAAACACAGTTGTAATAGCAGTCATAGCGCTTATTTCATAATCGGTAGTAAAAGAAACAGGCGCAAATTCTGGAATTTGACTTTTAATCAATTCGAATAGGACGGTATACGTTTATTGTTTTTTATTGGGAAGTAAAGCGTAACATACAGGGATTATAGTCACAAAATACATGTTTTGCTTGCCTTCAAGCTTCTTTGGCTTCAGGTGTAGCAAACGACATTTTTTTTTCTGTGAAATCAGCCAACATAAACGGCATAAACTTACCAGGTACATGTACACTTTTTAATTTTGTGAAACGTATTTTAGTAGTCTGCAATTGCTTATGCCGGTGTTTGTATAAAGTTTTTTTGATATTGTCGTATTTTGGTATTTCAGCTATTAAATCAAGCCCAGAATTATTGTAATTTTCCAAAACTTCTGCGTAAATTGAAGGTATTGGTGTCATTTCATTTTTTGCTTTTTCTATGCATTCGTGAATTCGTAATTAAATTTCATTCCCTATTTCATTTTGCTGACACTTATGGTTTTCTTCCTTGATAATTATTGTATTATTAGTAACTAACGCAACGCCATACCTTGTGCCCATTTAAGTTCGTACGTCGTAAAGTGTATCGGTATAATTTTTAAATAAAAATACTGGTCGAAGGTATTAAAAAACATATGCCTATTAAAATAGAAAATGCCATAAAGAAAAACGTATGAAAAATATGCGCTAGATACTATCAACGTTAATTGAACTACGTTGTCAAATGTCTAAGTCGACGTAGCTCAGCTTAACTTAGATAATGTAGATACCCTAATGAGAAAACGCATATTATTAAATATATATTTTGTCTTACCTTGTCCGGTCTTTTTATCAAAAGTCCAAAATATTAAAATTCTCAAAATTATTTATAATTAACAACTTGAATAATTGATATAAAACATTACCACTTTGTCAATCATTATAAAGAGAAATAAAATTTTTGAGTATTGTAGGTACATTTTCAGTATATCTTTTGTTGGTTTGAATTTAATTAATAATAAATAAATGGTGTTTTTTAATGTTTACAATAGAACAAATAATGCAAATGAGTCTTAGAATGGACGTTTTAATAAACGTGTTAACTTGGCCGCGGACCAGGGGCCAGTTGCCACTCAATAAAATTACAAAAAACTATTTAAATGTCATTAAAATTTAGGGCATGGTTTAAGGTAGTTAATTAAGAAGTGTTAAGATATTCGTCAACTGAGTAAAAACCACTGCTTATGAGCCAGCATTTTAATTTCCTTTTGAATGCATTTAATGTTAAATTCTTCATATTATCATCCTTAAGCCTGTTTAAGATCCGTACGGCCATTTGATAACTATTGTCACTATTCACCGCCATGGTCATAGATAGCAGGTTAAGTTTGTTGGGATGCCTACAGCTGTACTTGAATGTTTAACTTCCTTTCTTGAATAGGCTTCGATGAGTTTTGACAAATACACATATCTCGAATATATAAAGGCAAGGTACTGACATTATTTTTAGCTCCTTAAATAATGGCCTACAAGACGTTAAAGGGTCCGCATTATAAATGGCTCTAATGCATTGCTTCTGAGCTCTTAGAACACGATCTATGTGACAAGAGTTCCCCCAGAGCAGAAGCCCGTAGCGTAGCATTGATTCCACGTAGCCATGGTGCATGGTGGTTAAGCCGGTTAGAACTAGGTGCACCCCCAAACTCATGGTGAAATCAAATTTGAGCAGATTGTTTTGGGGTAGAACTAGCAAATACTAGGAGTAAGTACCTTTATAGTTGGGTCGGTTTGTTATGTGGTCTTTGTTCTTTTAACTGTGCGTTCATATCTGAAGAATATGCGCGTGTAGTGTTTTGATCTATAAGATTGGCGCTGCGCATCTTTAGTCATGTAAAGTTGCTATCGTAATATCAAACACTCGCTTCCTCTGCGGCCATGATACACCTGAGCGCTAATAGAGAGTGAGTCGTGCGCGTACACACTTGTCGATAACTGCCTGCATTCTTCCAGGAGCCCTTTTTTGAATTACAAACTTTTGATATTTCCAACTTTTAAATGAAAGGCAGTTTAATTCCAAACAGGAGTGATATTATTTTTCTGTGTGTTTTTACGAATATATTTTGCTTGGTTTACATTGATTTTTTTTTCGATTTCGAAAGAAAATCACACCTTATATCTAAGCTATTGATTCAAAAATAGAGCTCCTGGAAATCGTGCGCCAGGCACCGGCGATGGAAATAGTTTTCTGGTAATTAGAATATTGCCTTTTTAAACTTATTTTTATCATTTTCAGTTTTTTATTAATTTATTTAGATACAAGAAGTTTAGTCAAAAGCTAATGTTTATTGTAGTAAATGTAAAATAAAGTTTTTTTTGTCTGTTATTTATTCCATATCTTTTACGACAAAAATGAATATTTATACAAAGTATTAAAATCGACACTACACTGGCGCAACAGTCCGCTTCTCGTATGCGTCTATAAAAGTATGCGCTGTCGCAGTCCCACGTTTTATTTCCGAAAAAGAAGCGAGTGAATGATATTACTATTGTTGCAAGCTGAACGCGATTTATGATCTGAGTAATCACGTAGCGTGTGGGCTGCGAGTACTTCGTTCGCGCGCAGCCCGTGTACGTAGCGTAGAATGCGCGTGAATGGCACGACAACTACGCGTTCACCAGATCGATCCTCATCTCATGTAAACAGTTTATGACATTGATTTGATTCCTTCGCACGCCTAAAATTTATGCTAGCCGATTTTCGCCTCGTCTCGCCATCATGAAATGAAGTCTCATTCGATTTCAATTATCCTTTCTTCGTCAGATTTAATTCCTACCTTATGTAGCAGAGTTAAGTACGACTTCATGGTAAAAAAACAATCTTGAAGGCAAAGAGGATAATATTACCTAATGATGGAAAAATGTATCCGTTTTAATGCAGCAGATATTTAAATGATCGGAAACATTTTGGAGCAGTTGAAATAAACATTTAACTTACATAACTTTTTTATCATTTAGCTCTATAGCACAAGTTGAAAGATACCTAGAGTAAATAACACAGAAAGGTGTTCCACGTATTATCCAGTGACAATAAAGTATGTACGTTCCAAATATACTCAATGAGTGTATCTTGTTTTGACCCCAAATTATGATTAGTGAGATAAAACGTGTTGAAAAATATTTGTTGCAGTTAGTCGAATATTAATGTTTTATTAGCAACGGATATCAGTTCAAGATTTTTATAATATTAGTGACGATGTACCGCCAGTTGTCTAGTGTAATGATTTTCTACCTGGCTATTGCGTTTGCAAGTAAGTATAATAATAACCATTAACTTCTTGTATCAGAAATATTTTGCTTTCATATTATCTTTTAAAATTTACCAAGAAATTTTCAAAAGTTTGTTTTAGTAAGAAACCGGCGAAGTGCGAGTCAGACTCGCGCACTGAGAGTTCCGTGCCATCTTTAACTTAATGAGGGAATCGACTCAGTAAAATACCACAATATTTTGTTGACAGCAAATATAACTTTGTTTTTCATAGTGTTTGTATGAAATAGTTTAGTTTTTTTTTTGTTTTAGTCATTAGATTTTTTTTTGTATTAGAATCGTACAGCGGTTAACAGGATACATCTCTTACTTAATTTCAACAGTGTGATGCTTATAGTTACTGAATAAAATGGCTGTGACAGACGGATGGACAGACAGACAGACTTGACGAAACTATAAGGGTTCCGTTTTTTGCCATTCGGCTACGGAACCCTAAAAATAAATGGAACTGCATTCATAAATTAATATAGCATTTTTTCTGCTAGAACCAGGAGACGGTTACCGTTATGATTACACTTATAACAAGGAAGCAAATGGATGGCTGAAGTTTCACCGTATGCCAGCGACATTTCAAGAAGCATTTTCCCGCTGTAAACTTGAAGGTTTGTGGTGTACTGGCCTAGTTAGCTATACATTTTGTCATTTCAGATTCCTTTAAGGAAATCAAGGATTCTGAAACGTATTACAAATAAACGTTGGCTTACAAACTTAGTTTTGTATCCTCAGATAAGCTATAATGAAAGAAAACTTGTCGACATTGCGGATGTGTTCTTGTTAGTGCTTGCTTATTCTCGCCATTTCCTATAAAAAGATGTATGGTATTCCAGGAGCGTTTCTGGCATCACCGCTCAATAAACAGTTACAAAAAGCTATGATAGATATTCAAGAAGTAGCGGAGAGTAGTTGTGCAGTCTACACGGGAATTCACGCTACCATATCAAAAGGCGATTTCACGTCTAGCGAAGGTCAGTAAAATCACTTTCTTGTCTTTATAACTTGTGTTTTTATGGTTAGAATCATTAGTTTTATAGTAGTAAACATATTGTCAATTTGTGTAACAAAATTTAGGTGTGCCGTTAGCAAGAATCCCTTTGACTTGGGCACCAAACGAGCCTGATAACTATGAAGACAGTGAGGACTGTATTATCATGCTGAAGAACGGCTCCGTGGCCGACGCGAAGTGCAACGACACCTACCCTTACATCTGCTACAGGAAGAAAGCTTCAATCCCTATGCTCACTGCCTGCGGAACTGTTGACCCTGGTAAGAATGTTAAATTTCTATAAAATTCACATTCTTTGTTTACAACGTATCGTCCGGATGTATGGATCAAAGATTTCTGTATTTTAATTTCTAATTATTAATATTAAAATACAATAACTAAACTGGATTTTGACCTGCTCTGTTAATTGCATATTTTGTCGTCACCTGGCAAATACAGTTATAAAATTTGAATTTCTGTTTTTAAAATTCAGCTTAAGTTTTAAATGAGTCTTTAGAAATCGCTAGCAAAGGAATAAACTTTTTTGACATGATACACACAAAGCTCAGGACCGTGATTTCGAAATTCAATTTGCTGATTTCAGGATATAGTTTGCATCGCACGGGTAGCTGTTATAAGTTCCATACAAAAGCAAAGACGTGGAGACGAGCTCAGATGACCTGCCTCGCAGAAGGTGGATACCTGGCCATCATCAACAGCCAGGACGAGGCACAAGTCTTGAAAGAACTTTTCGCCACGATACCTGCTGCAAGCATAAAGCAGACAGTGTATAATGACCACGCTTCTTTGGGAATTTACGATTTCGATAAAAAAGGTTCTTGGATCACTGTTAATGGTACGTTTCATATCTGTATTTTACTTAAAGCAAAATCTAGACAGAAAACGTACATACAACTATTAGTTAAGTGTATAAACTCGTATTTTATTTTTTCAAAGGCATCATAACAGAGAGTAGTGACAGTGACATACAACAATAGTGACAGCAATTGATTAAAATAAATTTCAAAATTTAGGGATCTCTAGAATTAGAAACAATCAAAAACTTTGTACTTAGACCCAATATCAATGGGTATGATAATAGTGTTCTCATTGTGTAATTTCTATTTTAATTTGGCATTAAAAATATTCGTAACAACATAAATGTTAAAGATTGTACACTTAAACATATTATACACGGAGGAACAAATTCAAAGCAGACAAACACAGAACTTTAATATAAAATATAACACTGTGAGTATTAAAAACATGATTAACCACAGTCATCATCATCATCATCATTATCAGCCAAATGACGTCCACTGCTGAACATAGGCCTCCCCCACGGCTTTCCATAGCGACCGACCACTAGCGGTCTGCATCCAGTTTGATCCTGCGATCTTTTTAAGGTCGTCTGACCATCTTGTTGGTGGACGTCCTACGCTGCGTCTTTGGTCGAAGGGTCTCCAATATAGCACTTTCGCAGGAAACCAACGGCCATCAGTTCTTCGCGCTATGTGCCCTGCCCATTGCCACTTAAGCTTACTGATTCTCAAGGCTATGTCCGATACCTTAGTTCTTCTACGTATCTCCTCATTTCTGATTCGATCCCGTAGAGAAACACCCAGCATAGCCCTCTCCATCGCTCGTTGTGTGACTTTGAGCTTCTTTATAAGGCCCATAGTTAGAGACCACGTTTCCGATCCGAATGTCATCACTGGTAACACACACTGGTTGAAGATTTTCGTCTTCAGACACTGAGGTAATTGAGACGAGAAGACGCTCTTGCGCAGTTTCCCAAACGCTACCCAGCCGAGTTAGATTCGTCGATTGACCTCTTTCTCAAAGTTGGACCTACCCAATTGGATCACTGGTCCCAGGTAGACATTCTCGTCGATAACTTCGAGAGTTGAGTTCCCAACAGATACTGGCGTGGGTACAACAAGGGAGCTTGACATAATTTTCGTCTTTTCCATGTTCATTTTAAGACCCACTTGTTGGGATATTCGGTCGAGGTCTTTGAGCATAGTGCCTAGATCATCCAGCGTCTTTGCCACAACGACTATATCATCGGCAAACCGAAGGTATGTTATGTATTCGCCATTGACGGAGATGCCGAATCCTTCCCATTCCAGGAGCTTGAATGCGTCTTCCAATGCCGCTGTAAACAGTTTCGGAGATATTACATCGCCCTGTCTTACACCTTTTTGCAATGGAATCGACCTCGTACTCTGTTCCTGTACTCGGACCGACATGGTGGCGTTGTTATATAGACACTTTAACACCTCTATATACCTATAGTCTATGTGACACCGCTAAAGAGACCGAAGCACCGCCCAAGTTTCAATCGAATCAAAGGCCTTATCATAGTCTACAAAAGCTAAACATAGAGGCATATTATACTCCTCGGACTTCTGTATATTTGCCTTAGCGTATGAATGTGGTTATGGTACTGTAGCTTTTTCTGAATCCGACTTGTTCGGGAGGCTGGAAGTCATCAAACCTACGTGCGCCTTGAGAACAGCTTGTAGACATGGATTAGGAGTGAGATGGGTCTATAGTTTTTCAATAAGGTTTTGTCTCCTTTTTGAAGAACAACACATCCATTCTCCTGTTCCATGCCTCAGGTGTGATGCCCTCTATCAGAACGGAATTAAATAGTCTCTGAAGGACTTTAAGTACCGGTGTTCCACCCGCTTTCAGAAGCTCTGCTGTGATTCCGTCCTCGCCAGGTGCCTTATTGTTTTTAAGCTGTTTCAGGGCCAACCTAATCTCGTAGAGGCTGATGTCCGGGATGTCTTCGGTGTAGTGTTGGGTCAGGATAGCTCGTGGGTCTCTGACCGAGCTATCAACGGGTTTGGCAACTGAGGTGTACAACTGCCCATAGAACCTTTCGATCTCCCTCAAAACCTCTGCTTTCGTCGACGCTACACTGCCGTTTTCCGTCTTAAGCTTCGTCAACAGGCTTTGCCCAATAGACATGTCCCTTGCAAACACTTTGGAGCCTTGGTTCCGTTCTACTGTTTCTTTAACTCTATTCCTGTTAAGGGAACGAATGTCATGTCGCAGAGACTTCAATATTCGTCTACTAAACTGCCTGTAGGTTTGAACATTAACGGAGGTTTGCAGTGCCATAGATCGACGTTCTGCCATAAGGTCGAGAGTGTGGACCGAGAGTTTTTGAGATTTATTTTTACGGCCAGGTCTAAAAAACTTAGATCCGACCGTTTGGACAGCTTCCACAAACCCGTTGTTTATCTCGTCCACTGATACGCGATTCTCTAGGCAATCAAAGCGCTTTGACAACTCGAGTTGAAAGCTCTCGGGATTTTGGATATGGGCACGAGTAGGTCGGAGCGTGGACTTCATCAAGCATGACCTTTCAAATTTGACATTTATATTCAATCTGCCTCGAACCATACGGTGATCACTGCCAGTTGTCACCCTGTTGATCACGGAGACATCATTGAATAACCGTCTTTTGGTGGTCATGATGAAGTCTATTTCATTTCTCGCCTTGCCATCCGGACTCAACCAGGTCCATTTCCTTTGAGGCGGCTTCTGGAAGAAAGAGCTTATCGCAAAGAGTCCCTCCTTCTCCAGAAAGTCGGCCAGCCTATTTCCCCTGGCGTTCCTTTGACCATATCCAAAAGGTCCCACTTTTAACTCATCCTCGCCTCGCTTGCCGAGTTTTGCGTTGAAGTCCCATAACAACAGTGAAATAGGTTTTGGAAGTGTGTATGGCTCTACTTACGTCCTCATACATTTCCTCCACCTCTTCATCCGGGTGCTTCGAGGTCGGTGCATATACCTGTATGACCTTCAGCGAATACCTTTCGGTTATTCTGAGTATAAGGTATATCACCCTGTTCGACACACTCTCGATGGTTAGGATGTTGTTTACGAGGGACCTGTGGACAAGAAACCCAACACCACCTTGGGACTTTTGGTCACCCTCCCGGTAGAAGAGCAGGTTGCCGGACTTCAGAGTTATGGTGTCTTCGCCCTCTCTGTGGACTTCTGATACACCCACTATGTCCCAGTGTAACCTGCTCAATTCTTCCTCCAGCTCGAGCAACTTCTCGTCTGTCCTGAGTGTGTACGCGTTATAAGTTACCAGGGACAGTTGTCGTTGGAGGTGGTAGCGCAATCGCCTCCGGGGATTCTTAGCACCCCCTGCCCCGCCGTTACCGTGACCGCTACCGGAATCATGAATAGCGGGACTGCCGGAGACTGGGGGCCTAGATTTTTGGTGTCCTACCATATAGGGGGGTATTTGCCAGTACTCGCCACGCTCGGCAGGCGGGTTGGCGAGCGCATCTCTTTTAGGTGTGACGCTGCTGCCCATCACAACTCAACATTTTACTGCGCCTTTTGTTGGATGGTTATCTCACCATCAGTCGGTCGCCAGAGTTTCGTCTGTTGAAACAGGACGCACCGCGTGAAGGTGAGGTTGGCTTGAAGCTTTGGGTCTTGGTTAAGCTCCCTTACGTCTCGTTCCTAACCACTCGCAAAAAACAAGCAAATACACAAAGGCATTGAAGATGCACCACTAAAGATGAGTATCATCTGGAGTATTGAATTAATGATGCATTTGAGAATGTGTTTCTAAAATTTACGTAACCCAAACTGATAAACATCAAATTTTCTTTGTTTCTAAGAAACAAAACATTGAAGGTGTGACATATCCTGATATCATCATCATCATTTATATCAGCCAATGAACGTCCACTGCCAAATTTAGGGCTCTCTCATGACTGTCAACAGAGACCAATCACAAGCGGTCTGCATCCAGTTTATTTTTATTTTCCTGCGATCTTTACAAGGTTATCTGTCTATCTTGGCGGTAGACGTCCTACGCTGCGTCTTTGGTCAAAGGGTCTGTAATGTGGAACTTTTCTGCCCCAACGGCCATCAGTTCTTCGCGCTATGGGCCCTGTCCATTGCCGCTTGAGTTGACTGATTTTTAAATTAGTTCTTCTACGTCTTTCCTCATGTATCTTTCGATCTCGTGGAGTCTCGTAACACGGGGCATAGCCCTCCACATCAATGTTTGTATGATTTTGAGCTTCTTGATAAGGCTCATAGAAGGATACCACGATTTCGGTCCATCTTACATCTACTCGCAGTATAATCGCCCTCGTATTCTGTTCCTGTACTCGGACTGACATGGTGGCATTGTTATACCATCACTTTATCACCTTAGTATACCTATTAGTCTATGTGGCGTGTCGAGGTGTATCGCTGGAGAGACCGGAGCACCGCCCAAGTTAAGATCGATACGAAGGCCTTATCATAGTCCACAAACGCTAAATATAGAGGCATATTACACTCCTCGCTTTTTTGGATATTTTCCCTAACTATATGGACGTAGTCTATGGTCATAATCATAATCTTGATAGTTCTTCCAGGGTAAATATTACATGAGTTGGTACATCTTCTTTTAAGTTTTAAAATCAAATTGTTTGAGATAAGCGCCCACTTTGCTGTGGTGCTTACTGAATAGAAGCATGACGAATATAATATATATTTTAGTGAAATATACAACAAAACACTTGCCCATACTTAAATGCATCTGATTTTCTAAGCACAATTGCTAGCGTACAAAAATCAGAAAAAAATAAGTCCTAGAACCGTTATTTCTTCATGTTTAACAGGTCAGACCCTGGAAGAGGCCGGTTTCGAGGGCTGGGCAGCTGGTGCACCCGACAACGTCAAGAGCATCGATGGCGGACAGTACTGCGGATCCATGTTCCGGACAAGCCTGCTTGATGACATCTGGTGCGAGTCCGTGCCTTTCGCTTTCATTTGCGAGAAGGCCCCTGACAGCTTGGCGCAAGATTTGGAATAAGAATGTGTCAATTACGATATTATTTATATTTTTTGTATTAAAAATTAAAAATGAATGTTTTAATCGATGTAATATTCTTCTGTAAAAGTCTTTCGTAAAAGCGTTCTGCTTTTTTCACACCTACTCAAACGTGCGAAACGAAAAAATGTCTTTGTAAGTTCTACTTTCTTGAGAAAAATAATATGAGCAGGGTCTAATGTGGCAGTATATATTTTTTTTCTTTAAAAATAAGTCTCTGCTTCCAAAGCAACTCCATCTCCGTCTCCAGATCAAAAATCAAATCTTTTATCTGAAACTAGTGGACCCAGCGAACTTTGTTTCACCCCTAGCCCCGTCCCACCCCAGCCCCAGCCTCGTCAAATGGCATTAAAAAAAAAGTATCCTTTGTTCGTCTCCTGATTTAAAGCTACCTCTACACCAATTTTCAGCCAAATCGGTTCATCCGTGCTTGAAATATAAATAGTGTAACTAACACGACTTTATTTTACATAAATAGAAGTTTATTCCTTTAGTCTTAGGACCGAAAGCATTAACACAATCAAACTTTATAATATGCTGCCTTATTCGACTACGATCATTTGAATTTCTTATTCTTATTGTAAAGCTCAATGAAAAGTAACATTAAAAATTGTCTACATGAATTTTACTTTCCCAGGTACAGCTTAGATTAGCGCACGAGCAGCTGCTACAATTTCCTCGCTACAGGGAAAACCTGGAGACGAGCGAAGAAGACCTGCCTCGCAGAAGGCGGCCATTTGGCCATCATCAACAGTCCCACAGAGGTTCAGGTCCTCAGGGAAATCTTCGCAAAATACCCCGCAAACTTTATCTTGAATTCGGCGTTCAAAGACAACATTTTGCTTGGATTCTTGGATTGGGATCACCAGGGCTCATGGTACACAGTAGATGGTAAGTGATGGTGGTTAACTAATAAGTTTTTACGAGATCGAATTACTTTAAGGCATATTGTCAGAATCTGTACACGGGCGGTCTGTGGACCTGTTGTACTAAAAGGTCGCTTTACACTCTCCGTATCCAATACAACAATATTTTCAGGATGATGTTGGGACCTCCTCGCTTCGGTAGTGAGTCTGAAATGTTTGCACAATGCAATACAGACGGTTTTCAGGCTCTTATTTGTAACAAAGAAATACGTAGAAGAACTAAGGTCACGGACATATCCCTCCAGGATATGTCAAGACGACAAACTAAGGTCAAGGACATTTCCCTACAGGATATGTCCGTGACCATAGTTCTTCAGTAAGCTAATCAGTAAGCTCAAGTGGCAGTAGGCAGGACACATAGTGCAAAGAACTGATGGCCGTAAGGGCAGAAAAGTACTAGATTGGAGCTTTCGACCAAAAGCGCAGCGTAGGACGTCCATCGACCTTGTACAGATTGCAGGATCACACTGGATGCAGACCGCTCACAACCGCTGTGGAAAACCGTGGGGGAGGCCTTTGTTCAGCAGTGGACGTCCGTTGCCTGATAATAATGATGCTGATGATGATGACTAAGTTTTTGTCTTCTAAAATAGATTTTTACCTCTGTAGCATTGCCTAACATTGACTCCAGTGTATTTTTAAGTGGGCCATTGAATCCACAAGTAATTGGACTCTTGCATCTTGTAGTAATTCAGATTTATCGTACAGGTCAGAGCCTTGATGAAGCTGGTTTCGCGCAGTGGGCAGCCAACAGGCCAGGCCATCTCAAGGAGAACAAACACTGCGGGTCTGTCTTACGGCCCGGTTTTCTGGAGGACATCTGGTGCGATGACGTACCATTCGCTTTCATCTGTGAAAAGACACTAGACAGTCTCGTCTTTGAAAATGATGATGAATAAATGCGTTTGTAAAGTTGAGCTTGTATTCAAAAAATAATAAATCGTGACAAAATAAGGTTATTTTAATTACTACCCTCCCTAATGGCATCGCATAACGTCCTTAAAATTGATAGAAATAAATCCAAAATGATATTCAATTTTTAAAATAATCTTTATGTGTGTCCGCAGTGCAGTGGCGGTTTTTATAAACCCATTTACTTTTAACAACATAACAAAGCATGCCAACAATATTTATTTAATTAGCTATTATTCTTTCCAAAGTAGAGAAGGTAATTAATATTGTATAAAAATGTTTAGATGCTTTAATTTAAATAAACGCATTATAAGAAGTTAGGTAGCTCGATAAGCTTAACAAACAGCCGGGTACCCAATCATAAATATTTAGGTGCTAAAATAAAACATACGCGTTATTAGAAGTTAGTTCAATAGTGAGGACGTAGTGTACTCGTCTCACGTCAAAAACTTAGGACTCTACATGGACTGCACGTTTAGATGGGCTCAACACATCAAGGAAGTCAGCAGGAGGGTTACCGGCGCCTTACGAGCACTGTACCGCTTCAAACATTTTCTCCCTTCTGGTTCGAAGACCCTTCTCGTACAGTCTCTGGTACTACCTATAATTGACTACGGTGATATCTGCTGTACTAATATCTCTCAGGACTTCCTTAATAAGATAGACCAGCTCCTTAACAACTGCATCAGATTTGTGTTTGGTCTTTGCAAATATGATCACATCTCCCAATTTCGCACCCAGCTTGGCTGGCTTCCCATCCGGCAGCGTAGACACGTTCGAACACTTTGCATGTTGTACTCCATTCTTTTCAATCCTAATTCTCCGACGTACCTTAAAGACAAATTCTCGTATCTCCATACTTCTCATGACCGGTCCCTTCGCTCCAGTAGCTCTCTCCAACTGTTCACTCCGCGTTACTCTTCTGGCTTCATGTCCAATTCATTTACCCTCACAGCCATTCGACTTTGGAATGGCCTCCCTCAACAAGCACACACCTCCAAATTCTCTTTTAAGATGGCCCTTCGAGCACTTTACAAGGAAGAGATATCGTACTTGTCTCACTGACCTCTTCTTTTTTTTTTGTCTCACATGTAAACCATTAGTATTATTATTATGTGTATGTACTATGTGTATGTTTATTATTCCATAATTTTGTATTAATGTATACGGTATTTATGTAATAAGTAGTATGTATGTTTATTTAAATACCTATTGTAGGTTCAATCAAGCTCTCACCTTTGCCCTTCTATTACTTTCTTCGCGCCGCCAGCAATTTCTCTGTATAGACCTATGGTTGACTGGTAGAGAATGCTTTTAGCATTAAGTCTGCCATATGTACCTTTTGATTGTGCATGAAGTGTTTTAAATATTAAAAAAAGTTAGGTCATTCGATAAACCTAACAAACAGCCGGATGCCCAATCAGATAGCGTATGTGCTACACAAACAAAGCGAGCAGTTGACTTTCGTAAAAAAATATTTTTACTACCTGCCGTTGCGCAAGAGATACACGAGTCTAAAAATTTTATTTTGAAAATAATTTCATTAATAAATAACTAGCGATCTTCCGCGACTTCGTCCAAGCGTTTAGAGTTAGGTCTCTGTCTGTTGCAGCGTTTTTTTATAGCTTAAAGCTATAAAATATTACTTTGAGAGTAGACTATGAGATTTATTCGAGTCTTTATGTAGTTGTTTAATATTTTCAATAGAAAGAAAGAAAGAAAGCAAATAAACCCTGCTCATGAAAAAGGGTACATTGGGATGTTATAAATCTATGGTAAGCTCAGCTTTTTTCAGCTATCATTTAATAACATGCAAATACATATTTTAAAAATAAATAATTAATAATAATTAACGATTAGCTTGTTTTTTTAATCATATTATATACGTGTGGCTATGATATCGCTAAACTCAACAACAGAAGTTCAAAGATAGCTAGCGGGGAAAACCCTCAAAACAGTATTCCCTGGTGATATTAAAAATACACCTAAAGTCCGTTTTCGATTTGCTTGTCGAATATTGTAAACATACCATGACATTCTTTTTAACATAAGATTAATTTACATTTACATTTACATTTACCTAAGCAGTTCGTCGTTGAACATAAGATCTTCTGAAATCAAATAATTAATATTTTTTTATACTGACATTTTAATCAATTTAAAACGGTCATAACAGAAACCCTAATGTCGAGATAGTTTATAAATTAGACAATAATTTAAAGAATAGTAATGTATGGACTTGCATGATCACTACAAACATTTTAAACCTTTGAAAAAGAGGCATTAATAATAGTGAGTGAGTTTGTTGCGCAGATTCTTCTTAACACTAGTCCTCAATTGTACCGAAACTGTGGAAGCGTTTATATGGAACGTGTAAAAGTGCCCTCGATGGGCCTATTTGCATAAATAAATGACTTTTATTACTTTTTAATAGTTTCATGAAGATTGTTTACAATATTTGACTAGCGAAGATGAACAGACTTTATACAAAATACACAGTTCATATTATTTTTACCTTCATTGATAGTTGTCAGGCAAGAAAAAATAATAAATACTTATCTAAGTTACCAACAGATCTAAGTCAACGTTTAAACAAGCAAAAGTTGAGATGTTCCGGCGGTTGACAAGTGTTTTATTTTTTGCATTCTTTTTGGTAATCCATTTTTAGGGTTCCGTAGCGGAATAGCAAAAAACGGAACCCTTATAGTTTCGTCAAGTCTGTCTGTCTGTATGTCACAGCCATTTTATTCTGTAATTATAAGCATCACACTGTTGAAATTTGGTAGGAAGATGTATCCTGGTAACCTCTTTACGATTCCCATATAAAAAATAATGACATTTAAGGGGGGTACGTAGACCCCTTACACACTGCAATTTTTAGCATCGATGCAGTCGCGCGTTTTGAAAACGCGCTTCTGCATCGCGACTGTATCGATGCTAAGGTAGCGCAGTGTGTAAAGGTTGCCATTTTGCAACTTCATCGATACTAAAAGTCGCAGTGTGTAAAGAGTATTAAGGTTGACAACATCATGCACTGACTTCAAATGAGTTTGTTTCTTCTATTAGCGTTAGTTTATTCCATTTAATGTTACTTGAAGGCGGTTTATTATTTATGAAAAAAAAAATCTTAATTTCTGGTTATTGTTTAAGTTACAATGTATTGATTAAACTAAAATAGGTAACTCTTTTTTTGGAAATAAGTTTTCTTTATTCGAAATGAGTTTACTCTTGACACTAGCCTAGACTTAATTGGGTGTAGATAGAGTCTACCATGGAGCGAGCTCATCTCAAAGAAGCCTGTTCACTCTACCTTTGAAAGTCTTCGGGTTATATTTCACTAGGAAGTTAGGAACACTGATGCGGGAAAAGAGTTCAACTCTTTGGCGTGCACATTATAAAGGACGACGAGAAGTGCTTGGTAAGTTCAGTTAAATAATAAATATATTTTAGTTAAGCTCGTAGCGTAGTGGTAGCAGCGCTTTGGTAGTGATACCGAAGTGTTTGGATGGGTGACCATTCCGACCTTATAAGTGACGTACATCACGAGCATCTCCGTGCTTCGGAAGGCACGTTAAGCCTTTGGTCTCGGTTAATATCGGTTGATATTAGTCGTTAAGCCTAGTCAGAGGCCTTAGGGGGCGGCTTGATAACATCTGACAGCAGGGTTAGTCGCTTGCTTTGCAAACAGATTGCGGGTTGGTAGAGGGGCTACCAACCCGCACTGAGCCCGCGTGGTGGAGTATGGCTCAAACTACCTCATGGTTGAGGTAAGGTCTTTTTTTATATCTTAGTAACATTTTCTTTTCATTAAGGACTAAATAAATTATGTCTTGGAAAAGCATTTTATAAAAGAGGTGATAGTTATAAAGATACCTTTCTTTTTATACGGTTAAACACAGAAATTAATTTAATTAGTTATTATCATGAATATATAATATAATATATAGATAAATAAATAAATAAATATTATACAACACCACATACATTGCTCCAATCCCAAGCTAAGTAGCTAAAGCACTTGTGTTATGGAAATCGGAAATGATGGTGGTACCACAACACCCAGACCCGAGACAATATAGAAAATATCGTTTTCTACATTGACCCGCCGGGAATCGAACCCGGAACCTCAGGAGATGGCGACGCTTAAAACCAGCGTGCTAGCCACTCGACCGCGGATGTCGTCAATTCGGTCGGAGGTCGTATTATCATAATTTGGTTTGTCCCTTCTGATAAAATGCCAAAATGCAGCAACCTCGAAACAATATCGCACAGTGATAATTATAAATTTCCATGAACGACATCCCGTCAATTCTAATCTTTTTCGATTAGTCATTAAAACGTGAATTGCATAATGAACATTAGACCATTGCCTGTAAGTTAGTCGGGTTAGGAGCACTTCCAATCGCGATGGCCGTATTTCAAAATTGTTTATACTTTTTATTTTTCTTCGCTTATGTTGCTACTGCAAGTAAGTTATTTTATTTTGATCAATTATTGAAACAAGTCTGATTTATTATAATTATCTGCTGTTTCAATAAGGCATTTTTTGCAAAAAGACGCATTCGTGATTTTGTGTGCACTGTAATTATTTGTCTTATACATTATTATGTTTTCTGAATCTAGAGCCAATTTGTTTTACTTTTGCTAGTTGAGTGATTGGATTCAATAAATTTTGTTACAAATAAGTTAATATCACGAACCTCAATTCAAATAAAATTGCTTTTTTTTGGCCATGCATAAAAAAAATATGGTGTAAACTGACTAGTTTAACTCTATGAAAAATTGCAAACTTAGTCAAAATACTAATTTTATTGAAATTAAAAAATATATCTTTTGTTTACCTTAATTGTATTATCATGCGATAGGGGCAGAAAACAAGTATCGCTATGATTACTTGTATAACAAAGAAGCAGGAGGATGGCTGAAGCTTCATCGAGCACCTGCAACTTTCGTTGATGCATTTATCCGGTGTAAACTTGAAGGTAAGCTCTTTTTACAAGTAATTCGAATTTCAAAAATAACATTTTGCAAATAATAAAGGGCTTTACTAGTAGGGACCTAAAAATGGACATTGGCGACACGTTTAATACAGTGGTTAGAACTCCTGACTGCTGAACCAGCGGTCGTGGGTTCAAATTTCGCAAGGGTCAAATATTTGTGTGATAAGCAAAACCATTTGTACCAAAGTCATTGACGTTATCTGTATTTCAGTTTTTATGGGAGACGCCCCCGTAATAATTGTTGTCTGGTACTTCGTAACATAAGGAAGAACATACCACGAAATCAGACAGTTAGTGTGTTGTTTGGCGCATATTAATTTGCTTATATTTATTTTATTTGCTTGGATATAGCGACGCATTTTTCGCGTCAGATTTGTTTGGTAGTAGTATTTTAAGAAACCTTTATCACAGGTGCTGTATTGGCTTCACCGCTGAATGCAAAGATCCAAAAGGCCATGGTTGGACTCCAAACGACCTCAAAAGTAAACTGCGCTATCTTTACGGGTATCCACGCAACTATTTCAAAAGGCGACTTTACGTCAGCTGAAGGTCAGTTTAAAAACCTTTTTATTAATAACGAAGAATATTTTTGTATTCAGATTTAATGTTTTCTAATTTTAAAGTTGAAATTTTTACCAAATAATTAAATAATTACGCACCAATGCCGCTTATTCACTGCCTCTGACCAAATAGACCCTCATGATATTTTTTGAGAACTAAGGCCCCATGTAACTGAGACCGCAGTGTAACTTTTAACATCGATGCAGTCGCGTTGCATTCACTATGCAGCATCGAATTAGTTCAAAACTTTCAACCTTGAAACTGGATATCATAAAAAGTATTTCAATGAGATATGTCTTAAAAGAATACAAACATTATTTCTCTTCAGGGCTCTACCTGATTACAACTGCCTTTGCACTGCTTAATAATTTGATACAAATATAAAAGATTGAGTCCCATGACAGAGGTATAAACAGTAAATAATTGGCTAGCAGTTATGTTGACGACAGCAGTTGGCAAGTTGATAGCTTCCGCAGATTGTCATCTAGTCTTCACGAAATTCCCCGATAAATTTTTAAGAAGTTTTTACAATTTCAGGTATCCCACTCGCCAAAATCCCACTGACATGGGCTCCTCACGAGCCAGACAACTTCGAGGACAAGGAGGACTGTGTCATCATGCTCCTAAACGGCACCGTCGCTGACGTCAGCTGCAACGACACATACCCTTACGTGTGCTACAAGAAAAAGACGGCCAGCCCTCTGATCACAGCCTGCGGCACTCTTGATTCCGGTAAAATTTTTTTATTATTATTTTTCAAATAAGTTTTTGCCTCCATAGCAACTCTTTCTTCGTCTCAAGATCAAAAATCAAATCTTTAATCTGAAACTAACCCAGTAATTTTCAAAATTATGCGGTCCCTGCGAACATTGTTTTGCCCCGGCCCCGTCCTGCCCCAGCCCTAGCCTCGTCAAATAGGATAAATAGTATCCTACTCATATGTCCTTTTCCTGGTTTTGAGCTACCTCTACACCAATTTTCAAATAGGTTCAGCCGTTCTTGAGTTATCATTAATGTAACTAACACCACTTTATTTTATATATTATAGAAGTTTATTTCTTTAAACTTAGGACCTAAAGCATTAATACAATCAATCATTTATTATGCTGCCTTATTCGACTACGATCATTTGAATTTCTTATTCTTATTGTGAAGCTCAATGAAAAGAAACATTAAAAATTGTCTACGTGAATTTTACTTTCCAGGGTACAGCTTGGAACAGCGCACAGGTAGTTGCTACAAGTTCCACGCTACAGGGCAAACCTGGAGACGAGCGCAGATGACCTGCCTCGCAGAAGGCGGCCATCTTGCCATTATCAACAGCCCTACAGAGGCTCAGGTCCTTAGGGAAATCTTCGGAAAATATCCCGCAAACCTCATCCTGAATTCGGTGTTCAAAGACAGCATTTCGCTAGGATTCTTGGATTGGGATCACCAGGGCTCATGGTACACAGTAGATGGTAAGTGATGGCGATGATTAGCTACTTGGTTTTATCGAAATCGAATTAGAAACGAGGAGATACGTAGAAGAACTATGGTAACGGACATTTCCCCACGAATCAGTAAACTCAAGTAGCAGTAAGCAGGACACAGCGCGAAGAACTGATGGCGGTTGGGGCAGAAAAGTTCTACATTGGAGACCTTTTCACCAAAAGCGCAGCGTGGGACGTCCATCGACAAGATGTACGGATAACCTTGTAAAGATCGTAGGATCACACTGAATGCCGCTCATAACCGGTCGCTGTGGAAAACCATGGGGGAGGCCTATGTTTTGCAGTGGACGTCCTTTGGCTGATAATGATGAAGATGAAGACAAAGTTTTTGTTTGTCTTCTGAAACAGATTTTTTACCTCTGTAGCATTGCATAACATTGACTCCTGTGTATTTTTCAGTGGTTCATTGAATCCACAAGTGGTTGGACACTTGCATCTTGTAGTAATTCAGATTTATCGTACAGGTCAGAGCCTTGATGAAGCTGGTTTCGCGCAGTGGTTAGCCAACAGGCCGAGCAATCTCAAGGAGAACAGGCACTGCGGGTCTCTCTACCGGCCCGGTCAACTGGACGATGTCTGGTGCGATGACGTACCATTTGCCTTCATCTGTGAAAAGACACCAGATAGTCTCGTCTTTGAAGATGATGATGATGAATAAATGCTTTTGTAACAATGAACGTGTATTCAAAGCAAATAATAAATCTTGACAATATCAGGTTATTTTAATTACTACCCTCCCTAATGGCATCGCATCTTGTCCTCAAAATATATAGAAATAAATCCAAATCCGCAGTGCAGTGGCAGTTTAAATGAGTCCTTATTTTTTTATAACCGTTGTTAATTACATAGCAAAACATGTCAACAATATTTTTATAAGTAGTTATTATCCTTACCAAACTAGATACCTTAATTTATATTTTACAAAAATATTTAGTTCCTAAAATTAGAATATACGCATTAAAAAAAGTAAGGTCGTTCGATAAGCCTAACAAACTGCCGGGTGACCAATTATTAATATTTAGGTACTTAAAATAAAACATACGCGTTATCAGAAGTTAGGTCATTCGATAAACCTAACTAACAGCCGGATGCCCAATCAGATAGCGTATGTGCTTGTACAAACAAAGCGAGCAGTTGACTAGAGTAACAATAATTTTATTACTCGCCTTTGCCCAAGAGATACACGAGACTATAAAACTTTGTTTTGAAAATAGTTTTATTTAATAACTAACGGTCTTCCGCGACTTTGTCCAAGCGTTTAGAGTTAGCTCTCTTTTCTTCTGTTGTAGCAAATTTTTATAACCTTAAGCCTTCCTCGATAAATAAGCTTTACGCTTCAACAACCGAGCGGTCGCATGAGACCGCATAACAATAGAATATCTATTGTGTCTCGTTCACATACGCTTGAGGGATTAACACACAAATATTTTTATCGGTTTAGTAGTTCCTGAGATAAGCGCATTCAAAGAAACATAAAAAAACTTTTTAGCTATAAAATATTAGTATGAGTATATACTATGAGATTTCCTAGAGTTTTTATCTAGTAGTTTTATATTTTCAGAACGATAAGCTTGTTTTTTTCAATCATGTGATATACGTTTGGCTATATTATCGCTTAACTCAACGCCAGAAGTTCAAAGATAGCTAGCGGGGAAAACCTCAAAGGTGTTCTCGGTATTCCCTAGTAATAATTAAAATACACCTAAAGTCCGTTTTAATTTTCTTGTCGAATTTTGTTAACATACCTCGAAATATTTAATTAACATAAGATTAATTTAAAAATAAAATAAAGACAAACCTACATAGGTAATTCGTCGTTTAACACTGAGATCTTTTAACATTAATAATAAAATAAATAAACAAATAATAAATATCCTTTGGACATTCCCACACATCGCCATCTAGCCCCAAAGTAAGCTACTCAAAGCTTGTGTTATGGGTGCCAGACAACGGATATAATACTTAAATACTTTTTTTATTGTAAATACATACATGATATACATAGAAAACACCCAGACCAATACAAACAGACATGTTCATGCACACAAATGTTTGTATTGTGCGGGGATCGAACCCGCACCCGCTGCGTAGTACGCGATTTCTCGACAACTACACCAGACGGGTCGTCAAACGTTGTTTTAAATCAAATAATTTATGAATTTTACTAACTGATGTTAATTTAATAAATTTAAAACGGTCATTATAGAAACCTTAACGACGAAATGGTTTATAAATAAGATTATTATTAAAAGAGTAGTAATGTATGGACTTGCATGATCACTACAAACATTGTAAACATTTTGTAAAGAGGTATAAAAAGCACTAGCTAACAATTGTCCTGAAACTGTGGTAGGGTTTATATTGGGACGTGAGTGTCCTGAGTGACTTTTATTGCTTTTTAAAAGTTTCATGAACATTGTTTACAATATTTGACAAGCAAAGATGTACAGACTTTATACAAAATACACAGTTCATATTATTTTTACCTTCATTGATAGTTGTCAAGTAAAAATAATAAATACTTATCTAAGTTACCAACAGATCTCAGTCAACGTTTAAACAAACAAAAGTAAAGATGTTCCAGCGGTTGACAAGTGTTTTATTTTTTTCTTTCTTTTTGGTAATCCATTTTTCTATCGCAAGTAAGTCCAATAGTCGTAGTAGCTTCTGATAAAAATATTTTGCTACCATTAAAACATTTAATTATATTTGAAGAGATTTTGCAAATAACTTTTTTTGGTTATTTGGAAGTTTTATAGATGTGCATACGAATGTTGCCGGCAACATTGTTTGAGTTGCTTTTACTTACGTGAAAATTACAAATTTTATCATTATTTAATTGTTACGGGAATATTAATGATTAATATTTTAATACGAAATTTAAATCTTTGTAATGTTCCCTTAAATTGCCGGCTATTTCAGCTATGTTGTTTAAATATTGGTTCATACGATATTGTTGCTAGCAATGGCGTTTCTTAGATGCAATATTTTACCTTCATTCATTCATTACATCTACTGGGCCTAGACAATGATTGTAAAGTCAAGTTTTTTGTTTAAAATGATGTTTACAAAAATAATGATCCTGTTTGTATGATCTAATCGGAGATGCTCTTTAAATATTTACCCTTAAAACGAAGTTATTTTATATCATTTACGTCCATTTACGATAATAATTTCTCGTTGTCAATCTATAAACTTCAGATACCTGTCGCTTCCGTTGGTCAGGAACTTCAGATGGTATATGTGTATAAACCTTTCTTTTGACATCTGAACAGTTTCTAGGCTCAGCTTTCATATAAGACGTTTTTTCCAGAACCAGGTATTAGCTACCGCTACGATTATTCTTACATCGATGAGGCAGGGGGATGGCTTAAGTATCACCAAATGCCAGCTACTTTTCAAGAAGCACTTCTACGCTGCAAACTGGAAGGTTGGTATATTTTGTTTAAACCCTATCATCAAAGTGATAATGTTTAGTCAGGATTGCTACTTATAAGTTTTCTTCGTGAATGGATTCGTATTATGTTATATAGAGTTCCGTGTCCGAATGCCAAAAAAGGAACCCTTAATGTTTCGTCAAGTTTGACTATCTGTCTGTCCGTCCGTATGTCATAGCCATTTCATTCTGTAGTTTTAGCATTAAACTGTATGACCCCTTGCACATTGCGACTTTTAGCATCGAACTGTATTTTGGTGATTTCATCGATACTAACGCGCGGCTGCATTGATGCTTAATTAAATCTGTCATTGCGTGAGTAGCGATGCTGAAGCTTTTAAAACTGCATCGATGCTAAAAGTCGTAGTGTGTAAGTGGTCTAAAACTAGGTAGGTAAGTGTATCCTGTTAACCGCTTTACGATACTCATACAAAAAACAAAGTTGTAACGTTTTCCCATACGTGGAACACACCAAAGATTATTTTTAACTTAAATTGATTCGTGTGGCGTGTCTATAGATAGGTCTTTTATAATAATGTATTTATTTTTTTCTAAAGACAAAAGAATATTCAATAGGCTTCAAAAATGGTTAATCTAACTTTTAAACTAAGAAATTTTAAAAAATAAGCACACGATATAGATCTCGGGATTTTTTACAGTCCCGCCCCGTCTTATTGACGTGACAACGTCTTAAATTAGGTTGCGGCTGGGAGTCACTTATGAAAAAGTGTAACGCTCGGTAACGTTACGATGAGTCACCGAACGAGAGAGAGGCCCGCGCGCGCAGCACTGAGAGCGAGTGAGAGGCACGCGTAAGAACGAGAGAGACAGACATAAAAAGTCGTTGTCACGTAAAACTTTCGCCCGTATACCGACTTTACAGGCAACCAATTTTTTTTTTTATACAAATACTACTACTAAGATATTAGTGCGAACTTTGTATGCAGCAGTTTGTATCTTGGGTCCTATAATCAAAAAATTTACAGAGTTGTTTGAATATTTTTACCACAAGCCTAGTCTATAAAAGTTTGCATGAAGTCCGACTAGTCCAGTCGATTTTGTTTATTTTTTACAGTCATATAAACTTATAGGTCAAATTTGGGAAAATAATGTTACGCACTTTTGTAAGGTAATTTTAAAAAAAAATATCACTTTTGTATACTCTATTTTATGATGTTAGTCAAACCAAAAAATAACGCACAATAATATACAAAAACATTATCCAGTTATTGAAAAGAAAAAGGGGCAAATCATAACTAGGAAATATGAAATCATACTTACAAAATATATGAGTAACAAAAAATAACTAAATGAGTAGTACGCTAACTATAACATTTCGCCACTTGAAAGTTGGCACTTTGAAAAGCGTCAGTATAAAAAAAAACCTAGCATAAAAAAAAACTAACTATGAGGTTGGGAAATGAAAAAAATGTTTTAAGAGTTAGCTAATAATGATTATAAGGTTTATGAAATTCTGTGAAACGTAAGTTGGGATGTGATAATTAGTTTAACAATTTTCTGCGAAAAGGCAGAGAACCCTTTTTGGCCCACTTTCAATGACCGCAAATATAACTTTGTCCCTTCGTAGAAACACTTTGAAAAACAATGTTATTTTTGCTGTTAACAAAATATTCTGGTATTGTCTAAGTGAAAGTAAGTAGACCACGTGCACAAAACCCGCAGTGTGTGAGTCCACCTCACACTTAGCCAGTTTATTTATTTTTCAGTTGTAGGAATCCAAGAAATTTTATAATGTTCATTTCTAATACTGCAGGCGCATTACTGGCATCACCACTTTATGAACCGCTTAAAAAAGCCATGATTGATATACAAGAGGAAGCGGGGAGCAACTGCACATTCTTCACTGGAATTCACGCTACCATATCAAAAGGCGATTTCACATCAAGCGAAGGTCAGTGCAGACCACTTTATCTTAATTTATCGTATAAATTCGCCAACGTTATTATTAAAGTAACAAGTTCATACTCTTGCATGATAAATACTTTGTCAAAATACAATCAATCAATCATTTATTGTATAGTTATAGATCAGATCTTAATTAAGCTAACATTATGTGAATCACTATAACCTGCCTTCAAGGCGTACAATAATAAGTTTTAATACTTGAATTTATAATAATTTTAAACAAATAATTATTTAAGTTACAGCTTACTAATAAGAATTACACATGACATAAAAGTTTAAAATCTTTTAAAACATATTCATAATATAACATTTGAAATAGCGTATTTCAAAGAGTAATTTATATTCATCTATAGATAAAGAATATAATACACAATTAAAAAAAACTTACTAGTATGTAGTGATTTTATCATTTAAATAATCCTGAAAGGAATAATAACATTTATTTTTAAGAATTTTAAATAATGTTTTTTTGAATCTATTGAAGGTAAGCTCTTTCAGAGAATCGGGAAGGTGATTAAATATTTACATATACAGGTGTACCGTTGGCAAGGATCCCATTAACGTGGGCCCCAAACGAGCCTGACAACTTTGAAGACAGTGAAGACTGTATCATCATGCTGAAGAACGGCTCCGCGGCCGACGCGAGGTGCAACGACACCTACCCTTACATCTGCTACAGGAAGAAAAGATTTATTACTAAGATCACTAACTGCGGCACTGTGGATCAAGGTCAGAAAAACACATAAAATAAGACATTCTCATTCTAAGATGCACCTGACGTACTAAAGTACGACGATAATATATTGACAAATTCCATAACTCCTACTTACTTTGGGATCCGACCAATGTATGTGATTGGTGTCCAACATTTATTTATTTTTAATATAATTAATTTAATTTTAATTTTGTAAATCTCGTATCTCTAGAATTGAGTTTCCGCTAGTAGATCTTCGGTTTTCAAGCTTAAGTTTTTTGGTAGGTTTGAAGAAATCTCTAGCAAACAGTTTTTGATATCGTTTATATGGTAAGCGATATCAGTGTTGACATTTCGAATACTAAAAATAACATTTTTATTGGTGATTCCAGGATATCATTTAAGCAATCGCACGGGCAGTTGTTATAAGTTCCACACAAAAGCTAAGACCTGGAGACAAGCGCAGATGACCTGCCTGGCGGAGGGCGGCTACCTCGCCATTATCAACAGCCAGGACGAGGCACAAGTCCTGAAAGAACTTTTTGCCACCATACCAGATGCAAGCATCAAATACTCAAAATACAAAGACCATGCTTCCTTAGGGTTTTACAATTTAAATAAAAAGGGTACTTGGATCACTGTTAATGGTAAGTTTGAAACTTTTACATTTTTTGCAGAAACGAAAATTACATTTAGAGGTATTATTGATTCGTGGTATAAATCTTATCTGTTTACCCGTAATTTTTGAGTCCTGTTGACTTTGGAGCAGATTTTAAAAAATAAATAAAAATAAAGTAAAAATCGACTTTAAAACAAAAACGCTCTAAAAAGTCTTAAATAAATTCTTTACTTTTTAAAGAAAACGACTACATTTTAGGCGAACAGTTCTTTCTGGGTTCGGTGCCATCGCTTTGGCCATTTCTAGCATCATCTATCGGGGCACCGAATCAAAAAGAAAGTGTTCGCCTAAAATGGAGTCCTCTCCTTTAAAGCGTGAAGAGTTTTTTTATGAATTTTTAATGCATTTTGGTTTTGAAGTCTATAAACTAATAAAAATAAATAAAAAAATAAAAATAAAACTATATTATTATAGGAATTTAAATACAGATTAAAATATGTATTTTTATTAATTAAGTTTGTACAACACACGCATTTGGTCTTGTGACCGTATTAAAGGATGTGACGTCAAACCTTTCACGATGGCGGGCTTTTGAAATGATGATGAAAATGATGTATTATGCTTTCAAAATAAACGCCATGATAGTTAGAGCGTTTTAAAGCAAATTATTATTATTTATCTTAAATCATAATTAAATCATGTAAATATTGAATATTTTGAAAAATATTAGGGTTTTTGATTAATGCATTTGCTAATGTAAGGTATTATCTAATTTTTGAAAGTTAGTCCACTAGCCTATTACTAATTTAAAGATTATAACAAAACACAAATGATACATAAGTCTATAACTACGTGTTTTGAAACTTTCAGGACAGACCCTGGAAGAGGTTGGTTACGAAGGCTGGTCTAATGGTCAACCTGACAACTCCAAGGGTACTGAAGGTGGACAGAACTGCGGAGCCATGTTCAGAACAGGTCTCTTTGATGACATCTGGTGTGACTCCGATCCTTTCGCTTTTATTTGTGAGAAGGCTCCCGACAGCTTGGCCGAAGATTTTGAATAAATCAACCGCGTCAATAAAAATGATTAGCTGTCCACTGAAAACCAGCGTCAGATATTGGTTAATCATAGTTTTGAGTCTCAGGAAAATAGATAATAAATTAATTTATGCCCTTGATGCATACAAAGACTCTTTATTCTCACTCACTCCTAACACGCTTAACATTTATGACAAGTTTTTAACATTCATAAAGATTAAATAAGAAACCGAAAACTGGGCACGGGCGGGACTCGAACCAGCAACTTTCTGGCTAACCGGGCCAAACGCTCTTCCGATTGAGCTACCGTACCATCAGTTCAACTGTGCGAATTTCTGGTCTCTTATGAATACCGACGTCACGCGTATTGGAAGAGAGTTTAGCCCGCGTAGTCAGAAAGTTGCTGGTTCGAGACTCGCCTGTACGCAATTGCTTGTTTCTTATTTCAGCTCTAAAAATATAAAATATGACGCTGAGTGTTAAAAACATTCTAAACCATAAGTATTTAAGGACAAAATGGAGTTTCTAGCAAAAAAGTAATATTTATTAAAGAATTCCAGCCGTGTAGGTGAACACACTACTGTTATACTAGGTACTTCGAAGTCACCACCGCCTTACCACCAAATGAAAAATCGTTTGAACTTCGCGTCGTCCTATTTTTGTAATGAAAAAAAAACAATGTCACACCACTTTTCAAACTAAGGCGATCGAGGTGATGTCAAAAACTATAGACCCATAGCTATTCTATCCTGTGTGTCTAAGCTTAAGCTTATAGGATTGACGACCTCTGTGGTGTAGTGGATAAGCACGCTGGTTTCAAGGTGTCGCCGCTTCGAGGTCCCGGGTTCGATTCCCGGTCGGGTCAATATAGATATCATTTTTTTCTATATTGTCTCGGGTCTGGGTGTTGTAATACCACCGTTGTGTCTGATTTCCATAATACAAGTGCATTAGCTTTTTACTTTGGGATCAGATCATTGTGTGTGATTGGTGTCCAATATACATATATTCAGTCCAAACCAATCTTATCTACTTTATATCAGACTTATCGCGCAGTGTTGACTGAGGCTTCTAGATCGAAGCTGTGTATGCCGACTTCAGCAGTGCGTTTGACAAGGTAAGCTATATGCTTCTACTGAATAAACTAGAGTCTTACGGCATAAATGGTTCTCTATTTGCGTGGTTCAAGTCTTATCTTGAATGCAGGCCCCAGTCGGTGGTTATTAAGGGTTATCGATCCCACACCTTCCACGCAAAATCCGATGTCCCACAAGGGTCACATCTGGGTCCACTTCTTTTTGTCCTTTATGTCAATGACTTAACATCGCAAATACTGAACTCAAGTTATGAGTTTTTTGCCGAAGACCTTAAAATCTTCAAAAACTTTGAAAGTCACAAACTTTGAAAACACAAATAGGGTTAATCTTTGGTGTGCTGCAAACTGCATGACGCTCAACGAAAAACAAATATCCTTTATTAAGTACACCAGGAAAACGAACCCATTCCCGTCTTCTTTAACATCCACGGGAATACATTACAAGAGGTTACAGAGATCCGGGATCTATGGGTAGTTATCGATTCCAAACTTAAATTCAAATCACATATCGATAGCATTGCCAAAAAGTCGTTCCGAAGCTCGGTTTTGTGATAAGGAATCTGAAATCCTTCTCTTATTCCACGATCATACTTACTTACAACGCACTTGTTCGGTCTTCTCAAGAGTACTGCAGCGTTGTATTGAATCCTCAATACGTCGTGCACTCGCAGCGTCTAGAGCACGTCCAAAGAAAATTCACAAAACAGTTGGCTTTTAAATCAAGCGGTATCTCTCACAGGTGTTTATTTATGACCAACGCTTATCTTATTTTCAAATGACATCCTTGCACGACCGGCATCTATTGCACGATCTAACGTTTATGCACAGAACTGTCGATGGTTCACTGAGGTGTGAACAGGTCTTAAATCATGTCTCTTTGCATACTCCCAAATCGCATACCTAGACAGCCTATCACAAAAACTTTCCAGATCCCACTTTGCAGAACAAACCTGGGTAGACACTCTACATTCGTGAGACTGAGCGAGGAGTATAATAGCATCAACAGTTCCTTACCGGACTTAGACGTGTTCTTTGATCAACTCAATGGATTTAGGAACAAGATTTGAGAGCATTCGTCGCTTTTAGAGACTTTCAGAGTCAAAACCTGATAAATCAGCTGCTTTTACTAGTTTTTTTAAATCTTCTCTGTTCAGTATTATTCTTTTTTAACTTTAACTATTTTATTGCTTTTTTGCACTAGTGTTACTTTGTGGTTTTCCTGCTAATGATGTGTATACCTTTAATAAAATTGGCATATGTAGAAGAATGATACCTACCTAATTATTTCTTATTAATGTTATCTATATATGCTGTTGGTGTACCATATTTTATAAAATGAAAATAAAAAATAAGTCCAAGCGATTTTTGATTTAAGAGTAGTAAGGTAACAGAGACCTCGACCATATACAGCCTAATGAAACAAATAACCCAGGGTTCCTCGGCCCCGACAATGACGAATGATGCCGTTCTCGGTAAAGGGTCGCTTACATGATCGATATGTTCCGAAACTAATCGCTGGCCGGCAACTGTGCAAACTTGGTGGCACATTCTACAGTATAACCAAGTTTGTCTTTCAATTTAAATGCTTTCTCAGTTTAGATGTCACAAATTAGCGCTATCAACGAATAATTCAGATATAAATCGTCATTTTTTAACAAGTAATGGACAGATGACGCTGATCAAAACTTATTCAGACATTGTGAAATATAGCATTAAACTTCTTAGACTCAATTATTTAAAAATAAAAGAAACGTACGCTCACAAAACAAACAAAAAGTCTGTGCCTGGTCGAGAGCAACAGCACACATGCGCAAGAAAGAGTGTTTAAGAGGTAGCATATTTTTTGCAGTAAGGAAAAAAGAGATAGTGAGTGATTCTCTGTTACGCTCCAGTTTAAACATAATGTCACTTATTGACCAATCACTGCTCTCCACTGTACACTTGAATTTATTACTTACTAGTGGTCCCCAGCGACTTCGTCGGCGCGTTTTTCGATTTTTTCTAGCCTTTTAAACCTTCCCTAGACCTCCACGAATATTTCAAGACTAAGATAAGATAAATCCGTTCAGCCGGTCTCGAGTTTTAGTGAGACTAACGAACAGCAATTCATTTTTATATATATACTAGCGGTCCCCCGCGACTTCGTACGCGCGTTTTGAGTTTGCTCCCTCCCCTCCCGTCGGTCCAGCAGTTCCTGAGATAAGCGCGTTCAAACAAACAAACTCTTCAGCTTTACAATATATTAGCGCAAGCGCACGTTGTACTTAAGCTGCGAACATCATTTTGGTGCGGAGTTATGTTAAAACTGTGATAGCTCCTAAGATATTTATTGAAATCAAATGATATAAAGGGCAACTTTGTTCTAAATGAAATGCTCGTGATGATGAATGTATTTATTTTGATAAGAATAAATACCTGTGTGTATAATACACCTCTAAAAATAATGCATTATTTTTTTACAAATTTATTAACATAAAAAAGGTTGTAGTAAGTCAACCATAAAAGATAGACATATGCTGTCGCGGACTTTATTATAGAACTCTTAATGCTGAACAATCCTGTCATACATGATTTTTGTGTAACTTAAGCGGTTTCCGCAGCGTATGCAGCGGAAGCTCTCAAAAGGAATATCTTTCTCCCGTTTTCGCAACATTTTTCATTTCTGCTGTGGCCTTATGAGTCGTATCTTTATGTTATATAGCCTAAAGCCGTCCTCGATAAATGGACTATCCAACGCAAAAAAAATTTTTTCAAATCGGGCCAGTAGTTCTTGAGATTAGCGCGTTCTAACAAACAAACAAACAAACAAACTCTTCAGCTTTATAATATTAGTATAGATTAGCGCAAGCGCACGTTGTACTTAAGCTGCGAACATTATTTTGGTGCGGAGTTATGTTAAAACTGTGATAGCTCCTAAGATATTTATTGAAATCAAATGATATAAAGGGCAACTTGGTTCTAAATGAAATATGATGAATGTATTTATTTTGATAAGAATAAATACCTGTGTGTATAATCCCTCTCATAAAATCACCTCTTAAAATAATGCATTTTTTTTTACAAATTTATTAACATAAAAAAGGTTGTAGTAAGTCAACCATAAAAGATAGACATATGCTGTCGCGGACTTTATTATAGAACTTTTAATGCTGAACAATCCTGTCATACATGATTTTTGTGTAACTTAAGCGGTTTCCGCAGCGTATGCAGCGGAAGCTCTCAAAAGGAATATCTTTCTCCCGTTTTCGCAACATTTTTCATTTCTGCTGTGGTCTTATGAGTTGAATCTTTATGTTATATAGCTTAAAGCCTTCCTCGATAAATGGACTATCCAACGTAAAAAATTTTTTTCAAATCGGGCCAGTAGTTTTTGAGATTAGCGCGTTCAAACAAACAAACAAACTCTTCAGCTTTATAATATTAGTATAGATAATAACCATTTGATTTTCCTTCATACCTACTAAGCAGGCTTAGGACTGTCAACCTAGATAAAAAATGTTAATGACAGTTTTTGAATTTAAAACACCTGAAAAGTAACTAACTCAATGTTTGTTTACTAATAAAATCAAGTTGTCGCATTCAGTAGTCCAAAAACTTGCTATTATTCCGACAGCCGAAGTGCGCCGGCTCTAATCACAAAAGAAACTAAAAAAACGTCAACAAACATTCAACCAGCCAATATTTATAGAACCGCACGCAATGCAAATTGAACTTTATTTTGTTAACACTACGAGAACATACAGATTCTACCGTTTTACCGAGCCACGGTTCGGTCATAATACCTACGCACACTGCGAACGTATCTTCCCTTCTCTTTCTTTCGCTCTAGAAATAAAATGAAGCCGTCTTTCTTTATCACCGGCTTCGACTCAGTTAGTATATCTGAAAATTCAACTTTATCTCTCGGATATAGAGATTTATTTGAAATACAAGTGAGCTACGGATATATGAGCCGTTTGGGTGAGAGAGGTTTTTTATCTTTCTCTCGCGAGCTACACAAGTCTACTTGAAATTACCGTCTGGCATCACTGGTCAAATGAAACGCATTCATAGTAATGCGCCATCTATACTAGTTTGTTGTCAACTTTCCACCATGCCACATAGTTTTGTCGTATGCCGACAGAGGGTAGTAAAAGCATGCTTTTATGCTTTTTACACTATTTTGGCCAATTATGGAAAAAAACAATAGTATTGAGTTTTTTTCTCTTTTAAACAACTGAAAATGTTTATTAACATATTTTTCGGGTATTATCTTCACGTATCTTAGGATTTTAGTCTATCTAATAAACAGTAATTGCGCTAGCTATACACGTGTCGCCATCTATTGAGAAATTTTAAAGGCTATGTAACTTATGTACCGAATGAGACCCCGTGGGTGTAGTGATCGAGAAATCGCCTACTACGCAGCGGGTTGCGGGTTCGATCCCCACACAATACAAACATTTGTGTGCATGAACATGTCTGTTTGTATTGGCCTGGGTGTTTTCTATGTATATCATGTACTAGCGGTCCCCCGCGACTTCGTCCGCGCGTTTTGAGTTTGCTCCCTCCCCTCCCGTCGCAGCGTCATGTTTAATATACTAAAGCCTTTCTTGATAAATAAGCTATCCAACACAGAAATATTTTTCAAATCGGTCCAGCAGTTCCTGAGATAAGCGCGTTCAAACAAACAAACAAACAAACAAACTCTTCAGCTTTATAATATTTTAGCGCAAGCGCACGTTGTACTTAAGCTGCGAACATTATTTTGGTGCGGAGTTATGTTAAAACGGTGATAGCTCCTAAGATATTTATTGAAATCAAATGATATAAAGGGCAACTTGGTTCTAAATGAAATGCTCGTGATGATGAATGTATTTATTTTGATAAGAATAAATACCTGTGTGTATAATACACCTCTAAAAATAATGCATTATTTTTTTACAAATTTATTAACATAAAAAAGGTTGTAGTAAGTCAACCATAAAAGATAGACATATGCTGTCGCGGACTTTATTATAGAACTCTTAATGCTGAACAATCCTGTCATACATGATTTTTGTGTAACTCAAGCGGTTTCCGCAGCGTATGCAGCGGAAGCTCTCAAAAGGAATATCTTTCTCCCGTTTTCGCAACATTTTTCATTTCTGCTGTGGTCTTATGAGTTGTAGCTTTATGTTATATAGCCTAAAGCCTTCCTCGATAAATGGACTATCCAACGTAAAAAGAATTTTTCAAATCGGGCCAGTAGTTTTTGAGATTAGCGCGTTCAAACAAACAAACAAACAAACAAACAAACAAACAAACAAACTCTTCAGCTTTATAATATTAGTATAGATATATATAACCAATCTATGATCGGCTTGGTTTTGAAGACATTGCGTCCTTTTCACAATTGTAAAAGTAACAATGTACTTCCTCCTTCACCTTGTTGCATAGCTATTCGCAGACTAAGGGTAAGGATCCTAATTAGGATCTTTACGCGCTTTCACATTGCGCGCCCGGGTAAAAAATCTATTATTTTTAAAATCAATGCTTAGACCCTTTACACACTGCGACTTTTAGCAGTGATGCAGTCACGCGTTTCGATAATGCGCTTCAGCATTGCGACTCACGCAATAAACAGATTTAATTCGATGCAGTCGCGCGCAAGCCTACTGTCTTAGTTTTGATATCCAGCCAAGCCGTATTTCATGAGCGAATACTGACTCTAATATCTGACTAGCTTCGGTTTTGATACCTCAACGGATTAACTTAAACTGAGGTCAAATCTAAGATACATCAAAAAAAGTACCAAAATAAAGTGTTACAGCGTCCCATTATGTTTATGGTCGTTATTGCGTCTCCCGCCTCTTCAAAGATCAAACCACAAGCGTATTTGACTGAACAAAACAATGATCAATCTCACTCCGAACCATTTGCAAGAACAAAGGACTACTTACGTCTCGAGAGCCGTTTAAAATGTTTTCCGCTGCCTGAAAATGTATTAAAAACAATATAGAGAAAGATGCTAAGTAATTAAGTGTTTATACATAAGTATTACATAAGCAATAATTAAAAATATCAGTCATGCTCATTTGTGAATTCCAAAAGATTATAATCAGCAATGAATAAATGCGTAACAATAATTATATTTTTTATTTTCACGTAAGCCTTAGTTCAACCTAAGAACTGCACTATTATAAATGTTTCTTTATTAGGATTTTCAGGTAGACCTCTTACACACACACGTACTACTTTTTAGCATTGATGCAGTCGCAAATTTTGAAAACGCGCGATAGTTTCGTGGCTCACGAAATGAATGAAATATACACATACATTATCTAGCTAAGTTAAAAAAAATACTCGTGACATTATTAATAATCCTGAATACCTTGAGCTATTCCAGCCACATAATTTTTGCGAGGCAGATATAATTCTGACATTTTTAATCATAATTGTGGCGTTCTGTATTTCTGACAGTAAAACAGTACCCTTCCATCGTTTCGTATCAGTTCGGAATCCGAAACAGTGTTAGAACTTTAAATCCAAGCCGTGTTCCGATCTACTCTCGCAAGCGCCACGCAAACCGCTCCGTCATCGCGCTGATAGCGCGTCCGATAATTGCGCACTCGCGTCGCTAGCGCCAATTTCGCGCGATTGTAAAAACCTGCAGGCTTGTTGCGTAACAAAAAATATTAATAGCAATATCATCTGGAAGTAGGTTATTATACCAGAGGGAATAAATTAGCAACTAGCCACAACAACTTGAACTTGAATAAAATTTCAGAATCGTAAATTAATTTACACTGCTCAGATCAAGAATGTACTTTCTGTATTTGCTTTCAAGTTATTCATGCTGGAAACTAAAACAAAACATTAAAATAACAATGTTAAAATTTATAAGTTCCCTTGTGTTGTGTTTAACCTAATTCAGAATGAATTTATTGATGGTTGTTGCTTTTATAAAAGAAATAGCGGCGCGCTGTATTATGCCCAAGAAGATTATTCAGCATCACATTGAAATCATCATTTGAAAGCTCAAAGGAGGCCCTTTGAGCTTTCAAAACACTATAACGATAGCAATACCATATCAATCTAGTTATGCAATAACCCTGACGACGTGCAGAGGGATACACTAGCTTTGTAATGGCGCCCATCAAACAATCACTAGCATAGCTTGCGCCATGTTTTCAAAACGAACTCGCCATGATTTTTGACCGTTCATGTATAAATTGTATGTCTGGTATAATTTTTCGTGTGAGTAAAAAAGTTTTTAAAAAAAAATAATAATAACAAAATTCAGCCCTCACAGCATACTATACCTATTTAGAATCAGTCCTACGATATGGTCTCATCATATTGGGCAATGGCACTGATATAAAAAAGGCAATCATTGCTCAAAAAAAGTGTATCAGAGCACTCTGTGGTGCTCCACCAGATGAACCGTGTGCCCCTCTCTTTACATCATTAAACATGCCACATCAAACATAACCAGTCCCATGCTTATACATATATGAAATCGCCAAGTTTGTTAAACAAAATCTAAAGCACTTTAAACAGGCGCGAGATGTTCATCCACGAAATACAAGGAGTGGAAATAGGTTAGTGTCAACAGTTGTCCCGAAAAGTGCTTGCTTTAATAAAAATGTATCTTGGATGTATATGACTGTCTAAAACAAATTGCCTGAAACAATCAAAGAACTAACTGGTAAAAAGTTCCAAGAAAATTTGTATAAATGGTTAATCAAACATGTATTGTATAAGGTAGATGATTATTTGAATCACAGCTGTAATAACAATTGTTGTACCTTGTAAGGCTTGGCTGCCACTAGTTACATAAATCCTCAATATTGTGCACCTATTTGTAAAGAATCAGCAGAACGCATCCTCTTACTTAACTATGAGCAGAACACTGTCTTATTTTGTAAGAGTATTTAGTTAACTGTCAAACAACAAGAATATTGACATGTAATATAAAATAGCTGTGTATCTGTTGGTGTTGTCCTGTTTAAGTGACTTGTAATTATTAGTACTTTTTTATTATTATTTGTGACTAAATTAAGCTTGACATTTATTTACATTTATGACATCAATTTTCTTTTATAACACTATTTATATACTTGAATATTTGATTAAAATTGACATAAATAAAATTACCTGTAATAAATTAATATATTTGCATGCAACATTTGTTAGCTGAAGATGTGAACCAAAACTATTTATAAGACCAAAAATGTACCCTCTTCAAGTGCAAATAAATATATATTCTAATTCTAATAAATAAATATTTGACAACATCATATACATTGCTCCGATCCCAAGCTAAGTAGCTAAAGCACTTGTGTTATGGAAATCGGAAATAACGGTGGTACCACAACACCCAGACCCAAGACAATATAAAAAACCGGCCAAGTGCGAGTCGGACTCGCGCACCGAGGGTTCCGTACAAACCTGCAAGGTTTACAAAGTTCGTTCATTACGACAATCGGTATCAATGGTTGTACTTTTGCGTTTTGCGTTTTTGCGTTGACTTAGTTTTTTTTTTTCACGGGTTAAAGGCAATTAGATCTAAGTATTTGATATGAATTTCAACTTGATAGCTCTACGCGTTCATGAGGAAAAAAGTAATAAGTTTATATTTATTAAAAAATATATATTTTGTAATGTAACTAAAAATTTAAGGTTTTCGGAATTTTTCCTTTATGTGTGCTATAAAACGTTGCTTCATGCCAAATTTCAAGATTCTAGGTCGACTGGAAGTACCCTTTAGGTTTTGATTCCCTTGCGAGTACTTGCGAGATTCAAAATATGCAGCTTAAATTGCTGTTTCTTTTGATTGCGTTGACATAGAAGTTTGATTTTGTTACAGCTTAAAGGTATTATAGACCTGAGTATTTGGTATGAATTTCAATTTAATACCTCTACGCGTTTATGAGGAAATGGGTAGTAAGTTTAAAATTATTAAAAAAATATATATTATGTGATGTAACTAAAAATTTATGGTTTTCGTAATTATTCCTTTATCTATGCTATAAGACGTTGCTTCGTATCAAATTTCAAGATTCTGAGTTCACGGGAAGCACCCTGTAGGTTTTGATTCCCTTGCAAGTGTCGAAAATTTGCGGCATAAACGGCTGTATCTTTTGATTGCGTTGGTTTAGAAGTTTGATTTTTTCACAGCTTCAAGGGACAGTAGACCTGAGTAATTGATATAAATTTCAGCTTCATACCTCCACGCGTTCCTGAGAAAAAGGGTCTTGACAGACGGACAACAAAGTGATCCTATAAGGGTTCCGTTTTTTCCTTTTGAGGTACGGAACCCTAAAAAGATCGTTTTCTACATTGACCCGACCGGTAATCGAACCCGGAACCTCATGAGATGGCGACGCTTGAAACCAGCGTGCTAGCCACTCGCCTACGGAGGTCGTCAATATCTTGACAAAGGCTTTTTTCGGTTTTTCATTTTGAAATTCACATGCTTACTTACACGCAAAAAAAAGCCATTTACTTCGTACTCCTATCTAGCGTACGTAAGTAAATGGCATTTTTATTGTCATAAGATTTGAACCGCCCTCAAAAAAATACTGAATGGACTATGTGTATAATAACGGTAATAGGAAAAACAAACTCATTTGAAGTCGGTGCATGATGCGCGAACGTAGACTACTGCTGTCCATTAAGGTTGACATCATGCATTGCCTTCAAATGATTTTGATTATCATATAAGCGGTATTTTAGTCCTTTTATTGTTTTGTTAAGGCGGTAATATATTTAGTTTGGTTTTTGTTAGTGTTTAAGTTACAGTGTACTTGATTGGACTAAAAAAGTTACTTAAACCTTCTTCTTGGTATCACAAATACTTAAATGAAATCCGCCTCAATATCGGTATATGTAAACGCTAGAAATAACCGAAAGTCGAACTGAAAACCTCATTTTTCTAAGTTAGTTAAAAACTGTATTATCACTCGTGCTAATTCTAAACGGCATAGTTTGATATAATAAATAATTTAATAGTTACAATAAAAAAACTTTTTCAGAAAATAAAGGTAAATAATAAAACAGCGAGAGAATAATTCGATGTCGACAGTTGAAATGTGGCACGAAGTTGCGTACCCTTTGACTTTATGTGTCGACATCCCGACAAAGTTTTTGTTGCCAATTCAATAAACACTTTTATCACCATGAGTTAAAACTTTTGCCGGCCGTTCAACTTTTATTGCCGTCTCATCTTTTATTGCGCTGTCTCATCTTTTTATTTAATCTTCTTTGACTTTTATGAAAGCTTAAATTATTAACGGATCTGTAGCTGATATTAGAATTAGAAAATAAATTCAGGTAACGCAATAAAAAAATAAAAAAAGGCTCATATTTCCAGTTGGCTTATACAGACTGTTACTACTCAGGGATAATAATATGAAAATAAGAAACCAAAAGTTTGCGCACGGGCGGGACTCGAATCAGCAACTTTATGGCTAACCGGGCTAAACGCTCTATCAATTGAGCTCCCGTGCTGTCAGTCCGACCTTGCAAAATTTGTGGTCACTTATGGATACGTCATTATGCGTTCCTACGTATAAAATGAGACAAATTAAAGCTAAAAATATTAAACCTTATGCAATACCTCTAAATTAGTAAAATGGTTACGTGCCCTCATTATCGACACTTTTAGTTATATGCAAATTTTGAAAATGAAAACCTCTTCACAACATTATAATAAAAACAAAACGAATAGGGAAACTCGCACCCTCGCGTGTATCTACGAAATACTACACCGTAGCTAGAAAGCTACGAAGAAGCGACATGTTGTAGGTAGTTTTGACTCGCTCTACAACTAAAAAAAAATGTGCAACCGATTTGGAATCGTTTAATTCAATCTCTCCCGCCATATAGTTTCTTAGATAGTTTTAAAACTAAGTAAAAGAGTTATCCACTGGCATCCTACCAACTGGCTGAAACCCTAAGAGCCGTCTATCTTTATTTCAATTACCCGAATAAACTTGCGAATTCTTCTTTATCACTGATTTTTTCATGCAGTTCTACCTAAAAATTATTTTTATCTACACATATATACTAGCGGGCCCAGCAATCTTTGTTTCGCTCCTAGCCCGTCCTGCCCCGGCCCCGTCGCGTAATTTTAAAAGTACAGTGGTCCCAGCGAACATTGTTTCTCCCCGGCCCCGTCTCGCTCCAGCCCCGACCCCGTCAAACGGGATAAATAGTATCCTATATCCTTGTCCTGGTTTAAGCTACCTTTCCACAAATTTTCAGCCAAATCGGTTCAGCCGTTCTTGAGTTATAAATAGTGTGTAGTACACTACGACTTTCTTTACAAACCTACCAAAACGCTGTGAAAACTTTTAACCAACTTCAAAAAGGAAATTCTCAGTTTGACCTGCATTTTGTGTACGTATTTATTTTAGTATGCGATTATCTCAAGTCTGGCTGAACTGATTTTGATGCAATTTTCCATAAAGTATTTTATTTTTATTGATGTACTTCTTATTTAAATACATACATAATGTGCTATAAGTGAAATTTATTTCGAAATACTTATACTACTACTACGCAGCGGGTTGCGGATTCTATCTTCGCACAATACAAACATTTCGATGCATGAACATGTCTGTTTGTATTGGTCTGGGTGTTTTCTATGTATATCATGTATGATGTATTTACAAACAAAAAAGTATTTAAGTATTATATCTGTTGTCTGGCACCCATAACACAAGCTTTCAGTTGCTTACTTTGGGACTAGATGGCGATGTGTGGGAATGTCCAAAGGATATTTATTGATATAAAAATAAACACGTAAGATGCAAGCAGCTTTTTAATTAAAATTCTTTCCTTACAATATTTTTATTAACACTCTTAAGGTGTAATCAAAAAACACATCACAACACGCGACCTTAAAGAACCTTTCGTCTTTTGTGTTTTTTAATACGTTGTACAAAAAAAGAAAAAGGTTTCTTTACAAAATCCCAAGGAAGGGACAATAACAGCTAAGTGAAACAAGGGCGCGTGCCTTCCTTATCTCTTTGCACCTTGAATGCCCAAGTATCCCTATAGGACAGTTTATCTCCGTAATCAACACAAGACCCGAGACAAAAATTTATTAGGCCCGCGACGCGATAAAAGTGTTCGTTCACTCGCAACAGACAAAACATCGTTCATTCTGAATGGAAGAACGATGAACGAATGGACACAGAGTCCGTTAATACGTGTCACGAATAAGAGTTTGAAGCATAATTATAAATCGGGATTAAAAAGGGAAAGTTAAAAATAATACATTGTTGTGTTCATGTCATAGCGAAGATTATAAGTAAATAGGGGTTGCGAATAATCTAGCTTAATAAAATCTCGTAATTAAACTTAATCGCCAGATATTAGGACGAAAATATTTTTTGACGACCTCCGTGGTGTAGTGGCTAAGCACGCTGGTTTCAAGGCTCCGAGGTCCTGGGTTCGATTCCCGGTCGGGTCAATATAGAAATCAAAATTTTCTGTATTGTCTCGGGTATGGGTTTTGTGGTACCACCGTTGTGTCTGATTTCCATAACACAAGTGCATTAGCTACTTACTTTGTGATCAGAGTAATGTATGTGATTGGTGTCCAATACTTTTTTTTAAATAATTTTATGTAGCAGAATGTTCAAATCATAAATTGTTAATGTTGAATATTATTAAAATAAACCGTTAAGGATAGAATTCAAACAAAGAAAAGTATATAATCAACGAATGTTACTAGCGGTGTTTTATTTTCTACACACATAATGCCTGTACCTAAACGGTAATCACACGCTGAACTCATTCAATCAATTGAATCATCATTATGTTCTTGTTTTTGTCAAAGGCACTGATAGATACAGAATGAGGTTTTAATCCAGATCTAAGGATATTGTGACAAACATAAATTGGCCTCAGATACTAGTGACCATCATTTGTGTAACCATCCTCTATTTTTAGGGTTCCGTAGCCAAATGGCAAAAAACGGAACCCTTATAGTTTCGTCAAGTCTGTCTGTCTGTCTGTCTGTCTGTCCATATGTCACAGCCATTTTATTCTGTAACTATAAGCATCACAATATTGAAATTTGGTTGGAAGATGTATCCTGTTAACCGCTTTACGATTCTCATACAAATAAATTATAGTTTAAAAAAAACTAAAAAAAACACGCTTTTATAGCTAACCGAAATAAAAAGTAGAAAATATTTTTTAATTACAAAGAGTTAATATTACCGTATTAGAAGATCGAACAATAAATTATAACTAACTACTCCAAAATAAAATTATAATATAATTTAAGTTATTAGGACAATAATTCAATTCAGAGTAAAAAGCGTGGGGTGCATTTTACCATATTTTCATAACTTTTTACAATGTTTTTTTCATAACTCTTCGCACAAAGATTTATTTGTAAAGATTTTTTGATTTGTATGTAGAATAATTGTAACATTTAATTTATCAAGCAGTCCACGCTTTTTACTCTGAATTGAATCATTCTCCTAATAACTTAACTTTTATTATAATTTTATTTTGGAGTTATGATTGATTGTTCAAATTTCTACTACGGTAATATTAACTCTTTGTAATTAAAAAAATATTTTCTACTTTTTAGTTCGGTTAGCTATAAAAGCATGTTTTTTAGTTTTTTTAAAACTATAATTTATTTTTCATTTTTTAGTTCGATGTTTCAATTAATTATTTGGGGACATGCGACACGCGATAGCTCTATCTTTCTTACTCCCTTATAGAGGATCCACGAAAGAATTTATTAATCCTGGCGGTCTTTATAAGGAAATTGAGAAACTGTTATTAAATTATTGCATTGTCATCAGTCCTTGATACGTGTGCAAAGTTTCAAATTAATCAAACTTCTGGAAATTGGTGAAAAAAGGTGCTCAAAGATTCCATTACATACATACATAGATACAACCCAAGCTAATAAAAGCGTGGTAAAAATAAAAAATAATGATATTTAAGGGCTCCCATACAAAAAACTAAAACCAAAAAAAAATTTTTAGTCAAACCTATGCATGTGGGATGTCTATAGATGGGTCTTTTAAAATGACATAAAGGTTTCTAAAACCATTTTCTTTTAAAGTCCATCGTTTCGTAGCTAGACGCTTCCAAAGTGGTGAAATAGGCGTCCCCCCCCCCATCTTACTTCTGAATTAAGCGAGTGTAAATATTGGATAAAATATATAATGTAGATCTTAACAAAAACTTTCAACGAATATTGATTTGAATGGGATCGAACGAGAAGTTTTTGAGATATAGCACAATTTCAAAAACCGCAAACATAACTTTGTACTTCATACTAACACTATGAAAAACAAAGTTATATTTGCTGTCAACAAAATACTGTGGTATTTTACTGAGTGGTAGAATGTGGATTCCCTGATTCAGTTAAAATTGGCACGGACGGAACCCTCAGCGCGCGAGTCCGACTCGCACTTGGCCGGTTTTTTTATCAAAAACAATAATGCCAAAAAAAAACCGCGATAAGTATGACATCCGCCGCTTATGCAAAATTCATTTTAGTTGTTAAGTGATGATAAGAGTTAGTAGGTTAAAAAAATCGGATGTACCGTACAGATATCACGAGTGTATCCATAACAAACTAAACACACAACGACCTTCAAAACAAATGAATGTGTACAACCCAATTCAATTTGTCACGATACCTACCGCCTCTTATTTATTCCACGCCACCTCTTATTAGATTTGCCGCTATGGACACAGCCCTCAACCCTCGCAACTCGTTACATAAATCAAAACTCAAACACTCGGATCAAATCCAACTTGGCAATCCCTTCAGTTTGGGCAATTGCGAAGTTTTGGGCATTTGCAAGTAAACAGTGCGCAGTAGCCCGTAACCGAGGCTCGGACGTTTGCACTAGGGAATTACGGAAGCACTTGACGGAATTAAGGTTAACGATAATTAATAGTGAACCGGTTTTTAACCGACATCCAAGTAAAGGAGGTTGTTCTTAGTTCAACCTGTATGTTTGTCCGCGAATATCTCACGTACAAACTTTTGACTGGACCGATTTTGAAGCGCTTTTTAGTATTCGTTATCAATTCGCGTTTGACTAAACCCATTTTAATGCGGTTCCGAGTAAAGTGTTTGTTACATCAAGGAGAAGGTTTAAGGAACTGTTTCAGCTCAATCAGGTACATCATTAATTAAACAAATACTAAAAATTACAAAAATGTCTACGTTACGTTTACGTCAATTTACGTATTGTACATCATGTATGGACTTCAAATTAGTTTGTTTCTCCTATTAGCGTTATTTTAGTCCCTTTAATGATTTTTCCTAAATCGGTTCTATTTTAATGTTTTTTTTGTACTTGGATCAACATCGAAATCATAAAAAAAAGGTCTTCTCCATACAAACTAGCATCAGCTTACCGGCACTCTTGTATGGGAAAGTGATATATTTATTTTTGCGATAACGATGTTGACCCAAAACAAAAAGTTGTTGTATTCAAAGCTCAAAATTAGCCCCGAGAAGGAGCGCAGTTGATTTTGTTAGACCCTATATACTTATCATCAAAGTTATGTGATCACGTGACACTATATTCATTAACAAAATAAGACCAAACCAACAGAACAACCGCTTATTCAACGTCAACGTTCACCCCCCTTATTAACGTATCCGTATGTTTTTATGAAGCCCATCACGCCATTAGGCAGAACTAATTCGCTGTCAATAATCAGACAAAAAGGCTTCATCAATCACGGACGGCCCGCCAAGGTCCGGACGACTGGACCGGGCCGCTGATTGTCCGAGCCTGATGACGCGGAAGGGCTCAGAGATTAACGACCTATAAGCCCCGGGTTCAAATCCACTGGGCTCAAACACGGGTATGTTCTAGTTTATGTAATCCGATGCGGAGACAATAGGCTCATTTACAATATACAAGTTGTTGTTTTGGTCATTGACATCCAACTCAGGGATAATAATATGAGTTGTGCTTTTATAAAAATAACCTTAAATTATATGCAAGTTTTATAAAAGAAAACCTCTTCACAACATTTCAAAAAAACAAAACATATGGGGAAACTTGCACCCTCGCGCGTAGCTCGCGTGTATCTACAAAAAACTAAGCCATAGCTAGTAAGCTTCAACACATTGGCAAGCCTGTTGAACATTGCAAGTGCTTTCTTTAACGCGTAAGCTGCGTTACGTCATCGATTTAATATTATCAAATATGATTTTCTTCAAGACCATCTTCAGCGAAAACCTTCAGCTATACTGACAAATACATATTTTCTACAACTTATGTACTCCCCTAGCCATAACTACACATTCATAGCGGCCGATACCTTGAGCCCAATTATATCGGAGGCGTCGACGCCTAACGAAGACAAACGACATCGCTACGTGCCCGCTTCGGCGGCAATACTGAGCAGGTGATGGAAACACGCTATGTTTACTTATTTGTAACAAGGTAAAAAAAAAGAAACGTTTTTTACAGATAAAAAAATATCACGAAATATTAGTAACAGCTGTAGCTTGGACGATGAAGACCAGGCATTGAGGGAACCTCTATTGTTTTACTTACAGACTCAGTTTGATATCATACCATGTAATTTCCGTGACATGGTTTAACTTTATGTACCAAAAGAGCTACCTAAAGTTGTTCAAGTCAACAGTCCATATTTACAGTCCAAATTACAGTGTAATCCCCCCCCCCCCAAACCGCAAGGCGTCAGTCAGCTTAACTTTAAGGTAATCATCCCTGTTGTGTTCTGCAAGTTAGTAACTCGAGTTATAATAACTCGCAGTCGCTCGTGTATGCGGTGGACTGTACTTCGTGATGGGTGGTAATCTCGTTTGGGATTGAGAGGCGAGAATGGTAGCAATAGGTTTTCGAGATTGTTGGCGTAAACGTCGCAACTGGGGTCTTATTTTGAATCACCCGATTAAATATGGCGTATGATTTACAAGCAGGTTCATGATTTTGTGACGGACATAGCTCTGAGAGAATCAGTAAGCTCCAGTAGCAATGGGTAAGACATTAAAGACGTGGCATAGGACGTCCACCGACGAAATGGAAACGAAACGACTTTAAAAACCAAATAAAAAAAAACTTGATATTTTTACATTAGCAAATATACTTATCAAATGCCTTGATTTTTTTCACGTAAATGTTGAATGTTATCCTTAAAAATATTCAACGTTTACCTGATTTAAAAAAAACCGGCTAAGTGCGAGTCGGACTCGCGCGCTGAGAGTTCCGTGCCAACTTTAACTGAATTAGGGAATCCACTTACTTCTACTTAGTGAAATACCACAATATTTTGTTGACTGCAAATATAACTTTGTTTTTCATAGTGTTTGTATGAAGTACAAAGTTATGTTTGCGGTTGTTGAAAACGTGCTATATGTCAAAAACTACTCATTCGATCTCGTCCGAACCAATTTTCGTTGAAAGTATTTGTTAATATATAAATTACATATTTTTTTCAAAATTTACACTTGCTTGGTTTAGAAGTTAGATGGGGGGACGCCCATTTTACCACTTTGGAAGCGTCTAGCTTTGAAACGTTAGGCTTTAATAGAAATGGTTTAAAAACCTCCATGTCATTTTAAAAGACCTATCCATAGACACCCCACACGCATACGTTTGACTAAAAATTTTTTTTTTTGGTTTTAGTTTCATATATGGGAGCCCCCCTTAAATGTCAATATTTTTTAGACAGACAGACAGACAGACAGACTTGACGAAACTATAAAGGTTCCGTTTTTTGCCATTCGGCTACGGAACCCTAAAAATTAATGAACCTCAAAAAAGATCGAACTGTCACGGATTCCGAAATGACTTCACTGCTTACAATCTGCAATCGAAAGGCAGCTTGACAGTAAAATACTATAAAGAGTTGTCTATGACAGCAAAAAAGGCCTACCATCGTGCAAGGCGTGACGTCACATTCTTTGATAGCCGTTTACGGTCACGTGAGCAATGGGTGTTTTGGACAAATTTAATTCTTTTAAAACTTTCTTTTTGACACCTCCATAACATAAATAACCACCACATTGTGGTAGTCCTGTTGAAATTTGCTTATTGAGGGGCTTGTAAGACTAATCACGGATAGAACTTACAAATAATTTAAAAACGTATAAGCAAATAAGTACCTATGTGTTGCAATTATGTAAACACACCTACAAAAAAAGACAGTTCATTCGCTTCATTAATATAGCGGCTTACGTCAAGTCATCCGCGGCAACGAGTAATAACCGTTGTCGGAGCTGACGATGCTCGGAGGCTATTACACTAACGAAGATGAACTGCGCTCGCGTCACGGGAATATGAGGTTGTGGTCCAAGTAATAGGCGACAGCGAGTGAAGAGTCCTACGCCGACGTACTGTTGACGCACCGTTGATGTGTTTAGAGAAAATATTAACGCTGTGGTGACGGCTGCTCTGGTATGTCAACATGTAAGACCCCTTACACACTGCGACTTTTAGCATCGATGCAGAATTGATGCAGTCGCAAACTGTCATTCTTTACACACTGTGCTACTTTTAGCATCGATGCAGTCGCGATAGTAATGCGCGTTAGCATCGATGCAGTCGCAATGCAGAATCTGAAAATTGTAAAATTATGAACTACATTTTGGCGACTGCATCGATGCTAAATAAAATCTGTTCATTGAGTAAGTCGCAATGCTGGAGCGCGTTTTAAAAACGCGCGACTGCATCGATGTCAAAAGTTGCAGTGTGTTAGGGTTCTTATTGGGGTTATCAACGCCAGCCTTTTTTGATGTTGACGTTGTTAGAGTTGACAATGTTCGAAGGCTTTTTGTATTAAGGAGATAGAAGGACGCTTAAGAAGATAAATGGCACTGGTTTCACGGGAGTATAAGGTCGTGGTGCAAGTGTGAGCTGAGTGAGCATAAGGTGTCTAACACTTAGACGGCAGATTGGAGCCGCCCCTAGGCCACATCACCCGTAGGCCAGCCCGTCAAAACCGGTTTCTGCCGAAGACACATGGTTTTCAGGGTAACGTCGACGCAAAGCTGACATACTCTCAACGTGTTACCGTATTATCAACGGTGATTTAACGTAGGTAGCTACCATAGACTTGTCGACGTCTTCCATCGTGAAATCAGTGGCTAGCTTTCAACGCAATCACCATGCTAATGACACGCTGTAGACGTCTCGTCACTCTCGTCTCTTTAGTACCAATCGTGTGTCACAGAACTAAATAAGAAATAAATAGTTTTAGAATATACTCAAAAGATAATTTACTGACACCGCTAGAGATATCACACTCGCTTGTCCCACAACAACACATTCTGCCAAACTTTATACAAGACACAATGTTGTAATATTATACTAGCATCTTAATTAAACGTTCTATGTAGAGGTTCTTTCAGTTTCCAATTATATAAGGATACGATTGTAAAATGTTGGCTTTCATGGACTGTACCAAGTTACCAGGTTATCACTAATGAAGACAAACGGCGCACATCATCCTAATGTCAGTCGAGATATGACAGGGATTCGAATCAGAAGCAAGAAACGTCGATTATTAGGCGTTCAAAGAAGTTAAATACATCATTATTATGTAATAATTTCCAAAAGAAGATTATTTAAAAATAGACTGAGGTACAAATAAGATATGACATAAGACCTGCAAATTGTTGACATTTTAATAACATTTTCGATATATTACTAAAAATTAATTATTCGGTTTTCCGGGAAACTAAAAGTTTCACAAATAAATAAATGTTTTTTTTTTATAAATACGCACCAGACAACACACCAATTGTATCGGTTTTGGACCAAGGAATTTTCTTCCATATTGTGCTACGAATACCAGATAAAAATAATGACGGAGGCATCTAGAAATACTTAAATACATATAAACATCCATTAATGTTCATGTTCGTCACATAAACAAGTAGTCAGGAGCGTTAAGCACTACGCCGAATACGTCGTTAAAAGAAATCTTTTATTATGTTCATAACTTAGAATTTCGACCCTCGCTTTTAGCGAAGCGTCATCACTTCTACCATCAACACGGTATCCCAAACAGACCTTTTCACCTTCAGGCGCTTTTTTGCCGTGAAAATTATCCGCCGCACATTTCCCTATTAGAGCCGCTACGTTTAGCCTTCGCCCCGCGGCGTCATATACATAATTTATCAATCATTTATCACGGAAAAGCGCTAGGGAGCGTTCTCGAGTGCAACGGTACAAATAAACATGTTTGGTATGTATAAATAGTATTTTGAATTTATTGTTCCTAAAAGGAGCTTTGAGTTTGACGGCAATGTCTTGCCTAATTGAAGACATGGGGTTTAACCGTAATACTTATAAGTTGAAAAATAAACCATAAATTGCGCACGGTCGGGACTCGAACTTGCATCTTACTAGCTAGCGGGGCCAACGCCCTGTCTAATTGAGCTACCGTGCTATCGGTCCGACCACGTGACATTTCTGTTCTCATAAAGATACGTCACTACGCCTGACTTCAGCGCCTTCTATCGGCAATCCGAAGACCTCTAGGATAGCAGTGGTTGCAATTGTAACCGATGAGAGATTACGATAAATAAATCAATCTCATCTCTCAGGTTCAATTATTTAGCATAACTTACTTAATATCAAAGAAAAAGTCGATAGTTGCAATGATCCATATTTTTAATACCAAGATGAAACTCCTACATAAAATACATATTTACAAGCTCAAATCTCAATATCAACTTTTTTTCCATGTGCAAAATTGTGTCTTTTAATATCTACGGCCCGTTCATATTAAAAACATATTTCTCGATCCCTAGCTCATGATTCTTCTACATAATAAAATCTGCGAAAACTCAGCGTCAAAAAAGGTTAGGATCGATGTAATAGATTACCTTTATTTGATTTTGGGACTACCCTATCAATCCTTTGAGGTCAAAATGGAATCCAAGGACCCCAAGCCATTTTGGAAATGGACGGTACCCTATTACGGATATCCGAACAAACGCTTTTTTGCCTCAAAATCAAAATATTTTTGATGATTTTGAGTATTAACAGAGTATAAAAGTTTGTATTTTTTTAAATTAAAAGATAAATTAAAATGTTGATAGACATTCATTAAACTTTAAGACATCGATGTTCATAAGTCATTTTAAAATAATAATCATATATACAATTCAAAACCATTTTAAACTTGCATCGAAGATTTTTCCTTTCAACATTTCTCTATAAATCTCAGGCAAAGATTCAGTGACCAATAAATTAGATTTGAGGCAATGAATTTGTTTTATTCCCGTATTTTGTTAGCTTCAGTGCAGGTGCAATCGGAAGAATTATATCGTTCCAGCAATAATAACTAGCTTCGCAACTTATACAAAATTTCTTATGTAGGTACAATGTACTTTTGTAATCCGAAAAAAATGTCGGCTCAAAATTTTGATGTTTTTTTTTTATTAAATCGCACTTTGGCTCACAAACGTCGTATTTTTTTTTGATGAATAAACCATTATTCTAATAGTTAACGAATTTTGTGTCAACTTTTCATGTAAAAATTACTTCTTCACTTTTCAGTTTTATTTATCAGTAATCAAAACATGCAACCACATAGATACCAATATCAATTGGTCAGATGACAGATCCACAAAAAATGCGATGCGCGGTAAACACTTAGTGGGATTGACCATTTATCAATATCACATTGCTGGTGGTTTCTTTAGCAATATTTATGGCAGTAAATAATTTTGTTTCTACATTATTTGCGGTGATTTTCGCAACTTTGAGTAGGTGTTATCAAATCAAGAAACACGTGTAGTCTGTAAAATGTAGTTTTTTTGTGTATTCTTGCAAATAAATAGGTAAGATTTGATTTTAAAACATGACTATGGCTGTTGTTTAAATTGATATAATCTGGTATACATATCCAAGCTGACATTTTAATTAGTAATTACATTTTGTTAAAGACTATATATGAAAAAATGATGTTCCATACATTTTAACTGCGTGCCAATTGAATTTTTGTATGGAACAGCAGTTTTTTTTCGATTTTACTATTTGTATTATAATAAAAATTTATCATAATCATCAGTGTAGTTTATACACAAAATTAAGTCACTGATTAAAATTTCAACCTGTATCTTATTTGCTAAAGCATGAACACAGTGTCAAAAAGTTGGCCATCGCCTGAAAACACGTGTAAATTCAATCGCCTGAAAACACATGTAAATTCAATTTTTTTGTGAGATGGCCAAGTCTCAATATATTTATATAAAACATTTAAGAATTTTAATATTGATATGCGTCACTATAAGACGCTGTTAATTATTACGTAACAACTTAATGCTTCGAGTACGCAGATTCCAGACACAATTGATTTTCAATTGTTATGGACCACGATCGTGGGTCTAGAGACTGGACGTCTTAAGACAGAAAGTCGCTTAAGTAGAGACTGAATAAATTAATAACCGACTTGGTATTACATGGATCTCACAACTTTTTACCGCAGAACAACTGAGTTGCGAGACTTGTTTTTTTTGACAAGTATTGTTTTTATGGGATCTCATTTCTTTTTGTATTTTGTAGACAGTTCTACTTTTTTTCCTTTTCAGTACCTTCTACTTATTGTATATATGTATATCTACCAGCAACGAATTTTCTTAAAGCCCTCTCTCGAAATTATGAACTTGTCGCCTCGCGCTAGCACCGCGACAGCTCGCTCGGCGACATTCACCTTTCCGCACGCCCCGCCACTGTCCCCACCCCGCGCCCTCGCGCTAGCACCGCGCAGCGCGTAGTAACGGCCCGCGCTCACTCGCTAGCATCGCAGCGCGTGGTATAATAATTAATTTACAACCTTGCGCTCTCGAGATAAGTACGAATACGCACGTAGGTACGTTTTTTGCATTAAATAATTTAATTTACAGGTGTTTTCATGACGGGAATACCCATTTTTTGCTCGATTTGGCAGGGGCACTACCATGCGGCTATATTTATATGGGACTAGCTTAAACTTGCGGCTTTGCACACAATAATAATAACTGCCGTAAAACATCGTTACGAATAAAGCCAACATTAAAAAAAATAACTGAAGACTTGGCTGTATGGGCTTAATTTTCTTTGCCGTCTTTTCTAGATTTTTTAGTTTTTCCTTAATTCATACACCAAACACTGCTTATATTCCAAATTTAAAGCTTCTAAGTCTGCTAAAAGTGCCTTAGAATTTTGATGATCGGTGAGTCAGTGAGTGACAAAATTAAGAATTTTGACCCGTTATAATTCTTAAAATACTGGTTCAAATTGAATGAAATTTGAAATATACTGTTTCTTTACAATGTTGCATAGTTACTGAAAATTTCAGTCTTCTAGTTTTATCCACAACGAAGTTACAGGGGGTCGAAAATGGTCTGAATTGCTTCGAGAAAAGGATGGTACAGCCGTGACGCTTTTTTGTTCGACTTGGTGGGGGCACTGCCGTGCCCCCAGACTTTATAAAGAGCACACTGTACACCAAACAAATGGCAATTATAACGTAAACTTCATCTGAAAACGTACACAGAAAACATCCTGACCAAAAATACAACACCAAAAAGTTACTTATAAATCATGCTCACTGACCTCAGTCCCGGAACATCTGTGACCGGCACTCCATCCTCCGTCATCCAGGATATGGTGGGAGCGGGGCTCCCATGTGCTGCGCAGGAGACGCGCGCGCCAGAGCTGTTCGAGAACGACAGTCGCGGCGGCGGCTCCATCAGGAAGATCAGCTGGCTGCTCGCTGTGGACAAAGCAGAATGCAAATAAAATTTCTGAAACAACATTTTTATTTTAAAAGTTGGACAGATGACGGGCCTCTATGCCTGCCACAGTAATAAGGGGGTCCCGAAAACTATTTTTCTTGCTCTCTATGATAATGTTTGGCAAGGTGAGCAATCATTTTAAAAAAAGGAGAAATAAATAAAATCCTTTTTTCGACCAATAAAAACATACAATAAAATACATGCCAAAACTACACTACTCGAGTCGAAGAGGCACCCGCTCAGAATTAGTTATGGTATTTTTTTCCACTTCAAAAAAGGAGGTGATAAATTCAATGTGTATGTATGTTCTTGTTGTTGTTATACTCGAGAATGTAAATCTATGACGCTCGTTCTATTAGGTATACCTTAACTTACGGTACAGTGTGAGTTTTTATCAAAATCGATCCAATCAAATTTACGGCGCCATCGATATAGAGATATGGGTAAATAACTAAAAATAATGAAACGAATAAGAAAAACAGACTAAAAAACTCAAATATCTCATTTGCCCTCTATTTAGGAGAAACAAATTCAAGCAAAAAACAAAGGTAAGCTTGACATAATGCACCGACTCCAAATAATATTTCTCATTGTTATTTGAAGCTGTTTGGTCAGTTACTGGAAGACAGTTTAATTTTAAAATTGTTATTTTATTTTCCCCTACCCGAAAACTAAGTAAGTCCCAAAAGCCCAGTATAAAAAAGTACAAAAAAAAACACATAACAGCACTTAATTAATATTTAAAACTCTACGCAATGCAAAGACAGTTACGAAACAAAGCGAAAAGTAACTTTCGGCGAAACTCCGTCAATTTACGAAATTAATTAGGTACACGCGTCGTCTCTAATCCATTTACTCTTTAATTTAGACATCCGTTTTGTCACACGGCGAGACACACAAGAATTACATACTTTAAAGCTCATGTATCATTTAAATTTAATTTATTTATTAAGGCAAAATTATCTAAAAAAGATAATAACAGATTTAAATATGCTTTTCCTTCATAGGTAATTAAGATTATCGGGAACCTAGGAAACTAGCTTAATAATGCAACGAGAGTTTATATAGGTACATACCGGCAGGTTGTCTCAAAAAATAGAGTCACGCCAAAGCCCTGATTTACAGCATCACTAGGGGTACCTGAATCAGCGTTTCGGTGATTTTCAATAGTTTTCTCGTCAAACATAACTCAATCAAAACAAATTGTACTGATTAAGTTAAAGACAGCTTAAAAACTCTAACTCCGTTCTAAGTTCCGTGCCAACTTTAACTGAATAAGGGAATACACTTACATCCACTTAGTAAAATACTAGAAGATTTTGTTGAGAGCAAATATAACTTTGTTTTCATTGTGTTTGTATGAAGAACAGAGTTATGTTTACGGTTGTTGAAAATGTGCTATATCTCAAAAACTTCGATCCCGTCCAAACAAATTTTCGTTGAAAGTATTTGTGAAGATCTATATTATTATTATTTTTTCAAAATTTACACTCGCTTAGTTTAGAAGTTAGATGGGGGGACGCCTATTTTACTACTTTGGAAGCGTCTTGCTATGAAATGTTAGACTTTAAAAGAAAATGGTATATGGTCGGACAGACAGACAGAAAGACTTGACGAAACTATAAAGGTTCCGTTTTTTGCCATTCGGCTACGATTACCTCAAAATAACAATTAATATAAATGAAATACCTCCTACACAACGTATGAGATAACAGCGGTAAAGTTTGTTAATTACAACTTTGCAAGTTTATTACGTATCTCTCAAGCAATTACTATGCGGTAGCGATCTATCTATCGCATTGCTTAAAGAAGTTGTTATGTTAGCAAGTATGATAGCGGTTATTCTAAGATATTTTTTTTGTCAGCGCTGCCAAATGTTGGTACGTTGGTAGCGCTTATTTCGTAGCTTTCAAGCGAAAGCGATTCAGTTAGCTAACAGCCGTGGCTTATTAAAATTCCGGCAGGTCTGTCAGTCAAGCACATTAATTGTTGGCGACAGTCGCAACAATCCCGGGAATCCGCTCTCAGTTGCTCGTTGTTGCCATGACGATTAGAAGGCACCAAATGTCTCGGGGATAAACTTTGGCGCGTCACGACGACTTGAGCAGGGCCCCTATTTTTGAATCTCTCGCGTCAAGAAGATGGCGTGTGATATTCATTGAATAATGTCCAATTTTCCTATGAAAATTAGTATTACTATATATATATATAGTATACACGATACTGTTTCAAGAAAAGAGAACTGAGTTTTTTGAGTACGCGTCACGTAAATTATAGACGTTACGTCTATAATTTACGTGATTTTCATTTTTTTTAAACCCTTTTGAAACTAAAACCACACGCTATATTCAAGTGAGTGATTGGAAATTAGGGCACCTGAGAGTAGCTGCGTAATTTTCACTTGCCTCACCTGACTCATGTTTCTTAGTGATTTGATTAAAATTCGATATTTTATCAAAATAAGCAAGATATTTTTATAGTTTTTAATCCCTCAAGCGTATGTGAACGAGACACAATGCAAATTCTATTGTTATGCGGTTGCCTGCAACCGCTCGGGTGTTGAAGCATTAAGAAACACTGTAAGGTTAATATGGGCAGGTATATATTTTAAGGCCGTAGAGATCAAGGGAACATAGCCTTGATCGGTCTATCTATGCAGTGTGATATTCACTATCATCATCTTAACCAGCCAAAGGATGTCCAGTGCTGAACAAAGGCCTTCCCCACGGTTTCCCACAGGGACCGAAGCGGTCTGCATCCAGTGTAATCCTGCGATACTAACAAGGTCATCCTGTTCACCTTGTTAGTGGACGTCCTACGCTGCGCTTTTGGTCGGATGGTCTCCAATCTAGAACTTTCCTGCGCCAACGGCCATGAGTTCTTCGCGCTTTTGTGTCCTAAATATTTTTGTGAAATTGCTTGCTAATAAATCTGTCCTTGAGATTCTGTTCTTTATAAAACTCAAATCATTCCTTGCAAATTACGACAAACCATTTCATCAACACCAACAAATGAACAGGATTTCTATCGGCCTCTAATATCATGTATGAAGGAAACTTAATAAAACGGAATTACACGCCGAGGCTTATGAGAGCTCAGGACAGGAAGCAATCAAATTTACGGCGCCATCTTCTGGAAGATAAAAAGAGCGTTTCGAGCGTAAAGCGAGCGTAAGCGCCAGTTACGCTCCGCTCACCAGGTGTTCGATATTTATTTTATGGCGCATTATAAAGTGGCTGCACGCAAAATTAAAATAACGTTGCGAAATATGATTGGCTATTATATTGTTTTACGTGGATTGGGGTTTTGGTAGTCAAATAAAAAAAGATCGAATACGGTATACAGTTAATTTTTAAAACCTATTAATAACTTTAAAAAATCTTATCCCCTTAAAACTCTAACGGGTTAGTATTTGTTTTTGGCCTTATTCGACCTGTCGACCTCGAGAAAGTTGTTAAGTTACTAGTTCTAAGTGAGAGCTCCCTTTATTCTTTACGGGTTGTTTTGAAACATCCTGTATAAGTGTTAAAATTATTAACCACTCATTGACTTTACAGACTTTTCAATATAGCTTTGAGCTCGTTTTAAGATTCCGTAGCCGAATGGCAAAAATCGGAACCTTTATAGGTTCGTCAAGTCTGTTTGTCTGTCTGTCTGTCTGTCTAGCCGTCCGTATGTCACAGCCACGTTATCCTGTAACTAAAAGCATCACACTGTTGAAATTCAGTAGAAAATGTATCCTATTAACTGCTTTACGATTCTCATACAAAAATCAATATATGTGATATAAAAAAAAACTATGCGTGTGGGGTGTTTATGGAGAGATCTTTTTAAAATGACACAAATGTTCCTAAAAACATTTTCTTTTTGAGTTTAACGTTTCATAGATAGACGCTTCCAAAGTGGTAAAATGGGCGTCCCCCCCATATAACTTCTAAACTAAATAAGTGAAAAACATATATAATGCAGATCTAAACAAACACTTTCAACAAAAATTAGTGTGACCGAAATCCAACTAGTAGTTTTTGAGATATAGCACATTTTCAACAACCACAAACATAACTTTGTTCTTCATACAAACACTATAAAAAACAATGTTTTGATAGCTGTCAACAAAATATTGTGGTATTTTAGCTAAGTGGAAGTAAGTAGATTCACTAATAATTAGTGAATCTACTTACCAGTAAATTATTTACTTTAAGTTGGCACGGAACCCTCAGTGCGCGAGTCAGACTCGCACTTAGCCGGTTTTATATGATAAAATTTTCAAGCGCCCTGTCGAGTGCGTTACGCTTGATATTTCCCGAACTTCATTAATAATGGAGTAATCCGCGTCGAAACCGTTTAACCCTTTTGGCTCTAAACAAGGCTGTACTTTAAACAATCCGGTCTTAACGCTTGGTGCAAAGAGAACCGAACAATAGGAAATATTGCACACTCCTTTTTAACTGGTAATTTATTACTTCAGAGAGTTAACTGTGCAGCGTTTTTTGCTAAGCCGTTTGAATGTAACCTTTGTCATTAAATCTTTTCTGTAAAGTGAATAAAACTTCTTTTAATTGCCTAGGAAATTCATGATTCTAAATATATAATTTACTTGGCTCGGAGCACAAGCATTTGCAGAACGCCTAATAGACAAATATTTGTCATCAAACAATCTCGAATAACATGTTGAAATAAACAAAGATACTCTTGAGATCAAAGCGAATTCCTCGTATGAATTTTGTCACTTGTACCAATTCCAGACCGTCTTTGATATGCCAATAAGCATGCGTGACACGCTTCTAAGAGTCGCAAATTGAAATTTACCAAGGCCCGTACCTTCTGAGGGTCATGGTCCCTTTACCAGACGACTTCGCAATAAGCGATAGAATTGAATTAACCCCATCCACAGACGACTATGCCCGGAACACGCCGAAAGCTTCACCTACTTTGCCAGTAATGGATAGCTGGGTTAACTTCACATCGAGTTTGAAGTAAATATTGCCAGGGACTTCATAATAGATGACGGTATTTCATACTGGCGAGATTGTACAATTTAATTTAATGGGTTACGTTATTATAAAGGCTAGCGGTAATTTGGTCATGACTAAATAGCCTGGTTTCGGTAAGTTAAATAATTTCGTTACATTGACCTTTTGAATAAAAAGCATTTCATTACGTGCTTACACACATTCTCACGAAATTATTTGGACAAAACATGTGTCGACCAAAATAAAATGACAATCTAATTAAATTTGAGAAAATCTCAATATATATCCCCATTTTATTGCAATCTAACATCTAACCGCTGCGTTTGTCAGCTTAACTCTAACTGAATAGGAATGGAGGAATCCAAAAAAGTCAAAAAGAAAAGCTATAATTCCTACGTCCAAGCTTTTTTTTTCGTCGTCTCGTCTCTCATTAAGAATTCCTTAAGTGCTTTTAAGCTGCGAAGCTTGTCACTGCTCATGACTGGAGCTTTCAGTTCCCTCTTAAGCTTTACTTAAATGTGTCGGCTAAGTTGATGTCCGCAGCCGCTGGTTTCGTTTTTAAGAGATAAAGGGAATCTTTAGAGCAGCTTGCAGTTAGCTCCAGAGCGAGTAAATTAAACTATGTGTGAAGTATCCATGTTCATTAAAATTAAAATGCAGCATCTCAAAGGTAAGCATCCAAGTTAGCAAATTTTAAGCAAATAAAATAGAAACTAAGAATATCGAGAAAATGTGTTTAATCTCATAATTTTATGTTTTTCGTTTTTTTTACCGTTAGAACGCTATTTGACTAAACAAACTATGTATCTAAGTAACTTTCGTTCAGCGATAAACAAGTTAGGCACTTTTTAAAAACTTTGGGTATTCGAAATTATTTTTAAAATTGCATGGTTTACTTATCTAAAAAGTTTTAAATATGCAAGTCAACATTCTGCTATCAGTGAAGTTTGCTGAAAAGAGGAAATTTTGTGCTCATGAATATTTTTCCTAAAAATACACGTCTTATAGCAAAGTCAAGTTTTGACCAACAAAATTAAACTTTTCCGTTTTTATAAGTGTAAAAGAAATAATATTAAAGCAGGCACTCTATTCTGCAATACATTATTAGCTCAGGTAAAATAGCAGTAAATAAGACAGTGTGGTGGAAAATATGTACATCAGTAAAACCTTTGTTTATAACTACTTTTTGGAATTACGAACAAGGATCTGCTGGACGCCAAAATTTTGGTTCTACCAAAATATTGGCCCAAAATTTGGCGTCCTCGTCCCTCCCAGGGGATTGTGGGAAAGGGGGATATCCGGACCAAAGCTTTGATTAAACGTGTTTGGACAAAAAAAATCTTAAGCTCAACAATGTTGTATAGTTTTACGTGTTACGACTTCAAGAAAGGAGGTATTCAATTCTACCTGTGTGTTTGTGATATAATTCGATAATATTTTCTTAGAATTAGTTTCTCCTAAATCAACGTGTAATGCTTAAGTACGAGTATTTTAGTGAAAATTTGAAATTGTTTATATTTTTAAAAGTGTTTATTTATTTTTTTACATTTTTTCACCCAAATTCTTCACATTTCGCAAAATACTGACGTTATAAGTATGAGTGTGGTCTCATTCGATTTAACACCAAAAAATACATTGAAAATGACACCTCACTTACCTCATTTGTAAAATGTGCATGTTTTATATGTCATTTGTGTATGTCACTATTTTTCGTGAATGAATGTATTTTTTCCGTACATACATTAAATTTTCGTAAATATACTGAGAGGCTAGAGCTAATATTTTTATTTCTTTAAACACCTTTTTTAAGGAATCTTGAGGTTTAAGATTATAAATAGCTCGCACGGCTCTTTTTTGTAACACAAAAATTGATTCTACATCAGCAGCCGCGCCCCACAGTAAAATGCCGTAGGACATCAAGCTATGGAAATAACTAAAATAAACTAACCTAGCTGTTTTTACATCAGTCAAACATCTAATCTTCCTTACAGCAAAAGCAGCTGAGCTTAGTTTCCCTGACAAGGCCTCTATATGAGGACCCCATTGTAGTTTGGAGTCTAAAGTGATTCCCAAGAATGTTGTGGAGTCAATAGTATCAAGCGGTTTGTCTTTTATCTTAACCTGAGTTGATGCCTGTCGGACATTAGGCATCGTAAACTTTACACATTTAGTTTTACTTCCGTTAAGAAGGAGATTAACAGTTAACCAATGTAGTACTTGTGAAAGAGTATTATTTACATCGTCAAAATTGCCTTCACCTCTTGGAAATTTAAATATAAGTGAAGTATCATCTGCAAACAATACTATATGACAAAGATTCCCTACAAAATGCGGGAGGTCATTTATATATTTTAAAAATAAAAGAAGTCCTAATATAAATCTCTAGGGGAACACCCATTTTTTGTTAGAGGTGCTCCAGAACTTGAAATTGTTATTTAATACAACAAGTTAGCGATTTTGATATTCATTGATTAGGGATTATATCTTTGGATTACTATATCTGTGAGTTGAAGCATTTCAAAACACTATGACGAGGTCAAGTCAAGGTACTACATACAATGCAACACGCTGTATATATATACATCACGCATACCTGGTATTCAATAGATAAAAGGAAGTGATTTTGTAAGGATTAAGAATTATACAATAATTAAATTATATTTAAAAAAAACTGTTATTTTCATGCTTCTGGTAGTACATATGCCACAGTCCACAAGACCTTACTGACCAAAATCATAGATTGCGCCACCTGTTTAGGTCGGTAACGGTACGCCCTCTGGCTGATAATGTTGATGACGGTGATGATTTGCAATTTATCGTTAATGTTTAACCGTTGGTGACGACATTTAACCATATGTATATTACGCAACTGGTCCTTTGAGAGTTGTTTCAATAATGGTAGCGTTTGGAAAAATTGAACGTCTCACGTTCTTCCCTCGTAAAACCGGTTATGGCGCTGTAGCGGCATAAAATGGATATATGTTTAAACGTTTAGCAGTAAAGCGACGGCGTGTTCATTAATTTAGTTTGTACAGCCGACACCAACTCAACTCTGACATTACCAGTCTTCACAGAGCTCTCATTCAAGATAAGAACACTTACAATGCCAGTCATCTTATAATGGAAATGATCAGTTAACTTGTACGCTATGTACACGTCCAAACGTGAAAATATATGAAGTAGGCGTTGTAGGTCGCGTGAAATGAACACTTACTCCGTTTATACTGGTATTTTATACGATTTTTACTGCCCCAATTGAAATATCTTGGCGTAAGAATAATCCACTTTATTCGTGCGACACACCGAACAACATAAAATATCTTAAAACTTTATTGACTTTGCCGATTTAATGCGATGTTTCAAGCCGAACAAAAAACCGGACACGCTTCGTTTATTTGCACATGAAAATATGATAGAGTGAAGAATTATTTTCAGACAAAAAAAGGGTGAGTAGCGCTAGTAAGTACGACAAAAAACCGGCCAAGTCGAAGCTAGACTCGCGCAATGAGTACTAATTTTACTTGAATAAGGGGTCCTACCAGTTCAATCTGGTTAAAACCGTTTTTGTAGAAAGTATTTGATAAGCTCTACGTTACGTATTTTTTTCAAAACTTTGATTTGCTTAGTTTAAAGTTAAATGTGAAAGCATAAGTGGCATTTTGTGTCCTAAATTGAAAAAAATATTTTTGACTTTGAAATAGCGACGTCCATTTTACCACTTTGGAAGCTGGAATCTTTAAAATATATGACTTCTGGAAAAAAATGTTCAAGAAGCCTTTATGTAATTTAAAAAAAGAATTAAATAGACACCGTGTAGTGTGGTCACATGCATAGGTTAAAGAAAATAAAATATGCTTTGGTTTTACTTCAATGTATACAATGGCCCTCTTTAAATACTCGTATAATATTTTTTATACGAGAATCGTAAAGCGGTTAATACACACCTTCCAAATTTAAACTGTACAATGCTAATAGTTTCAGAATAAAGTAGGTGTGACATACGAACAGACAGACAGACTTGACGAAATTATAACGGTTCCGTTTTTTGCCAATCGGATACGGGACCCTAAGAAGACACAATTGGTGTGTTAAAGGCTCATTTCATTGCCTGTACGTCGTAATAGACGTAACATTTCTAGTAGACCATAGATCTTCAAGTCATTTTCGTCGAAACCATAAACATCTTCTACTAGACTGTCCCCTCGAGATGCGGTTTACGATGAACGCGTTATTATACTGAAGCAGCGCTGAACGTTACGACCCTCGAGAGGAAACCGTGTAATTTTTATTGTATCAACAATGTCACGAAAATATGCTATTCAAAGTCTTTCATGCCGCTATTTCCTTGTGTTTTCTGGCTGACTGTGTGCCAAAATTTCAACCAGGAGGTCAAATCGATACTACTTAACAGACTTTTCTTACTAACTGATTAAACTATTTCGAATTTGTTGTATTCACAAATATCAAAAACATGAACGCCTCGATACCGTTTATCGCGTCGATAAAATTTTGTTATTTCTCACATTTTTTCCATTTGTAAGATAATTCTTATCACTGAACACATTTAAGTGTATTTTAATTACCTTTTTTGTAACCTTTTTAAATATGTATAAAATGACGTTTGAAATTTATCGATTGCGATAAATGATAAACAGGCGCGCATCTTAGGCCCGCAGATGTGATATGGAGGATTAATGTGTAGCATAAAGTTAATACGAACCCTTACTATAGTTTCATAAAATTTGTTGCGGTTTAGTGTCCGCACGAAAAACTTGCCTGAAAAATGTGTTACGCATATTCATGTTATTAGAAGGACCCTAATTAAGTAGAAGCTTAGAGGCTTATCTCTAGCGTTGATCTGTATTTATGCGACCGCAGCGCAAGGCTATTAGCGTCAAAGTAGGCGCTACATGGAAACGAGATGAATGGGTACACGTTGATGTATCTGTTTACGTTCTAGGATCATTAAATTACAAAAAGTGTGTAAATTTACGGATTTACTGTGCGTGCCTTTTGACCAATAACAATGGTATCGTTGACCTTTACTGGTTGAGTTCTGAAATCAATAAACAACTAAACTCCTCTTATATTTTGGAATGAAATGAATAAATAATAAATTTATCCACAATTGCATACAGGGCGTACTATGATTATACTATACTTCATGTAGGTGATTAGATTTGGTACTTTGAACTTGTAATTTAAAAATAAAAGATGTTGCACGTATGAGAACATAGTTTAAAAAGCTGAAACTACATACCCAACAATATTAAATATTTTATCATGCTATCCAAAACAATGTTAGCAATGCACAAAACCAAATCCACAGCCGAAACTATTCCCTTTGTGCCAAAAGCGGGACGATTACAAAATTTGTCTCGTCGTATTCGTACAAAGACATTCTCTGGTCGCAAACAAAGGGCGCGCGTTCAGGTGGTGCGATTACTGCTAAATTTAATTAGACTAGCGGCCGCGAGGGCGGCGTCACCGTCGCACCGGATGTCCGCCGGAGCCTGTGCGAACGACAAACGGTTTTGAAGTTAACGGAAATAGGTTTTTTATGTGCAGAGTTGTCAGAAAGTTTTTCTTTAAGGGCCATCTCATGAGTATTTGATGTTTCTGTTTATAGTTAGTCTAACAAAGGTAAAATACTATCACATTGTTGTATCACACACAAGTGTTATATGATCGTGGTATTGATCTATCCCAAAAGCTCATCCATCAGACGCTTATAGAATTATTGTTTGAAAAATAATGTAGTTCGTTTCTTTGCACCATTTTTTTAGGCAGTTTAATTTTACTTTCCGCTTAATGTTAAGTTCAAAATAAAACCTTTATGTTATACTTAATTATCAAACACATCAGTATTTATTCCTGCCAAAGCATTATAGGAAAAGTAGAAGGAAAGAGGGGAAGAGGAAAACCCAGGAGAAGTTATTTCGACCAAGTGAAGGAAAAAGTAAATGTCATGTCGACCAGGAGGTCAAGGAAACTCCACCGACAAGAGCGAAGCTCTTAAATTTAAGAAGAAGAAGAAGCATTATATGAATAAAAAGTAAGAGATTTACAAGACAAAGTCAAACGTCGTTAATGAGGTGACAAAAACACCATCTCATTTTCAATCCTCGACTCCACCCGCATACAAATTACCGAATCAACCCGTGTTATTTACTCGTAATTTATGGAAACAACCTTGTATTCAATTTGCACTTAACTGTCCTAAATATTCTATTTTACAGCCCAAAATTGTAACTTCAATTGGATTTCGGATCGCTATCCATTTCATACACCGACCGAACAGTTATATAAAAAAACCAAAAAATTTAACATAAGTCAATTACACCACTATAATACTTGCCTCTTAGTTTATAAAATTGTAAACAATGCCGTAAAATCTAGTATAAAACTAGAAAAAAGTATTTACACTCGTAGTCTTCGGAATAAAAAAGAACTAAATATAGGGACTCCTAGGACTGGTTATGGAAGGAAGACTATTTTATTTGAAGGAGCAAAGCTTTATAACAATCTACCATCTGACGTAAGAAATTGTAAGTCTTTGAATTCCTTCAAAAAGACGCTTAAGCATCATATTTATTGAAGTGGGTACTGGCCGCCAGTATATTTAGTATTTATTTATTTTTAAATCTTATTTTATCTCATTTTAAGTGAAACTTGTATTTCTTATGAGAATAAAGATCTTTAAACCTAAACCTATTTCAGTCTGTTAAACAGTTTTAAAAAATCATTCTAATACGGTGGTAGAACGATTTTTAGGGTTCCGTATTTTGCCCTTCTTTAGCTTTAATGCAATTTTTACATTTAACAGTATAACTAACTAAAAATAATAATAATAAAATGTCGTGAGAAAAATTTGGTGGTAAAAAATATTGGAAAACTTACTTTGAGTAATAAAAAGTGAATATAAGTGTTACACTGCTACTTTAGTGTACTTTTGCCGGCGGCCAAGCCGCTCCTGCCACAGCAGCTGCGGCTGCGGCATTTTCCATTGTAAGTCGTCATAAAATAAAAAATGTAATTTCAAAAAATTGCTAGCAGCTCATTGATATTTCCAAGATTAAATTTATAACATTTATTGCTTTTTAGGTAATGTATCAATTTCCTAGGAAATCTCTCATATAATTTACATCACTCATTTTCGGGTCATTTTAGGAATTACGACGGATATATCATATCATACATTTCCTGTAACATATACATTCTTTTAGTTTATGTATACTGTAAATCTGTTTTCTGAATGAAAATAACAATAAAAATACACATTTTATCGTTTCTTAAAAATGCAATGTGAATCTGAAAACTAACTGACTGTGCTTATAATAACTTACAATTTTAAATCCATTATTAAGCTACAATCAACTCAGGTATTTTTAGAACTAAAAAAATATATAATTATTAAACGGCTACATTTTCTACACTAAAATTAGTACGTCCGCTTGAATATTTTAAATTGCAATACCGGTAACTACTTTACCGCTGTAACGGTAATAAACAGTTACAGGAGAACCAATTTGCCTCTTCAAATAGTCGAAACGGCGTTGCGTGGTAAAACAAATGAATGCGCTCGCAAATGGGCGGTAATATATCGCACTGCATTATGGAAGGCTTCGGACACACCGAAAATGGGACGAATGGAGGTTTGCTCAGTAGCTTGCTCGTGGAAATGCTTCATCTAGGAACAAAGCACGTTAACTGTTTTTTTATTATCTTAACCTTAGAAAAAGCAAGAAGTGACATAAATAGTTTCAATGACTAAGCTCATACAAAAGTACCCTGATTACGCTTAAATTGAAGATAAACGTCAAAAAACACAGGCGCTCAGAAGTTACCTAGCAAGCAAGACGAATGCGGATTTCATCTTAGTTGGGAAATAAGTACTCTCTACCTACAGTTTTAAAACATTACATACTCATTATATCTTTTAAAACAGGACTTTTTCTGTTAGATTAAAAATATAAAAGAAACATTTGTTTAAAATAAAAAGACGAAACCAGCTTGAAGAACATATAAAAAACAAAACGACTCACGCAACAGCCGCGGGCAAGTCTCCTGAAATTAATATCGTTGCAGGTACAGTCAACCGCACAGAAACCTACAATAAACTTTTTATTTTATCAGAGGAAATAGAAATCTATTTTCGTAAACTGAGAATTGGAAATAAATCAAGTCATCAAAATAAGTTTGCATTCACTTTGAAAAAAACTAAGTCTTTTTGGTATGGTAAATGTTTTATTTTCATCATATTATTTTTATTATTTAATTATAACAAGGTATTTCTATTTTAAGAACTTAACTTTTTTTGGTATACAGTTACATTAAAAAAAAAAAAACTAGTGATCACAAATTTTCTTTACGTTACGTACGATACGTATTGTATGTGCCGTCGACTGTACATAAAGCATTATGGAATACCACGATTGTTTCCAAGCATATATTGCGGGCCAGGGCTAAGAGAAACATGCACATTTCACGAGACGAATTGTTTTGGACGACAGCTCCCAGACAGGATTGTTGCGCTTTTGTGAGTTACAACAATGAAAGTATTAATAATGCAAACGGTTTCGAAATAAATGTTAATATCTCATAGAAATACTTTCACCAAATCAGCAAGAGGTTTGGTTAATGTATTAACTTAGTCTTTGTTTTAGAATCAGTAATAATCAATAGATCTAAAGACTAAAATGTTATTCCATTCTGAAGATATCATAAACATACAGGTCGAATTGATTACCTTGTTTTTTTGAAGTCGGTAAAAAATACATCTTTTTAAGTCTAAAACAGTTGTTAAAACTATGGGATACATTGCAATCCAAATCACCCAAAACTAGAACAACAAAACGTTATCACATCCATCACGAATCACTAACCCACAACGTCATCTGTTGTCTTTTCCCGGAAACATGTTTCTCATTCGCAAAAACAGAGGTCGCTTAGCACAACATTGTTCACAAAATCAGCAACGGTACATGTAAAGTGAGTTGGTGAGCATTTGCGTTGCAAACGCACCCGCAGCGTAGGGCTATGCAAATGCACTAACTATGTCATTGATACGGGGATGGTAGCCGACGATTACTTATTTGTCTCTTAAAAAGTAGCTGATGATTTAGACAGAAACAGGCTGAATTCAATTCAATTCAAGCATATGGTTCTGATTCTGATTCTGAAAAGGTTTATTTATCGTTTAGTGATGTGACAGTTGTGAAAGTTAAACAAATATAGTCATTATGAAAATAATGTTTTTAGAAAAAGTGTATTTTCTAGAACATCTAAAAACATACTTCAAGCTTGAAGCTTCTGAATAACAAAAACAAACTAAATAATATAAAGTTTCTTGAAATGAAATGAAATTTATTGGTGAATAAGAATTTGGGTAACAATGTTAGCAGTTACATTAGCTCTTACGGTTTTTTCGTTCGACGTGACGTTCGACGACCCGTCTGGTGTAGTGGTCGAGAAATCGCCTACTACGCAGCGGGTTGCGGGTTCGATCCCCGCACAATACAAACATTTGTGTGCATGAACATGTCTGTTTGTATTGGTCTGGGTGTTTTCTATGTATATCATGTATGTATTTACAAACAAAAAGTATTTAAGTATTATATCCGTTGTCTGGCACCCATAACACAAGCTTTGAGTAGCTTACTTTGGGACTAGATAGCGATGTGTGGGAATGTCCAAAGGATATTTTTTTTATTTTTTTATTTTCGCCAATCTTTACTTTTTAAGGTGTATTCACTTCATATTTAAATCTTTTTTAAGGATACAAGCTCGAGAAAATTTAAATGAACCCTCAATTGAAATTGTTACAAACATGTTCTGCTACTTGAAATCCCACGTGGCAAGATCAGGTAACAATAAACGAATTAAAGTACCAATAAAGAACGCTGTACAACATACACCAGTAATCATATTTTGTTCATAGCGAGAATTTCTGCAGAAACGCTCCATCTTATTCATTGCCTTAGCCAATAAAAGAAGATCGCGATCAACGGAGATTGAACACTTTCCAACATCTAAACACTTTTCTTTAGGGAATCCGAAGAATGTGCTCCGTTAGATGTGGAGTGAAACAGTAAGTGTAAACTCTATAATAGTGAGAAATCTACCTATAACTTGAATTAAATGTACCAGTACTAAAAAGTGAAAGTGAATAATGCTTTAAGTGGAACATCAATTTACCTAAGAATATCTTCCTTTAATATGTATGAAAAGTTAGATAGATAGATAGATAACTCTTTATTGCACATAAAATAAATTTATTCACAAATTTGTTTTAAGGAAATGTACAATTTAGGCGGTCTTATCGCTGTAAGCGATATTTTTCAGACGACCGTTGGGTCAGGAAATTGTAAGTTTTATAGAAAGGATATTTTGTGCTGTTCTATGCACAAAATACCCCTTCCTGAAAAGCTGATTAAGTGAAATAGAAACGGATATGTATAACACAAATATAATAAAAATAATTATATTAATAAAAAATAATACAAGAAAAAAATGATAAAAATAAATAATATCTATGTTTATAAAATACAACAGATTAATAAATATTCCAACAGAATAATAATCATACATAATAATATATACACAAACCAATATGAAATAAAAGGAGATTGACTGAGACATAAGAGTAGATAGAAGACAAAAGATTAGGTAGTATATTTTTCCAGTGTGTCACTGGAGTAACATCTACAAATTGTTAAGATAACCAGTTGAAGCTTGTGCATTGAAACAATTTATTACTAATCATTCCGCCCAACGCCTGCACTAATACTCCTCTCTCTCCTCTTCACCCCGGACCGCGAAAGCGCTCAGACGTGTGAGCCCGTTACATTTTTTTTTCTCGCTAAAATTTAATATTTATTTAATAACTTGCCTCCGAAGTTCACGCTCAAGTACCAGGCGACCATAAGGAGCAAGCAAGTGCACCGCCGTGAGTGCGTCATCATAGTGAGCTGTACGTGTCTACGTCACGTTTGGTGTGTGGCCTAAGTCATAAGCGGTTGCGGCTGCAGTACTCATTCACAAATTAAAGGCCACGTAAATTATACTCAAAATGCCCAATTTGACACGCTCGCCGCCCTTAAACAAATCCCACAGCATGTCTGAATCAGATGTCGACAAGGTTTCAAGCGGTTTCACACCTCTAGATGATACAGAACATGTAACACAAAGGGAACACAAACGCCGGCGGGTGACAGTTGAGGAGTCGTGCCCATGCCCCGAATCAAGCGATCTGAGGACAATTATACGAGAAGAACTGCGCGATATGCTATGTGCTCTACAATCACAACAAAATTCGCGATTGGATGTGCTTGAAAAATATATATCTGAAATCAAATCGCAAAATGATACAACACTCAAAAAACACTTGGACATTGAAAAGTCCATCGAGTTTGTTACATCAAATCTAGATGATGTCCAAATTTCAATAAGCAATTTGGAGGACCAAAGGAAACAGATTGCATCCCAAATGTCAGCATTGGAGGAAAAGTGTGAAACGGTAGAAAGACTACTGCGTAAAACCAGCATTCAAATTCGAAATGTTCCCAAACAGAAAGCGGAAACAAAAGCCCAACTATTTGATATGGTAAGCTATCCATCACCCTTGGTATCAAGATAGAGGAATGCGAAATGCGTGACGTTTATCGTATGCCATCCAAAACAGACCAGAACAACTCAGTAATAGTAGTCGAGCTCTCTTCGACTATCCTAAAAGGTAATATTATTACTGCAGCTAAAACTTACAAACGTAACTCAATTCGATTCAAGACGGAGCAACTGAATTCATCACACCTGGGTTTGAACGGACCCAATTCAGAAATTTACCTCTCTGAGCACCTTACGCCACGTGCAGCACGCTTATATTTCCTTGCCCGGGAATTCCGAAAATCCATGGACTATGAATATTGTTGGACTACAAATGGACTAGTATATCTTAGAAAAAAGCAAGGCGAGCCCTATATAATGATCAAAAACGAAGCCCAACTTCAACAGTTAAGATCTAAATGACTATCTGTAAGTTCAATTACCTTGATTATGTATAACCATTCAGATGCTATACTTAAACTTAATTCTATATACTTTATTCACAAAAATGAAAACAAAACAAATTTAAAAATTAATATTTACACTACACAAATTCACATTAATTCTTACACTAAACCTGACTTTAATAAAAACCTAGAACACAACACTAGCTCATGCGATTACAAGGTTTCATACGCAAGAAACACGCTTTCACAAGTAGCCCGTATTATAGAGACATTTCTTACTAAATGTTACGAATATGAATAGTCGAGACCTATTTGAGGAAATGGATTCGGCTTGTTCCCCCTCGTGTACGCTTATAGAAGACCCTAATAATCTTGTAGCAGATCTTTACAAGGATATTTCAAAAAATGAATACAAGTTAAACATTATTTCTATGAATATTAGAAGTGTCAACAAGAATTTAGATGCGTTTTTAGTATATATCTCTAGGATAAAAACAAACATCCACATTATAGTCCTATCTGAATGCTGGTGTGACGAGGAGTCTGTGCCCCCAACACTCGACGGATACTCTCTATTTCACAGTAAAAGGAGTTATAACCAAAACGATGGTGTAATTATGTATATCAATGACGATGTCTCAGCTACTGTGCAGGAAATCGATCTAAACGAAGCCAATTGTCTTGCAGCCAAAATTGGTAATCTGACAATTCTTGGTATTTACCGCCCTTACACATTTAAAGACCCAAGTAATTTTCTTGATTCTTTGGATGCAGTTTTACATGTGAACAGAACTCGAAATATTGTACTTACAGGCGACATAAATATAGATACACTGAATACTAAAAACTCTCACGTAGAAGACTATCTCGAAATTCTTGGCTCGCATGGACTGCAAAACACCATTGATATCCCCACACATGGATTCACCTGCCTGGACCATTTTATGTGCAAACTTGAATGGCAATCCAAAATTTATGTGCTCCTGCCCGATATCACAGACCACTCTCCTCTTTTTCTATCTATTTCCACTTCGCTTGTACAAAACTCGGTTATTTCTCCTCTGACCAGAACAAAAATCGACTATGAATCCCTACAAAACGCTATTAAAACACATAATTGGTATCCGTACCTAGCAATGAAAGATCTAGATCAATCAGCAAAACTTCTTATCGATACACTCCAGCATTTTATAGACCTAAACACGACCACTTTAACTTTCACTAAAAGAAAAAGACCAATTAAACCCTGGATTACAGTTGGCATTGTTAAATGCTTTCAAAAGAGAAATCGATTGCACCAACTTGTGAAAAAAAACCCTAACGATCCTATGTCAAAAGAAACTTATATAAAATATCGTAATACTTGTAATCAGACGGCTAAAAACCTAAAAATAAACTATTACAAAGAAAAATTTGCTCAATATTATAAAAATAACAAAGGAACTTGGGACACTGTTAAGGAGCTATGTAACATTAAAAGTAAACACTCGCAGGCTACTGCTTTATTAAATCTTTTACCATCACCAGAGAAATCCCTTAACCAAGTAAACACTTTTTTCACATCAGTTGGTAAACAACTAGCAACAGACATACTGACCAAATTAAACACTAATGAAGAGCAGCTTCTTAAAACTATGTCTTTTGAGAGAAATGTTGATTCAATGTGCTTGTACCCTACAGACTCTATGGAAATTGATAATATCATCATTAATCTCAGAACTCATAGTGCACCAGGTATAGATCGCATTACTAGCACTATTCTTAAAAACTCCCATGCTATCTTATGTTCAATGATAGCACACCTTTGCAACCTCAGTATCGCTGCTGGGCGTTGTCCAGCTATTTTCAAGAATGCTGTAGTCGTTCCTATTTACAAGGGCGGAGGTGAGGAAGCAGTGTCAAACTACCGACCGATTTCATTATTAAGCACAATTAGCAAAATTATTGAAAAGGTTATTAACATCCGTCTAACTAGCTTCTTGGAAAAAAAACAACTTTTAGCCGATAACCAGTATGGATTCCGGTCGGGCAGAAACACAGAGGACGCTGTTGCCAATCTTTCACAAACAGTTACCAAAGCTCTAGATAAAGGAGAGAGATGTTTGGCTGTTTTTCTAGATTTCAAAAAAGCATTTGACACCGTGTCCATTCCACTACTTTTGCATAGATTGGAGGATTTAGGGATACGGGGCAATGCCCTTGAGTGGTTCCGTGACTACCTTTCAAATAGGAGCCAGGTCGTTAAAGTGTCTGACATCTTTAGTGAAAGCCTTCCCGTTAACTATGGCATACCGCAGGGCAGCACACTTGGTCCTACTCTTTTCTTGGTTTATATCAATAGTCTGTGTAAACTCCAAATTGATAAAGGAAGTATACTAGCTTTTGCTGATGACACAGCACTTATTTTCTGGGGTAAATCGTAGTCGGAAGTGAGGGATGCGACGGAGACTGGCTTAGGATTAGTAATGGAATGGCTTGATCACAATCTCCTGACTATCAATGTTCTGAAAACGAAATATATTTGTTTTAGAATTTCCGAAATCACGAAACCACCAACAGAATTCGATATTAAAGTCCACACCCTTACTTGTAAAGACAGAAAAACTCATATCTCTTGCCTTTGCCCTTATCTTGCTCAGACTGAAACTCACAAATACTTAGGAATTCTAATCGACAATAAACTCAATTGGGAACCGCATATTTCAGCCCTCTCTAAACGCGTTCGCAAACTTTTACATATTTTCAGAAATCTCCGGGAATCCGCTGACACTAACCTCATCAGGAAAATTTACCTTGCTCTTGGCCAATCCCTCCTAACGTACTGTATTCCCGTATGGGGTGGTGCTGCTGCAACACACCTTCTAGAGCTAGAAAGAGCGCAAAGAGCCGTTATTAAAGTGATGCTGAGAAAACCCAGGCTGCACCCAACTGAAACATTGTTTCAAGAAGCGAACCTACTCACAGTCAGACAACTGTTTATTATGCAAACAGTCCTTCGCCACCATAAAACAGTTGATCCCTCCCAATTACCACAACATAAACGAAGAATACGCACCCACGTGCCAAATGTTAACACAGTTTTTGCGCGACGTCAATTCTCATTCACTGGACCGTTTCTATATAGACATTTCAATGACTCTCATAAAATAGTTAATATGAATAGAATGAACTTGAAATCAGTTTTAGCTAACAATTTGAAAGCACTCGGCTACGACGCAACAGAGAACATACTTAAAATTGTTACTTAGGTTAGTCAATTGAATGTCTTCACGATAGTTGTTGTTTTGTTATGCCCTTTCATACATAATTAATACCTAAGTTAGTGGCAGGTATCCTAGCTAGGAACCTACTGATCCCAAGATTGTAATGTCATAGGGCTATATTAAGTACGCACGCACACACACACACACACACACACACACACACACACACACACACACACACACACACACACACACACACACACACACACACACACACACACACACAACACTCACACTTGTATAAAAATAAATATTATAGTTACTAGATATATTACTAGATATTTATAAACCACTATATGGATATAGCACTAAAGCTAATTTGTAAATAAAGTTAAAAGTTTGTTAATTATTATTAATGCTACAAATAATATAATATTACTACAATCTAGAATGCTTGTATACGCATATTAAGTAAGCTAGTCAGTAAGTATACTTTTATATATTTTCATATTTTTTATCTTAGCAACTAATAAAACAAAGTCGCTGGTAATTTTTAACTTGTACCACACACCAACTAGTTCTATTACAAAATAGCTTCGCACGAAGTAAATGTGGGATTGATAATTGTTCAGCGACTTGGCGCACGGTTGCTAGCGCGATTAAAACTACCCTCCAAATTGATGTATCTACCTTTTAAAAATTTACTCACTAATATTGCTCATTACATAAGATAAGATCACAGATGGGGTGGAGGGTTGATAACCTGAGATACAGGAATCATCCTAGTTCAGGTATCAACCCACCATAATCTATATGTACCAAAAATTTGATTTTCTTAATATTGTATTTTCTTTATGGTGAGAAATAAATGATTATGATTATGATTAAAATAACAAAACACTTTCAAAGTTTTGTAAAAAAATAAACAGGCCAAAGTAAAAGAATAGCCAGAACTTTAAATAAAACAGCGAAGTTGGCGCAAGCTGCCGAGTGGTTGTCTCTTCGGCATTGTCCCGTCCGTCCGCATACATCAATGTACAATATTCAAGAATGCGACTGTACTTGTAGAGTCGAGATGCACAGTATAAGGTTTAGAGAATGCACATGCTAAAAAATATTTTTATCTTAGATGTGTAGTAATCTTGAAGACTTGAAGTTAGACAGTAAAATCGTAATAGTAAAATAAATTAAAAAGTAAATGAACTTTAATTTCGAAGGTTATTGTGTAATTGCCAAATCGGGAGTTGCGAGTTTGATACTGCAATTCCAAAACATAAAAAACCGACCAAGAGCGAGTTGGACTTGCGTACAGAGGTTTTTCTGCCAACTTAATACCACAAAATACCACAAAATTTTGTTGTCAGCAAATGTAACTTTCTTTCATCTTGTTTGTATGAAAAACAAAGTTATGTTTGCGGTGTTGAAATTATATTATGTCTAAAAAAACTACTGGTTCAATCTCGTTCAAACCATTTTTTGTTGAAAATATTTGTGAAGCTCTACATCATGTTTTTTTTTTCAAAATTACAATCGCTTTGGTTAGAAGTTAGTGGGAGAGGTTACCTCGACGCCATTTTTAATGACCTAGATACCCTACACGCATAGGTATTACGTACACGAACCGTAAAATGAGATGAGTTTATTTTTCGGTATACCTGTAAGATTATTAATTACAGGGAGAATATTATTATCTAGCTCATGTAATGCAAATATTAGCGTTATTAATGGCCGGTGGTTGCGAGCGTTTCGCACTGTCGTTTCACTACGGAAGCGACGATTTAGCGCCGATCTCTATGTCGGTTTATTTTGCTATTGTAAAAAACATTATTTTTTGATCAAAATATCCAAAACCAGTGAATTCGTAGTCAAAACTATTTTTTAATGTGCATAACGAGTGAAAGGCAGCCAAGGATGGATCATGTTTTACAAGTTACACAATTTTCTTGGAAAGTCTCTTCTAAGTAGATACTCAGAAGTTAATAGATAATTTTTAAGCTTCTTTAATCCATAAATAGTAAATGTAATGTAAACAAAAATCTATTAGGACAACACAACACTACCGACCGCATCAAAAATTAAACACAACACTACCCCAAATATCGAAGGCTATTGTTTAAATAAAACAATTGTTACACGTCCATCTGAAACGACGTGGCTGAAAGATACAGGTGAATTATTTAAAATGCGGTGCAAGATTGATAAGGGTCGAAACGCTGACTAGATGACCGCGACATAAATTTCCCCCGTCGAAGAAAATGTACTGAAAATGGTGTGAAAAGGAGGTAAAAAGTGAGTCGAGAATTATAGTAGTCGGCACGTTAGGTTCGGTTTGTGTGTGAAATGATTGAGAATTCCTTAAAGGCTTGTTTTTAATTAGTAAACTTTTTTTGAAAGTCCTTTTTTCCTACTTCAGGAACTACTTTTTTGTTGAAGTAGTAAAAACGTTAAATTTTTGTAACACTTGCAAAATAAGTTTAGATTTCGTTTTTACCGCAGCAAAAACGGAGCTTTTAATTTAATGTGTATAAATAAAATAAATAATAAAAAAAACTTTTATTGTTCCACTTCAAATTACAGTAAAAACAGTTGTACATGTTAAACATAGTATTATATCAATAAACAGCCAACAATCAGCCAACCACCATCAAACTAGGAATTAACCTGTATCTCGAGTGGTGGCAGGCATCATGAAGATGTTCTCATTTGAGTACATTTGTAAGGAGGTACACATTAAAGAAGTGGGTAAGGTAAACTTTTAAAAAAAAAGTGATTACATTAATTCCTAAACTAGAAAAAACTGTGTTTTGGGAATTTATGATCTTAAACTATCAAATACAAAGTGCACGTAAATATTTAAAAAAAAAAGTTAAAATAAAGAGCTTAACCGATAAAGACTACGTCTTACAGCTGCCAATTTTATTATTTATGAAGATATGTAGAGTGTGTGACCTGTGTATGTAAAGTGTGTTACTTGTGTATTAATTTATAAATAAGTGTAATTGAGTGTTTAAATATGCGCGTGCGCATGTATGTATGCGTGTGTGTGTGTGTGTGTGTGTGTGTGTGTGTGTGTATGCGTGTGTGTGTGTGTGTGAGCCAAAAGGATGACATCATTGTGTGCTAATGGTGCATAGTGTTACTCATAAATAGCTTCCTCCGTTTCGGCATAGGTGAGGCTTTCTAGCCAAAGTTTAAGTTTGTGTTTGACGTCTCGTTTTGTGCATGGGTATATCTTAAGAGATTTGTTAGCCCAGTTGTAGAGTTTACAGCTCAGGACCTTGAAGTGCCGTCGCGCAAGGACGGCACTTCAAGGTCCTGAGTGTATGTATGTGACATGGCTAGAATTTGATAATATTCGAGTGTGCTGATCTATTATGGCTTTAATCCATGTGCTAAATTTCTAAAGTGTTAAAGTGTATGCTTGTCAATCAGGTATATTTTAAAATAGGTACAGTGTAAGTTTCATCAGAATATGTCCAGCAGTTTTTAAGATAATAGGTTAAATACCCAAGAATCATGAAATTAACTGCATTTAAAACACTTATAAAATATTCATAAAGATGAAATAAGAAACCAAGAATTTGCGCACGGGCGGGACTTGAACCAGCAACCTGTTGGCAAACCGGGCTAAACGCTCTTACCAATTGAGCTACCGTGCTGTTAGTCCGACCCTGCGAAATATGTGGTTTCTTATGAAAACGTCAATTGCGTGACGCTTAGCGCCATCTAGCCGTCTGTTTATGAAACAGATGGCCCAAGTAGTTATTCTTTACAGAATAAATTCAACTTGGAAATTGATGTCGCTTCGCTATCTAATGCTTTAGAATGTTTTTAACACTCACAGTGTCATATTTTATATTCATAAAGATGAAATAAGAAACCAAAAATTTGCGCACGGGCGGGACTTGAACCAGCAACCTGTTGGCAAACCGGGCCAAACGCTCTTACCAATTGAGCTACCGTGCTGTTAGTCCGACCCTGCGAAATATGTGGTTTCTTATGAAAACGTCAATTGCGTGACGCTTAGCGCCATCTAGCCGTCTGTTTATGAAACAGATGGCCCAAGTAGTTATTCTTTACAGAATAAATTCAACTTGGAAATTGATGTCGCTTCGCTATCTAATGCTTTAGAATGTTTTTAACACTCACAGTGTCATATTTTATATTCATAAAGATGAAATAGATGGCTAGATGGCGCTAAGCGTCACGCAATTGACGTTTTCATAAGAAACCACATATTTCGCAGGGTCGGACTAACAGCACGGTAGCTCAATTGGTAAGAGCGTTTGGCCCGGTTTGCCAACAGGTTGCTGGTTCAAGTCCCGCCCGTGCGCAAATTTTTGGTTTCTTATTTCATCTTTATGAATATAAAATATGACACTGTGAGTGTTAAAAACATTCTAAAGCACTTATAAAATATGTAAAAATAACGCATAAGCCCTCTAGAGGCGGTGCATGGCCTCAAGCGAACATACAGCAGTAGTACTCATATCATGCACCGAGTCCAAATGAATTTGTTTCTCCTAAATGAGAAAATTTTAAGATTTTTTTGAGGCGGTTTAATTTTTCAAGTATGATACTTAGAGGTCTTCTCTTACTATTGCATTTTTAAATGTTCGACCTACTCAATTTTATAGTTTAGAATGTTTTAGCACTAATAGTGTCATATTTTATATTCATAATGATGAAACACGAATGTTATTTAAAATTAGTTTTATGTTAAACATTTTGTTGTTATGGCGATAACTCGGGTGAACCTTATCGAAACAACAAACTTTTCAGTGTCAATAGTTTATTGGAAATATACAGGGCGCAATATTAAATTGAGCATCCCTATTAAAACTTTCGCTCATCTTTATTTCACTGGAATATTTAATAGCAAGGACGAAGTCTGAGGCAAGGACAAGCGTCTCTTCGCAGATCATTAGTTCCATTAAAAGTTGTGCTAATTAAACTTTTCCTTGGAACACGGAATGGTGAGTCGAATACCCACGCGACGCGAAAGAAACAAAACCTTCCCTTTCGAAGTTTTGATCAAAGCTTTTAAGTCAATTATTATTTTTGTTTTCAAGTATAGTAATGTTTTGCTGTACTATGGTATTGTTTGTTGTCACGTAAATACATACAACTTTTACCATAATGTTAAATTTCATGTTGAGTGAAGTATTTTTTTTAACTAAGCTGTATATATTTTATGGATTTATGATAATTTATTTTCATTGTAGGTCTTTAACCAGCAAGTCTATTAAATAACTTCTACTACTACATTCTTTGTTCTACTTTTATTTTGTGTCGTTAATATTTTAAATCTTCCGTCTTCGTTGAAAACTTAGTCAAAGCCTCGGAATCCGAGACGAGTAACGGCCGTTCCCTATATGCAAACTAAGATCAAAGATAGATAGCTATCCTCGAACTGTTGTCACCAGCTATCGACCATAATAAACAGTTTCTATATTACAGATAGGTGTTGCTTATCTCCAGTTAGCAGAAGATAGGCCACATTATCCAAGCCCTCCCTTACAAAAAAGAGCCGTGCGAGCTATTTATAATCTTAAACCTCAAGATTCCTTACGAGAGGTGTTTAAAAAAATTAGAATATTAACTCTAGCCTCTCAGTATATTTACGAAAATTTAATGTATGTACGGAAAAATTTTCATTTATTCACGAAAAATAGTGACATACACAAATATAATACTAGAAATAAGGATAAGCTTGCTATTCCACAATTTAGGCTTCGAAAGGTTGGTAACTCTTTCATGGGGAAAGGTATAAAATTTTTCAATAAACTACCAGAACACATTATTAACTTACCGGTTAATAAATTTAAAACTGTTATTAAAGAAACCCTTATGACGAAAGGGTATTATAAAGTAGATGATTATTTAAATGATAATAATGTATGGACTTGCATGATCACTACAAACATTGTAAACCTTTTGAAAAGAGGCATTGACAATAGTGACTGAGTTTGTTGCGCAGCTTCTTCTCAGCACTAGCCCACAATTGTCCCGAAGCTGTGGTAGGGTTTATATTGGGACGTGTAAAAGTGCCCCCAGAGGGCCTATTTGCATAAATAAATGACTTTTATGACTTTTATGACTTTTACGTTTCGAATTACGCAGTTGTACAAAACCCTCTCAATTACGTCGCGTCAACGTTTTCACGATATTTGTGGTCATTATGATACACCAAGGATAATATTTATATAATACGTTTAAAATAATATTTATTTTTATTGCTATGTACCTAATTATATATATGTTCTGTTTTGGGTAAAAATATTATGTGAAGCATGCATAGACTTTACGTAAAATGGAACTTTTTTGAGCTCTGACAGACAGCTGATTGATTGACATCATACCTACGTCAATTTATTGAAAATTAATACTTTTTAACGTAAAAAGTATTTATAAATTTTAAAATTCAAAACGACCGATTGAAAAGAAATAGAAAGTTATAGTTCCAGTTTATTTTCGCAAACGCTTCAGAATGCTATCAGTCCGATTGCTTAGAAAAAACAATGTGTCCAGCTGGTAAACAATGTATTCAAGGAGGACTCTATTTCCATAAAATAAGTGCAGTGAGTATCAATTGTACTTTCACAAACAAGTCGTTTACGGTTTTTAAAGGATATTGACCAAAGCCGGGTCCAGATTGCGTCTTTGTAGTTTATATTTTAAAAATCTTGTTTGAATTATAATTGTACTGGTATTTTAAGGGTAACTAAGTTATTAAGTATTGAATTACTTTAGTAAAATATAACAATTACCTTCTGAATGTATCAAAATGAATGTAGGTGAGGTGCATTAACTCTGCAATCACAAAACATAACCTCAAAATGCCTAATCTGCCATTGAATTCCTTGTAAACCTGATTATTTATCAAAAATATTTTTTGTGTGTATTCTTTTAAATATTTAGGTATATATTTTATCCAAACATTTTGTAAAGACGCATGCTGCCGCAAAGAGTGCAAAGTTTCTATAGAGTTTTGGTCAATATCCTTTGCTTAAATACCAGTTGTTTTCATGTTATACTGATTTGTTTTATTTACTTCTTTCAGCCACAGCAAAAAGTCCACCTTCCCTTGACAAAGGAATAGATGATGATGCTGGTGGAGTTATTTCAGGCTCATTGAATGCTATGCAAAGCATCGGGTACCTTCCCAGTCACTCAGCTGTTCCCAGAGAAAAAGTTGACTGCTTGAACTTGGATTCAATATTGTTCGCCACCCGAAACTTATATGTTTTTCATAAATTGTACGAGGTAGCACCGTACATTCTACAACTACGAACATGTCAGTGACCTACATAGCAGAATCCAGCACCGTCGGAACTCACACTGGCGGCCCACCTATTAATGTATCTGTTAATATTTTAAATAAACTAATTTACTACCAATAAATCCGATATTATCCGTCCTTGTTGTTCTTATTTCCTTTCACTGCAGCAGACACCTTTATCCGTCCCTATGATCAGTTTGGGCAGTCTGTCAGACTGGTAGCGGGTCCCACCACCTACCTACCATCTTAACGCTGCTGCCCTGGATGACCTGAACGCAGCTCTCCTACCCCATCATCCTTATTATATCTAAGTATCTTTTGTTAGGCGGGGTTACGGCTAGGGTCAGTTTCTTAGGGTAAAGGAACATCTTCGCCACTAGGGAGAAAGTTTCTATCTTAACCTTGTAAGCAGCAGGACTTTTACATAAATAAACCAATGAAATATTTAAAACTAGTAATTTGCCAGGGTGTTCAAGAGCGTTATCCTCCAAAATCTTAGGATTGAATTCTGGGGTTACTAGAGATAGTCAAACTGACTGACAGTCAGATGAAAAAGATTATAGGAACGCAATAAATGTCAATTTCATACAAATGCCTATCCCTAGTAAGCTATCCGTCCTCCCATCGATAAGATGCATCCAGAGATAGTTTACCCTACTGCCAGTAGGTTTATAGAAACAAAAAATCTAAAGGTAGATAACCATTTCTAACTCTAGTAGGGCAAAACCACAGTTAGAATGGATATATGGAACGGCCGTAAGAGAACAAAAAACACAAAAAAGGGCAAAGTGAGAGTTGGAATAGCACACTAAGGGTTCCATGCAAACTTTAACTGTAGTTTAGATCCACTTACTTCCACATAACATTTTGTTGACAGCAATATAACTATAATGTTACTTTGTTATTCATAGTATTTGTATAAATAACAAATTATGTTTGCGGTTATTGAAAAATGTGCTCTATCTCAAAGACTTCTAGTTTGATCCCGTTCAAACCAATTTTGTCAAATGTCTTTGTCACGATCTACATCATGTATTTTTTCAAAATTTAAACTCGCTTAGTTTAAAAGTTATATGGGGGGGGGGCATAACCATAAATACGATACACGCATTTATTTAAGGTTTTAATTTTATTTAGGGGAGCCCTCGTTAATATCATTGTTTTTTTATTTTTTGTATGAGAATCGTAAAGTGTTTAACAGGATATACCTATCTACTAAGGTTAAACTGTGTAATACTAATAGTTTCTGAATAAGGTGGCTGTGACATACGATGGACAGACAGACAGACAGACTGGACGTAATTATTAGGGTTCCGTTTTTTGCCATTCGGCTACTGAACGCTAAAACCGTGGCTTTTTGTTTTTAATCTCAAAGAGTGAACTAGAAAATGCATCTGTCACACTGTACATAAAATATTACGACAAAGCTACCCTACGATGCTACGGAGCCGCAGCGTGCTACGTCGTAACAATTATCACTGCTACGGACTACGAATGATAAGTTGTTTGGTACTTATTTTTTTTAAAATAAAAAAACAAAAACGGGTGTAAAGGATATTTGTAACGAAACGTACAGACACAAGTAAATGCTAAATTAAAGGGTGTAGAGAATCAATTAAAGTTATTGCTAAAGTAAGTAAGTGTTTTCAAAAACTATGCAAAAATCCTTTTTACAGATACTACCCAACTAACATGAAAAATTTTCTGCTAGTTTTGTAGCCTTAATTTTGTTTTAGAAGCATGTTTTTATTTTTAAATTGATATTCCAGAGTTTGATAGTTTGTTTCTCTCTAGATAAGAGTGGTCCACATTCATTTTCTTAATGAAATAAAAACCACAGAATTCATTTATTATTGCGATACTAGCGAGCGAGTCAAAACTACCAACACTTGCTGGCATCTTAGTAGCTTACTTGGTACAGCGTAGTATTTCGTATATACGTAAGAGTTTTGCGTGAGGGTGCGAGTTTCCCCTACCTTCCCTCTTTTCTTCCTGAAACCAGAAAAGGACACGTTACACGTCCAAGTTTGCTTAAACTTACTTATTTTCTCACGATAAATAAACACAGGCAACTCGGGCTTCCGTTGAAAGTGTAAACTTTTAATTAACTCGCCCGAACAATGAAACTAATGGGTTTAGTTGCACTCAAAGTAGTAACGTTTTGTAAATTAATTCCGCGAGCGCGCTTGATTCATTAAGACTTGGTCTATTAGTTATGATTTCTATGGATTTAGTTTTGTTCAAGTGGTTAACAGAATGCTACAGAAATGCGGTGAAGAGACTTTTGCAGTGCGATAGTAATTGCTTATCATTTATTGTTAGTTGGTTATATTCTTATGCACTATATATAATATAAATAGAAATATTTTGAGACCATAGACGTGGACATTTTTGAAACCAAAATATAGGCCCGTTACACAGCATACATTACAAAAGCTGTGTGACATGACTCAAAAATAGATTTGTATGAACTACTAGCGGACTCAGCGAACTTTGCTTCGCCACCAGCCCCGTCCCGCCCAGCCCCAAAATTTTTTAGTTAAGCAGTACCAGCGAGCAATGTTTCGCCCCGCTCCGTCCCGCCCCAGCCCCGACCCCATCAAATGGGAAAAAAAGTATCCTATGTCCTTCTCTCTTCTGAGCTACCTCTCCACCGTTTAGCCTTAGCCCCACCGCACCCTAGCTCCGGCCTCGTCTAACGGGATAAAAAGTATCCTTTGTCCTTTTCTTGGTTTTAAACTACCTCACCAGGTTCAACTAACACGAATTTATTTTATATTTATATATAGACATATAGAATGTAGATATCAGAGCACCAGGGATAGCCCTCGGATCATATTAAACTATTGCAAGATTTTTGTCATTGCAATTACTTTTTGTATTTTGCTGATGCAAAAAGCAATTGCAATAGAAATGTTTTTGGAGAAACAAAAATTTCAGCTAACAGTGTCAGAAAACTGTTACACATATTTAAAATACATTTGAAGACTCGTGCGTAATAAACTAACTGATTTTTCATAACAAAGCAAAATCTAAGATATTTTATCTCGTCAAGCTCTGCCATCTTCATTTATCTAGCTCGTCACCAAATAGCTCACACACTCTCATAAACCGAGTTATAGTCATGTACGTAACTCGTTCTCGGGGAAGTAAGGGACACTAAAGTAAAGAATATTACATTTCAGGCTCTCGGTGTAAGCAGTAAAATTAACAGAGTTGCAGTAACTGCTTCGGTTATGAGACGGCCAGCAAACGTAGTTGCAGGTGACAATGTATGGAGAACGACTGTAGAAATTAGTTTCATCATGTTGCAGGAGCAACTGGTGAGTTTCTTTTATAAGCTGAAGCAATAAAAAAACAGCAATTTCGCAAGTAGCTGTTAACTAAAGGTACTAATACCTTAGATGCCATAAACCTGGTAAGATTATGTTGATGAATGCAGCTAAACTTGATACAAAAATGGTAAATATTAAGTAATCAACAAATTTTAGTTAACTACAGTCCGTTTCTCTTTGCTAGTCGAACAATGGAAACAATATTTTTATAACTTATAAAATAAGTAACCTAACGATCGCCCGCGACTGCGTCAGCGTGTAAAATTTTTTTTTTTCAAATCGGTATGCTGGACCGATTTGTAAAATTATTCCTGAGATTAGCGCGTAAACAAACGAACTCTTCAGCTTTATAATATAAGTATAGATAAAATTAATAAACTATTTCATCTGAAAAGATCTCTGTTTAACTATGACTTCTGCTTAAACGTTGTCAGTTTTATGTTTTCCTTATTTTAAATTGACTCATTTCGTAAAAAAGGAAAATCAAGATTGTTTACTTCATTCGACTAGCAAAAAAAAATGGACTTTATTGTTCATAAACCAATCAAAATATTCAACACAAACAACGAAAATACACTGAATGTGTCTGATCAACGTTTAAGTTTAATTAAAAAAATATAACAACAAATAATTAAAATCGATGTTTTACATATAAACATAACGTTAATTTATATTATAAAGCACAAAATGAATTCTGGAAACGATCCTTCCCAACCATCATCCATACCAAAACTTAACTGCCGTGCTACTTTTAAGCGCTTCAAACTCTTAAAGACTCTTAAAGGATTATTTTACGAGTAAATTTTCAAAGCAACTATAAAACTTAGCATGAGGTGTTTTTACTTAATTGTTTCCAGAACAGTTGCCAATCATGTTTGCTGTGCCCTCGCAGGGCGTCACTTGTACTTTATTTTAATATTTTACATGTACCATCTTACTAACCACTTGTGACTTGCAATAAAGAATCTGAATCTGAATCTGAAACCATGTGGCGGACACAAATTTTCATTAATTTTATCATTAAATATGTTACGTAAATTAGTAAACTAATACGTTACGTTGTTATTTTCAGTTCATTTTCAAACCTTAAACCTAAGTAAATATGTTGACTTTATTTAACACACTACCTACTCAGTTAATAACAAGAAATTTAAATATTCCACTAGGTACTAATTGACCAATGTTTTCAAAATTTACTATAACTTCGTTGATATAATGTTTTTATGTAAAAAATAACACTGATCATTACCAGTGCACTGTGACTTTATTGAAACCCTATAACACATCCCAAGATCTTCATGAATAGGGACTAGATAATGTACTTGTAAATCCCGCCTGAATATTGATGCCGTTTGATGCACGGAGTCTAATTTGCATGTTGCGACACGTGGAGTGTACTGAGTCTGTCTCGAAAGCAATGTGAGTACTCTTGTGGAGAGTGAGGGAAAAACGGAACCCTTGACTTTGCTACCGCGTGTGTACGAATATTGAAGGACCGTACGTTGTTAGGCTACGCTGTCATTACGAGTATATTGGGAGGCCTTGAAAACTCTTGAAAAGCAATTAAATTTTATTTACGTGCAACTGCAACTCTGCAACTCGCAAACAACAAACTATTTTTTTTTCAACTGCGTTATGTAGAAGACAGGTTCTACGTACTTCTCAATTTCCGTCCATTCTTAGCTATAGAAGACCGTTATAGCCACCTCACCACCTGATGAGGCATATTAGTATCTAGAATCACTAGAAATTTGATATTTATTTTCGTATTTTAAGAATGTAAGATACAGGATGGAATCTTTGAATGTTACCCGGAAAGTGCTTTAAATATTACATCAGCAGTTTAAAAAATGTATTGTCTGGGTTTGCTATTGTCTCTAGACTATACCAGAAGAGGCAAAGGCAGGGATTAAGTTGAAGCGAGCTTGTCCTGAAGGAGCCTGTTCACTCTTTTTCTTTTAATAAACTTTTTTTTTAATATGATAAATTGCAATTTTATATTGAGTTTTTGAAAAATCACTTATCAGTATTAAAAATTCAGTCGATGTTTATATAAACTAACGAATCCTACACGTTTCTGTTACTAAACGGTTTTAATCAACTATACTACATAATGATAAATATCCAAAATCTAACACCAGAGACTTGAAAATTGAAAATATAGCCTATTTTTGCGGTACTCTCGTCACCAGTCAAAATCTTAGCATGTAACCGTTTTGACGGGACTAAACGGCGGCTCGGGATATATTACATCATTTGCCCTTTCCGCTCTATTTCAGCCTAGTTTTGGACGATGTGGCTTTTACACGCTATTCGTGAACTTGTCAAGGTGGGAACTGTTTATATCTGGGAATGAACTCATTGTTAGAAACTCACTGTTTAGTTTTACATTTTGTATGCCACACATCTAAATCTATATAATATAAAAGAGTGTCGTGCTAGTTTACTATTCATAAGTTAAGAACGGCTGAACCGATTTGGAAAAAAAATGGTGTGAAAGTACAGGAGACAAAGGATATTTTTATCACTACTTAATTCGTAAGAACGGGTGGACCGGTTTTCGTGATTTTCGATTTTATGCAATTTTGGCCGAAGATAAAAACCAAAAAACGGAACCGGGGCGGAACGTAGTTCGCTGGGACCGATAGTGTCTTATTTTTGAACATAATTTTTAAATAATGTTTGACAAATGCAATATAAATACAAGGCTTCAATTATTTCATATATCTTCAATAGTAATGACAAGTTAGATGGTCGGTGGTTGGTGGTCTTTTTGCTCGTGCTAGGAGCCCTACTGCAAATCCTTATACCCATATAACCATCTCATTCGCAAGCAAGATTATGCTGTCACGACCGACAAAGATGGCTGGATACAAAGTAAGGGAAAATGGTGGCTGAGCTCGTCTTTTAATTAAAACCTTGTCAGGTCAGTGACGATGGTTAAGTTTAGATCAGTTAATCATTTTCTTTGATATGTAAAATGTAACGATCCAGGGTGTTTTTTTTTAAATGCAAAGCGCATTTTATTCGGTATGTGTGAACACTTGCAAAGTTTTTAGAAAAGTATGTATATTTTGTCTAAGATAGGGAAACAAAAAACACAATGATTATGTTTTTCTTACGTAAGAAATTTTTAGATGAATTATATTTCTGAGGAAAATATTACGGGAATTTCAAGTGGTATGCAAGCCACAGTAAGGCTCTAGAAATACTTACAATGCAATTATATTCTAGAGAAGAACCAGGTTTTGTAGCTCATCAGATTGGTTATAAAGATAGCAGTGCAGTATCAAAAAAAGGAAAATAATTGAACATTCATGTATCAGGATTAGTTATCAATATCATTAAGTCTGCCTTTCGTATCAACTAACCAACCAATCAAAGTTATTTGGTCTTAGTATGAGAATAAATAAAAACCTCTCAAAGCAGAATTGAAAAATAAAACCTAATATTTCAACCATGGCGTATGTTGACCGTCAAATTAATCAGCGCCCACACGAGCCAAGCGCATCTCTAATTAAATGCTGTACGGTCGGGCTCGAAAACACACTTTTTCATCCACACAGGGTGAGCGAACTTTCTGCACTATTTCATTTATGCCAATACCTAAGCGATAGCAAAAAGCGCATTATTATACATTGTACTGATGCAATGTAGCTAAAGTAGTTATGCTATGAAAATAAGCACAGGAATTTTCACAACACCGAAACATAAGACATTGAAAAATATATATTACAAGATTACGTCGGTCAATGAAATAAACTTAAAAACGTCTACATACGAGTATGAGACAAAAATCAGACAAAAAGAAAAGAAACATAAATATTTTAAATAAATATGCTCAAACTTTTTTTAGTGAGCCTAATAACTTAATACACCATAAATGGTGTGTTTTTATGAAAGAAAATTTAAAAAAAAACTACCAAAATGCAAAAAAATTTGGATGCAAAAAAATCTAAAACCTTTTGCGAAACATCCTGTGTTCGCACGGTTTGCGGTCTAAATGAAAAAAGTCGCGACTAATGAGCCGCCAAGGCGGACTTAATGAACGCGTGCAGACACAATAACTTTTATTATCTATTCGTTAGATTTCATATGAATATACCCTGCCCTACCAGCGCATGGGGTGAGCTTGGAAATATGAATTTATTGTTGTTTTTGTTTTTTTTTTATTCAAAAATGAGAGTGTATGAAGAATGTTTGATATTTTTGAACGTGGGTAATTGTGAGTAGGTAAAAGTGAAAGCCAAAGAGCGAGTGAATATGATCGGAGAAAAAATACAATATACTGATGGTATTAAGCTGTAATTTGTGTTTATGTGTATGAATAACATACACAAATTAAAATTGACACCAGTGACTCTATTAACTAAACTCTATTTTATATTTTTAAAACGATAAAACGCAAATAAAAATCCATAAATTTGTTCTCATGAAAAATTCGGAACTGAGTGTCTTAAAGTTGAGGTATTTAAAGAAGTACCATAGCAATGATATTATATTTAGAGCTATTAATTCATTGTATCATAATAAATACAGTCACAGTATTCTTTTAATATTTTTAAACTTGGTAGAAAGGAAAAAACTGGGTCGGGTTTTTACCTTATAAAGGTGCGGAGCCCGGCAGGAATCCTCCGAGGGTATTAATGAAGACAGCAATGATTTTTTTCACTACTCTACAGAATTAGCCTAACCATACTTAGATACAGTAGGTTCACTTGTTTGCAAATATAACTCAATGAATAAACTTATTATGAGTCGATCTTACCACCATCGGATAAGACTTATCCGACTGAGTAAGTATTAATAATAATAGTAATAGTCCCCATAGCCGATTTCGACTACGTTGGCCAGTCACAACGACTAACCGACTGCGCGGGACATATTATAGTGCACAAGTGTATGCGCAAACACAGGTGCACTCTCTATTCCTTTCACTCTCATAGCCCGATGGGACAGCAATCTGACAAGACCGGAGAGAGCTCAGGCGCAGGACCAACGGCTTTACGTGCTTTTCCGAGGCACGGGGGTGAAACACCGCCAACGTCCAAACTCCGGGCTACCCTAAGAATTTCTGAACAGAAAAACTCAGGTATATATTTTTAGCCCGACCCGGGGATCGAACCCGGGACCTCTGGCGCAGCCGTCGCTTTAAAGTGCGACCCTCCTACCGCTGCGCCACCGAGGCAGTTAAAATATTGACTCTAGGGGTCGATTTTACCTACTTCTGATAAGGTATATTCATCGAATATAATACAAATAGCCTAATTTGAAAATATTTCCTATTGGTCAGCAATCATTAACGTATATTGACGACCCGTCTGGTGTAGTGGTCGAGAAATCGCCTACTACGCAGCGGGTGCAGGTTCGATCCCCGCACAATACAAACATTTGTGTGCATGAACATGTCTGTTTGTATTGGTCTGGGTGTTTTCTATGTATATCATGTATGCATTTACAAACAAAAAAGTATTTAAGTATTATATCCGTTGTCTAGCACCCATAACACAAGCTTTGAGTAGCTTACCTTGGGGCTAGATGGCGATGTGTGGGAATGTCCAAAGGATATTTATTATATTATTATTATTATATTATTATATGTCATTTTCAAATCTTTTGTAGTAAGAGTTGATTTACCAACGTCATATAGGACTTATCCGACCGAATAAGTATTAAACGACCAATTTTAAAATAACATACGTTATTGATTACCGACAAATAGGTGACGTTTTCAAATTAGGCGTTTTGTTTTGTATTCGGCAAATATTCCTTATCTATCGTTGTCTGTAGTCTGAACTAACGTTTGTTAAATTTGGAACTAAACCAAGTGAAGGTTCGGACGTAAAATAAGTTATTTGTGTTGCAAATATTTCTATCGTGTACTTATCATTCACATCCGATAACATCTCAGTTTTTTGCGTACTTACTCTGTAAGCCTTCTGCTAAATATTCAAGGTGTTTTTTTTAGAGCATTGTCCTTAAAACATCTTGGGTAAACAAGATTTTGCTCCCTTTATTTAATAAAGGCCGAATACCATAAATTCCTTCAACGTGAGTTCTAAATATTGCGCGCCTAAATTTATAGTTGTAATTATATTAAGGTGGCCGGTATATTAGTTTTAAACCTTTATTAAACTCATTTATCTATTGAGATGCCTATATATTGCAGCAGAAAAAATATATTTTGAAAGGTATTGAGACCGTCCATATTGTCGTTATTGGTTAGCTATGCAAATTATAATAAATCATAGTTAGAAGTCATATTTACCAATTTAAAGTAAAGGTTTTGTCGTAAGTAAAGGAGGAGAATATAAAAGTGATAAGCTGATTTCGACTACAGTTGCCAGTCATAACGAATAAGCGACTGCGCGGGTCATATTATAGTGCACAAGTGTGTGCGCAAACAATCAATCGCAATAAAACCCAAGGACAGCAATCTGACATGACTTGAGAGCTTAACGTGCATTCCGAGGCACGGGAGTGAAATACCACCAACTTCAAAGCTTCAGGCTACCCTGAGAATTTATGAACAGAAAAACCCAGATACATATTTTAGATCATCATTCATCATCATTATCAGCCAAAGGACGTCCACTGCTAAACATAGGCCTCCCCCACGGCTTTTCATAGCGACCGATCACTAGCGGTCTGCATCCAGTTTGATCCTGCGATCTTTTTAAAGTAGTCAGTCCATCTTGTTTGTGGACGTCCTACGCTGCGTCTTTAGTCGAAGGGTCTCCAATCTAGAACTTTCCTACCCCAACGGCCATCAGTTTTTCGCGCTATGTGCCCTGCCCACTGCCACTTAAGCTTACTGATTCTCAAGGCTATGTCTGTTAGCTTGGTTCTTCTACGTATCTCCTCGTTTCTGATTCGATCTCGTAGAGAAACACCGAGCATAGCCCGCTCCATCGCTCGTTGTGTAATTTTGAGCTTCTTTATGATGCCCATAGTTAGAGACCACGTTTCGGATCCGTCATCACTGGTAACACAGACTTTCGTCTTCAGACACTGAGGTAATTGAGACGAGAAGACGCTCTTGCGCAGTTTCCCGAACGCTGCCCAGCCTAGCTGGATTCGTCGATTGACCTCTTTCTCGAAGTTGGATCTACCCAATTGGATCACTTGTCCCAGGTAGATGTACTCGTCGACACCTTCGAGAGTTGAATTTCCAATGGATACTGGAGTGGGTACAACAAGGGAACTCGACATAATTTTCGTCCTTTCCACGTTCATTTTAAGACCCACTTGTTGGGATACTCGGTCGAGGTCTTCGAGCATAGTGCCAAGATCATCCAGTGTTTTTGCCACAACGACTATGTTATCGGCAAACCGAAGGTGTGTTATGTATTCGCCATTGACGGAGATGCCGAATCCTTCCTATTCCAGGAGCTTGAAGGCGTCTTCCAATGCCGCTGTAAATAGTTTCGGAGATATAACATCGCCTTGTCTTACATCTTTTCGCAATGGAATCGCCCTTGTATTCTGTTCCTGTACTCGGACCGACATGGTGGCGTTGTTATATAGACATTTTAACACCTCTATATACCTATAGTCTATGTGACACTGCTGAAGAGACCGAAGCACCGCCCAAGTTTCGATCGAATCAAAGGCCTTCTCATAGTCCTCAAAAGTTAAACATAGGGGCATATTATACTCCTCGGACTTCTGTATAATTTGCCTTAGCGTATGAATGTGGTCTATGGTGCTGTAGCCTTTTTGGAATCCGGCTTGTTCGGGAGGCTGGAAGTCATCAAACCTACGTGCGAGACGATTCGTGATGACCCTTGAGAACAGCTTGTAGACATGGCTCAGGAGTGAGATGGGTCTATAGTTCTTCAATAAGGTTTTGTCTCCTTTTTTGAAGAACAATACCACCACACTCCTGTTCCATGCCTTGGGTGTGATGCCCTTCAGCAGAACGGAATTGAAGAGTCTCTGAAGGACTTTAAGTACCGGTGTTCCACCCGCTTTTAGGAGCTCTGCTGTGATTCCGTCCTCGCCAGGTGCCTTATTGTTTTTAAGCTGTTTCAGGGCTATCCTAATCTCGTAGAGGCTGATGTCCGGGATGTCTTCGGTGTAGTGTCGGGTCAGGATAGCTCGTGGGTCTCCGGCCGAGCTATCAACGGGTTTGGCTACTAAGGTGTACAACTGCCCATAAAACCTTTCGATCTCCCTCAAAACCTCTGCTTTCGTCGACGCTACACTGCCGGTCCTCCGTCTTAAGCTTCGTCAACAGGCTGATCACGGAGACATCATTGATTTACCGTCTCTTGGTGGTCATGATGAAGTCTATCTCATTTCTCGCCTTGCCATCCGGACTCAACCAGGTCCATTTCCTTTGAGACGGCTTCTGAAAGAAAGAGTTCATCGCAAAGAGTCCCTCCTTCTCCAGAAAGTCGGCCAGCCTATTTCCCCTAGCGTTCCTTTGACCATATCCAAAAGGTCCCACTTTCAACTCATCCTCGCCTCGCTTGCCGAGTTTTGCGTTGAAGTCCCCCATAACAACAGTGAAATAGGTTTTGGAAGTGTGTATGGCTCTACTTACGTCCTCATACATTTCCTCCGCCTCTTCATCCGGGTGGTTCGAGGTCAGTGCATATACCTGTATGACCTTCAGCGAATACCTTTTGGTTATTCTGAGTATAAGGTATATCACCCTGTTCGACACACTCGATGGTAACGATGTTGTTTACGAGGGACCTGTGGACAAGAAATCCAACACCACCTTGGGACTTTTGGTCACCCTCCCGGTAGAAGAGCAGGTTGCCAGACTTCAGAGTTATCGTGTCCTCGCCCTCTCTGCGGACTTCTGATAAACCCACTATGTCCCAGTGTAACCTGCTCAATTCTTCCTCCAGCTCGATCAAATTCTCGTCTGTCCTCAGTGTGCACGCGTTATAAGTTACCAGGGCCAGTTGTCGTTGGGGGTGGTAGCGCGATCGCCTCCGGGGATTCTTAGCACCCCCTGCCCCGCCGTTACCGTTACCGCTACCGGAATCAGGAATAGCGGGGCTGCCGGAGACTGGGGGCCTGGTTTTCTGTTGTACTATCATCACGTGAGGGGATTTTGCCAATACTCGCCACGCTTGGCAGGCGGGTTGGCGAGCGCAGAGGCGCAGTCCCTTGCAGCTGTGACGCTGCTGCCCATCACAGCTCAACACTTTACTGCGCCTTTTGTTGGATGGTTATCCCGCCATCGGTCGGTCGCCAGAGCCTCGTCTGTTGAAACAGGATGCACCGCGTGAAGGTGAGGTTGGCTTGGAGCTTTGGGTCTTGGTTAAGCTCCCTTACGTCCCTTATATTAGATACATAATTAAAAAGAGTGAGTGAGTGAATGAAGAGTGAGTGCTAATTCACGAAAGCATTCTTAATTGCAACTCGTTATACTTGCAATGTATTCCCTCCCGTGTAGGTATTAAAAGTAACGAGGATCGACTAGCCAAAAGAGCTATAATAGATGGTTACGAATTTCCAATCGATCCTTATTATTCTGTGGTTTTATGTATTTACAAAAAATAACAGCATGGTAAGTGGAAGGAACACTTTAATGAAATACTTTTGGTTAAAGGCATTTGGCCTTAAACCATCGTAAGTGAGCCTCCTCATGGACCGTGGTTTCCAAATGTAGGTTTAAGTAGAGCGATATAATACTTTTGTTCAGATTCTGTTTTGAACACGTTACGACCAACAAGTCCGATTATCTAAATAAAAAGTCTGACTCGCCAAACTGTTCTATTTGCAATACGGTAGAAGGTGTACAACACTTGTTATTGTAATGTGACAAATATCAAAGAAAACGCCAATCCTTGATGAGTCATTAACATATTTCAACATCTCATGTTGGAATTATTCAAACTATTAAAGCACATCCAGCATCAGACGCTGCGAAACTTGTATGTAATATGGTTTCAGTGTCATTTTGTCCTCAATGACACCTGCTCAGTCTACTAACGCAGGTCGTCCTTTCACATTTTAAATATGCCTCGACATACTTAAATCATGGAATACTTTAGCTTTTAATTATTTTTTCAGTCCTTTTCTACTGCAACTCAAAAGAAACTTAATCTGCAGTAAACACTTTATAATGAGCGCTGTAACCTAGTACAGAGTTAATGTAAATAAATAGGGTATTTAAATTGCTCAATCGCCGATACGAAGGCGAGGCTCAAGATACCTGATACTTTGTGATGGTGCAAGTCATAAGCTTTAGAGTTCGGTTTGTTAAATGAAAATGAAAATATTTTATTTCTTTAACAATAATTTTAAATATACCTGCAAAGGTGGACTCTTTCTTAAAAGTGCTATGGCACCTGTGGCAGAAAGAGTCACTCTTCCTTAACTAAAGGTACGTTTGTATATAAAACCAAGTTACGTAGTACTTTTTAACTTACAAAACAAAACAAAACATGTGTGTGTGTGTGTGTGTGTGTGTTGTGGTAAAGTGTTATGTATCATATTTAAGTAGGCTTTCAGTTTCTTTGTATTTTAGTGATTTTAGCCAGTGTGTCACGGTTAAAAACCAACTATCCTGGTTTGCCTGCCACATGTCAATCTGCCATCTATATAGACAGGTCTTCTCTTTGAATCCGTCAGGCCTTACGCGCCCTTTAATGACCGCGATAATAATTTTATTGAGACTTGGTGGCTGGCGGATTTAAGATGTTTTACAATTATATTATGTCAAGTCGTGCCTAGCTCAAGGGATAAGCATAGCTATCCTACGCGGAAGTGCAGCCAGCATCATAGCCTCCTTGCCGCAAGAAATTGGTTTCGTTTTTGTTTATTTTTTATGTTGCATGTCTTAGTTTTTTTTTCTTGATTGTTATTAATAAAATTGTAGCTAACTTAGTCATTAATTATTAAGCATTTAGTTGCCTTTAAAATAACGGAATTCCTTTATATGGCGTAATACTATATACTTAATACTAGTAATAATCCTTCATCAGCAGAGAGAAGGTAGTATATAAACAACTGATAGTTTTTTTTTCACGAAGCAGGAAAAATACTACATTACTATTTTTGCTGAATCACAACCAGCTTATATTTTTTTAACTTGCTTTAATAAGAAACGGCATTTCTTTGTTTACTTGTTTGACGACGCCCCTGTCATATTTGTACCAGATGGAAGGAAATTCCTTACGTTGAAACCACACATATTGGTGTGTTGTCTAGAGCATATTTATATATCATTCATAACTTGTACCATAAGCATAGTTTCCGTCTCTGCCGGATCCTCGCTTCGAAGACGCCGCGGCGATTATCTCTCATCGGACGCCGGGACATCAGCCTGACATCAGGTAGATAAGTACTCGCTAAGAGTTTGCGTTTGACAACATAATTCTTGCATCTTAAGTTAGACTATTGCTGAATGAATCTTGGTAAGATATCACGGAGGTGTAACATAACTGTTTGTTTATATTTCAACTGATTGTTCAGTGCGAGTAAACTAAAGTAACATTAAGGCGCACTTTAGATGCAAGAGCCGTGTCGAAACGAGTGGTAACAAGTAGATGTACCATTTTTTTTTTCTGAAAAATAAGTAATATGATAGAGAATACGTGCAGCAATGAACAAATACTACTGGGAAGCCAGACAATTAAGAAAAACAATCTTTATGATTATACGAACAAACTTTAATAAAGCAAAGGTCAAAAGCATACCTTAACTATGGCAAATGACTCTGAGTCGTAAATAGTAACAATCAAGCCTTATCGAATCTACAATCTACAGTGACATAAGTATTTAACAGTCTTTTTACCGTTGCTGGGGCAGCAACGGTAAAAAGTTTTACCCAAACTAACACTCGGGGTCTGCCTTTTGGAGGGCGTCTATCGGTAGGCAGCCAGTGGGTGACGATCTTGGAACACTTCTTATAAGACATCCTGATGACGTGGCCCTCGCAATCCCACTTAAGTTTTGCGGTCTTTACACTAATGTTTTATTACCAGTTTTTGATCGGATTTTGATGTTTTGTATTTCATAGCCCTCTGGTGAATCCCAAAATTGGACAGACTTTTGGTCAGCCAGCAAGTTTGTGCTCCATAGCTTAAGACCAGTAAAATTCAAGCGCCTAGAAACTTAATTTCAACCACGAAGGAAGATCTCCTTGTAAGCTTTCATTGACCAGTAGCTTTTCCAGGCATTTTCGACACGACGGCTGATATCCTGTCTTACTTGTTGTCCCAGCTGGCCCAAGTAGATGTACAGCAACGAATTGCATATCCCGAATTTAACATTCTACTTGAAACAAATCCGCTCAGAATTTGCACAATATAATCAGCGTGAATAATTCACAACGCTGCGACCGACAGACGTTGACGTGACGACAGGCTTTTGTTTTGCCTCTGTATTCGTAATTTATACTTAACTATATTTCACAGTTAGCAGTGTAGTGACAGCCTTTGTGATGGGCTGAGGCGTGGTGGTAAAACTGTATGATTGATGCAAGGCGTAAAAAACTGCCATGTTTTCAAAAATGCAAATTGTTTAGAATAAAATGTATTTAGTAATGATGTGTCATTAAGAGATAATAGAAGCATAGTTTTCATACTACTCTTAATAGACCTTTAGCATACCAACCAAATCACTTACAATAAATCAACTAATGCAAGTGCCTTAAATATTATTTAAAACAATAATATGTAGTTCGAAAAAAGACAATGTTCTATAATAGCAGCAGCACAAACTACTTAAAACCATTATATCTAAAGACTGAGTGAAGGCTATTTGCAAATAAGTTTATTTCATATATTATAATGTAGTCACGGATAAAAAAACAAAATTTAACTTTACTGTACGATCTCCGGTCAACGATTATGTGCTTTATTTTATACCAGCGCAGTTGTTATAAATTGCCATTGATATAACATAACGGTATCCACTTCATACACATTGCAGCTGTGTTTCTGACAGTGACTGCACATAATCTATTCAATCGGATTTGGTTGCGCGCCAACCGGCCAGCCAGATGCGTGCCATTAAAACTTGGTGATTTAACATCCAAATGTTTAAATGTTTTTTTTATTATTGAACCATATTACTAGCCGATTCGACTACGCTGGCCAGTCACAACGACTAACCGACTGCGCGGGACATATTATAGTGCACAAGTGTCTGCGCAAACACAGGTGCACTCTCTATTCCTTTCACTCTCATAGCCCGATGGGACAGCAATCTGACACGACCGGAGAGAGATCAGGCGCAGGAACAACGGCTTTACGTACTTTTCCGAGGCACGAGAGTGCAACACCGCCAACTTCCAAACTCCTGGCTACCCTAAGGATTTCTGAACAGAAAAACTCAGGTATATATTTTTGGCCCGACCCGGGGATCGAACCCGGGGCCTCTGGCGCAGCCGTCGCTTTAAAGTGCGACCCTCCTACCGCTGCGCCACTGAGGCAGTTGATGGTTCAATAGTTAAGAATGATTTGAACACTTACTGTGTAATATTAACACTTTGACTTCCTTAAAAAAATCAAAGAATATCCCAGGCAACCGCAAGTTTTACACATTACTTAATACAACATCGTTCAAAAATATTTGTGATATTATTATTTTAAAAAAACATGTACACTCAGGCTTGAGTGGTCGGCACACAGCGTGCTGGTGAAAAAGCACTCGGGTCAAAGTGCTCTCAATAAAATGACGTCGGAAAAAAACGACGCAGTAAACACTCGGGCCCGAGTGAGCGGCACCGCTGGAATGGTCCTCGCGCTCTCGGGCCCGAGTGTGCGGTACTAAACCGGTAAAAAAGGTAAAATAAGAAACCAAAACTTGCATCTTTGTGACTGATGAAAATATTTTAAACTCACAGTGTTAATTTTGTATTTTTATAAGATGAAAATACGAGTAAGAAATCAAAAAATGCGCACGGGGCTTAAATCAGCATCTTCAGGCTAACCGAGTCAACGTTTTTTCAAATTAAACTACCGTGCCCAATTGCCCATGCATAAATTTTGGTTTCTTGTTTTTATCTTTTAAGACTACAAAAATTCTAAAGTATTGAATACCGAAGCGTTATCTTGCATAAACAGACGGGTAGACAGCGTTGTCGTCACGCGTAATGACGTATCCATAAGAGACCAGAAATTTCGCGCGGTTGGATCGACAGCACGGTAGCTCAATTGGAAAAAGTAGTAAGTACGTTAATGTTCTAAAGATATCGCAAATTATCCGCAATCTTTGATATATTCTTAACAAATAAGCTACATTTAAGTGGTACGAAAATGTGTCGACTAGCTACAAACGTAGCCAAACCATGCGCTTAAAATTGCGCCTTTTATTCTAGCAGACCACATAGACGTAGCATATTATGGCAGTTTTTCAACATGTGCAGCGGTATATTGCCTTCAAAATTCATGGTCACTAAAATTAGAATAGTTAACATTAATATATCGGAAGCTCATAAATAATTTTGTATTTGGTAGCTATCTCGTATCTAACTATTCTAATTGCGCGATGTTGTTATGTAAGGACACGATTAAGACTAAATTCTTTTATACAGTGAGAGAATTTTTAAACGACTAGTGTAATTATTTGTGTAACTGTTTGCACAGTCGCTGTCAGATATATTAGAGCAGATAAAGTGACCAAATACTTCTGTTTACAACAGTTTAAAATATTGTCAATAAGTTACATACACTAAAAGTTAATAATAATATCAGAACATTCATACTTCATTTATATCTGAGCAGAAGCTAGTCAATAACTTCTATACACACACAGCTAACCAATAATGAGGAGGAAAATTGCAGAAAAAAGTGCTTTCAACTTAACTATAAATACTATTTAAAAACAGGAACTCTTTTCGTAGTTCATATTATAGTAAGATGACGCTGGCAGTTTGTAACGCTTTGTAGTTTTCAGTATTGTCATCACTGTCATGTAAGTGTCATGCAATAAATAAATTCAGGCAAGTGAGTGTTCAGATATTATTGGTTAGTTGTGTGTATAGAAGTTATTGACTAACATCTGCTCAGATATTTAAGCAGTAATGAATTTTCTGATATTAATGGTATCTTGTAGTGCATGGAACTAATTGACTTTTTAAACTGTTCAGAAGTATTTGGTCACCTTGTCTGCTCCAATATATCTGACGGCGACTGTACTTGTAGCTTTTGTTTTTACTAGTGACTTCTAATGATTCGAATTGACATATAATTTATAACATAATATAATAAGACATGGAAGCATTTTAATATAATGAAATTATGTACCTACCTAATATTAAATTTTTGACTTTCTAAAATTTACTGTGCCAATTTTTGATTTGCATGACAAAATTGTCAAACATAAAATTTGTGACGTCAATGTAATACCATGTTATAAGCAAATTAATGTTTCTGATTTCTGATGGTCATCTTGATCAACAACAGATCGATGCTTTCAACAAGTTTTTTCTTAAAGCTGCAAAATCTATTATTTCTAACTCGCTATACAAATGAGGTATTTTAAAGTAGGCTCCCACTGCCGATACACATACGGCAAGGCGCTAAGAGCTCTTCTGTTTGATGCAAATTGTCTCCACCTAAAGTTCTGAGGAGCCCTCGCGCTTTCGCCGACTGAAGGACTCCACATTAATTAGAACTGACTGTTTTGGCTTTGAATAATATAAACACGCTTGTTGATAAGATTAGTTTGGACGTGTTTTGGAACTGTTAACGTAATTGTGTAACAAGCGTCGTGTATTGTGTAACAATCGTGGCTATAATCATTATAATCAGAAACAAAGTTTATTACAATTAGTACACTATTTATTAGCTTCAACTTTTTTTTCACCTATTAAGAAGAGAGTTTGGTCTTCCACCTGTAAAATGTGTGTAAAAATGCGATATTAAAAGCAAGATACCTTTTAAAGACTAAATAAATATATTGTCTGCTTTTCGTTTATCTTAGTTTATTTACTCCTAGCGGTCCCCTGCGACTTTGTCCGCGCGTTTTGAGTTTGTTTCTGCCCCTCCCGTCACAGCGTGATGTTTTATAGCCTAAAGCCTTTCTCTTTAATATTAGCGCGTTCAACAAACAAGCGATAGATCATTGTAGTAAAACAGTTGTTTTTAAAATTGCGAGACTCAACTGTTATGCAATTAGAAGTAAGCTTGTTTGAGGCGACCTATTCATGGGTTAGGCTAACGACCGAATTCTCCCAAACTCTAATTAAACTACAGGTAGTCGAGTCCGTCATTAGTTGAAGACAATACGGGAGCTTCGGCATTTGCATCAAACAGGATTGAGAGTTTGAGATCCGCGTGTATTGAAGCTTTGATCAAAGTCCTCAAGTCCTCTCAAGGTGACAAAGACAGAGAACTTACTCTACTGAACTCAGCACCAACTTAACAACAAACGTCAAATAGTTTTCTAACTCCATAAAATACGAATAATGGTCAAATTGTAATCGAACCCACAGCGATGTAAGTATTTTGACTCGATGAGATAACGACCACGATTGTAAATAAAAATCGTTTTCTTATCGACTGAAAGTAACGATAAATAGAACTGTTGTAGCAACATCTATGATCAGCCACTGTCACTACAATTTAACGCAACACGCTGACTCGCCTCGATGCAACTAGATGGCGCTATAGTCGAAGTATGGAGATTGAACCGCGATGTTAAAGATTTAGAGCGGACTAACTACCTACATACCAATAAACCAAGACGGTGATCATTGTACCATGGTCTCCGGCCATAACACCCGATCGGTAGAAAGAACTTCCCTTTGCCTTCTTAACACAGTTGCGCAAAACCGTCTTCTTTCTTAGTGTATTATGATTGTTGTAAACACTTATTACTAAAAGGTTATACTTAATATTTTTCTGCATACTTGTTTTTACAAGTATCATTAATTTGAAGTCAGTCCTCAGTATTTTTGTTATACCGTACTTTGTAGAACCTCTGTGCTATTAAAATATATGGCATCATGATATGATAAGTGCTAAACAACCTTAAAACGCAATCATATATGATTACGATACTAACGTGCGTAAGTATCGATGCTAAAAGTCGCATTGTGTAAAGGGTCTTAAAGATGTTTGATACCTATATTGCAGACTTACCGTTGTTTGACAATAAAGTATATCAAAATTAACAGAATTTATCATTTGAGAGACTCCATCACAAAAATAATGAAATATTTAATCAAATCCAAAGTCCAAACAACTATAAACTAGTCAAATAACTAGTTGCTAAAGTGTATCCCGAACTTAACATCATTACTCCAGTGACGAACGCCTTTGCTCGGGTCGGGTCAGATACTGGTAAGTTTATGACAGTGCGAAGCCTCATAACCTAATCTCGTTTGTCAGTGTGCCCCAGGAACAATGACCAAGTTTATCCTCTCAACAAACGCTCAACTCGTGCAAAACGCGAAATAAAGCTGCCGACTTTAGAAACAATGACGGATGTTAAGTGAAAGATTGTATGTGGAAGCATTTCTTATACTCCACCAACACACAAAATAGCATTTTTATAGCAGCTTATGAAATAAAAGCACATTTTTTAGAACGAAGGGATTCTTATTATACTTGCAAGATTTGAATGAAGATAACATATCATCCAAACAATACAATTACGGCTTGTCAAAATAAGCGTTTTGAAGAGTTCTAAAAAACTCATTGAAGCTTTAAGCTAGCGCCTTTTTTTTGATCACTCGCTTAAATATGGCGCGTGATTTTCGTTTCGAAATATAAAAGTTAGTACTCATAGAATTCTCATCTCTCATCCAATCGTTTTTGAATCATTTGCTTGTGTAATAATTCTAACTTTCATTAGAAAATCGGAAATTAATGAAATAATATCGCACGCAATCTTGACGCAAGTGATTCAAAAATAGCGGCAATAAATTTGTAAATTTTTAATCTTATAAGATAATAAGTGATAAGTATTTTTTATTGCTTGTGTGACCTCAAGGTGAGTTTTGGTGTGATATTGACATGATATCTATTATGAAAAGACTGCTACCACATATCTCCGTTCTCTGCAGCCCTCTCTCAGTGCGGGTAGTCGTAATTTTTCACGTGCTAGCAGCGACCTCTGTCGTGAGGAGCAGCCGTTTGCGGCGCGTGCAAAATTGATGCCGCGGCCGCGCTGCATCATTGATGGCAGCACCTGGCTGGCGGTGGAGTTTTTTTCTTTATTGTCCTGTTGTTAGTTTCTGGGTCAAGTGATTTTTTTGGTTTTGCTATATTATGTACGTAATAATGGCTGGACATATGTTTTTTTACGAGATTACAGATTACAAAGGCTAAGGATATAATTATTAACTTTATCCCAAAATTAATACAGAAGCTAGAAAAATAAGAGAAACACAATTTATAACGTTAGAAAATACAAGTCTCATTTAAAATCAAATCAATCTTCAGAACAGGTTAAAAAAACGGATCCTATTCATATCAAGTGTTTCATTAACCTTTATGACATACTAGCGGTCTTCTGCGACGTGGTCCGCGCGTTTTGATTTTATCCCTCCCCTCCCTTTTTTTAAAGGATTTTGTATTTCGCTGTACTCTCAGAGTGAAGGGTAATTCTTTATAACCTAAAGCCTGCGTTAATAAAGAAACAAAAAACTTTTTTTTTACTGGACTGAAGTAGTACTTGAGATAAGCGTTTTCAAACGAAGAAACTCTTCAGCTTTATCATATTTATGTAAATATAAATTGAAGAGTGAGCATGGCATGGCGTGGAAACACTTATTGCATTTCCAAAAAATCGCTCTCACTACCGTTCGGGCATCCATGATCTAGAAGCGTTGACGCAATATAGACATAAGGAGACTGGGAACAACATGACAATTCCTGACATGGTAGTGCTGTTAACTAAGATTTGAAGTTGAAAATTATAAAATTATTTTGCTTCAAATTTCCGCTAAGCGACGCCGGTGCAGGCAACTTACAACAGACGACGGTCGTCTGTGCTCCGCCGAGGCGACAACATCTCCTGAGGATGCCACGTGTAGTGGCGAAACGCGTCGAGGTTTTTTGCACGTTGGTGTTGGGTACTAATAATTGCATCAGCTGTGCCGTATGCGTATTGAGGGAGGGCGGTTGGTGCATCCTGCATTTGCCTGAACTAATACTTAACGCGGTGACGGTTCGTGTTGTTAGTTGCCTGCGCCGGCGTCGCTTATCAGAAATTTAAAGCAAAATATTTTTATAATTTTCAACTTAATAATGGATTTCCGCAAACTAACGCCTAATTCCATTAATTAACTAAGATTTGTGTTCAAAGAGTATTAAAAAGCATAAATAAATAATAAATATCCTTTGGACATTCCAACACATCGCCATCTAGTCCCAAAGTACTCAAAACTTGTATTATGGGTGCCAGACAACTGATATAATATTTAAATACTTTTTGTTTGTAAATACATACATGATATACATAGAAAACACCCAGGCCAATACAAACAGACATGTTCATGCACACAAATGTTTGTATTGTGTGGGGATCGAACCCGCAACCCGCTGCGTAGTAGGCGATTTCTCGATCACTACACCAGACGGGTCGTCAGGTATTCAGTAAATATCTCATAACTTTACGTTCATCTCACAACCCACATTACTTATTCTCTCAATTGTTTCTCTCAATACACCCACAAACGTATATCCAAGGCGCTTCGAGCTGGGAGCCGTTATGCAAAGTAGCTGCCGGAGTAACAATAAATCACCAGAAGCCTCTGAAAACAATTACGGACGCCTTAATCAATTGCTCTTAGTGGCTTTTAACTTTTTAATAACTCGCTAACTCTGAGTCCCTTTGTAAGACTCTCGATTACCGAAGTGCTTTCAGAATGAACGCGAAGGAAATTAAGGGCTTGAAGTTGCATATATTTGATATTTATTTTGTTACTATTAATTTAACAACTATATTATGCAGCTGCTGTATAACATTTGTAGTAGTACATAGGTAACAGTAAGGCAAGAAACTTTCAAATCTGTGCGTGGAGTTAGGAAATAACTGAAAATTAAAATCTATACTAATATAATACAGATTAATAGTTTGAAAGAAAGAAAGAAAATAAGTTTATTAATTTAGGACATCACAAACAGAACCAAATACAAAAAAAGTTTGTATGTTTGAACGCGCTAATCTCAGCAACTACTGGACCATTTTTATCGAGGAAGGTTGGAGGGGAGAAAGCAAACACAAAAAGCGCGGACAAAGTACCGCTAGTGTCATAATTATGTGCTGTTTTTAGGGTTCCGTAGCCGAATGGCAAAAAACGGAACCCTTATAGTTTCGTTTAGTCTGTCTGTCTGTCTGTCTGTCTGTCCGTCCGTATGACACAGCCATTTTATTCTGTAACTATAAGCATCATTCTGTTGAAATTTGGTAGAAAGATGTATCCTGTTAACTGCTTTACGATTCTCATACAAAAAATAAAAAATAATGTCATTTAAGGGGGGGCTCCTACACATAAAACTAAAACAAAACAAAAAAAAATATCAAACCTATACGGGGCGTCTATGGATAGGTCTTTTAAAATAACATGGAGGTTCCTAAAACTATTTTCTTTTACAGTCTCTCGCTTCATAGCTAGACGCTTCCAAAGTGGTAAAATGGGCGTCCCCCTCCCATCTAACTTCTAAACTAAGCGAATGTAACTTTTGAAAAAAGATGTAATGTAGATCATAACAAATACTTTCAACGAAAATTAGTTTGAACTGGATCAAACGAGAAGTTTTTGAGATATAGCACATTTTCAACAACCGCAATCACAACTTTGTACTTCATACAAACACTATGAAAAACAAAGTTATATTTGCTGTCAACAAAATATTTTGGTATTTTACTAAGTGGAAGTAAGTGGATTCCCTAATTCAGTTAAAGTTGGCACGGAACCCTCAGTGCGCGAGTCCGACTCGCACTTGGCCGGGTTTTTTCATGTTATGAAATTTTTCACACCCGATGTTCTTTCGTTCAAAGTATGATGTATCGGTGAACTACCGATACAATCATACTTTGATCTTATTAAACAATAAAATCATAATCAGAATTTAAAAATAAGGACTTTGCATCTGTTGTGATACTTGACTGTTTATTTCTCTATGATGAGAAACATGTACGATTGTTCTCTTTAAGGTTCTAACAATGCCAATTCATATGATCACCAATCCAGACGCGCGTTGCATTTTACGAGCGCTTTGTCGCAGTAGATTGCGAACACCTGCGGTAGTATTCCTCAAATATTGTTATTGGACCAATTGACCCAGTTTTGTAGACGTAAGTGACATTTCCAGACACATCTTTGAAATGCCTTTTGATTACGTTAGTTTATCTAAATTCATAAATTGTTGATTATGACGACCTCCGTGGTCGAGTGGCTAGCACGCTGGTTTCAAGCGTCGCCATCTCGTGAGGTTCCGGGTTCGATTCCCGGTCGGGTCAGTGTAAAAACATTTTTTTCTATATTGTCTCGGGCCAGGGTGTTGTGGTACCACCGTTGTTTCAGATTTCCATAACACAAGTGCTTTAGCTATTTAGCTTAGGATCGTATGTATGTGATGTTGTCAAATATTTATTTATTATGTAGTAAGAAAGTTGTGTGATTGCTCATTTCAACTTCGGCTTTGTGTAATCCATCACGTCTACGGGCCTAAGATGTGCGCCTTTTTAGCATTTATCGCGGCAATCGATAAATTTCAGTTTTTTATCATAATTAAAAATGATTTTAGTAATTTTGTTGTATTTTTATGTTTTTAAAAGCAATAAGGATTGATGTACAAGTGGTAAAAATGTGGCAAAAGAGGTTTTTTGGGAAATAAAATTATTTTATCGACGCGATAAACGATGTCGAGGCGTGCATGTTAGGCTTACAGGTCTATTTAAGTATCTAGCGAGACCAAGATCACACTAAAAATTAATTAACTTTTTTAAAAAGTAAAAATAGACTTCAAAACCAGTTACAAAAAAGTCTTAAATACACTCTTGAGTCTTTATGGAAAAGAATACATTTTAGGCGAAAAATTTCTTTTTAGACACGGTGCTCTGATAGTTGATACTTGAGATGGTCAAATTGATGGTACCGACTCTAAAGCGGTTATTTTTTTATGTTATATAAAATAAAAAAAATATTTTGCTACTAAATTAGCAAATTACTAAGGTCAAGTAACCACATAAAATGCCGCAAAAGTGATTTATTAGACATTTAAGCTACGATTTAACTTCAGATATTTTAAGGGAGTCCTTTTGACCATATAAAAGTAATCGCATCATGTTCTCTCTTCAGCGACAAGACACGCCTCTATCGCGTTTATCTTCTGTTTCTCGCAACGGTACAGAATATCGACTATAATAAATCGAACGCTGGGTTTCAACCATTTGAAAAACGGGGATATTACATACTTTAATCGCTTTTGCATTACAATTGCTAGAGTTTCTTTCTGGTCATTTTTTAGAGAGCCTTGATGTAAGGGCTTACACCTATTGTCATATGGAATTACACATAATGATCGTAGCCACGCTTGCCGTCAAGTCTAATGTTTTACATGGCAGTTTGTATGATGATGAATCGACTATAATTTAATTTGACGAATATTACTTGTCTGATGTTGGTAAAATCAGGCCTAAATACGGTAATAATATTTAGTTTCGGTATATTCATGAGCACTTTTTGTTTATTAACTATATTTTGAAGCAGTAAGCATGAATTATTACAATAATTATTCATATTTAGGTAAATGATTCAAAACGTATTCATTTGTGTTTAAGTAGCTCAAAATAAATATGTTAGTAAACTTTTAAAGGTGCCTGCTCCTAGCCTAATTAATTAGTTTATAAGATGTGTAATTGTATGACCATTAAATTAAGTTATGCGATGTATTTACTCATTAATGATGATTTTTTAAATGAAAACGATAAGCAATATGTGACGACTGAGTTATGTGGATTCACTAATATTCCCGCTACAACGTTTGGATTGCCATTGCACCATGGCTTTGAAGTTACATAATAACCCAGTTAAACGAATTTAGAGCGGCATCTATCTAGCACGCCCAGTTCGAGTCGCGCGTTGAGTTATGGCTTTTGAACGGTTTGAACGCTTTGTTGCAAATTCTTTTTAATCTTTTATTATGTCAAGATAGTGCAGCGAATGGTTTTAATATTCAAAGCTGAATTTTTTTACAAATATTTCAAGATAACCGTACGTTTCTTTGGTCCATCTTAACTCTTAATTATATTCCTCATTGTATCAAAAAAAAAGTGTGAATGGGATGCAAATAAATATTTTCAGTGACTAAAGTGCGAGAAATGTCTAGTTATTAATAAAAAGGTTAAATATTATTAGAAAGTGCCTCCATAGTGAATCCACATTTCAGCCTCCACCTAATATTTTACTCTGATATCAAAATTCGCTACTAAAATCTATTCCCACACAAAACGTGCGCCATAGTATAAACGATCAAACATCGTGGCCAGATGTGGCTCTTTTGCTCCGCTCCTTGGAGAGTGATCGAGGTGACGTTCCTGCCTGTTCCATTGTGTAGCCCCGTGACTGATTCGTTTTCGTGATAACCGGAGTCTTACTCTGCAGGCTGTTTGTCAACATCTTTTATGGTCACCATGTTTAAAGTGCAATTTTCAATTTTATGGTCACCACATAGTGCAATTTTCAATTTTGGTTACAAAATAAACCGATTATTTTTTCAAAAAGTAACCTGACAACTTTCAATCATCCCTACGTTATCGCCTGCGTCTCTATAATTTCAATACACCATTTTTATTTTTCTCCACTCTAATCTTAATTGTAATTAATAAAAAATCCAAATGTCAAAAATTTTCATCTCAAATTACTCGAAGACTAGCGTATAAAAATTAAAAGGTATTTATAGAAAATATGTCGTTTTAATTTCATGTGATATTTTTACAAAAAACGAGGTGACCTTGTATTTGTCAAAGAAGTAGGGACTACTTTTCTATATTTAAATAATGAATTGCTCAAAATTGATGCTTGTGATAAATGAATCATCATCATCATCATCATTAGCCCAAGGACGTCCATTGCTGAAAATGAGCGTTCCCTACGGTTTTCCACAGTGACAATGCTGCGCAGTGTTGGACGTCCATCATCAAGATGGACAGACAACCTTGTAAAGATCGCAGTATCACACTAGATGTATTATCTCTTGTGATAAATGATTAACGGTCCAATATTTTGTCTGCGTAAAATGTAAAATTAATAAGGAAAATGAAAGAGTTGTGTCCTTTTCCTACAGCTAATTTAGAAAAAAAGGGCATCTAACACCTCATTATCTTCAGAGTAGGGTATTTTCCTTTAGAACCGCGCAAGTCACTCCGGTCAGCCCCAGATACGATCTACATATTTTTTTTCTCTAAACCGTTGTTTTATGATTATAAACTAAAGCATTGCTGTGGCAACATATTAAATGAATAAGGATTATTTATGGCAGTGACCTCGTGTTCGACCTTGTGCAGTCACGCAGGTGCAGTAATTTTATAACATTTATTTATTTTATTTATTAAAGGACTTATTGCACACGTCATAGTGTACAAAGGTTGACTAAATGAAAAAAACATAATGAAAAAAAAACTTTGTTTCATAGGGTTTGTATGAAGAACTAAGTTATATTTGCGGTACATGAAAATGTGCTATATATATTTCAAAAACTACTTGTTCGATCTCGTCCAAACTAATTTTCATAAAAAGTATTTGTCAAAATTTACACTAGCTTAGTTTTAAAATAAAATAGTTTTAGAAACCTCTACGTCATTTTAAAAGACACCCCACAAGCAAAGGTTCGACTAAAAAAAATGTTTTGGTTTTAGTTTCATGTTAATTTAGTTATATTTTATTTTGTAGGCTTTTATAGGCCCCCCTTAAATATCATAAAATTTAATTTTAGGCTACGGAACCTTAAAAAAGAACGTCATTTTTGCCGTCATATGAAGTTTCTGGCAGATAACAATAACCTGAACTTACTTAAGAAACATTGTCAAACAGTCACTAAATCTCAAGACAAATTATCTCATAAACCGGACCTGTTAGAGTGTGGCTCAGACAGTCGCTACTTTATAATCAAGGAAGGACAAAGCCTACCTGAGTGCCTAGTCATAGCTTATAATCTGCACTAATTAACATCTCTTGTTAACAGACCACAGAGCTCGTTAGTACAATACTACAACAAAGTGAGCCTCTTGGGACTTATGCAATTATTAATTGTGTGACGGGAATAGAAAGCGCTTTGTCATGTGACTGTTTAAGTGCCCAGACGATTCATCTTGTTTCATATATTTGTGTAACCAACCCATAGTATGAGGATGAGTAAACAGTATAAAACCTACTCTTAAAATACATTCTGGGTTTGGTTTGTAGGACTTCCGCTTTTTCGAAATATTCTTAGTTTTTTTACATATTTTTGTTTCAAAATTAATAGTCGTATAAAAACACAAACCCAAATACTCGTATATGTATCACAGAATCACTTCTGCTCAGCCCAAAGGTTTGACGGAAGAATGCCATAAGTGTAGGTACCTTGTGTACAAATTTTGGTTGTGCAATAAAGTAACATCATAATTATCAGCCATTGGACGTCCATTGCTGAACATAGGCCCCCCCTCCCCTTAGGTTTTCCACAGCGACCGATCACAAGCGGTCGGCTACCAGTTTGATCTTTACAAAGTCGTCTGTGTCGTCAAATGTTTTAAAGTGATTTAATTTCACAAATGAATGCAAATCCATCTGATATCACTATCAAAGCGCTTACCACAGACCAAGTTATATGGCACTTCTGGCATATTTGCCATGCATTAGCAACTGAACAAATCCAAATTCAGTTCTGGAACTATCTACTCCCGTAACAACTACATCTGCACCGTTACCGTGAGTTTACGATGGTTTTACTTGCTAGCGACGACGTAACTTTTTGTAAAGGGAAATTCTAGTTCTGCCAGTGACCGTTAGAGGCACTGTGCATTTTTCCAAAGTCTTTTTTTATGGTAGTGTACCGTCACCATGAGTTTACGGCGGTTTTTCCCGCTAGCAACGACGTAAAAAAAATGTATAGAAAATTGTAGTTCTGCAAGTGACCGCTAGAGGCGCTGTGCAATTTATCCATAGACTTTTTATACGCCGTCGCTAGCGAGTAAAACCGTCGTAATCTCATAGTAAGGGTACTGGTGCTTAGAGCGCTTTCACACTTAGGCGACTTTAGCAGCGCGACGGTCGCGCGACAGCCGCGCTGCTGATAATTTCATGCATAAATGACAGCAGTAAGCCTGCGGTTAGTTTATAAGTTATTCAGGCAGCGAAATACAAAATGCAATATATGGGTCTGTATAATAAATACCTAACTGACTAATGTGCATACAAAATAAGTTGCTCATAGACTTCCGCCTTGACTTAGTTAAGCAGAATCAATGATAAAAAGAAAAACAGTTCACTCTGACATATAATTGACTTTTAAAATTATTCTAGCCGGCACACATAAATTATAAATTAATTATTTGATTCAATGTATATGCAACATAATATTTTAAAAACCAAAAAATTATAATCTAACTCTATAGATTGACGATAGCACGTCAAGGTAAACTGTGCACCTTATGCGGTTGTGATAAGGGTTAGTTTTAAACAAAAAAATATATCCTGCGGCTCTGGCGACTATACATTTTAACGTTAACTGAAATGACGAATCACTGGGCATAGTGGTGAGTCAGGATATGCAAAGGATCTCTCTTATCCTTCAAGTCAGATCGACATTTAAGTACCAAAAAGAAGCATAAATGCTTAACCTTGTTGAGCTTTTTCACAATAAATCGACAGATAACAATCTAACGAAATTAAAATCTCACGGTTTTTACAATATCATGGTGACAAATACTAACAAATAACATAATAATATTGCAGTTCTGGGCCCGTATTTTTGAATCAGTTGCGTCAAGATGCCGTGTAATACTAACTGTCTAATGTCTGATTTTTCAATAATAATTAGTATAATTCCACATATTATTCGTCCGTATTATTCGAAAAAAGATAACTGAATTTTGTGACTGCTAATGTCTATATTTTAAATTTATTTTCAAAAAAAATACACACGCCATATTCATATATTAGCCATTAAAAATAGGGGGGCCTGTTAACAGAACACCACATTTGCTATCGTCGAAACGTAAATCATCCTGGCAAAAAAAACATTTCAAAACAGGTAATTACCGTTGAAACAGTTAGAAACCAATATAAATATTCAGACTTTAAGCTCCACGTCTAACTCCATACGTAGTTAAACATCAGTGCGGCCTAGTTCATCTATTTAGCCACGGCAACAGCCCACAGCCCACTGTGGCTATAATATAGCTCAGCACACAACAGCAGGCATGATGGCGCCTGAGTGCCTCTAATTGCTTTCACGAGAGCCTACGCAGTGTTTAGACAGGAAACAGTGAAAAACTACCCTGTAGAGTGAGCACATTTTAAATATTGTGAGGAGAGAGTCTCGGAGAGAAGTTTGGAATGTTGTTGGCCTCGTAATTTTAACGAGAGAATAAACGGTGAATAAAAAGACTTACTTTTCTTTACCTTGTAAAAACGAGAATCTATAGCGAGATGATTATTTTTTAGTACAGTGTAAGTTTCATCAAAATTGGTCCAGTAGTTTTTGATAAAAACGAAAAAACCTGTTATAAAAAAATAAAAAAATGAACCACCTCCAAAAACTGTCTAAAAAGCTTAATATAAGGCATTTGCCTTCTATTCAGGAGATAAAAAATCATTTAGAGTCGGTGCATGATGACAAAGTTATCTGACATTATAAACCATCTTGTTAATTTGTAATGTGTCGAATACACCAATTGTCTATGTACCCGCATTATGCACCGACTCCAAATAATTTTGCTTCTCCAAAATAGAAGGCAAATGCGTTATTTTGAGCTTATTTGTCAGTTTTTCGAAGGCGGTTTAATTTTTCAAATATTTCTTTTTTACAGCAAGACAATTTCTTCTCGTCAAAGGGCAGTATTATTAATTCATAGCGGTAACAACACCATGTATTTTGAGAATTTACATGCCACTCATATCATACTCGAATTTGAATAAGTAACTTAAATTACGTAGGATATAGATACAATAAATAGTATAACTTTGAGTAAGGCTAAAATTCCAAAAAAGCCACTGCACAGAACGATTTCAAAAGCGTTAAAACCAGCAACCGACTATCCGCCATTCCCTCTGAAAAATATGAAAACCGCAGACTGTAATATCGTCTTTAATTAAGACACGTCTGCCTGATGAGCTCGTTCCAATTTGCGGTGTCTTTCACACGAATTTAATTTACAGTTATACATGTACTATGTTCACTACAAAGTGAATAGGTCGGTTGGTTATTACGTGACTCGATCTGTAGCGTTGCAAAGCGATGGAGCCAATGGGCATAGAATTGAGTTTAGGTTAGGTCCCGTAACTAGTTCCGCTCAGTGAACTTTGTTTCGACACGGACCCCATTTTATCTTCATTATGTATCCTATTCGGGGCCAAGAAAAATCCAACAAAGTCAAAATAATGAACATCTGTCCATCCGTCTTTTAAGTCTCATGTGGTGTAGGTAATTAAGACAACGTTATTCATGTAAAACAGAAAACTATTTTTGTTAGGATAACTTACCTCAGCAAAAAAGATTATTTTTTATATAAAGTTTGTAAACATTAAACTTCTGCAGTTCATTGCTAAAGGCAAACGCGAGATGAATAAGACCGTAACGAGATAATTGTCTCTGCTAACAACGAAGCAAGTGTCAAAAAGCGTACTAGGAAGCCATGCTGGCAGGATTGCAATCGAATCACAATTACTTTTAAGCTACATAATTGCGACTCGTTTTTCAGAATGAGTATTACTGAGCAGAATCATTTGCAGACAGTTCTTTGTGCAATCAGACCGAGTGAAATATTTTGGTCTGATCGAATCTAGACATCACGTACAGTTCGCCAGCTCGCGGTTATCTAGTACTCTTTGTCGGTGTCACCAATGAAAATACGATATGAATAGCAATTATCAGGGTTAAGTAATAAAAAATACTGTTTAAAACGTCAATCTCGCTGCAAATCATTGGAGGACATGACATGAATAAGTATTGTTTTTATATACTACTAGTTACTAGCTTTCAACATATACGTAACACTCATTCTTAAACGTTTAACAGTTTCTCACACATATAAGGTCACGTCTTTTTAAGTGATAACATTTAAGGGCCGATACAGCACGATAAAAGAAACATTTTTTATAGAAAAACTTAGGGTTTTCATGCGCTAGTTTTAGAGAAAATTTGAGATGAAGGTGATGATTTTTTCGGAATTTTATTTTTTATTAATTAAAGTTTAGATTAGAGCAAAATAGGGAATAGGCATTGAATTTAGAAAGGCGATGCCAATGACGTAGATAACTTCTAAAATCTACAGAAGGCATTTTGAAAAAAATATGTTTTCTCTGTTCAAGATATAAATAATAATAATAATAATAATAATATCCTTTGGACATTCCCACACATCGCCATCTAGCCCCAAAGTAAGCTACTCAAAGCTTGTGTTATGGGTGCCAGACAACGGATATAATACTGAAATACTTTTTGTTTGTAAATACATACATGATATACATAGAAAACACCCAGACCAATACAAACAGACATGTTCATGCACACAAATGTTTGTATTGTGCGGGGATCGAACCCGCACCCGCTGCGTAGTAGGCGATTTCTCGACCACTACACCAGACGGGCCGTCTAATATAAATAAAATATAAAATGTCGATTATCCAAAAAATAATGAGGGTATCGTGTTCCTATGATGTTTACAAAGACACAAGTAGATTATAAAACTATTTTAGATCGCTTCACACAGTTTGCAAATTCACATCTCAATATCATCGCGCAACGACGAAAACCTCTACGGTGTACGAGTAGTGGCTGAACACGGTGGCTTCAAGGCGGCACCTATCCGAGGTCCCGGGCTCGATTAGCTCGATTAGCTTCTACGGGATACAATATAGAAAATTTTGATTTCTACATTGGTAGAAATCAAAATGTTCTATATTGAATCGGGTCTGGGTGTTGTGGTACCACCGTTGTGTGTGTCTGATTTCCATAACACAAGTGCATTAGCTACTCGCTTTGGGATCAGAGCAATGTATGAGCTTGGTGTCCAATATTAAATATAATAACGGGCCCGTGTAGGTAGGATAAGTAGGTAGAATAAATACTTACAACCTACATCTAAAAGAAATTTGAGGTTAAATCATTTTTATCAATCCGTAATGGGAACACAACCAGACGTCAACTATGCGGAAACACGTTATGTTAACAGCAACGCTTCGGCATGGAATCGGTACTGGAAAGCGAACGCCTCGTCTCGGATCGTGTTTGCTAAAACTTATGGTAGGTATTCTTGTGAATGAAAGTCCATTTAAAAGGGTGGGCGGATAGTTGACAACCATTAGTAAGAGCAATACAACGTATGCGTCGCTGGTCAAGATTGAGTCCCAAATTGATCTTAATCCGAGTTGGTGACGTTACAAAGTCGATAGATGTGCGAAGAAATATGGAGTTTTAACACAAATAATACTAAACGCCTCGAGTTGATACGGTATTGTTCCCGTAAAGGTTGGATAGATGTGCTTTAACCTTTAGAATAAGTACCTACCCACATTTCAACTACAGGCGAGTTGGTCGAAGTACGGGCGAGTACAGGCAAGCGGAAAGCAATTAGCGCTCTGGATCGTGTAATGAGTGACGCGACGGACAAGGAGGGAAACTGCACCCATCATCCGGCCCACAAACACCCTTATGTTACCAGCAATAAGACTGAAATTGGCATATCAAAAGCCAGCGCATACAGTGGTAAATTGCCGCGCTCGAAAGCACCAGCGTACGCTTCTGGCAGAATATTGTGCGGTGTGAACAAAAGAAAGTAATGTGGAGTAAGGACGATGTGAAATTCATTTGGACACAGTTTTGTGAATTATATGTGCGTGAGGGAAATAAATATATAAAAGGAACTTAAATTTTATAGCATTATTAAGGCACGTTTTTTTAGAATAACTTTGTTCTTTTTAAAATCGCTATGGAAACCAAATTTATGTTTGCTGTGAACAAAATATCGTAGTATTTTTGCTTAGTAGAAGTGAGTTGATCCCTAATTTAGTTAAATTAGGCGAGTCTGACTCGCCGGTTTAGCCGGTTATTTATTCTTTGCTAAGCGATATTTCGATCTCGTCTAGGGTGGTGTTTATTTACTTAGAAGCAGCATGTTCAGCTTGCCTTAAAGAGGCTTAGGTCAGATTCCATAGGGAAATCTTCAGTAGGTAGCGATTTCCATTCCCTGGCTGCACGCATTAAAAAGTGTCAGCTAATCTCTTGGTGCGAGCAGGTGGAATGTTAACAACATATAAAAGAAAAAAAGACACATAAAAAAGAAAACAGTATTATTCGACCGAAGTGCCATCACTTTGAACATCGTTCGGTTCATCAACTCTCAGGCTTCTTTTCCTTTCAAGGGTCAAAAGTTTATTTAAGGTTTTTTTAGTGCATTTTGGTTGGTTGGTTAACTTTATTTTTTCATTTTTTGTGATTACAGGAGAGGGGGGGGGGAGTTGCACTTAATGACTCTGTTCTTTAAAAAGTTACAAATTACCTTAAAGTTCTGTCATTATAATTACTGTACTCCTAGGCGTTAAAGAGTTCCCCCATCTGCTCAGCTCCACAAAATGTTAACCACCAGACGTAACAACACGTCAACATTAAGATTCTAGTAAAAAAACACTCTATGTGCCTTCAAAATTTGAGGGTTTCCCTCGATTACATCAAGATCCCATCATTAGATCCTAAATTGGCAAAAATGGGACCAACTAAAAGGTCCTCTAGGTAGACGAAAAAAAATTCCGAATCGTTCAACAATTGACTGAGATATGAAGTAACATAGATACAAAAAAAAAAACAGTCGAATTGATAACATTCTCAATTTTTTAAGTCGATTAAAAAGACTACTCGAGTCAAAAAAGCATCCGCTCAACATAAATCGAGGCTGCGGAACGCATATAACGACGCTGATTTTCAGCGGGTGCCACATAGGGGTGATTCGCTTGCCTACCGATTGCGCGTGTATACGTATATGTAACATGTATATGTTATGTAAGTACTGAATGAATTAGTATACATTTTATGATAGGACGTAAACAATTGATTTACTTATTATTCAATATTGTGCTTAACTAAACCTAAGGTACTGATAAAATTATAAAAATAATCGTGTCTTCCATAAACAGCTACTTTATAGCGTTAAATGTAGCTAGCTTATTTTACTTTATATACAGTAAAATAAGCAAGCCACAGACCGGTACAATACCGGCGAGTTGAGGGCACTGCAAGAGCAATTAGCATGCTTGTAACCTAAATATTTTATTAATTTGAGTGTATGTGAGCAATTGATAGTGATGTAATCGTATTTTTTTTACTTCAAGTGTGCGTTTACACCCCATGCCTAGCAGGGGTTCCCGCTGAAAATCAGTGTCGTGGCATGCTAACCATCTGTTGTCACGACATTTACTGAACGGGGACCTTTTTGGGACACTTGGGCGCTTTGTTTTTGTTTTATATAAATTTTTATTTTTTAATGGTAATGTAATTATTTTTTATGTGTGTGTGTGTGTGTGTGTGTCAAATGAATCATAATTCCATTATATTCTAAGCCACTGCAATACACAGTCGCAACACTTACTTAGCTATAACTACAACCATGCTCACGTGGTTAGACTGCGCTCGCGATCTCGGCAGATGATCCGGACGTAATGAGCCGCTCGGGTTAATCGGGGATTATCTGAGCCCGGTCACAGTTACACAATCGAGCAGTTATGTCTGTGACGTAACTTACTGTTGTGTTTAAGGTGGCTCGTTGTATGCTAGATGGTGATAGAGGACTTACCTGAAACAGAAATATTTTTTTATTTATTAAAAAAAATATCCTTATTTTGACAGAAAAAAATTAGGTAAAATCAAACATGTTACAAAAAATACCTATTGCAATAATTCCTTGTTAGTGCGATTAAGGTTGTTAACTTTATTTAACACAGAAAAATGGAGACAGTTTTAAGATATGCATCGAAATCAGATTATAAATGCAATTAAACCAAAGCTTTCGTTTCTAAAAAAATGACCAAGTACGAGTCGGACTCGCATACGAGGTTTTGTGCCAACTTTAACTGAATTAGAGATCCACTTACTTCAACTTGGCCAAAATACTACAATATTTTGTTGACAGCAAATAGAACTTTGTTTTTCATAGTATGAATAACAAAGTTATGTTTGCGGTTATTGAAAATATTTAAAACTACTAGTTCGATCTTGTTCAAACTTATTTTCACTGAAAGTCTCTGTCAAGACCTAAATCAAGTATTATTTTTTTAATTACCACTCGCTTAGTTTAAAAGTTCGATGGGAGCGACACTCAAAACACATAGGATTGACAAAAAAATATATTATATTTTAGTTTCATGTATGGGAGCCCATTATTTTTATTTATTTTTTGTATGAGAATCGTCAAGCAGGGTGTTTTTTTGTCAATGACCATCCCTAACTCAGGAATGATACAATGAGATATGCTTATTCTAAAAATTAGTCCTGAGATTCTATGCAAGTTTTATAATTAAAAAAAAAAACTCTTCCAAAACGTATAGGGTAACTTGCACCCTCGCGCGTAGGAAGCTAATACTACATCAAAGCTAGTAAGCTACGAAGAGACCACCTGGCGTTGGTAGTTATGACTCGCTCGCTAGTATCGCAATAATAAATTTACCTTCAGGGTTTTTTATTTCTTTGGTATCAGTACCGTTTGTGAAACCACCCCTGACTCAGGCGTCGCTGACTTAACATTCTGAATATCCAGGCATACACTGCATATAGACAGATACAAACAGCTGGTATTTGACCTACGTAATAGTGCCCGCACGATTCAGACCAGCCGCAGCTCTAACCAGCAGGCAGTGACTTGTATCGAGTGAACCAGTATAATTGTCACACGAGCCCGTTTGACCACCGCTCACGCAATTATAGAGACTGACTTTTAGTTATTAGCTAACCTTTATAAACCGCTACGGGAATTGTAATGAATGAAAGAAAAGTCATTCAAAATAATCAACTGAGTCTAAAGAGGCTTGTTGTTAAAAGTTAGGTATAAAAATTAAACGCCTTCAAAACACTAACAAAATGCTTAAAGTAACGCATTTGCCTTTTTTAAAGAAACAAATTTTTATGGAGTCTTTTTGTCGCATGTTAACATGTCCACATATTATAAATCATCTCTACTCCTTATAATAAGTTACATATAGTATACTATATGTCAATAGTATGTTAGATTACATTTAATAATTTTCCTATATCATATTCCGTTTTAACATAATAAATCAAACGTACGTTGAAATCAATGCCAATAACAGCCTGAGGCTTACATGCTTTTCTGAAAAGGGTACGTCAAACATCTCCATATTATTATTATTTTAGTGAGTCTGATAATGTATGATATATTTTCTTGCTATATCAAAGTAAATTTTAGCATCATTCCTGATTACATTCTTGAAATTAAAGAGTCTGTTGAAACTACTGAGTAATAACAAATTTAGAAACTTGTACGAGTACATCGTTATTATAATCATTTTAGCTTAAGAGCGTCCACTGCAAAACATAGGGCTTGCCCCACAGTTTTCTACAGCGACCGATCACAAGCGGTCTTCATCCAGTTTGTTCCTGTGATCTTTACATGGTCGTCTGTACATCTTGTCAGTGGACGTTCAGTGGACGTCCTACGCTGCGTTTTTGTTCGAGGGGTCTCCCCCAATAGCCATCAGCTATGTGTCCTGCCCATTGCCACTTGCCACTTGCCACAATTACTTAAACAAAGTAAATAGAGCTCAATTCTGTTACGTAATGGCAGTAATGGCATTGCCGATTTACAACAAATCAAATAACAAACAGCTAGCAACGTCTCATACCAAAACCTCGAATTGGGGAATTCAATTATTCGCGAGATCTCAATAGAGATTTAAGAATTTCTGAGTGCTTTATTATTTATGGAGGTTTTCGCCGTTTCCAATAATTGTTGTCAACTTTGGGCGAAATCAAATTCAGTAGGCGAACCCAGCTTGTTTATAATGCACGATCACGCCTCCGTTTTATTTGCAAATGATGCTGAAAACGTCTTGAGCGTGAAAGAAGTGTCTTACGATACAAATCACATTATAATTGAGAGGTGAATATTTCTAGAGATTATTGAAGCCTACACAGGTTTCACAGTTTTACAATACAATTTTCACAGTTCTGCTTGTTGGGATCTATTCTAAATTGCTTGGATTGGATATAGGATTCATTAAATACTATAATTTAACTTTATATGTGACTAGTGGTTCCTCGCGTACGAACTTTGTCAACAAATCGCAGTGTGATGTTCTTTTGCGTAAAGCCTTTCTCGATAAATAAGTTTTCCAACAAAAAAGCAATTTTTCAAATCGGTATAGTAGTTCCTGAGATTAGCACGTTCAGACAATCAAAATCTTCAGCTTTATAATATTAGTATAGGATCTTGTTTCTATTCAAGAAAATGATGAGTCTTACAAGGTAAAGTTTAATATATAAGTGCATCAGAAATACGATTGTCAATGTGTTGATTAATAAAGGAAATACAGAACTTTTTTAAACTAAATGACAAGAAAAACTATATTTTTTTTGTCGTGCTTTGTATTACAGCGTGGGCATTCGAAGCATTTTATTTTAGTCAGTCCAAGCTAGCCGCGTTCTGTCCTGACGACACCGCGCCTGACCGGCATAGAAAGTGGCTTCCTGATTGTACAGAATAAAGAAACTTTTTCTATTGGCACACAATTTCAATATTTTTATTCGATTCTTAGGGACGTGACTTTATCATCATGATAAAAAAAAGGGCAGAGATATTTCACAAGTCTAACAAAACGTTTTATATAGTGGGATTGGATTAGAACGTTTGTTGTTTTTTTTTTAATACCTAGAACATTCTGAATAAAAAATCTGTAATAAAATCAATTAAATTAATTATATGTAAAGTTTAAAAAGCCAACACATTTTTATATTTTTTGATTTCGGTTCCGGGTTCGATTCCCGGTCGGGTCAATATAAAAATCAAAATTTTGGTGTTGTGGTACCACCGTTGTATCTGATTTCCGTAACACAAGTGCATTTGCCACTTACTTTGGGATCAGAGCAATGAATGATATTGGTGTCCAATATTTTCATTCTATTTTATTCTTAAACTTAAGACTAGTATGTGCTGATAAGTCACCAGCCAAACAGAAAAAAAAACATTCTTTTTTTTTATTTATCACAATAGGTACCAATATATTCAATAAATGCCAATCACGACTACGATTTTGCCAATCGATCAAAACAGACAGCATATCAGTGTGAGTCAAGTCGAGTCGTCTCTTCTAAATCCAATATTGGTTGAGAATTTCTAATTTATTTCGTCGGCAATCCGTTCTGACGCGGATCCTTTGTGAGCGACTGCTCCTAATTAAAAACAAAACAATTATTAATTTCCTTTGCTTTATTCAGCGATACTACTCGTAAGAGGATTCGTGAATTACGATGCTAATCGAAATTTATCCAGAGCTCCTCTATCGTATGAGACGAACCAGAACAATGCATCATGTATATTAAAATTGAAGAGTTATCTAAGATGCCATGAAAGCCTCAAGTTTACATAGAAAAAAACCGCCTTCAAAAACTGACTTAAACGTTAAAAATAACGCATCCGTCTTCGTATTTAGCAGTAACAAATTATTTTGGACTTGGTTCATGATGTGTGTAGAGTAGACTGTTGGTTTAGGTAAGCTTGATATGAGCTTTGAGCTTTTCAGTCAGTTTTTTGAACGCCGTTTATTTTTTACAGACTTCAAAAAAAGAAGGCAATACTTTTTTTTTTACTTAAATATTCTAAGTTATTTCTCATATCTCAAAGCTATTGGACCTATTTTGATGAAACTTACACTGTGCCCTAATTTGTAGTATACCTGATTAAACTAAAAAAAAAAAAACATTGCGCTATAACTCCTCTTTTTAAGAAACCCTGAGATTTGCATGTTAATGCAAACATAAAAACATACATTCACTTTTAAAATTTAGCACACGTATTACAAAGCCTGAATAGATAAACATTCTAAAATGTTTTCCAATTCTAACGATATCACATTCATACAGGTCGAAATTGATAACCTAATTTCATTAAGTCGATAAAAAGAAACCTACTACTGATTACTGACTGTCTTTGAAATTAATTTTACGTTCCCACAAAAGTTATTACGATAACGTTGAGGAAAGATTTTGCACACACACACGAGCCCGTTTGACCACCGCTCACGCAATTATAGAGACTGACTTTTAGTTATTAGCTAACCTTTATAAACCGCTACGGGAATTGTAATGAATGAAAGAAAAGTCATTCAAAATAATCAACTGAGTCTAAAGAGGCTTGTTGTTAAAAGTTAGGTATAAAAATTAAACGCCTTCAAAACACTAACAAAATGCTTAAAATAACGCATTTGCCTTTTTTAAAGAAACAAATTTTTATGGAGTCTTTTTGTCGCATGTTAACATGTCCACATATTATAAATCATCTCTACTCCTTATAATAAGTTACATATAGTATACTATATGTCAATAGTATGTTAGATTACATTTAATAATTTTCCTATATCATATTCCGTTTTAACATAATAAATCAAACGTACGTTGAAATCAATGCCAATAACAGCCTGAGGCTTACATGCTTTTCTGAAAAGGGTACGTCAAACATCTCCATATTATTATTATTTTAGTGAGTCTGATAATGTATGATATATTTTCTTGCTATATCAAAGTAAATTTTAGCATCATTCCTGATTACATTCTTGAAATTAAAGAGTCTGTTGAAACTACTGAGTAATAACAAATTTAGAAACTTGTACGAGTACATCGTTATTATAATCATTTTAGCTTAAGAGCGTCCACTGCAAAACATAGGGCTTGCCCCACAGTTTTCTACAGAGACCGATCACAAGCGGTCTTCATCCAGTTTGTTCCTGTGATCTTTACATGGTCGTCTGTACATCTTGTCAGTGGACGTTCAGTGGACGTCCTACGCTGCGTTTTTGTTCGAGGGGTCTCCCCCAATAGCCATCAGCTATGTGTCCTGCCCATTGCCACTTGCCACTTGCCACAATTACTTAAACAAAGTAAATAGAGCTCAATTCTGTTACGTAATGGCAGTAATGGCATTGCCGATTTACAACAAATCAAATAACAAACAGCTAGCAACGTCTCATACCAAAACCTCGAATTGGGGAATTCAATTATTCGCGAGATCTCAATAGAGATTTAAGAATTTCTGAGTGCTTTATTATTTATGGAGGTTTTCGCCGTTTCCAATAATTGTTGTCAACTTTGGGCGAAATCAAATTCAGTAGGCGAACCCAGCTTGTTTATAATGCACGATCACGCCTCCGTTTTATTTGCAAATGATGCTGAAAACGTCTTGAGCGTGAAAGAAGTGTCTTACGATACAAATCACATTATAATTGAGAGGTGAATATTTCTAGAGATTATTGAAGCCTACACAGGTTTCACAGTTTTACAATACAATTTTCACAGTTCTGCTTGTTGGGATCTATTCTAAATTGCTTGGATTGGATATAGGATTCATTAAATACTATAATTTAACTTTATATGTGACTAGTGGTTCCTCGCGTACGAACTTTGTCAACAAATCGCAGTGTGATGTTCTTTTGCGTAAAGCCTTTCTCGATAAATAAGTTTTCCAACAAAAAAGCAATTTTTCAAATCGGTATAGTAGTTCCTGAGATTAGCACGTTCAGACAATCAAAATCTTCAGCTTTATAATATTAGTATAGGATCTTGTTTCTATTCAAGAAAATGATGAGTCTTACAAGGTAAAGTTTAATATATAAGTGCATCAGAAATACGATTGTCAATGTGTTGATTAATAAAGGAAATACAGAACTTTTTTAAACTAAATGACAAGAAAAACTATATTTTTTTTGTCGTGCTTTGTATTACAGCGTGGGCATTCGAAGCATTTTATTTTAGTCAGTCCAAGCTAGCCGCGTTCTGTCCTGACGACACCGCGCCTGACCGGCATAGAAAGTGGCTTCCTGATTGTACAGAATAAAGAAACTTTTTCTATTGGCACACAATTTCAATATTTTTATTCGATTCTTAGGGACGTGACTTTATCATCATGATAAAAAAAAGGGCAGAGATATTTCACAAGTCTAACAAAACGTTTTATATAGTGGGATTGGATTAGAACGTTTGTTGTTTTTTTTTTAATACCTAGAACATTCTGAATAAAAAATCTGTAATAAAATCAATTAAATTAATTATATGTAAAGTTTAAAAAGCCAACACATTTTTATATTTTTTGATTTCGGTTCCGGGTTCGATTCCCGGTCGGGTCAATATAAAAATCAAAATTTTGGTGTTGTGGTACCACCGTTGTATCTGATTTCCGTAACACAAGTGCATTTGCCACTTACTTTGGGATCAGAGCAATGAATGATATTGGTGTCCAATATTTTCATTCTATTTTATTCTTAAACTTAAGACTAGTATGTGCTGATAAGTCACCAGCCAAACAGAAAAAAAAACATTCTTTTTTTTTATTTATCACAATAGGTACCAATATATTCAATAAATGCCAATCACGACTACGATTTTGCCAATCGATCAAAACAGACAGCATATCAGTGTGAGTCAAGTCGAGTCGTCTCTTCTAAATCCAATATTGGTTGAGAATTTCTAATTTATTTCGTCGGCAATCCGTTCTGACGCGGATCCTTTGTGAGCGACTGCTCCTAATTAAAAACAAAACAATTATTAATTTCCTTTGCTTTATTCAGCGATACTACTCGTAAGAGGATTCGTGAATTACGATGCTAATCGAAATTTATCCAGAGCTCCTCTATCGTATGAGACGAACCAGAACAATGCATCATGTATATTAAAATTGAAGAGTTATCTAAGATGCCATGAAAGCCTCAAGTTTACATAGAAAAAAACCGCCTTCAAAAACTGACTTAAACGTTAAAAATAACGCATCCGTCTTCGTATTTAGCAGTAACAAATTATTTTGGACTTGGTTCATGATGTGTGTAGAGTAGACTGTTGGTTTAGGTAAGCTTGATATGAGCTTTGAGCTTTTCAGTCAGTTTTTTGAACGCCGTTTATTTTTTACAGACTTCAAAAAAAGAAGGCAATACTTTTTTTTTTACTTAAATATTCTAAGTTATTTCTCATATCTCAAAGCTATTGGACCTATTTTGATGAAACTTACACTGTGCCCTAATTTGTAGTATACCTGATTAAACTAAAAAAAAAAAAACATTGCGCTATAACTCCTCTTTTTAAGAAACCCTGAGATTTGCATGTTAATGCAAACATAAAAACATACATTCACTTTTAAAATTTAGCACACGTATTACAAAGCCTGAATAGATAAACATTCTAAAATGTTTTCCAATTCTAACGATATCACATTCATACAGGTCGAAATTGATAACCTAATTTCATTAAGTCGATAAAAAGAAACCTACTACTGATTACTGACTGTCTTTGAAATTAATTTTACGTTCCCACAAAAGTTATTACGATAACGTTGAGGAAAGATTTTCAGAGCAGTAAAACTATGCTTAAAAATCACTATGTTACATTTCGGTAAAGGACATGTTAATGTTTTCCTTGCACAGTTTGCTAAATATATATATATATTATATATATATATTTATATATATATAATATATATATATATTTAGGAACAGATTGCCTCATATTCAATTAAGCTAAGCAAATATTGCAAGATCCGACCGAGTGATTCTTATCAATATTACGCTGAACGAACACAGCGGCTATTTTAGTGGAGTCTCCGTCGTTGTTTACTGTTTTAATTAATTTCTAACTCGTGTTTATTTGCTGTAAGTTTGAGAGGTGGCTGATTCACCAATATTTACGAGTATCGGGTGTATTTCCAGCAAGTTGCTTGGTCTAATCACTTGTTTGGGTGTTAGTATTGACTCGAATATTGAAAACTTGCGAATTCCCTTTGTACAAGTAATATAATATTGTTCACCAATCACATGCATTGTTCTGATCCCAAAGTAAGTAGCTATCGCACTTGTGTTATGGAAATTAGACACAACGGTGGTACCACAACACCCTGACCCGAAGACTATATAGAAAATTTTGATTTCTATATTGGCCCAACCGGGAATAGAACCCGGGACCTCGGAGCGGCGACGCCTTTAAACCAGCGTGCTTAGCCACTACACCACGGAGGTCGTCAAAGTAAAGTATACATGTTAGATTCAATTTGTGTTTTAAGTTCTATAAAGCTTGCAATCACGATTTAATTATTTGTTTCAGATTATGGAAACAGATTTTTATTGTTTAACATCTTAACGTTAACATTTTACACGCACTGACACTGTTTCTTTGTTATTGCAATATGATTGCGATTGAGTTTAAAAAAATGTCCTTCTGCAAGAGTGTGCCAACAATCAATATTAAAAACTACTACCTTTCAGGTAAATGCATCTCTGGTAATGCCTAAGCCTACCCGCTCCACATACGCCGGTAGCGATATTTCAGTCTCATTTGGCATTGTGTGCGACGGCCATTATCGACAAATCGTTTGCTAAGCGCTGTTACTGGCCGATGGATATGACTCGAGCGTCGCGCTGCTTGGCAAATGGTCCCATACTGACAAGCATGGACATTCATATGAATATTGGTTATTCTCAAAGTTTGAAAACAGTAATGGATAGTGGAAAAATAAGTTATTTTTTTATATGGAATGGGACAAAATGAGGACAGTTATTTTATTCAAACGGCCCTTAAATCATTTAAAAAACTCACTTTTACAACTTTTGAAGTAAGGCATTGATAAACACGTTTATTATCATCCTACAATATCTGCACATTGTTTTTTTTTACTTTTTTATTCAGAAAATTAAGGTAATTACACCTCTTTACAAAGTTATCAACAATGGAAATATTTAAATTGATTAAAATTTTGTAGCACCTCTATTGATTTCTAACCTAAACCACAACAAAGCAAGCAGTCAACGCTCAACAGAAATATGCGGCAGTGTTATTAAAATTAGGTATTCCAAACATTTTCCCAATTGAATGTTATAATAGAGTGCATACTCTTCCGTCTGGGACGGTCCAGGTAATATCAAGAATCTCCGAAATTCGCGCCCACTGCCCGGCTTTTATACTCGGTTTTTATATTCCGATTATTCAAAGGCTATACGGTCTGTATAAAGAAAGACTGTAAATCTTGCGTCGTCCGTTTATTCCTATTTCAAATACAACACACGAATCTTAGGGTATTTATAAGACCATTGTTTATACTAGCCCCGTCAAAAAAAGTCCTTAGTCATCTGATGTCCGTCAGTCTGTCAGTCCAAGTCGCCAGTCTGTTTCTTCACCATGGAGGCTGGACGCCGCGACAAAAGCCTTATTTAGTATCACAAAGCCCATATTATCAAATACATCCGTCTTTTTTGAACTGGTTTAATGGTTTTGCGGGTAAAAGGATAGCTAGTATCCAAAAAGGGAAACGTTTTAGAATTTATGGCCTCTGACAATAGGTTTTCGAGTTGATCTAAAGATAATTTACAAACAATATTATGTGAATGTTAAAAATATAATTCTTCGATGTTCAGATGTCATGGTATAGCGTTATCACAGGTCTTTTAGTAACGTGTAGGCAACGTTATATATAAAATGTAACAACAACAGAATATCGACGAGCTATACGCAGTCGCAGCCCTGAGGCTTAATTACTCTTCGTCGGAAGCTGACACCGATCCCCGACACCCTTGTTATAACTTGTTCTAGAGGAAAGAACAACAACAAAACAAATATCGAGTATCGGTTACACACTCTGCAACTATTTTAATACCCCTTGCTAAGTAAAGCATGAGAGATGCATCTTTTTGATCGTGTTCACCCCTTTCTTTCTTTTCAATTGTATTTGTACCTTATTAAAATTGAAAGTGGTTCACCTCAGATTGAATGTAAAAATTTCAAAACGCAAATGAATAAATCCTCTTAGGCCCTAAGACAAGTCATTTGTGCACTTTGCTGTGATATGTTTTTGGTACTGCGGGCGCGCCGCAGAGTCGCACAATATTCAAAATTAGATTTGATTGTTTTTCAATCACTTAATATGTGGGTAAAGATAATGCTTGTGCAATAATGTTAAACATTATTATTAAGATTATTAACCAAGAGGATTGTATAATGGTTTTTGTCCTCAATTACAAAAATAATAACTAGGGATTATTTGTTTATTAAAAGATTTGTTCATCAAATCAAACTCAAAATAGAAACTATGTATTAATTTTACATTATGATCATCAAAATATATCATGGAAATATCCAATCAATTAGAATATCCTGTGTGCTGTGATAAATATAAAAAACCGGCCAAGTGCGAGTCGGACTCGCGCACTGAGGGGTCCGTGCCAACTTTATCTGAATTAAGGAATCCACTACTTCCACTTAGCTAAAATACCACAATATTTTGTTGACAGCAAATGTAACTTTGTTTTTCATAGTGTTTGTATGAAAAACAAAGTTATGTTTGCGGTTGTTGAAAATGTGCTATATCTCAAAAACTTCTCGTTCGATCCCGTCCAAACCAATTTTCGTTGAAAGCATTTGTTAAGATCTACATTACATTTTTTTTTAAATTTACGATCGCTTAGTTTAGAAATTAGATAGGAGGGGACGCCCATTCTACCACTTTGGAAGCGCCTAGCTATTAAACGTTAGACTTTAAAAGAAAATAGTTTTAAAAATCTCTATTTCATATTAAAAGACCTAACCATAGACCCCACACGCGTAGGTTTGCTAAAAAAATTTTTTTGGTTTTAGTTTCATGTATGGGAGCCCCCCCTTAAATATCATTAATATTTATTTTTGTATGAGAATCGTAAAACGGTTAACGGGATACATCTTTCTACCAAATTTCAACAGTGTGATGCTTATAGTTGCAGAGTAAAATGACTGTGACATACGGACGGACAGACAGACAGACACACAGACTTGACGAAACTATAAGGGTTCCGTTTTTTGCCATTTGGCTACGGAACCCTAAAAACGTGACACGTTGTAACATCCTGTCTCAATTAATTACTCTAAGTTACAAAATATTCTCTCACACCTGAACCACAATATAAAAAATATCAGTATCTATAATATTGCTAATATAATTCTAACGTGTAATAAATTTTTACTTCATTCCAGGATAAAAATATGCGACCATAATAGTGTATGTCCAAATAACCCAAGATAAGGTGCAATCTCGAAAGAAAGTTAATCAAGACTTTAAAAAAATGCTATATCTAGCTATTTTCTAGAAATAACATACGCGGAACGTCGCCCCATACCATTCACAGATGTCCCTCAGTGTCGCATGCTGCATGCGGTTGCGAAGTTAGATCAACGGCGTTAATTTATAGAATAAATCAAGGCAAGCTAGATACAATTATTAGGTTTTATATTTTTACATAATATTATTAAAAAAAATGCTATTGGAGATTATATTCGAGATTATAACTTGATAGAAAATGTTTTAGGAAACATTTTCTATAGATACTCAGTCTATGTATATCAAGTAATGTATTACACATGCTTGGTGCCGGGATCAGTAAGTCATGTCCTCAGAGGTAGATGGAGCTTTAAACACACAAATATACAAACATATATCCACATACAAAATTTTTCACACGTGTTAGGAAGCCTTAATAGCACAACATACTAAAACTTGATCCAATTCTGATGATATCATATACATGCAAGTCGAATTGAAGTCGGAAAAAAAAACAGTTCCTGATATTTTAGATGACTGGAAAACAAGCTCGCTACTCTGTTTAAAAAAATGTTTTAGGATAATATATTAAACTAGCGTTAGCGGCAAACCGACAAACTAACAAAATAAATATATTAGACTGACGACTATTAAACACACTTTATATACGCTTCGCATACCAAATCTCCCATATTACACGAGTTTTGTGAGTGTTAACTATAAACAAAACTTTGGGTGCTATTGCCATTTTAGTGACTCGACGTGTCGTTTTTAGGGTTCCGTAGCCGACTGGCAAAACACGGAACCCTTTAAGTTTCGTCAAGTCTGTCTGTATGTCTGTCTGTCTGTCCGTCTGTATGTCACAACCACTTATTTTGTATCTATTAGTATAACGCAGTTAAAACTAAGTAAGTAAATGCACCCTGTAAACCGCTTAACGATTGTCATACAAAAAAAATAATATTAAAGGGGGGGGCTCCCATACATGAAACTAAAACCAAAAAAAAAATGTCAAACTTATACATGTAGGGTGTTTATGGATAGGTCTTTTAAAATGACATTCAAAGAGGTTCCTTAACCCATTTTCGCTAAAAGTCTATCGTTTAAGAAAAAGACGCTTCCTAAGTGGTAAAATGGGTGTCCCCTCCATCTAAACTTTAAACTAAAGTGTGCGAGTGTTAATTTTGAAAAAAATAGATGATGTAGATCAGTTTAAGTTGGCACAGAACCCTTAATGTGAAATTTTGACTTGCACTTAGCCTTTTTTAACTATAGTGATGACTATAAGTAAACCAAATAAATTATGAAGTTGCTTTTAAAACAATGATAAAAAGTTTCTCAGTTGGATCATGTTGTAATAATAAATAAGGGCGAAAAATAAAATTATCCCGCAGTTATTTACGCAATTCTAGTAGGCGCAGGCTATAATTTGGTGATTCAATCAAAAAAAAAAGTGAGTATGACAATCGTTAAGCGGTTAACAGGGTGCATTTACTTACTAAGTTTTAACTGCGTTATACTAATAGATACAAAATAAGTGGTTGTGACATAACTATCGCAGATTTATCTATGAAAAAAATAGAGTTGTTAAAGCGTTAGCTTTACGCTGTTTTAGAAGACACCCCTGCAGGATGTTAACTTAATTGCTCGGGCAAACTGCAAAGTTTAATTAAAACCGAACAATTTATTGTTGACAGAGGCCGCCCGATATCTGAACTGCGAAAACATTCCCGAAACATTATAGGCATTTAATTAAGCATATTCTAAACTTCCACTTCACTTCACTTAGTTCGGAGAATTGACGATCGAATGCTGATTGGTCTTGAACAGAGAATAGATCTCAGATTTGATTTTTGGATTCATTAAAACTGGATGGCAAAGTGGAATTTATTTATTTTAGAAGATGACATAGTACCATTATAAAATGTTGGTCTTTATAGATTAACTTAGTTCAAGATAAGTTTACAAATAAAACTACGGTTAGGCCAATCTTGTCATCCTATTATCAAAATTTCTTACAATGTTTTAATAGAAATACCACAAAAATAGTTTATATATTGTAAGAGGACTAAGAACCGATTATACCATTGTCAGATAAGATTTATCCGTCTGAATAAGCATAAAACTACCGGTTTTAAACAGACATTTATCTAATATATTTATATAAATCATTGCTGAAAAATGGGTAACTTTGCAAATAAAGACAGAACAGAACAGAAATTTTTTCGACAAATATTTCTGTTCTGACGTTGAAAAAATCAGGCTTTAATAATATGTATTAGTTAAACTACGACCCATTACACACTGCGACTTTGCAACAATGTTATCGCGATGCAGTCACAAAATGTCAACCCTTATACACTGCGTTACTTTCAGCATCGATACAGTCGCGACGTAGAAGCTAAAATTGACAAATTATGTACTGAATTTTGGCGACTGCGTCGATACTAACTCGTGACTGCATCGATTCTAATAATTCTGTTTATTGCGTGAGTCGCGATGCTGAAGCGCGTTTAAAAACGCGCAAGTGCATCGATGCTAAAAGTCGCAGTGTGTAAGGGGTCTTAGTTGTATAAACAGAATCCTTATTCCACTAGGAATAATACTCAAGCTTTCCTTCCTACAGATTCATAGTTGTTCTCCATCTCATAACGTAATAATGCGTCTTGTTGAGCCGGTGACGTCACGAGTAAAGCAGTTTTATTACATACATCACTTACTCGTTTATCATCCCGAAACAGACGCTTCCACTTTCGTTTCACTCTTTTACAGCTTTTTGAACTGAGAAATAAAATAGACTAATAAAAATACTTAAGTATATTAAAAAAAATTAACTAAAGAGTTTAAAATAGGGCATTCGTCCTCTATTTAGAAAGAACAGATTATTTCAGAGTCGGTACATGTTGTGTGTAGACCATTGGTGCTTGACACCATGCACCATTTTATTTATTTCACTATTTTTAGTTATTACCCGTATCTGAAAGAGTACTGAACCGATTTTAATAAAATTTACACTGTTCCCTAAACTAAAGTATACCTGATTAAACTTAATTTCAAGCACCTTACTATAGCTTCTTGTTTCTGAAAAATTCGTGGACAAACATACAAATATACAAACATACATTACTTAATTTTCCACACGTGTTAAGAAGCCTCAATATACTCAAATATGATCGAATTCCAACAATACACATACATACATTGAATTGATTGGTAAATATAAATTATTGCAAAAAAATATCAATGATACCCATCAATTTATCAATAAAATAGACAGCAGATAAATGCATTCTAACCCTATTAATAATAGTATGCAGTCAAATACAGTATTAATAAAGTATCTGAATAAACTTACTGTCTGACTCTGTGTAGGTTAGATTTAGGCAAATACTTATTACAAGGAATATTTATCACCTAAAAACATTTTAACGAACTCTTGTAAGTGTCTGATGTAATAAATATATGATAATTAATCGGATTAAATTTGCCTCATGCATGAGTAATGGTTTAGCTGGTTTTTTTTCTCCCAGCTACTTCTTTGTTTAAGGTTATTAATTATTTTGGGAATCCCTAAGGAGACAGTTGACATGAATAAAAAATAAATTAATACTATTTCATTCAGACTTGTTTCACAATGTCCAAATAAGTTCCTATTAGCGTTACATATCTATCCATATTTCATACGAAATAATGTTCGAACTTTCAATTATTCGTTAGTTAATGCTTATTTATCAACGGTGAAACAGGCCCTTAATTTCAAATACAGTGACATCTTAGCCAACGCTCTGACGTTATAACTGGAAGGTTATTCCAGTCTCGTGCCAGATTCATTCATTTATCATCTCAATTCAGGCGACGCCGGACACACGTTCATTAGTATAGCTCCAAAATATATTGCACACAAATATTCACTAGCTAGACGTATAAATTTCGGTCAAAGTTTACTCTACCTCAATAAAATTTGACGTAGCTCAAAAAAATATATGAAAATACCTTCAACAGTGCTAGTAGCCCGATTTATTTAGTTAACTCAGACATGCAAACTGAAAACATCTATCGAGAAACACCCTCTCAGGCTCAATGTCATTCCCAGCGGTTAAATATTTACAACTGAAAGAAAAAAAACCTTAGACCCCTTACAAACTGCGACTTTTAGTATCGATGCAGTCACGCGATTTGAAAACGCGCTTCAGCATCACGACTCGCGTTAGCATCGATAGCAAGTGGCACAGTGTGAAAAAGTTGAAGGTGTGGTTCAATACTAACACGCGTTAGCATCGCGACTGCATCGATGCTAAAAGTCGCAGTGTGAAAAGGGTCTTAACCAAAAGTCAAAATGGTTAGTTTAATGACCATAGGTTAAGGCAACCTTTCTTAAAACACACACAATCGTAAATACTCAACCGCAGGTAACGATTTTTTACCATTACTGACGATAAAGAAATTGAGCCTTAATAAGTAAAAAAGACAAATGGTCACTATGTAATTTTCAGTAAGCCAAAATTTCAATCGTTTATCATGACTACGTATCACGCCTATGACGTTTTAAGTGGATAACGAAATCTTTTTATTTTTTTAATAATGTTTAAAAATGATGTGTGAAAGAGATAAATACTAGGTCATTATTTAAGTGCTTGAATGATCACTCAAAATGCGCCAATTGCATGATGTATTTTTATTTTATTATTTACAGTAGTGATCAGTAAGATATCTCATCTCTTCAATCAAAGTTTGAAGAAACTTGATCAAAGGCATGTCAATCATTTGTATCTTGAGATGGAGCAAGACTCTCAAAGCAAAACTTCAAAGACACTTTGAAACTTAGGTAACATTGTTTTTGTTTTGGACACTAATCACACACAATGTTCTAATCCTAAAGTAGGATTAGAGCTATAACTAGCTCTACTGAAAGGGCAAACGCAAATCGCGATTCACGGCACCCTATGCACGGCTACGTCTCAGTGCCGCAAAGGCTAAAAAGTCGTCGCAGTTTTATTAAGCGTGTCGCCCCACTTTCTACCGAACTCGCAGAGGCCAGACGTGATCTTTGGCACGAAAAAGCTTCTCTGCCCTTTGTTCCACTTGCTGAGAATCTCCCTTCTGGACATGAACTACCATGGCCGATCTAGAAGTTTTTAAACAGGCTTCGGACTCAATTTGGTCGAACTAAGGAGAAGGAGAAGTGAAGGAGAAGAGTGGGGATTATTGGCAAGCTCCGATGTGGACTGTGTTTGCGGTGCAGTGCTAACTACGGCACACTTAACATCGTGCCCGGCGTGCCCCAAAACCTGCTCGCCAGCGGATTTAATGAACTGTTGTCGATTCGCAATACAAGTGGCTGAATTCTGGGCTGCTACGATGTAATTTCTCGTGTTCCATCGACACGCTAAGAAGAAGATCCTAAAGTACTCGTAAGTAGCCAATGCACTTGTGTTATGAAAATCAGACACAATGGTACCACAACACTCAGACCCGAGAGAATATAGAAAATTTTGATTTCTTAATTGACCCGACCGGGAATCGTGCGTAGCTAGCACTTATCTACAAAATACTACGCCGTCGCTAGTAAACTACGAATAGGATACTTGGTGTTGGTAGTTTTGACTCGATTGCTGTACCGCATAAAAAAATAATTTTATGGGTTTTTTCCATTTAAAAAAAAAATTTTTAAATACTATTTTTTTGGCATCTGTATCGTTTGTACAAACGATTAGAGCTCTATGTACGAACGATGTACAAACAGCCACCCCGGAGTCGCTCGTCGCTAACCAAAACAACACCCTATATAGGTTCTAAACGGATTATAAACGCGAGAGACACAATCATTCGGTCTTTATTCACAGAGGTCATAAATTCTCGCGAGCCGAACGCCGCGTCCAGCGCTAAACCCGTGATTAACGACTAGAACACCGAATTGCGATGGAATATACGTCGTCAGTTATAATATCTCCATGTTGTTCTGTATATAGAGTTATTTTCGAGTTCGACGACCTCCTTGGTGTAGTGGCTAAGCACGCTGGTTTCAAAACGTCGCCGCTCTGAGGTCCCGGGTACGATTCCCGGTCGGGTCAATATTAGAAATCAAATTTTCTATATTGTCTCGGGTCTGGGTGTTATGGTACTGTGAGAAAGCGTGGCGTCGCTGTGATCTCGGAGATATTAATGTGAATTTATGTGCCACGATCTGTGATAATTTCCTACGTAAATATTATAAACAATAAAACCACTTAACTTTGTTAAAATCAATCTTCTATTCTGTTATGTTATTAATCGATAGTTATTTATACTTCACAACAAAGATTCTTGAATATAAAAATATTATAGCACATTACGACGGTTTGATTGACAATCCATATGACAAACGTCCATCAGAATTTACTTGTTAAGAAAGTTTTTCTACATTTGAAATACGAAGAGTCGAATTACCGAGACGTAGAGGTTTTACGCGTAGCTTGAAACTTCTACAGTACCAACGTTGTGTCCGATTTTCATAACACAAGTGCAATTAGCTACTTACTTTAGCATCAGAGCAATGTATGTGGTTGGTGTCCAATATTCATATTTATATATTTACATATACGTCGTCAGTTAGTTTTAATCTGTCCATGTTGTTCTGTATAAAGATTTATTCCTAATATTAGTCAACGAAATAGTATTTTCTTATTCACTTGTCGTATTTTAAAATCGCGTCGTAACAATAAATTATGTCGGTGTGTTACAAATAAAATATTTTTTAATGTAACTTTGTATTATTCTAAGCTATGAATTCTTTTGAAATTATTCTATCGCACATTGTGGATAAATATCGTAAAGCGATCCCCTGCGACTGCGTGCGTTTTGAGTTTGCTCCCTCCTATCCCTTTGCAGTGTGATGTTTTATAGTTTAAAACCTTTCTCGATAAACAAGCTATGCAACAAAAAAAAAAACAGACCAGAAGTTTCTGAGATAAGCGCGTGAAACAAACAAACAAACTCTTAGCTTCAAAATATTAGTATAGATATTCAACAACCTTTACATATTAAAAGTAAATTATACAAACGTCAGATAAGTAATATTCGTCGAATACAATAAAAATTGCCTGATTCGAAAACGTCGCCTTTTTCCGGCAATTATTTATGTAAATGTCATTCTTAAACAGGTCGTTTTATACTTATTCGGTCGGATAAGTCCTATCTGAGGTGGAATTGTGTAAAGCAATCGTACTCATTTGACAGTTCAAAAAGTACGATATGATCTGTCAAACCTTTTGTTCTTTGCCATTTGACAGACCATACCGTACGTTTTGAACTGTCAAATGAAAACGATTGCTTTAGACATTCGCACCCCTTGACGTTGGTAGAATTGACTCTTAATATATATGTGTAGAGGTTGCTGGATATCTATAATAATAAACGAATCATTTATTTCACTTAAAATAGTCACAGTTACTTATTAACCAAAACTTCCTTTTAGGAAAGAAATATTTCTGTGCCAGGATGTATTCTTCAGCTTAAAAAAGTAAACATTTAATTTACAAAAAATATCTATACTAATATTTGAAAGTCATGATCGAAGTGCATGTAAATATAAAATTAATGAATATTCGATAATTTTAAGAAAGAAAGAAAAAGTAAGAAAGAAAAAGTATTTATTGGAAGGACATCACAAACACACACATACACAAGATTATACATACGAGGGTCAAACTGAAAGTTCTTAGAACTGGCCACTTATAAACAATATAATAAAAAAAATATTCTAAAATTTGAAAATAGAACTCTTTGCCAATATTACTGAGTTTATATTTCATTCATTTGTCATTTGTTTTACGATTTGGCGGCAAATTGAAAATTGTCTGTGTCACGTCAACATGAATTTAACACGAGAAAATTTTCGTGCAATGATTTTTTATGACTTTCGATGTCATTTAAGTCAACAAGAAAGTTATGATAGACTACGATTGGCCTTTCACGATGAAGCCCCATCTCGTGCGACTGTTTACAACTGGTTTAATGAGTTTAAACGTGGTCGCACTAATCTCACTGATGATGTACGTGAGGGACGGCCTTCTACGGCGACGACTGAAAATAACATCTGTGTTGTGCGGCGTATGATAGAGACTGACAAAAGAGTGACCTATCAGCAGATTCGGACAAGCTTAGGCATCGGTATGAGTCAAGTGCACAAAATCCTCCACGAACATTTAGCGGTCAGGAAGCTTTGCGCCCGGTGGATACCTCATAATTTGACTAAGGCTCAAAAACTCCATCGTGTGGATTGGTGCCGTAAAATGATTGAAAGATTTAACGGAGGTGACTCAAATGCTGTGTTCGACATACTAACAGGTGACGAAAGCTGGATTTACTGTTATGATCCTGAAACCAAAAGACAATCTGCTCAGTGGGTGTTTCCTTTTGAGGAGTTGCCAACTAAAGTGAAGAGAGATCGAAGTGCGGGAAAAAAAATGGTGGCCTCGTTCTTTGGAAGGATAGGTCATTTCGCAACAATTGTGTTAGAGGATCAAAAAACAGTTTCTGCAGAATGGTACACTACCAATTGTTTGCCACTTGTCTTGGAAAAAGTTCGAGAGAAACGACCTCGCAGTAGGATCCTCCTTCACCACGACAACGCCTCGTCGCACACCGCCAAGCGAACGATCGACTATTTGGCGACATCAAACGTTGAATTACTGGGTCACCCGCCGTATAGCCCCGACCTCGCGCCTTGTGATTTTTATTTATTTCCAAAAATTAAAGAGAAACTTAAAGGAAAGCGGTTTATGAATGCTGAAGAAGCGGTGGCTGCGTATCGCGATGCCATTGAAGAGACCCCTAAGGACGAGTGGGCAAAGTGCTTTTCCCAGTGGTTCCATCGCATGCAGCGGTGTATTGACGTCAATGGACAATATTTTGAAAAGATATAATAAAACTAATAACTGGCTAATGTAATCAGTTTTTGATTTTCTAAGAACTTTCAGTTTGACCCTCGTAACTAACAAAAAAAGAAAACTAAAGACAAAAAAGCAAAAATGAGAGGAAAAATAATATACGATGTATATGTACTACGATGCATAAAAGTATCCATGCCAGCCAATCAGTGCATGCTGCAGTGTGTGTGTGTGTGTGTGTGTGTGTGTGTGTGTGTGTGTGTGTGTGTGTGTGTGTGTGTGTGTGTGTGTGTGTGTGTGTGTGTGTGTGTGTGCGTGTGTGTGTCTATGACGCCTATACCCAAGAGGACCTCACTCAGCATAAGCCAGGTCTCCTGGAGAACCTGACGCTGGTTTTCAGTGGGCCATTTTACAAGTGTATGACCATATTAGGTAGATTTTATGATATTAGTCACTAAAATCAGAATTTCAAAACAAAAACAACCGGTAAACAAGCGATAAAACTCCAACCATAAGCTAGACAGGAGACTTTATGCTCCGTCACAAACGACGTGAATAGTTTTCATTATTCCCACGTCGCGTCTCTCGTTTATCATCAGACTTCAGACAACTCGGACCTGACATTCCGTACCAAATTCTTCGTGAACCTCTATTCTGTATGAAACCGTCTATATTTTTGACTTAAGTCGTCCTTGTCACTCAAATTATCGTTTCAGTTGTATCAAGTGCGATAGCTGTAACTGAATGTAACCAGCTATATATTTTTGGTTATTGCCTTTTATTTCATTTGCGGATAAATAATACGATTTGTCCTATCGTTTACATCCCTATGTCTTATTTGTTGCAAAATTAATCCATTAAGAAAACATGAAAATCGATCCGCGTTTTCTCGAGTTATAAGGGTTGTTATTAACATGACTCTTTTTATGTATAGACTTCAAAACCAAAATGCACTATAAAAGTTTTAAATAAACCCTTGACTGTTTAAAGGAAAGGAGTACATTTAAGGTGAACAATTTGTTTTTGGAATCATCAAGCATCATTGATTAGGGTACCGAGCCCTAATTAATGATGCTTGATGAGATAGTCAAAGTAATGGCACCGACTCCAAAAAGAAATTGTTTGCCTGAAATGGATTATTTTCCTTTAAACACTAAAATTGTATTTAAGACTTTATGTGCATTTTTATGTAATTATAATTTATTTATTTATTTTTAGTGATTATAATATAATATATAAGTTCTGTCATTGTAATCACTGAACTCCTAAGCGTTAAGTAGTTCCACCATCATTTAAGCTCCACAGAGTGTTGAATTTCAGACGTAACAAGATGTCAACATTAAGATTCTAGTACAAAAACTCTAAATGTGCCTTTAAAATTTTAGGGTTTTAACCTGATCATCATCAGATCGAAAATTAGCAACCACAAGTCGAATTGACAACCTCCTCCTTTTTTAAGGTCGGTTAAAAGACTTTAACAAAGTGTAAACTAGGATCTTAAATAAATTAGTTTATTTCTTTTTGTTTGAGTTTTCTCTTGACCAATTTGGATGATATTTCGAATGCATCTTTCGATAGGTCTTATAATTATTTGTAATTATATGTTTGGAACACAATTTGATCCATCATACGCCGCAATTTTCGCGCCATCGTCGATGTCACATCAACTAGTATTATTTTACGGTTTCAGGTAGTTGTGATGAATTATTAATAAAATACATAAATCTAAGAGGATAGGTTACGAACCTTTATCATAAATATAAGTGAAGACGTCATACAGAGTAGAGACCTCAGGGCTGGGATCCAGGAAACAATTTAAAAGTTAAACAGATATTACGTTAGGGCTTCGCTGCACTGAGCAAGCGTAATACGGTTAGCGAGTTGTTTTGTTGGATTTAACCTGTCAAAAGTCTGGCTGCATTATAAGGCGATAAGGCTAGTTGGTGAAGCAAATTGTTGCAGTAATTTGAGGTGAAAGTTGGAAAACAGCAAGACTATAATCTGAATGTAAATAATTTCACATTTATATACAAAGTTGCAGGACCTGTTTTTTAGTAGATCATTAAAAATAAAATAAAAACGTAAGACCTTACGGTGTACGAAACTACGAAGGCTTGCAACTTGTTTAGCAATATGTTATAATAAGAGCAAGAATTTGATATTGTTATGAAACAAAATTCACCAAATTATAATAAAGATAATGATAGAATACTTTTATAACATGTGTTACCTTTTTATGTGGGTCGGTGGTGACCCCAATTCTTAACCATAAATTCCACAGAAAACCGACGCCAATGGCTTGCCATTGCATAAAACATCGTAATTTTATTATTTTATTTTGTATTTTAGGTAACTTATTCAGGTGTTTTATTTTTTCTTTTATGTTTGTAATTTGATGTGTACGACGTTAATAATAACAACGTTTTCTATCTTTCTTTCTTTCATTCTAAGGTGGATCTTAGGACTAGCCCAAAATTGTACCAAAGAAGTGAAAAGGTTTATATTGGGACGTGTATAAGTACCTCCAGTGGGTCTATAAACGAAAATAAATAAATGACTTTGACTAAATACCGCCTGTATTGTCTCAATTATTTCTGCATATAGACCCTATCACTACAATATCACTGCTTTGGAAGAATTATGGGCTAGTTCTGTATTCTTTAGTAAAACTTGCTTTCAGTTTAAATCACGATATAAATAAATTATACAAGTAATTTATCATCAAATCAATTGCTATAAACCATAGAGCTTACTGGTATGAAAAGCTTTTGGCATTAAGTGCGCCAGATAAACGGTATTTTATGTGCTTTTTCTTCTCAAACTACAGAGCTTCGCTCTTATCTGTGGATTAATCACCATTATTTTCTTTTGTTTGCCTTTGTCTTGACCGTATTAAATGACATTTACATGAAATTCTAGGCATAAGGTTTAAAATAAATTCTGATATTTTGTATTCATTTTTGTGATCAATTTTGCTGATTTATTTTATTTATTTATATATTCCTTATAACACAAATGATCGCTGATCTTCTATATCGGCAACTCAAGTTCTAATTACAATATAATTTGGCTATTGCTCTGTATCCACATGCACTCTTGTCTGCGTCGTTCTCATATCACAGCACATCTCCTAGACCCCTTTCACACTGCGACTTTTAGCATCAATTCAGTAAGCTTCAGCATCGCGACTCACGCGATGAACAGATTTAATTAAGCATGCAGTCGCTAAAATTCAGAACATAATATGACAATTTCCAGCCTTTGCATCGCGACTGTCTCGATGCTAACGAGCGTAAGTATTGCGACTGTATCGATGCTAAAAGTAGCGCAGTGTATAAAGGTTGACATTTTGCGACTGCATCGATGCTAACGCTGCTAAACGTCGCTGTGTGTAAAGGGTCCTAGATCCTATATTAAACGTCGGGTCGTCGGTATGTGGTCACATTTCAACGGCAGCGCTTGATAGCAGACTGGCGTATACCTCCTGAGAGAATTCGCAATTTAGTCACACACGGTCAGGAACTGGACGATTGTAGTGATGATCGTGAATCTAAAGTCAGTTGGTGACATTAGTCAGTCTGTTATTTTTATTATTTTTACTAGACAAATGTCGGATCTAAAATATTCTTTTTTTTCTTTGGACATTCCCACACATCGCCATCTAGCCCCAAAGTAAGCTAATCAAAGCTTGTGTTATGGGTGCCAGACAACGGATATAATACTTAAATACTTTTTTGTTTTTTGTAAATACATACATGATATACATAGAAAACACCCAGACCAATACAAACAGACATGTTCATGCACACAAATGTTTGTATTGTGCGGGGATCGAACCCGCACCCGCTGCGTAGTAGGCGATTTCTCGACCACTACACCAGACGGGTCGTCAAATTGTTTATTTGACATTGACATTGTTTATTTATTTTGTTTAAGAATAACATCACTGCATAGAATAAAATAAATTCGCTTCCCACTGTCTGTATGTGTATTATTTATTTTGTTTGAGAGGAAGATAACTGTATAGAATAAAACAAATTCGCTTCCCGCTGTCCCTATGTATGTATGCTTAACTCTTTCAAATTGGGCGATGTATTTTCATGCGTACGTTGTCAACTCGTATATTTAGTATCAGAATTGTTCCTATGCAAAGCCGGGTCGCTAATAATCAATAATTGACGATGGCCTTTGAAATGTTATATTGGGAAAATAATGTGAACCTTGAAAGCTTGTAACCTTGCTTGTGTGAAAAACTTATGAATATGTAATGTAAAATAATACTAACTAGTGATTCTGTGAGTAGTTTCTATCTCTTCTATATGTAAATTTTCTAAATCGTCGAATATAATGGCCACCGATCACATACATTGCTCTGATCCCAAAGTAAGTAGCTAATACACTTGTGTTATGGAAATCAGAAACATCGGTGGCACCACAACTCCCAGACTTGAGACAATGTAGAAAGTTCTGATTTCTACGTTGGCCCGACCAGGAATTGAGCCCGAGACTTCGAAACGGCAGCGCCTAGAAGCCTAGATGCTTAGCCACGACACCGCGGAGGTCGTCATATAATATAACATGAAAGTCGTCATAAAATGTAAAACAACCAACAAATTAAATAAATAAAACATTTTCCTAAATCAATAAAGTGTTGCTTCACTATGGTTCCTCCAGCTAATCTGTATAATTCATAAATATGAAATAAGAAACCAAAAATTTGCGCACGGGCGGGACTTGAACCAGCAACCTCTTGGCTGACCGGGCCAAACGTTCTCACCAATTGAGCTACCGTGCTGTCAGTCCGACCTTGCGAAATTTGTGGTCTCTTGTGGATACGTCATTGCGTGACGCTTAGCGTCATCTAGCCGTCTTTTTATGAAACAGTGGGCCCCATGCGCAAATTTTTGGTTTCTTATTTCATTTTTATGAATACATATAAAATATGAAACTGTGAGTGTTAAAAACATTCTAAACCATAATCTGTGTAATGTTCGAAGTTCGACGTCAAAACGTTAATATTATTTTCTACCCGCTACCCACTAGTGAGTTGCACCAACCGAATGCAACTCCGCTCTTCCGCGACAACAGTGCGCGCGTGCGGCAAATGTTGTGTGAATATCGCCGCTGTAACAAAGCCCCAGTATGTGTCGCAGGCAAATTGGTCAATTGGACCGATAGAAAACTTACTAGCTGTGCAAATGTCGACCCCAGCTTTAAGAGGTCTCTGAGTTATAAATTCAATACAAAATTAAGTATGCATGTATGTATGCGTAGGTATATGAAATGTTTTTTGATAGAAAATTATAAGCTAAAAAAGTGTTTTCAATTACCCGTCAAATGACGACCCGTCTGGTGTAGTGGTCGAGAAATCGCCTACTACGCAGCGGGTGCGGGTTCGATCCCCGCACAATACAAAACATTTGTGTGCATGAACATGTCTGTTTGTATTGGTCTGGGTGTTTTCTATGTATATCATGTATGTATTTACAAACAAAAAGTATTTAAGTATTATATCCGTTGTCTGGCACCCATAACACAAGCTTTGAGTAGCTTACTTTGGGGCTAGATGGCGATGTGTGGGAATGTCCAAAGGATATTTATTTATTTAATTATAATTGGAAAAGTAAATATTTTATGAGCAGATTCAAGTTGTAATGTGTCCTAAATCAATAAAATTAAAGCATATATTTAATGCATAATTAGTGATAGCCAAAAGTTATTAAGCGTTATACCTCTTCATTACACTGAAGCTTATAAACCGTAAAATATGTAAGTACGAGTATAGAGAGTCTCAGCGAATCTCGATCAGCCCTACCCAACTTTGTGCCTGCAACATTTTCATACCGGCGAAACCTATCGGGAGGATAGGTGAAGTGTGCAAGATATATCCTGTAGGTATTTTAGCTGCTAAAATTATTGTGTGCTGTTGTGGTACCACCGTTGTGTCTGATTTTTAACCGACTTCAAAAAAGGAGGAGGTTATCAATTCGACTGTTTTTTTTTGTATGTTTGTTACCTTATATCTCAGTCGTTTGTCGACCGAATCGAAAAATTTCTTCGCCTACTTAAAGGGTGTACTTCTAGTTGGTCCCATTTTTTCCATTTTGGGATCTGATGATGGGATCTTGGTGTAATCGAGGGAAACCCTCAAATTTTAAAGGCACGTATAGTGTTTCTCTACTAGAATCTTAATGTTGACGTGTTGTTACGTCTGATAGTCAACATCTTGTGGGGCTGAGCTGATGGTGGAACTTCTTAACACTTAGGAGTTCAGTAATTATAATGACGGAACTTATGATAGGTAATTTGTAGCTTCTTAAAAAATAGAATCATAAGGTGCAACCTCCCCCCCCCCCCCTCCCTCTTAGGTAATCACTAAAAATGAAGAAATAAAATAAACTTTAAAAAAAGTAAAAACCGACTTCAAAACCAAAATGCACTAAAAAGTCTTAAATAAACTCTTCACCATTGAAAGAAAAGGAATCCGTTTTAGGCAAACATATTCTTTTTGGAGTCGGTGCCATCACTTTGACCATCAAGCATCAACTATTACAGCACCGACTCCAAAAATAAATTGTTTGCCCAAAACGGATTCCTTTCCTTTCAATGGTGAAGAGTTTTTTTAAGACTTTTTAGTGCATTTTGGTTTTGAAGTCGGTTTTTACTTTTTTTAAAGTTTTCATAAGACAAGTGCATTAGCTACTTACTTTGGGATCAGAGCAATGTATGTGATTGGAGTCCAATATCTATCTTAATATCTTAATTCTTTAACCAACGAGAATAATTTTAAATAAATAAATATTGGACATCAATCAAATACATTGCTCTGATCCCAAAGTAAGTAGCCAATGCACTTGTGTTATGGAAATAAGACACAACGGTGGTACCACAACACCCAGACCCGAGACAATATAGAAAATATCGTTTTCTACATTGACCCGACCGGGAATCGAACTCGGAACCTCACGAGATGGCGACGCTTGAAACCAGCGTGCTAGCCACTCGACCATACGGAGGTCGTCAATGAAAGAAAGAAAGAAAATTATTGACTTCACTAGAGTGTGGCTCGAACTACCTGCCCTCAACTATGAAATCATAGTTGAGGTAAGGCCTTTGCCTAGCAGTCAGTGGGACGGTATAAGCTAACTTTACTTTATTTTAAACTACTTAAGAATGATTGACAGATATACAGGTTTGTAACAATCATTTTATCAAAAATATTTAGTCATCCTAATTCAGAGGTCAAAAAAGTAGTCTTAAGTAGAAGTTTATTCATTATAAAGATAACATTATACAGATTCAGATTCATTTATTCACATTACTGTTTAATAAGCACAGTATAAAACCTTATTAAAGATATTTCTACACAAAATCAACGATGACAACAATACAAAATACATAATTTCAATATCATACTCATTCAGAACCGCAAACTCTTATAACTTCAGCCGGGCGCATCATGAAGCAAACATAAGAAGCGAAGGCAGCCATCTCCCAAATTGCGAACTTAGTGCTAGCGCAGAACTAAAGCTTGGGCTTACCGCGCTTGAATGCCGCTCGCAAGAGTTGTGACGAGCCTTGTTTAGAATTTATGAGCTGATATTTGCTGAACTATTGTGTAAGTTATGAATCGAAAGACACTAAATTCAATAAGTACGAGAAATGATTAAAGTAACGTAATGACTGCTTGTTTACTACTAATGGACTGCACGAATGGATGAGAAAAAAAACTGCAAAATTGATGGATGAAAAATTATTTTTTACAAACGATTCCCTTGCTTTTTGGGACCATTTATATATAATAAATTACATTAAACTATTGGAATCTACAATTTACAAAAACCTTATTTCAATTTAAAATAAGATATTGGCTACAACACCCCTAGACTACAAAAATACTAAAATAATTTTAAATTTAATTAAACTTTTGCTTAAAACACATTTCTTTTATTTTATTAAACATTTGAAGAGGGCTGACTCATTGATACACACACACACACACACACACACACACACACACACATGTTGCAAGTAATAAGCACTATACCGAGACTAAATTCTGTAATTACCATAGAAGTTGTAAATGTCGCAGTGCAGAATAAAATTTGTTTACTTATTGAATGCCTCGCCTTATTTGGGTAAAATACCGTCTTCTTTTCCTCAATATTGTTTTAGGTAGTTAGTTTACTATAAATATGAGGGTTAGCTTTCAGGCCATGCGCCCAAGTAGAGTTTGGAAGGTTCAAACCATCCTTGCATCGCTGGTACTATTACAACGATCAAAACTTATGCTGCTACGGCGTTTACATAATGCTACACAAGGACTTTACCCGTGGTGTTCCTTCAACAAGAGTGATGCTGAGAGGTACGTGAGGGACACACAATAGCAGAGTTATTGCGAAACTAGCAAGTGATCGCGATGCGATTGCTACAAATGATTCGGGTACTAGTAACCGAGTAGTTTCTTCTCAGCACTAATTCAGTTTAATTTTGCCGATTGATGGGACATGAACATTCTATCCCAATGGGCTATTACATAAATAAATAACTTGCAAATGTTTATGCTTGTTACGAGTTCAGAGCTTTCTTAATGCTATCATGATATCAATTATGATTGGAACATGAAAACGATTCAATAGGTAATGCCTGGCCGGAATGCTACTCTTCTGTACCAATAAAACTGTAACATTAAAGTACACTACAACTGACAATAAGAATTGAAGTATAATTGTACTAAAGTGTAATAAATAATGTACACTTTTTTATTTTGATTGTTACCTTGTTTATGACTTTGAAATCTTTTAAATTTTTGAAATCGCAACGCACTCGTATATGTAAAGGACTTCATTTATTTATGTGATGTGATACTCCCACCCGTATGCGGCAATGTTTCACTCATCCCTTTTATTCTTTTTCCAATAAAATACACTGTTTATGCTGTATTGCAATAATTCCTTAGAAACAGTCAGATAATGATGCAAGGTATATGTTAATTGACGTATGAGTAGTGCAGTGCAACAAAGGTAAGAGAAGCCTATCGATCTCTTAATAAATAAAATTATAAAATATATTTTTTTTACATCAAATTCATACATCTATAGCATGTTAGAAGTTAAACATTTATTCTTGTGTGAGTTAAATTAATTATCATTTAATAAGATCAACAGAACAAAAAAAAGATACTACCCATATCTCAAAAATTACTAGACCAATTTAGATGAGACTAAATAAATACCTGAATACCTGATTGAGCTAAAAAATTTCAGCTCGCTGAGACTTCTTCAAACAAATATATAAACCTACTTACGCCTGAATAGATGTTGATCTATTAAGGCGTAAGTAAAAAAAGTAAGTTGACAACTCAAATTTTATTAAAACCTAACGATATCACAAACATACACCTTTCACTGCACCCGTTGCCATCTTTCTGCATGACTTAAAGGTTTGACTGGCCGAGAATGCTTTTAGCATTAAGTCCAACATAGTAGGTATACTAAAGGAGACAACTGTTAACTGCCCCAGAGTAGTTTCATGTTTGAGTGGAGAAATACACCAAGCAGCAAGACTTCTTCATTTTTCAAAAAGGATTAAATTTTTAAAAGGTAATAATGTATTCATAAAGATGAAATAAGAAACCAAAAATTTGCGCACGGGCGGGACTTGAACCAGCAACCTTTTGGCAAACCGGGCCAAACGCTCTTACCAATTGAGCTACCGTGCTGTTAGTCCGACCCTGCGAAATTTGTGGTCTCTTATGAAAACGTCAATTGCGTGACGCTTAGCGCCATCTAGCCGTCTGTTTATGAAACAGATGGCCCAAGCAGTTATTCTTTACAGAATAAATTCAACTTGGAAATTGATGTCGCTTCGCTATCTAATGCTTTAGAATGTTTTTAACACTCACAGTGTAATATTTTATATTCATAAAGATGAAATAAGAAACCAAAAATTTGCGCACGGGCGGGACTTGAACCAGCAACCTTTTGGCAAACCGGGCCAAACGCTCTTACCAATTGAGCTACCGTGCTGTTAGTCCGACCCTGCGAAATTTGTGGTCTCTTATGAAAACGTCAATTGCGTGACGCTTAGCGCCATCTAGCCGTCTGTTTATGAAACAGATGGCCCAAGCAGTTATTCTTTACAGAATAAATTCAACTTGGAAATTGATGTCGCTTCGCTATCTAATGCTTTAGAATGTTTTTAACACTCACAGTGTAATATTTTATATTCATAAAGATGAAATAAGAAACCAAAAATTTGCGCACGGGCGGGACTTGAACCAGCAACTTTTTGGCAAACCGGGCCAAACGCTCTTACCAATTGAGCTACCGTGCTGTTAGTCCGACCCTGCGAAATTTGTGGTCTCTTATGAAAACGTCAATTGCGTGACGCTTAGCGCCATCTAGCCGTCTGTTTATGAAACAGATGGCCCAAGCAGTTATTCTTTACAGAATAAATTCAACTTGGAAATTGATGTCGCTTCGCTATCTAATGCTTTAGAATGTTTTTAACACTCACAGTGTAATATTTTATATTCATAAAGATGAAATAAGAAACCAAAAATTTTGCGCACGGGCGGGACTTGAACCAGCAACCTTTTTGGCAAACCGGGCCAAACGCTCTTACCAATTGAGCTACCGTGCTGTTAGTCCGACCCTGCGAAATTTGTGGTCTCTTATGAAAACGTCAATTGCGTGACGCTTAGCGCCATCTAGCCGTCTGTTTATGAAACAGATGGCCCAAGCAGTTATTCTTTACAGAATAAATTCAACTTGGAAATTGATGTCGCTTCGCTATCTAATGCTTTAGAATGTTTTTAACACTCACAGTGTAATATTTTATATTCATAAAGATGAAATAAGAAACCAAAAATTTGCGCACGGGCGGGACTTGAACCAGCAACCTTTTGGCAAACCATCTGTTTCATAAACAGACGGCTAGATGGCGCTAAGCGTCACGCAATTGACGTTTTCATAAGAGACCACAAATTTCGCAGGGTCGGACTAACAGCACGGTAGCTCAATTGGTAAGAGCGTTTGGCCCGGTTTGCCAAAAGGTTGCTGGTTCAAGTCCCGCCCGTGCGCAAAATTTTTGGTTTCTTATTTCATCTTTATGAATATAAAATATTACACTGTGAGTGTTAAAAACATTCTAAAGCATTAGATAGCGAAGCGACATCAATTTCCAAGTTGAATTTATTCTGTAAAGAATAACTGCTTGGGCCATCTGTTTCATAAACAGACGGCTAGATGGCGCTAAGCGTCACGCAATTGACGTTTTCATAAGAGACCACAAATTTCGCAGGGTCGGACTAACAGCACGGTAGCTCAATTGGTAAGAGCGTTTGGCCCGGTTTGCCAAAAGGTTGCTGGTTCAAGTCCCGCCCGTGCGCAAATTTTTGGTTTCTTATTTCATCTTTATGAATATAAAATATTACACTGTGAGTGTTAAAAACATTCTAAAGCATTAGATAGCGAAGCGACATCAATTTCCAAGTTGAATTTATTCTGTAAAGAATAACTGCTTGGGCCATCTGTTTCATAAACAGACGGCTAGATGGCGCTAAGCGTCACGCAATTGACGTTTTCATAAGAGACCACAAATTTCGCAGGGTCGGACTAACAGCACGGTAGCTCAATTGGTAAGAGCGTTTGGCCCGGTTTGCCAAAAGGTTGCTGGTTCAAGTCCCGCCCGTGCGCAAATTTTTGGTTTCTTATTTCATCTTTATGAATATAAAATATTACACTGTGAGTGTTAAAAACATTCTAAAGCATAAGGTAATAATGTATTTAGTTTGCTTCTATTTAGCGGCATTTGAAAACAATAATAATAAAATATTTAACGATTATATATTAACGATAATACAACTTCCTTTCCCCGACATTTGCTGCATTTAGCAGTAAATAGCAAAGTGACGCCCGCTCGTCAAAATGGTGGATTGTGCCATAGAATTGACAGTTAACTCTCTCAAGAAAGCGCTAGCCATTGTTTTTTTTTTTTTGAAGAGGAAAGGTAATGTGATGTAGCAAACCGTAAATTTTCGTATGTTTGCTCAGCGGGCGTAGTCTGATGTATCATTTTTAACATTTCGCGTCGACAATTTCAATTTTATGATTTTCTAATTCATCAAATATCATTTTGACTTACGTAGCTATATCTTTAATAAATTTTAAAAAATATTTGTAGTTTTTTAAGCATCATTCATAAATTCTTCTCAATCAATAAATACACAAAAACACCAATTTTGTCTCAGCATTTTTCGAGCGCCACCTGGTGGTTTCACACGGAACTATGTCGAGACTTCCGACACAGGTGGCGCTTTTTCGAAATGGTTTGTAAGTTGATTCTGCTAACAATTCTGGACTCTTCTAATATGGGACAAACGCCAAAAATCTATTCTATTATGATTTTGTTACAATTAGAAGAAATGTGGCACTTAACATTATGGAAGAGGTTGACTCCAAACATGGTTGATTTCGTCAAACGTGAAGAACCTGCTATCTACGAATATATTTATTATTTATTCTAAAACAAGATTAAAAACCAAATTTTTATATTTCAATTTTGGTCTGAAGCATATACTCGTAATTTTATTTTTGGGGCAGACAATGTAATGGGGCTACGGCCATTTCCTTTTTGCATCAAAGTCTTTAAATAAATAAATAAATATAAATATACAATTTGAATTGATTACCTCCTTTTTTTAAGTTAAAAGTAGTCATTACTTATACTTTAAACTTGTTCGTACAACGTCGCCAGAATTACAGCTTACCACAGCGTCTCCACTTCGCTGCGTCTTTAAAAATTAATACACACATATTCAGGATATAAATCTCTCTGAAATTACGTTCCCCGCATTCATACCGAGATTTAGAGGACTCGTGTGACAACGCGTTTGGAAGTCTGGAGACAATTATCGGGAGCTTAGGGGGTGGGGGTAATATTCTTCCGTTCGGCCGCCGTCGTACCTCTGAAACCTACATTATTCATTTCAGATCCTTCCCGACTGCTCGCCACGTTTGCTCGGATTTCTTTTCCCACCTTTTTTTGTAATTTTCCGAGGTCATAAGTCACTGTAGGTCTTAGATGGACGCTTTCGAGAAAAAATGGCTGCCGATGGAGAAGTTATTAACCTGCGGGCGAAGTCTGCGGGCGTAGTCTGATGCATCATTTTTGACATTTCGCGTCGACAATTTAAATTTTATGATTTTCTAATTCATCAAATATCATTTTAACTTACGTAGCTATATCTTTAATAAATCTTAAAAAATATTTGTAGTTTTTTAAGCATCATTCAAAAATTCTTCTCAATCAATAAATACACGAAAATACCAATTTTGTCTCAGCATTTTTCGAGCGCCACCTGGTGGTTTTACACGGAACTATGTCGAGACTTCCGACACTGAGGTGCGATTGCAAGGCTCATTTATTGCTCTGAAAAGGAAAGTTTATTTGCTGTTTGATCGAACGCGATCATCTTCAAAACTTATGATTCAATTTATCAATTTTTTTGGATCAATCTACACTAAAGAAATGCTGAATCACGCCTAATAGTGCTTGAACCTGCGGTTGAAGTCTGAGCCAAAATTTTTGACATTTCACGTCGACAAATTTAATTTTCTATTCAATCAAACATAATTTTTACTTACGTAGGTATCTTAAGTAGATCTTTAAAAAAATAAGCTTCAATGAAAAAATCCTCTCAAGCAATAAATACATGAAAACACCTGAACAAATGTAATAATTCGTTATTTAAAACACAAATTATAGAAAATTTTGAATGAATTTGAGTTTTTTTAGTAATAAAGCTGGATTTACCATTTATTGAAATAAATATGTACATACTGTTATTTTTCGCATAAATACTGTTTATTGTGTAAGTTATAACCCGACTAAATTAAATCGCTTCATCTTCTTACTTACTACTTGGTACTAGGATACAAATGTAAATTGGTCGGGTTAATAAACAAAAGGCACTAGTGCAATAATATACAGAAAAAGCACGCGTGTTTAATATCCATGATTGTGTGCCAAAAATCGGTGGAATAAAAACGTCATTCTGAGCAAGTGTGTTGAAAACATATTTATAACACATAACTTCTCGTTTTTGAGAAATCCATGAAAATATACAAATATACAAACATACAAATACTTAATTTTGCACACGTGTGTGTAAGCTTTAATAGATTGGTTGACGTTTGGTTGATAGACATTGAACATGTACCTACTGAATTTGCTGAATGAATCCTGTATAAATGTACTCGTAGCATTCGCCACAAAAAGTCTAGCGTGTGGTGACCACACTGTGGTATTAATGAAGCCCCACGCGTCTCGGTGTAATAAAGTAAGATTAGAGTCATTGTGCGCGCCGATACCGCCCGTGTGGGCCGCGGGAGATCTTAGGCACTTGAGCGAGTTCTACTGGTTATTACAGAATTGTATTTTGTTTTTTTGGTTTCACGGAAAATAAATATAACGCAGCAACTTTACCATGAAACTGCTCGCATTACTCTGACTGTGACTTCATGTATTTTCTACACAACTTTTAAGTGCAATAAAGAATATATATAAAAAGCTAAAAACAACACACTTGCCCTCTAGGAAAAACAAATTTATTTGGAGTCAGTGCATGATGTACGTAAACTTTTGATAAAATGCGTTTTTAAAGCTAATTAGTCAGTTTTTTGAAGGTGGTTGTTTTTTTTTTCGTGTTTTTTTTTATGATCCATATCTCAAGAACTACTTAAACGATTTTATAATAATATACTAATTAATATTAAAATAGATGATTCCGAATGAAATTTTAAATATTTGTATGCTATTGTTGATGGCTGAGTGGGCCGAACTTTCTTTAATTTGTAAGAACTTCAGTGTTAAAAATACTGGTACAAATAAATTATTCTATTCTATTTAATGAAACCTACACTGTACCTTAAGGTACTATATCTCTAATTGAACTAGAAATAATTATTTCACTATAACTTCTCGGTTTTGAGAAATCCATGGACAAACATACAAACACTTTATTTTGCACACGTGTGCGGAAGCTTTAATAGATTGGTTGACGTTTGGTTGATAGACATTGAAAATGTACTGAATTTGCTAAGTGAACCCTGTATAAATGTACTTGTAACATTCGCTATCAATAGTCTAGCGTGTGGCGACCACACGGTAGTATTAATGAAGCCCCACGCGTCTCGGTGTAATAAAGTAAGATTAGAGTCATTGTGCGCGCCGATACCGCCCGTGTGGGCCGCGAGAGATCTTAGGCACTTGGGCGAGTTTTGCTGGTTAACACAAAAATGTTTTTTTTTGTTGCACAGTTATGAAACAAAAATGACTTTGAAAAAGTTTTGACACAGACTTTGGTTTTGCAATAGACTATTTTATAAATCTTTATTGTTTTTAACCGACTTCTTAAAAGGAGGAGGTTATCAATTCGACAAAAAAAAGGGATCTGATGATCGGATCTTGGTGTAATCGAGGGAAACCCGCAAATTTTAAAGGCACGTATAGTGTTTTTTTACGAGAATCTTAATTTTGCTGTGTTGTTACGTCTGATAATCAACATTTTGTGGAGCTGAACTGATGGTGGAACTTCTTAACGCTTAGGAGCATTCGCCATCACTTTGAACATCAAGCATCAACAGAGCACCGACTCCGAAAAGATATGGTTTGCCTAAAATGGCTTCCTTTCCTTTTAAGGGTCAAGAGTTTATTTAAGACTTTTTAGTGCATTTTGGTTTTGAAGTCGATTTTCACTTTTTTAATGCAATCATAAAAAAAACATCAGCTTTCGTGATTTCGCAATAACTTTCATTACTACATACTCCCATCCAGTTATTGAGTCCACCTATTTGAACTTCAAAACCCTTGAATTTATTTAATCATATTTTATTGGTAATTCACCGAGGTAATTCACTATTTAGTTAGTTTAGAATATGTCCTTTAGTTTCCGCAATCTCTCGGGTTGCTTATCCTGTTGATGACGTAACTCAACTAATCTACCAAAAGAATTTTGAGTAACTCAACGAATCTACTAAGAGTTGATTTTACAAGTAAGCAGTTTTTTTGTCATTAGATGTTTACATTATTAATAGATGGCGCTAGTGTCATTTTAGGATATACATTTTTAAACATTTTGTGAAATTTAGGTTCAGTATTACAGCAGAGGGTAATTGCTTTTTGCCAAAGTTAAAAATAAACAGTTAAACAATAATTATGTGTACCTTTAGTATATAAAGGGCTTTATTATGATTAAAATGAGTATTTTATCAATTCTTAAGGCCAATAATGAATTTTACAATATTTACTCGGGCACTTTATGGTTTTTTGCTAACGTGAATAATAAATGTCCCTAAAGCTATCCCAACGCCATCTTGTGAGAATTATAAAGTGATGGGACAAAGCTGCTTATTGATTTTTCCATCAAGGGTGTGTATCTTTTTTATTATCGTGTACGGACAACAGCACGTCAAGGTAAACACTGCGGTGTCTTATTTAGTTGTAATAAGGGCTAGTTTGCAACACCAGTGGGTAACCTGATGTGCAGGCCACTGTACACTCCAGTGTTAAATTATTTAAACTGTTCTAAGCTTACCAATTTTGATAAGTGGTGGAGGTGGTCGAAATAGTCTGAAATCTAACTGCAAAAATGTTTAACTGGTTAAATAATATAACCTACATCGTTCTATCTTTCAAAAAATCCGCGTTCACTTGAAAATGGAATAAACATCCATAAAATAAATAAAAGAAAAAGTAACCGCCGACACCGTAATCCGTGATGGTTGCAATATCGCGAAAAAATTCAATAGTGAAATTCGCGAAACTATGTATTTCGCTGTCACGAATGAGAAATTCCGTTCATTTTTTAAGCCGGTACGCTCTGAGCGGGACAACGATATATCGATAAAGGTTGCCAATTTTACACAAAGGCAATAAACGTAGATACTTTAAATAATATTCTACGTAACGTCACAACAATTCGTAGATATTTTTTTGGGTTATCCATTCTGCTATAGATACCCATACTCAATTAGCAAGTGCTGTTGTAGAAATCTTGAATCTATATCCACACAACTAACGTTGAATGCTGCTTCACAAATGAGCAGAAACTTATTAATAACCAAATCATCTCATATCCTAAGTGACACCGAAAATGATCAAGTTTTTATACCTATTATAGGTGTTTTTTTTTAAAGATTTTTATTAAATAAGTTTATAAATGTTTTAATTTCAAAAAAAACCGGCTAAGTGCGAGTCAGACTCGCGCGTTGAGGGTTCCGTGCCAACTTTAACTGAATTGGGGGAATCCATTTACTTTCACTTAGTAAAATAGCCCAATATTTTGTTGACAGCATATATAACTTTGTTTTTCATAGTGTTTGTATGAAGAACAAAGTTATATTTGCGGTTGTTGAAAATGTGCTATATCTCAAAAACTTCTAGTTCGATTACGCCGAAACTAATTTTCGTTGAAAGTGTTTGTTAAGATCTACATTATATTTTTTTTTTCAAAATTTACTATCGCTTAGTTTAGGAGTTAGATGGGGGTAAAGGGATACGCCCATTTTACCACTTTGGAAGCGTCTAGCTATGAAACGTTAGACTTTAAAAGAAAATGGTTTCAAAAACCTCTGTCTCTTTTAACGACCTATCCTTAGACATATAGCATAGGTTTGACTAAAAAAAATATATTCGGTTTTAGTTTAATGAATGGGCCTTAATTTTTTTTTGAGTATCGTAAAGCGGGTAACAGGATACATCTTCCTACCAAATATCAACACTGTAATGTTACAAATTTCAACAAAGTTACAGAATAAATAGGCTGTGACAGACAGACAGATTTGATGCAACTATAAAAGTTCCGTTTTTTGCCATTCAGCTACGGAACCCTAAAAAAAATCTTAAAATCTTTTTTGAGGAGCGTTCAATGAGTGTATGTGCGACAAATATGTCGTATTTCTGCCTTAAACAATAACATTGACCTGACTCAACATCCCGTCGGCAGCCCTACGCTCGTCCTCCGGTTGGACGTCCGCCAAATCGCACAGCGGGCCATACAGCCCATTACCTAGCTACCATTGGCACTAATTGCTCTCATACCGACGACACTCGCAGCTCCGCTTTAATTCCGACAATACTGACGCATTTTCATCTGACGGGTTAAAATAATCAATGATATGACAAAAATATAAGGCTAAGTCTGGTCACAATATAAGAGTCAGAGCCTTTCAAAAAGGTATTGTACCTACTGACAAATATGATTTCTTTACCAAAACCGTTGAAAAGCTTGCAATGTAATTATTTTCAGCGTTTTTTTCTCTTGAGCTGTTCATATCTAAAATAATGAAAGCACCTTCATGCAATAAGTCGCGTTGATATATCTGTTCACTTGCACCCAGAGCTATTTTTTACCGTTTTAATTACGAGTAATCCATAGATACTAATGGTGTATCGATTGAATTCAAATCGAGCGCAAGCTAAAGTAATGTAGGTATGTTAAGGTCCGACTTCTTTCCCGTACAAATTGTCTTAGCACGTGACTGAAGCTTTGTTTATTATTAGTTGCCACGAACAAAACTTACAGGCGCAGGTAGGCAGTCCACCGATAAATGGCCAGACGAGCTTGTAAAGATTGCAGAATTGCACTGGATACTGGTCGCTTGCAACTTGCAACTGTGGAAAACTATGGAGGAGACCTATATCCAGCAGTGTACGTTCTAAGGTTGATTATAATGTTAATTAAACATGAGGTATGTCAGTATATTTTGACTCTCATATACTCAAGAAAACTACCATTTATGTTGAGGTTTTCGTATTTAGAACTATTTTTCTCAAGATTGTTAATTTGATCGACTTTGATCCTTTCCACACTGCGACTTTTAGCATCAATACAGTCGCGATGCAGAAGCTGGAAACAGTCAAATACAGTCATACAGTCAAAACTCATAGCCGGTCAAAACCACTTTTGACTGCAAAAATCAGTCAATAATGGTTTTTACCGATGTCGTTAGTCAAAACCACATTTGACTGCCGAAGTCAGTCAAAAGTGGTTTTGACCCGCTATGAGTTTTGACTGTAACATATATACTGAATTTGATGCTTTCGAATGTTTTTAACACTCACAGTGTCATATTTTATATTCATAAAGATGAAATAAGAAACCAAAAATTTGCGCACGGGCGGGACTTGAACCAGCAACCTTTTGGCTGACCGGGCCAAACGCTCTTACCAATTGAGCTACCGTGCTGTCAGTCCGACCCTGGGAAATTTGTGGTCTCTTATGAAAACGTCAATGGCGTGACGCTTAGCGCCATCTAGCCGTCTGTTTATGAAACAGATGGCCCAAGCAGTTATTCTTTACAGAATAAATTCAACTTGAAAATTGATGACGCTTCGCTACCTAATGCTTTCGAATGTTTTTAACACTCACAGTGTCATATTTCATATTCACAAAGATGAAATAAGAAACCAAAAAAGCGTCACGCAATTGACGTTATCATAAGAGACCACAAATTTCGCAGGGTCGGACTGACAGCACGGTAGCTCAATTGGTAAGAGCGTTTGGCTCGGTCAGCCAAAAGGTTGCTGGTTCAAGTCCCGCCCGTGCGCAAATTTTTGGTTTCTTATTTCATCTTTATGAATATAAAATATGACACTGTGAGTGTTAAAAACATTCGAAAGCATTAGGTAGCGAAGCGTCATCAATTTTCAAGTTGAATTTATTCTGTAAAGAATAACTGCTTGGGCCATCTGTTTCATAAACAGACGGCTAGATGGCGCTAAGCGTCACGCCATTGACGTTTTCTTAAGAGACCACAAATTTCGCAGGGTCGGACTGACAGCACGGTAGCTCAATTGGTAAGAGCGTTTGGCCCGGTCAGCCAAAAGGTTGCTGGTTCAAGTCCCGCCCGTGCGCAAATTTTTGGTTTCTTATTTCATCTTTATGAATATAAAATATGACACTGTGAGTGTTAAAAACATTCGAAAGCATTAGGTAGCGAAGCGTCATCAATTTTCAAGTTGAATTTATTCTGTAAAGAATAACTGCTTGGGCCATCTGTTTCATAAACAGACGGCTAGATAGCGCTAAGCGTCACGCCATTGACGTTTTTATAAGAGACCACAAATTTCGTAGGGTCGGACTGACAGCACGGTAGCTCAATTGGTAAGAGCGTTTGGCCCGGTCAGCCAAAAGGTTGCTGGTTCAAGTCCCGCCCGTGCGCAAATTTTTGGTTTCTTATTTCATCTTTATGAATACTGAATTTGACATAGACAGAATTTTGGCAACTGCATCGGTATTATTGCGCTTTAGTATCGATGTAATCGCGCTTGTGCATCGATGCTAACGCGCGACTGTATCGATGCTAAAAGTCGCAGTGTGTAAGGGGTCTTTGGTTTCAGTATCAAGTACAGCTGTAGTCACTTAGCATTAAGAATTGCAAGTCAGCTAGCCTATATTAGTCGGGATCAACCAAATTAAATAAACACAGTCTGGCCAAAGTCCACCCAATTATCGGACACAGAGGAGGGGCGAGCTTATATGAACAGAGTTCTAAACTTACTAAAGTTGCGATTTAAGAGGATTAGGATTACGACCCTTTTGGAATCAAAAAAAGGTTTAAAGCAATATTGAACCCTTGAATTGGTTAAATTATGAAGTATTTACCTTTATCTGATTATTTCTTATACTGACATAGTTTAATAATAAGGACCATTCAATGCGATGTACTGAAATCCATGAGGCTAATTATAATGATGACGTTATGGGTTTTTAAGTACGCTATAAGTTTTTAATTTAAGATTTGAACCAAATTTTTGGCATTTCCTTAGTCTGCCATATATACAATATTTTGTTTCGCCTGTTTTTTTAATGCTTTTTAATTATATCAAACATGACACCTCATAATATGATTTCTGAAACTCTAATATTCCACAGCACAACGGCGGTCACTACCCGAACATTTGCGCACACAATACACACTCCGCTAATCAATCCGAATGTTCACTTTAATGCAAAGAGAATGTACGGGCTCTTAATTAATGCAGCATTAAACCGAATTCAGAGGGAAACATAACTGATACGCACACAAACACACGCGATGTGGGTCAACAGCGACGAACAAGGGTCCTACTATTTGTGGCAGTGATAATAAAAACTAACGCCTATGAGATTTTTCGGACGATCTCAGCTTTACTAATAATTCTTGCAATGAGATACCCATTTGGTATCATGTACTTAATGCTACTTTATGCAACTGCGCAAGAGCGTCTTATCGACTCAATCACCTCAGGGTTTGAAGACGAAAGTCTTCTTTCAATGAGTGTAATCGGTGATAACGGATCCACAAAGCATGGTCCTTTTAATATGGACCTTATAAAACAAGCTAAAAACACACAACAAGCAATGGAGAGGACTAAACTGAGAGTTTCTCTATGAGATCAAATTACAGTTGTAGAGATACGTAGACTTAAGTTAACGGACATAGCCCTGAGTTAGTAAGCTCAAATGGCAATAGGCACGGCACAGCGTGCGAAAAACCGATGACTGCCGGGACCGAGAAGTTTTAGATTGACGACACTTCGACCAAGGGCAGCGTAGGACGTCTACTGACAAGAAGGACTGATATAAATATAAGTGATAAATATGCGCCCGACAACACACCACTTGTAGTTGTTTCGAAGTAAGGAATTTCTTCCTAGTGTTACGAATACACCGATTATGACGGGGGCGTCTTCCATAAATACTAAAATACATATTATGAAACATCCATGACTCAGGTACAAATTAATATTTGTGCTATCGCACAATCCTTTGCCCCTTGAGGGATTCGAACCCGCTGGCGTGATAGTCAGGAGCTCTAACCAATACACCAAACGCGTCCTCAAATGATCAGATGACCTTGTAAAGATCGGATCACAACTAGATGCAGACTACTCGTAGTACCTCTTGTAGTTAGACTGCTAGGACTGTGAATACAAGCCCTATCTTTCAGAGTAAGCCGCCATCGCCGAATGTAGCCGAAATAGGCCGAACGCGGTAATCCCTTTGAGCGGTAAGCCGCTGTACGAAGGCTCTTGGTGGTTTAAACCAGTCGGCATCGGGTACAAATCCTGGATAAGTGAATTTTTTGCTAGAGAAATGTTTATTTCAACTTATTTTTACTTTTGTCAGAAACCAAAGTTTATATGTAAATTACCCAGACATAATTGGATAGACCTAAGAAAATCATTAAATGATTTTCTTAAGTTTTGGAATAATAAGTTAAGTATTATATGAAGTATTATTCGGACTGTACCCAAAATGTTAAGTAAAATGTTAATATAAGTGGATCCAGGAAAATTTAAACTTACCTACTACATATTTTAATTTTAAACCAAAGTTTATATGTAAATTACCCAGACATAATTGGATAGACCTAAGAAAATCATTAAATGATTTTCTTAAGTTTTGGAATAATAAGTTAAGTATTATATGAAGTATTATTCGGACTGTACCCAAAATGTTAAGTAAAATGTTAATATAAGTGGATCCAGGAAAATTTAAACTTACCTACTACATATTTTAATTTTACCCGTACAATAATTACGTATCTACAAACTTCAATAATTACCATGAAAATGCCATAAATCGAACAACTATCTAGAAAATTGTATTTGTATTTATATTTGTATTTTTAATGGCATTCTAATATATTTTATAGTTCTTATTTTTCAATGTTATTTCAATTTTATTGTTATGCGTTTGGTTATTTTATTTTATTTCGTACATGGGTCTGCCCAGCTAAACTTAGTTTCCTATGTCAAACCATACTAAAAATAGTAGTAATAGATAGTTCATTATTAATGGTGTTTAAAACCATTACATACAATCTGCCATATTATATTTTTTATTAAATGTAATGTTCATTATAAGAATGTAAAGTCCCTACTTTGCAAGATCATAAGCTTTTTTCGACTTTTGCCAGCGCTACCACTAACCTTAATAGGATAAAGCAAGTTGACGAAAAAGCGTGTGTGAAATAAAATAAAAATTTAAAAACTTTTTAATTTTTTTAAGTCATTTATAAAAAAAGGAAACACACATACAAGCGCACCGAAAAAAGTGTGTCGGTAAAGAATCCAAAAACGTGCTACTAGAAACACGATGCAATGGGTCTGGCTGTCTGCTGAATCGACTGATTCCTTTTGTGTCTTTTTATCGAAATTGACCGCGCTTCCCAACGAGCGTTCGGTGTAAGTGAACGGTATCGGAAGATGTTTGCACTTTGCAACATCGATTGCACATTTTCGACTTCGAATTGATGTATCAAAATTTTGTTACCTACTTTAAGATGTTCTGTTTTTTTTTAATTAACTTTATCTTAAAATGAAACAGATTTCTGAATGAAAACCGTTACTAAATCGGAAATTTCATGAAAAGTGCTCAACAGTGGTTTTAAAATCTATTAACAAAAAAGAAACAGAGTTAACTGGAATCGATAGTGGCCTATAAAATCCACTTTTATATCAAAATTTAAAGTAAATATTTTCATTTTAATACAGCTGACGTGTGATGAATTCTCAAAAACATATTTTATATCAATATTGAGTCAAATAAACATCACGAAGTATGGTAAAAAAAGTTCAAAGTAAATTTTGGTCAAAGGAGAAATCAGTTGCGGCTTCCACAAATCGAATCGATGAGATCAAACGCCGTTGAGAAGGCTTACCGAATTATTCGTATGAAGATACAGGATGTCAGACATATTGAACCAAAACAGTAGCATGCAGGTTTTTTTTAAAAAGGCGATTTAAATTAAAGTTGATTTGGGAATATAGCAGATGTTTTTTTTTCCATCAACGTAAAAAAAATAAGTTTTTAAAGACTCTCCGTCCCCGACACCACCTCGTGAGAGATACAAAATACATTATATGAAACATTCACTGAATTATGAAGAACTTCAAATTCCTGTGCAATTTTTCATATAAATACTTAGAGTGTTCAAATGCGCATGCGGCAGCATAATGCCTAAAGTTCACTTATCTATTACCTTTATAATATACATACACACATCAAAAAACATATTAGATTTAGAAGCCTAAGATGTGTATTTCAATTGAAATGCTATCATAAAAAAAAACTTAGTCATAAATAATCTACCATAACAAAAAGATTCAGATTTTTCAAAGTAATCGCAAACGTTTTTGAGGTTTGTACTCACAAAAACATTATTTGTGGCTATTTCAAAACCAGTTGAAGCAAATTTATGTTGAAATAGTAAAAGAAGTTATTTTACGACTATGTTGAATCCATTTGACATGAAAACAAAAACTACAGTTGGTTTGTTAAGTGTTCTGAGGATTGATATGCTTTCACGACATTTATATTTTTGTATCAAATTGATGACTATAGTTATGAATGACACCCTGTATATGAGTATTACGGCGTATATCGTTGAATCGGTCAAGTGTGGTAGGAATGTGTGTCGAATTCCGTGCAGAGCGTGCTCCATAGTCCATAGAACACTTTGAACGTGGAATGCTATATAGGAATTCCGTTCAACCATTTCTTGACTTCGATAATTGAGTTCATATTGCATTGTTGTATGGATTTTCTCATAACACTATCTATTGAGTAATGTATTTAATATGGCTTGGAGTACATAAAGGATCAATTTCGCTTCTTGTCTTGTTGATCAGTTTGAAGTAAAAAACTGATAAAACAAGCGTTACAAAGACATAGTTTGCCATGCTACGGCCGTAGCATTGCTAAGAATAATGTGCTCCATTTGCTACGAGACTACGACAACGAGACTACGGCAAACTATGCATGCTACGGAAACTTATTCAAAAGGCCTTGTAAAGATGGCCGGTTGGTTGGTTTATGGAAGATAAAAAAGTTGTTAAAAGTCTTAAAATATTAAAATCAATTCACTCGTGTCGAAATGACATGTGTATTTATTGATTTTTGACCGATTTCCGAATGACAAACTGTTTTGTTCCACACGAAAGTGATTAAAAAATACCTAATTTTAATACTTGAATAACTTTTTAATCCAAGCGAGTGAAAGGACTTTAAATACTTAATCCAACCGAGTGATCCAAAAATAGAACTCTAAAGCCTCCATTTTCGTGTCACTCGCTTGGATGTGGCGTGTAATTTTATAATAAAAAATCAACAAAAATTACGCGAAATATAGACTTGAGTGCTCACAAAGTTGAGTAATATTTTTTAAATCCCTTCTATATTAGCTAATTATCATTTCAAAATTTGACTTTTATCAATAACTATCATACGCCATCTTGACGCGAGTGATTCAAATAAAAAGGACCCATTATAAAACGATTTGTATAATATTTTTATGTTATATAGGGAGGGGAGAGAGTTAACTCAAAACGCGCAGACGCAGTCGCGGGGGACCGCTAGATCATAAAATAAAGAAGGTTTTTCCAAGGAACCCCAACATACTGTAGTATGGCATAGCCTAATCCGGGACTGGTTTATTGGCGGAGGTAGGACTTCGGTGAAACCTCCGCGTTTAACTTGATTCCTTTCTCTTTACCTCGTAATACCAAATTTATTGCTAAGCCGTTTATAGCAAACTCCACTGATGTTATCACTGATTTCGACGTACATACTTTGAGCGGGCAAAATTTTATCAATATTGGATGCGGGCTTACATCACTTCAGCTGTGAGATGAGAGGGAAATGCGTTATTTTGAGCTTTTTATTCAGTTTGTTGTAGGCGGCTTAATTTTTTTTTCTTGATTTTTTTTATTAGTTATACCTCAATACTGGACCAATTTCCATAAAATTTACACTGCACCGGTGAAATGTACTTGATAGAACTTAATTATAATAATCTCACTATGGCTTCTTATTTTAGAGTTATCCGTGGGCGTTATAAGCATATACAGGGTGACTTTTTTATCAGTACCGAAATTTTGTGTAAAGACTCCACTGATGAACATTAACAACTTTTACTATGGGGGCAATAGTGAACTTGAGACAAAAAAAACAGTTGTTCCATACAAAAGTTCAATTGGCGCAAGAGCAAAATGAATGGAACAGCTTATTTTTTTTTCTCGGTTTTACTGTTGCCTCCATAGTAAAAGTTGTTCATATTCATCAGTAGAGTCTTTACACAAAATTTCGGTACTGATAAAAAAGTCACCCTGTATAGATAGATAAGCACCCAAATATACAAACACACACATACACACTTACGTAATTTAAAACACGCGTTTGGAAGCCTTAATAGATCAACGTAATCTTATGCATTATTATCAAATTCTAGCGAGTTCACATCAAAAACACATCGGATAAATTACCTCCTTTTTTTGAAGTCAGTAATGAGTTCGTTATTTCATTTTAGTCTGAATAGTTTAAACGAGAAAATCCACTTTATTTCAATAAAGAAGTTTAACTAAGCCTTAATAGATCTGAGATAGAATACGAACGACAGAAACTTTCTTTGAGCACATTTTTAAAAAATATGTCAACATAATAATGCTATAATTATCCGTTTTTCCTAACATGCACAAGTTTACTACTATAGCTAATTACCTTTTGATATTAGAATGATGGTAATTTAAAAACAACTGTCATGTCTCTGCTTACTAACTGAATTTTATAATATCAAATTGATGACGATAACTATCTGTTAAAAAAAAAACACTATTCACCTGTTCTCAGAACCAATAAAAGTCAATATCGTTTTCTCACACAGCTAATCCATCCATTGACTAATAAAATCACAGAAGCGCAATCTCTGTCGTCAGCGCTGCAGCCAACAAAGGCCCGCTTTGTCAGCGCTTCGAGCGCTTGACGATCTAGCTAAATGGGACAGATTGATTTGAAAGAGCGCAGATTTAAAATTTCAAGATGGATTTGTTCGGGAGTTTTTGACTCTTTGTTTAGTTTTAGAAATAACCAAAATATTGTATTTCTACCTTCTATAGGTGGCAATTTAGGTATTTACACCAATATCTGAAACAAATGTTTCACCAAAAAAGCAAAGAAAATCCCGCTTCATGTTAAGCATCTACCATAATAATATGTAGGCTGAATACACTTACTTTGTTTTTACTTAAGACATGATATGATTTTGTTTAATATAACACGTTTTTAATATAATGATAGAATGATATAATTTTCAATTATATAATTTTGAAACCCTTGGACCGGAAATCAATTATTATAACAACATTTAATATAAAATTTACTATGATATATGATACTATCATTAAAACAAATAACGTTCATTTAGTAAAATGACATTAAGTATATCATTTATTTATGGTAACACTCTTTTTATATAATATTCAAAATATATAATGATCACTTGATATAAACTCCAAGTTATATAATATCATATGATATAAAAAGTATATTGATTTTTTAACGGGCATTTATTTTGATTACTAATTTTTATTGTAAATCCCTAGTCGACCTTTAGGCAATAGATATGTTAGGTACACACGGTCTCATGCAGCACGCAACTCCTTAATTATTCACCAACAAATAGAGAGATTCTGATACGTTGTCGGGTCACTTTTGTAACCTAACCGAACCTCAATGACACCAACAAAGAGGGGTAGGCAGTATGCAAGCAAGCATACAGCATGCAAGCAGGCATTCAGCATGCAAGCAAGCATGCAAGCGGGCATGCAAGCTGACATGCAGCATGCATTCAACCAAGCACACATGTATTATTTTTTCCACGTCTCCGGCGCTGCGGGAAGTGCATCCTCTCCGCCCTTGCGCAACAAGGTGCACTCCCTTCACGCCTCCGGCTTCTAAATTTCACTTTAGTATCGGGCAGACATTTACCACGGCGAAGTGCCCACGGCCAGTCGGGTTTCAAATAAATATATTTTTGATACTTATATTTCAAAAATGTATGTCAATTGAAATTATACCAATGGAAGTTATACAAAGTGAATGTTATATTCATTTACAGTTATTTATTTTAATCATTATTTAAAACGTTTATTTTTTTTAAATAACATATATATTAAATAATGCGTCTGTGAAACAAAATTATATCAAATAAACGATATATGAAATTAATTAAATTTCAAACGGTGTTATAAGATATGAACGTTAAACTAAGTTGTATTATATAAAACGAATATAATGTTGAGTAAACGTTATAATAAACAAAATTATATTAAGTGTTGCTATAATAAATGATGCTTATGTAAAGTAATCGTTATTTATCCCTCAAGCGTATGTGAACGAGACACAATAGATATTCTATTGTTATGCGGTCTCATGCGACCGCTCGGGTGTTGAATCATTAAAGTTCATTTATATCAAATGATTTTATAACAAATGACACGCACCCGCGGCCCACTGAATAGGTACCTACCGAAACCTCTCTCGACAGATCGTCGTCCGCAGAGCAAGAAATGATCAGTACCCCAATCACGAACTTTTGACGTATTCGTCTCGTTAGCGTAGCACGCAGTACAACGCATAAAATTAATATTCCTATCGGAATAGAAGGACAAGTAAAAGTTGTCAAACGAAACCGATTTAAGATGTCAGTAACTTACATTAGTAAGTAACATTTGTAGCTTTAAATGAGATAACCTTTCGATCAGGTGATTTATAACAATGTTCCTAAGTTAAATATAGTAGTTTACTGCATGATAAACAGTCGACACAAAATATTGAACATGCAGCTTTAGTGTAAAAGTAAATGTTATTTCATTATACAAAATATTCGTCGATATACATTCCCTGTGTTTTTCGGTCTTTATTTTTTACGTAAATTAACGTTTGTAGAATAGAATAATCAAACTGCGTACTTTAAATTTGAAGCGCATTAGTAAATATAAGTCGTATATTAAGAGGCTTCGATTTGGACTAATCTACCTGTTAAATGATTATTTGTTGAGGTTATGCAGCTGTAATGCATAACAATCAATCACTGATCAAGTCAATATGTTTCAGACGAATTATTTCTCCAAAATATACACAATTTCACTTTTAAATATAAAAAATCAAATGCACGTAATTTTCAGCGAGCTTCTGCGGGACGGTCAACTGTTTGACATCTGCCAAAAATGGATCTGCTACTTCGTATCTCCCATCTCTTTTTATCACACAGTTTGCTGCTAGTGACATCTCGCTTTTGTCGTTCTATTCCAAAGAGATAATAATTTTATGGTACAACGTTAGTCGGCATCACGAAGCACTCTCGTGTCGTGTAGTAAACTCGATAGCATTGACGAAGATGACGTCATACTAACGTAAATATGGCCGTTGAATGACACGTCCAGAAACAAGTTAAGCCATCTTTTTTATGAATATTATCGAAATATATCATGATATTCCAGTAAAATCTAAGAGAAATCAATAACGGAACAAAATTACGATCATTATGTTTGGCAGGGTTTGTAAATGTGAAATTTAGTCTATTAGGTAACATTTATGAAGATATATGTTTTGCTGTAATCTTTAGATTTTTGAACTGTTTACTAGACTGTGACAGATTGACGTTATGCCATCATATTGTGACAAATTCAAAAGTTTTACAAAAGATTTAGTTGAAAATGATGAAAAATATTTAAAATAACGGGGACAAATCGTTTGCAGTAGAACGTAACAATATTTGAGTTTTTTAAAAAGTAAGTAGGTACGTAAAATTAATACAAGGAATTGTGATTAAAGTGCTTTTATTCATTGGCTAATAAAGCGAGATAAACTCTAGCTAGATCTTATTTCTCAAGATATTGTGATTTATCCAAGCCCTCAGCTCACTAGCTCAGCTAGCTCGAGGACGCTGTTTCTAACGAATGGAATAAAAAACATTAACGTCAATATAAAAAATATATATTATTTTTCAGAATGAAGACGGACCAAAATACAATGTATAGAAATACGCCTACCTAGCTAGAAGAATTAAAGTGAGTCTCGGTCATCGTTACTTCCTTATGTCATAATCAGAGAAAAGATGAACCCAACAAGATCGAAATTGATACACCGGTTACAAGTGTCCCTGTTCCTGATTTCTTTACAAGTTAAGAATAAAGAGTTGAAGATAAAAACTTTTGTAATAAATTTCATATTTCTACTGCAATGTCTTAATTTTAGAATTTTAAATATGACCACAAATGTATTCTTTATTTCACACGTTTCTTTATTTCTCGCCAAAAGCCAAAGCTCGGTCTGTTGTTATATGTGAGGTTTTGAGCACAAATAGTAAGAAACTATGTGTTGGATCCGAACGTTCTCACTAGTACACACACAACCGTTGAAGACTTTTGTCTTCAAACACTGAGGTTAATGAGTCGAGCAGACTCTCTTGCGCAGTTTCCCGACCTCTACCTATCCGGCCCCGTTGGATTCGTTGATAGACCTCTTTCTTAGAAGCACTTGTTGTAAGGCTCGGTCAAGGCTTTCGACTATAGTTCCAAAATCTCATCTTCGGCTGCACGAATAGTACCTATATTATCAGTTAACTGGAGGTGAGAGATGTACTTGCTATTGACGTTAATGCCGAATCTTTCCCATTCCAGGAGCTTGAAACTTTCTTCAAATGCAATTGTTGATAATTTTAGAAAACAAAAAGAAATTTAGGAGTTCTTATGCGTAAAAGTTACCTAGTTTCTCTTCGCTCATTGTTGACACTCAGAATCTCAAGTAATCTTGTTGCAACTCACGATACTATACGTCAAAGAAAGGTTCGTGATCGCAAATTTAGTTTAACACTATAGAAAATGTTCACGCACAATAAATGTCAGGTATTTGTGCTGCCAAATTTAGTTTGTAATAAAGTAATAACTATTTTTAACAAACAGTTTTTGTTCCTATTATGTACATAGGACCTTATGTTTCCAAGGCAGATTTTGTCCGTATTAACTGGGGTCATGGGCCTCACTTGCCTGTTTTGAATAATGCAAGTACGTATAATCCTCATCTTACCTCATGACGCCATTTGCATCCAAGTCAAGCCCTCGATTGTTCAATCACAATCGCAGCCGCACTCCACCGCACGCCTCTCATCTGCATACAGTTACGAATTGAGTAGGTATGTATCATTCCGCCATTTTAAACCCTGTCACAATGAGCTTAGAATGTAGCAAATAGTAATTGGGGTCGTTGTACAGTGTACCATGAACAAAGCTCCCAGACGCGTGCTTTGCACTCTTCAAGTGCTGAATGATATGAATATTCAATTATGTTTACGGTTAACACAATTTAGAAACGTATTGAGTGACTTATTCTGATGAAGAATAATAACAATATTATACCTATATTTAGTTTTTTGTAGCCCATAAATATTGACAACCAAAACACTTGTGACGAATTATAAGCCTAAACGATTATGCAATGAGTGAGCAGATCATTTTTTTTAATGAATAAATAAAACTTGAATAAAATTATTGATACAGATTTAGCATCGCTTACACGAACAAACCGAATCCATTAATGGTGATTCAACATTTTCTGATCGCGGAAAAAATGGCTTCAATTAAATCGAACGCAGATTATCTCACATCCGAAACGAAAACAAACACATATCGAAATCGTGAAACGTAAACAATACACGGCAATAATTGTCTCTTGGGGACTACTATGTCACGTTACATTCATATTTTCCGCACATTAATAAAGTAAAAATGTTTTAATCTATATGTAGTAACTAAAAAACGACTTTATCAATCGAAAATTAACAAAGTTTAGCTTATTGGAGTTAAGTTAAGTTAGCCTTTAGGTCAAGCCAAAAGTTACCGGAATTTGATGTCCTACATAGTATAAATGCGAATGTTTTTGAGGATAATAATATATGGAAGTTTGTTGCTCCTTCCCGCTTAGAGATCTGAAAGGATTTTGATGAAACCTAACTATGATATGGCTTGTACCTTGGAAAAGCTTACAAGGAAAAGCACAACATTTGCAAAATAATGATATAGTGTAAGATCCAAAACCTACGCGGATGAAACCGTGAGAAACAAAGTTTTGTAACCTTCTTCGCTATAGTAATATTTTCGATTATTTTTGTCTCCAAACTGTTGCTTAAACCAGCATTAATATTCCCCCTAGCTGATTTCGACTACAGCGGCTAGTCACAACGACTGACCGACCAACGGCTTTATGTGCTTTCCTAGGCACGGGGGTTGAAACACCACCAATTTCCAAACTCCGGGCTAGCCTGAGTATTTTTGTACAGAAAACACAGGTTCATATTTTCTCCCGTTGGAGGGTCGCAAGCATTACCGTGCGAGTGAAAGGCACGTATACAAGACATAAAGTGAAATATACACATAGAAATAGTTAGGTCCGGAAATCGTGTAAAGAGCTACAGAGTAACCCCTTTGTCCCAAACGTGGGTTGCGTCACAACTCGCATACATTATGAGTATCTGAGCCTGTATTGATTTCAGATTAATGGTTTGCCTGTATTCGTATTAATTAATATTTATTTGCAATTATAAATGACGATGTTCAGTTATTTGGCAATAACTGCGCCAAGCGTTAAATACCTACTAAACGGCATGATTGATATATAAACCAATTTATCATTTTCTTGTACAGAGTAGCTCAAGTGAGAGTGGGCACATAGCTCGAAATACTGGTGGCTGTTGGGGAAGACAAGTTCTAGATTGGAAACCTTTCGACCAAAAGCGCACGCGCGTGGGACGTCCACCGACAAGATGGACTGACGACCTTGTTAAGATCGCAGGATCACACTGGATTCAGACCGCTTGTGATCTGTTGCTGTGGAAAACCGTGGGAAGGCCTATGTTCAGCAGTGGACGTCCTTTGGCTGATAATGATGATGGTGAAGGTGATGAGTACAGAGTAACATTACACTTTTTTAGGCAACTTAGTATAGATAATAAATGGCGATTACTCCACCAACAAGTGCACGGCTTTTTTTAATAAAAAAAATATGAATTAAGTTTATATGGACACTGATTACGTATCAATACTAATTTGTGCTCAAAATAAAAAACTACTTGTTAATGTATTAAAATTTGATTGAAATTCGCACAAAAAAAATCAAAAATCTTTCAATCCACAACCTCAAGAGCAATAACCCGAAAGATGCGCTCACCGACCGGCGACTAATGTTGACACGAGCGCAAAAAGCGGGGCGTAATGAGCGCGCGGCAATCAAACCCGGATCAGCCGCCCGCGGGTTAAAGCTCGCTCGCATTGATCGGCTAAGGGGTTAATGAGTTGTGAGCGTCAGTGACCAGTGTGTATGCAAAAGTTTTGTATTTGAATTCTTACTTTTATATTATATATGTGAAAAGTACCCGATCTGTCAGTCCGTCGCGCTTTCACGCCATAATTACTAAACTATTACAATGAAACTTAGCACACATAGTCTATAGCTTGAGAATGGACTTAGGCTACTTTTGAATGCAATAAAGAGGTTGAAATGGGGATGAAAATGTTGCATGGAAGTATCGTATATATTTTTAAAGCTAAAAGCTTGAAACTTATTTTTAAACCTCTTCATTAGATATAAATAAATATGAATTTAATTATCTACAAAATACATTCAAAGGTTTTCAAAACCTTTATAAATGACTAGCTGTGTCCTTGATTTCGTCCGCGTCGAAAAATGACTTTGGGTAGAATTTTAAATTTATTTTTTTAACCCCTTTATAGCCTAAAGATAGCTTTATTTAGATAGATAGATTTATAGCCTAAAGGGGTTAAAAGACCAAACACATGAGTGAAACTCACATTGAAACTTTTAAACATTAAAATGTGTTTGTTGAAATGCACATGTATCAACCTTTAAGCCTAATGTATCAGCTTACAACAAAACCTTTTCGTTACATTCCCTCTAGCCGCATAGACAGAAAGCAAAAAAAAACCAATCATTCCAAGCAACATATGCAGACGCATATGCACATCTGCACAATAGCGCATGGATCCGCCATTGTGGTCCCGGCTTTATCTCACTGGCCCCCGAGACCCGTCATCCTACAACCAGGCTTATGCCTTCACTGCCTGTATTAATATTCCGTAGGCTAGCGTTTTGGCACGATAGCACGGATAATGTAGGGTCGTTTTAAACTTATTACAACGGTTTAGGGTTAACTAAAACATTGTAATGTGCTTGTTTTTCACCTGTTTCATTTGATTATTTAAAGGGTTGATGATAAGTTCGCGTAATGATTACAAGCGGGACGTGGTTGATGTTACAAAATTTATGGGCTTGAACGTTGTCTAGTAATTGCTTTCATGATACTAGTTTTCGCCTGCATTTTCAATCCTCTTACTGCCTTCACACACGAATGGCTTTTTTTTTTAATAGGTACCTTATTTTCCTCATGAAGGCAGATCTATATTGGACACCAATCACATACATAGCTCTGATCCCAAAATAAGTAGCTAATGCACTTGTGTTATGGAAATCAGACACAACGGTGGTACCACAACACCCAGACCCGAGACAATATAGAAAAATATGATTTCTACATTGACCCGGCCGGAAATCGAACCCGGGACCCCGGAGCGGCAACACCTTGAAACCCAGCGTGCTAGCCACTACACCACGGAGGTCGTCTATAGCTAATAGTTAACGGCTATAGCTATAAATGACGGCACGTCGACGGCCTATCCGTCTCTTATCTTTGGCTAACTACCGCGGGAGTATAATATCCCTAAGAGGCTGTACACACAGGCTGTTATTTAAGTCAGTGACATCGAACTCGGGGATGATGATATAAGTTGAGCTTATTCTAAAAAATATTTATGTTAAATTTTATGCAAGTTTTATAAAATTATTCCTATTAACAACATATACGAAATACTACGCCGTAGCTAGTTAGTTACGAAGCGGTGAACTGGCGTTGGTACTTTTGAATCGCTCGACAGTATCGAAATAATAAATTGATTTTGTGGGTTTTTCCCATTTTTTTGCATGAGTAACGTTTGTACAGCAACCCCTCAGTCGGACGTTGCTGACTAAAACAATACCATGTATTCAAATTCAGGGTGAACATTGTTTTCATCAATTAAATCAGCTTTCTCTGACAAATCCGATTTATAAATCGCTCTCATGTTAAAATTATGTTTTGTAGGTACGTGATTATTTGTAGGGACCGCAAAAGGACTTTTATTTGAAGTAAAATTTTAATTAATATAAAAATGATTTGAATTCGGACAAAGTTGCAAACTTTTATATTTATTGCAAACAGTTTCATGTCATAATAACCAATAGCGCCAACCCAACTATAGTTAGATCAAATACGTTCATATCTAACATTTAGTTGAGCACTTTCATCTCTGGAGTCATATCACGGAGTCAAACTGTTATCTACGAGCTATTCAAGTTGGTCGATTCTAGGGCTGCGAAGCCATTAGAGACAATACTAACTATCTGTGAAACTGTGAGGTATTTGTGCCTAAGTGATTAGCTCGTGCCTTAGTAGTTAGTCAAACCATCGACAGGTTAACTATATAATATTACCATTTAGATAGCCCTGAATTTGCATAGCGTTTTTCTGTATGTGACAACTGTCAAAATCAAAGAAACTGATTGATTGATGTCAAACTTACCTTCACCAATAGTCTACCCACATCAAAATATATTTTTTCCCCAAAATAGATGAGCGACGAGTGCGTAGGTTTCAGTTTTTTGAAGGCAGTTTATTTTTTATATTTTTTTATTTCATGATTTTTAGTTTTTGCTCTAATTTTAAAGACTTCTAGACCAATTTTTATGAAATTTATATTGTACCCGTAGTATAAACTTAGGATAAACTAAAAAATAATGTCGCTATGACTTCTCGTTTTCGAGAAAAAAAATGCACTTAATTTTGCACACGTGTTAGGAAGCCCTAATAGGTCAACATACTAAAATTAACAAGTTCTGATGGTATCATATACATACTGATTAAATTTATTACCTCTTTTTTTGAAGGCGGTAATAATTCTTTATCATCATTATTATTGTGGTAACAAATCAAGGTGAAGGCCTAAAAATAGTATTTAACTATTTTCAGGCTTCTATGTACTATTGTAACTGATCACGTTACATAAATCTATAATATAAAAATGAATCGCAAAATGTCTTGGGAAGCGCATAACTTAACAATTCCTAGACCAATTCTTTTTTAAAAATGTTTGTTGAAGTTCAAGGATGGTTTTTATGGTGAGAAAAAATCGAATAATTGCCAGAACAACCATAATAAAAGCCCTTTTTTCCCATACAAATGTTTTCTAACTAAAACGTAGTCAATTTGAGCTTTATTGTTATTTTTAGGAACTACTAAACCAATTTGAAAAAAAAAACGCGAAAACAGTCACGGGGGACCGCTAGTATACTATAGATATTAATATAGCCATACAACGAAACTAAACTAAACTTCAGTACAAAGTTATAGCAATCGAAGTGCACCCTCGGCGCGTCAAACTTGAACCGCCGACGCATCGGTTAAAGGGAGGGTTATGCTAATGCGTCGCGAGTTCAGCCGATTGTTAAGTTAAATGATGTGTTAACCGACAAACACACCCGCGTAGTGAGTAGGCACAAAAGTTGGTCAAACTACACAAAGATAACTAGAAACTAGGTACGGAATAGGTTTTAGTTTTATCTTTTTTGTATATACGAGGGTCAAACTGAAAGTTCTTAGAAAATCAAAAACTGATTACATTAGCCAGTTATTAGTTTTATTATATCTTTTCAAAATATTGTCCATTGACGTCAATACACCGCTGCATGCGATGGAACCACTGGGAAAAGCACTTTGCCCACTCGTCCTTAGGGGTCTCTTCAATGGCATCGCGATACGCAGCCACCGCTTCTTCAGCATTCATAAACCGCTTTCCTTTAAGTTTTTCTTTAATTTTTGGAAATAAATAAAAATCACAAGGCGCGAGGTCGGGGCTATACGGCGGGTGACCCAGTAATTCAACGTTTGATGTCGCCAAATAGTCGATCGTTCGCTTGGCGGTGTGCGACGAGGCGTTGTCGTGGTGAAGGAGGATCCTACTGCGAGGTCGTTTCTCTTGAACTTTTTCCAAGACAAGTGGCAAACAATTCTGCAGAAACTGTTTTTTGATCCTCTAACACAATTGTTGCGAAATGACCTATCCTTCCAAAGAACGAGGCCACCATTTTTTTTCCCGCACTTCGATCTCTCTTCACTTTAGTTGGCAACTCCTCGAAAGGAAACACCCACTGAGCAGATTGTCTTTTGGTTTCAGGATCATAACAGTAAATCCAGCTTTCGTCACCTGTTAGTATGTCGAACACAGCATTTGAGTCACCTCCGTTAAATCTTTCAATCATTTTACGGCACCAATCCACACGATGGAGTTTTTGAGCCTTAGTCAAATTATGAGGTATCCACCGGGCGCAAAGCTTCCTGACCGCTAAATGTTCGTGGAGGATTTTGTGCACTTGACTCATACCGATGCCTAAGCTTGTCCGAATCTGCTGATAGGTCACTCTTTTGTCAGTCTCTATCATACGCCGCACAACACAGATGTTATTTTCAGTCGTCGCCGTAGAAGGCCGTCCCTCACGTACATCATCAGTGAGATTAGTGCGACCACGTTTAAACTCATTAAACCAGTTGTAAACAGTCGCACGAGATGGGGCTTCATCGTGAAAGGCCAATCGTAGTCTATCATAACTTTCTTGTTGACTTAAATGACATCGAAAGTCATAAAAAATCATTGCACGAAAATTTTCTCGTGTTAAATTCATGTTGACGTGACACAGACAATTTTCAATTTGCCGCCAAATCGTAAAACAAATGACAAATGAATGAAATATATACTCAGTAATATTGGCAAAGAGTTCTATTTTCAAATTTTAGAATATTTTTTTATTATATTGTTTATAAGTGGCCAGTTCTGAGAACTTTCAGTTTGACCCTCGTATGTAAGAGATGCTCGTAGCGTAGTGGTAGCAGCGCTTTTTCCACCTACGGCGCGGTTGTGTTTGGATGGGTGACCATTCCGACCATATAAGTGACGTACATCACGAGCATCTCCGTGCTTCGGAAGGCACGTTAAGCTGTTGGTCCCGGCTAATATAGGTTGATATTAGTCGTTAAGCCTCTCCTTAATCATCATTATTTTTTATTTTTTGTACAAAAATCGTAAAGCGGTTAACAGGGTACATATTCCTACCAAATTTCAAGTGTGATGTTAATAGTTACAGAATAAAGTGGCCGTGATATACGGATGGACTGATAGACAGACAGACAGAAAGACAGACAGACAGATTTGATGAAACAATAAGAGTTCCGATTTTCGCCAGAACCCTAAAAAATCTAAGCGAAGATTGAATTAAAGATTAACACTTAAGAAAACCCATTATAAAACTGAGCTAATATCCCACTGTCTGCAGTACTTAGCGGCACGCTTTAAGAATAATTGTCTAAGACGAAAATCTCTTATCTGGATTAATTATAAATTCTCGGAACACGTGACTCGTCTTCCGATGAGCGGATTTGTTGTAAACCCAAATAGAATAAACACTTTGAACCCTATTTCTATCATACTTAAGACTGGTTTTACAAGATTAAATGACGATTAGAGACGGAGCTCCGTGTTGGCAAGTCAGTGAAGATTACAGAGCGAGATTAAGGGATAAATCGGTATATTATTTTACTAAACAATGGAATAATACGCACGTCAGTCAGGTTGAAATGGGTTATGATTGGTAATCCAATGCGGATATTAGGAGTAATATTTCTGAAATAAGATCAACTCAAATTTTCCAATACTTGTCATAGATAAAATTATAAAATAAATAAAAATACTAAAATTCTTTATTTACGTAAACAAGTACTTTTTTATGGTTACTAATTGATGTAGTCTCCTATTAGGCATTACAGAATGCCTGTGCTAGGAGGCCACGCTCTTCCATAACTAAACACTACTTACATAAACCTTATAAATTATACATATTACTAATAATAATACTAATTGATCATATGTAAGTCCGTGCGTGTTTGTGTGCTAATACATAAAATTGCAGAAGTGTTTTGAGTGTTTAAAACAAAATTATAGTTAGAAGAAGTATCAACGCCAACATAACTGAAACATTAAATATGTTTCAAAATGACTTTATTCTTTCATCTATACTAATCTTTTAAAGCTGAAGAGTTTGTTTGTTTGTTTGTTTGTTTAAACGCGTTTATCTCAGAAACTACTGGCCCGATTTAAAAAAATATTTTTACGTTGGATAGTCCATTTATCGAGGAAGGTTTAGGGCTATGTAACATAAAGATACGACTCATAAGATCACAGCAGCAATGAAAAAAGTTGCGAAAACGGGAGAAAGATATTCCTTTTGAGAGCTTCCGCTGCGTACGCTGCGAAAACCGCTAAGTTACACAAAAATCATGTATGACAGGATTGTTCAGCATTAAAAGTTCTATAGTAAAGTCCGCAACAGCATATATCTATCTTTTATGGTTGACTTACTACAACCTATTTTATGTTAATAAATTTGTAAAAAATAATGCATTTTTTTTAGAGGTGTATTATACACACAGGTATGTATTCTTATCAAAATAAATACATTCATCATCACGAGCATTTCATTTAGAACCATGTCGCCCTTTATATCATTTGATTACAAAAAAAATCTTAGGAGCTATCACAGTTTTAACATAACTCCGCACCAAAATAATGTTCGCAGCTTAAGTACAACGAGCGCTTGCGCTAATATATTATAAAGCTGAAGAGTTTGTTTGTTTGAACGCACTTATCTCAGGAACTGCTGGACCGATTTGAAAAATATTTCTGTTTTGGATAGCTTATTTATCGAGAAAGGCTTTATGGTATAAAACATCACGCTGCGACGGGAGGGGAGGGGGCAAACTCAAAACGCGCGGACGAAGTCGCGGGGGACCGCTAGTTTAATCTTAAAGTCGTTAAAAAAAGTACCTATTTTATCTGGGGTGCAATTGTGTAAAGCAATCGTATTCATTTGACAGTTCATAACGTACGGTTTGATCTGTCAAACCCTTTGTTTTTGGCTGTTTGACAGATCATACCGTACGTTTCGAACTGTCAAATGAATACGATTGCTTTACACAATTCCAGCTCTGGACAAAATTCAATTATAAATGAAAAAAGCGCGATTTAAGATTACACGAGTTCAATGTTTGAACTTGCTATTAAACCTCTTTTAATACAAAACTATTTCGTAAAAGGCTTTTTTTGATATCATCTGAAAGTTAACATTTCTTTCATTGGATCTTATTTACTGCCTACACGATTCACTTTACACGTGTACTATTAGGGAGTGTACACAAAACAGAATGAAACCGTGAGCGGTTATTATCTTCCAAGCAAATGCGATGATTGTTCAGTGTGGCTGAGAAAGCTTGAAAAACTATATTGAGGCATTTATTGCCAAATGATTTAGCGATGATAAAGCTATTATTATATCAATCTATCTTTGAATTTGTCTGCCAATACGCCAGCTTATGTTTATTTAAAAAAATGTACTTCATTTTAGGTCTAGGGTCTTACTGTCGTTTTATATCTTATCATGTCTTTACTCATATAACTCAAGGACGGGTGTACCAATTTGCATTTTGTAAGATTTGTCTTTTTCCGGAATCCAATAAAATGTTATTGTAATTGTATACAGAACAAAAATAATTTGCAACAACGTTCGATTACATAAATATAGCTCAGATGCGCGATAACTTTTTGGTAGGTTTTTTTTCAACACGTGATTGAGCCCGATTGCTTTTTACACGATTACCTGAAGGTGTATATTTCATTTGTTTAAGACTTGTAACAGTGTGTAGACGCCCTTAGGTTTTCAGTGGCCCACGGGACAAGTAAGGAATTGATTGGTTCCAGTGGCTGAATGACAAATAGACACTGTCAATGTAATGCCAATCATGTAGTGTTTGTGGTTGAGTGTACATATAGTCTTGTATACAAATAACTAAGTACATTTTGGTGTATTTTTATCGAATTCAAAAATAAGGTAATCAATTCAATGTGTATGTACGTGATATTGCTGAAATTTGATAATATTTAAGTATGTCGACGTAGTAAGGCTTCCAAACACGTGAGCAAAATTTTATAAATATCCCTATCCTTTGAAATGTAAGTATGTTTGTATATTTGTATGTTTGTCTACGGATTTTTCAAAAACAAGAAGGTAATTCTTTCTTAGATCGATTAGGTATATTTTAACTTAGGGTTTAATGTAATTTTCATCAATATAGGTCAAGTAGTTTTTGAGAGTTGAGTAAATAACCAAAAAACAATAAATAAAAAAATGTGAAGACTGTTGGTGTAAGTAAGCTTAAAATCATGCACCGCCTCAAATGAATTTGTTTCTCCTAAGTAGATGGCAAATGCGCTTAGACAAGCGAAAAGCTTTAAGACAGTTTTTCAAATGCTTATTCCACAAAATTATTTGAATTCATACCACGTCTTCAAATGTTACTAAACTAATGCTTTTATTGTCTTTATACAAGGTAGAAAACATCAAAAACAAAGACTCTGACTACAAATATCTTAAGCCCTTGTCTTTTGATATCCAAATTAAACTGATGTGTGCAGCAAATTCTCATTTTAAAGCAGAACCTCTAAATTTTGGAGTGTGAAACATCCGTACAAACTGTCGTTAATTTGAGCTGGCTTGTATTGTTTTTTCTCAATGGCTGAACATTTGGTGTTAAAGCTAAACCCCAAATGGATCAACGTCAAACTTTATACAGCGACCGCTGGTATCGGGGTTGGAACTGAATTGGCCTGATGTCCGGAACACCGCGTCATTCATCACTCAGGATCAATAGCCGAATGTCAATTCTGCTTGCGTTCCAGCTCTGGACTGTTAGTTTATAGACGGTTTAGAAAAGCCAGACTGGTCTTAATAACCTTTTATTTATATTTAATTTTCAGAAAAATAAGAAAACACTCATCATTTTAGCTATTTGGTATATGTAACGATAAATGTATGAATTCTAAGAGTTACATATGTCAGTATTATACAATATGTAAATACTGCGAGATTACAAACTAACGGTTTTCACAGTATTACGGTGACTAAGACAACTCCCAGCAACGTTCACATTATTGAAGCTATTTAGGAAATGAATAACATATTGATTTAGAGTTTATTCAATATGCACTTATCTTAGGAAATGTATACAATTCCTAGGATTTTTGTAGAATACCAATAATGTATTAGGAAATGCATAATACGAAGGCTGTGTGTGAATGAATTAAACGAAACACGTTTTGAAATGAATAAATAATTATGTAACAATTTGACAATCAAATACTGTACATCTTAAGTTCTTATTATGGCTCTCATTGAAAGAATCAATCAACAATCAAACAGTTTATTAATTTAAATATCTTCATACTTCTCGATATTTTAGGAAAATGAAAATTTCCATTTAGCCACATTGAGACTAACAAGTTCAAATTATTTTAATATATTAAATTTCCGATTGCTGTTTAGAAAACGTACAACCTAGTAAATTTGTATAATATACTGAAACGACGTCAGATAAGGATTATGTTATAATCATGTATGTCTTAAATTTAAGTCTCGATGTAATCTGTTTTCCAATAATCTATACTAATATTTATAAAGCTAAAGAGTTTGTTTGTTTGTTTGTTTGTTTGAAAGCGCTAATCTCAGAAACTACTGGCCCGATTTGAAAAATCTTTTTTACGTTGAATAGTCCATTTATCGAGGAAGGCTTTAGGCTATATAACATAAAGATACGACTCATAAGACCACAGCAGCAATGAAAAATGTTGCAAAAACGGGAGAAAGATATTCCTTTTGAGAGCTTCCGCTGCGTACGCTGCGGAAACCGCTTAAGTTACACAAAAATTATGTATAACAGGATTGTTCAACATTAAGAGTTCTATAATAAAGTCCGCGACAGCATATGTCTATCTTTTATGGTTGACTTACTACAACCTTTTTTATGTTAATAAATTTGTAAAAAAATAATGCATTATTTTTAGAGGTGTATTATACACACAGGTATTTATTCTTATCAAAACAAATACATTTGGATGATCAAACGAACTTACCTTAAGTGAAGTTCGATCCAAATTGTCCTGACTTCGACGAAGAGATTTAATTGACCATGTAGTATGCCCTGCTTCGCGTCTATTTACTCGCACACAGGTTTAGCGCAAGAAAGAGAAGGTAAATGTCACTCCCTCCCACGCCTCACAGCACTGCCAGCCGCCTGTCGCTCATTCATTTCAGAGCAAGGAGACCGATGTATGAGATGTACAACATTGATTATACTTATTGTAAGGGTGACGATTATTTTTGCATAAAAAACGTACACGGGAATTGGGAAGGGTGGGACCTTAAATCTCTTCGTCGAAGTCAGGACAATTTGGATCGAACTTCACTTAAGGTAAGTTCGTTTGATCATCCAATTGTCCTGCCTTCGACTCTGAGATTTAATTGACCATGTAGATGTTTGGAGTAAAATCAATGTTGTTACAATATAATAAGTTGACATCTCTGATGTTAGTAGTGATTGATCATTAAAACAATCATATTAAATAAGAATTCATTGTTCATGTCACTATCTTTGACATATACAAGTATCACTATTACTAAAAAACATTAGTTATATGATAACTATGATAAGTTATAACTTTCTACTAATAAAAATATCTTTATTAGGAAGAAAGAAGATATTTGTTAGTATTTTTTATTAATGATTAACTAAAAATTGATAATTTATTTATTTTAGTAATTATAAACTGAAATAAGGCATTTTTGCTTAATTGTGGCATGTTATAAAAATTGCAAACAATACAGAATACGTATTGTTGGGCTGAGACGGTTTGAGAATAATATAGTTTTACACACTGAATTTGGCACGTAAAACAAATGATAATTTTATTACGAGGAAAGCCACATACAGAAAACACTTTTTAGTTAGCGCCTTATCTTTAGTAAGGTAAAGGGCGTGAAGGTAAAGTCGTCTGACAAATCGTTATCTTATTCTTGCAGTATTTAGCATATTTTATAATTATAATTTTGAAATACGTGTGTACATGATATTGTATTGCTTTTCAGTATGGGATATTTAGGTTTTAATGCGACTGTTTGAAAGATATTCGAACGAATACCAAACACATAGATAATATTTTATACATTAAAATTTCGAATACCTGAGAAAATTTATTTGCTTAATTTGGTTATAAAATGTGTTTAATGATTTGTATAAAAGTAATTGATTAAAAGATTCATTCTTAGGAATGTAATTCTTTTAAGATCATGATTATATTCACGGGTGTCTATCAATGATATATGATTATTTGCTGTGTTAGAAAAAGGATACGATAATTCAATGGCTTTAAAATATTATCGTTATCAGAAAGTTTAAGGCATAGATAGGTGGGTAATGATTTTTTAATGTATTATTTATATTTCATTAAATATAATAGTTTTTTTTTCTAAAAAAGATTTAAAATCGGCTTCTGGGAGCTTTATAAGGGCAAACGACCGCAACCGATTTCTCCGATATAAGTTTTGGTACCACCGGGCCCCGACCAAATACGTTTGCCTAATATTCGACTAAACGACCAGGAATGTTCGCCGAGTATTCGATAGTCGGCACATGTTCAGATTTCTCGTTGTAAATTTAATCATAATTTTATTGCCTGGGTAAATGTCTGGATTACTTTTAAGGATTACAATAAATATCAATCCTATGCTTCGAGTTGTTTGCTATGAGTTTTTTATTTATTTAACTATATTTATATTTTTAAGTTTGACAAATATTTGTAACATATTTGGCTACAGATGAGACTTGTTTCAATATTATGAACTGTGTCAAAAAAAATCTGATGATGATTCAGAATAAGGGTACCTATTTTGACACGAAATCCAAAAATAAACGGATATCGTATTAAAAGTACCTATGTCATATCGAGATCCCAAGGGTAAACTTGTTTTATACATATTTAAAAACATCCTTAAATATGGTTAATAAAAAACATAGATAATTTGGTTTGAAATAATTAATTGATTCAAATTTTAATAAATGGTCGAATCACATGACGTCCTCTGGCGTAAGAATTAAGGAAAAGTCCTATAAAAAAATAATTTTCAAAATAAAATACTTTTTCTCAACTAAACCACCCGACCTATTTTATTATTAATTTTTATTTGCAATTGTTCCACCATATGTAAGTAACTGGTGAATATCAAGACAAAATGTCCTTTGAAAATTTATTAAACACAGTACGAGTATATCGAATACTATAAACATTAAACAATAAAATGCATATAATAAATACCTATTTTATTGCTTATTAGAGCAACGTTTTCAAGGAATTGTTCCTTAATAACTTAGTGGCTTTCTGGGGAAGATTGTTGGGGAGTGGGTGGATGTAATTGATTACAAAAAACTGATGATTAGAGAATATATTTTCTTGATGTAGTTTATTCTTAAATCACAGAATAAATAGTAGGAAAATAAACATAGTTCATATTTCCAATAACTCGAATTAGATGATTATAGTGCAATTTGATTCTAATGCTGGATTGCATTTAGAATACGTCAATTTTTATATATATATATATATAGATATAAATAATAATTTCCTAGCCTTTTGTTAAAAAAAATATTGATAGTGATATTTTTGTAAAAATGAATATGGCTTGTATTTATTTCACGTCAAACGTAGGTGTGTGTGTAAATGGCAAATAAAAATAACCGAATTATATGAAATATTGTAATAATACTTGAGAAAATAAAAATGTGTCAATTGATATGCTTTGCTTATGCATTTCCATAAAAAGCAAATAAGGCATTATCTTCATAAAATGAGCTTGTTTCAATTTAATAGCTACCTACTCTTATGGTATATCTAACAATGTGTCGATAACTTTTGGTTTGTGCTATCTGCCGCATACTTCAATACAATAGAACGTTTTATTTGAATTATTCTTAGGTGGTGCTCGTGGTAGGTAGTAAATGGTAACAAAAAAACAAGGTCATAGAAACAAAGGTCAATTTCAGGTGACCAAAGGTTGTCACAATTTTTACTGGGTGGTGGCTGGCTTTTCCAAAGATAAAGGACACATATCTTTATCAAGTTTTCTCGACTCGAGATTAAGTACCGAACTTTGCGACGGTTAAATGAACGCATTCATAAAAAAGCATATCACTTTCACAGCATATTTTTCGAAAAACGAAATAACCTCTAAAACAATGGAATACAGCGCACCCTAATAAATCTAATATGACGGTAGTTCTATATTGATTTCGGGATTTGATAAGATGTCTCCTTGGTATATTTAAAAATGAAAATACGCTTTCCAGGTAGTTGTTATTGCTTCAGTAAATAAAATCTAAGCTTTACCGAATTATTTACTGAGAAGTTGATTTAATCTTAGTTGGATATAAAATAAATACGGCAAATTGTTTACCATTCAGAATCATACATTTGCCAGGTATTTAGCAAAGCTTATTCTCATTTTTATTATAGCTGTTAAAATTAAAAGCATTTTATGGAGTTTTTTTAAACGGACTGGTTTTTATATGAACCCAACCATATTTTGGTACGTCCTGGGCAAGCTTACAGCTTGCTTGCTTGCTAGTTACAATCTAAATAGCTATAGGTATGAGCAGAAAGCAGAAATGTATGTAGAAAAACCTTGCTTTCTTAAAAAGTACATTGTTTTCTTGTTACAAAATCGATTAAATTCAATATTTTAAGTAGTATTATTAAGCAATTTATGTGTACCATAGCATTGTCTAGTTAGACAATTTTCTAGCCATTGGCAAGAAATAAGTACAAAAGAGTTGTGATCAATGGATAAGGACCCAAACCACCCATAACTATGTGAGCTATGGTGGGATACTATGCTACCGTTTTTAGAGCTTTGTGGAAAACATATTAGGAGCGTGTACTGCAGGTTGCAGAGTACGTGTATTTATGATTAAGGTCTAGGTTGTTAAAGTGTTTTTGAGTCTCTCATGTTTACTATTCTGAGTAAAAATTTACAAAATAAATATTAATTTATTCGATTTGAAATAAATCTTCTGCCACTATTATTTTTCGATACTTACGAAAAGGTACTTGGTAAACCATTTTATTGGTATTTTTGTTTGTACGTGTGATAGCTCACATTATGCTCCATTTTAATCTTTTCCTAAATATTGGCTGAGACAAGTGTTCCGTCGTGGTTTTGCCACGAGTGGAATACGGTAGCCCGTAATAAGTACATGTACGTACGGCCTTAAGGTGATATAACAAAGCATTCATAAGAACACATACCTTTTTTGGTAGGTTTCTGATTCCGAGTGCGAGACGTTGAAAACACGCTGGAATTGTGACGGTAGATCACCGTTGCGACGCAATTCGCGGCGCGTCATGGGCCGGCGCGTTGGCACAGGTATGGCCGGATGAGAGCGGGCGAGGGCCGCTGATTCATACTTAGAGGCCATAGTGGCGCATCGTCAGCGCTGCTTAGTATTAATCATGAATGTCTTTGGCTGTAATTTATTATTATAGCATCAAAGAACAATTGGCTGTAACTTCAGCTAACTTGTTTCCCTTTTTTCGCAATGAAAATGAGGATAAGATATTGGAAGCAACGCATACCAAAAGTCTCAGATAAGATCTAGAATAATCTAGATAATTAGGACTGGCTGACCTCACGTGTCAGCTCTGCCAGTATTTGCTACAGATCAATATCGCGTATTGATTCGGAGCGGAAAATGCGGACTGGCTAGCATCGCGTGCTAGCTCGGCCGCGAAGCGTAAAGCATGCATGGTGCAGCCACGCTGGGTAGTGCGTTTTACTTCACATTCACTTGTTAAATAAACAAAAACATTTTTGAACTAACATGTCACTATAAGATAAAATTCGTTTAGCACGAAATAAAAAACTTAACGGTTATATACTGTGGTTACTGCGTGCGTTGAAACGGCGCGCGCGCACGGACACGAATGAGCGACAGGCGGCTGGCAGTGCTGTGAGGCGTGGGAGGGAGTGACATTTACCTTCTCTTTCTTGCGCTAAACCTGTGTGCGAGTAAATAGACGCGAAGCAGGGCATACTACATGGTCAATTAAATCTCAGAGTCGAAGGCAGGACAATTATCATCAGGAGCATTTCATTGAAAACAAAGTTGCCCTGTATATCATATGATTTCAATAAATATCTTAGGAGCTATCACAGTTTTAACATAACTCCGCACCAAATAATGTTCGCAGCTTAAGTACAACGTGCGCTTGAACGTGCGCTTGCGCTAATATATTATAAAGCTGAAGAGTTTGTTTGTTTGAACGCGCTTATCTCGGGAACTGCTGGATTGATTTGAAAAAATATTTTTGTGTTGAAAGAGAAAGGCTTTACGATATAAAACATCACACTGCGACGGGAGGGGAGGGAGCAAACTCAAAACGCGCGGACGAAGTCGCGGGGGACCGCTAGTGATAAAATAAAATAAAAGATAACGAATATTATTCGAATAAAATACAATTTGAATATGTTACCTATTTGTCACCAATCATTTATGTAAATGGAATTTTAAAATCGGTCGTTGTACACTTATTTCGTTGACATTAGTCATAACTGATGTTAGTAAAAGACCCTTAATCGCCGAGTTACAGACTGTAGGTAAGAATACTGCTTTTCACGTTTTCTACCTCTTCTGAAAAGAGTAACTAAGTGACGGATCGATTGATTTCTTGGCCTGAAATACACCCACAAATTGCAATCCCTATAACTATCGAAAAAAACAGGATCCTTAAACATTTATGAGGAACTTCATTGCGCTACGCTGGCACTGGCCCGTCAGCGTTAGTGATTTATTTGCGCATGCATCAATATTTGCAATCATGATTGAATTTCACTTTTCCCTCAGTTTTATTAGCTGGACTTACCATGGAAAAATAATGGTATAAAGGTATACTTAAATATACTTATATAAATGTTTGATTGACCCAAGATTTAACAAAAAACAAATAAATAATAATGAGATTACTAGACATGCCAAATCGATCAGTTGAACACATCAAGATTACGAAAGTTGTTTTATGAGAATCAAAAAAAACTATTTAAGAGTCTGCTGGCACAGTGATTTTTATGCAAATGAACCTTCAACGACTTTTATTTTATGTTCAGATATATGTCCTTGATAAATACTCTTATTTTATATTTCCTGCTATTATGTTCTTTATAAAGAAATAGACGCAGCTTACAAAACACAATGCCAGCATTTTATAAATGAGTTTGAATTTTTTATGCTACGAATGTAAATGTAATAAAACGAAAGGCACGTATTCTGAATATTCGCGTGTTTGTTTTATTGAATTGCATACCTACATACGGCATTCTGTGGAAAAAGCGTGGGAGATAAAATCAATTCGAATATGAATTAAAATGCAATGCTGGAGACTGTGTAAATCCATACAATTTACTTTCAAACACGCATTACATTTATACTTTTACTACCACGTATTAGAGCTTACAATTGAATGACTTTCAGAAGTGGCATTTATTAAACAGCAAAATTAATTTTATATTTTTAAAGATCTGCTCGCAATATTCGTAATACATATCAAAAGGATTAACATGATAAATGATGCATATTTAAATGAGGTTATAAGCTGTTTATTTTACTTAGTTTATGAATTCTGGAAATGTTATCAAGCTTACACATTTTAAAGCACTATCGCTCCTCCGCGACTTTGTCCACGCATTTTGAGTTCACTCCCATCTTTCCTGTCACAACGTGATGTTTTAAGGCCTTACTCAATAAATAAGCTATCCAACACAAAAATATTCTTTCAAATCGGCCTAGTAGTTTCTAAGATTAGCGCGTTCAAACAAGCCAACAAACTCTTCAGCTTTATAATATTAGTTGAAATTAAGTAAACTATTCACATTCACTATTTATACACACACACACACACATATGTAATGACTATTTTGAACATCAATACCCATTATGCATATAGGTATTAAGCAACAGGCATTGTTTTTTTTTTCTAATGGAACCATTAAAGCCTTTTTTTGTGAAAAGGTCAGGTTTTTTGCATGTTGGTGTTGGGTAATATTAATTGCATCAGCTGTGCCGCATGCGTATTGAGGGAGGGCGGGTGGTGCATCCTGCATTTGCCTGAACTAATACTAAACGCGGTGACGGTTCGTGTAGTTAGTTGCCTGCGCCGGCGTCGCTTCGCGGAAATTTAAAGCAAAATAATTTTATAAATTTCAACTTAAAAGGTCAGCACATATAATAATCATCATTACTCTAACTAATACGTTCATGGTCTTACAGCCTTCACAAAGCTGACGGAATCCACAGTTTTTAATTTGCATACAAAACAAAAACCTAGCTGCTCTTTAAAGCATGAAACGTCGAAATCCTTTTTAAAACTGTACTCACCCGGCATGATGCATGTAATTAAAAAGTGGGGCAATGTTACGTATATAACCAGTTTTAGTTGACCTCTGGATTTCCATAGCTACTTTGGCGAATAGTAGTTGGTTGCTCTGAAGTGAGTGAGAAGGGGGATCAGCCTATGTTGGTTTTGGGGGTGTATGAGGAGAGTAAAGGGGAGGGGGGTTCGATGAAACCATGAAGCTTTGATATCAGTGCATCGTGATAGATATGTTGATTCCAACGAGTATGGAGTGCTTGAATTAAAATTTACGGCGGCTGGTGGCGGACATGAATTTATTGAGGCGTGAGTAATTCGGCTCGGTACATGTTCTGGCATGTAGGTACCTAACGTTCAGCTGTATTTATAACGTGGTTTTGGCAAAATGATTTCGCGTTAGAATTGATAGGCGGTGGAATTCTAACATTTTTTTCGACAGAGATCGAGGCAGACAGAAATTGATAAATTTGATAATACATATCTATGCGCCGAATGAATGAAATTCACGATTTATTCACGCAAGCTGTGTAGGTACGTAATATTACAGAGTTCATTACACTGTTAAATTACTTCTATGACCGGTAAACAGGGTGCAAACACATTTAAATATTAAACCTGTGATCATTCCTTTAAAATGAAACATATTCAGTAATTTCGCTTACCAACGAAGCATATATTACTGTTGAACGGTATTACTCATAAAATATTGTAATAGCAAAATGAGAATACAGTCACATTTTTATAGCAGCTTGATACTGTTAGCCGCGATAAGCTTTTAATATTAAAAAACCGATCCCGGGACGGACCCGACCTCACGACGTACTGTGACGCTGACGAGACTGTGGTACAAGGCATAAACCACTAGCAGGGTAAGGTTAGGTTCTGTCGAGTATCTTTGACTAAAAGGCCTGTTTGCACTAATAAATTGAAAATATTTTAGTGGTTCCGACATGTCTTCCGCATGACGATGATACATTCTAGAAAAGTTATTAGACCCGTGAAATCGGGCCGTGAAATCTTCGTCCTTTTTTTTTGGTTTTTGAACTTTGTTCCAAAAATATTCAGTCTGTATTTGATCGTCTCAAACTTTCAGTTGACACTTAGAGTCACGAACAAAGTGTTAAATCTAGGTATCATTTCCAAATAGATGCTGAAATATAAGCAAAGACAGAGGCGAGCAAAGTTATCTCCCAAACCTGACCTGATCTTTGCCCACCCTTAATATCTTAGTAACTATAAGCTGTAAGGCTGAAACTATAAGATATATTGTGAGGAAATGCAAAAATTTGTATGAAATGACTATTTTAAGTAAAAAAAGCCTTTTCAAATTTTAAGTATAAATGGCCATAGGCAATGCTACCGTCACATTTAGTTTGACATTCATACTAAGTGAATTTAGAGGTTAGGGCTGCTTATGCTTATTAGTTATGGTATATAAACGTAGAGTTCTGCAGTCGATGTTTATTTTCAGATATTTTATTATTTTGTTTCAATAGTGTCGACCCTAGTAACGTGTTAAAGCTGAGCAATGTTGTCAACCTCTAACTAAAAACAAATTACTTGTTAGTTACGACTAATTTTTGAAAATATGATTGAAAGTAGCAACAATTCATGTCCTACAAGTAACAGAAAAAATCGTCTGCACAGCTTTTTCCGTCATTGTAAGTCGAACTGAACTAACTTTTTTGGGCCATTATTTGTGTTTGGGAAAAGTTATCTTTCACGGGCAATTCTATCAGTCTCACGGTAATTCAGAAACAAGGAAGAAATTCTATCAAAACTGTGGTTGTTAACGCTAGTGAAACAAATCTCTTATGTCAAAGCAAAAAAACCCTTTGTGTCATAACTTACACCACAAGTTAAATTGTATCACGACTTTGCAACTTGGCTACACCACTTTAAAGTACTCCTTACCTAATCTACCATCATCTCATAGCCACATTGTCGTCTCACTAGAAATTCATAAGCTATTTCAGCTAGAAAAAAGGCTTCATAGTTATGCAAACCAGATCGTGTGAAACGAGAAACAATTAGACACGAAATAAAAATGAATACGAGATATGCGCCAGACAACACAACTATTGTCTTGGTTTCGAACTACGGATTTTTTTACTTGTGCTTCGATGATAATAACGGGGGCGTCTCCCATAAATACTTAAATACATATAACACAAATGTTCGTGCTCATTACACAAACATTTGCCCCGTGACCGCAGGCGTAGTAGTCAGGAGCTCTAACCACTACATTAAACTTAAAAAAAATAGTAGAAACTGAACAGAAACTTCAGCCCCAACACTTTTAATATGTGGTAAGAAAGTAATATTGAACTTTGCATATTCCGTTTTCGTGTCAAAGCATCTGAGGCCAATTTTTTTAATCACTCGCGTCGATGTGTGATATATGCTTTGATTTGTTTAACTGTTTAATTCGACACGGAAGTGATTTGAAAAGAAGATATCTTATTTTTTTTAGTACTAAATTAAGTCTATGTTTGCGTGATTTGGATTGAATTTTAATTCTTTTTGAACGAAAATCATTCGTCATAATTTAGCCTGACAGTGATTCAAAAATAGGGAAACTGAACTGACTTGGATGATTATAAAGCCGGTATTTTGGTAAATAATTATTTCTGAGCATTTGAAAAAAAAAGTTCCCTTACTTATCTATTCCGTCTCCTAAGCCGCGGATTACTAGTACATTTGTATCGTAATTACAGACCTGTCAAATGGCGTAATTACGGCTGACGAATTCCACACTAATCAATCACGGTTATAAAGTTATGAAACCTAATAAATTATACCATTGGCGTACGGATAAATATTTTAAATATCTACGGTACTCGAAACAAAGAATGCTGCTTGAAACAAAGAAAATTGGTTGCCATGATTATTCAATTTTCATTTTTAAGGACCCTTACCCAGAGGGTGAAAACGGGACCTTATTACTGAGATTTCGCTGTCTATCCGTTCATCTATCTGTCACTAGGTAGTATCTTAAGTATCGCAACAGCTAGATAGTTAATTATATACTTTAACAACAAGTTCTCAAAACAAAATAAAATAATTATCGAAGGGGCTAATATCAAACGCTTTTTTGGCCTTTTTTTTGCTTGATATCGATAATCGCAATAGGTAAATCTTTGTACACGAGATATACTTGGCCAGTTTTGAAATAAACGTAAATTATTATGTCAATTTTTGGCTTTTGTGCAAGTTTTTTATTTATATACTTGTAAGCTTAGTCTTGAAACTTCACTAGGTACTTATAATGTTAACCAGACGTGGCACATAATGTAAACAGAGGTGTTGATGGAGTGAGCTCAACTTAATAATGCATTAGTAGTCGAAATAAAGGCGTCAATTGAAAAAACTCTTAAAAACTGCTGTCCGGAATTGTAAGCCCGCTTTTAAATTTCCACGTAATCCCACCTGTGAGCACTGTAAATCCCATATTAAATCAGTGTTGGTAATCAAATTAGTCCGAAACTAGGTCTAATTGCCCGTGTTTTGTTTGCCTCCCGCCAGGGCGGCGCTGCTGTGCATTCATGCCATTAATTATATTTGCACCAAATTCGAAATGGTATTGCAGATGTACAGCCTAATTTGCTTTTGATTTGTTGTTATTTAAAGCATAGATATTAACCTCATTTTTGTTTTATTGGATTCGGGTCCAAAATCGCACAATGAATCCCGTGTATGACGATAATTTGATTTTAATTACCACAATAAAACAGTTTGTCTACACAGAAACTATGACAGTGCAGTCGTTAAAGGTAACTTACATAATAGAACTATGAACGTTAAGAGGAACTTGTTAGTAACAAAAAATGTAAAGTTTTTTTTATGATTTCATACTTAAACGTCTATTGACGACCTCCGTAGTGTAGTGGCTAAGCACGCTGGTTTCAAGGCGTCGCCGCTCTGAGATCCCGGGTTCGATTCCCGGTCGGGTCAATATAGAAATCAAAATTTTCTATATTATCTCGGATCTGGGTGTTGTGGTACCAGCACCTTTGTGTCTGATTTCCATAACACAAGTGCAATTAGCTACTTAAATTGGTATCAGAGCAATGTATGTGATTGGTGTTCAATTTTTTTTTAATTTTTAAAACGTTAACCTAATTCTTAAATAAGTGATAAACGTTGTACTCAATAAAGAACTTTATTTTATTTGAAAACAATAATTATTTTTATTTTTCATCGGACTGTAATTTCGAATAAACCGTGTTCGTACGAAAAATTTATAGCAGCTGTAAAAAGTGCTGCACACCAGCAACTATAAAATACCGAACAACAGAAATAATACACATGTACTCGTACACATCACATTCCACATTCAAAACGGTATACGCGTTTCGAATGTATCACTACAACAAATTCATTCATCAATACTGATTTATGGGTTGTACGAGGTCCGAACACACCTGTGCAAATATCCCCAAATGTACAAAACACAAGCTAAAGTATGCCTTATTGCTTGTTGCTAAGGTTGAGTTGAATAGAATAAGGGTGGTAGCTGTCAAGCGAGTTATTAAAATAGGGCGTAATGAGTGGAGGCAATGAATTGATGATCGGTCTCGTTTGAAGGCAGCTGAAACAACGTTCATCTATATCGTGGAGAGATATCAGTTGTCCTAGTTAGCGTTAGTTGTTAAGATTAGCTTGACTGAGTTCATTGTTTTATGCACGATGATACCTAAATATATAGAAAGTGGTGTTCACTTTTTGCTGTTTTGATGAGTTGGTGGATGAAAAAAGTCTCATCTTTATATTTTAGTTATTTCTTTTAAAAAATGCGATCTAAATACCAAAATTACGATTCTAATTTAAAGAAATCTAAATGGTCGTGCCTTAAAACTTAAGCCGGTTCTAAAGCAAAAACATCTTCAATAAGGTTAATGTTTCTTAAAATCAATAAGTTTTTTTGTTTGCGTTTCCGCAACTTTAACCTAATTCTGTCTATTACCTACTAAGGATCGTCAACCACTACGCCTAGCTAGGTAATCTAATTCTGTCATCAAAATCCAAAATCTTTAAGCTCGTCCAAATCTAAATACCCGCAACAAAATCCTAGCCCCTTAATTTCACACGTCCGACGCGCAAACACAATTCGCCAACACTCGATCCTGATCCAATTTGGATATTAGCTCGTCGTGACCGCTCGCTCTCTCTCAAGTGGATCCGCTCACATCGCTCACAAAGTGTGCGTGGCGCGAGCGATTGCAGCAAAAACAGTACGAAATCTAACAGTGCCTAAGTACTTAATGATCACGCCCATTGCAAACTTAGGGCAGGAACTAAAAGTTTAACTAATAGAAGATGTGATATATCTACTTTTTTGCAAATATAAATTTTTGTGTTTTGAATGTGTGCAAATAAACCTCAAAGACATGACTGTAATAAGATTAGAAAATAATGGTTTTGTTTGTTGAGTCCGACAAGAATTATAAATAAAGTTCGTAGTTTTCTGAAAGAGTGAATAATTGCATAATATTATTATTATATGTATGTATTTATGCTTTATTTATTTGTTTGTATATGCTTATATATATTTTGTAGTTTATTTGTTTATCGGTATAGTTATTTACTTAGTTTAGTTTTTAACATTGGAGTTCTCGTAGCAAGAGAAGTATTACGAAAGTGAAATTCCATATCAAAGTTTGAGAGGATACAAAGTTGAAATTAAGTTGGCACATTTGGCAGTATTAGCCACTAGACTCCGAGTTCAAGTGCACAACCGCTTACACCTGCTCCACTCGCTTCGCTCTTCGCTCGCTCGAGTGCTCGCTCAGCTTACGTGCATTGTGTCGGCCCCTATTCACTTTTTAGCAATTTTGTTGGAGTGCGGACTGCGGCAGAGACGAGTTTATTTACACGTTGTCAGTATTATTTATAGTGCCAATATTGTACATTGGTATTGTGCATCTATGCTTTTTGAGATAGACTACTTTCTTTTAATTGTATTATTTTGTTACACTAAATACAATCTCACTTTAATCAAGTCATCATTAAATAGAACGTAATAATTTGATTTTTGGCGAATGTTTTACATTTTTTTTCGACTTGACAATTTACAAATTACATAAATTTGATGTTTTATTATATTCTGAAGTAAATATGTTACCGAGAATTTTAGTTTAATTTATCTTATTTGTATTAAAACAATGGTTAATGCGTGATAAATTGCGCAAAAACGCTTAATAATTGACGCAATAAATTAAATTGCTTGTTCACTGCGGACATTGGCTGCACAGCCACTGACGTAATTAAATATGGAGGGAATTTCGCCGAAATTTAATTTAGCGGAAAATCATTGCAGAAATACCAAATTGGTTTTGGTCGCTTTTTAGTGCAACCATGCGTGTTTTAATTCTTTGCAATAAATTTCAATCGAAATAAATAACCTTTTAAATACAGCATACATAAATATAATAGTACATTATGATACAAGTGTGCTAAGTTGACCATTATGTACAAGACAATACGAGCGCAAGCGAATGCGTCATAAGAATGACGCGTATGTTATGGTCACAGGCACACGTATTTCATACGACGTTTTTCAACACACATGCGAGGAAAAAACAAGTTTTAATTTTAAAACAGTAAAAGTACAAGTTTCAAAACGGTAGTGAACAGTTTTGTTTTCCATTACGTTTGTGTAATGTTGTTATTTATTTCATTTTCTTGGGTTTTCGCCCCGTTACCTATGTTCGGCGGAGTTAATAATAGGTTTTTTTTCATAACTGATGATGTAACGCTGTCAAATTAAAAACTGCGGTTCTTAGATCGAGTGTTGCGAGATCTCCAAATCTAACGAGAGATTTCCTCTTTTGATTTATTTTCGTACGTATTCTGTGTAAACTATTCATTCATTTCAATATTTTTATTGGTAATTCAATTGTTTTACAATGATATAAACGTACATGTATGGTAACATTATAATCATTACCGTTTCCATTGGTCCCCTTTGTCTTAATCGGGTATACAATTTAAAGTAATAAATAAAAAGACCATTATAAATAGGTATACTCCCTGAATCAAGGGACATTTTCTTGCACTGACTACACTTATTGAATGCTATCGCCCCCTGTCAATGTCATCTATTGGCCAGAAGATCCTTATTGCACTGTTATTGAAAAGAAAACTAACGTGTAAACATTGGAGCAAAATCAACATTAAATTCTGAGCCTCAGTAATTAATTGAAGGCAAACCTACACAACTTAATTTTAAATGAAAGACGTAAAAAAAGACGAGCAATATTGATTCATGTTATTAAAAACTGTCGTCAAAAGGAGGAAATGATTCCGCAATTAATCGGAAGGCGGGCAGACAGACTGAAAGTTATTTACTAATTAGATAGAAGTAACTCACCGGAAGCGACGAGCAGCAGGATGGCGCCAACGGTTCCGCTCAGCATCATGCCTTTTCTGGAAAGAGACAAAGGTTTGCTAGGAAAACTTGTAACACCACTACTAGCTTTGTAGCCTAAAAGTGTAGAATACGGGAATACGTAACTTTTAAAAGTTATATACAGGGTCTCCTAAAAAGAGCGTGTCAAACTGACACTGGAGCTTAGTCATACACCTTTCAGATATACCCTAAAATTTTATTTTATTGTTATTATGCCACTTTTTGTCTTATAAATGGCACACTAGACTGACACTGGAGATAACTTAGCAAAATACCTTTTTGATAAAAATAAAAATATTCTTATGAAAGTGTCATGGTTATTGTTTTCTTTATACAAGAAAAATACAAAAAAGTGGCCCTACCAAATTATAACATTTATTAGAGTCATGTATTTTTTTTGTGAAAGGTCGATGGCTATCTTGAGTTTTTGTTTGGCACGCTCTTTTTGGTACATCCAGTAAAGTACTTTATAGCAGTATATTACAAATACCTCTTTCTACATAAGACTTAATAATAAGGATTTAATAAGGTTCCTTATTAAATCCACCATGGAATGATTAAATCAAACCCAGAATGGAGTCATCACTTTGACAATCTCAAGCATCATCTATCTAAAAACAAAAAACCGGCCAAGTGCGAGTCGGACTCGCGCACTGAGGGTTCCGTGCCAACTTTAACTAAATTAGGGAATCCACTTACTCCTACTTAGTAAAATTACCACACTATTTTGTTGACTGCAAATATAACTTTGTTTTCCATAGTGTTTGTATGAAGTACTAAGTTATGTTTGCGGTTATTGAAAATGTGCTATATCTCAAAAACTACTAGTTTGATCCCGTCCAAACTAATTTTCGTTAAAAGTATTTGTTAAGATCTACATTCTTCATTTTTTTCAAAATTTACACTTGCTTGGTTTAGAAGTTAGATGGGGGGGGGGGGGGGTACGCCCATTTTACCACTTTGGAAGCGTCTAGCTATGAAACGTTAGTTTTTAAAAGAAAATGGTTTCAGGAACCTCAATATCATTTTAAAAGACCTATCTATAGACATCCCACACGCATAGGTTTGACTAAAAAAATTTTTTTTGTTTTAGTTTCATGTATGGGAGCCCCCCATTCAATGTCATTATTTTTTATTTTTTGTATGAGAATCGGTAAGCGAATAACAGGATACATCTTCTTACCAAATTTCAATTGTGTAATGCTTATAGTTACAGAATAAAATGGCTGTGACATACGGACGGACAGACAGACAGACAGACAGACGGACATACTCGACGAAACTATAAGGGTTCCGTTTATTTGGCATTCGGCTACGGAACCCTAAAAAACGATGAAAATTGATTCTTTTTTCCCAAAGAGTCAAGAGTTAATTAAGACCTTTTAGTACATTTTCGTTCTAAAAACAGGTTTTTCTTTTATTTTTAAAACATTATTTTATCAAAAATATTATAAGTCTGCTGTTTTGCATACCACGATTCGAGAACTCTGTTTTATTTAGTGAGTTGTTATTACTACGTATAAAGAAGCTATGCCAAGCAAAATATGAGTCGAAAATACGACGGCAAGATTGTGTCGTATTCATTGGTTTATTTAAATTTAAACTCGTTTGTATTAGTTGATGACAAGTGGCATTAATTCATGGTGCACGAAATTTGTTGGTGGTGTCAGTTCTGTACGCTAGTAAGGATAGTTTAATGGTTTTATTAGTCACAAAATTGTAACGAATTCAATACTGATGAGGTGCTTGTAGCGCAGTGGTAGCAGCGCTTTGGTAGTGATACCATAGTAAAGATACCTACAGCGCCGTCGTGTTGAAATGGGTGACCATTCTGACCATGTATGTGACCTATATCACGAGCATCTCCGTGCTTCGGAAATCACGTTAAGCCGTTGGTCCAGGCCTATATCGGCTGATATTAGTTGGTAAGCCTAGTCAGAGACTGGGCGGCTCGATAACATCTGACAGCAGGGATAGTCGCTAGCCTTGCAAAATCCCCTCCACCAACCCGCACTGAGCCCGCGTTGCAGATTATGGCTTGAAATACCTCATAGTTGAGGTAATGCCCTTATCCCAGCAGTGGAACATTACAATGCTACCTAGTTCTTTTTGTTACTATTTTCAATGTCGTAATAAGTAAAAGCAACGTTGTTTGTCCATTACATCAAACGAAATAACGCTCCATATTTTGAGTTATTTGTTGTTTAGTCTTTTTTATCGGTGGTGAAATAGCCCGGACAGAAAACATTACGTACCCATACTCTGACTCGTAACTGAAAATCATGTTGAAAATTGCTTACATTTATCACACAAACCCAGCGACTGTAAACCATAACACAACATACACTTCGACGAAGAAAGCCGAGAACAAGCCTGTATTATTATGACAAACTCGACAGCAATATTCGGGTGCACAAATCCCATTTTGCATACAGTGTACAGTGCGCCTATTCTGTTTTGCATCTGTGTTCCTGGTACGTTGTTCCCAGAAACAGGTCAGTGAAACCCACAGCTGAATTACGTAATTCGTAAACGATTGCTATGTGATTGCAAATTGCAATCCGAATGTGGTAGGGCCAAAGTAGGCGCCTGCCAGTAAAATGGCAGATAATAGTAATATAACTCTTTATTGCACAACATAAAGTAAATTACAGTTTATAAGCTTAAAGTTAATGCACAACTAAGTCGGTCTTATCGTTAAAAGCGATCTTTGGGTAAAGGAATATACTATTCATAGCAAAAGGGAATTACGTGCAGAGATTTAAAACATGATATAGATGTAGATGATTCGCGCAGAGATCGAAGAGTACTGTCTGTATGACGAGAAACGATCTTTGTTTATATTTGTTTTAATTTTTAGTCATACAATTCTGGGACAACGTCAAACAAACCAACAAAGTTTCCTCTTATTAAATCAGTTTCCAATTATTAATCAGCGCTATAAACACTATTTCTTTGGAGTTTATAGAGTAGATAGGAGTTACAATTAATTTTAAAATATATTTTTTATGAAAGGGATTATTTTACGTAATAGGCCTGCAAGCCCTGTGGCGATATTCGAATGTAATTAAAACGGATATTCGACAACGCAGGAAATCGATATTCAGAGATACACGTCATGTAACAGAATACATGTGATATTTTAGTGATCATTGAAATCTCTACTCTCTCTAGTTCCGTGTACTTGAAATACCGATTTTTCATATATTGTCATTAATGATTGATAAAAACCAGCTTAATTCTTTTTCTAACATGAAACGTCAAGCTAAATAATAACTTGTAAATTGTTACTCGTTAAATAGTATTTTATCGTTTTAACACTTACGTGATTAGCTAGGTGTTTACGATCCTATTACAAAAGAAAGTTAAAACTTGCAAAACTTTTGTTTTTTATTGAAAATAGCTCACGCTAGAAAACAGTTTCAGTTATGTAAGAGGCATTTACATGAATAGAAAACTATAAAAAGCTCATCACATTATCCCTTTTGATCATATAACTTACACGTTGAGGGCTTTTGGACGTTGAAAGTTACTATTTACTTGTATTTGTAACTCTAAAGATACCAATAAGGTTTTTCAGCAAAGATTTTGTACTCTTTAGAACAACAGTATTTCCCTCTTTAACCGTCCCAGTCTCTCTTACCAGCAAGACATTGGGGACCACATGTTGACGCTCTGGCTGGGAGACTCGCTTCAGCTGCCTTTGCGGTTAGAAAAATTAGACATTTGACTGATGTTGAAACAGCAAGGCTTGTGTATTTTAGTTACTTTCATAGAATAATGTCGTATGGTCTTCTCATGTGGGGTTCTGCTGCTGACATCGATACCATCTTTATTTTACAGAAGAGACCCTCGTGCCATTTACAAACTTAGTCCCCGCGAACTCCTGAGAGAATTCTTTAAGAAAATTAACATCCTCACTGACGCTTCTCAATACATAATTGATAATATCATGTACGTACGTAGAAATTTAGATTTTTTCATGAAAAAACGTGACATACATTCGTATAACAAACGAAATAAAAACAAACTTGTCATTCCAAACTTCAGGTTAGCCAAAACAATGAATTCATTCCTAAAAACATGGTGTCAATTTTTTAAACAATATACCTAATAATGTTATCGAACTACCTATTCATAAATTTAAGTTACATGTCAAAACTACCCTTATCTCGAAGGGGTATTATGAAATTATTTTTGACTTTGACTTTGACTTTGAGATATTATGCCTCCGATCGAGTTAAAATAAAAACAATACAAACAATAACTTTTTAGTTTTACTTAAATTATAGATAATGTAATTTCGAACCCTTACATTTTTCAATATATTGACTACGAAGAAATTTCGAAGAAAGAAGACAGAATGGCTGTGGTATCTTAAACACATTTTTTGTCCACTGAATCACATGAAATCAATGGCCCGCTTATTTTTATTGCCAAAATAAGGTTGAAATATTATCCACGGGATTATGATATCAATTACCATAAATTATATGGGACTTTTTACATGGTATTAAATATGCAAAATCAATAATAGATTCTATAAATCAGTAACAAGCACAGGACCCCTATTTTTGAATCACACGCTTGGATATGGCATGTGATTTTCGTCAGAACATTAAAAATCAACAAAAACTGAGCAAAATATATAGGTAACCCACAATAATATATAGGTACACTTCTGTTTCGAGATAAATCGGTCAACAATAAATTAATATCACACGCCATTTTAACGTAAGTATTTCAAAAATAAGGCCCCTGATTTTACAAAAAATAACGTCAGTAATATTTCCTACCGCAATTAATCGATATTGTTAACGGTACAAAGTTGTCATCGTTTCGCAAATATTAGCATACATCGCCAAAGGCATATTATGCCTATAGAGGCATACAGCTCCTTGCCGTCGCAAATAGGCTTACGCTCGTCACAAGGAGAATCACTAAATATCACAAACAGCAGTGACCGATTTGAAAAAGGCTATTATATGGATTGAAAATCGTTATGATAATGAAGGATGTGATTTCTAAGCTCGGTATTTGTATGTGATATCAAGACATTGAGGTAAAAACTGATTAAAAAAGCTTGAAATAACGCATTTATCTTTATGTAGGAGACACTTATCATTTTCGTAGTTGGTGCATGATGTGCGTAGATGTAAAAATGCGTAATTTTAGGCTTTTTAGTCAGTTTTTTGACAGCTATTTTAAAAAAAAAATTATACTAGTGGTCCCCCAAAACTTCGTCTGCGCGTTTTTCGGAACCTCCACAAATATTTTTCACTGTATAAAAGCATTTAGTCAGGTGCCAGGAGCCAAGACTGTATGTTCAGTTGAAATATACCTAATCCAACTAAAAAGGAATCATTTCTATATGATACCTGGTGATTTTTCGATATGATATCGAGAAATCCGTGAACAAACACGTACGAAATTTTTCACACGTGTTTGGAAACCTTTAAGTTTCCAAAATTATCGAATTCCATTAATTCACATGCATACACATTTAATCTTTCACCTTTTTTTTTTAAGTTTGTGACATTTTTTTTTATGTATCCATTTAAGTAATGTTACCCAAATATTATAGGTTGTGATATATAACATTAATGCTTCAACACCCGAGCGGTTGCAGGCAACCGCATAACAATAGAATTTGCATTGTGTCTCGTTCACATACGCTTGAGGGATTAATTGCGAGAAATAAACTTACAATTAAAAATAAAATGAACAGGGATTGTTGAAATGCACTAATTATGAAATCAAACTTCTACTATATACATTCCTGCTATCCACTAGTAGCGATACAATTGAATCGTATCTAAAGCCGATCTTCTAACTGCAACCACGCATACACACACTCACGCACACGCGCATACACATATACACACACACGCACACGCGCACACATACACACACGCACGCACACACACACACACACACACACACACAAACACACACACACACACACACACACACACACACACACACACACACACACACACACACATATGCACATAAAGTATTGCAATGCTTTATTATTTTGTCACTTCTATGTTATTGTATATCTTAGTCTGTTACTAAACATGTGGATGTAATTTTGTTTCTTATGTTGTACTAATTGAATTGTTAAGCCTTTTGGGAAGACACTGGCTTCCATAATACAGTTTACACTAGTTTGGCAGCCAGGGTTACATACTTTTCATGTAAAAAATCTGTATTAGTGCAAATAAAGAATTTATTTATTTATATTATTTTTAAATTATTTTATTAAAAGTGATGAAACTAATTCATATTCCAAATAAGGACAGAATTCAAAGATTTCATACATGTAAAGAAACTTTGAAGTTTTCGAATGGCAAAACTTCGTAAAGCTCTCTCGTTTCGCTTTGAAGTGACGAGAATAGTATTACTTTGCTTGTTTTTATGTTTATTTTAAGTCATTAAAAAGTAAAGATATTCTCCAGATACTAATTTAACTCGTTTACCGCTTCAATTAATTATTATTTTCCCTAAAAAAAATATTTTTATTTACTCTACACACCAAATCAAAAAAGTATATTTTTATATTAGTAGTCTTTATTACAATTTTTTTTTGGAACGTAGTTTTCAAAATAAAAATAATGATATAAAAAGAAGTGCAAAACGATACTCGTGTTAGATGTTTCCTAAAATGTCATCTTTAGTTTTGGTTACATTCTTTACAGTTTTTCCTTGGTGTTGTTACTCATAAAACCTTTGCATTCATCATTATCATGAAAACTTTCACCCTATTCCAGACTAAACAAACACGAACGCAAAACTTTCGTCCTACAATCCGACCACAGATCAAATAGAAAGACAAAGGTGACTTACAACTTCTCGGTAATTTCCAACTCAAATCCACACGAGATACATCCTTCAGCACTCTGTCATATCAACAATTCAGCGGGAAAGTTTCGTAGTACTTTTGTAGTTGTCGCGACTACGGCGTAGCGAGACTACGGGGCGTAGCGACCGCGCGCGACCACGCCACTCGCCAAAGTGCCGCGTCCCGCGTAGCGCCGGCAACTTTTTGAGATAGCTGACGGACAGTGATGGATAGATAGTGGACGTTTACGTGAGGGATGTGTTACTAAGCTTTAGCTATTAAAAATAATTAAAAGTGTACCTACGTAGTTTGACGGGATTGAGTAAAATTAATTTGTGAGCGTGCCTTTCAGCTTTGGTTTTCAAACCATACTCGATTTTACGGACTTATAACTGGGGGTCAACTTTGCCGTGAACTAAGGATATCTATTTCTGTTTCAATATTTAAGATAAGTATGTAAGTTTATAATATTTTTGAAATTTGTTATATTTATTTAATTTTAAATATGATAGGTAATCACTTTTTTCAAGTAATCAAACAAAATGCATTAATGGTGAATGGATTGTAATACAAAAGGTATGCGTATTTATTGCTTGCAGGCAAAATGCTTCATTACCAATTCGAGCGCGCTTTCATAATTGAATATGAGACCATGTTTGGAGCAGATTAACGCTCTTTGTTTTATTCCTATTGTGGGATTGGTGGATAATAATTAATTATAATTAAGCCGAGAAACCCTTGCCGCTACAACTCTGCTGATTGGATTTCACAATTATTGTTTCGGTGTTATTTGTAGCGTCAAAATAACATACGAGGGTCAAACTGAAAGTTCTTAGAAAATCAAAAACTGATAACATTAGCCAGTTATTAGTTTTATTATATCTTTTCAAAATATTGTCCATTGACGTCAATACACCGCTGCATGCGATGGAACCACTGGGAAAAGCACTTTGCCCACTCGTCCTTAGGGGTCTCTTCAATGGCATCGCGATACGCAGCCACCGCCTCTTCAGCATTTATAAACCGATTTCCTTTAAGTTTTTCTTTAATTTTTGGAAATAAATAAAAATCACAAGGCGCGAGGTCAGGGCTATACGGCGGGTGACCCAGTAATTCAACATTTGATGTCGCCAAATAGTCGATCGTTCGCTTGGCGGTGTGCGACGAGGCGTTGTCGTGGTGAAGGAGGATCCTACTGCGAGGTCGTTTCTCTCGAACTTTTTCCAAGACAAGTGGCAAACAATTGGTAGTGTACCATTCTGCAGAAACTGTTTTTTGATCCTCTAACACAATTGTTGCGAAATGACCTATCCTTCCAAAGAACGAGGCCACCATTTTTTTTCCCGCACTTCGATCTCTCTTCACTTTAGTTGGCAACTCCTCGAAAGGAAACACCCACTGAGCAGATTGTCTTTTGGTTTCAGGATCATAACAGTAAATCCAGCTTTCGTCACCTGTTAGTATGTCGAACACAGCATTTGAGTCACCTCCGTTAAATCTTTCAATCATTTTACGGCACCAATCCACACGATGGAGTTTTTGAGCCTTAGTCAAATTATGAGGTATCCACCGGGCGCAAAGCTTCCTGACCGCTAAATGTTCGTGGAGGATTTTGTGCACTTGACTCATACCGATGCCTAAGCTTGTCCGAATCTGCTGATAGGTCACTCTTTTGTCAGTCTCTATCATACGCCGCACAACACAGATGTTATTTTCAGTCGTCGCCGTAGAAGGCCGTCCCTCACGTACATCATCAGTGAGATTAGTGCGACCACGTTTAAACTCATTAAACCAGTTGTAAACAGTCGCACGAGATGGGGCTTCATCGTGAAAGGCCAATCGTAGTCTATCATAACTTTCTTGTTGACTTAAATGACATCGAAAGTCATAAAAAATCATTGCACGAAAATTTTCTCGTGTTAAATTCATGTTGACGTGACACAGACAATTTTCAATTTGCCGCCAAATCGTAAAACAAATGACAAATGAATGAAATATATACTCAGTAATATTGGCAAAGAGTTCTATTTTCAAATTTTAGAATATTTTTTTTATTATATTGTTTATAAGTGGCCAGTTCTAAGAACTTTCAGTTTGACCCTCGTAACAACCAAATACCAATCGGTTATTGTAATGGTTAATTAAATTATAGTTAGGCTCGATTCCACATTCTAACCTTCATTCTTATTTTTACCTAACTTAAACTGTTACTCAAGTTTTATTTGTTCGGAGTTAGACAGCTGTTTAACGTTTGCTATAGATCAATTACGTCAGTAAAAATAAATAAAATAAAATAAAAATCATTATTTCAGATAAAAGCACCATCGTTATTTCAGATAAATAAATTCTTTGTAATAAAGTAATAAGGAATAAAGAAAAAAAAAGAAAAAACTTATTAATTGGCACTATGATGAGTTTTATGGCGCTATCATGAAAATTTTACAATCAAATGCCATGTGAATGCAATACAACAATTTTACCTTCGAGTCGCTTCTGCTTTTGGTGATAGATACAAGTTGATTACTTTGAGTCTTTTACGCTCAGCTCACGCTTTTTTAAGCTCAGTGGTAAATACAAATCTCTCTTATCTTTTCTGTCGCCGTTAACTGCGGTTACACGGATCAGTGATTGAGATGACAGGGCCACCGGGAGCGAGTAATCCAAAGGGACCAACTCTGGAACACACTCACGGGAAAAACGAACGTAGGTTAATCAGCAAAAGAAGTGACAGTCGTTTCAAAAAGTTTTTTCGAGAAACAAAACGTTCATGGCTACAGCTTTTTGTGAAGTTTTTATGTACTGGTTTGAGATGATGTGTTTGATATACACAAAAACTTCGCAAAAATCAATTTGTCGTTAACGATAGATCGTCCAGAGTCCTGCTAGCAGGATTTTTTGTACTTCCGGAAGGACGCATTTTTATTGGGTCACAGTTCCTTAAAAAATTATAATTCAAAGTTCGAATTTACATGAAAATATAGTGTATTTCTTTCTCTTTCACCTGAATATAATATTTATTACTAACCGGTACCGCTATTCAATTGGCAAGCGATGGCGCACGGATATAAACGCGGGCAGCGCGTTCGCGCGTCGGCGACGTGTTTCGACCTGCCCGGCACCCATCACGCCTGGAGTCGCCAACATTTTGGCGAACATTATAATTATTTATAATACGCGTAAAATATTTGGAGTTATTGTGCGTATTCACGAAGTAAACAAAGTACTAGTGCGATGGAATACTGACGGAAAATTAACTTATATTCCCACTTTGTTGATAAATCCAGCGAATGACAAGTCAGGTAGGATTTCTTCATAATAAAAAAATAAATAAAAAGGAATGTTATGTTGGTGTTTGAAGTTTATAATTTAAGAAATACAATAAAAAAATAATTTTGCGTTGTTTTTTTTTACACCCTTGCATGGTCTGGATCATTCTCAATGCAAATTAGTAGGACTATATTGAATTTCTTAGGAGGGCGATAAAAAGTTCACTGGGTAATCTAGTATTTTATGAAAGCAAACCAATGTTTACAACCCCTGGCAATACGAAAGCTCAAGGTCAAGGTCACCGTACTGCCGGAAGGACCAGGAGCAGATTTCATACAAACCGCGTACTTCCAGCAGGACGCAGGTTCCGTCTTCCAGCAGGACTTTTTGAAAAAATCGGACGTCCTTCCGGAAGCGCTTCCAGCAGGACACGGGGTCGGACGATCTATCATTAAGCTTTGAATTTCAAATTCATTTTGCTTTTTTACTTGTCTTCTATACTATAATAATATTATAAAACTCAAGAGTTTCTTTGGTTGTTTATTTGTTTGAACATGCCAATCTCAGAAACTACTGGATTGATTTGAATTTTGTTTTTGTTCTAGATAGCTTATTTATTGAGGAATGCTTAAAGCTGTAAAACATCACGCTACGGCGGGAGGAGAGGAAGTAAAACAAACTCAAAACGCACGGACTAATACTGCTTACCATGAGCGTAACATTTAATTTCAATAACTTACTTCTTGGTTACCAGACTATCACAAGATATCCTTGCAAATATATAATATAATTATAATTTTATATGATATATTTTTATTTCTTAGGGTAAAACCAAGGTCTCTACCAAAATCTGGCTCTGTCGGAATTTTTGTTATTTGACCACTATTTTTATGTCTAAATTGACCGGACTAATACATTGCTACTGCTTTTGAATAGAAATTGCGTGTTCAACGCTTGTTTTTTTTTATTACACCGTGAGTTTTCATGAAACCTATTTTCTAGGTGCACTTAATCAAAGTGTCAAGAGTTGTTATCAGTAAGTGAAATGTCTTCATGCGCTCTTGAATGCTTAGGCATTATACAACCTGCATTATTCGTTGGTAGGAGTTTTTATCAGCTCGCGACAGCCGCCCGCCGCAGATACTCGCTAACGGAGCAAATTCAAGATATTTAAACTTCAACACTTATTTTATCAACTGAAGGATTTGCAATCCTATGTAGACTATCGAGGGTCATTAGAGTTTTTCATACGTTTTACGGAATGGATTACTAAATAATAGTAGTTTGTGACTGAGAATTGATAAATAAACCATGAAAAGTATACTTGTTGCTAAAGTTGCCCGCAACGTCGAGATATGAAAAATAATAAATATCCGTAAATAGTGTTTAACCCAGTTATTACTACTGACCTTTATAAAGATCACCTGAGTTATAAGAAAGGACATGTAGTTTTAACAAGTAGCTTATAATTTATCTTTTTTTTTCAAATCCAAATAAGTTAAAACTATACTTTTCTGTGTAACTGAAACTCATATTATCGTACTGATAACTACATTTAAATTAAAAAATATATTTATATAAAGTAATAAATATTATTAACAAACAAATTTTGTTCCTATTTTGTACATAAGACCTTATGTTTTCGAGGCATAATATTTCCGTAATAACCGGGTTAATGCAGGGCAAGTATGTTTCCTTAGAAATTTGAAGTTAAAGTAAATGTTCTCTAAGTAGCTAAAGAACTGTTAAAGTTCGAAAGATACAAAGCTTGTGCAGTAACCAGAATACTAACTGGCCATTGCAAACTGAACAAACATTTTTCCAATATGAACATGACCGAAGACGCTCTATGTAGATTCTGTAATACAGAAGAAGAAACGGCCATGCATATTCTCTGCTCATGCGGACCGCTTATGAGCAAAAGAAGTATCCATCTCGGGCGGCATATCATGCACCCGGATGAGATAGCAGATATCACGCTCCAAAGAATCTGGAAGTTTATATACTCAATGGGACTAAGCAGTGAAATTTAAATATAAGGGCGCCACAATAGATCATACCTGGTCGAGATGGCAACATTAGAGCCCAACAACCAATAATAATAATAAAATAATAAATGTTCTCTAATTAACACAATTCTTAACTTTTGTCTTTTTGTCTAAAAAGAAATCGAACCTTGTTTGTTACGTACGCAATGTGTTATTTTGCAACGTGAGTTCAAAGAAAGAATTAATCCTAAAAGTAGTTTAATGCACGTGTAAGATTATTTTTCAAAATCAGTTCGTCATTATTTGCTTTTGGTGTTTTTTGTGACGTTGTCAACTTTACTACAACTACAGATATATAGCAAAAAAGGTCACAAACGAGCATATTTTGTTTTTATTATGTGACTATTTTTTGATACTGTTTCCTTTAATAAGCAGTTTTCACACATCGTATATCTCTTACTAAATGTGTGTTAAGGGAGTCTTTAAGAACTTTGAGTAAAAATTTAAAATAAGTCAAAAAACACGTCAAATATGCATGCGCCTAAATGTATGCATTGAAAATGGAGACGCACACTTTTTTGTTTAATTTAATTGATTATTACCACAAGTTGTTATTTTTCACCATTATGAAATCCCACTGATAATTTGAAATGGTAAAGTAGCCATCTAAATGTCATATGTCACAATGATGTGTTGTTTGATCTGTGATTGATTACACATGCCTAGCGTTCCATGCTCATCGCAAGAACTTTTTTGGTTAAGAACCTTCAGAAGTCAGCCATTACTTGGGACTGGATTTTTTTGATGGCCGTACTAGAACGCATTTTACCACTATTATTAAAACACAACAAGAGCCAATTGGTAATTGAGTTACTTTGTATGATACTCGATTTTTAAAAAAAAAAACTCAAAAATTATAATTTATGAAAATCTTTTAACACGACTTTTGTATTTTTACAAACACGACTTTATGTAGTCTGATTTACATCCTTCCCAGCCAAAAATAACACATTCTATTAAAAATTAACGTAGGTACTTTTATTTTCAGTATTATTTATTCATGGAAATTCACCTTTTGCTTGTAATTCCGAACAATAGTGCAAGATGCTTAGTACTTCTAACAATCCTGAGTCATATCTAATACCAATATCGTTATAGAATCGTTAGCCTGAATGTCACCAGTGGGTAGCAATGTTCGGCAGCTCACAGCGAATTACGTTCAATTTGAACTGCCACCTAACTGTCTTCTCTCTTGCTCGTGTCGCTCTCTCTCTAACAACCAGGAACCTACCGTGTACTACATCAACTGTACATTAGCGTCTGTCGCGCTCACACCCACAACCATACCAGTTTAAGTAAAAGAGACAAACATATCCAAGAAAAAATATGTTTTGAAATTTTGTCGTCAAGTGTCGGTTCTTTTGTCGGGTGCGAAGTTGGCGTCGTTGTTTTGCCTTTTATTGCTTTCTGATATTTACGCGCACATTATGTGTTTAAGCGGAATTAGCTGATACTTTGGCGGAATATTTAAATTTTGCTTTTTTGCTCTAAGATAGCAATGAGATAGATTTTGGATTGGCATTGAATTATTTTGGTAACTGATAATTTCATTAGTTTCAGTCATTGAATTGTCATTCTAATCCTATCCATCCGATATAATAAATGTAAAAGTATATGAGAAAGTATGGACGTTTGTTACTCCTTCCCGCAGAAAACTACTAAATGGATTTTAATAAAACTATATTATAATATACATAGTAGTTTATATCATACATTAAAATAGCTTAAAGGCTTTCGTTCATTCAATAGATTGTAACGGGATTGCTAGTATGTACCTAATTAGATTCGACAAAATAATTAGATACATGGTAGCAATCCAGTTACAATTTATTCTAATGTTAATGACCACGTTAGTTGTAATCATTAAATAAAATTAATAACGATCTTAATCCAATATTTACGTGGTTAAAGCTGAAAGAAGGTGCCACTCTCATATATATAAAAAAACTAAGCTACTAAATTATCAGGAGGAAGTGAGGGACCCTGACGATTGACTAATATTAATCGTTTATTCTTATTACTTTCATACGTTTCCTTACATGATTCCAGTTCGATTCTCATTGATTTGGGAGTGTAAACTACACGGGCGCCATAGTACCGTTATTTACAGAGCGTTATAACTCGCGCGTTCAAACACTCAGTGAGCGCTGAATATTCATGTTGTGTGAACGCGCGGCTCAAGTCTCTACAACGGCGGAGACAGTTTATTCATTCATGTTAATAATTTGGAGCAAATTGTAACACCAAAATGTTTACTTTTTTCAGTGATATCGGGATCTTGTGACACATTATTACCTATACTAATATTATGGAAGTTGAAGAGTTTGTTCGTTTTTTTGAACGTGCTAATCTCAGAAACTATTGTACCCATTTAAAAAAATATTGTATTAGAAAGCTTATCTATTGAGGAAGACTTTAGGCTATAGAACATCACGCTGCAACGTTAGGGGAGGGAGCAAACTCAAAACGCGCGGACAAAGTAGCAGGGGACTGCTAGTTAAATAATAAAAAGCCTTTACGATTGATGATGTGTAAAAGACATATTTACTCAGTTATATCAGTTTATCAGTTATATCCAACGTCCATTTGTCCCTATCACTTGCAATTCTGTGCCAATGGGTTAAATTTAGTCGGCTTATTTGATGCATGTTTAAAATTTACATTTGTAAGAATAAGATATAAAGTGAATTCCTATTCATTATTAACTGCATATTTTATTGCCACTTTTCGTAACACTTGCCTATGATAGAATATTTGATCATGATACTGAAGAAATCTTTTTTAAGTTATCATAAATACGTAACATAAACTTTCCCGCTAGCAGTGAAGCTGCGTCCAATAACAAGGTTTTGAATAATAAAGCGAGCGGCTGATCCGCGCTTCAATCGGTTCTAAGCGATCATCCCGTCAAGAAGGGTTCGCTTGCGTTTTGCGTTACACGCGACATCGTGATACCTAGGCCCGGATACGTGATCGATAGTAAATCTTAGCGCCAACAACGGTTAATTGTTTTTGTTTTGAAGAAATAAATCCTAAACCAAATGTCCGAATAGCTATTTTAACCTTTACGATCGATCACGCAACCGGGCTTTAGGCAAATTAATTATTTTTAAGACCATTAATTTTAGAAAATAACTTTATACTTAAGAGATGAGATTTAATACAGTAGTGAGTAATGTAAGAACAAAGTAACATCGCATCAATTTAGCAAATCGCATAAGTAGCTTTTATAATGACTGCTAAGTACTTTAATTCTGCAGTTTCCTTGTTAAAATTCACAAAAGAAGCCGTTGTAAATTTTTGTATCATGTAGCAATGTAATACCGTGGTAATGCATCATGAAAAGTTATTGTAAAATGAAAACTCGTTATCTGTGCTTAACAGAATGCCGGCGTTTTTCGCTAACACCTCCAACAAAGTGGTTTAAGCCAGCAGGCGAGAATCTTATTAACAAACTTGCTAAATCCGCTCAAGTAGGGTGACAACAATGTTCATGGAATAAACACGGAAGCGATAAGCTGGTGTCAAGATAGCATAGATATTCATTGATTATTGTCGGGATTGATTTTTTTAAAAAGAAAATCACAAAGATCAACTATCGGGGCACTTGTATCTGTGAATGGGAAAAACTGTTTAACGTACGAGGTCATATGTTTACAGGCCATCATTGTATATCATTTGCAAAATTTGAAGTAATTACCTATACTTACTTTGGATTCAGAGCATTAGTGATATATGTGATTAGTGTCCAATATATAGTATTATGATGATGTCAGTCAATTGTATAAAAAATATTATTTATCCATGAAAATCCAATCGCGTTGGGATCCTAACCTAACAACTCCTCTCAATGAGTAAACAATACTCGTAGCCTCCGCCCCTATGCTAATTTAACCCAGATCCAAGTCCTTAGATTAAGGGTCACTGTTCAATGAGAGTCGAAATTAAATGCCTTAGTAACAGATAGAAAGATGCAAGGGTTTGTCGTGTATTGAAATAAGAGCTAAGATTGAAAAAAGCCAGGAGTTCTCAAAGCAAGCCTATTTATTGGAATCAAAATATCAATTAGCACTAAACTTACTTGAATCAAGTTTTTCAACAAATACCTCTATCAATGAACTATATAGTCCTTTATACCTTTGTAAATTTTTAATCACACATTTTTAATAATAATGGTAATGATTGAGGATGGCATTGAGGACGCGTTTGGTGTATTGGTTAGCGCTCCTGACTATTACGCCGTTGCGGGTTCAAATCCCGCAAGGGGCAAATCTTTGTGTCATGAGCACGAAAATTTGTACCTATGTCATGGATGTTTATATGTATTTAAGTATTTGTGTGAGACGCCCCCGTCATGATTGTTGTCTGGTATTCGTAACACAAGGATGAGAACTCCTTTCTTCGAAACCAGAATAATTGGTGTGTTTGGCGCATTTTTATTTATTTACTAAGAAGACGTCTAAAAACTTATCGAAGCGTGGTTTTGGAATAATTATAAAAATCTACCTAACTTAAATATTTAATAGCGATGACAATACTGCGTAATTGTGTGTTCATGTCATTTGTACCTCATTTTTATATTTCCTTCTTGTTCTGAGCTTCCGAATCTCCAAGGATTTAATGAATTGCGTGTCTTATTCTGAGTGGTAGACAAATATTTGGCGAATAAAACGACAGCATTGTGCTCGTACTCCAAAATTGGAGAAGCTTTCGATTTGAGAATACCACACTGTCGTAAAGTACTATCTGAAAATTATACTTGTTGTATTTGTCTTGAGTATCGATAAATTACACATTAAATTAATTAAAAGCGTAGTTCATAATTGCTTTAATTGGTTTCATATTAGCTACAGCTCAAACGGCTGCATTTTAATAACAGAAACCATGCCATATAAAGTAGAAGTACAATTCACTATTCAAGATATTTATTCAATACTATCTGTATTCTGACTGCCATAAAATTTTCGCGGAGAGTTTCTATTAGGAATTGTATTTTTATTTAAAGCTAGTCTTAGGTACAACTCAAGGGATGTAATTTATCATCTTCATCAACATGCGAACTTTACAAGATTAATAACGTTTAGAATCCTGAAAAAAGGAAATTATCTCGTTTTATGTCTATTATTTAAAACAAAACGCAACGTCAGGAAAAGCGTTGACCTCGTTAATCTGGTCAGTCCGTCGAATTCAAATCCTCGTAGTTTTGCGGCCAGCACGAACCAATTATTCGGATGTGTGGGATTTTGGAGAACTCACCTATGCCCTATTACTGCCATCCTATCTTATCTCGGTCGATATGCAAACAGAAATAAATGTTTTGGATATTCCGTTGATTCCCTTCGTTCTTATTCTAGAAAATAATTTTGCTAGCGCGTAAAGCTGTAGTTTTTGGTACCAACGTTAAATGTAGCCAGGTGTTGAATGAGTGATGTAACTTTGGTACACTCTAATTTCTGCAAGCTTTTAGATTGGGAACATTAAACTGATTAATTTGTAAAACTCCTGTTTTTTTCTTTCAGTTAACAAGAATTGATGACGTTAATGGTTTCGGATTTTCAGAAATGCCATTCAATTTATTTCGTTGCTACAATGTTTGTCAAATAACAACATAGCTTGATTACGTGCCTGTAATAAGATTTTATTTATTTCTCTTTTACAATAAAAATTGGCTTCATAGCGTTGTGTAGCAAAGAGCTTTAGTATTTACTATAAAATTCAGCAGCAATTTGTCATGAGATCCACCGCTTGCCTCGCAGCCCTGTCACACGCATTCCACTTAGGCTATTACATGTCTTGCAAACGATTGCAATGCAATCACAATGCCCGTAGCAATGGCTTTGAATGTCTGCCAGTAAAAGACGCTTTGAAAAGTCTGCCTGGCCGAGCAGAATAATTTAATGCTGGTAAGCAGCAGCATTTTACTAAATCTAAGAAGTTATTAAAATACTTAGCGTATTTTATTCTGTTTTTTTGCAATCAAAATGAAAGCTCATCTGTCGCTTTACTAAAAAATAACAAAAACAAACTTATTGCAACAATTAAACAATATTACATGAAATAACTTATAAAGGAAACATAAAATCACACAGCGAGCAATGGAGAGGCCTATGCTTGGTGTCTTTACGAGATAGAAACAGAAATGAGTAGATACGTAGAAGAACTAAGGTTTCGGACATAGTCCTTAGAATTGGTAAGCTCAAGTGATGTCATGGCACATAGCGCGAAGAACTGATGTCCGTTGCGGCAGAAAAGTTCTAGATTTGAGACGCTTCGACTGAACTGCGGCGCTGGACGTCCACCGACAAGATGGACAGACGACCTTGTACAGATCGGAAGACCAAACTAGATGCAGATTACTTGTGACCAGTCGCTGCGGTAAAGTGTGGGGGAGGCCTTTGTTTAGCAGTTAACGTCCTTTGGCTGATTATGATAATAAAAGTTCTTGTGCGTTTAATGCCTGTGATGTCCATACCCGTTCCGGTAATGAAAAACTTCCATCTAATCTCACACAGCAGTCTTCTGAGTAGTCTTAGAGAGTGTTAACAAAAAAATGCGAACTATCCAGTCACATAATAGCCCGTACCGTTGCATAGCTTGCGGGAAGTGCAGGAATGTTAATTTCACCGGCGTGTGCGCATTTTAACCGCATTCTTGAACGGTCCACTATGCTGTTCTACGTTTAACTTGCGTGTTATGAATTTAGTAATTGACTTGTGAATCGAGAACAGCAGTGGACGTTTATTAGCAAGGCTGAAGCTTGCAGAGCTAGAAATTTATTGAGGCTATGACCTATAAGGATTTCATCTGATCATAGATTAATTATCATCATCATCATAGATTTATTATTTGATATACTTATCATCATCAAGTATAGATTATTGTCTCACAAATAAAACATTTTGAATTCTGTCGATTTATATTTTACGTGACCCTTTACACACTGCAACTTTAAGCAGTGATGCAGTCGCAAAATGACAACCTTTACACACCGCGCTACTTTTAGCATCGATGCAGTCGCGATGATAACGCGCGTTAGCATAGAAGCAGTCGCGATGCAGAATTTGGAAATTGACAATTTATATACCGTATTTTGGCGACTGCATCGATGCTGAAAGTCGTAGTGTGTAAGGGGTCTAAGATGCAAAAGAAGTACACATTTCTGATTGCAGATTTTAGGAGAACACACAGTAACGTAACACTTCTATTTAAAATTTAATGCTCTAAATTAGTAAATTATTTAAAAAAAAAACAACTGGAGCGGATTTTGTCCAACCAATTTCAAGCAAAACATAGATACTTGTTTTTAATAATAATATGTTGTAATATTTTCTGTACCTTGTGAACAATAAAGACTTTGGGCATCTATATCCAAAGTTTTTGTTCTCTCCCGAAATTCCTGGCCTTCTTTCTTGCCAAATTTAGGCAGCAAACTCGACAGTGCACAAATGTTTGCGCTCAACATTGCCGATGAAATTTAATTTCGACGCATCTCAGCCGTGGTGTGTTGCGCGATGCATTATAATAATGTTTTTGAGAGTGTTCGTGGCTAGACAGGCGAACAAGAGTTTTGATACGAGAGGGAAGCAAGAATTTTGGTGCTGCACTGAAAAGTTTTGGAAAGTTAATGATAGTGAGGAGAAAACATATACAGAAGGAGTTAACGATATCATCCCAAAAAGCATGCATCAAAATGCATGCATTCTTATCTCCCTCCTTAATCACTTCATCAACTTGTCCGTCTTGTGGATGGAATATGTAAATGTATACAGCTGATGTAAAGAAAATAATTTATGCTTGATATTTTATTTTTTCCAAAACACTTGTCGTACTATAATTATTATATCTTTATTTCGATGCGACAGTCGATTTCGAGACTGCGTAGTATTCAGAGGCCATAAGCATTAGGGTTGAAAACAGCGTTGAAGTAGCAGATAAGTGATTTGAGGCCGGTCTCGGCCGGGCCTCGGTCTCCTGCCTCCAGGGAAATTCGGAACAATTTAATTGTGGACGGCGGCTGGCGAGCTCCGGGCGGGTAGTGTGCCTACTGGGTGTGGTCTAAGACAAAGGTTTCAGGAGAGCCTACATATATGTGTGCATATATTACTTTGAAAAGATAAGGTTAATTTTTGGGATATAATAAACAAGAAATAAAAACCCGGATACTAATTTTTAAGCTCCTTATATTCTCTTTTAAATTTTCACTATTTGTAAAAAAGACAATATTCTCTTTTACACTGATTTCTTAGAAACAACCGTCCGCTATGATGACCGAAATTGAACAGCCTCAATCATTAATTTAACCATCACTTTTAATCTCCTATCTTCACTAACAGTGGCGCCATCTGTAGCGACAGTATAAGCAATCAATTGACGTACTTTTAATAATAAAATCAAAATTCTGAAAACAGTGCACAAAGACGGCATCTGATATGTCAATTTAATCAGTGTCAACCAAATAACTAACAAAACAGTGAAATCTTGGTAAGCATATGTAAATGATGTAGAAAATGTTGTAAATTGATGACATCTGACAGCTAATGCCAATGGTGTCGCTTCCTTTAACTAAAAGACAATTAATTAAAAAACATTGGTAATTTTTGGATAAACGATGTGATTCCTAAAGATGCCTGTCAAAATGTATTTTTAAGGTGGACCCTTTACAAGGCAAACCGATGTGACTGTGTACCAACCTGCGTGGTAGGTATAAAACAACTACATTTATCTGAGGTCTATTAAGTGCATGAAGTATCATTTCCTCAATAATCAAAACAGACTGTCAAGCCTACAATCTTAGATTCAACAATCTTAGATACCATTACATTTGATTAGCATATACTTCAGTTTATGACTTGTACCAAACTCTAGCAAGCAAGCAGACGTCGCTACGAGCATCTACGAAATAGGTATTTTGCAACCACGTTGAGCTTGAGCCTGTCGTGTGTTCGCATTACATTTTAACAACAAAACGGCGTATCAAGATATCACTGTAGGCTACCAAGCTACAGCTAGTGGCTTGCACCAACCTCTTTTACGAAGCAAAGAGACGTAGCTGAGTACCTGCGTAATAAGTGTCTGCAACCGCGTTGGGCTTGAGTATGCCGCGTGTGTGCTACATATTTCAGTAGTAAAATATTTATACGAGTATGCACGTGGAATCTCGCGTTTATCGTATGTGACCTCTCTGGTGGTGTGGTGGAAAAGTCATGGGCTGAAAATATTGCTTTTTTTTATTTTATTTTTAATACACACATAAAAAAAAGCTCTATAAAAAATAACTGTCTGGTTTTAAGTATGAAAAAGATTTTGCACTATCTAAGAGATTAGGAACCGTAAAAATTGTTATGCGAAATGAGATAATAATAACATAATCGCATTTAACCAACTATCTTTCATGTGGATCTGAATAATACTTACATTTTCGATTTCTCCCTTTACGCTTGCTCTCTTACGTCAAAGAAGCAATCTTTTCCGGCTATCAAAACGACGCGACTAGCCAACAAAGCAGCCCGGAGCTGTTTGCACCGCGTCCAATTTGCGACCGTTCACTGAGCAAATCGCAGGGCTTCGCTCCTCGATGCGTGGAAAGGCACAGATTTATTCTTCTTTCATAATTTAAACTATCTTTCAACATTAAATCTACTCGGACGGGCTTATGCGACCGTTATGGTTTGTAATCGCTCCTTGATGCGATGCGTGATGAGAGGCGCTAATTTATTATTCAACTCTGATAACCTCTGTGGTGTAGTGGATAAGCACGCTGGGTTTCAAGGCGTCGCCACTCCGAGTTCCTAGGTTTGATTCCCGATCATGTCAACATAGAAATCAAAAAAAAACTCTATAGTCTCGGGTCTGGGTGTTGTGGTACCACAATTGTGTCTGATTTCCATACACAAGTGCTACTTACTTTGTGATCAGAGCAATGTATGTGATTGGTGTCCAATATATTGTCTATTGCTATAATATGATCCGATAGCACCCTACTGCCCATGCTTACCTTTGGCGAGTAAAAGTTATAACCCAAAAATACAAAGAAACTAGTCCAGAGACCAGGGCATATTTGTCTGCAGCTTGCCCATAGCAATTGACTGTTTAAAGAGTTGCTCTACAAACTAAAGCACAGTTGTACCAGTTACGTATTAATGTAGAGTTTGCAATTGACTCAATAAAATAACCATAACTTACACATAAAAAACAAAATCTTGTGTTTTGCCTCCCGGTGTCTGATGATTGCATCACGTACGCTTGTTAAAATAGTTCAAGAGGTGAATTAAAATAAAATTTATTCGCAGTTTTTACCTAACCCAATATAAATCACTAATATTGAGTAAGTTCAGAGAAATATTGTTAATTTTAATTTATTTATTCAAAAAGGGTTTGCTCTTGACTCTAGCCTAGACCTATTTGGGCAAAGACAGAGTCAACAATGGAGCGAGTTCACCCAGAAGAAGCCTGTCGCCGGGCTCACTCTGTCTTTGAAAGTTTTCTGGTTATATTTCCTTGGGAACACTGATACGGGCAAAATGTTCCACTCTTTGCCTGTTATTGTCTATTTAACTAGGACTCCAGTCCTAACACTGTTAAACGTTAAAACCTTACGATCAATATACATAAAACGTTGCAAACGTAGTCATAGGGGAAACTCATGTTACTACTAAATCTAAGTGGTAAGTTTTTTATTATACACACGTTGCTATTAAGCGGAACACTCTCCTTAGTGTCCTTTGTGAATAATTAATAAATGTAGTGCCAATTACAGTTATTTTAATTATCATCATTCAGAGCCAAAATACGTTAATTTCTGCATAAAAGCCTCTGTCACGATTCTTAATTAAGAACGGAACAAAGTGAACCTTAAACCGATATATAGATATATGATTGTATATTGTATTTATTTTGTGTAAGTTTAAGTATGTTTTTAGAATATAATGTTATCGTTGTAATTGAAGTAGGTTTATTTATTACAATAAATATAAGTTAATTGTTTCTTTTTATGTAATTTATTTTAGCTATTTTCGACGCACCCATTGCCATCTCTCTGCATGACTTAAAAATTTAACTGGCAGAAAATACTTTTAGCTTTAAGTCCAACTTAGTACACAATGATTTGTGCAGTAAAGTATATAAACAAACAAATAAAATAAAACCTCACCTTCCAATAATTTAAGCTGTGTGACTCCTGGTCTACAATCATGTCAGCCGCATTACGTGTCACCGGCGATCGATGCAGCGGCCCGCTTTTGCGTGCTGCATGTTTAAATTAAATTGCATCTCGTTAATATATGCAACTTTCTGTAGTATGTGCCATAAACCACATACCACCCTTAAATAAAATGATCCCTATAAATAAAGCATCACCAGGAGATTTGCATCCGTTCCTATTAGTATAAGTTATTATCAGTTCCTATTACTGCCAGTGGTCAGTTGTAACGACTAGCCGACTGCGCGGCACAATAGTGCACAAGTGTGTGCGCAAACACAGGAGCACTCTCCATTCTTTTCACTCTCATAGCCCAATGAGACAGCAATCTGGCACGACCGGAGAGAGATCAGGCGCCGGACCAACGGCTTTACGTGAATTTTGAGGCACGGGGTTGAAACGCCGCCTACTTACAAACTCCGGGCTACCCTGAGAATTTTCAAACATAATTTTGGCCTGTCCCGGGATTGGACCCGGTGCTTAAAAGTGCGACCATCTAACCGCTGCGCCACTGAGGCAGTTAGTTGTCCTACAGTTTTGAAAAAGGCTTACTCACTTTTAGAGCTAGAGAGGGTCCAGAGAGGGGTATAGGAACCACACCCTGAGCCCACAACCAGATGCTGTAATATCTGCATTGCAATAATGGCCAGAGTTATATAAAAAAACACCCAGAGAATATAATTGGTCATCAAGGTAATTGAACTTTGAAGCTACCAAGTTAAAAAGCGTCATATAGACCAAATGGTCAAATTATTGGGTGAATTATTAATGAGCTATGCTTAATAGCTTGCAAACATTTATCAACCAAACCATCGTAATAGTAAGTTTGATAAAAAAAATCATAGGGAACAAAATGATTTCACGCCAGAGCGCAATCCACCGACCCCACTTGGGCTATCACTGATTCGTGCACGCTATTCGGGTATTTACATATAATCGATTGCAAACCGATTGACCAATCATGTGTATTCACCAGCAGTACGTAGCAAGCGTAATGGTATTTCGAGGTCAGAATGAAAACATTCATACGCCAAATTGACGGAACGGCCCGAACACACGTTTTAGCCACTAAACGGTAGTTACATGCCCAAAACGTTTGATTTTCTGCTACTTAAATTTAAAGAAGTGTTCTGTGATAGGAATTTAAGATGTTCAGCTAGCTGGAAACGAAAAAATATATGTTAAAGTTTTTCATTGCAATTGTTCAAATTTTAAGTAATATTTTTTCATAGACTTTACTGAGGGATAAACTTTTTAAACCGGTTTATATATTTCAGATTATGAAAAAGCCTATTAACACACCGTTTTAACAGGTCGACACAAAACGTTTTGTTCAATCTTATTTTTTATTACTACCTGGTCATTGTTTTCTTTTACATTCATTCTTGAATGAACTCGGAAGTATTCTTCAAAGCAGGAAATTGCATACATCATCACTCTGCGGCCACAAAAAGCGAACAATGCAATTGTTAAATAATTAGCTAAAATACAGACACAAAGAGACTCTGCGCTAATTAACCAGTTGGGTGGACTGTGGAGCTAACACGCCCGCAAATAATATGCAGAAGGCTCATCATATGCAGCTCTGAACACAGACGAAGTAGTTTAGTTTGGTGGTATAGCTAGGGAGCGGCCGGCCCACATGTGTTATCGTTTTTCATAGCTTCGGTTAGGCTTCGGGTATAAGCAAATCGAATAAAAAAAAAGGTTACTGGAGAAATATTTCATCTCTCTTGTTTGGAACTATCATTTTCATGTGTAGATAGCCGGCTGAAAAACAGCTATTTATTAATTTTTAGAGTGGCAAGTTATTTAGTTTTAATTGATAACATCAAACATGGAGTCAAAAAAAGATTAAGTCAAATAATATTTCAAAAAAAAAAAACAACTTTCAATATTTTTTGCTTAATGAAACATTAAACAACGTGTTTCTTACGATCGATGATAAAAAAACCGGCCAAGTGCGAGTCTGTGCCAACTTTAACTGAATTAGGTAATCCTGTAAACAACAATATTTTGTTAACTGCAAATATAACTTTGTTTTTCACAGTGTTTGTATGAAGTACAAAGTTATGTTTGCGCTTGTTGTAAATGTGCTTTATCTCAAAAACTACTCGTTCGGTCCCATCCAAACCAATTTTCGTTGAAGGTATTTGTTCTCTAGTCTAGATCTACATGATATATTTTTTCAAAATTTACACTTGCTGATGGGGGGGACGCCCATTTTACCACTTTGGAAGCGTCTAGCTATGAAACGTTAGACTTTAAAAGAAAATGGTTATAGAAACGTCCATGTCATTTTAATAGATCTATCCATAGACATCCCAAACGCATAGGCATAAAATTTTTTTTTTGTTTTAGTTTGATGTATGAGAGCCCCCCCCGGAAGAGAAAAATAAAAAATAAAGACAGCTAAGGGGGGGCCCTTAGCTGTCTTTATTTTTTATTTTTTGTATGAGGATCGGTAAGCGGTTAACAAGATACATCTTCCTACCAAATTTCAATTGTGTAATGCTTATAGTTACAGAATAAAATAGCTGTGACATACGGACGGACAGACAGACGGACAGACAGACAGACAGACTTGACGAAACTATAAGGGTTCCGTTTTTTTCCATTCGGCAACGGAACCCTAAAATATGCAATTGTTGTAATTTTTAACCAATATCGTGATCATTTTTTTCATTTTTGACGCTTTTTTCTGTTTCTGACAATATGCTTTTATTTTAATTTTGTAATTATTGCACCGATTTGTAAGCAGACGAAAGCAACTCGCTGATGTTCATTATAAAATCTTCTTATATACTCACTTCCACCTTTATCTTTCACTCATATTGCTATTTCATAAGACAAAATGGAATCTGCAATTTACATAAGCTGAGATAGTATTCGTGATAAGGTTAAGGTTGCTTTCCACCACTAATGCTATCGTCTGTGACAAAAAATCGATCGATATTTTAAACAAAGATTTGAATTTTGTTATCGTTTGCGTTTGATGTTACTCTGCAGAAGCTAGTCCTTCTTATAGAGTACTGTAAATATAACGACAGTAAATAAACTGCCATATTGTGAAAAAAAACTGGAGGTTTTATCTTTCGCTGAATTAAACAATACCTCTTTATCACATCTACAATCACACACCGATTTTTTTTAACCTCACATTCGAAATGACAAAAAGGTATGTTTAACTCGTGTAAAAACACCTATTTCCCTCTCGAACTATTGGTGCTCTCTCTCCGTTCCAGCGCCAGAAACATCTTGAGCGATCTCGAGGGAAATGAGTAGCTTTCTTCCCCCTAATATCAATCTACTATTGTGCATCCTGGTTTCAAGGCTATATTATAGCATGGTAACCTCTAAACTTCAGATGTATCGCAACTCGTCACATTACAGTATTCACATTGAATTGTAACTGGTTAAATGAATAAACTATCAAGTCGTGCTGACCACATTTTCATTGTGTTTGTTATCTCCTGCGCCCGCATCGCTTGCACGGACGAATTATAGTTATACAAAAACTATATGAAGGAGATTTTTAAAAAGGATTTCCGTGACTTCATATTTAGTGTCTCTACCTTTGCCAAGGTTTTGACTAAAAGGAGCTGAAACATTTGAAACAAGCTTTTTCTTGTCTAATTAAAAGTTGGGAACGACGGTTTAGGACTCGTAGTGGTTAACATTTGAATGACGAAGTCTTGTCAGTATAATAATGGTCCCCCTAGCCGATTTTGACCACAGTGGCTAGTCACAATGACTTACCGACTGGGAAAGACATATTATAGTACACAAACACCGGTTTGCGCAAACACTGGGGCACTCTCTATTACGTTCATTCTCATAGTCCGATGGGACAGCAATTTGACGCGACCGGAGGCAGATAAGGTTTAATGTACGTGCTTTCCAGGGCACAGCGGTGAAACACCACCAATTTCCAAACTCTGGGCTACTCTAAACTAATATTAACAGAAAAACCCAATTTCATATTTGTTGGCCCCACCCGGGGTTCGAACCCTTCAAAAGGATCCCACTTACCGCTGCGCCACCGAGGCAGCTCTTGTATGTATACTGTGCTATCTTCAGTAAAGACAAACATTTTCTTCTTTAAATTTGAATATTAAGTACGTGTAATAAAAAGAACTAACAATTTCGTGTAAGGAGCTTAAAATGCAGCAGTTAGAAAAAATGACACCAAGTTAATAGGATACTGTCAAAGCTGTAAGGGATTAAAAAGGCGTAAAGACGCATCCTGTTAAATAACTACAAAACCTTTTTAACACGTTTGTAACTTTTAAATGAAAGCCGTAAAAGTTCTGTACTTCTGTGGCACCGCTCATAAATACGGCAATGGATTTTGTTGCCAACTAAGTTCCCCAAGAACTTATCGAGTAAATTATTTGATTACATTGGACGAGTTTGCTAAAGTTACGCTTTAAGTTTCTATTGACTTCTTTTTGTGGAGTACTTGTTTATTTATTGCTGACAAAAATGGGCTATTCTACTTCATAGTTATACAATTTTCGTTTTTACCGACTTCAAAGAATCGTTAGAATTCGATAAAATTTGAGTATGTTGAGCTATTTACACTTTGAAAATTTTAAACATTTATGAAGAAAAACCCGAGAAACTCTGGACACTCGTGCCCAAGTCAGAGAAAGACATTTTTGCTAAGTGGAAGTAAGTGGATTCCGTTAAAAAATTAACCTTGAATACGCGAGTCCGACTCGTAATTAGCCGGTTTTTTTTTAAATATTATTTACTATATTTCAACTCAGAGTACATTGAAAATTTCATCAAAATCGGTGCAGTAGATTTTGAGATATGGGATAAAAATTATTTTAAAAATAAACACCTTCAGAACTGACTAAAAAGATGAAATAAGAAACCAAAAATATGCGCACAGGCGGGAGGCGAACCAGCACCGGGCCAAACGCTCTACCAATTGAGCTACCGTGATGTCAGTCCGACCTTGCGAAATTTGTGTTCTCTTATGGATACGTCATTATGTGTGGCGTTTAGCGCCATCTACCCGTCTGTTTATACAGCAGTGGCCAAGTAGTTATTCTTTACAGAAAAAAATCAACTTGGAAATTTATGACGCTTCGCTATTGTAACGTTGTATATTTTTGTCTAAGTTCGCATGAAACGAAAAGATAAATGGATGTAGGACTCCAGTCCATAGATGGATACTGACACTGACATTTGTCAAGTGTGACAGCTGCTGTTTTTTCCGGTTCCGCACTGTTGGTCGTGCGTCGGAGTGGAACGTGTGTTAAAATGTAAAATAGTATAAATATTGATTACGGGACACGCCCCAATTATTTTGTAGTTAGATTTGTAATAGTATAGATATAGATAACTAAATTAGAACCTAACCTAGTCTCTACTGAATTCTGAGCTATTAAGTTTTGTATTTGATTTTTTTTGAAGGTGTTAAAAGGTAATTGTGAAATAGCAAATTTGAATAAACTTTTGTTGCCAAATGCTGTACCCGGATTTCTTTATTTCATTCGAATATTAGTACCTTATAAACACCCTTTGTCCACACTAGCCGGGAGTGACTGCGACACTATCTAACGGTTTAGAGTATTTGTAACACTCGCAGTGTCATATTTTGTATTCATAAAGATGAAATAAACTTGCGCACGAGCGGGACTCGAACCAGCAACTTTCTGGCTAACCGGGCCAAACCCTCTACCATTTGAGCTACCTTGCTGTCAGTCCGACCTTGCGAGATTTGTGATCTCTTATAGATACGTCATTATGCGTGACGCTTAGCGCCACCTACCCGTCTATTTATACAACAGTGGGTAAATCAATTGGTAGAGCGTTTGGCCCGGTTAGCCAGAAAGTTGCTGGTTCGAGTCCCGCCCGTGCGCAAAGTTTTGGTTTCTTATTTTATCTTTATGAATATAAAGTAGGACACTGTGAGTGTTAAAAATACTGTAAACTGACTAAAAAGCTCAAATATATTGCATTGACCCTCTGTTTAGCAGAAGCATATTTATTACTCTCAGGCTCTTTTGACAGTTTTTGATGGCGTTTATTTTTTTGTTATAGTTATATAAATAGTACCTTAACATGTTACTTTTTTTATGTGTATTTTAAGATTTTTGAGAAGGAACGACGGCATTTTATTTCCATTAGTTTTTGTGTTGTGAAAAGTATCAAAATTTTATCAACAATTTTTGTTATATTACACTTAGTATAAGTGTACTCTTTCACTTCTCGAACACCTTTAAAAAATTCCAGGTTTAAAAGACCCAGTCGCTCCATCGGCCCTTTCACGAAAGATATGAATTTTTATTAAGTTGCTCTCGCATCATTTTATCGTTGCCCATATGATAGGCGGCAGAACCTACATACGGTATCAATATTACATTATGTGCTCATCGCATCGCATCGATCCGCCCTCGATTATTAATACCGATGCTTGCATGAGTGGTGTGGTGACCAACACTTTTGATTAAAGAAATGTAATTTGGTTGAGAATTTTCAACATGATTAACAGAATTGAGTGTTTGTTATTCGATATAACGCATTTATGTTATTCAAAACGTTACAGATATGGTAGTATTTATTGTGTGATTAAGCTAAAATATCTACATAGGTATATTAGATGTGATCCTTTAAGTATAATAAACTTAGTTTTTTTTTTACAAAAAAGTTTTGACGACCTCCGTGGTCGAGTGGCTAGCACGCTGGTTTCAAGCGTCGCCATCTCGTGAGGTTCCGGGTTCGATTCCCGGTCGGGTCAATGAAGTAAACGATTTTTTCTATATTCTCTAGGGTCTGGATGTTATGGTACCACCGTTGTGTCTGATTTCCGTATAACAAGTGCATTCGCTACTTACTTTGTGATCAGAACAATGTATGTGATTGGTGTCCCATATTTATTAAACTAAATTGACTTTGTTTCTTAATAAGCTTAAGAAACAGAGTCAAAAGTTTTCTATTATCAGCTCAGTTCCACAAAACGGTGAATATCAGACGTAAAGACGTGTCAATATCACAATACGTACCATACACGTACAAAAACAATTAAAGCGCCTTGAAAATTTTAAAGTTTCATCATCGGGAAACAAAATTTCAAATCAGTTACAAATGAGTGAGATATAAGGTAGTATAGATATAAAACAACAACAAACAGTCGAATTAATAAGCTCTTCCTTTTTTGAAGTCGCTCAAAATAAGAGAAAAATGCCAACACTTGATAGTAAACCAAATATAAGAAACTCACTATTATTGTGGCAGTCCCACAACTACTCTGTAGTGTTTTCAAAATAAATGATAATATTTTTAAAAGAGCATTACTCGTAAATTCGTAATTTCTAAATTTATCTTTACCACAACACCTAGCCTCATGGTCACATCCCGAACAGTTTTCGAGCCTTGTAAAATGCCTGACATACTTTGTACAAGAACAAAGTAAATATCCCGACATGTGCTGTTAAAATTGAGTTTACCTGCTGGGCTATAGCCTAACTCTATCGCTTTCACGTTTTTGAATCTTACTTGGCAGTATGTTAAAAGATTTACAATCAGCTTTTTCTAAAATTTGGAAGTCCTGAAAGATTAATTCGCTCAGTCATTTGGAAGAGCGGTTGCCAAGTTGCTTGCAAGCGTTGCAAACGTATACTCCGGTCGTGCCATAAATGAATGGCAATCCCATAGTAATTATTTTCAAGTTACGAAATAACCCTCCTGGATACGAGCCGGTTGAGTCAACAGGGCTTGCTATCATAGCTTTGACAAACTAACCTTCCCCAACGGACATTGTTAGGTATTAATATATTCAATTGATGAAAATAAAACTTTTTAGATGTTCTCAACGCTTTGATTTCAGGATAAAGCGTCTAACAAAACTACTACCTATATCCTTTTAGATCTCTTTTTTTCTAAATTTGTAACAAAAAGCTGCAAGAAGAAAAACACACTACAGTTATTCATAAAGATGTAAACCGTAATGAATGCGCTTTTAATGAACTTTTTCAAAGCCTTATAAATAAAACATGAAAATATACAATTTTTCTATTAAAGTTTTTATGAAAATGATGCCCTAAAATACGTTAGGGACTTATTTTATGAAGTTGACGGTACAAGTGTTCTTGGGAGTTGTTTTGTGCCAGTTTGATATTTACCTTTCACTGTATCACCGATTCTGTACACAAACTATAATCATTAGCAGCAATCAATGGACGAATGTTCGGATTATCCAGGATTATGATTAATGTTATTAGTTTGGTGCTCGGCAATAGAGTTCGGAACAAGGCCATTAATCTCCGGCATCATACAAACGAGGTATTTGCTTTACACAGAAGCGGCTTAAGTTTGAAATGGAATTTGAGGGTCTTAAGAATTATAAACAACAAGATAATTGATAGAAATAAAGTTTTACATTCCCTTCATCACAATTAAGAAATAACTAGAGCTTGTTAAATAAATCCGGACCAAGTTATGAAAGTTTCTATTTAAAGTATCATATGTAATGTATATATTCATACTTATATAACATTTAAAACAAATATCAAATAATATTATAATTGTTACAACACCACACATGGACTACAGTATCATAAAGTTTGCATTGATCACCATCAAGATAAATAAGAATTTCTCTGAAAACTGCCTCGGTGGCGCAGCGGTTAGAGGGTCGCACTTTAAAGCGACGGCTGCGCCAGAGGTCCCGGGTTCGATCTCCGAGTCGAGCCAAAAAAAATATGTACCTGAGTTTTTCCGTTCAGAAATTCTCAGGGTAGCCCGGAGTTTGGAAGTTGGCGGTGTTTTACCCCCGTGCCTCGGAAAGCACGTAAAGCCGTTGGTCCTGCGCCTGATCTCTCTCCGGTCGTGTCAGATTGGTGTCCCATCGGGCTATGAGAGTGAAAGGTATAGAGAGTGCACCCGTGTTTTTGCGCACACACTTGTGCACTATAATATGTCCCGCGCAGTCGGTTAGTCGTTGTGACTGGCCACCGTAGTCGAAATCGGCTAGGGGGACTATCAATAAGAAATCCTATATTCAATCTCGACCTACAGAAAATAATTATTACAACGATGGTCATGAAAAATAAAAACGTTTAAATATTGCAATGAATTTTACGATGTTAAACAAAAAGGGCCAACTATTCACGAGGCATCAATCTAGATTTTTGTCCTGTCCTGTATCATTCCATTCCATGAAACTTGACGCTGACGCTCAAAAATGTCCAACGCACGGGTGACCTATTCTGGAAAATGTCTTTTTATTCACATTATCTTTCATATATGATACAAACTAAGCAGTTTTCATAAGCATTCACACATCTATCGGACCAGTATTTTTTAATCATTATAACCCAAATATCTACAGGCGAAAAATGAGCAGACTTCTTCTAGGTGAGCTCTCGTTCAATTGTCAAATCTATCTTCGCCGCTCTAGCTTAGCCTAGTGGATTCTTGAAAAAACTTGCATTTTAGAATAATATATCAAAAAACAATACGTTAGTGGTAAGTGTCGCGGCCAAGGATCAATGAATATGTCGCAGCTAGCAACAGTTAATGAAACGCAAGCGCGCTCTTTAGCCTCATTAGAGCCTTCATTTCGTTGAGTCGTCGTTCTGTGAATATCTACGTTTCAGAACTGTCCTGTCCTGGCTGTCGCGTCCAGAGTACCTAGCACCTACCAAAATAAGTATTAATAATAATTGTTACAGCTGTTTGTGAAGTGTGCAATAAAGTTTGATCATTCATCAGGTCTTTCACTTTGCACGATGTACTATACCTATGTGCATATTATGCCCAAATTATATCTGATGGATCGATTGGAATTCCTGACGATTGTACATATAAATATACTAGCGGTCCCCCGCGACTTCGTCCGCGCGTTTTGAGTTTGCTCCCTCCCCTCCCGTCGCAGCGTGATGTTTTATACCCTATAGCCTTTCTGGATAAATAAGCTATCCAATAGATAAATATTTTTTCAAATCGGTCCAGCAGTTCCTGAAATAAGCGCGTTAAAACAAACAAACTCTTGAGCTTTATTATATATTAGCGCAAGCGCACGTTGTACTTAAGCTGCGAACATTATTTTGGTGCGGAGTTATGTTAAAACTGTGATAGCTCCTAAGATATTTATTGAATTCAAATGATATAAAGGGCAACTTTGTTCTAAATGAAATGCTCGTGATGATCAATGTATTTATTTTGATAAGAATAAATACCTGTGTGTATAATAAACCTCTAAAAATAATGCATTATTTTTTTACAAATTTATTAACATAAAAAAGTTTATAGTAAGTCAACCATAAAAGATAGACATATGCTGTTGCGGACTTTAGTATAGAACTATTAATGCTGAACAATCCTGTCATAAATGATTTTTGTGTAACTTAAGCGGTTTTCGCAGCGTACGCAGCGGAAGCTCTCAAAAGGAATATCTTTCTCCCGTTTTCGCAACATTTTTCATTGCTGCTGTGGTCTTATAAGTCGTATCTTTATGTTATATAGCCTAAAGCCTTCCTCGATAAATGGACTATCCAACGCAAAAATAATTTTTCAAATCGGGCTAGTAGTTTCAGAGATAAGCGCGTTCAAACAAACAAACAAACAAACTCTTCAGCTTTATAATATTAGTATAGATCAGGACGGGACGGCTAGGGTAGACACGAATATTCGAGTATTGTGGTGGACAGTAGGGTCCCTGATGCGAAAGCCAGTGTCAGCATAATAACAAGGCTTGTTCGGAACAAGCCTTTGACAGGTGGCGCGTGAAATTACTGATGTGCGACACGGCATCGACTAAATACATAGGGAAATTAGTGCACTATTATTTACTTGCACCAGTTAACAATAATCAGCGATTGACCACGATGTAGCCGCGATACATATAAACTCAGAAACGCTAGTGGTTTATTAGCGCCTTGTCCAGATTTTAATCAGTAAGTTACAATAACAAAAACCATAAGGCATTAAATGCCAATTGTACATTTTACAGTGCAATAAAGTTTAAATAAATAAAATAAACAAAAAAACACAATATGTCAAATAAGCTACGCCTAAGAATCTTGGTTACCAAGATTCTTAGGCGTAGGTGTAGGATTCTTAGCTTATACTGTGAAAACTGAGATATCCAAAAATAGAAATATTTTATTTTGCATTCATCTATCACTTAAACTCATTGCAGAACACGTATAACAGTCTACCTCTGTATCTTACTCACTGTTTTTGATTAGTCAATCAAGTATTGTAACTCTGTCTTGTAAACCTAATAAAAAAATATAGAAACATACTTTCAGCAAGCAAGATTTTCCAAAACAATTTTATTTTTGGAGAGCAAAGCAATCCTGCACACGACACTTTTTTATTCATAGCCTATACTGTCCCACTGCTGGGCAAAAGCCTCCTCCAAAATATTCCACGTGTCCCTGTCAGCGGTAAGGGTTTGCCACACGATACCTAACAATTGTTAAAATGTATCTTCCAAATTGCCGATTCCCGCAATTCGATTGCAAGGTTTTTTTTTAATTTTATTTAAATAACTATATTTTAATATTACAACTTAATTTTAAGAATAAGAAATAATTGACTCATAAAGATCAACTGCACAGCAAAACAAAAGCACATTAAAAGGCTCAATTGTATCCAAAAAAACTTGTGAATTAAAATTTTGTTTATACGACTCACAAATACAATGATTTTAATATCAAATTCGTGTGGTTTAGGAAATCAAGAAAGATAAGCCAGTTCCTTATGTTCAAAATATAAGATTGAAATTCCTGCGAGTACGTGTAATATAAGATTTTTCAAGAGAAAACTCATTTTACATAAGGAAATCAAAGTGCAAAGGAAATTTCATAATCATTATAATAAAACTAAAAAACCGGCCAAGTGCGAGTTGGACTCGCGCACTGAGGTTTCCGTCCCAACTTTAACTGAATTAGGGTATCCATTTACTTCTACTTAGTAAAATACCGCAATATTTTGTTGACTACAAATATAACTTTGTTTTTCATAGTGTTTGTATGAAGTACAAAGTTATGTTTGCGGTTGTTGAAAATGTGCTATATCTCAAAAACTACTCGTTCGATCCCGTCCGAACCAATTTTCGTTGAAAGTATTTATAAAGATCTACATCACCGACCGACAGACAGACAGACAGACAGACAGACAGACAGACAGACAGACAGACTTGACGAAACTATAAGGGTTCCATTTTTTGCCATTCGGCTACGGAACCCTAAAAAGAGTTCAAAGTCTACGTTTTACCTTGTCATTGAATTTGAGCCTTCCTATTTTATTTGAAAATTGAACAACTAAACTGATATTTCTTTTCTATGGCAATAACATTTAAATACGCCGGAATGATTGCAGTGCATTAGCGCGTTCAGAGCTCGCAGTGACTGCATGTTATTATCGGAAAACAGACAGCGAATTACTGCTCATTAGCTCATTGCACTGGATTATAATAATTATATCCTTGGGACAGCCTGATAATAAAAATGAGTTAATTTTAAAAGTATTTCAGGTTAAATGATGATAACTGTTAATAATCTTCTTGGTACACCATTTTAGGAGTGTACTACTATTAAAATGATGACACTCCCTTTCCAAATAACAGAAGGAAATGGTGAGTGCAAAAAAGATAACAAAATACTCTTTATTCAGTTGAGGATTAGATTTTCTCAAATAACTTATGAATATTTCTCTATTTAAGTTTCGAAATCAACTTCAAAATATGCGTATACACCTTGTTTACAGTATCCGTAATAAAGACTGAGAAGTTAACTTTGTAGTTTAGAAGATAATAAACCGCAGTTTTAAATCTTTTCATTTCATTTTATTTCATTCATGTTTTCACATTTCTTTTCGGGTTATTGTTGAAGAGTTTGGAACTTATAACTTTAAGGGTTTTCGATTCCTTTCAGCATTTTTTATTATTTCTTATTCTGTATGTTAACTAACATAATGATCCATTATGTGTTAACCTACTCGTAGTACTACAGATATTGTACTCCCAAGCAGACAATAAAGTGAATTAGCAAGAAAAAGTTTTTTACTTTTAGTAGAATATTGACAAGGTAAGATAGCAGAGATGATAAATAGACTTACCTTAATGCTGGCAGCGTCATCTTTCGTTGTCCAACTTTGTCAATGTCTCGTTATGCACCTGAAACAAAAATAGGATAACAAGTTTATAAGATAATATTGTTTAATTTAATAATATATAAAGGGCTGATTCAGCACAATAAATGAATCATTTTCTGTTGAAAACACTTGTGTTTTTAAACGCTATTATTTGAGCAACCTTATATATATTATTAAGGAATTTAATGTTTGTCATTTTTTCAATTAATATTGTTGGAAATTATTGTGTAACCCAGGCGACCCTGCACACATGATGGTTGTTTAGTTTTATAGACTTACACAACGGTTTTTGAAGTGAAAACTTCTTTAGTGGCGTTGAGCACTTTTGTGGGATGGGGGAAAAATGTGAAACTCGCGTCAGGACACGCGGCTGATCGAAAAACCGTAAGACGGTTGGCGAAATTATGGATGTTAGTTGATTTTTCTGAGAGATAAACTTTTTAATGTAATTTAATATAATATAAATTGTAATGTTTGTGTACGATAGCGCAATAAATAAATATTGTATTGTATAAAAATATATTATTATTATTATTATTATTGTATTATTATTATTATTATTATTATTATTATTATTATTATCATTATTATTATTATTATTATTAATATTATTATTATTATTATTATTATTATTATTATTATTATTATTATTGTATTCTATCACAAAAATGATAGTACTTTTATATTGAAAATAAGAGCAATTCATTCAAAATTATTCCCTATTCCAAAAAATCAAAAATGCACAACGTTGATATTCAAGTTATCACTTCTGCCGGCACTCCCGGAGTGCAATTTTGTATTTTTTTTATGTCAAAAATATCTGTGTATGATACTAGTGTTTTGAAAAACCTAGATATTAATAAAGAGACAATCTAACAAGTTTCACAACTTTCCAATATCCACCCTTCACTTAATAAAGCGGTTTTGTAAGTTAGTACGGTCTTCTAGTTAAGTGCTTAATAGATTATTCTCTAAGTTTATTAATTTACTCGCTGTGGAGTAGTTTGTTTAAACTTTGGATAAGTTCTTGTTTTCTGTGTTATTTATTTTATGGCTCAATCGATCCAAGTCTAATAATAACTTACATCGGGTGCTGGGAGACTGTTTTTAAATAATAAATTTGAGGCTCGTGTTTAAATGTCGGTTTGGATACAAGAAATGCATAGGATTAGTTATACATCTTTTTTATTTAGTCTTCCATAATAATAAACACGTCTTTACATCTTGCATTCATCTTCCGTACAATCCGTACTGCTCTCATGTCAATCATAACGTATAACTTCTGCATTTCTCTTTCAAAATTCTTCTCCTTTCTCACTCTTTCTTGTATGTGATCTCTGATTCCAAGTTCATGATTTGTGATTTCTGAAACTTGAAAATTAGTTCTTTACTGGTTCTAAATAAATATAAGTTACATATTTATAAGCTTTCTTTGTCCATGTGGAAGTGATATGCTTTATAACAATTGTACTCGTATAGACTAAAAAACTCAGACCTAGGAAAGGTGTTATCACTGTCATACAGACTAATAACTTGTAAGCATCAATATTGCAGTTTGTGCAGTAGTTCGGCAAAGCATCAGAAACTGGGAAGAGCTAAGGCTATTATCGACCAACTTTCGGAGAATTTCCAGAATTTTGCTGCTACTATCAAGCTTGAGCTCACTTTTTAAAGAGTTACTTTAATATCTCAAACTAAACCTTTTGTGGCTAATGATCAGTTCGCTAAAACTTAAGAGGGCATTGGTAGCTTTCTTCTTTTTTTTTAGTGCTCGGATAACCACATTTGAACCCATGTCGTACATATCAATCAAGATAAAGTGCATTTAAAGAGAGGGTTGCAAATAAAATATCAATTTGACATTCAATTTTCTAAAAATTATGATAACGTATAACATAATCGAACAGCGTATAACACCACCTCTCGCGTTTGCATTCAAATGTTTCCCACCGCCCAAAGATACCATTCCACGAATGCATATTGTTATCTGCGAGTTCAGACGCTGGAATTGAAACATGAAACCGAAAGCGGTTAACATATACGAGTATCAGCTGGTAACCGCCCTAAGCAACAACGTAGTCGAGAACGTGAATTTTCTGTTTAGTATTACAAGTCGGCCCTCTGGAGGACGATTGGTGTAAATAACAGGCGAAAGAGACTGATAACTGTATCTCAATATGGTCATATTATCATGAATAACCTGCAACTTAACAAGCGCCTATCATCACTTATAAACACAAGACATGAGAAGTTATAACTATACAGTGACACGCACATGACAGTAATTCATCTCTTTTATCAGAAAATCCACTTTAATTCAACATTTTCTGTATGCCTACTGATTAAAAATTAACCTGCCAGTGTCTTGTACGGCAACAGCATGTCAAATTAAGCATTGTGATTTCTTATGCAGTTGTAATAAGAGCTAGTTTGCAACGAAATTTGATAGCCTAATGTATTGGCGACTACACACTAATACTGAAATAAAATGACTGTGCTAAGAGAAGCTGCAAGCAAAGTACACTAGACCTATGTGTTCTTAGTACTTTATGAAAACATTTGATGTTTTGTTTAAGTCAACCAAAATAAATAACACAAAAGCAGTTACTTCAGAAACATCTGTGTAACTTTCTAATAAGCTAATCGTTCAAGCTTTCTGCACTCAAGTTTTCGCCTCGCTGTCACGATTTTTTGAGCCACACACTCTCTCAACAGTGCAGAACAAGCCGTTCCGTTTATGGGCGGCAGTTAGCGTCCGACTGTCCCTGTGTGCCGTGTGCTCCCGCCCTTATAATCGCTTCGGATTAACCTTGCAATTACTGCTGCGAGCTTTGTTTTTATTTGACGTCAGGGGTACAATTAGCTCAACAGTAGTAATTCTGTTTCATTACATTATAGAATATTTTTTATTAAACGGTGTTTTTTTTAAGTTTTTTTAATAAATAAAATAGCCCGACAACACAATCATTGTCTGGTTTCATCATAAGACTTTTTTCCTTTTGTAAAGAAGTACCAGACAATCATTAATATGACGATTTGGCACATCTTGGGGCTTCATGTTTTGTTTAGTTTATTGAAACTTTTATTTTATATATGATATATTTTGTTTTTTTTTTCTATTATTTAATTAAGTCCTTGTTATTTTACAAAAAAGCAAATTTATGTATCTTATCTCTTGTGTGTCAAATAAACCATTCAATCATTTATTCGTTCATTCATTCAAGATCACTTTGTTGTAATAAATGCTAAATATATTTCAATTGAAAATCATGTCTATAATAATATACACGAATACTTGGTTTATCAGACACAAATCCCGCATAACAACTATAACTTTTAAATATTATAAAGCTGAAGAGTTTACTGAACGCGCTAATGGACCGATGTTTTTTTTTTTGGTGGGCTAAGTTATTTATCGGGAAAGCTATGACACATCAAGCTGCGACAGGAGAAGAGGGATCAAACTCAAAACGGGGCACCGCTACTATAAAAATGTCTGTCATTTAATTATCTGATAGCTAGTGCACACATTAAGTCATTACTGCAACACTCTAACCCACAGGTATCCTTTAATATGCTGATGAGTTTTCAGGCAAAATGAAGAGCGCTGTGATAAACGAAGTGAGCTATTACTAACGAGAACACCGCTGAACTATATTATGTTGTGGGTTAACATCACGCGTAATTGGCTGCACATAGCCCTGGCCAAAAGAAAAAAGATCAGCCACTCCAATAGGTAGACTGTCAAAACAATGATTAAGATTTTCTGCAGATAATTATCGTAGTTGAATTGATAACGTGCGCGGCAGTGTAGGTACCCAACAAACGTTTACCTGTCTTTTGGCAGCGCCACCTACAAAGGCCTGGTTTTTCCAACGTCAAATGCGGAATTTTAATCGAAAAAACGACATATTTGTCAGCAATTATTAATGTAATAGTACATTATGATACAAGTATGCTAAGTTGACCATTATATACAAGGCAATATTGTGTGCGCACGGGCGAAAGCGAGTGCGCCATAAAAAAGCCGCGTATATTATGGTCACAGGCACACGTGTTTCATACGACGTTTTTCAACACACTTGCCATTAATCCAAACTTCGTCACACCACAGCCGCCAACTATTTACGAAAAATTGCGCGTTGTTTTTTTTTCTTGCCGCGAAACTGATGCGCGCGCAAGGTTAAGGCGCGAACTAGATTGGCCAACAGCCAAGATTAAAAATGTAATAATTCATAATTTAAAACACAAATTACAGAAAATTTTAAATGAATTTGAGTTATTTTTAGTAATAAAGCTGGATTTACCATTTATTGAAATAAATATGTACATACTGTTATTTTTCGCATAAATACTGTTTGTTGTGTAAGTTATAACCTGACTAAATAATATCGCTTCATCTTCTTACTTACTACTTGATACTAGGGTACAAATGTAAATTGGTCGGGTTAATAAACAAAAGGCACTAGTGCTATAATATACAGAAAAAGCACGCGTGTTTAATATCTATGATTATGTGCCAAAATTCAGTGGAAAAAAAACGTCATTTTGAGCAAGTGTGTTGAAAATTATATTTTATAATCGTTCGTTTTATACTTTTTCAGTCTGAAAAGTCTTTTCTGACGTTAAAAATCGGCCCCTAGTCTAATTCTTGAGATAACGTCAATGTTGGGGATAAAAAAACATTCAAACCGGGTAAGTGTTTTTTCAACACACTTGCTCAAAATGACGTTTTTATTCCACCCATTTTTGGCTCATAATCCTAGATATTAAACACGCGTGCCTTTTTCATTATATTATTGCACTAGTGCCTTTAGTTTATTAACCCGACCAATTTACATTTGTACCCTAGTACAAAGTAGTAAGTAAGAAAAAGAAGCGATATAATTTAGTCGGGTTATAACTTTTATTTTAGCAACAAACAGTATTTATGCGAAAAACAACAGTATCTACACATTTATTTCAAGAAATGGTAAATCCAGCTTTATTACTAAAGAATAACACAAATTCGTTTAAAGTTTTCTGAAATTTGTGTTTTAAACACTAATTTTTACATTTTAAATCTTGGCTGTTAGCCGATCTAGTTCGCGCCTTAGCCTTGCGCGCGCATCGGTATCGCGGCAAGAAAAAAAATCAACGCGCCATCTTTCCAAAGTCGGCTGTAGTGAACTTTGGATTTATTATTGTGAAGTTTAATATTAACGAAAATATCTTCTTAAAGTGAAGAAAATTAAGAAAACCTTTTATTAACTCACCCGGACAAACATATCGAGGCGAATCACGCGTGCGATAGCTTTTTGCCATCAAAATGGAGTGAAATGTATTTTTACTGTTTTAATAATTAAAACTTACTTGATGGTGAGTCTTGTTTAATACCTACTCCAAGTGTGTTGAAAAACGTCGTATGAAACACGTGTGCCTGTCACCATTATATACGCGGCTTTCTTATGGCGCACTCGCGTTCGCTCGTGCGCTCACAATATCGCCTTGTATATAATGGTCAACTTAGCACACTTGTATCATAATGTACTATTATAAAACCTGTTTCAAATAAACCAAATACACCTACCGATATTATACAAAAAAAAACAACAAGATATGAGTATTTTCTACACAGTTTTTATTTTCAACATAGGCAACACTTATTAGTTTATCGTTTTATATACTTACCAATACTCTTTTATAAATAATTAAACAAACTTTTTTTCAAACAGTTTTTTTACTATTTTTACTGATGTTTCTTGCCGCGCTGCGTTTGAACGTTCAGTGCACACTGGCGTACCTATCTCAATTTGGTAGGGAAATAACGTAGGGCGGGCAGCTCGGAACTAGGTCAGTTGTAGAATACATTGAAGGTGCTAGCAGAAGGGAGACCGTCTTGCACATTGTTGGTTGGCAGATCAAATTTAATCAAAGTGTTAACGACTTATGCCAATTCGGAACCCAAAAAACTGAAATGAAACTTATATCATAATTCTTGTTAAGTATTCGCATTATTTACATATTTTTTGCGTATATATTTTAGAAACTGTAAGATCACCACCTGCAGCGTTATCTAAACGATTTATCAAAGAAACGTGAATATCTATTCTAATTTTATTTAAACTTAGGATAAAAAGAAATGTATAATCCTGTTTATTAGAAATCGTAATACAGAATTAAAAATTATTGCACAACAAAATTGGACACAGAAAACAAAAACAATTAAATATAGTTTTAAAAAATCTACATCTAATATCAGAATGGTATTTTCTGATTCTATGAGATAGGCCTTATTTTAGAATCACTCGCTAGAATTTAAAATTCTAGCACAATCTGTGGTGAAACCATTATACAAAAAAGGGGACAAGTACAAAATGGACAACTACAGACCGGTCACCCTTATACCAATATTTTCAAAAATATATGAGAAAGTTATGTACAATAGATTGAGTAATTTCTTACATAAAAACAAAATTATTGTTGAAGAACAACATGGTTTCCGCAAAGGCAGAAGTACCACACTTGCAGCTTTTAAATTGATGACTAGCGTAACCAACTGCATAGATAGCCAAACGCCAGTCACTGTGTTACTTTTGGACATGAGCAAGGCATTTGATTTTGTTTCACATGAGCGACTCTTCACTAAACTGACAAAATATGGTGTGCGAGGACCTGCATTACAATGGCTAAAATCATATTTAAAAAGAAGGACTCAATGTTTTAAAATTCAAGGATATTGCCCAATTAAAAAAAGTGTTATAAAATATAAATCTACATACTTACAAAACAATTTTGGGGTGCCGCAAGGGAGCATATTGGGTCCTCTTCTCTTTCTGCTATATATAAATGTCTTGCCCAGACATATATCACAGGAGTGTATTTTATTCGCAGACGATGTCAGTATAAAAGAAAATAACTTATCAAATTACAATGAGGACATAAATAGATCATTAGCTGCGGCAATTACATGGTTAAATGGCAATAATCTAAAAGTGAATACTGGTAAAACTAATGCACAATGCCTATGCATATCTCACGGTGATGATATCATACAAGAAGTCTCACAAAGTAATTTCCTGGGACTTAACTTAGCTGGGGCTTAACTGTAACGTCACTTGGAAAAGTCATGTTAATGTAGTTGGTAACAAAATAAGTAGGTTTGTTTTTGCACTAAGAAAGGTCAGTAGATTGGTATCTCAGCGAGCAGCTTTAATTGCATACAATGGATATGTGGACTCTATTTTGCGATATGGAATCGTGTTATGTGGAAATTCGGTTGATATATCAAATCTGCTTAAATTGCAAAAGCGATTGTTGTAGCGTCCCAATCCGCTTACGCTTCCGCTACCGACTATGAGCTTGAGCCATACACAAAGATCGTACGATGATCAGGTGATTTTCGCATCTACGTATAACTATACCTGCGCGCCCGACTACGCTCCGCCCGCTTGCAATATGGCTGCGCGTGCGCTTTTGTTCTAAGCTCCGCCCCTGCGGCCGGACACAACATGGAGGCGCGCGCGCCTTTGTTTCTATCCTGCGTGACGTCACATTGGACAGCGCTTGCAAGATGGCCACCTAATTTTCAGCTCCCACTACGACTGAAGATCATCGTGCATAAAAGGACGACGGACCACAACGGGATGACTCACTCGCTCTGCATTTGCCTTCATAATTAACATTCGTGCCTATTGTCGATATACCTTTTGTATCTTTCATTATTTATTTCAATGATTAATCTTACTGAGTGAGACGTATTTCATTTATTCTTTCCTGTTAGGCTTTCTATACCACTAAAGTAAATTAATCTAATTCATTCATAGTATATTTCATAAACATAGTCTCTAAAATTAAATCAAAATAGGAATCCTGGGAAACATATTACAAAATACCTAGGGTTCCTTTACTGGTGACCCGCGTTCGAATAAGCTAATTCGGATTGGAGTTCAAGATTTGGAGAGCTTCAGCTGCAGTAAGAAGACTCAAGATGACCGGAAACGGCGAAGCAGCTTTAGGCGGTGGTCCAAGTGAAACTGGAGCAAGTGGTGAAGTTGGTGGTCCAAGTGCAAGAAATTCATCTCAAGACATTTGCCGTGTCGGGGTTCGAGTTTTTTATTTTTTATTTTTTTTATTTAAAGACTTTATTGCACAAATCATAGTGTACAAAGGTGGACTTAATGCTAAAAGCATTCTCTGCCAGTCAAACCTTTAGGTCATGCAGAGAGATGGCAATGGGTGCAGCGAAAAGAAATTTTGAGAAAAACAACAAAATAGTAACAATTGACTAATATTTATAGTAACAAATAAACGTGCTTTAATTACTGTAAATTATTTTATATTCAATAAATATACTTAAACTTACACAAAATAAATAACAATATATAAAAAAAAATACATAAATAATACACATAATAAATAAATATTATTTTGCAATTATCTATTCTTTAAGAAATTGTCGGACTTTCCTCTTGAATGATACCTTCGACTCGGCCCTCCTGACATCCAAAAGAAGAGAGTTCCACAGTCGTGTTGCCGTCACTGAAAATGACTTGGAGACGTACGTGGAGCGGTGTGCCAGCGTGCCTAGCCGGAGATTGACGGAGGAACGGAGAGACCGATCGTGAGTTTGGCATAAAAACGGGAACATATCTTTAAGATAAGAAGGCGACGAGGGGTTATTAAGAATAGCATGTAAAATGCAAAGGATTCGAGAGTCTCTACGTTGACGAATAGGGAGCCAGTTAAGCTGTGCTCTAAAACTGGAGACATGGTCATATTTACGGAGGCCGAAGATGAACCTGATGCAATTGTTGAGGAGACGTTCAAGCTTGTCGATAAGGGCTTCAGTAAGATTAGTGCAGCAAGAGTCTGCGTAGTCTATGATAGGGATGTCAAGAGTTTGCATAAGCAGAAGCTTCGTCTTAAATGGGAGAAAGAATTTTAAGCGGTAGAGACTTCTCAGACAGACAATCACCTTACGGCTGACCTCAGCTATGTGAACAGACCAGCTAAGCGTAGTGTCCATAGTTAGGCCCAAGTTCTTGACACTAGTAGAGTAAGGTATAGTGGTACCTTCAAACACTATTGGGTCCAGATCCATTACATTAAACCTAGAAACAAGTCCCGGACTACCCACAATAATGGCCTGACACTTCGTAGGGTTGACAGAGATTCCGAAGTTTTGTGACCACGATGAAATATAATTTAAATTTTCGTTCATAAGATGAATTGCAGCAGGTAGTTCTGCAATTTCACTTTGCACATACAATTGCAAGTCATCAGCATACAGATGATACGAGCAGCGAAGATTAAGGGTGATAAGATTTATAAAAATAGAGAAGAGCAAAGGAGAGATTATGCCACCCTGTGGTACACCAGATGACAGATTGTACCAGTCAGAATGGGCGTTAGGAGTTTTAATTGACTGCTGGCGACCACGCAGATAGGAAGAGAACCATTCCAGGGCTGAAGAAGATACTTTTAAGTACGAAAGTACGGCCAGAAGGAGGTCATAGTCCACAGCATTAAAGGTATTAGAAAAGTCTATTAGAACAAGAAGTGTGACTTTAAAGGAATCCATCCCGTCTCGTATGTCTTCTGTTACCTTCAGCAGAGCAGTGGTAGTACTATGGCCTGCACGAAATCCAGACTGAAAAGGATTCAGTAAGTTGTTCTGAGAGAGATGGGAGGATAACTGTTTAAGTACACACGACTCAATTACTTTTGAGAGAAAAGGCAAAATGGAAATGGGCCGGTATTGGCTTGGAGAAGTGGGATTACGAACCTTAGGGAGTGGACGGACGAGAGCTTTACGCCAAACATCTGGATAAGTGCCAGAGTCCAATGACCAATTAATAATGTGAGTGAGAATAGGTAAAATTATTTTGAGCAATGGCACTATCATCAGACGGCTGATGCCATCCACTCCGGTTGCTTTAGATGTAATCGTAGAAATGGCCTTGCTGATGTCAGCATCGGAGACAGGGGTAAATGAGAAGGGAGTAATGTCAGGAGCAGGGAGTGAAGCTATGTATGCTAAAGTATTCGCTTTGGTGAGAGCATCAAGAGCAGGAAGGTTCGTGAAATGCTGGTTGATGTCGTTGAGATCAAAAGGAATATGGATGTCATCAGACTTTGATCTGCCGACCCCAAGTGAATTCAGAAAATTCCAGATGTTAGAGGAAGAGGACTTATGGATCTCAGTATGTATATGATGACGTTTCGCTGCACGTATCATCTGATTGCAACGGTTACGCGCCTTTTTGTACTGGGCCCAATTTTCGTCTGATCTATTTCCTTTGAAAGTACGGAAGGCCTTATTGCGTCTAGACATTGCAAGTTTGATATCCTTTGTCAACCAAGGAGCTGGCGGTCGCCTTATGCGGACTGTGTGCATGGGCGCATGCTTATCAAATAAGCTAATAATATTGCTACACAGCAGCTCCACTTTAACATCGACCGTGCCAGCAGACATGACAGGGTTCCAGTCTATTGTAGCAGCATCTTTCAACAAGCTTTCATTATTGATACGCGAGTAACTTCGCACCTGAGCTGTCCGGGGCCTATTTCCAGGAGGTCGAATACGGTAAGCTAAGTACAACAAATCATGTCTAGAGAAACCTGGAGCCAACAACTGACCATGGCCAAGCACGAACTGTTCAGACGAGGTCAGCACGTGATCGAGCCAGGTATCACGGGTGCCAATATTGTGATGAGTGGGAAAAAATGGAAGATACTGGAGGCCAGTGGACCTTAGTAAATGAAGAAATTTGTCGGAACGAGGAGGATCTCCGGCAGGCTCGGTATTGAAATCACCCATAATAATGTGATGGGAGTAGTCTGTACAGCATGATTCAAGGGCAACCTCAAGCTGGTTGAAGTAATCAATCCCTGGAGGACAATACACCACCCCAAGTAAAGCTTTGGTACTACTTAAACTGATCTCAATGAATAAATATTCTGCTGATGCAGAATAGATAGCTGGAGATGATGCGACAATTGTGAATGGGATATCTGATCTCAGGTAAATTGCTACTCCACCGCTACCCTTACCAACTCGGTCGTTTCTAATTAGCACGAAGCCAGGTAGACTGTATGCAACTGAAGGCATGAATGGTTTGAGCCAAGACTCGGAAACTAAAACGGCATGGATTACATCCGACGAGAAGCTATCCAAGAGTTCACTATGATGCTTCGGGATGCTCTGAGCGTTAATGTGGCATATGTTAAGAGATTTTTGATGCCCTTCGAAACAGTTTTTGAGCTGAATGCCGAGTGTTTCAATGTCAGACGACACTGAGTCGAACGAGTGCGAGTGATCACTACAAGAGTAGTATGAAGCTGATGAACTTGTCGCGTTAAGAGGCATAATTGCGAATATATAATAAATATAATAATGTTAAATAAATTTAAACTATGTATATAAAAAAAATAATAAACTATTTATATAAGATAATGCAGGGCTAGGTAAGTAATCCCTAGATTTTTTACTCTTTGCATCACCCACCAGCTATGCAATAACAAAGTTTTAAACTATTATCATAAAAACAACATTAAAATCACTTAGTGTTGTAAAAATAAACTCAAAGTAAGGACAACATAACGATATTGAATTATGCTCGAGCACAGTTCGGAACAAAACTGGTTGCATATGTTTTGTCCAAAGCGCAAAAAAGAAGAAAAAAAAAAGCATTGACATATGACAAATGACAGTGACATTTCAACGAAAGAAATAAAAATGTTTTCTGAGTCTAAGTAGTAATAAGTGCCTTCAACAAAATTATAAAATATTTACAAACAACTAAGGATATCGGTAATGGATCACATAGCTGACTTATTTTTTCGCTGCGGATGCTTGTTTACGAGTTGCCACCTTAGACGACGAGCTCGAAGTAGTAGGCTGAGCAGGAGGTCGCGTTGTTACCTGTTGCGCCGGCGCCAATGATGCTTGTGAGCTGACGGTACCTGCAGGCTTCGGGAACCTTGAGATCAGCTCTTGCAGCTCCTCGAGTGTGTTCACTTTTCGCCTAGTACCATCGGAGACCTTGACCATGATGACACCGTCAGAGGTCCAGCATTCACGCATGCCGAAGTGCGAGCGGGCCTTTACGAATGCTGTCTGCCTGTTCCGGGTCAAGAATTCAGAGACCGATATCGCCGAACCTTTGAGCAGAGTCTTCCGCTTCCAGATTGACGACTTGGAAGCATGCATCGTGAAACGAATAAGCACAGGTCTGCAACGCTTGCCTGGCTTATCACCCAGTCAGTGACACAGCGCTATCTGTGAGGCATCAAAGTCATCAAGCCCCAGCTTGGTCCCGATGATATCAACCACTGCATCCCTGACGTTCTCCACATTTTCTGAAATCCCGCTGAAAAGGAGAGCCTTGCGACGGTTGCGCATCTCCAAAGCATCAACAGTGTTCACGCAGTCCATTATTTGTTGCCGCATACTCTTCAGGAGACCCCACACAAGATCGCGGAATGCATAGAAGTCATTTGCAAGCTTTGATAGCGAATCAGGAGCTGAGGAGGCCGCCTTCAGTTGTGCTTCAAAATCTGCCATACGCCTTGATAAATGTGCTTCCATTTCCGCCTGAGATGACTGTAAGTCAGCAAATTGTGCCATTGCGGTGTTGAGTGTTGTGATTTAATGTGAAAAAGCACAGCTGGTAGATGAGTGCAGGTTTGTGCAATTACATTAAAAATAATTCCACTTTAAACTATTTTAAAATAATAAAATAAACGAGAGACAAAATATAGCTGCTACTTCTTTGCGAGTTCCACCGTTCTGGCCTGAGGAGCCGGAGGTTTGGTTCGCCCAGATGGAGAGTCAGTTTGTATTGTCCAATATTACTGCCGATCTTACTAAATTTCATTTTGTGACTGGCCAACTTGATCAAGAATATGCCCGTATTGTCAAAGATATAATAGTTGCCCCACCAGCTAATAACAAATATGATAAATTAAAGGCCGAATTAATTAAACGCATATCCCTATCGCACGAAAAGAAAACTCTTCAGCTGATGCAGCATGAGGAGTTGGGCGATAGAAAGCCCAGCCAATTTCTGCGGCATTTACGCAACCTGGCAGGACCCAAGGTACCCGACGACTTTATACGCACAGTGTGGACAAGCAGACTTCCACCTAATGTTCAAACTATTGTTGCTTCCCAGCCGAAGAGTGACTTGGATGACGTAGCAGACCTGGCAGACCGGGTCAATGACATCGCACCAAGCACTTCACACGTCGCCAGCGTCGCACCCAGCACACACACTTCCGCCCTGGAGAACAAGGTAGCAGAGCTAACACGGCAAGTTGAGATCCTGAGTATGCAGGTAAAGAAAGCCAACAATTTTAATAATAGAAATAGGCAGCGCTCCAGGTCTAACTCACGCCAATGCCCACATGACCGCTCGCAAGAACGCTTGAATCCAGATTACTGCTGGTACCACGATAATTTTGGCAACAAGGCGAAGAAGTGTGTCCATCCATGCAAGTTCAAGTCAGGAAACCAGAAAGGCAGTCAGTAGCGGCCGTTGACGTCTGCCAAACCTCCCAAGGCCGCTTGTTCATAACCGACCGGAAGACAAAGGTACAATACTTAGTCGATACAGGCTCTGATGTATGCGTCTATCCACGGTCAGCAGTTCGGGCCCCTCAACAATCCAAATCAAAATTCGAATTGGTGGCGGCAAACGGTACAATCATCTCAACTTATGGGTACATCAACCTCACCTTGGACTTAGGCCTCCGTCGAGCTTTTGCATGGCGCTTCATCATCGCAGAAGTTACAAAGCCAATCATCGGCGTCGACCTACTTAGTCATTACAACCTGTTGGTGGATTGTCGTCAAAAACGTCTGGTGGATGCAATCACTCATCTCGCAGTTAGCTCAGCACACTACGAACCATCAACAGCCATACCTTCGGTACGTACCATAACTAGCGACTCGCCAAATTGCCAAGGCAGAGTTCAATGAAATGTTGAAAAACGGCACGGTTCGCAGATCAGAGAGTGCTTGGTCTTCTCCTCTTCATCTAGCTCGCAAGAAAGACGACGGCTGGCGACCGTACGGCGACTACCGAGCACTGAATGCACGTACAATACCAGACAGATACCCAGTTTGTTGTAGCGTCCCAATCCGCTTACGCTTCCGCTACCGACTATGAGCTTGAGCCATACACAAAGATCGTACGATGATCAGGTGATTTTCGCATCTACGCATAACTATACCTGCGCGCCCGACTACGCTCCGCCCGCTTGCAATATGGCTGCGCGCGCGCCTTTGTTTCTATCCTGCGTGACGTCACATGGGACAGCGCTTGCAAGATGGCCACCTAATTTTCAGCTCCCACTACGACTGAAGATCATCGTGCATAAAAGGACGACGGACCACAACGGGATGACTCACTCGCTCTGCATTCGCCTTCATAATTAACATTCGTGCCTATTGTCGATATACCTTTTGTATCTTTCATTATTTATTTCAATAATTAATCTTACTGAGTGAGACGTATTTCATTTATTCTTTCCTGTTAGGCTTTCTATACCACTAAAGTAAATTAATCTAATTCATTCATAGTATATTTCATAAACATAGTCTCTAAAATTAAATCAAAATAGGAATCCTGGGAAAAATATTACAAAATACCTAGGGTTCCTATACGATGTATAAGAGCTATGTGTGGCATCGGGAAAAAAGAATCCTGTCAACCACTATTTAAGAAACTTAATATTCTCCCGTTGCTATGCTTGTATATAAATGAAGTTTGCCTATTTGTATTCCAACATAAGAATCTCTTTCAAAAAATACAGGATACGACACGGAGAAGAATTCGCAACCAATATATACATAAACTCTATAAGCCCTCTCAATTTAGCCTTAACCTCAAAAAATGCTTTCATCATGTGTATTGTAATATTTAATAAATTGCCAGATAGGTTCAAAGATGTTAATATAAATAGATTCAAAAAACTGGTGAAAACATGGTTACTCGAGAAATATTTCTATAGCGTTAATGATTTTCTAAATTATAATTTTAATTAAGAGTTAAGATTAAGTTAAGTTAAGTTAAATATCAAGTATTTTAATTAAGAGTAAATATTAACTGAGCGATTTGAACCAATGATAGATTTAAGTGTGATGTGAATACACCTGAAAAGGTAAAGATTGGCGTAACTACCGTAAGAGCAAATGTAACTGCTAACATTGTAACCCAAATTCTTATTCACTAATAAATTTCATTTTATTTCATTTCATTTCATTTCATTTCAAAATCATTGAAAACACAGTTATCATTCTTATCACTCTGAAATAATGACTAATTTTAGTTTGAAAATCGTACATTAATTAATGTTTAGCATATGCCATCTTGAGGCGAGTGGTTCGAAAATAGGAGCCCAGTACGTTTGCATTATTTTCTTATACTACTAGCGTATGTACCGACTCCTAAAAATCAGTTCAGGCAAAATATGTAACACCGCATAAAATGCCATAATATTAAACTTAAAGTTATGTCCTTAGTACATAAGCTAAGCTAATATTGAGCTAATCACTAGTGACTTCATATACGTTTACTAGCCCACGGCAAGGGAAGCTGAATGTATTCTGAGCCTGTTTGCGTTACGAATTGCGTAACGCGCTGCAATGGTACTGTGCATATCATATTGATTTATGTCGTTTCAGCGCTTATATAAACTATACTAGCGGTCCCCCGCGACTTCGTCCGCGCGTTTTGAGTTTGCTCCCTCCCCTCCCGTCGCAGCGTCATGTTTTATATTATATCCTAAAGCCTTTCTCGATAAATAAGCTATCCAACACAGAAATATTTTTTCAAATCGGTCCAGCAGTTCTGAGATAAGCGCGTTCAAACAAACAAACTCATCAGCTTTATAATATACTAGCGGTCCCCCGCGACTTCGTCCGCGCGTTTTGAGTTTGCCCCCTCCCCTCCCGTCGCAGCGTGATGTTTTATACCCTAAAGCCTTTCTCGATAAATAAGCTATCCAAAACAGAAATATTTTTTCAAATCGGTCCAGCAGTTCCTGAGAGAAGCGCGTTCAAACCAACAAACTCTTCAGCTGTATAATATTATTAGCGCAAGCGCACGTCGTACTTTAGCTGCGAACATTATTTTGGTACGGAGTTATGTTAAAAGTGTGATAGCTCCTAAGATATTAAATGATATAAAGGGCAACTTTGTTCTAAATGAAATGCTCGTGATGATGAATGTATTTATTTTGATAAGAATAAATACCTGTGTGTATAATACACCTCTAAAAATAATGCATTATTTAAAAAAGAAAAAAAACATAAAATAGGTTGTAGTAAGTCAACCATAAAAGATAGACATATGCTGTCGCGGACTTTTTTATAGAACTCTTAATGCTGAACAATCCTGTCATACATGATTTTTGTGTAACTGAAGCGGTTTTCGCAGCGTACGCAGCGGAAGCTCTCAAAAGGAATATCTTTCTCCCGTTTTCGCAACATTTTTCATTGCTGCTGTGGTCTTATGAGTCGTATCTTTATGTTATATAGCCTAAAGCCTTCCTCGATAAATGGACTATCCAACGTAAAAAAAAATTTTCAAATCGGGCCAGTAGTTTTTGAGATTAGCGCGTTCAAACAAACAAACAAACAAACAAACAAACAAACAAACAAACTCTTCAGCTTTATAATATTAGTATAGATTAGCACAAGCGCACGTTGTACTTAAGCTGCGAACATTATTTTGGTGCGGAGTTATGTTAAAACTGTGATAGCTCCTAAGATATTTATTCAAATCAAATGATATAAAGGGCAACTTGGTTCTAAATGAAATGCTCGTGATGATGAATTAGTATTCATTTTGATAAGAATAAATACCTGTGTGTATAATACACCTCTAAAAATAATGCATTATTTTTTTACAAATTTATTAACATAAAAAAGGTTGTAGTAAGTCAACCATAAAAGATAGACATATGCTGTCGCGGACTTTATTATAGAACTTTTAATGTTGAACAATCCTGTCATACATAATTTTTGTGTAACTTAAGCGGTTTCCGCAGCGTATGCAGCGGAAGCTCTCAAAAGGAATATCTTTCTCCCGTTTTCGCAACATTTTTCATTTCTGCTGTGGTCTTATGAGTTGTATCTTTATGTTATTTAGCCTAAAGCCTTCCTCGATAAATGGACTATCCAACGTAAAAATATTTTTTCAAATCAGGCCAGTAGTTTTTGAGATTAGCGCGTTCAAACAAACAAACAAACTCTTCAGCTTTATAATATTAGTATAGATATCTTTTGTTTTTTTTCTATTATTAATTTAAGTCCTTGTTATTTTACAAAAAAATAAATTTATGTATCTTATTTCTTGTGTGTCAAATAAACCATTCAATCATTTATTCGTTCATTTATTCAAGATCACTTTGTTGTAATAAATGATAAATATATTTCAATAGGGTAGTTTCATCTATCAAAATTAAATTACAAAACGTCGCCGTAGAGTGAAAACCTCGGAAGTGCATTTTTGCTTATTTTTTTATTATTACATTATTTGAAAGAAAACCTCGCGACGCACATTCTAGTTTAACTCACATGCTCATCTGATACAAATTGCGCTATTTATGACGTTCAATGAGAACCTCGTATTCGCTCGCGTGAACTACAATCTGGTGTGATTACCTCGAGACGACAGGTCGGAGCATGTTAAAATCGTGAAAACAGACGTTCAAAGTGCATATACATTATTAATGACGATTGAACTAACTTTGGTTTTACTCACAATAACAATTAAAACAAAAATCTACGTAGCACAATTATTTTTCTCCAGACGGTTTTTTTCACCTCCTACAAAGTTTACTCAAAAACACATACGAGGTTTTCACTCTACGGCGACGAAAAGTGTGTAATTTATATGGTATTCATCATAGGAAAGACGTATACAGCACTGTTTTGTTTAATAATTAATCGGTCCATTTATAATTTCAAAAATAAAATTGAGTTTTTATTATCTGTATATCACGTGACCGAAAACGCCAGCCGCCATGTTCTATACGAGAGTGACGTCATAAGAACAGAATCAATGTAGATTTCTTTGAAGGAATTATATTAAAATCTCTTGACTGCGAATTTCTAGCTTGTTTCAGTTTTTTTGCACATTTAAAACATCGTTTTACAATGGAGGAAGGATTCGTAAAAGCAGACAGTACAAATCTGGCTAAAATTGACTCGCTTATGATAGCAAAATTCTTTGCGTGCAATAACGATTTCTTTTCTGCCGAATTCAGAAATGTTAAACCAGCCATGTAAGTACATTCTGTTAATTTTTTAAAACTAAATTATCACATTTAAAAATCTTAATAATTTGATTTTGGTGTTCGTGAAAAGTTTTGTTTACAAGGTTATGTGTAAATAAAATATCTAAAAACTTTTTGTCTTTCCTTTCAGGTCTCTGATAAATAACTTTTCTGGAGTCTTTAATGTTGTGTTGTTACAATTTGGCACTATACACCAATGATACGGACTATATAAGCTCATATTCGGATTTTTATTGAACTTTAAAGTTAAGGAATTACCCAAGTATATTTGACGTTTACTTGTTGCTGTTCTTATGACGTCACAAAAATGGAAGCTGTCGTTTTGGCGCAAACATTTATCGTTTGAATTTGAAAAAGTATTTTAGTGCATAAAGAGGTATTTTTTCTTAGAAATAAAAATAACTGTTAACTATTGAATCAATACGAACATTTTAAAAAAAATGCAAAAAATGTGGAATAGCCTATTGAAAATCATGTCATTAATAATATACACGAATACTTGGTTAATCAGAAATAAATTCCACATAACGTCTATAACTTTTAACAATTATAAAGCTGAAGAGTTTGTTTAAACGCACTACTGGGCCTTTTTTTTTTTGGTGGGCTAAGTTATTTATCGTGAAAGGCTATGAAGCATCAAGCTGCGACAGGAGTTCAAACTCAAACGGGGCACCGCTACTATAAAAATATCTGTCATTTAATAATCTGATAGATAGCGCACACATTAAGTCATTACTGCAACACTATAACCCACAGGTATCCTTTAATATGCTGATGAGTTTTCAGGCAAAATGAAGAGCGCTGTGATAAACGAAGTGAGCTATTACTAACGAGAACACCGCTGAACTATATTATGTTGTGGGTTAACATCACGCGTAATTGGCTGCACATAGCCCTGGCCGAAAGAAAAAAGATCAGCCACTCCAATAGGTAGATGTGACCGAGTACGAACTATTCTCTTCTGGTTTTTCAAATCGGTCTTTAGTACAGTTCAGATAAGCAAATCTTGTATGTCTATGGTTCAGATCGGCTCGCGAGAGCAGAGTAAGAACGAAAAGTTACGAGTGTCCGAGCAGAGTGACTTGAAAGATTACATACGCTTGTACGTGAGCGTGATGCGAGACTGAGCGAGAACAAGTCAAACGCGTGGGCCTGAGCGTGACGGAAGATCTAAGCGAGTGTAAATTTTGAGTATTATATAATGTAGATCTTTACAACAAATTCGACGAAAATTTGTTAAAACGGGATGAATCTAGAAGTTTTTGAGATGTAGAGCACTTTAAACAACCGCAAACATAACTTTGTTCTTCATACAAACACTACGAAAAACAAATTCATATTTGCTGTTAACAAAATATTGTGGTATTTTATCTGAGTGGAAGTTAGTGGATTCCCTAATTCAGTTAAAATTTCTGCAGATAATTATCGTAGTTGAATTGATAACGTACGCGGCAGTGTACCCAACAAACGTTTACCTGTCTTTTGGCAGCGCCACCTACTAAGGCCTGGTTTTTCCAACGTCAAATGCGGAATATTAATCGAAAAAACGACATATTTGTCAGCAAATATTAATGTAAATGATATTTTATAATCGTTCGTTCTATACTTGTTAAGTCTGATTGGTCTTATCTGACGTTGGAAAAATCGGCCCTTAGTCTAATTCTTGAGTTAACGTCAATGTTGGGGATAAAAAATAATTCAAACCGGGTAAGTGTTTTTATAAAACCTGTTTCAAATAAACCAAATACACCTACCGATATTATACAAAAAAAAACAACAAGGTATGAGTATTTTCTACACAGTTTTTATTTTCAAATTAGGCAACACTTAATAGTTTATCGTTTTATATACTTACCAATACTCTTTTATAAATAACTAGCGGTCCCCCGCGACTTCGTCCGCGCGTTTTGAGTTTGCTCCCTCCCCTCCCGTCGCAGCGTCATGTTTTATATCCTAAAGCCTTTCTCGATAAATAAGCTATCCAACACAGAAATATTTTTACAAATCGGTCCAGCAGTTCCTGAGGTAAACGCGTTCAAACAAACAAACTCTTCAGCTTTATAATATTAGTATAGATTAGTGCAAGCGCACGTTGTACTGAAGCTGCGAACATTATTTTGGTGTGGAGTTATGTTAAAACTGTGATAGCTCCTAAGATATTTATTGAAATCAAATGATATAAAGGGCAACTTGGTTTTAAATGAAATGTTCGTGATGATGAATGTATTTATTTTGATAAGAATAAATACCTGTGTGTATAACACACCTCTAAAAATAATGCATTATTTTTTTACAAATTTATTAACATAAAAAAGGTTGTAGTAAGTCAACCATAAAAGATAGACATATGCTGTTGCGGACTTCATTATAGAACTCTTAATGCTGAACAATCCTGTCATACATGATTTTTGTGTAACTTAAGCGGTTTCCGCAGCGTATGCAGCGGAAGCTCTCAAAAGGAATATCTTTCTCCCGTTTTCGCAACATTTTTCATTTCTGCTGTGGTTTTATGAGTCGTATCTTTATGTTATATAGCCTAAAGCCTTCCTCGATAAATGAACTATCCAACGTAAAAAAAAAATTTCAAATCGGGCCAGTAGTTTTTGAGTTTAGCGCGTTCAAACAAACAAACAAACAAACACTTCAGCTATATATTAGTATAGATTAAACAAACTTTTTTTCAAACAGTTTTTTTTACTATTTTTACTGGTGTTTCTTGCCGCGCTGCGTTTGAACGTTCAGTGCACACTGGCGTACCTATCTCAATTTGGTAGGGAAATAACGTAGGGCGGGCAGCTCGAAACTAGGTCAGTTGTAGAATACATTGAAGGTGCTAGCAGAAGGGAGACCGTCTTGCCCATTGTTAGCTGGCTGATCAAATTTAATCAAAGTGTCAACGACTTATGCCAATTCTGAGCCCAAAAAACTGAAATGAAACTCATATCATAATTCTTGTTAAGTATTTGCGTTATTTACATTCCTCTATTTATTTAACAGTTGTATATATTTTAGAAACTGTAGAATCACCACCTGCAGAAATGTGAATATATTTATATTTTATTTTTATTTAGTTCAAAAAACAGTTGTATAATCATGTTAATTAGTAATCGTAATAAATGTTTAATATTATTGCACAGCAATGATTGCACACAGAAAACAAAAACAATCAAATCTTATTCAAAAAATATCTCAATCTAATATCAGAATGGTGTTTTCTCATTTAATGAGATAACCCTTACTTTTGAATCACTCACTTGAATTAAAAATCAATAAAACGTACAAAATAAGAACGTAAGTACTCACAAAATACAGGCATCTTTTTTATCACTCCCGTGTGAAATAATATTAATTTTCGTTTGAAAATCTTACATTATTTAATGTTTATCATATGCCATCTTGACGCGAGTGACTCGAGAGTAGGACTCCAGTACGTTTGTATTATTTTCTTACTCTACTTGCGAATGAAATCACACCCAAAAATAAGTTTAAACAAAATATATGACACCGCATAAAATGCCATAACATTCAACTTGAAGTTATGTCGTTAGTACATGAGCTAAGCTAATATTGAGCTAATAACTAGTCACTGCATATTTGTTTACTAGCCCACGGCAGGGGAAGCTGAATGCATTCTGAGCCTGTTTGTGTTACACATTGCGTAACGGGACAAAATGGTACTGGTATACTGTGCATATCATATTGATTTCTGTCGTTTCAGCGCTTATCTGAACTATGTTTCTTTAAGAACACAGATAATAAATAAATTAATTTAAAAAAATACATTTATCTTATCCCAAAGTAAGTAGCTAATGAACTTGTAACATGGAAATCAGAAACAAAGGTGGTACCACAAGACCCAGACCCGAGACAATACAGAAAGTTATGATTTCTACATTGACCCGACCGGAAATCGCACCCGGGACCACGGAGCGGCGACGCCTTGAAACACAGTTTGCTTAGCCACTACACCACGGAGGTCGTAATAAAGATAATAATGATTGACTCTCGAAAAAAAATGTGTCATCTGTCGCTATCCTGACTACATGATAATTAGATATGTATTTTTGACAGATTAACAGGGAAAAATAGCTAATTTGAACAAGTTTGAGTTTCAGATGATCATTAAAGCAACGACCCCGGGCCGGCTAAACCTTTCGATTGCTAGTTTTATACATTCCTTTTTTTTGGTAAATTATTAGTCCTTATTTGCCCCAGGACAGACAACATACCTACAAATATATCCTCTCATGCCATCGTATTTACAATGCCTCTCAATAATAATATCCCGATACGTGATTGATAACAAACCGCTGATTAATGAACGCCGTGCTAATTACGGCTTGTGCTGATGGATACTGATGACCCAAATCCTATTCTAAATGACTTTATCCTTTTTTCGAATATCTTTTCCCTTTCACTCGCGAAGCCATGGTTGCATGAGCAACAGGGACGGCTAGATTGGAAAATTCGGACATCGCGTAAAACAGTAAGGCCTGTCCAATATTGGAGTGGCATATCATGCGTGTATGACGACACACCGAACAGACACTGGATTAGATAGATTACTAATACAATCATAATTTGTTATAGACATTGCAAAACTATCATATTCTTAAGTTGTTAGGGTTTCGCAGCCGAATTTCAAAAAATGGAACCCTTATAAATTCATCAAGTCTGTCTGTCTGTCCGTATATCATTGCCACTTTATTTTGAAACTATTAGTACTAAACAGTTGAAACTAAGTAGGTACATGTATCTTGTTTACCGCTTTCGATTCTCATACAAAAAGTAAAAAATAGTGATATGTAAGGAGGGCTCCCATACATGAAACTAAAACCATTTTTTGCATTTATTTGTTCAGGAAAATGCAGCTTGTCTATCTCTTCTCCTTGTTCCTTCTGTTCTCCCTTCTATTATGGATCCAGTGAAGTGTCGTGTGGTACCAAGCCTTCCTACAATAATCCTCTACCCTTTCCATTGGTTTTTAACTCCATCCAGCTGAATATCTCTATCCTCTTCCAGCACTAAAAATCATTTTTTTAGTCTCTACCTTTTTTTTTGGTCAAGGTGGCATAATTAGATTTATATGAAAACCCAGTTATTTCAGTTAACCGACTTCAAAATCTGTTTTCAGTTGGACGTATATGTTTTATTTTTTGTATCACAAAAAAAACACGCTTTAATAATTTCAAAGTCTGTTATTTAGTAAGGAGTTATGCTCGAAGTGGCAATTCTAATTGATTAATGAAATTGAAAACATTTATTCCTAGGGAGAAGAAATACAGTTTTACAATTTCTTCACAATCTTATCTTTTATCTTTTTTAAAAAAAATGTTTATCATATTAACAAAATTACAAGAATATATAGGAAATATTAACATCTAAAAACCGCGGAGGTTTATTGTGATGCTAATGAGTTAAATTTAGTTCAGTAAGAAAATAAACAGGCCAATAACAAATGGAATTATGTGAGATGAGCCGATCGGTAATACAGTAAAACATAAATAAATATTCTATGTTTTGTATAGTTGACAAGAACTAGGCAGGTGTTAGGCTGAGTTTAGGATTTAAATCTAACTTTAGAGATCACTATAAAGTCTTAGGTTTATATCATTGTTGTTTATTATTATTTTTGTTTTATTGTTTATGTAATAAAATAACTAGCGATTACCCATTGTTATGTCATTTATGTAACAAAATTATTTTATTTTAAATTTAACATAATTAATAACTTTAAATTATTCCTCAATAATACGCCTCAACAAACTTCTGAGTCAGATGACGCCATCTGTGATTCGTTACTAACACTAGTTCACCGTAGATGTGCTACGAAGAATTTATGCTACGAGACACTTCGTAGTCTCGCACTACGTCGCACGCTGTAGTTCACTACTACGACGTAGTATGGCGCGACTGTAGCTAGCTCGTAGCAAAGGTTAAAGTTAAAATATTATTTAGTTCAATAATCCCTTATGCACATAATATTATTAAATTCAAAAATAATATGTGGTGTCCTTAGAATTTCTATTAGAAATGGATGTAAGAATTCTTAGCAAATAATTACGCATTTTTAAAAGAATACGGCTAACGCCATCTAGTGATAATGTTTAACAACGAATGGAGCAACATGTCTGCTTTCAAAGCTTACATCGTTCCTAAAAAGACTTCTGGGCTTTCTATAAAGTTTTATGCAAAAGTTTAGGTGGCAGCACCCGTTTATTTTTAAAACGCCTTTGCTATTTCGTGTATTAGACTGCGTTTACTAATCAATTAAAGGTCTGTCGTGTAATGTTATCAATAAATATACTATTAACTACACTTTAAATTGTTGTGATGCTTGAAAAACAAGTTCTACCAATATTTTCTTACCGTAATTTCATAAAGTGATAATGTAGGCGGTTCGATTTAAAAAAATATATTTTTATTCGTCGTTTTTAGTTATTGTTTAAGTTACAATGTACTTAATTGAACTATAAATAGTTGCTTAAACTTTTTCCTCAGTAAAACATGTTATACTTGAATGAAAACCACATCAAAATCGGTCCAGTCGCACGCTCTACATATAAGCACAAGTATACATACATACAGGTCAAAATGAGAATCTCTTTTTTTATGTCGGTGAAAAATGATTAAAAAATGTTGAATTTCATTTAATTTGGAACGCCCACGGGAGCCATTGTACTGAATTAGGTGGTTAAATCAGTTTTACGTGCCAATTTCTCACAAAGGGCGTATATTGCTATAATATTCATTGACAGTTCCAAAGCTTCACGTGACTGAATCGGAATATTATCATAAACAAATTTTTATCTACATACAAAGTAGGTCTCCAAACCTATGCGATTTTTAAAGGTCATTATTTTGGCGTTAGGTTAGTAACACGTTCTTGAATCCTTCAACGCTCTGATTAGTATTTTGAAAATGAGAGGCAGACATAAAAAAAACGATTTAATAAAAAGGTTTTGTTTTTTATTTATCGTCAATATTTAATCTGAGAATATGATAAGCGCTCTAATTGTGTAGTTTTGTCAAAGGATAAAATCTGAAAATTAAAAGTAAATATAAATCCAGAACTAACTTTTTCCTTTGTCAAGAAAGATTTTTGATACGACAGATACAAGACCACTTAAAAATAATATCTTTTCCTAAAATTCCAAGCAAATTTAGAAGAATATTATATATTTTTTCTGAGAATATGATAAGCGCTCTAATTGTGTAGTTTTGTCAAAGGATAAAATCTGAAAATTAAAAGTAAATATAAATCCAGAACTAACTTTTTCCTTTGTCAAGAAAGATTTTTGATACGACAGATACAAGACCACTTAAAAATAATATCTTTTCCTGAAATTCCAAGCAAATTTAGAAGAATATTATATATTTTTTCTCGTTACTTAGTAACCGCCTCACTGTATTTTTTGTTATTCTTGTTTTTGAAGAAAAAAATAGTTAAATAAAAATACTTAACCATTTCCAAAGCAAAATTGCAACAACATTTGCATGAAAAAAAATATCTGAATTCTGTTTTCGCTGTCCTAACCAGACAAGAGCGTTAAAAAATAGTTAAGGGCGAGTGACGAGACCTCGAGCGCCCTTCACTCTAGGGCTAAGTTCCTCGTTACATGCAGGTCTTGCTTCTTTCCCTTATGCACTTTAATTCAACTATGTAAAGATAGTTTTACGTTGGCAAAATTGCTTTAAAAATGTGAATTTACAAATGTTTTTTCTTTTGAAGGTTGCATTGAATTTGTGGGGTTCTCTGTGAAACAAAATCATTTTTGAATTAGACTGATGAATATGAAATCATTCTTAAAAATCATATCTTGAAAAAGCTTTATTGTGAAACACAGGTCGAAATGGTAAACAGAGGTAAATTTACAATGCTGGCCGTGTCCTGCTTCTAGCTAGGGAGTTAAATATATATTTTCTACTTGTACTAAAAGTACAAGTAGAAAAAGTTGTTAAAAAGTGAAGAAAAACTTTTAGTACTTCTAGTACAAGTAGAAAATACAGTTATTATAATTGAGGTTTCTACATTCAATCGATAACAAATATAAAACTAAATTAAGTCAGAAGCTCTCTCCGTCACTAACTTTTAAAACTATAGAAATATTTTTCAATTATTTAGTCATGTAATTTGACGACGCGTTTGGTGTATTAGTTGCACTTGACTATTACGTCGCCGCGGGTTTGAATCCCGCAAGGGGCAAATGTTTGTGTGAGTAGCATGAATATTTGTACCTGAGTCATGGATGTTTAATATGTATTTATGTAGACGCCCCTGTCATAGACGTGGTATGGTATTCGTAACACAAGGAAAAAAATTCCTTACTTCGAAACCACGACAATTGGTATGTTGTCTGGCGCCTAATTATATATTATTGGATGATCAAACGAACTTACCTTAAGTGAAGTTCGATCCAAATTGTCCTGACTTCGACGAAGAGATTTAATTGACCATGTAGTATGCCCTACTACGCGTCCATTCACTCGCACACAGGTTTAGCGCAAGAAAGAGAAGGTAAATGACCTCATTCCCTCCCACGCCTCACAGCACTGCCAGCCGCCTGTCGCTCATTCATTTCAGAGCAAGGAGACCGATTTATGAGATGTACAACATTGATTATACTTATTGTAAGGGTGACGATTATTTTTGCATAAAAACGTACACGGGAATTGGGAAGGGTGGGACCTTAAATCTCTTCGTCGAAGTCAGGACAATTTGGATCGAACTTCACTTAAGGTAAGTTCGTTTGATCATCCAATTGTCCTGCCTTCGACTCTGAGATTTAATTGACCATGTAGATGTTTGGAGTGAAATCAATGTTGTTACAATATATTAAGTTGACATCTCTGATGTTAGTAGTGATTGATCATTAAAACGATCATATTAAATAACAATTCATTGTTCATGTCACTATCTTTGACATATACATGTATCACTATTACTAAAAAACATTAGTTGTATGATAACTATGATAAGTTATAACTTTCTACTAATAAAAATATCTTTATTAGGAAGAAAGAAGATATTTGTAAGTATTTTTTAATAATGATTAACTAAAAATTGATAATTTATTTATTTTAGTAATTTCAAACTGAAATAAGGCATTTTTGTTTAATTGTGGCATGTTATAAAAATTGCAAACAATACAGAATACGTATTGTTGGGCTGAGACGGTTTGCGAATAATATAGTTTTACACACTGAATTTGGCACGTAAAACAAATGATAATTTTATAACGAGGAAAGCCACATACAGAAAACACTTTTTAGTTAGCGCCTTATCTTTGGTAAGTTAAAGGGCGTGAAGGTAAAGTCGTCTGACAAATCGTTATCTTATTCTTGCAGTATTTAGCATATTTTATAATTATAGTTTTGAAATACGTATGTACATGATATTCTATTGCTTTATATTTAGGTATTAATGCGACTGTTTGAAAAATATTCGAACGTATACCAAACACATAAATAATATTTTATACATTAAAATTTCGAATACCTGAGAAAATTTATATGCTTAATTTGGTTATAAAATGTGTTTAAAGATTTGTATAAAAGCAATTGATTAAAAGATTCATTCTTAGGAATGTAATTCTTTTAAGATCATGATTATATTCACGGGTGTCTATCAATGATATATGATTATTTGCTGTGTTAGAAAAAGAACACAATAATTCAATGGCTTTGAAATATTATCGTTATCAGAAAGTTTAAGGCATAGGTAGGTAGGTAATGTTTTTTTATGTATTATTTATAATTCATTAAGTATATTAGTTTTTTTTTTCTAAAAAAGATTTAAAATCGGCTTCTGGGAGCTTTATAAGGGCAAACGATCGCAAACGATTTCTCCGATATAAGTTTCGGTACCACCCGGCCCCGACCAAATACGTTTGCCTAATATTCGACTAATCGACCAGGAATGTTCGCCGAGTATTCGATAGTCGGCACATGTTCAGATTTATATATATGATATATATGATAAATTTAATCATAATTTTATTGCCTGGGTAAATGTCTGGATTACTTTTAAGGATAACAATTATTTATTGTATTCCTTATCAATCCTATGTTTCGAGTTGGTTGCTATGAGTTTTTTATTTAATTAACTATATTTATATTTTTAAGGTTGACAAATATTTGTAACATATTTGGCTACAGATGAGACTTGTTTCAATATAATGAGCTGTGTCAAAAAAAGTCTGATGATGATTCAGAATAAGGGTATCTATTTTGACACGAAATCCAAAAATAAATGGATATCGTAATAATAGTACCTATGTCATATCGAGATCCCAAGGGTAAACTGGTTTTATACATATTTAAACATCAAACATCCTTAAATATGGTTTATAAAAAACATAGATAATTTGGTTTGAAATAATTAATTGATTCAAATTTTAATAAATGGTCGAATCACATGACGTCCTCTGGCGTAAGAATAAGGAAAAGTCCTATATAAAAAAAAAAACATTTTCAAAATAAAATACTTTTTCTCAACTATACCACCCGACATATTTTATTATTAATTTTTAATTTTCAATTGTTCCACCGTATGTAAGTAACTGGTGAATATCAAGACAAAATGTCTTTTAAAAATTTATTAAACACAGTTTATCGAATACTATAAACATCAAACCTATTTTATTGCTTATTAGAGCAACGTTTTCAAGGAATTGTTCCTTAATAACTTAGTGGCTTTCTGGGGAAGATTGTTGGGGAGTGGGTGGATGTAATTGATTACAAAAAACTGATGATTAGAGAATATATTTACTTGATGTAGTTTATTCTTAAATCACAGAATAAATAGTAGGAAAATAAACATAGTTCATATTTCCAGTAACTCGAATTAGATTATTATAGTGCAATTTGATTCTAATGCTGCATTGGATTTAGGATATGTCAGTTTTTTTTTTTTAAATATATATATATATATATATATATATATATAAATAATAATTTCCTAGCCCTTTGTTAAAAAAATATTGATAGTGATATTTTTGTAATAATGAATATGGCTTGTATTTATTTCACGTCAAACGTAGGTGTGTGTGTAATTGGCAAATAAAAATAACCGAATTATATGAAATATTGTAATAATACTTGAGAAAATAAAATTGTGTCAATTGATATGCTTTGCTTATGCATTTCCATAAAAAGCAAAAAAGGCATTATCTTCATAAAATGAGGTTGTTTCAATTTAATAGCTACCTACTCTTATGGTATATCTAACAATGTGTCGATAAGTTTTGGTTTGTGCTATCTGCTTCATACTTCAATACAATAGAACGTTTTATTTGAATTATTCTTAGGTGGTGCTCGTGGTAGGTAGTAAATGGTAACAAAAAACAAGGTCATAGAAACAAAGGTCAATTCCAGGTGACCAAAGGTTCTCACAATTTTAACTGGGCGGTGGCTGGCTTTTCCAAAGATGAAGGACACAGATCTTTATTAAGTTTTCTCGACTCGAGATTAAGTACCGAACTTTGTGACGGTTAAATGAACGCATTTAAAAATAAGCATATCACTTTCACAGCATATTTTTCGAAAAACGAAATAACCTCTAAAACAATGGAATACAGAGCACCCTAATAAATCTAATATGACGGTAGTACTATATTGATTTCGTGATTATAAGATGTCTCATTGGCATATTTAAAAAAAAAATACGCTTTCCAGGTAGTTGTTATTGCTTCAGTAAATACAATCTAAGCTTTACCGAATTATTTACTGAGAAGTTGATTTAATCTTAGTTGGATATAAAATAAATACGGCAATTTTTCTACCATTCAGAATCATACATTTGCCAGGTATTGAGCAATGCTCATTCTCATTTTTATTATAGCTGTTAAAATTAAATCATTTAATGGAGTTTTTAAACGGACTGGTTTTTATATGGACCCAACCACATTTTGGTACGTCCTGGGCAAGCTTACAGCTTGCTTGCTTGCTAGTTATAATCAAAGAGCCAACCACAAGCTAAATAGCTATAGGTATGAGCAGAAAGCAGAAATGTATGTAGAAAAATCTAGCTTTCTTAAAAAGTTCATTGTTTTCTTTTTACAAAATCTATTTAATTCAATATTTTAAGTAGTATTATTAAGCAATTTATGTTTACCATAGCATTGTCTAGTTAGACAATTTTATAGCCATTGGCAAGAAATAAGTACAAAAGAGTTGTGATCAATGGATAAGGACCCAAACCACATAACTATGTGAGCTATGGTGGGATGCTATGCTACCGTTTTTAGAGCTTTGTGGAAAACATATTAGGAACGTGTACTGCAGGTTGCAGAGTACGTGTATTTATGATTAAGGTCTAGGTTGTTAAAGTGTTTTTGAGTCTCTCATGTTTACTATTCTGAGTAAAAAATTACAAAATAAATATTAATTTATTCGATTTGAAATAAATCTTCTGCCACTATTATTTTTCGGTACTTACGAATAAGATACTTGGTAAACCATTTTATTGCTATTTTTGTTTGTACGTGTTATCACACGTTATACGTCACAGCTCACATTATGCTCCATTTTAATCTTTGCCTAAATATTGGCTGAGACAAGTGTTCGGTCGTGGTTTTGCCACGAGTGGAATACGGTAGCCCGTAATAAGTACATGTACTTACGGCCTTAAGGTGATATAACAAAGCATTCATAAGAACACATACCTTTTTTGGTCGGATTCTGATTCCGAGTGCGAGACGTTGAAAACACGCTGGAATTGTGACGGTAGATCACCGTTGCGAAGCAATTCGCGGCGCGTTGGCACAGGTATGGCCGGATGAGTGCGGGCGAGGACCGCTGATTCATACTTAGAGGCCATAGTGGTGGCGCATCGTCAGCGCTGCTTAATATTAATCATGAATGTCTTTGGCTGTAATTTATTATTATAGCATCAAAGAACAATTTGCTGTAACTTCAGCTAACTTGTTTCCCTTTTTTCGCAATGAAAATGAGGGTAGGGTATTGGAAGCAACGCATACCAAAAGTCTCAGATAAGATCTAGAATAATCTAGATAATTAGGACTGGCTGACCTCACGTGTCAGCTCTGCCAGTATTTGCTACAGATCAATATCGCGTATTGATTCGGAGCGGAAAATGCGGACTGGCTAGCATCGCGTGCTAGCTCGGCCGCGAAGCGTAAAGCATGCATGGTGCAGCCACGCTGGGTAGTGCGTTTTACTTCACATTCACTTGTTAAATTAACAAAAACATTTTTGAACTAACATGTCACTATAAGATAAATTTCGTTTAGCACGAAATAAAAACTAACGGTTATGTACTGTGGTTACTGCGTGCGTTGGAACGGCGCGCGCGCACGGACACGAATGAGCGACAGGCGGCTGGCAGTGCTGTGAGGCGTGGGAGGGAATGAGGTCATTTACCTTCTCTTTCTTGCGCTAAACCTGTGTGCGAGTGAATGGACGCGTAGTAGGGCATACTACATGGTCAATTAAATCTCAGAGTCGAAGGCAGGACAATTATTATTTTTATCGATTAAGATTTAATCAAATTATTTTCAGTAATATCTTTCAATGTTTTCATTTATTATTATTTTTGTAAATTTGAGGAGCATTAACAAATACGGGTACACTTTTAATAAGCAGGCTGGGTTAAGCACCAACTTAATTTTGATAATAACTATATACATCTACATTCGTTATTAAAACTTGAAAATCACTACCACCTACAATTATTATTTACAATACAAGTGCCACTGATTCAGTCTAAATCTATGACAAATTACTTTTAATGGGAAAATAACCACTTTTATTAAATAAAACCTCCTAGCTCTTGTCCTTTCCAAGTTTTTTTTATATCTGATAGCCAAATAACGCAGCTACTCAGAACTAAACCGGATCTGAAAATTTTTGTTATTCCAAGACGTTATTCGATGGCAGCAATAAATCATTTAATTCTATTATGCCTTATTTTCCGAGCGAATCTCCAAAAGAAGAGCCACGAACAATAATCTGACAGAGAGAAAAAAGTTAAATTTACGAGTTCCTAGGCACAAAGCCTTCCGCAGATGGAGGGTATAATAAATTAAAGTCGAATCATCCCGCTTCAATAAATTCGCTCCGAAAATAGAGCGAAAGTTTAAAGTCCCGGCTGTGTACTGAATAACTGCACTAAAACAGTATACAAAGGTATTAGTGGCGGTGCTCGAGATCAGGTTACGAGGATACAAAGGATAGAATGCCAGCGGACTTTTGACTTTTATTACAGAAGTAAGTAATTAATGAGTAAGATTTACTAACAGTACCGTAACGTTTAATTTACGTCACTACCATAACATATTCAGAAACTGATGCCTCGGTGGCGCAACGGTAGGAGGGTCGCACTTTAAAGTGACGGCTGCGCCAGAGGATCGGGCTAAAAATAATATACCTGAGTTTTTCTGTTCAGAAATCCTTAGTAAGCCCGGAGTTCGAAGTTGGCGGTGTGTCACCCCCGTACCTCTGAAAAGCACGTAAAGCCGTTGGTCCTGCGCCTGAACTCTCTCCGGTAGTGTCAGATTGCTGTCCATCGGGCTATGAGAGTGAAAGGAATAGAGAGTGCACCTGTCTTTGCGCACGCACTTGTGCACTATAATATGTCCCGCGCACCGCAGTCGAAATCGGCTAAGGGGACTATCACTTTCATATTCAGAAACGTATATTTCAGTTCTCACGCTGAACGGAAACTGTTAACCAACTATCAATGTATGACTTGACCCCCTGGTAAATTTGGTACATCTTATCTAATGTAAATTGCACTTGTAAAAAGCAACTGTGTCAGATGAGGAAATCGAACACCGTGTTTTTGCCATCCGGCCACATGCCTATACCACTCGGCCATCGATACCTAGGCAAAGCCTGTTAAATTTTACAAGTGTTTTCAATTTTATACTGACAAAACCCTAAAAAAAACAAAATATGTATGTATTATTTTATTTAATGTTTCAACAAAGCACTTAGAAAAAGTGGCCCTTGACTGAGAGCTAGTATTTTCACCCCTGTGCATAATTTCATTAGATTTAACTAAATTATACGCGGGCCTGGTTGCTGCACCATTACTGGACCAGTTACTTTAATACTTCCATGCAGCGCTTCAAGACCGTTGTCTCGCTAACAGCTCATAAATTGAGCCCGCGTATGTTTTAGTGCAGCGGATTCAATTAGACGTAGCCTCGGGCGCTGTATATTGCGCCGGCGCTTTACAGCGCTCATTTACTGTAATGCGCTTTGCACAGACAGTGTCACCTCAGGTAGCGCGGGAAAGGAATCTGTATACTTTTGCATTCTGATTCTTAAGAGCTAAAAATGATTGCATGAAAGTAAAAAAGATTTCATAAACCACCTACAAAAAACTGACTAAAAATCCTAAAATTAAAACAAATTATTTGGAGTCGTTGCATGATGTGCGTAGACTGTTGGTGAACTCAAGCTTGAGATCATTATTTTTATAATTACTACCTGTATCTCATATAAACTACTAAACCGATTTTGATAAAACGTACACTGTACCATAAGTTGAAATATACCTAATTGAACAAAGAGAAGTCATCTCATTATGACTAATATTTTTTTAGAAATCCGTGGATAAACATAAAAACGCACAAACATCAGTCTTACTAGATCATCATACTCATTAATTCTCAAACTCCACCGATAGCACATACATGCACATATAATTGAATACCTCCTAGTTTGAAGTCGGTAAAAATAAAATAGCAATGAGTTAGATTTAGTGTCTTACAATATTTTTAGTTGCTTTAACAGCTGCTCTAAGTACTTATTTACTTATTTAAGTCAAAAAATATATCTTGATACCCGTAGTAAAAAGCCTCTCGTAAATTAATAGACAAATGATAATTATTGAATGCTACCGTTAAAGAACAATGGCAAGGCCCCATACAATGTTTTACCTCAAAAATATTTTAAGCGTCTACTATTGAAAAAATGATTAAATGATAGCAGTTGCACTAAATTATCATAATCAATAAGAATTTCGTTTTGTCGAGGCCACAAAAAAAAGTTATCTTTATTTTTGTATTTTTAGGTTATATCGAAATGAACGCGTCTAATATATTAAAAATCTGAAAAAGCTACTAAAGAACGTTCCTAAGAGGCAATTCGGCAGTCAAAATATAAGAATAATGCCCGAAAACAGTTAAGCGAGAGTCGATAATAAAGATAATCCAAATCCAAAACCCATTCAAAATAAACATCTTTTTTTATTAAATAACAACGCAGGTAGCGAAGTAGTCAAGACAAGCTACTGTCAAAGTGACGTTTGACTTTTGTTTTTTTAGACGGATGTCAGTGTTGCTGTTGTATTTTACAATTTGTGTTCATAGTCTATTCCCTTTTTCAATAAATCATTTTGCAATCAAGTTATATAGTTTTAAAATACATTCACATCTTTCTGTGTTGAAAACCTTAGTTATTTCTATTTCATATTTTTCTTAAGAGTACAATCAAATTGATAAAAATATGACGCATACTGTATTTTTTTCTTTAAATGGCAGCACCAGTGAATTTACTTATAGGATTCAAATGAGAGTTTTTTATTACATTTACAATTTAAGCCCGGCTTTTAAATGAGAAACCATTTTCATGAAAAAAACATATTAAATAAATGATTAGTTTTTGCATAGGTCACATTTTTAGACGCCTCAAAATAAACTCAGGTAAATTCCTGCCATTGTTCTTTCGGTTCAACAAAACTAGTGTCTTGTCCTGTGCTATTTTTACTAAGCTTTTCCTCTATCAAACGCTGGCTTGCAAATGAAATTATAAAACAACATCATACAAGTAAATTAAAACAAACAATACATAAACAATTCGGATGAGTAAAAGTTATATGGTTTCAATTTGAAGTTTGAAGTTTGAAACTGGAGTTTGCGACAACAGTTCCTCAGCCATGGCCGCGTCCAGCAACTTGTTATGTGTAAATTATGCAGTACACTGTTCATTTTGCGAGAGACTCGGACCAAAGCCTGAATTCAACAGCTGTATAAAAATCAAAAATCAAAACCACTACATTCAATTTGCAATCGTGCTGAAGAGTGTTTATTGCTCGCTAATATAATTTTGCATTAAAATCTGCCTTTTTTGTATGGGTGTCTTAACTCAAGACCAGTCTTGTTTATATTGGACACCAATCACATACATTGCTCTGATCCCAAAGTAAGTAGCCAATGCATTTGTGTTATTGAAATCAGACACAACGGTGGTACTACAACACCCAGACCCGAAACAATATAGGCAAGACCCGACCACGGTACGGTACGGTACAATCGAACCCGGGACCTCACAAGATGGCGACGCTTAAAACCAGCGTGCTAGCCACTCGACCACGGAGGTCATTTGATCGTAGAGGATCATAAACTAACACAGAAATTACCGTGTCGACCAGACACATAGCAAAGATAGGAGGCATTTCGGTGAGTTTCTATCTTCTGCATTGGTTTTTAAGAATTACTTTCATTATTCTGAATAAAAACGAGAAACTCGACTGCCTACAAAAATGCACTGACGAGGAAAAAACAAGGCAAAGGTTGTGGGCTCCTTTCTATCCCCTCTGTACATTATTGGTCACCATTTTCGAAATATGTATAGACTGTGTCACTCCTTGTATTATTACATGACTCCTCATAATACGTTAAAATCTGTTCAGCTGTTGGGGCTGCAGGGCGTGCCATAGAAATGGACATAAAAAAATACATACGCTCGAAAAACATAACCCTCCTTCTGGCGCAGTCGGGAAAAAACTGTGATGATTTTGGTGAGTCATCAAACAAATATGTGGTGTCTAAGGTTACAAAGCTAGTGTGTTACAACATAAGTCAAAAGCTTTTTATTTAGTTACACAAATCAAAATTTAAATGGACTGGCTGTTTTTCCTATTGAGCGTCCCACCCCAGCACTCTGCTGGGAATTTCCATATTAAGAAATATTTTTCGTTTCCACCGGCCATTGCCCCTGCCCCATCTTTTATTAAAACAAGTTAAATTTTTGTTGTTACTCACCAACTTGTAACTAAAGTCGGGCTCTTGAATTCTTAACACAATTTTATGTTGCTTTCCTTAATTAGAAATATCTGAGTAGCAGGTTTAATTGTAACTTCTTTCAAAACAAAAGGACTTAAAATTTTGGCTATTGCTTTACAAACTAAAGTGTTGATTTTAATATCACACGACATTAATAAGAGTCATTAAGTAAAGAATAACGTATAACTAAACCATATGAGTAATAAGTGAACTGCAAACCTTGTCTAAAGTGTTCAATAAGACAGTACATGGAGGGTAACTACCTTACCCTCAAGTATAAGTATATAAATATATAAACATATAGTCTTCAATAAGACAGTGGACATACACTCTCTTATTGAACACTATATGTATGTCACATTTTACCATCTTTAAGATACTTTTCACACTGCTCTAAATTTGGCGTTTACGTACTGAATTTTGGCAGCTACATAGATACTAACGCGCGACTGTATCGATGCTAAATTAAATCTGTTCATTACGTGAGTTGCGATGCTGAAGCGTTTTTGCACAGCGCGCGACTGTATCGATGCTAGAAGTCGCAGTGTGTAAGGGGTCTTATATGCCAAAAAGTTACTCCTTGGCTCTCATCGTCAATTACACCCATTAAAACTTGCAGACTGACTAACATTTCTCTAAACGTATGCAACGCAGCAATCAGTACATCATTTTCAAGAAAAACACACTATACGTGTCTTTTAAAATTGACGGTTTTCCTCTATTTCACTAAGATCCTAGCATCAGATCCCGATTTGGCAGCAATGGGACCAAAAAAAAATTCTAACCGGTCTACAAATGCCTGTGTTATGAGGCCGTAAGAAAGCCTAAAAAAACATAGATTTAAATTGATTTGACCCCGTACTTTTTAAAAGTCGGTTGAAATACCGTACATTGGAACTACGACGTCGCAGTTCGAAAATTGTACGGTAGTACATCAGCTTAGAGAAAATCGTTCCTTGGGTATGCGATTCACTGGTAATAATAGGCTGAGGAGACGACGCCGTATCTCGCGGCTGGAAACGGAGAGGAATTCAATTATTTTGCTCTGCACCGTCTAGTTGCGTAAAATACTTTGTTAAAGACGAAACGATAGACTTCATTTAAATGTTACAAAAACTGTTTAAGAATTTTCAGTACGTATGTATAGCTTTGCTTTTTCTAAGCTATCTTCCAAATGTAGCTTTGCTAGATATACACGTATTATTATGTAATTTTACTCATATTATTATTTAATTTTACGAAGGGCTAATTTTACCAATGTCAGGGTCACTATTTTTTTTTGAATCATTTGCTTGGATAGGGCATGTGATTTGCGTTTGAAAACGAAAAAAAAATAACGCTTTAGAATGTTTTTAACACTCACAGTGCCATATTTTTAACCGACTTCAAAAAAGGAGGAGGTTATCAATTCGACTGTATGTTTTTTTTTATCATTATTTTTTTTTTGTATGTATGTTACCTCATATCTCAGTCGTTTGTCGACCGAATCGAATTTTTTTTTCACCTACTTAGAGGGTATACCTTCTAGTTGGTCCCATTTTTTCCGTTTTGGGATCTGATGATGGGATCTTGGTGTATTCGAGGGAAACCCTCAAACTTTAAAGGCACGTATAGTGTTTCTTTACTAGAATCTTAATGTTGACGTGTTGTTACGTCTGATAGTCAATATTTTGTGGGGCTGAGCTGATGGTGGAACTCCTTAACGTCTAGGAATTCAGTAATTATAATGACGAAACTTATGATAGGTAATTTGTAGCTTCGTAAAAAATAGAATCATAAGGTGCAAATCCCCCCCCCCCCCCCCCCCTTTTATGAAAACACTAAATATAAAGAAATAAAATAAACTTTAAAAAAAAGTAAAAACCGACTTCAAAACCAAAATGCACTAAAAAGTCTTAAATAAACTCTTCACCATTGAAAGGAAAAGAATCCGTTTTAGGCAAACAATTTCTTTTTGGAGTCGGTGCCACCACTTTGATCATCAAGCATCAACTATCACAGCACCGACTCCAAAAAGAAATTGTTTGCCTAAAACGGATTCCTTTCCTTTCAATGGTGAAGAGTTTATTTAAGACTTTTTAGTGCATTTTGGTTTTGAAGTCGGTTTTTACTTTTTTTTAAAGTTTATTTTTATATTCATAAAGATGAAATAATTGACGTTTTCATAAGAAACCACAAATTTTGCAGGGTCGGACTAACAGCACGGTAGCTCAATTGGTAAGAGCGTTTGGCCCGGTTTGCCAAAAGGTTGCTGGTTCAAGTCCCGCCCGTGCGCAAATTTTTGGTTTCTAATTTCATCTTTATGAATATAAAATATGACACTGTGAGTGTTAAAAACATTCTAAAGCATTAGATAGCAAAGCGACATCAATTTCCAAGTTGAATTTATTCTGTAAAGAATAACTGCTTGGGCCATCTGTTTCATAAACAGACGGCTAGATGGCGCTAAGCGTCTCGCAATTGACGTTTTCATAAGAAACCACAAAGTTCGCAGGGTCGGACTAACAGCACGGTAGCTCAATTGGTAAGAGCGTTTGGCCCGGTTTGCCAAAAGGTTGCTGGTTCAAGTCCCGCCCGTGCGCAAATTTTTGGTTTCTTATTTCATCTTTATGAAAAAAAATAACGTGAAATAAAAACATGAGTACTTACAAAATTGACATATCCTTTTTCGAATCCCTTCTGTATGGATTTCAACTGAATTTCATCCCGAAATTAAGCATTAATTAATGAAAATCATACGCCATCTTGACGTAAGTTATTAAAAATGATAAGACTTACCCGACTAAGAGTCGATTTAACCAACATCTGAAATGGAATATTCGTCGAATACAATACAAAACACTGAATTCGAGAACGTCACCTATTTCTCAGTAATCATTTACGAAAATGACATTTTAAAACCGGTCGCTTTATAACTATTCGGTCGGATAAGTCCTAATTTGGTAAAATCGACTCTAAATTTGTACAAAACTACCGATTTTAAAATGTCATTTACATAAATAATTGCTGTTTTGTATTTTAATCGAAGGATATTCCCTATTTGACGTTAGGAAAAACGTATGATGTACTGTCAAACTAGTTCATTTTTTTTTTTGCTTCTAATGAATTCCTTGTCTTCAACTTCTGGACAAAGGGTTTTATGTTTAATCATATTCGGTTTAACGTAATCGTATTTTGTTTGTGTTTTTTAAATCGTATCCGGCACTATAAATGAAAGAGTGCCTCCGAGCTCCAAAGATGATAACTATTTACTGAGACGCTGAATCGTTTTGAATGAGTACCATCAGTATTGATAAAGTTCTGAATTCAGATGCGCAAAGACAGTTTGGCATTTTTTAGCAAATAAATTCAGTTAAAACAACATATTCAACAACTTACTTACAAAAGAAAAAAAGGGTATATTCGTAGGTTTAGGTAAACTTACTAACATGAGGATGCACGATGATGAAGATTACTTGAATTGGAAGAATCAAATAGATGTCATTAGTAAAAGAATTAAAAAAGTTATTTGTATTTTTAAAAAAATAAGACGCATTAAAGACACTGACACAATCAAAACTGTTTATTACTCGCTTTGCCAATCACTAATAACATATGGTATAACTTCGTGGGGAGGAGCTAGAAAATCACATCTTATAACTATAGAAAGGGCACAACGAGCTGTTATAAAAGTATTAACATTTAAAAATATTTGCTATCCTACTACTAACCTTTATCAAGAATTTGGCGTCTTTAGAGTGCGACAACTATTTATAAAAAACATTTTACTTAGACAACATCGCTAGAGGAAGAGCGCCTGCTAGATGGGTGGACCAACTCAAGGAGGTGACTGGAGGCCAGATACAGGGAGCGGTACATATGGCGCAAAATCGGACCGAGTGGAGAAGATTGACATACAGTCACGATCCTCAGCATTGAGGGAACGACCAGACAGAAGACAACATCGGCTACCTCCATCTCCAATCACGTCAAGGCGACGCTCACCTCCGGTGTATTCGGTTCTTGCTTACAAAACAGTTTTCTCACGATGCTTTTGCTTTTACCTAGGTCCCTGGCTTTACAATACTATCAATGCAAACTATCAGATGCTACGAGACAAAACATACTTTGGTTGTAAAAAAATAGTACTGGCATTTCTGTCTGGACAGACGTACAATTCTACGGAGCAGTTATTGGTAACACAAGGCACATTAATATATAAGGTCCTCAAACCATTTTATTTTTACATTTACAATTATTATTAGTGTTTATTTACATACATGTATACATATAAATACATATGAAATGTATATTTTCATTCTGGTATATAAAGCAACATAGTGAGGTAAAAAAAAATACATAATATTATATCTATTATATCAAACTCCATACTTTTCATCTACCTGCTCTGATATTGGTACCTACTGTAAATTAAAGATGTTGATGACGCAACATTTTCATGTATACCTAATACACATATTACTTGCATTTTAGTTTTTGTAAAAAAAAAAAAGTCATATCTTACTAAAAGACTGTTAAAGTTTAGTCTTTTCTTATTTATTTATTTCAGTAATACAGATTAGTTTAAAACGTATGACTAATGTTATACAACTATGATTACCTTAAATTTTTGCGTTTACTGTAGTAACTTGTCAACATGAAATGAACGGCGAACGAAACTACTCTGCCGCAACACAGTTTAATTACTAGTGCGGAGGGTAGATATCACGATCTTTGACAAAACAAACTCACTTCGCTCATAAACACAAGTTAAATTCATTTAAGATGTTGATTCATTATCTTAATAGCTACTTCATATGTTTCTTCTTATGGCCTGATTTGAAGAAAAAAATAATACTAATGCGTAATTAATGTCTTTGAGGACCGATTTCCAGCGTCAGGTGGGACATATCGGACTAAATCGGAATAAAGCGACCAATTTTAGAATGTCATTTTTTATAGGTGGTTACTGACGTAAAATATTGTATTCAAAATAGGCGTATTGTATATTGTTGGATGAATATTTCTTGTCTGACCTTGGTAAATCGGGCCTGAGTTAGTGTTTAGAAATACAGCTAAAAATTGAACAAAATGGACTATGTACCTAACTAAACTTATGTAAGTTTGTTTGTTGTTGTGAAATGAATAAATTGAAAAAATTGATTTGATTTGAAGATCCTGTGGGTTTTATCTGCACTCGTATTGTTTGCAGTTTGACATCCTGCACACAAATCTATACTTATCTTATAAAGCCCAAGAGTTTGTTTGTTTGAACGCGTTTTCCCAGAAACTACTGGTCCGTATTTTTTGTGTTGATTAGCTTTTTAATCGAGGAAGGCCTTAGGCAATAAAACATGCTGCGATGGGAGAGGTGGGAGTTAAATCAAAACGCGCGGACAAAGTCTCGGGGGACGGCTAGTAAATAAATAGAAACATTGCTACTCTCTTTCTTAAGCGCCACATTTATGTTCGTGATTTATAATGATTAAAACGCTTAGGGTTGATTCAACCATCGTCATATAAGTCTTACCCAACTGCATAAGTATAAAACGACCAATTTTAAAATACCATTCACATTAATGATCGCTGACACATAGGTGACGTTTTAAATAAGGGGTATTGAATTTTATAGACGAACATTCTTACGTTAGTTAAATCAGGCCTTAATTACATTTTAAATTTAGATAGGTAACTAAGGATTTAGTACACAATAGAGTATTGAAAATAAATTTTAAGGCTAAGTGATTAACATAAATAACATTGTATCCGAAAACAATAGCCAAGGAAAACAATCAAGCTAAAGCTGTCCATTCTTTGGCACCTTGGATGACTCCATATCTTAATTTGCACGGAAACGCGAATCAAAGTTTTAAATTGAGATCCGTCGAGCCTTTGTGCGGCCCTTTGCCAGGCTTTGTTTCATAACTTTAAGCTTTTAGAACGCTTTAGGTTTAATCTCTGAATTAGGTTCCTAGATCAACAATATTTTTTGACATCTTAATTTAATTACACCTCTTACAGACTCAGAGGAACACTCTCATAGAGAGAAAATAGTTGTTATTATACATGATATCAGACTATAACTGGATACTTTTTAATATTATGCAAGAAGAAAAAAACAATTGAGTCCGTGATAATTTGGTGAGCTGGCTGGCGAAGTTTTTTATCAGTTTTAATTTGAAATAAAGTTTTCTTCACATCCCAACCCTTAGATAGGTACACATAATAGAACGTGACGTTACTTATAACCGACTTTAAAAAAAGGAAATTTGCAGTTTGACAACAAACATACAGGTTTGTAAGTTTTTCCGCGATTATCTCAACAACAGAGTGGGTGAACAGATTTTGATGGAGTTTTTAGTAAACATTGTTTGTAACATCTAAGACCCCTTACATTCTGCGACTTTTAGCATCGACGCAGTCGCACGGTTTGGAAATGCGCGACAGCATCGCGACTCACGCAATGAACAGATTGAATTTGGCATTGATGCTGTCGCGCGTTAGTATCGATACACCAGCGCGACTGTATTGAAGCTAACGTGCGCTAGCATCGCGACTGTATCGATGCTAAAAGCCGCAGTGTGCGGTGTGTGCGTGTACACACACATGTAGAGATTAACGAAAAACTACGGAAAAGATAAATCTACAATATTGAACCACCTTAAAAACACTTTAAGAACTAAGAATTGTTAAGGTGATAATGTTAACAGAAGAAACAAATTCATTTACTAAAGTCCTTTTCCTGTTTTTAAAGGACGTTTATTTAAGAAGTTCAGTAGTGTAAAACTGTTTCAATGTGGAATTATTCTAATTATTTATTCTTGATCAAAATTTTACTGTTTTTGCCCCTAAAAGTAACCAGTGATAGAAATCCCGTATCAAAATCATTCTAATAACTTTAAATTTTCTGCTAATAATGTATTTTTTACTGCTCCGGAAATTTTGCTCCGCGTATATTTTAAGTAGTAAACTAGTACATATTTCTCATTCTAAGTGAATCAGTGTTCCATTTTGAAAAATATATAACTTTAACCATAATGACCGTCGTCAGGAAACTTAACACCAGATCTTATAGTGATATTACACGGCTTCATTTCGTCGCTATCCAAGTGAGCCTACAATTTAAACTATTCGAGATCAGGCATTCCGCAGCGCGAAGCAATATTTCCGGCGAGATCTGGGGCACAGAACAATATCAATTTTCCAATTCCAATAAGATGTCTGTCTGTTGTTATATTTCGTCTCTTTGAGCTGCTTTATGTTTCAAGTATTGCTCTCATTTCGTTCCCATCTCGTTACTTTACAGTCGAACGGTCTGATTTGTAGTTCAAATATTAACGAAGTTGATTTCATTTCTTGCTATTCAAACAATACATTATTTGCTACTAAAACTACGAATAAAAACATTAAATCAGTTTTTATTTTAGAAAAAAAAAACGATTTGGGATAATTGGTACTAGTTTCCATGTTTGATTTTTCATTCTGACAAAGATCAAATTAATTCAAATTCATTTATTGCGGTACTGCGGTATCTCATGCAGTTGTAATAAGGGCTAGTTTGCAAGAAAAGTGGGTAGCCTGATGTACTGTCGACTGTACATGAAAATAGCAATAAACGCATAAACATTGCAAAAAACAGTAAATGTGTACAAAACCTTGTCATCATTAAACTACAGCAGTAAGAGGAAATGCAAATGGAAGTAAAAACCTGAAGTAAGAATTCCAATAGTCGATTTTTCTTTGGGTCCACGCCAATACTTGTCAGTTCATTGTCCATTCGAATGTAAAATAAGATTTCTTTACTGAGATTTTTTTGAGAAAAGGTCCGATGAGTAGTTCGATTTATCATAATTAAATTTCGAATCTCCTGCAAATAGTTTGTAATCAAACAACACGCAGCAAAAGTAACCTGCCATTTAGTATAAGAAGAAGACTAGTATTTTACATATGACATAATTTAAATTCTAGTTCCGTAAACCATCACTCTCTTAAACAATTTATATTACCAACCACTAAGATCTTCATGATCTTTTTCACTTAGTCTTGCCACTTTCTGTATCTTCAAGAGAACTCGTATTTCCTTACACGAAACTGCTTACATACGAGCACACTTTCCTCGCTCATATTAAAACCATGGTGCATTCAATTTCATTTTCCCGCTGCCTCTGTGCTCCGAAATAATATCACCCCATTTTTTCAAAAGGAGAGATGGAACACTGTTTCCACTTTTCCAACCTTTTCTTCAGGTCCCTTTAATTATTTCCTTTGTTGAAATCATAAAGTCCTATTGACCCTGCCTTTTTGTGTTTCCACATCTCGGTAACTTCAAATTATTTGGACACACTCAAATGAGGTAGTAAGTAAATGATGGCTTAGAATTATTGGTGTGTTGATTGCGAAATGATTGGCGTCTACGTAAAGACATTGTTAACTATTGTCTATTGCACTATTTTTGGAGAATCAATGTTCAAAAAAAATTCGTTTCAAACTTCATCTAGTAATAAAAAATATTATCGTCGAATGAAAGCAAATATTTGGTTATTTTCCTTTGTTTGTCAGGTGTATTCGTTCATTTCGCAATTTCATTATCTCTGGGCCCTCGACGAATATTTCTTTGTTATCAGCGTTTTAGTATTTCATCCGGCAGGGAATTTTATTTTCTGAGAGGAGCTCTTTCAAATATGAAAAGCACGGTATTCATTTCAGGATGTCAACACTGTTTTAATTATTCTTTAATAGATTTAAAAAAAAATATCCTATCTACCTAATCTCTATCTAGTTGAAATATACCTAATTGAACGGAAAAATAATCATCTCGTTTTCGAGAAATCCGTGGACAAACATACAAAATACTCTATTAATAACCAACACGAAAAAATAAAACTAACTCATGCAACATAAAAAATAAACAATAAATTTACCTATTCAAAAACAAAATCATTTTCTTGTGGTAAAGAGGCTATGATACTGGCTGCGTTGCCGCGTTGGATGGTTATGCTAACATACAAACTTACAAATCACAAACATAGATACACTTACGAAATTAAGCACACGTGTTTGGACGAATATCACAATACGTGCTTGTGGCACACAATTTAACGATATCACATACATACACATTAAATTGATTATATCTTTTTTAACTTGGTAAAAAAGATAAAATGGTACCACTAAAGATAGTATGAGCTTCTATATCACATATACAGTGTCATGAAAATAATATTTATCAAATCAATTTTTTATCCCAAAAGCCGAGATGATCCCCTCTCCTGCTTTAGAAACTCTCTTAAATTAGGTAGCCTTTAAACTGCGGTTTCACGCTCGACCAAAAACTGAAAAACGCAGAATTGCATATCATTTTTCATTCGGCGAACAAAGGGAAGGTTTAATTTACACAGCAATATTTAAATTTCATATCCTGCTTTGGTCGTGTCCGTTTTTATTCTTTTGAACAGAATCAACTCAAAGAGAAGTTGATACAACGTATTAATATGGCGTCAGGAAATTATTTTTGCCCTGGAGCTGAATTGGTAAAACCGAGGGAGTGTTTACTATTTTCATGCAGAATATTTTTTATACCAAGTTGTCAATTTCTGGTTTAAAAGGAAAATTGATCACGTGATTCAAATGAATCTAGCCTTTTGAATTTTAGAGGCTTGACACAACTAAAATGAGTAGTGAGAAAACATTTTATTGAATAATCGTGGTTGCAAAATGTTTATGCAATGCCACTAATATGTTTGACACTATGTTAAATAAAGCATTTGTGATGCAATATTTTTGAATCCGACAAAAGAAAATAAGAAGGGTCTCCTCTTCACCTATTTCCATTTTATTTTTCCAGTCCACCATTATTACACACATAACATTGATCTTGACTACCTATTAAGTTCGGTTAAACAGAATTAGCCTTCGCATATTTGAAAATATTTAGACATGAGTAGCAATGAAAAGCAATTATGTGTGAAGCACATTATCAACGCGTGATTGCGAGTGCGAAGCGGTGGGCGTCATTATCTCTGCGGTAAATATTCGAGATGTTTCGTGTAGAGGACCGTACACACGTTACACTTTTACAATTTATAATACTTTAAATACAGGGTGTGGCCTGTAATAGGAGAAAAATACAAATGCAAATATATAAATAAAATTAGACCCTTTATCCAGTATCCAGAAATCAATTCGGAATGGATTATAAAAAAATAATTAAGTCTTATTTTCTAATATAATAAATCAAACCAGTCATAGAACTTGACGTTGCCACTTACTACGAGTTATTTTGATATACATTGATTATGGATTGTAACTTTGGATTACTGTTTCACTAAATTAAAGCATTTTAGAACACTACAAACAGTTCAAGTTAACTATGTATATTCTGTAAAGTCATAGATATTTTTTTCTTCTATTACATGCCACACGCTGTATATGATAACTTCCTACAGGGGCAAGTAAGGTATTTAAATAATCCTTTGGCCCGGTTAGCCAGTAAATGCTGGTTCGAGTCCCGTCCGTGCGCAATTTTTTCTCAGGTTTCTTATTTCGTCTTTACGAATAAATAATCTTTATTCTGAATCGGGATGACAAAATTTTAGTTACTCTTATTCTAAGAACTTCCAACCAATATTGATAACCTAATAATGTTCTCTTAAAAATAAAGGTTAGAATAGCTTTAATATAGGCAAATTGTCTGCTACCAGTAACAATGTAAAAAACCGCAGGGAAGGTCAAAATTGAGTAATGAACTTTCTTCGGGTGATAAAAATCGAATAAACAATTCCAACAATATCCACTACTCAACATATTTTTTTATTATTTTTTAACTTAATGTTAACGCCATCTATTATTTCATCACGCAAAAGACGTTCACAAGTGAAGTTGCGACAGCTGCGGAGTGTGACGTCATCGGCTGCATCGGTAGGGCCTAGCAACCAAGTTCGCGCTGGACTCATTATTCGTTTTTGCATTGTCTCTTCATTCTAATCTGTTAACCGACACTACCAAACTCTGTATATTTTTTAGTCTTTTAAAAACAAAGATTTAAAAAAACGGCTTCAACATAGGGACGCGGGGTGCGATTGTGTAAAGCAATCGTATTCATTTGACAGTTCAAAACGTACGGTATGGTCTGTCAAATGGCAAAGAACAAAGGGTTTGACAGATCATATCATACGTTATGAACTGTCAATTGAATACGATTGCTTTACTCAATTCCAGAACTGATCCAGACCTACATATTCGATACACGAAAATCTGAAACAACGAAGTTAACGAAGAAAACAAAAAAGTTGGCGCTAAATTTGTTTAAAAAATAGTCACAGCTCGTCGGTGCCTAGTCATCCTAATATGTACGTTTCTTTACCCCGAGCTGAGTGTATTCCGCTCCCAATCTTTTGCGGCGCGAATGTGTGCGCAAATATAACGCGCGTAATTGCGAGCATTAATTCATCCGCAGTCACTGATCCAACGATAAGAGCGATTTACACCAGGCGACCAGTGATAGGAGATCTACGATTTGAACGGTTTAGAACCATAATCGAGTAAAAATGAAATTGCGTTCCAAAAGTTATTAATTTATAAAAGATAATAGTTCCTATTTTAGAGGCTGGACCGGGACAGTGCCATCATGTAGCACTAGACACGCTACCACCTAGCCAACGAGACTAGAATTACTGTTTTTTTTTTGTTTAGTATGCTATAATATTATAAACAATAAATAAATTCTAAATGAGTCGCACAAAACGTTACAAAATAAGTTTTTTCCCTCAACTTCTTTAATTGTTAAGGTGTATTCATTCTGAAAGATTGAAATACTTTGTATTTGAATGTATTTAAACTTCATGAATTTAAATTTACTGGATAGTTTAAAGTTTCATGGAATTACTACCTAAAAAAAGCAAGTGAAATGGTAAACGCTCTCTCAGGAAACTACGCCAAGTAGATGTAACTACCTTTATATGATCTAATGATCTTCAAATGAAACATTTAAATAATAAAAGAAAGACATACTCAAAATAATATTTACATCTCTTTCCTTTGTAATTGCATGCTGCGTGTATGAAACGTATCCTGTAAATGCCTCTACGTGCCGAATGGCCGCGCTTCCTCTTTCCTATTATGTTTTCCCGTATTTCTCCTCTAAATATCGCCTAATGCTATTTATTTGTGTAGTGGGTGCACGTATTCTACTGTTGCTGTGTATTTAGTTTCTCGTGTAACTGTATACGCTCACGAACCGTGGCGGGAGATGTGAAATGCTGTTTACTTGAAATAGAATTCAGTTGGAACGCGAGTTGTAAAACACATTGCGTGTTTTTCCTTATTTTGTAATCTGTGAGAGTACATATCTACCGTCTTATTGTTCACATCTTTTCAAATGAAATATATATTTGACGCGCATTTCCGGGCAGTTCTGAAACATATTCTTGAATAAAAAATATTATTTTATCGATAAGCCTTGTTTTTTTAAGAAATTAAAAATGGTGTTTGTTAGGTATAATACAATAGCTCGGTTGAAAAAATTCTCACAAAGTAAATTAATAATATTTACTCGTTAAGCCATTTATTCGTATTTTGGCATTGAAATAGGTATTTGTACTTGACATAAGGTTCGTTAGATATCATTTGATAACAGGGGCCCTATTATTGAATCGCTGAAATAGGATGTGTGCATTTCGTTCAAAGACTAATATGGTTATGAATGACGTTAGACGACGTTTTACGAATAGACGTTAGTACTTACAAAATTCAGTCATCTTTTATTAAATCACACGCGTGTAAAATTATAGTACTTTTCATTTGAAAATCACACATTCATCCAACAATATCACATGCCGTCTTGACGCGAGTGATTCAAAATCAGTTGCTCGGGAATGATAAAAGTACCGTACCCGTATTTACGCTAATCCTAGATTATACAACCGTGCCTAATAAACTAAACCTATCAAACGGACCGCAAGCCAAATTGCAATCAGGCGCGATTCAACGCGTAACAATCAACAACGAGGTTCATTACTAAAGCTCCTCGTTTGCGAACGCCCACTTGACAAATATCGTCAGAAACAAAGCGGCGAGGAATAAAGACATATTCGTAATACTGATACGCGATACCGCTCAAAACGGTCCGCTTCTCGGAGGCGGTGAGGAGCGTAGGCAAAAAAGAACAGTCTCAATGCAGGAGCAATGTAACTTAATTTAAAATTGGTCTTGTAAAATCAGCTAAAGGGCCACCCTCTTATCCTTCACTTACATGGAGCACTATTTTTATATCACTCGCTTCAATATGGCGTGTTATTTTCATTTGAAAACTAATAAATATCAACTAAAATATCATGAAATATAGACTCAAGTACTCGCAAAATGAGCTGTCTTTTTTTTAACCCCTTCTGTGTCGATTTATTTTATCCTGATTTTATATTCGAAAATAAGACTTCAATCAATGAATATCACTCGCCATCTTGACGCGAGTGATTCAAAAATAGGGCCCCTGGCTCATGCATATACCTACCACTTAACTAAGCTACTCCTTTTAAAGTATATTTAATGATAGGCTGCATAAAAACGTAACCTGTAACCAATATCATTATCAGCCTATAAGGGTTTTATCAATATAAAACACTGACGCATTTTATTTACATCGCTGTTTAGTTGTGCGCCTTTAACACGTTTAGTGCCTTAAAAAATACGAAGATAATCCCAGGAAACCGCAATTTTAAAGCGTTTGTTTTTTAAATGATAAAAAATATTTTTGCTGTCATTTTCATAAAAAACTGCTGGTGGCCAAGTACTCGGATCCAAGTGCAATATACGGCGTGTAGCCTGTAATAGGAGCAAAAATTTTCATCACGATTCTACAGTGCATACTTATTTAACTTTACCTGTGTCGGAAGTCACGACATAGTTCCCTGTAAAACCACCAGGTGGCGCTCGAAAAATGCCGTAACAAAATTAGTGTTTTCGTGTATTTATTGATCGAGAAAAATTTTAGAATGAAGCTTAAAAATTACAATTTTTTTTAAAGATTTATTGAACATACAAGCTTCATAAGTTAAAATGATATTCAATGAATTAGAAAATTATAAAATTGAAATTGTCTACGTGAAATGTCAAAAATGTTGCATCAGACTACCAGCGCTGTTCAATGTTCTCTTAAATAATTAAACTCAGACATCACTCATTGTACTAAATGATGATGTCATGTTCTAAGACTGGACACATTTATTGTTAAGAATACATTGCTGGGTGGATCTATTTTTTTAGAAAATAAGAAATATTTATTTTTCATATTATTTTGAAATGATTACTGGTCACTTACAGGGCCGATATTTGAATTGGTTTGATTCTATTACAGGCCACATTCTGTATAAAATGACGTTCACAAAATAACAACGTAAACTCGGGCCCGAGTTGTCGGCACCGCTGAAATGGTTTTTCGCGCACTCGAGTTGAAATGTGTTAAGGTAGGTTTGTTTGTTCAATTTGCACTACGTTGTATATCTGCCACCCCAAGGTGGGTGCTGTATTGTTTTAGTTAGTGGTAATTCAGTGGGAATCGCGTCTAGGTAATGTTTACTTTGTATCTAATGGCTTTCTTTTGTGTTCAGCAGAAGCGGGATAATTACGACCACGTGTAATAGAAGACTTTTTGCGTTATATACCAAGGCCAACGGAATAATGCCGGCTTATGTGGGCCACATTTATTTTAGTTATTTTGGGAGTAGTCGGCCGACTTTGTATGGTTTTACTTTGCGAGAAGACAGAGCGAAAATGAGTTATGAGACGAGACGCTTTTACCGATATAATAAAGGAGGTAATCAATTCAACGTTTATGTATGTGATATTGTTGGAATTTAATAATATCTATTCGAGTATGTTGAGCTATAAAGTGATCAAATCAAGCAATAGCAAGTGATCCAATTGGGTAGGTCCAACTTTGAGAAAGAGGTCAATCGACGAATCCAACTCGGCTAGGCAGCGTTTGGAAAACTGCGCAAGAGCGTCTTCTCGTCTCAATTACCTCAGTGTCTGAAAGCGAAAGTCTTCAACCAGTGTGTGTTACCAGTGATGATATACGGATCCGAAACGTGGTCTCTAACCATGGGCCTCATTAAGAAGTTCAAAATTACACAACGAGCGATGGAGCGGGCTATGCTCGGTGTTTCTCTTCGAGATCGAATCAGAAACGAGGAGATACGTAGAAGAACCAAGGTAACGGACATAGCCTTGAGAATCGGTAAGTGGCAGTGGGCTGGGCACATAGCGCGAAGAACTGATGGCCGTTGGGGCAGGAAAGTTCTAGATTGGAGACCCTTCGACAAAAGACGCAGCGTAGGACGTCCACCAACAAGATAGACAGACGACCTTAAAAATATCGCAGGATCAAACTGGATGCAGACCGCTAGTGATCGGTCGCTATGGAAAGCCGTGGGGGAGGCCTATGTTCAGCAGTGGACGTCCTTTGGCTGATAATGATGATGATAAGCTATAAAGGCTTTTAAACAGGTGAGCTTTTTTTTTAATATATGTACGTTTGTATGTTTAAGTGTTTGTCCACGGATTTCTCGAAAACAAGAAATCATAGCAAGATGATTTTTGTTAGTTTGAATAGATATATTTTAACTAAGGGTTCATTGTAAGATTTATTAAAATCAGTCCAGCAGTTTTTTAAGATATGGGTAAATAACAAAAACTCATGAAATATAACCGTCTAAGTATTCGTTCAAAAAGTCTATTCGTGAGCTTTTTCTCAGTGAGAATACCACGAGATTCTTGATAAGGTTTGTCCTTCTCTGTTTCCCCTATTATAATCTCTGTTAGCCTGTTTATGGATAAATGTATGTATTCAAGTATGTTTATTTATTATTATTTATGTAAGTATATTGGTAGTTAAAAAAAATTTTTGTTTTTTTTTGTGTAATTTTACGCCGCCTCATTCGTTTCTGCTTTACCCAATGGTTGACTGGTAGAGAATGCTTGAAGCATTAAGTCCACCATTTGTACTTTAGTTTTTGTCAGTGCAATAAATAATTAAATAAAAAACGTATCAAGAAATTCTATGTTGTATGTTTTTCCTCAACTATATATAACCTTTAATAATATAAAAAATAACAGGAACATGTAATGATAACAAGAAATGATTAATGTAACATAAAATAAATTATTTTTGAAAGTGATCGAAAACTATAATAATGTGTGTACCTAAGCTTAAGTACGTTTTGACCTAGCTTCGTGTAAATGAATAGTCAACATAGAGCGTATCTCTAAACTCGCTTTAAACAACGTAATGTAAGCTTTAGATGGAGCGAGTGCAACGATGACATTACGCAGTAATCAGTCACAGGCTGCGGTAAGCTCACCGCGCAGCGGACGCTCAACAGAATCCGTAATGATCAACACATTTGTATGGCAACAGGAAATCGTAGATTAAATCAGTTATCGTAAAATCGTAGATTACTTTAACATATACAATAATAATTATTGTATATGTTAATAATTATTAATATATTTAGGATGCTGATGCGGCTGCCGCGATTCTGCAGCGCGTCAGGAATGTTTGCGGATGCAGGCATAGATGGGGTTTCAGCCATCTTACGCAAAAGAATTGCGTCTCTGATGGGCAGACTTCGTGGCAGCGGTAACGGCCTCCTCACCGTTATCGCTGGTCGAGTCCAGGGTTTATTTTTTGAACACTGGACTAAATTACATGTAAACTCTTAACCTAGTGCGTATTTATAATTACTAAAATTAGTTAATAAGTTTTTGAAGTGAAAACTTCTTTAGCGGCGTTGAGCACTTTTGTGGGATGGGGGAAAAATGTGAAACTCGCGTCAGGACACGTGACCTGATCGAAAAACCGTAAGACGGTTGGCGAAATTATGGATGTAAGTTGATTTTTCTGAGAGATAAACTTTTTAATGTAATTTAATATAATATAAATTGTAATGTTTGTGTACGATAGCGCAATAAATAAATATTGAATTCTATAAAAATATCTTATTATTATTATTATTATTATTGTATTCTATCACAAAAACGATAGTACTTTTATATTGATAATAACTATTCCAAAAAAATCAAAAATGCACAACGTTGATATTCATTTTTTCACTTCTGCCGGCACTCCCGGAGTGCTTTCACAGTTTTTTTTGTGATACTAACTCATATGGATGTAATTTCTGAAATAAAATTATTATTGCTATAATTATTTTAACAAAAATAAATATATAAATGCAATCAGACATCAAAAAAATATTTGTTTTTCGCGCCATATTTTATCAAAATTGGCTGGATAGGTCCGATAGAAAAAAAAACGTAGTGACCAGTGTAATGATAGAAAGTATAATTAAAACTAAATAGGTAATTAATCTGTAGCTGCAAATCATATGTTTAATGATAGTCCATGGTTCTTTGCAAGTCCAATATTGTAAACAATCTTTTCATAACTAATTTAAATACTTTTACAAGGTAACTAGGCTATGTAGGATTTGAGTTTTGTGATAAAATCATTCAAAATGGATCATTTAGATGAAAACGATTTTCGACAATATTCGACTTGCAAAGAAAAACTGACTTTAAGAGCAGGTTGCAGTCAATCAAACGTAGCTAGGAACAGGTATTTGAGAAATTAAAGTATCTAAAATATTGAAAGTATCTAATAAAGTTTAGTTTATAACGCTCTTTAAAGTAAAATCTTGCAGCTACTTCAGCAAAAACATGATGATTAGACTTCGGGCTCTTATGAAATGTGTTTCTAGTCTTTAGTTTCTTGTCAGCCGAGGTATTGCTCGACGACCGTCGGGTGTAGTGGTCGAGAAATCGCCTACTACGCAGCGGGTTGCGGGTTCGATCCCCGCACAATACAAACATTTGTGTGCATGAACATGTCTGTTTGTATTGGTCTGGGTGTTTTCTATGTATATCATGTATGTATTAACAAACAAAAAGTATTTAAGTATTATATTCGTTGTCTGGCACCCATAACACAAGCTTTCAGTAGCTTACTTTGGGACTAAAAAAAAAATGCTACGTTTCACACCAAACAATTGAATTTTCTTGTTTGTTTACCGGCGGTACAATGTAAAATAAAGCAAGATAAGCTGCAATGGACGAGAACAAAAAGAAGTTGTAGCCTCATTCAACTAGAGTCGTAATAATAACACAAAGATGGACAAGCTTGTTTCAAAGATAACAATAATGTTGTCTTTTCTTCCTTTCTAAATTTCTATCTGTCTGCTATATAAAGTCAATTTTTTTACCGACTTCAAAAAATGGAATTTATCAATTCCATGTGTTTGTATGTGATATTTTTGGAATTTGATAAAATTTGATTACGTTGATCTATAAAGGCTTCCAAATGTGTGCAAATTTCGTAGGTGTTTGTATGTTCGTCAACGGATTTCTCGAAACAAAAAGTCAAATTTGGAGTCGGTGTATAATGGCAAGCTTATATACACCAACAGTCTACACTCATCACACACCAAATAAAAAATTAAACCACTTTCAGAAAACTGTCATATAATATTAAAATAACGCATTTGCCCTCTACTAAGGAAAAACAAATTCATTTGAAGTCAGTGCATGATGTCGAGCTTACCTATACCAACAGCCTACATTCATCATATACCGACTTCAAATGAATTTGTTCCTCCTAAAAAAAGGGCAAATGCGTTATTTTAAACTTCTAAGTCAGTTTTTTTGAAGTCGGTTATTTTTTTAAAAACTATGAACAAATTTATTCTCGTGACAAGAATGTTATGTATTTTGGCGATATTAGTCACTAGCGTTCCCCGCGACTTCGTCCGCGCGTTTTGAGTTTGCTCCCTCCCCTCCCGTCGCAGCGTGATGTTTTATATCCTAAAGCCTTTTTCAATAAATAAGCTATCTAACACAGAAATTTTTTTTCAAATCGGTTCAGCAGTTCCTGAAATGAGCGCGTTCAAACCAAGAAACTCTTCAGCTTTATAATATAATTAGCGCAAGCGCACGTTGTACTTGAGCTACGAACATTATTTTGGTGCGGAGTTATGTTAAAACTGTGATAGCTCCTAAGACATTTACTGGAATCAAATAATATAAAGAGCAACTTTGTTCTAAATGAAATGCTCGTGATGATGAATCTATTTATTTTGATAAGAATAAATACCTGTGTGTATAATACACCTCTTAAAGTAATTCATAATTTTTTTACAAAATTATTAACATAAAAAAGGTTGTAGTAAGTCAACCATAAAAGATAGACCTATGCTGTCGCGGACTTTATTATAGAACTCTTCATGCTGAACAATCTTGTCATACATGGTTTTTGTGTAACTTTAGCGGTTTCCGCAGCGTACGCAGCGGAAGCTCTCAAAAGGAATATCTTTCTCCCGTTTTCGCAACATTTTTCATTGCTGCTGTGGTCTTGTGAGTCGTATCTTTATGTTATATAGCCTAAAGCCTTCCTCGATAAATGGACTATCTAACATAAAAATAATTTTTCAAATCGGGCCAGTAGTTTCTGAGATTAGCGCGTTCAAACAAACAAACAAACAAACAAACAAACAAACAAACTCTTCAGCTTTATAATATTTTATAGTATAGATAATACATAGTCAAATCTATTCATGATTATAGTGAAGCTGGCAAAGAGTGGTTAAAAAAATTATGTCAAAAATGTGAGAAGGAGTTATTAAAGCTTGTTTTGTAATGTATTACTAAAGCTTCGATAGCACTTTAAAATTAATACTATAGAAATAAACTCTATCCAAACGAAGTCAAACATAATGAAAAGCTGACTAAACTAATCTTAACTTCGCAGCTACAAATCATACGTTCAAACAATATCCCAGCGTTTATGACAAGGATGACGTCACAGCGCTGCGGCAGACAGATCTTATTAATGAGCGCGCAACTTATGAGCAAGATTGAATAATAAATCAGCAGCATCCATCAGAAGCCACTTCTTGACGACAAAGCAGGTCTTGAAGACGGTTGCTGACATTGTAAACTGAACCATAATACAATGTTAAAGGTTTGATAGGGAAAGGCCTTTCGAAGTTTGCATGACGGTGTAAAAATCAAAATAAAGCAATCTGATAACAATGTTGTTCATTATTTGGTTATTAATGTTTCAAAATGAACCAAATAAGAGTTTCCTTGAACAAAAGTGATAGTGTTCAAAATAATATATAACAATATCGATTTAAATAGTTATTGAAGATTGGTATTTTTACCATTCAAATTATTATTATTTGATGATAAAAATACTAGATGACTTTCGAAGATAATAATTACCTACCTACTTATGATTATATTTTAATCCCTTCCACTTTACTTGCGCACAATTAATTGATTAGATGAAACCTAGAAAAATCATAAAGTATTACTTCGATTTTCGAGATCAGTTTAGGCCGAGTAATTTTTTTGATACTTTAACACTTTTCAGGGCATTATCCCAGACACCATAGAACTTCTATAGTTTTACAGCTATAGCCGTTCACTGTCACACAAAGTGTAAATATAATTCGTTAATTTTAGAAAATCAAAATGTAATGTATAATTTGATTTGAAGCAACAATCAATCCTATGATTTTTCTCGGTTTCATAGAGGTAATAATATTTTATAAAATTGAATTTAATTCTAATATGTAGAAGGGATTGAATTATGACTAGGTTATTATTTTAAATTATTGCCAATGTTTTCAAAGTTTTAAAATCAATTATTTTGCACAGGTATTTCATGCCGTTTAGAGTGACCTCAATCAAGTAGTAGTCCCCCTTACATACCCTTTGCTCGGGCGTGGCAGAACCTAGGCCCCCAATCACGTCATTAATTAGTCGTGGTACGTGGCCGGACTGCGCCAAATAATTTGTAATATAAACCTAACTTAATCTTAATCAAATCAAATCAAATCAAAAATAATTTATTCAATTTAGGACACAAAATGCCACTTATGAACGTCAATAATTAGTGTAATATCAATCAATTTTGGCCCGTGTTATTTAATTGGTCATTTAAGGTAAGATTTTCCACTAATCAGATACGTATAAAATATTTTTTAGAGAAAGATTTTTTTAGAAAATAATTAGCGACTTTCCTACTTTAAAACATATTTTATGCGTATTGGCAAATAGGCAAGTAATTACAAAGCATGTTTTTCTGTTTGTTTAAGTACTATTACCTCAAGGGGATATAGCAGAGAGTTTTTTGTTTTACAACTCGTATCATGGCGTGTGACTTTCTTTGAGTTATGATAGATTTTAATGCGTATCTGTAGAAATCCCAAGCAGTGACACAAAATATTAACTAATTAGTAACAAAAAGCGTGTATTTGTAGCACAATTTTCGATCTAAATTAGCTTAGATTATTGACGTGAAACATCTTAATTGATTAATATTCGATTTCAGAAGGAAAATCAGTTCAACTACACGCGGAAGTAATTTAAAAAAAGGTAAAGTGATTTTGACAGTATAAAATTTTATAATAAGTGATTTTTGATTAGTTTTGGAACGAAAATTACAGAATTTAATTTAAGCGAGTCAGTTTTAGAAGGCGGTTAATTTTTTTAAATTATTAATTTTTCAAATATCTCAAAACTACAAGACAGATTTTGAATAAATTTATACTGTATCCCAAGTTTATAAACCTTATCAAATCATAAAAGAACCATCTCGGTATGACTTCTTGTCTTTGAGAAATCTGTAGACAAACATACAAATATACATACACTTACAAAATTTATCACACGTGTTAAGGCTTTATAGATCAACGTACTCAAAAATAATAATATTCGAACAATATCACATACATACATTTTGAATTGATTACCTCCTTTTTTGAAGTTGGTAAAAATAGAGATATAGGACCCAGGCCGCGGGGTCCGCAATCACGTGAGTAATTAGCCATGATACGTGGCCGGCATGCGGCGATTGTTTTGTCCTCTTTCGCTAACCCCTGCGAGATTCAGTTGTGTTTGTGTATCGAAAGGTTAATAGAACAGCCTGTTCACTTAGCTTCACTAGCTGTGCAAGTTTTTAGGGTTCCGTAGCCGAATGGCAAAAACGGAACCCTTATAGTTTCGTCAAGTCTGTCTGTCTGTCTGTCTGTCTGTCTGTCTGTCTGTCTGTCTGTCTGTCCGTCCGTATGTCACAGCCATTTTATTAAATGGTTTTATTTAGCTCACCCCGTTTGTTTTTATTTATTATTCTTGGGTCAAATTTAGTAATTCAAATTTCACCCTCTTCCTGTTAACCGATTAATCTGAAATTTTGTATACACTTTGGATTTTGGTGACAATACAATTATGTTTATTCATTATCATTATAAATTCAAGATGGCCGCCGCTACAAAATGGCGGATAATTTATGTTTTATTAATCCCATCAATATGGGTATCAAATGAAAGGGCTCAACAAGCAAAATACAATATACTATAAATAATTGAAATACAAGATGGCGGCCGCTACAAAATGGCGGATAACGTAGGTTTTATCGATCCCATCAATATGGGTATCAAATGAAAGGGCTCAACAAGCAGAATACAATATACTATAAATAATTGAAATACAAGATGGCGGCCGCTACAAAATGGCGGATAACGTAGGTTTTATCGATCCCATCAATATGGGTATCAAATGAAAGTGCTCAACCAGTATAATACAATGTACTATATAAAATTAAAATCCAAGATGGCGGCCTCTACAAAATGGCGGATAACTTAGGTTTTATCAATCCCATCAACATGGGTATCAAATGAAAGGTCTCAACAAGTAGAATACAATTTACTATGCAAAATTGAAATCTATGGCCGCCGCTAGCAAATGGCTGATAACATTTTTTTATCAATCCCACCAATATGGGTATCAAATAAAAAGGCTTGACAAGAAGAATACAGTGCACTATACAACCACAATATTTAAGATGGGTGCAGCCACCAAATCATCATCATCATCCCGGCGTTAATCCCAGTTGCGTGCGGTGACGCCCGGGGTCCGCCTTCCTACTTTTCCGTCTCCACTTTGCACGGTCTTGGGCATCCTCTGTGGACAGTTGATTGGCACGCATATCGTCTTTCACGACATCAAGCCAGCACTTTTTGGGTCTGCCCCTTCTGCCGGGGCCTGGCGGAGGCGGCATGGCTAGACATTTGTTACCCACGTAGCTCGCCGGTTTCCGCAAAATGTGACCGTACCAGCGAAGGCGACTCTCCTGCAACTTATCCGCTATGTCACGAACATTCAGGCTGCCGCGGATGCGGGAGTTTCTAATGCGATCTTTTCGCGTGACTCCACACATCCATCGCAGCATGTTCATCTCCGTGACACGCAGTTCCTGCTTGTGTCGCTCAAGCACCGGCCACGCTTCACTACCGTACAAAAGGACGGGTCTAATGATGGTTTTATAGACCAGTCCCTTCAACTTAACCGGCATTTTGGGGTCACAAATAACACCAGTCACCTCACGCCACTTTGCCCACGCAGCAGCAATGCGTGCCTTGACGTCGTAATCGATGTCACCAGACGCGTGAAGTACAGATCCCAAGTATTTAAACTGGTCCGTGCGCTCGACCATGTCTCCGCCTATGCAAATGGACGTGGGGTCTGTGGAGTTGCATGCCAAGTACTCAGTCTTCGCCACGTTTAGTTTCAGGCCGCAGTTTTCTAGCGACTCTTTCCACGCATTTACACGTTTAACCAATCGTCCCCTGTCCGCGTCCGCCAGTGCGATATCATCAGCATACATCAACAACCATGGAGGCTGCTCATGCGAGTCTCTGATGCTGTCTGACAATACATCCAATATCACACTAAACAGAAACGGACTAAGGACGGAACCCTGGTGTACTCCAACGGTGATGGGGAAGGGTCTGGAGTCACCAACTGCAGTCCGAACCACAGAATCGGAATTGCAGTACATGTCCCGAATGATGTCAACATAGGCCTCTGGAACCCCTCTAGACCTCAGTGCCCACCAGATCACCACACGAGGAACACAGTCAAAGGCCTTCTGCATGTCAAGAAATAATAGATGCAGAGGCGTGTTCTTCGATCTGTATTTCTCCATGACCGTTCTTAAGGCAAAAATAGGGTCCATGGTACCGTTTCCAGGGCGAAACCCATATTGACACTCCGAGACAGTGCACTCCTGCCGGATCCGAGAGTCTACAATCCGCTCAAAGAGCTTCATGGTGTGGGACATGACCTTTATACCGCGGTAGTTGCCGCACTCCTGTACCGACCACTTGCCCTTGTAAACTGGAGTAATAATACTCAGCCTCCATTGGTTTGGAATTTTACCGGTGAGGAGTATGCGGTTGAAAAGGTAGGTTAAGATGTCCACACCACGAGAACCCATCGCCTTCCAGGCCTCGATGGGGACTCCATCGGCGCCGACAGCTTTCCGATTCTTCATGCGACGAAGACTATTAAAGACTTATCGGCGTTATCGGTGGCACTAGTCCTTGGTTAGGAGGGAGGACAGGTGGAAGCACCTCTTTATGTTGCTTATTCAGCAGTTCGTGGAAGTATGAGCGCCATCTCTCCTTCACCGCGAGGTCTTCGCATAGCAGGTTGCCGTCCGGGTCCTGAATGCAGCGACACTGGGAAATGTCCTGCGCCGCATTGACCCTCGAACGTGCCAACTTGAAGATGTGCTTCTGCCCCTCAGACGATTCCAACTTATCATAAAGTGGTTTTAAGTGTTCACGTCTGGCTCTGGCTACAGCTCTTTTAGTGGCACGTTTAGCAGCCCTGTACGCGTCGTGGTCTTCAGGAGATCTGGACGCTTGCCACGTTTTAAAGAGGGCTTTCTTCACCCTAGTCTCCCGCTGGACTGTGACATTCCACCACCAAGTCTCCTTGTCACGTTTACGACCGCCCATGGCCATACCGAGCACCGCTTTTGCCGCATCGGTGATAGTTGCCTGAATCCTGTCCCAGTGTTCCTGGACTGGTTTGCCATCAGTAAACCAGTCCAGGAACTGGGTGCAGCCACCAAATGGCGTATAATAATAAGATTTAAATTTAGAAATTGAAACTGTAATTTAGGTATCTGATTAATCTTGCCTGAATCCACCACCCAAGTCAAGATTTTGTATCGTGGTGTCGTCACGTTCACGATATATTTCTAAGTAGGCGTTTGTTTGTCTTAAACTTTCTTCGTTGGCGAGAAACGCATCTCTGGCGTTTATTCACGCTGTGTGAATTAACTAAAAATATGCGTCAGCAAGGTGACCAGACTTTTATTGATATTTTGAATGCTTTGAGAGTCGGTGAGCTAACAACCCAACATTTTAGTATTTTAATGGGAAGACTTCTTCAAGACACAAGTGATGAGTTTGCAATAGACAAAGCGTTAAGGCACCCCACAAATCAACAAGTCAACGACCACAAATCTGCTGTATTGAATTTGTACAGAAATAATGGTGCTCGGATTTACAAAATAAAAGCGCAGGATCAGCTAGTACACGCCACACGAAATGCAGACAATGTGGATATAGCTACTATAATACCAGCTGATATCAACAAAACTGGGGGTTTACCAGCGGAACTGCAAATATTTGTGAGTCCAATATTGACGTTTCAAAGGGATTAGTAAATGGCGCTATAGGCTACATCAACGAAATCGTTTGGCCTCAATTTCGTTGAACTCAGATGTATGCAACAGATGTACCTTCCGTCCGAATTGATTTCGCAAGAGACGGAGTACATCTTATACACCCGAAAGCCATACAGTTTCCAGCTAAGTACAATTACGGGACGGCTGAAAGAAGAATGTTGCCTTTAATACTATCATGGGCTTCTACAATACATTAAATGCAGGGCAGCACTGTGAATCACGCAGTCGTATACTTAGGTGCGAAACTGTTTGAAGAAGGTCAAGCCTACGTGGCTCTTAGTAGAGTAAGATCTTTGCAGGGACTACGTATAGAGGAGTTGGACTGCAATAAACTAACGGGCAAGAAACCTTGCAATAATGAAGCACTAAATGAATTAAACAGAATGCGAAATAAAAATTAAAAACTAGAAAATAAAAATAGGTAAAAAACCTTTTTAAGTTAAACGGTTTTATGTTAAACATACATTGCAATGTTTAAGATAAATGTACTAAAAACCAAAAAATAATAAAATAGATACAGTCGTGGGAATTATAAACATATGCATAGACTAGACTAAAATAAAACCGTGGGGCACGTCAATTGTCTACAATCGTTGATTAAAATGTTTGTTTTGTAATGTTACACTATAATTAGGTAGTTGTTCAACCGACAACGATGGACGTGTGATAAGTAGGGCTAGAATGTGGAAACAAGCTAGCTAGCTTGATTATAAGCGAGTTTTAGGGTTTCATAGTGGTGAGCGAGTAGTACTTTTATCATATGTTTTGTCGATTAAAGACAAACTACGAGCAGTGAAACGATTCCTCGCCAGCCAGCAGTGTGAATGTCCAACGATAAACTAGTTGAAACATCTCTTTTATTTACATGGAGTGTATAACTATTGGAATTGCCATGAGCAAGAAAATAGTAAGTAATTTCCTCACCGTCTGCGGGCCAACTGCCTATTTTAACGACGAATTAAACGATTCTTCTATCGCACATTAAGTCGATAACTTGTAGACAATTGACGTGCCCCACGGTTTTATTTTAGTCTAGTCTATGCATATGTTTATAATTCCCACGACTGTATCTATTTTATTATTTTTTGGTTTTTAGTACATTTATCTTAAACATTGCAATGTATGTTTAACATAAAACCGTTTAACTTAAAAAGGTTTTTTACCTATTTTTATTCTGTAGCTATAAGCATTACGCAATTAAATTTGGTAGGAAGATGTATCTTGTTAACCGCTTATTGATTCTCATACATAAAATAAAAAATAATTTCTGTTAAAGGGGGGCTCTCATACATGAAAGTAAAAGAAAAAAAAAATTGTCAAACCTATGCGTGTGTCTATGGATAGGTCTTTTAAAATAACATTGAGGTTTTTAAAACCATTTTCTTTTAAAGTCTAACGATTCGTAGCTAGACGCTTCCAAAGTGGTAAAATGGGCGTCCCCCCATCTAATGTCTAAACCAAGCGAGTGTAAATTTTGAAAAAAATATATGATGTAGATCTTAATAAACACTTTCAACGAAAATTTGTTCGGATCGAACGAGTAGTTTTTGAGATATAGCACATTTTCAATAACCGCAAACATAACTTTGTACTTTATACAAACACTATGAAAAACAAAGTTTTATTTGCAGTCAACATAATATTGCGGTATTTTACTAAGTAGAAGTAAATGGATTCCCTAAATCAGTTAAAGTTGGCACGGAACCCTCAGTGCGCGAGTCCGACTCGCACTTGGCCGGTTTTTTTAAATACCGTTCACCAATCACAAACATTGCTTTGATGGTTTAGAATGTTTTAAACACTCACAGTGTCATATTTTATATTCATAAATATGAAATAAGAAACCTAAAATTTGCGCACAGGCGGGACTTGAACCAGCAACCTTTTGGCTGACCGGGCCAAACGCTCTTACCAATTGAGCTACCGCGCTGTCAGTCCGACCGTGCGAAATTTGTGGTCACTTATGGATACGTCATTGCGTGACGCTTAGCGCCATCTAGCCGTCTGTTTATGAAACAGCAGTTATTCTTTACATTTGCTCTGATCCCAAAGTAAGTAGCCAATGCACTTATATTATGGAAATGTCTTTTGTGTTATGGAAATGCACTACTATGCGTCACTAATCTTAGAAACCGAAGTCCCTTTGCACACTGCGACTTTTGGTGGAGATGCAGCATCGATGAAGTCGCAAAATCTCAACCTTTACACACTTGCGCTTCTTTTAGTATCGATGCAAACACGATGGAGAAGCTGGACTTTGACAAATTATGTACTGTATGTTGGCAACTGCATCGATACTAACGCGCGTTAGCATCGATGCAGTTACGCTACTTTTAGCATCGATACAGTCGCTGTGCTAACGCGCGTTAGCATCGATGCGGTCGCGATGCAGAAGCTGGAAATTGTCAAATTATGTTTGATATTTTGGCGACTGCATCGATGCTAAATTAAATCTGTTTATTGCGTGAGTAGAGATGCTGCAGCGCGTTTTTAAAACGCGCGATTCGATGTTAAAAGTCGCAGTGTGTAAGGGATCTTAAATCTGTTATAAAATACGTCATATTTTGCGATGCCGTCGCGCATTTCCAAAACGTGCGACTGTTTAATGCCTTAAATAGTTTCAAGATCTACCATTATTGCTTTGAAACATTGCTGGAATTCCGTATTAAGTAAATTTGGGTTCAATCACGAATATTTAGCGTCCAACTCGAGATAGGTAATGATTAATCTGTATAGCATAAGTGGGTTGTCTTAGAGTGCTTTCAAATGGTCTAATGTTAAAAAATAATGTATGGGTTGTCTCTTCACTTTTTCCCTCGATGTGGTCGTGGCTCGTTACTGACCGCGACCTGTTTGCTTGGAGCCTGAGCTGAACCAGCCTCATTTATATGTGACTTTCATTGTCTCTTTTAGTTTAGTTTGTGATTCACATACAAATATCAGGACTTGCTGATTAATAATATGATACTATTTATGTACGTAATCATTTAAATAAGAGTTACAATGTGTCTAATACACGTTGTAACCTTTCCATTGGAAAATAATAAACTTATAAACTGATTAAAATATTTAGTTTATGGTTTGTAAAGCATTCCCATAACTATTACGCAAATATATATTAAATACCTTACAAGTGCCAAATTCAAAGAAACAAATGAATATATGTAACAAACTAAAAGAAATTACACAAATATATTCATAGGTAAATGTGCGTAATTTTCTAAGTAAAATCTACCAGTAGGTATTTCGCAGTCAGTTTTCTTTCCTTTTTTTAATATTTTCAAGAATTTACCGGAGACTCATTATGCATCAAAACACCAATGTTTATTACGAACTTAATAAATATCGATCAAAAATATCGTATTGTGTAAGTATGCCTATCATCAGCAATAAATCGTATCATAACATGTCCTGTAAAGTGCTGTGTGACGAACATTGATATCAAATTATATGCGATTGCATTTCATAGATGGCTGTGGCCCTATTTTAAGCTTGCCATTGATGAGTAATTGAAGAACCAATTTCATATTTGAAATTGCACGGAGGGCCCATATGTTATGTCGAGAGTCCGATATATGAACTAGCATAATCTGACTACGTATAGTAGCATCCTTATATAACACAAAAATAACATCTATACCAATTAACATTTATTCTCAAAAAGCATCAAATTTAAAAGGTTCAAACACAAAATTATCATCTTTGGGCTACTGGTGTTGAAACAAAAAATTGCCAGATCTTGATTAAATGAGTGTGCCGATTTCAGAAATCTCTCTCAATTTACGATCGACGTTCAATCTCAACGCACAAAATTAAAGTTAGTGAGATCGGTTCCTCATCGTCCGTCAGTCATCCAAAATGGACATGTCAAATCAGGTTTCGAATCTTCGCAGATTAACTCAGTATCAGTGGCTATAATAAGATTAGATTCTATGGAAATTGGACTAACTTGAATTGAGATTCATTGAAAACGACGTAGGTAGATCATAGCTAGTTAGTGCAGTCTATCAGTACTGTTGATAAAAATAAATTTTATACTATAAAATACACTTAAAACAAGCAACTGTGACAGACACATTGAATTTATGCAAGTGCTTTCTTTAACACGTAGCTGCGTGACTTCATCAATGTTACGAGATTGCTCTTACAATATATTATTGTGGCACATGCATACGCCCAGATAGCGTAAGAAACGGGGTTCGATCCCTCATATGACATAGTTGTTTTTTCAAGTGCATTTTATATTGCTAAGTTTGTATAGTGTCAAAACACTATAAATTCAAAAGCAAAATTTTTAAATAACAAAATTCGTACTAACAGACGTCGCCGTCAGATTTAACGAAGCGGACAAAGTGATAAAATACTTCTGAACAGTTTAAAATGTCAATAAGTTCCATACACTACAAGTTACCATTAATATCAGAACATTCATCTATACTAATATTATAAAGCTGAAGAGTTTGTTTGTTTGTTTGTTTGTTTGAACGCGTTTATCTCAGAAACTACTGGCCCTATTTGAAAAAATATTTTGACGTTAGATAGTCCATTTATCGAGGAAAGCTTAAGGCTATATAACATAAAGATACGACTCATAAGACCACAGCAGCAATGAAAAATGTTGCGAAAACGGGAGAAAGATATTCATTTTGAGAGCTTCCGCTGCGTACGCTGCGAAAACCGATTAAGTTACACAAAAATCATGTATGACAGGATTGTTAATTAATGATGACAATACTAAAAACTACAAAGCGTTACAAACTGCCAGCGTCATATTACTATAATAAAAACTATGAAAAGAGTTTTTATTTTGAAACTGTATTTATAGTTGAGTTGGAAGCATATCCTTCTGTAATTTTCCTCGATTGCTTAGATATTTAAGAACGACTGCGTAGATACATTTGACGTTACGAGTGTTCAGCTATTATTGGTTAGTTGTGTGTACAGAAGTTATCGACTAGCTTCTGCTCGGATATTAATGAAGTTATGAATGTTCTGAAGTTAATGGTAATGTATTGTTCGCGATACGCGAAGCTGCCTAACTAATTGAAAAGGCCTAAATAGATATAATATATGCTAAACACTAAATACCTTGCGTCTTCTTCAGGAGCACATGGAGGGGGCGCCCCGTGAATTGTTCCAGCACTTCACACACAATTTAAGTCCGCCTTTCGTAGTACAAAATATATATAATATGTTAGATCCCACCCAATGTCTTCTTTAATACACCGTTTATACCGATAATACCGAAATTGGAGTATATTTCTCCAGAAAACCGCGGAGCCCAGCTCCTAACCGATTCGTATCTTTTGACAACTCAACTAACCTTTTTATTTCAATACCCTACAAAATTATTATTTCCTACCGTCTAACTTAGCGATAATTTCGACAAGCAAAACTGGCCGTCTAAATGAAACATTACCGCCGCCCAATCAGTACCACTGATTACAATAAATTTACTTATCCAAACTAAACTAATCTTTTCTATGAGAAACACAAAATCTAATCAATAGGCAAGCGTGATAGCTTGGCTATTGCCCGTTTAAGAACAACACCATTAGATACACGAACATCTGCGAGCCTTATGACTCCATCTGACCCAGAATATAACTTAACAATTCTACCGCGACGCCAGTGAAGCGGAGGGACGTTATCGTCTTTCAATAAAACTAAATCTCCTTCCTTAGGAGGGGCGACTCGATCCGTCCACTTTACGCGTTGCTGCAAGGTGTGAAGGTATTCTAAATGCCACCGATGCCAAAAACTTTGCGTTATTTGTTGTAACAATTGAAACCGAGATAATTTACTCATCTTCACATCCTGCAACGAGTATTCCGCTACAGCATTTAATGGCTGTCCTATCAAAAAATGACCAGGAGTCAAAACTTCGAGGTCGTGTGGATCCGAAGACACAGGGCACAAAGGTCGTGAGTTCAGAACCGCTTCAACCTTACAAAATACCGTGCTAAGCTCTTCGAATGTGAGTTTAGTTTCACCGATACACCGCTTTAAATGTGTTTTAGCGGACTTAACGGCAGCTTTGAAAAGACCACCCCATGACGGATATGCAGGTGGGTCAAATATCCCAGAAATACCCCGTTTCGACATTTCATGACCGATAGAGCGTTGTTCTTTACCCAGAAAATCATACAACTCTTTAAGATAATTATCTGCACCCTTAAAATTTGTACCGCACTCTGAGCGAATAACTGAAGGCAAACCCCGCCTTGAAACAAACCTGACTAAGGTAGCAATGAAAGCTTCCGTTGATAGTTCCGATACCAGCTCTAAATGAACACACTTTGTTGCCAGGCAAACGAAGACACAGGTATGCCTTGATGATTTTAGGATTCCGAAGTTTATGTGCTTGAACGTAAAACGGTCCCGCAAAATCTGTACCAACACCATGAAAAGGCCTAGCAGCTACAACTCGATCCCGTGGTAAATTGCCCATAAGTGGCTGGCTTGTAATCCCCTTCAATTTATAACATGAGATGCATTTAAATGTCACATTTCTAACTACTCGTCTTGACGAGAGGACCCAAAAATTCCGTTGTAAAATGGCTAAAAGAGCGTTCGGACCCGCATGTGCATTTTTTATATGCCATACCGTAATTAAAAGTTTGACAAAAGTCCCCGATTTAGGCAACAGCAAAGGATGCCGTGCATCATAATCTAAATTGGCATTTTCCAATCTCCCACCAACCCGTAAAAGTCCGTTTGCATCTATAAAAGGTTGTAACCGCTTTAAGGAACCCCTTAGTTGTTTATCTTCGCGCAATTGTTCCATTTCAGAACCGAAACTTTGATATTGAATAAGTCTAACCCAGTGCATCAAAGCTCTCTTCCGTTCATCAACCGTCAAATATGTTTGAAAAACCCGATTATTTTTATTCCGTAAATTATAAAATAGCCGTAAAATCCAACCTGTTACTGCAATTAATTTGTCAAAATCACTATACCGCTCCAATAAAAAATCTAAGTCTGGCTGGGAATCCAAATTTGTAACCGCAAAGCACCGTATCCCAGGTAGATCCCGTGGTTGATCCACATCCAACACCGGCCAGTTTTGTTCTGACTCAGCTAACCAACGTGGGCCCCACCACAACGAATGAGAAATTAAATCTGATGCCTTGCATCCTCGAGATGATACATCTGCAGGGTTAATTTGTCCAGGAACGTGACGCCATGTGATGGAAACCGATGAATTTTGAATTTGAGAAACTCTGTTTGCCTCGAATACCTGAAGAGTATGAGGGGGTGTCCGAATCTATGCCAATGAAATTGTGCTATCAGTCCATCCGTATATCTCCTGCACATCCATGGTTCTTTGAAGACAAAGACAAACATGATTGAGGAGTTTGGTCAGCAACACAGCACCGCACAATTCCAGTTTAGGAATAGTGAGTCGTGATCTGATTGGAGCCACTTTACTCTTGCTAATAAGCAAGTGCACCGAAACCTCACCGTCCTCCTTCTGTACTCGGAGGTACACAACCGCTGCAAATCCCAAGTCCGACGCATCCGAGAAACTGTGAAGGCTAACATGAGCAGTGCGGGATGATAGAATATACCTAGGTATGAAAACCTTCTTAACATTTTCCAAATCCGCCCGAAAAGATAGCCATTCATTTTCTAAATCTTGATTTAAAGGGTCATCCCACTCCAAACCTCCCAACCACAACCGCTGTAATAAGCACTTAGCCCAGAATAATATAAGAGCGATCCAACCATTCGGATCGTACATCCGTGCAACCGTAGAAAGGATGCTCCGCTTAGTAACCTGCCCGTGTAAAGGAATATCCGATTTGTATGAAAACGAGTCCGAAACTGGGTCATATAGAACACCTAACACCGAAACTGATTGTGGGTTATCTCGGTTCTCAAATATGAGGGGCACCTGCTTGTGTGCATCTGGCAAGTTCGCCAAAACCCCTGGAGAATTCGACAGCCATTTACGTAGCTCGTAGCCACCAGATTTCAAAAGAGAAATAAGTTCTTGCTGTAGGTTTAAAGCACAAGACTCCGAGATGGCTCCCGTCAGAATATCGTCGACGTAAATGTCACGTTCTAACACCGCTGCGGCGAGTGGGAATCGCTCGCGCTCTCGTTCGGCCAATTCCAACAATGAGCGTATCGCTATGTAGGGACTTGACGTTAAGCCGTAGGTATTTGTGTTTAATTCATAAGTGAGGAGAGGCTCATCAGGAGACTCCCTCCATAATATTAACTGATACTTCCGATCCGCAGGATTGATCAATGTTTGCCGAAACATCATCCGTATGTCCGTAATTAAAACCGTGTGATGGAGTCTAAAATTCAATAAGATAACCGTTATATCCCGCTGGAGTTTGGGGCCAGAATGTAGACATTGATTTAAAGAAACCCCAGTTGAGGTTGGGCAACTTCCGTTAAAAACAACACGTATTTTTGTACGGTCCGAATTTTTGAAAACCCCATGATGTGGAATATAATAATGTTCTTCTCCCGAGTTTACATTAAAATTTGAAACCGACATATGTCCTAAATCCGAATACTCCCGCATGAATTCAATATACTTCAGTCTAAGTTCGGAACCCCTTATTAAACGCCGTTCCAGAGCTATGAAACGTTTCTCCGCTATACCGCGTGACTGACCCAATAATGGCCGATGAGACTTAAAGGGTAATTTTGTCATAAAACGACCGTTTTCTAACCGTAATGTATGAGTTTTATAAAATGCCTCACACTCCGCGTCCTTTGGATTTGGTATAACACTTTGTGGAGGCTCCTCGACCTCCCAAAACTTTTGCACTGTGTCTGAGAGTGACACTCCATAAAGTTCCGCATCCGTATCAATTGATTAATTATTATACTCGACTGGTCCTAATAAAACATAACCGAAAACGGTCCGATAAGCCGTAAACCCACTTGAAGTTAAATCAATTTTATCCCCGCTTACTATTTTACCGAATACGTCCGACCCAAGAAGTAAATCAACCGGTTTTGATTTGTGAAATTCAGGATCCGCTAAATCCAAACCCAAAGTTAAATCAGTTACCTCATCTGATAAGTCACAGGCCGGTTGAAGGCCCACCAAATTCTCTAAACACGTGACAGGTGTTGTAAACACCGGATAAGACTTACTAACGGGCGAGAAAGTAATAATACCTCGACCCAATGACCTTCCCGCTTCAAACCCCCCCACCCCTCTCACTAGTTCCTTTGATGGCACTAGAGCCAGACCAAGTCTCCGTGCTAAATCCACCGTAATCAGGGATCCTTGTGACCCTGCGTCTAATAACGCTCTTATTAAAATAGTATTTTCCGAATCCCCATTTAAGATTTTAACCATAGCTGTAGGTAACAATATAATCCGTGAAGAAACTAGTGAGTGGTGGGCTTTATCCTATTGTTTATCTCTGCCGTCGTAGCAATGCCGGTCATCATTAAACCGAGCGTCCTGTCGTCCGTAAACTGGCCCGGAGTTCCCATTGAACCGATTGATGTCACGGCGCTCGTCTGACTCACGACGCACGCTCACGCGATTAAGCAAAGGAGCACTACGCTGCGGGGTTCTCGGTGGAGAAGCCCGAGGAGAGCCATGAGGGGAGCGTCGCGATAAGCCGTCATAATTCCGTGGAGAATATCTCTCCCCGTCGTCACCGCCGCCCGTGCGCGGTGCCGGCGGAGGCCGCTCGCTTGCATGGTAAACCCTTTGGGTGTGTACAATACCCGACCTATTGAAGCACAATAAGGGATGGTGCTTAGTACTACCGCACCCATTACACTGCGGTAGATTGCGACAATCACGAAAACTATGACTCCCAAAGCAATAATAACAAAGCTGATGGCGTTGTACAATATTCTTACGCTCAAAAGGCGAAAATGATTTAAATTTTGGGCATTTGATTAATGCCGAGTGCGTGCTATCCCCACAGCACACACAGCTCTGAGCCACAGCCGCTACTAAATAGTGACCCGACCGACGTTGATTACGTTGAGGCCGCGAAAAGGAAGGCCCAGTTTCCATCTGGTTACTCGCGGATTCCGTTTTAGTACATTCCAATATCCGACATTCCGATTCCAAAAAATCTATTAGTTCCGTAAAGGTCATAACGTCCGTGTCATTACCGTATTTTTGTTCAAATCGTGTTTTGATAGAAGTTGGCAATTTAGTTAAAACAATGTGCAAAAGTAAGAATGACCAAGCCGATACTGGAAAACCCAACCGTTCCAAAGAATTAATCGCCATAATCAATGGGTTAAGAAATTGCGAGCGAAGCCCGTTTAAACGTTGCGATATAATAGGCAACTTCAAAATTTGGTCAACATGCATATCCGCTAAATGTCTTGTATTTTGGTATCGCTTCAATAGTAGATCCCTAGCTGTTTGGTATCCTTCATCCGAAATCTTAATATGCTGAACAAGCCCGCGTGCTTCACCGTTCAAGCACGACATCAAATAAGCTAATTTCTGCGCTGGTGATAAGTCACCGCGTGAATCGACCAAACTGAAGGTTATTGAACCCAACCCATTGATCCATCTCCCCAGAAAATGAAGGTAACCTAAGTACCGGTAACCGAGAAACTAAAGCGTCCGAATCAACCTTATTGGTCTCCGATTTAGCTTCCGAATAGACACTTGAAACCGTTCCAGATTCCATCTGTTTTATCATCAGCTTATCACAAGCTTCCAGCGCCCTAATGTATTCCCTTCTAGCCGCAACCACAATCTCTTCTTCCGCCTTAACTGTCATATCGGCAAACTCAATAATGCGCTGATACGCATTTTCTAAGGTTGAAAACTCCGTGGTCACAGTCAGCAAACGGATTTTTAACCGGTTGATATGGTCCGATTTATCTATTAGATCCGCACTATCTATTAACCATTGTAATTTGACTTTGAAAGTCGACCAAAATGTCTTAATGCTTCAACACCCGAGCGGTCGCATGAGACCGCATAACAATAGAATTGCTATTGTGTCTCGTTCACATACGCTTGAGGGATGAGTTGTCATATTTAATAAAGAAATCCTCTAACCAAAACAATAAACAACAAACCTGCCGCCTATATTGTAGACAAATAGTACCGTAAGAAACAGCTGTTTACGCCTTTTCATAAAAACTTGATCCCGACAACAGATTGATAAGATAACAATAGACGCGCGTGCGTGTGTCGTACCTTTAGCCGCAACTTACACACTTAGCTAACCAGAGATAGCTAACGAAAACATTAATATTTTCGTCACCCGATAATTGCCGAATGCCTACGTATCTGACCGAAGTGAAATATTCATCTCATTGAATGAACTGAAGACCGATACTATTACCAATATATACCTATAGACACCTATGCAGTACAACCCCACACCGAAATAACCTATAAACCACGAGGCCCTATAAACCGAACCAAACTACGCTCTGCTACCAAAAATGTATTGTTCGCGATACGCGAAGCTGCCTAACTAATTGAAAAGGCCTAAATAGATATAATATATGCTAAACACTAAATACCTTGCGTCTTCTTCAGGAGCACATGGAGGGGGCGCCCCGTGAATTGTTCCAGCACTTCACACACAATTTAAGTCCGCCTTTCGTAGTACACAATATATATAATATGTTAGATCCCACCCAATGTCTTCTTTAATACACCGTTTATACCGATAATACCGAAATTGTAGTATATTTCTCCAGAAAACCGCGGAGCCCAGCTCCTAACCGATTCGTATCTTTTGACAACTCAACTAACCTTTTTATTTCAATACCCTACAAAATTATTATTTCCTACCGTCTAACTTAGCGATAATTTCGACAAGCAAAACTGGCCGTCTAAATGAAACAGGTAACTTGTAGTGTATGGAACTTATTGACATTTTAAACTGTTCAGAAATATTTGGTCACTTTGTCTGCTCCAATATATCTGACGGCGACCGTACATAAACAAGTTATTTAATTTTCGTAAGTTAGCTATAAACGAATCAGTAAGCTCAAGTGGCAGGAGGCAGGGCACATAGCGCGAAGAACTGATGGCCATTGGGGTAGAAATCTTTTAACGGACGACCTTGTTAAGATCGCAGGATCACACTGGATGCAGATCGCTTGTGATCAGTCGCTGTGGAAAACCATGGGGAGGCCAATGTACAGCAGTGGACGTCTTTTAGCTGATAATGTTGATGAGGAATAAATTTATATTAAAACAACCCAGATGTCGTACTGTTTACTAATAGGACTTAATGATGATTGTTTTTTAAGCGTAACTTAGTAGGTACTTTACACAAACATCACAATCGTCAAACTTACCAGACTTATCTTTTTCATCTATAAGATCACCCTTAAATATTTAAAAACTTTGATTGGACTTTGGTTGGGGCACATTACACGCGAGGAACTATTTAGAAAGGATGCCACAACATGAGTCGATTCGCTGGGATTGGCTCGATGTGGGAGGATAGCATTATAGGGAGGACCATGATTGACTTTAACGAATATCGATAAATATAAGTATAAGATGGAAAGAGCTTTTCGAAAGTACGTAGTACGCACATTGAAAGTGTGTTTCAAAAATCGAGTTGTATTTTACAAAGAACACACGTCTGAATTCTGAAAACATACTGCGTTAAATGTAATAATTTATATCTGGAAGAGATTTTTTCACGCTCTGTGTTCATCTTAAACATTTTTAAATTTTATGTTATCTTTTTGAAATGGAAGTAACTACTGAATGAAATATAGAACATATGATAATAAAAAAACACAAAAAAGAACCGCCTACAAAAAAGCCACTACAAGGACAGAAATAACGACTAGAGCGCTGACTTCAAATGCGTTTGTTTTTTCTGTTAGCGTTATTTTAGTCCTTGTAGTTTCCTTTTTTTTAAAGGCGGTTAAATTTTTGCATATAATATTTTTGGACATTTATACTTATTGTTTAAGTTATAACGTACTTGATTTACCTAAAATAGTAACTTAAATATGCTTTTTCGTGCAACAAATAGATGACTGAAAACCGCATCAAAATTGGTCTACCCAAACGCGAGACATTCGTTGACAAACATATAAACAAACTGAGTACCCCCTTTTTTTTGGAGTCGATTAAAAAATGTGCACAGATTTTTATTAATATCACACTTAACATTTTTTTTAAATGTTTGTATATAAATTTACTAATACAATTGAAGTCATCGACATTGTTCTCCCACTCGACCACCGAATGTCGGGTAGTTTGATAGAGTGATATCGAACCGCCGATGGAGATCTGCCAACTGGAGGTAAGCGCTTATGCGGCGGATTGCGGAGCGCGGGTATTTGAATATTTTACACCTGCTAGGCGTCACTGCAGCGCTGCATAGGTTTAACCGATTACAGGTAGGCCGGCCAATAGACGAAGAGATATCCGCTTCGCTAGTAAGCTGTTGAAAGTTTGCATATTTCCGGGTAGAATTTAGATCACCACAAGGAATATACATTTAATATTCCATCATAAAAAGGGACGTAATTGAGTCTATCCAGCAGTTACTGTCGAATAACAATTCCGTTTTTTATAAATATCAAATGGGTTCGCTCTTGTCTTCAAACTAGACGTGACACAGACAGTGACGACGATGAAGCGAGCTCACCCAGAAGAAGCCTGTTCACTCTTACTTCTAAAATTTTCAACATTATTAGCCAAAAGACGTTCATTGCTAAACATAGGCCTCCCGCAAGGCTTTCCACAGCATCCGATCACTGACGGTCTGCATCCAGTTTGATCCTGCGATTTTTACAACGTTGTCTGTCCATCTTGTCGGTGGACGTCTTACGCTGCGTCTTTGGTCAAAGGGTCTCCATCTAGAACTTTCCTACTCCAACAGTTCATCGCGCTATGTGCACTGCCCATTGCCACTTGAGCTTACTGTTTCTCAAGGATTTGTCCGTTACCTTAGTTCTTCTACGTATCACCTCATTTCTGATTCGATTCCGTAGAAAAAACCGAGCATAGCCCGCTCCATCGCTCGAAGTGTAATTTTGAGCTTCTTTATAAGGCCCATAGTTAGAGACCACGTTACGAATCCGTATGTCATCACTGGTAACACACACTGACTGGTTCAAGACTTTCTTATTCAGACACTGAGGTAGATGAGATGAGAATGCTGTGCGTCTAACAAAAGGTTTTTGGAAAAGACGAAATAGTGCTTTCTTAGCTTAAGTCGGCCTTAACTATACGCCATACCATTACTAAGTAAATAAATGATTGATTTGATTTGTTTTAAGGTGTTCCTAAGGCAACAAAGTAATTTTGTTTTTGGGTTTCTTGGTAATAGTAATAGGCTAAATCATTTAGATTCATGATCAAAATTGTAAAGACATAAAAAGCCTCGCAAATATTAGAACCCTTATAATGCACTCACATCTTTTACAAAACGGCTCGTTACAGGATGCTTTTATGAAGTAAATCTGGCGGAAATATTGTCCTGGTCCATTAAGATAAGCCCAATAAACCATTGGAATAACTTTTGGCACGAAGCTCGCGCGCTTACTTGATAGCTTTAAAAACCTGCCGTATCAAATATGTATCAATTTAACACTGCACTTGTATTTTCATACGTTATAAGAACGTCATAAAGACATGAAATACGGGTATCTGTATTTGAAAATGCCACTGTGACTTTGGAATATTTTATAGTTTATACAATTGGCCAGGAAGAATATTTTTTAAACATCAGTTTAAGCTATTATTTTAACTTAATGGTTCTCACACAAGGACTGCAGTTTGCAGACAACAAGAAACCTCAGCTGTCGTCTAGGTGACGTCGACTACAGCCATTTTCATGCAGATGCATGTAAGAGAACTATTAATACCTTAAAACGCAACATCTTTCAGCGCAATTAAAACCCCTGACAGTCCACATAATGACTACACTAAACATTGGCGGACGCGGCACGCTGGAGCGCGGCCAGAAGTTTAATGGCGCTATTATATCCTGATAGAGATCACACGTGAATCCCTGTTGGTTGCATTACAGGCTGATGCTTAGTTACGAATAATTAAAAAAATAAACTCCTTAAAACCTACTGAAAAGCTCAAAATACACATTTTAACTCTGTTTAGGAGAAACAAATTCATTTGGAGTCGGTGCATGATGTGCGTCGACTATTGATAAACGTAAGCTTCAGATCATGCACAGTCTCCAAATGATTTTTTTTTCTTAAACAAAGTGTTGTTTTGAGGTTTCAAGACAGTTTTTGAAGGTGATTTTTTAAAAATTATTTTTAGTTATTAGCCATGTCTTATACAAACAACTTAACAGATTTTGATGAAACTTACACTGCACCCTAAGTTAAAACATACCTGATTGAAATTTAAAAAAAAAACCTCGCTATGCCTTCTCGTTTTCGAGAACTCTTTGGACAACATACACTTATGAAAATTTTTGCACTAGTGTTTGGAAGCCTTAATAGATCACCATTCGCAAATATTATCAAATTCTAAACTTGTGACTAACTCCATTAAAAGTCTCGCTACCAAAATTATGTTACGGAAACATTGAAACTAGTTTACTGAAAGCAAACATTTTACTTAAACCTAAAACTGCCGCCTGGCCGCGATCTTAATCAAATTCAACCATAAAATCACTATCGCTTCGGGTCCAATCCCGACAATTTATTATTGCAAACTTTCGGCTAGTCCGTTGAAGAATTGTAATGGCCACATTCGTGATAACGACATCCGACGAACAAAAGTTAGCATTAATTATATAGTTACTTTGAGAGAGCGACCTCACTTAATTTAACGGTCCTTTAAAACCATTAGAACTACAGAGGTGCACACTCAGTGAGAACTCCTGGGGATTTCGTTATTTTAATTGCGCTGTGTTTCAAACATATTTTGTACTCTGAAAAGGCGTTTTTTTTTCACCTGAGCAACTTCTGAGTTCAACGCGAATACGTTTAATATTTCGTAATTAACCGACTTCAAAAAAAGAGGTTCTCATTTCGACCTGTATGTTCGTATGTGTGCATATTTGTCCGGGAATATCCCATGTTTTACTGGACCGATTTAGATGCAGTTTTCAGAAAAGTGTTTGATTCACTGAGGAGAAGATTTTTAACTATTTTGACCGACTTCAAGAACATTTTTGTCCGCAATTACATCGCGTTTGGCTAAACCGATTTGATGCGGTCTTGAAAAAAAAATATGTTACATAAAAAAGGCTTTAGTTGTTACAGCAGCAGTCTACAGCAGCACATCATGCACCGCCTTAAAATGTGTTCGTTTCACCTATAGAGCGGTTCAATTTTTGTGAAATAAAAGACTGATTTAACAACAAAATAAATATATATCGGATGACGGTAGATGCTCGTATCTCATAAATAAATAAAATAAATAAATCGTTTATTTCCAAAAAAACAGTTTACAAGTATGTTACTGAGTTGGTATTGCTCGGTGGTGTTAGGCATTTGTTCCTGTATGCCCTAAGGAAGTGACTCCTTGGGATCGGCCTGAGCTTACCACATACAGGAACCATGATGTTGAATATCTTTAAGATGTTCTTTTGAGTAAATTCTCTACTTCCTCATACCTTAGTGTGCACAGCTATTGCATTAAGGTTTTCTCACAAATATAAGGAAACATAAAATATACATTTTTGAGGCAGCTAGTGGTGACTGAGTTTGTTCCGGCGTTTCTTCTCAGCACTTGCCAAATTGTCTGTGTTTTCTCTCGAAGCGCTTGTAGGGCCCAAAGTTAAGGAGACATGTTCAAGCCCCATACGGACCAAAATTGATTGATATTACACTAATTATTGACGTTCATAAGTGCCATTTGGGTCCTTAATTGAATAAATTATTTTTGATATTTTTTTTTATATTTTAAGTACTTTATTTATTTTGTTGTACACAAGGGCTGACTGGCTCAAATATTGCCTTCTGGCAAAAGCTGTGCGAGTAGTAGGGGTAGGAGGGGTAGGTACCACTGCGTCTTTCCTTCTCTTGTGAGAAAGCTCGACATAAGTCAAAGATTTTTGACATTTCATAACAAGACTGAGAACATACAGTTTAATTTATCTGTAGGGAAGCGATACGGTTTAGAGTACATTACTTTTATTAGAGATCTCTGCGCTTTCTCTAATTCCAGAATATGAGTCTTGCCAGCACCTCCCCATATCGGGATACAATATGTAAGAACTGATTAAGCCAGTGCTATGTAGGTTTTATTTAAAAGTGCGTACGTCTAAACCTGTCAAAGTGACTTAAAAACCCATATGAATATTAAAAATAGAGTCGGGCCAAGGACACTTCCCTGGGGCACTCCGAAGTTAACTGTTGCTTTTACTTTCCATAGGGAAACCATCTATTTTTACTTGCTGTGTTATCATGCATTATAAAGTTGAACTTTATAAAATTATTTTTCTTTAAATTTCCGCTAAACGACGCCGGCGCAGGCAACTAAGGACAAGAACCATCACCGCGTTGAGTATTAGTTCAGTCAAATGCAGGATGCACCGCCCGCCCTCCCTCAATACGCATGCGGCACAGCTGATACAATTATTAGTACCCAACACCAACGTGCAAAAAACCTCGACGCGTTTTACCACTACACGTGGCATCCTCAGGAGATGTTGTCCGTCGTCGGAGCATGGACGACTAAGTGAGTTTCAGACGTACGTAAAGCAAAATAATTTTATAAAATTCAACTTTATTATGAATTTTTACAAAGTAACGCCTGATTCCATTTATTATCTTGCATTATAGGCTTAACCAACGCCAATATGAGTATTTTCTGTAACTGTTTAACTCGTACTACTCGTTAACAATATTCCAATGGACACAGCAGCAGTCAGTTCGAATTGCATTTAAATTATAATATGCCATTGAAAACTTCCTTTAGTGGTGTCTACAGTTGCATTATCCTTGTTCTTTCGAGAAGTGATGTCAGTAGAATAAACTATTCCTCTACTTTTGGGTTTTCAATTCAATTGTGCTTACAAGTGCCGTTTGATATTTGTTCAACGACGGAAAAACGTGTCTATATGGGAAAATATTTGAACAAAAGCAAAATGTCTACGGCTGAGAATAAATAACAAACATTGCGTTAGTTTTTTCTTTGTCATCCCCAGATGTTGGTTTATGTTGTGGGTTTTATGTCGTGGGATTCATATTTATTTAGACGTTACAAAAACGGAGATCAATACACAAAAGTACGTTTGTTGAGTAATAATATTAAGGGCACCTTCATGCCAGGTTGTCACAAGTACAAGTGTGATCCCACGATTCTTAGTTATCGACTTAAAAAAATCTATGTGATATTGTAAGAAGATAATAATTATTATTTTAGTATGATGATATATTAAGGCTTTCAACCTCGTATACTAAATTTAATCAGAATACGCTTGATTGTAAAAGAGACAGCCATAAGTCGCCTCAGAGTTGCTTCATGTTTAATTAGAGAAATACACCAAGAGACTTAACTTCAGCATTTTGCAAAAAACCGGCCAAGTGCGAGTCGGACTCGCCCACTGAGGGTTCAGTGCCAACTTTATCTGAATTACGTAATCCACTTACTTACACTTGGTAAAATATCACAATATTTTGTTGACAGCAAATATAACTTTGTTTTTCATAGTGTTTGTATGAACAGACAGAGAGACAGACTTGACAAAACTTTAAGGGTTCCGTTTTTGCCATTCGCCTACGGACCCTAAAAAGGATTATAGGTATATTGGCACGGGACCATATCCTTGTGTGTCTATGATTATCCACGGATTTTAAAAAAAACGAGAAGCTATAGTCAGATGTTTTTTTTATTATTTCAATTATGTACATTTCATTCAGGGTACAGTGTAAGTTTCATAAAATCAAACGTGTAGTTTTATATATAAGGGTAAAAACTAAAATTCATAAAAAAATACCCCCTTTTTTTGAAGTCGGTGAAAAATAATTTGAATAAATTAAATATAAAGCTGTAATTGCCGCATTTGCCCTCTGTTTATGGGAAACAGATTTATTTGGAGATGGTGCATGATATTAATGTGTGAAAGCTTAAGATCATGCACCGACTTCAAGTGAATTTGTTTCTCCTAAACAGAGGCCAAATGCATTATTTTGAGCTTTATACACTTTTGTTCGATATGGATGTCAGCGTGACTATCACGAAATAGTTGCGCTGTTAACGACCTCCTTTTTAGTTCTAAAAACAATTGTCCTGCCTTCGACTCTGAGATTTAATTAACCATGTAGTATGCCCTACTACGCGTCCATTCACTCGCACACAGGTTTAGCGCAAGAAAGAGAAGGTAAATGACCTCACTCCCTCCCACGCCTCACAGCACTGCCAGCCGCCTGTCGCTCATTCGTGTCCGTGCGCGCGCGCCGTTCCAACTCACGCAGTAACCACAGTATATAACCGTTAAGTTTTTATTTCGTGCTAAACGAAATTTATCTTATAGTGACATGTTAGTTCAAAAATGTTTTTGTTATTAATTTAACAAGTGAATGTTGAAGTAAAACGCACTACCCAGCGTGGCTGCACCATGCATGCTTTACGCTTCGCGGCCGAGCTAGCATGCGATGCTAGCCAGTCCGCATTTTCCGCTCCGAATCAATACGCGATATTGATCTGTAGCAAATACTGGCAGAGCTGACACGTGAGGTCAGCCAGTCCTAATTATCTAGATTATTCTAGATCTTATCTGAGACTTTTGGTATGCGTTGCTTCCAATATCCTACCCTCATTTTCATTGCGAAAAAAGGGAAACAAGTTAGCTGAAGTTACAGCCAATTGTTCTTTGATGCTATAATAATAAATTACAGCCAAAGACATTCATGATTAATATTAAGCAGCGCTGACGATGCGCCACTATGGCCTCTGAGTATGAATCAGCGGCCCTCGCCCGCACTCATCCGGCCATACCTGTGACAGGCCTCCGTCACTCGCTCAAGGTCGCGCTATAAGTGCCTACCGCACAGTAGGTCGGTACCGACCCAAGCGGCAGTTGGTTGGCACACGCGAGACTGCGCGTTACTTAATTTTGACAAAGTTTTGATGAACCGGCCGGGAAGTACTTCGCTGAATGAGTTACAATACAAAAAAATAATTTCATTCCGCCTTGCCCTTGCTTTCCAAAATATAATTTATTAAAATTATTCATAAGATTCAGAATTTTTACAACAGTTAAATTGAATAACCGTAAGTTCAGCGATGGTAAAAAAAACATTGAACATTTCATAAAATTAAAGCACATATTATTTTTATCTGTATTGGTCTTGTGGCCGCAGATTCACCCGAATGAACCCTCTACCCGTGAACCCGTAAATCTCAGCCATATAGTCAGCAGCCCCCGAGCCACGCAGTAACAAAGAAACTCACAAACCTACCAGGCTACTTTTTATTCAGGGGACACATATAGCGGGTTCACGCGGGTGATACCGAAGGAAACAACTACTATCAATAAGATTTCATTTTTTTTATTGTATAATGTAACAAATATAATTAACAATAAAAAATTAAGTGTTTCAGAAACTCTGTGTTTAATTTACGCGCTCGGTACAACCCTAAAGTTTTCGCTCGATGACGCAATCACGCGGCGTGCGCGGGAAACTCGCTTCTCGGTGCGCATTCGTAGAGTACATTTCTTACTGCAGCCGAGTTGCGGCGCATTTTGTAGGTAAATATAGCGTAGGTATTTTAGCTTTTGTATGGGAGTGATGTATCTGTTACGAAGTAACTATTCTCTAATCTGTGCCTGTGATGTGTGTGGCCCATGACGCGCCGCGAATTGCTTCGCAACGGTGATCTACCGTCACAATTCCAGCGTGTTTTAAACGTCTCGCACTCGGAATCAGAATCCGACCAAAAAAGGTATGTGTTCTTATGAATGCTTTGTTATATCACCTTAAGGCCGTACGTAAATGTACTTATTACGGGCTACCGTATTCCACTCGTGGCAAAACCACGACCGAACACTTGTCTCAGCCAATATTTAGGCAAATATTAAAATGGAGCATAATGTGAGCTATCACACGTACAAACCAAAATAGCAATAAAATGGTTTACCAAGTAATAATAGTGGCAGAAGATTTATTTCAAATCGAATAAATTAATATTTATTCTGTAAATTTTTACTCAGAATAGTAAACATGAGAGACTCAAAAACACTTTAACAACTTAGACCTTAATCATAAATACACGTACTCTGCAACCTGCAGTACACGTTCCTAATATGTTTTCCACAAAGCTCTAAAAACGGTAGCATAGCATCCCACCATAGCTCACATAGTTATGGGTGGTTTGGGTCCTTATCCATTGATCACAACTCTTTTGTACTTATTTCTTGCCAATGGCTATAAAATTGTCTAACTAGACAATGCTATGGTAAACATAAATTGCTTAATATTACTACTTAAAATATTGAATTTAATAGATTTTGTAAAAAGAAAACAATGTACTTTTTAAGAAAGCAAGATTTTTCTACATACAATTCTGCTTTCTGCTCATACCTATAGCTATTTAGCTTGTGGTTGGCTCTTTGATAATAACTAGCAAGCAAGCAAGCTGTAAGCTTGCCCAGGACGTACCAAAATATGGTTGGGTCCATATAAAAACCAGTCCGTTTAAAAACTCCATTAAATGCTTATAATTTTAACAGCTATAATAAAAATGAGAATGAGCTTTGCTAAATACCTGGCAAATGTATGATTCTGAATGGTAGGAAATTTGCCGTATTTATTTTATATCCAACTAAGATTAAATCAACTTCTCAGTAAATAATTCGGTAAAGCTTATTTACTGAAGCAATAACAACTACCTGGAAAGCGTATTTTTTTTAAATATGCCAATGAGACATCTTATCAAACCCCGAAATCAATATAGTACTACCGTCATATAAGATTTATTAGGGTGCGCTGTATTCCATTGTTTTAGAGGTTATTTCGTTTTTCGAAAAATATGCTGTGAAAGTGATATGCTTTTTTATGAATACGTTCATTTAACCGTCGCCAAGTTCGGTACTTAATCTCGAGTCGAGAAAACTTAATAAAGATCTGTGTCCTTTATCTTTGGAAAAGCCAGCCAACGCCCAGTAAAAATTGTGACAACCTTTGGTCACCTGGAATTGACCTTTGTTTCTATGACCTTGTTTCAAGCACCACCTAAGAATAATTCAAATCAAACGTTCTATTGTATTGAAGTATGCGGCAGATAGCATAAACCAAAACTTATCGACACATTGTTAGATATACCATAAGAGTAGGTAGCTATTAAATTGAAACAAGCTTATTTTATGAAGATAATGCCTTTTTTGCTTTTATGGAAATGCATAAGCAAAGCATATAAATTGACACAATTTTATTTTCTCAAGTATTATTACAATATTTCATATAATTCGGTTATTTTTATTTGCCATTTACACACACACCTACGTTTGACGTGAAATAAATACAAGCCATATTCATTATTACAAAAATATCACTATCAATATTTTTTTAACAAAAGGCTAGGAAATTATTATTTATATATATACATATATTTAAAAAAAAACTGACGTATCCTAAATGCAATGCAGCATTAGAATCAAATTGCACTATAATAATCTAATTCGAGTTATTGGAAATATGAACCATGTTTATTTTCCTACTATTTATTCTGTGATTTAAGAATAAAGTACATCAAGTAAATATATTCTCTAATCATCAGTTTTTTGTAATCAATTACATCCGCCCACTCCCCAACAATCTTCCCCAGAAAGCCACTAAGTTATTAAGGAACTGTTCCTTGAAAACGTTGCTCTAATAAGCAATAAAATAGGTACTTATTATATGCATTTTATTGTTTGATGTTTATAGTATTCGATATACTGTGTTTAATAATTATTCAAAGGACATTTTGTCTTGATATTCACCAGTTACTTACATACGGTGGAACAATTGAAAATTAAAAATTAATAATAAAATAGGTCGGGTGGTATGGTTGAGAAAAAGTATTTTATTTTGAAAATGATTTTTTTTAATGGACTTTTCCTTAATTCTTACGCCAGAGGACGTCATGTGATTCGACTATTTATTAAAATTTGAATCAATTAATTATTTCAAACCAAATTATCTATGTTTTTTATTAACCATATGTAAAGATGTTTTTAAATATGTATAAAACCAGTTTACCCTTGGGATCTCGATATGACATAGGTACTTTTAATACGATATCCGTTTATTTTTGGATTTCGTGTCAAAATAGGTACCCTAGTTTTTTTTTTTGACACAGCTCATAATATTGAAACAAGTCTCATCTATAGCCAAATATGTTACAAATATTTGTCAAACTTAAAAATATATATAAAGTTAAATAAATAAAAAACTCATAGCAACCAACCTGAAACATAGGATTGATATTTATTGTAATCCTTAAAAGTAATCCAGACATTTACCCAGGCAATAAAATTATGATTAAATTTATCATATACATCATATATATAAATCTGAACATGTGCCGACTATCGAATACTCGGCGAACATTCCTGGTCGATTAGTCCAATATTAGGCAAACGTATTTGGTCGGGGCCGGGTGGTACCAAAACTTATATCGGAGAAATCGTTTGCGGTCGTTTGCCCTTATAAAGCTCCCAGAAGCCGATTTTAAATCTTATTTAAAAAAAAAACTAATATACTTAATGAAATATAAATAATACATAAACAATCATTACCTACCTACCTATGCCTTAAACTTTCTGATAACGATAATATTTCAAAGCCATTGAATTATTGTATTCTTTTTCTTACGCAGCAAATAATCATATATCATTGATAGACACCCGTGAATATAATCATGATCTTAAAATAATTACATTCCTAAGAATGAATCTTTTAATCAATTACTTTTATACAAATCATAAACACATTTTATAACCAAATTAAGTATATAAATTTTCTCAGGTATTCGAAATTTTAATTTATAAAATATTATTTATGTGTTTGGTATTCGATCGAATATTTTTCAAACAGTCGCATTAATACCTACATATCCCATACTGAAAAGCAATAGAATAGCATGTACATACGTATTTCAAAACTATAATTATAAAATATGCTAAATACTGCAAGAATAAGATAACGATTTTTCAGACGACATTACCTTCACGCCCTTTATCTTACCAAAGATAAGGCGCTAACTAAAAAGTGTTTTCTGTATGTGGCTTTCCTCGTAATAAAATTATCATTTGTTTTACCTGCCAAATTCAGTGTGTAAAACTATATTATTCGCAAACCGTCTCAGCCCAACAATACGTCTTCTGTATTGTTTGCAATTTTTATAACATGCCACAATTAAACAGAAATGCTTTATTTCAGCTTAAAATTACTAAAATAAATAAATTATCAATTTTTAGTTAATCATTAATAAAAAATACTAACAAATATCTTCTATCCTTTCTAATAAAGATATTTTTATTAGTAGAAAGTTATAACTTATCATAGTTATCATACAACTAATGTTTTTTAGTAATAGTGATACATGTATATGTCAAAGATAGCGACATGAACAATGAATTGTTGTTTAATATGATCGTTTTAATGATCAATCACTACTAACATCAGAGACTTATTCTATTGTAACAACATTGATTTTACTCCAAACATCTACATGGTTAATTAAATCTCAGAGTCGAAGGCAGGACAATTGGATGATCAAACGAACTTACCTTAAGTGAAGTTCGATCCAAATTGTCCTGACTTCGACGAAGAGATTTAAGGTCCCACCCTTCCCAATTCCCGTGTACGTTTTTTATGCAAAAATAATCGTCACCCTTACAATAAGTATAATCAATGTTGTACATCTCATACATCGGTCTCCTTGCTCTGAAATGAATGAGCGACAGGCGGCTGGCAGTGCTGTGAGGCGTGGGAGGGAGTGAGGTCATTTACCTTCTCTTTCTTGCGCTAAACCTGTGTGCGAGTGAATGGACGCGTAGTAGGGCATACTACATGGTTAATTAAATCTCTTCGTCGAAGTCAGGACAATTTGGATCGAACTTCACTTAAGGTAAGTTCGTTTGATCATCCAATAAAATATGAGATAATAAATGATCATAAGTAAAATAAGTTCAACATTATAAATCGTGTACCCATTTCAACCGAAGTAAGTTCCAGGAACGTTTAAATCGGATGGGAGTGTTCGTGTCCGAAATTGATGCGGCCCGTCCGGATATTAATATCCGTGCGCGGACACGCGGATATTACCGGGCTATGTGGATTTACGGATATTTTGCGACGCGATGTAGCCACGAAGTCATGGATAGGGCTACGCGAAGCATTTTTTTTGTCAAAATAAAAGCTACGGCTCTAATAAAAATAATGGTTCGAGGAGCTAAGTGCAATTCACTCCGCGTAATATAAATTAGTACTTCAGAACGCGAAATACTAGTAAAAAAGATATATGTTTGAAAGCATAGGCAACATTATAACCAAGACTATGTAAAATGTTAGCTTTGCGAACGTCGTCACTCAGTCCGTCACAGGCAGGAGGCCAATCTGCCTAAAACGTGTTATCACTATATGTCGCTTGTCACTCGCAGTATGACGCGTGTACTGACCTTAATAACCCAGTGACATGGACAGAAAGACTTTAAAAATAGTCAAAATAGGAACCTGCTTTAATTTTTATTTTGTTCTACCGTGATCAAACTTTCACAGCGCAAACGAAGATTCGTAAGTTTTAATATTGACTACCCCTCTCAGAGAACTATATTTTTTAAGTAGAGCCTTATTTTTTTTGCGTTCCTAGTTTTTTTATTATTATTATTATTATTAAGATATCACATATTTGTTTATTATACGTATTCATAAGGTAAAAGTTCGATTAAAATAATAAGTCTTTTTGATGAATTTTCGGACGTATGAAGTTTTTTTTCTGACGTTCTGAGTTCTGTTTCTTAGTTCACGTAGTTTTCCTTTATGTAAAAACTTTTTTGCTTGTAATTTATGGTCGATATTTGAGATTTGCTTAACTTAAATGCTTCAGCTCCATCCTTCAGTAAGTAGTACATAAAAGCATTGTCTGAAAAGTCTTTGAATTCGGTGACCCAACACTATTATTGTAAACTGCAATGGTTATAGCTTGACCATTATGCATTCACATGCTAATCATGGCAGCAATCAGCCAGCATAACCGCCGCTTAGCAGTCACCAGCCACCAGCCACATGGACACAAACGCGTTGATTGCGCTGACCGCGGCCTGGGTTCGTGCTGTGCGGCCTTCAAACATCCGAATGAAGCTTTGATCTGTACCATTGCTATAGTACTGTCGTAAAAGCTTTGCGATTAACGATAATACCCCAGGACACTTACGATTTTTTTGGAAAAAATTCAATAACAGGCCATTTTTTTTTATATGGGCTTAATTCGTGATTTTAAGAGACAATGTTTTTGAATCCACCGCATTGTCGCACTGGAATATATTTAAAAAAAAATAGTGTCCCGCAAATGGCGAAATTTCACAGCAAAAATGCTATCACCATTTTTTCAGTGGAAATGTTTGTATTTTGATCGGCATTTGGCACTGCTACCAAAATCCACCTTAAAAGAAACGTGGAAGTAACACTTTTTTATAACGGAGGTTGTTTTACTTTTTGTGCAATCTACTCCAGGAAAATAATACTATCAGAATGTTTTAAGCAGAAATTGGCTAAAAGTATTAAACTAAACACAATATTCTCAAAATCCACCATTTTTTGGAAATGGATCATAGATTTTTGGTTTTCGCGTTATAACACAGGTAGCAAAAATTTAACAACGGTCAACTTTGGTGGATTCTTAATTTGAGGATAATATAAAACTATAAATCCCAAAATCCACCTTAAATAATTAACATTATGAAAATAATAATACATTATACACCATATAGCTTCCGCATTGCTAAATTGAATCTTATGTGAACGTCATACGATACCACTTGAATATTATTCATAGTTTCTTTGATGAATAGATAAACGATTCGAATCACTTGACGCAAGACGATGTAGCAAGCGACTCCGGTACTAAATACCTACCGGCCGCGCTGCTCGTCTTGGTAAAATGTACTCTCAAGAGCATATCAAGTTTACAGTATAAACTTTGTAGGTACTGGCCACGTCATGTATCGCGCCGCGCTTGTTCAATGATATTTTACTGTATTAATATCGGGCTTAGTACAAACCGGAGTTCAGTTTACAGGGTGGAAAGGGTATATCCATCCGAAAAGGGATTGATGTACCCGATGTACTGAGTAAAATGGTCTGCGTTTCCACCAAGTGAGCAGCTCCAGATTCAATTAAATGTATATTTATCATTTATGTACAGGTTTAAAACAATTGTAGAAACAAGGTTTTCTTATTGTAATGCGATTGAATGAAAGATATTTGGTTAAATGTGTGCTCACTCAGTCCTCACAAGCTGTCAGCCATATCTCCATACTGAAATAAGTTGGTCGATTCATTAAGTGTTAATTTCTTGCGGGACTTTATGAAATAAGGAAAATAAACATGTAGGGAACATAATATGACCTTAGCCCGTTGGAGCTAAGCGTTGTGTGGGATCTATACGTCTTTTGCCTGTTTATGTCAACATGAAATAACTTTCTTTTGAATACTAGGTATTTTTGCTGACATTTATATGCATTGCATACTTATAACACTTTAACAAACTTCTTTATACGTAGCGACAAAAAAGGAAGTCCTTACCCAGGCACAGGGATTATTTCCCACATTTATTTTTTAAGGTTTTTTTTTCTGGACTCTGTTGATGAGGAATGAAACAAGGCATTATCCAAAACCAAAATTTATATGCAACTTTATATTTCCAGCAGTTTTCCACTGCTGGAACCTTTTCTTCTTGTTCTTATTCTTCTTGTGGCAATCGATTTTTTTTCGTGTGGTACTTCAATTAACTTTTTTACCATAAAATCAAGATAAATGAAAGAATGTAGATACATGTAAAAAAAACTATCGCAAGACCAAAAACTGAATACCTAGTCTTGCCATAAATATTGTCACAAAAAAAAATATGAAAATAATATTTATTACTTTTACAGTGTGTTAGTTTTATACATATATATAAAACAATTTAAATATTAAAAGCTTATTCGAATTTGTCTCCGTTGGCTGCCATACAGTCCTTTAGACTTTGAGGCCAGTAGAAGCACGCACTCTTTCCATGGGAAAATTCTTCACTGCCAATCGTATGCATTGTTTAAGGGACTTCAAATTATCATGGCATTTAGAGCAAGCCATACTCTCTAAAACTGACCATAAATCATAATCCAGCGGATTAAGATCGGGACAAGACGACGGCCAGTCTTCAGCTCTGATGAAGTCCGAAACGTTCGCTTCTAACCAAAACTGCGTGGACCGAGTTTATGACCCGGAGCCGAGTCTTGTTGGAAAGACCATGCTTGGTTATTGAACATGGTGTTGTTAAGGGGCTTAACTGCCTTCTCAAAAATGGTATCTTGATACACTTGTGTCGATGTTTTGATACCTTTTCCACAAAAATATGGCTCAGTCACTCCTTCATAGCTAACACCCCACCAAACCATCACTGAAGTCGGGTAATGCCCACGTTGTACTCTGCCGACTAGTTGGGAAGCTTCCTTAGAGGTTTGAGCATAAATACGGTCATTTTGTTTGTTAAAATGTTGCTCAATAGTAAAGATTTTCTCTTCCGTGAACAATAATTTTCTGTGACTGTGTTTTTTGATATTTTTACCCCATTCTTTTTTAAATTACCAGTTAAAAGTGATAATTTAAAATTTAACCAGTGCGTCTCTTATAGGTTGCAAGTCCTAAGTCATCATTTAAAATATGCGACATGGTTCTGGGTGCTATCTTCATCTCCCGAGATAAAATCTTTTGCTTTCGGACAGGATTTCTGCGAATTCTTTCCCTTACTGCTTTGACCACCTTTTTCGTACGAAAACTACGTGGCTGGCCAGATTTTTTTCTGTCACAAACACAGGAGGTCTCGTTGTACATAATACCAAGCGTATGGAGAGTTTGAAAATTTCATTTGGCTCCATACCAACTTTGTGTCATGCAATTACAGCGATTCGGTTCTCTTTATCACCCTACTCCATTTTAATATCGCAAAATTTTATAAAATGTATTGGCGCCAAAATTAGAAAACACAATGAGCTATCGTAGAATAATGACTGATTCCAAATTAAAATGTAATATCTTTCTTATTTTAAATTGTAAGAGTATTTATCACCAGGTTGTGTATATAGAAATCGTGACTCTGAGATTTTTTTTCTTTAAAAAAGAAAATTTGATCGGTGAACTTTTTTCGTATACGAATTGCGCGAGAATTGGTTAAGGATTAAACCGTCTCATTTTTCAGTCTTATTTTATGTCCTCTTATTATTTTCACGTGAAGACACACTATTATATGTCATTCAAAACAAAAAATTAGTTTTGTATATCTATAAAAGTAAAAAGTAATATCAAACTGTGTACTGCCGAATATTTTATACTATTTTTGTCCAACAAAATCATATGTTCACTCATTCTTTTAAGGTAAGTTAGCAAAAAAGATTTAAGTATTTAGCGATGGCGGATGGAGTGAGCACCAGGGATCTGTTCACTCATGAACGCACAGTAAAAGTGGTTTGTTTTTATGCTGAATAATCCTATTTCTAGCCAATTCATACAATGTAAACGATGGAATGCGAATCTACTATAGTCTGTTCATAGAGATACAATAGCGTGTGGATGGAGTGAGCACAATAAATTAATAGAAAATGTTTTAATACGAAACTTGACGATCTGAAATTACAGGTTCCAATTAAAGAGAGGTGTAACAAAAAAAAGAACACTGAATGAATCGACCAACTTATTTCAGTATGGAGATATGGATGACAGCTTGTGAGGACTGAGTGAGCACACATTAAACCAAATATCTTTCATTCAATCGCATTACAAAAAGAAAACCTTGTTTCTACAATTGTTTTAAACCTGTACATAAATGATAAATATACATTTAATTGAATCCGGAGCTGCTCACTTGGTGGAAACGCAGACATTTTGTGCTAATTTTTCGTCAAAATAAGTTGACATTACAAAGTTATTTTTTGCCATTAAACTTTATAAAATTGTTATAAAACTTTATATATTGTAGCAAAAACTAAGTTTGTAAAGACAACTTTTTTGACGTTTTTTGCAAAAAGAATGTATCAGTACACTCAGTACATTATAAAATATTAACATAAAAAAATATATATATAAATTATTAACATAATAAAATAATATAGCACGGGCTAGCGGGCAGTTGACGCGATACTACCGCATCAGACGGTAAAATAACTCAAGATAGAGACTGCATGCCCTGTCAGAAATTACTTGAAGCGCTAGATCCGGTCGGCTTCACCAGACCGCGCTGTTTAGACGGTAGACCGGACCGACATGTTGCTAACATACATTGTAAGCTGCGGTCTCTTGAGCGGGCCGCCCGCGCCGGCTGCAGACCGCATCCTGTGTGATATTTGCTTAAGAGGCGTTACAACGCGAAAGCACAACAACATAAAACATTTCTTCGTCAAAACACAAAATATTAAAAATCGGCCGGCGGCCTTGAGCCGATGCCGCCGCCCGGCGGGCGCGCCGAGCTGCCGAAATGGGTTGTTTGTGTTGTGTTCTCTTTATTCCCGCCGTGCGCACCGCGCAACCCCCTCGTACGTCTATTTTTAAATTTATTTATGATCTCATGTAAATTATTGAAATTATTAGTGGATTTTAATTACTTAATAGATAATTCAATAGTAAAGAAAAGTCTACTTTGTCAGTTTGACTGGTAGATTTTTGCGATCATAATAAATAAGCCCTGAAAAAAAGTTGTATTTCCACTTATTTTTTTTGGTGGATTCGGTACAAGTTTAGTTAAGGAATGTGAATGAAACATAGTAAAATAAAAAGTTTCCTGTTAGCATTTTTTTCCTGAATATAACTAATTTATACTCTTTTTTTAAACATTATTCTGAAGTTTAGTTGTGTTCCATTTAAAAAATTGGTGGAGTTTATTGTTATTAGAAACAAAATGATCAACTTACATTATGTAAAAAAAAATAATGCTTATAGAATTTTTGCCTTGATTTTTAGGTTTTTTTTTAAATTTCTTTTAATGTTTTTAAAATGACGCAGTCATAAATCTAGGTGGGTTCTTCACTTATCCTATAATAAATATTTAAATCTAATTATTTAATTTAAAAAAATGCTGTTACGAATTAATGTTTAATCCCCATACAACGAAATCGTACCGCTCTCGGGCTATAATTCGAGCTTAAGCTGTTTTACCACTGCCTTACCACTTCCCGGTACGGCTCTTAAGGCTTTTTTTACAGATATAATCATCATCAATAACTATATACCTATTCTTTCAAAGTAGCTAATGAAATCAGATAAATGCATTTCAATGATTTTATGCTGAACCTAGTGACTCAATGAACTGACTATGACGGTTAGTAATTTTGCAGGAAGGTGGACTTACCGCCATATGGCGTTTTCTACCGGTTATAATAAGAAATATTATTTGTTGTCGTGGGATGGCTGTATGTTTTTACACTAAACTACCAAAATCTGGCTTATCAATTGGTATGCTAAAGAGGAATCCTTTAAAGAATAGGATCTGGAAATTATATGGTATCATGTTTTAGGTATCAGAAATGTTCAATGGTTTTCAATTCACACCTTGTCGCTTCGCCAAGGTCATTAAATCAAAAACTAAATACAATGAAATAAACAAATAAATGCAGGTCATCGCTCACATACGCGTGTGATTAACTGACTCAACCCCGTTGATTTGCGGTCACGGGACACACGCCCCGATAATAGGCTACGTATTGGCGTACATAACTGAACTTGAGCTACATATATGTACGGGCGCTGTAAAATTTGTGTATTGCCGTTTGTGTATTATCAGTGCCAAGGAGTGCCTTACTTAAACAGATTTAGACTGAGGCTATGTCGTTGTATTGATATTATCGAACCCATGGTAAAGAAAAAGCCTGTTTACTTTAGTTTGGGGATTATTAGGTCTTAATTGCTATATATACTATATGCTATAATACTTTTAACATTATCAAGCTGAAGAGCTTGTTCGAAGGCGTTAATCTTAAGACTACTGGATCGATTTGAAGAAAAACAATGTGTTGTATATATATTATGTATCATATGTGGAGGAAGGCTTAAGGCTATAACACATCACTTTGCGACAGGACGGGAGGAAGAAAACACAAAATGCGCAGCTGCAGTCGTGATGGACCGCTAATTTCTAATAAAAACGCTGACATGAGAAGTGGGTTCCATGTTGAAAGTTATAAAAGTTATCTATTAAAAGCGTTTATAACTTCATTCAAATGTGCCACTCACCAAACTTTCTAGATAGCTACGCTATTTAGATTTATCATTTACGATTTGTGGCAATGCAATTCAAAAGGATGAACTTATTTAACTGTAGTAGAAAAGAAGAGTAGATTTATAACTTTTAAAGCCTGTAACGACGCTATACGAGTAGCTATGGGTACATCGGCGATACCGCCCTTGTAAGTTCTAAGGCCGGCCGGATTCATACGAGTAACAAATGGTAACCCAGACGATGACAAAAAAGTTGCAACTTCATCCAAGTTAAACTCGACATCAAATGAGAACGGTGGCAGACGATCCGCATGCACCTATTGTGAGGCAATTCGTGCGATTGATGACTCATACAGTGGACGATAGTAAAATTCTTCTGGGTTTCGGCCGCATGGAGTGCCTCGTGGGTACATGTTTAATATTGTTTTTTGTTTAATTTAATTTATTTATGATCGATTTCTAGCTGATTTGATTTGCTTAATTCAATATAATTCAATGTGTACGTAAGTACTAACACCGAGTTTTTAAGCGTTTTTACCCAGTATTACTAACCCATGGATGTTTGTTGTCCGAAATAAATTACTCGTAATTTGAATAGAAAAAGAAATGACAAAAATGGGCTCAGTACTTGCATAAGAAGGTTGGACTCCTTGGTCAGTTAAAAAATCTCTGAAATGTTTAAGTTAAAATTTTACACTCTAACATAAACAGATTATAAGACTGCAGTTCAATCTTTTTTTAAAAAATATTTTGACAACATTCACATACCTTGCTCCGATCCCAAGATAAGTACCTAGCTGAAACACTTGTGTTATTGATATCGGAAACAACAGTGGTCCCACAATACCCGGACCCGAGACAATATAGAAAAGCTCGTTTTCTACATTGACACGATCGGAAATCGAACCCGGAACCTCACGAGATGGCGACGCTTGAAACCAGCGTGCTAGCCGCTCGACCACGGGGGTCGTCAAAAATCTCTCCAAAAACAGATTGTAAATTTGGGAGAACTGAATCAACCTTCGTTCCAACGCATTCACGTGTGTTTAGACTCTCTCCAAATTCCACATCGATCGTGGTGTCTGAGACGTTTAATATCGTCTCGGTGTATCAAGATACAGGATACTATCTAGGAGTTAATACGCCCGGTATTCAGTTGAACTTAAGTATCCTAATTTCACTTGAATTATACTTACGTGCCTTATCGTTTCTGAAACCTATGTATTCATAAAGATAAAATAAGAAAAAAAAATTGCGCACGGGCGGGAGTCGAACCAGCAACTTTCTTGTTAACCGGGCCAAACGCTCACACAAATTAAGCTACCGCGATGTCGGTCTGACCTTGCGAAATTTGTGGTCTCTTATGGATACGTCATTACGCGTGACGTTTAGTGCCATCTACTCGTCTGTTTATGCAACAGTGGGCCAAGTAGTTGTTCTTTACAGAATAAATTCAACTTGGGAATTGATGGCGCTTCGCTATGTAATGGTTTAGAATGTTTTTTACACTCACAGTATCATATTTTATATTAACAAAGATGAAATATGAAATTTTGCACGGTAGGACCTACAGCACGGTAGCTCAATTAGTAGAGCGTTTGGCCCGGTTAGCCAAGAAGTTGCTGGTTCCAATGCCACCCATGCGCATATTTTTGGTTTCTTATTTCATCTTTATGAATATAAATTATGACACTGTGAGTGTTTAAAACATTCTAAACCATTAGCTAAGTATTCAGTTGCATATGGTGTACATTTTTGAGATGTAGAAAAGTAGCAACAAAAAAGTAATCTATCATTAGTTTTGTGTTAGATACATCCTTTTGACTTACTTTGTATTCCGTTCCATTCTGACTAGCTATCCTGCACATGAAATTGATTTTTAATTACCCTTTTTAAACACACGCGAACTAATCAGCTTCGATTGTCTAAACTTATTTCTCATTTATCTTCCTCATTTGCTCTATTCTTGAATGGGGCACGAAGGGAAAACGAAACAGTTTAATTACCCACCTTCGGTCACTCCGGTCGCGAAAGGGGGGACCAAGGAGAGAGAGGAGGAGAGGGGTGAGCATTGACCCGGAACGATGTGGCCCCGGCAGGATATTAATTTCTCCACTCGAACGCACCCACGATCCACCTGGGTTCTAATTTAAGATGCTATAGGCTCAGCGAAGACCTAATTTGGAAGTTACTAAAAATACGACGTTAGTTATGTGTCATACTCTCTATCCAGTATTCAGACAATGTTTTGGGTGAATATTGGCTTGTGTTTATTCATTGCAACAGCTGAAAACGAATAATTTCGAGTGGGATTAAATCCCTAGACTCAAAGAAATGAAAATGAAAGCGATAAACGTGCTTATTTGTTTGTCCCTTTAATAAAACTGGAAGTATAAAATGAAATAGTTAATTGTAAAGATATGGATTATTTAGGAAATCATTATTTTGAGCGTTTAAATCATTTTATGATATGCGGTTCAAAATGTTTAAATTACTCTTTTATTTCATGTTTTTTTGTTATTACCTCTTAAACACTACTACCTACCTACTACCTAGGACCTACTTTGATGAATCTAAATAAAAATCGTTTCGCTTATGACTTCTCGTTTTTGAAATCCGTAGACAAATATAAAATTATACATACACCATTAAAATTTTGCACGTCTTAATTGATCAACATACTCAAATATTTTCAAATTGTAACTATATCACACACATATACATTCAATTCATTACCTCCTTTTAGGGTTCAGGGTGTCTATGGATAGGTCTTTTAATATAACATCGAGGTTCCTGAAAGCATTTTCTCTAAGAGATTCCAAAGTGGTAAAACTAAGCAAGCGTGAATTTTGAAAAAAATACATGATGTAGGCCTTGACAAAGACTTTCAACTAAAATTAGTTTGAACGAGATCGAACTAGCAGTTTTTAATATAGAGCACATTTTAAATTACACAAATACTATAAAAAAACAAAGTTATATTTGCTGTCAAAAAAATATTGTGGCATTTTAGCTAAGAGGAAGTAAGTGGATTCCCTAATTCAGTTAAAGTTGGCCCGGAACCCTCAGTGCGCGAGTTCGACTCGCACTTGGCCAGTTTTTTAACAGTACATACAATTGCAAGGTTTTGATGTTAAGTAAATTGGAAGTTGCAGAACTAGTATCACAGACTTATCCAAAGTTTCAAGCCAGAACAAGTGCAATATTCTAACGCCGCTACCTTCCTACAGCTGCCGGGTGACAGTGTTATTGTTTTTAGCTTCCAGTTCGTTATGCGCGTTCTACACAAAATGGCGGTCGTTCTGCCCAACTGCAGAAACTAACCGGCGCGGTGCAACGGTGCAAGCTAGTCGTGCAGTAACATTAAAAGTGATATTTGTTTTAGGTCAACATCTCAGTGCAAGCTATGATAGTAACGTGCTGTGTTTAGATTTGTACTGGAATTTTATAATACAAGTACCTATTTGACTTTAGTTTAAAACTAGTGTTGCGAAGTTGAAATTTATAAAATTATAAAATTTATAGCAAAATATTTTTATAAATTTTAACTTAATAACGGATTTCCGCAAAGTAACGCCTGATTCCATTAATTAGTATTGCGAATTTCACAGATAGCGGTGGTGACACCCTCGTGATTTAAGAAGCATGTCAATCCACTGGTCTTGCGTCCTTATCCTAAATCATAATCTCCTTCTGGCTATATCGGATAGCCGTCTCACAGAACTTGATGGAACAATGAGTGCACTTTTGCATTAAGCACATGCTTATGCCTACTATAATACTCATATTTCCAGACCAGACCAGTTGAAAATAAATATTATCTGACATACCAGCCTGCACCAAATTGATGTACCTACCTGTTTACTTTGATTTGAATAATTTTTGTGGCAGCTAGTGGTGACTGAGTCTGTTCCGGCGTTTCTTTCCAGATTGTCTGTGTCTTGTCTTGAAGCGCTAGTCGAGCCATAAAAGATATTGTAAGACATGTTCTTGCCCCATATGGATCATAATTGATTGATATAAATTAATTATTGTCGTTCATAAGCGGCATTTTGTGTCCTTAATTGAGTACATGTTTTTAGAATTTTGAATTTAGAATATAGTCATCGTGTTAAAGATTAAACTTAACCACAGTCATGATTTCAGTCGCCTATGTAGTGTCGCAAGTTAGTGTAGGTCTGGTCTAACGGGAGCATGTGCGGGTGTGGCTGGCAGCGCGCCTGATGCGTGCATCGACGTTACGCTTTGGATATGCCACCATTGAGCCTCCAGGATATGAGGATTTGATAAAACAACTGTACCGTTGTACATGTATAACGTGTAATAAATTGAGTACCTTAATATATTTAGTATTCATCGGATCCACATTAACATTTTCATCACATTATCTTTGTTTCTCCATGCTTTCATTTCCTTTTTCCATCCAAAGATTGCTGGTTCATTTGCTGAAAACACGAACATAGAGTTAATCATAGATTCTATCTACCATAACGCAGTTCGTATTTTCTCCCTAAAAAGTCGTACTGTAGACATTAAACTATAGGCATTACCTGCCTTTCTACTCTTCTTATACTATTACTCTGTATTTTTGGATTATTGTTGTTTTCTAATCCTTTTTGAACAATATTTATTGTGAATCTAAAAATGTCAAACTTTCAAAGCTCTGTTATTCTACTTTTCTGTACATAATACTGTAAAAAAAGCTGTGTTTTACCTTTGTTTGCAATTTTCCTTTAATTTGCATTGGGTGATAATTCTTTTACCTGATTATTTTTATAAATTGCTTGATTTTTGACATATTTTTATCTTTATTGACATGGTTGTTATGACAATATCTTTCAAAGTCTGACAACTTCTATCAAAGTTAATTACTTTTTCGGGTTTAATCCTCTGTAAACCACCAGTATTCATGTTCTATTTTTGAACCTATCTCGATCTAAATTTGAACGGCCTAGGTCCCCTATATAAGATTTTATATTTTTCATTCAATTCATTCGATTCCGAGTTCTAAGCTCGAACAGTTCTATTATAATTCAAGAAATAAACACTCCACATCTTCCCTCATGAAGTCTTGAAGAACCGCCGGTGACTACTGAAACACCTCCTCACGCTAGGGGAGGGACCGGACACCGGAGGAGTATCCGAGCCCATTGACTGCAGTAACACCTCCTCGCTCTAGGGGAGGGACCTGTCTCCTTCTCGGAAGAGGATCCGAGACCAAGTACTTCTGGCACTCTAACTGATCATAACATTTTCTATATAGTGCCCGTTACCCTCATTACTGCTGTGAGTCACTCCCTCACGGCGCCTGTCACCGCTGCACATCGGCGTCACTGCTCTTCACGGCGCCTGTCACCGCTGCACATCGGCGTCGCTGCTACCTCCGCTGTGTCGGCCCTGCACTCCGACGCCGCCCTTTGCTGCCTCCAGGACAATACTTATTGAAGATTTGAAGATACTTACTCACGCCCACTGCACTTTACTTACATTCATACAGACATCACCTCATTTCATATTTCGGTACTATATTTTTTTTGTTTTAATATAAATTCTATTCCCTCTTCTACCTCTTTCTTTTACCTTCTTCTACTTCTCCACATTTGTCGCTTCACGACACAACATGCTTTTAATTGAAGTAGAAAGAAAGTTATCTTTGCTTATTTTTGAATATAAGTCATCATCATCATCATTACCAGCCAAAGGACATCCTCTGCTGAACATAGGCCTCCCCCACGGCTTTACACAGCGACCGATCACTTGCGGTCTGCATCCAGTTTGATCCTGCGATCTTTATAAGGTCATCTGTCCATAAATATAAATATTTTAATAATATTTTTCGACTAGCGGTCCCCCGCGACTTCGTCCGCGCGTTTTGAGTTTGCTCCCTCCCCTCTCGTCGCAGCGTGATGTTTTATAGCCTCAAGCCTTTCTCGATAAATGAGATTTCCAAAACAGAAATATTTTTTCAAATCGGTCCAGCAGTTCCTGAGATAAGCGCGTTCAAACAAACAAACTCTTCACCTTTATAATATTACTATCGGTCCGCCGCAACTTCGTCCACGCGTTTTGAGTTTGCTCCCTCCCCTCCCGTCGCAGCGTCATGTTTTATAACCTAAAGCCTTTCCTGATAAATAACCTATCCAACACAGAAATATTTTTTCAAAACGGTCCAGCAGTTCCTGAGATAAGCGCGTTCAAACAAACAAACTCTTCAGCTGCGAACATTATTTTGGTGCGGAGTTATGTTAAAACTGTCAATAAATATCTTAGATAGCTCCTAAGATATTTATTGAAATCAAATGATATAAAGGGCAACTTGGTTCTAAATGAAATGTTCGTGGTGATGAATGTATTTATTTTGATAAGAATAAATACCTGTGTGTATAATACACCTCTAAAAATAATGCATTATTTTTTTACAAATTTATTAACATAAAAAAGGTTGTAGTAAGTCAACCATAAAAGATAGACATATGCTGTCGCAGACTTTATCATAGAACTCTTAATGTTGAACAATCCTGTCATACATGATTTCTGTGTAACTTAAGCGGTTTCCGCAGCGTATGCAGCGGAAGCTCTCAAAAGGAATATCTTTCTCCCGTTTTCGCAACATTTTTCATTTCTGCTGTGGTCTTATGAGTCGTATCTTTATGTTATATAGCCTAAAGCCTTTCTCGGTAAATGGACTATCCAACGTAAAAATATTTTTTCGAATCGGGCCAGTCGTTTTTGAGATTAGCGCGTTCAAACAAACAAACTCTTCAGCTTTATAATATTAGTATAGATTAACTGAAGCGCACGTTGTACTTAAGCTGCAAACATTATTTTGGTGCGGAGTTATGTTAAAACTGTGATAGCTCCTAAGATATTTATTGAAATCAAATGATTAAAAGGGCAACTTGGTTCTAAATGAAATGCTCGTGATGATGAATGTATTTATTTTGATAAGAATAAATACCTGTGTGTATAATACACCTCTAAAAATAATGCATTATTTTTTTACAAATTTATTAACATAAAAAAAGTTGTAGTAAGTCAACCATAAAAGATAGACATATGCTGTCGCGAACTTTATTATAGAACTCTTAATGCTGAACAATCCTGTCATACATGATTTTTGTGTAACTTAAGCGGTTTCCGCAGCGTATGCAGCGGAAGCTCTGAAAAGGAATATCTTTCTCCCGTTTTCGCAACATTTTTCATTTCTGGTGTAGTCTTATGAGTCGTATCTTTATGTTGTATAGCCTTAAACCTTCCTCGATAAATGGACTATCCAACGTAAAAAAAAATTTTCAAATCGGGCCAGTAGTTTTTGAGATTAGCGCGTTCAAACAAACAAACAAACAAACTATTCAGCTTTATAATATTAGTAATATAGATTTCATTCAAGGTTGACATTGTACAAAATAATTAAATTTCAAGAATAGCGCATGCCATATGTTGCTTTAGTCTGTAGTTAGTTAGTTAGTGCAGTTAAAATAGTCCTATTTCGTTATCCGATGTGCTGCTGTGCGCTGATGTTGGAGTTAAAATAATAGTAAGTAAATTATGTCTTTAATAATGTATTTATAAACAAAATTATTTATTTCTCACCACAATTTAGTATTAGAAGTTTTTGCTTAGGCTAATTAGCAAGACCGTGAAACGAATATTTTTTTGTAGACTTAGTCCGATACAAAAATGGCCTGACTATAAAACAAATTGTGGGAATCAATAGTGACCTTTAAGGTTGAGATCATGCAAAGCTCGACGTTCCCTGACACTATTGACCGGATTTCGATTGGTACTGATTGGGAGTAGGTCACCGCCGACACTGCAGCGATCACGACAATCATTCTCGCTGGACTATTAGCTAAAGTAATAATAATAAATTCTTTATTTGCACTAATACAGATTTTTTACATGAAAAGTATGTAACCCTGGCTGCCAAACTAGTGTAAACTGTATTATGGAAGCCAGTGTCTTCCCAAAAGGCTTAACAATTTAATTAGTACAATATAAGAAACAAAATTACATCTACATGTTTAGTAACAGACTAAGATATACAATAACATAGCAGTGACAAAATGATAAAGCATTGCAATACTTTATGTGCATAAGAGTGTGTGTGTGTGTGTGTGTGTGTGTGTGTGTGTGTGTGTGTGTGTGTGTGTGTGTGTGTGTGTGTGTGTGTGTGTGTGTGTGTGTGTGTGTGTGCGTGTGTGTGTGTGTGTGTGTGTGCAAAGTGCAAGTGATATCAATAGTATTGCACTTGATCCTTGTAAATAATAAACTTTTATAGCTAGAGTATCCTATCCTAAGAATAAGTAAGCTCAAGTGGCAATGGAAAGGGCGCATAGTAATCCATGGAAATCGTACCATAAAAGGGGTCTTCACTTGCATCAAATCGGGCAGTTCTGATTTTTTTATATGTTGTATATAATGAGGTGGTAATGACAAATATTATTTTTCCACCTCGAAAGCCTTCCGGAACATTGTAAAATTCATGAAAAGCCATTAATTTTTTGATCATTTTTCAGTTTTTGCCATTTTTTACCACCAAGGACCTGTTTTACGGTAGAAGTCACTATAAATTCTTTTAAAGTAGACTAAATTTGCAAGAAAATGAGAATAGTTGGGTCTCGATAAATTGAATAGTTTCAAAGATACAGCTGTTCAAATGTTTGCAAAATTTCTTAAATAACACAATTTAGAGTTTTAGGGTGTCTGTCAAAAATGTTTTTCTACTAAAGGTATTTTTCGATTGGAGCTGGATGCGGAGCACAAGAGGCCTCATTCCTCAACTGATGACGAAACCACCAGCTCCTCAACCTCTGCTAAACATGATTTCCTGCAACTGCAAAAAAGTTTGTACCAGCAGCTGTGGTTGCAGAAAAGCAGGACCCAAATGCTCGGCTGTTTGCAACCACTGCAGCGGCCAATCTTGTGATAACAAACCAGACCTAATGTGTGATGACATTGATGAACCTACCATCGATGACCCACCTTCAGATGACGATTTCGACCTGCCTGAGCTGGTCGTTGATGAAATGCTACCGAAGCAAGCTCCCAAAAGGTGTACCGTCGATTTAGAGGTTCAGTCTGGTCTATCAAAGATATGCAAGAAAAACTAATAATACAACTCCTGTGACGACCTAAACTACAACCGCCACATGCAAAGATAATATGTATAGCACAGTCTTTAAATTTTTATGCTGTAATTATTTCTTTTTAAAATTATAATGCTTATTTCATAAGTCGTATTTCATTTTGTTTACTCACCTCAGCAACTTTGAACAGCTGTAGCTAGGGAACTATCCGATCTTCATACATCAAAGTGGTCTCGTTTTGTTAAAAAAAATGATTTCTTTAAAAACGTATATGAATTTATGCCATGAAATAGATCGAAAATTGACCACATTGACGAGAACGAGTAAAAACTCGAAAAAAATTTTTTTTGTAATTTTGCAAACATTTGAACAGCTGTATCTTTGAAACTATTCAGCTTATCGAGACCCAACTATTCTCATTTTGTTGCAAATTTAGTCTACTATAAAAGAATTCAAGTGATTTATACCGTAAAACAGGTCCTTGGTGGTAAAAAATGGCAAAAACTGAAAAATGATCAGAAATTTAATGGCTTTTCATGAATTTTACAATGTTCCGGAAGGCTTTCGAGGTGGAAAAATAATATTTGTCATTACCACCTCATTATATACAACATATAAAAAAATCAGAACTGCCCCATTTGATGCAACTCAAAATGTACCAATTCCATGGATTATAGCGCGAAGAACTAATGGCCGTTGGGGGTAAGTTCTAGATTGGAGACCCTTCAACCAAAAACAGTGTTCTGAAGATTGCAGGATCATATTGAATACAGACCGTTTTATTCAGTCTCTGTGGAAAACCGTGGGAAATGCCAATGTACAGCAATGAACGTCATTTGGCTAAAAATAATAATGATGAAGATGCACTGACAAGTCAAGTGACGGCCACGTTCTCTATAACTTGCCAACGAAGCAATATACTATCAGAGCATTCACTTACATATTTTTTTGTAGTTTGTAAAATATATTCATCATAAAGTATTGCAATACGTTAGCAAATGAGTAAGAGCTATGCCAGAAAAACATTCCAGGGAAACCGATGCAAATTCAATCCATGTATTTAAAAGTATACGTCATTATTGGTATCAATAAAAAAAGCAATCAAGTTAGGCAGTAGCCTGGTAATCATTGCCGGGCAATCATTGCGCGGATTTGTGCTAATTGGACTCAGCGATTAACTGTTTGTGTGTGCACTCGTAAAGGACGGATTACGCTTATATTATATCGATAATTGGGTGTTTGGAAATACATCTGTTTGAGCGCTAACGATGGAATCGGTTTTGAGTTTAGAGCGCTCGGAATCAGAAAAACTGATTTTATAGATGGATAATGATGTTATAACAAAACGCGAAATTTCAATACGACCATAAGTCATAAAAAAATCCAAAACAAAATTATTTGTTTCATTAGTATTGCGTTGCATATTATGATTTATTATCAGAAAATAAATAAAATATTTGAAATAAATCAGTAGCCTTTTGACTACGACTCTTAATAATTGGTGTCCAAAGCAAGCTTTTTGTAGCGTTTTACTCCGTCGCAATCAGCGAGCTTGCTACGAAGTGAATCTTTGCTACGGTTAACTGTAGTAAATATTCACCAATGAAGAAAAGATTTTTCACGGACGTGACACTTAAAATTAACATTTATTCTTTCATATAAAAGTCTTCCTTGCCTAGACAGAAATCAATCAGTAACAAAATAATATACAAGTTATAATGTATAAATCCTGCATTCTTTTAGACATTGTCTATACAATATCTAAACATCTATATGTTTAAATATTGTTATCGATTTATTTCGTACTAAAACCTGAAAGATCTACGCGAAGGTAATAATAAAAGAGGACATAGGTATTCATACAGTTCTACCTTTGGGAGCGAGAGATAATCCTCGAAAATTTATCAAAATACAGAAGCCCCACTACAAGTTAAGTTACAGTAACAAGCAGTCGTTAAATACAGAGCACAAAAGTTTGTTTTAATAAGTTTTTAATTTGGTCAAACAGTTTTATTTGGGTACTAAAAGCCAAAAAATAATTTGTTCGTTCTGGGTATGTAAATTAAATTAAATGAAATCAAGCTAAATTAAGACATTTTACAAGATAACAATGTAATGATGTAGCAAACTACAAGTAAAGATTTAAAAAAATATTGAACCAAAATGATTGAACGCACTGAATGAGTTTTACTTATTTTCCGAGTAACGACACAAAAAACCGTTGGAAAAACATCGTAATGTTGTGAGTCTTTGATCCCTTTAGTTTCATTTTACCTATCGTCAAAATGTGAGATTATAACGCAAACAACATTTGTATTCCCAGATTTCTGATGAGATATGATAAGAGATGAGAGAAAAATATTTAAAAGTGAATGTGTTGTCACAAAAAAGGTATTTTTCTACAAAAGAGGCAAGTAACTATGATAATTTCAATTTGTTAATTGATACTTTGAATCTCTTAATTGAATCTATTATGAAACTGATTGAGATAATAATAACATTTTTATTGCTTTAGAATGTTTTTAACAGTCACAGTGTCATATTTTATATTCATAAAGATGAAATAAGAAACGAAAAACCCGCGCACGGGCGGGGCTTGAACCAGCAACCCTTTGGCAGACCGGGCCAAAGGGTTGCTGGTTCAAGTCCCGCCCGTGCGCGGGTTTTTGGTTTCTTATTTCATCTTTATGAACGTTTTTATTTTTATATAACTATTATGACCTCATCTCATTTGAAGCTAGCCTGATGGCGGTTGGCGGCGAGGGCGGGCGGTGCGGCCAAACTTTGATCAACTTCGTTATCTGCTTCATAAATTATTACTTTAATCCGCCGCCCGCTAGTTTGTCCACATCTTACACGCTTAGAGATAAGTTTTCGACTCGCTGGGGAAAAGAATGGGTGGTTATCCGACCGCTTTAATATGTTATGACGCGTCGAGTTTTTTGTTGTTTCAAGCGAGATAAAATCTTGGAGCTTGGAAATAACATTTTCAAATTGGTACTTTTGATGTTGTGTATTAAAAAAAATAAGGAGATTTTAAGGAATAAGGTATTGTCTTACGGCATGGGTGCTAACTTCAATCATTATTATTTTGAGATAATAGATAATCCTGACTGCAGCGAGGGATTGAAGCTGTAGGAGACACCTTTATATTCGAGGTAAATATGCTCTGGTTTTCACAACTTCTGCGAGGCAATATACTAGAATAACGGCAAATGACAGCAGTGAACCCTTCACATTAGAGAGACACGCTGTTGTCGCTGTAATATGAAGTCGCACCAAGTCTGAAAGCGCTCTTAGTGTTTGATTTCCCAATAAAGGAGAAACCACAGTCACATTCCAGTCTATAGATCACTGCAACTTGATGAGGTATGGTAAAAAAAAGATTGTCGATAGTTTGATTTGGCAAATCTTCCATTAAAAAATAAAATTAAGTAAATGGCATGAAATGATAAGGCAAAGGAAGAGTGACAAGCTAAGTTAAACTGTGATGTAATAAAAGTTACCACATCTTTGGTTATAAGTCTTAACATTATTTAAAATCGTTAAGCGACCTAAATGTACTGAAAGTTAAACAAGTTCAGTTTTGTCAGCTCCATTAGTGTAGTGAACCAACACTTAGAAAACACTGAAATAAAGTTAATCTATTTAATTACAGTATCCATTAAACGAAGATGTTTTAAACACAGATCATAGAAAGAAGAGATATATTATAAATAATAGCCCATTATCTATTTTTATAAAATTTGCACTGTACTCTAACCCAATTATTCTTTCATTTCCCAATTCTTCATTCATAATAACGCAATCATTGTAATAAACCTGTTTTATATATTTTTTTTCGTGCTTTCTTGGCTCTCTCATCATTTGACAGAAGGTGACAAAACAGTGTAATAGCTAAACTAGGTTTATTAGACTGTTTAATTTATTATGAATAAGTTTAAGTTTTCAAGAAATTTGTTGACAAACATACATACACTTACAAAAATTTACTCACATACTTGGAAACCTTAATATAGCGTTATAGTTAACATCTATACTTATATTATAAAGCAAGAGAGTTTGTTTATATGTTTTTTATTTGAACTCGCTAATCTCAGAAATTAACTGGCCCTATTTGGAATAATATTTTTGCATCGGGCAGCTTATTTATTGAGGAAGTTTTTAGACAATAAAACATCACGCTGCAACGGGAGGAGAGAGTGGAAACTCAAAATTCGCGGATGCAGTCACGAGGGTCCGCTAGTTAGTAGATAAAACAGCAAAACTATCTATCGACAGTGTCTGAGCTGGCTTTTGATAGTACTGACTCTGATTATTTCTTTTAGGTTCTCGTAATTATTCAAAGAAACAGGTTTGCTTTAGATTGGCTAGTTTTTGTTATTATTTACATCGGTAAACGTTTAAATTATATTTTTTTTCTACATAAATACTTGTGAAATCAATGTTATAATGTTTTTAAATGATTGCATATCACTTTTTTATGATCTGAGGCTGAACCGCAGTGTCCAAGTGCCCGCAACTCTAACTGCTTGGTTCGCGTGCGGTGCGTAATTACGTTAAGTAATTACCTCGTTGTCCGTTTAGTTAATGAGCTCATTAAATTAATTATGATGCTCTGGAGCTATATTTTTGAATCACTCGCTATAACGGCGAGTGAATAACGATCGAAAAGCAATTCGAAATCAATGAAAATCACGCATAATTTAGACGTAAGTACTCACAAAAATCAGTGATGTTGTTTCAAATCACTCCCGTGTGGAAATATACTAATTTTCATTGGGAAATCGGACATTAATCAATGAATTTCACACGCCATTTTGACGCAAGTGATTCAAAAATAGGGGCCCTGGTCTGGTTATTTAGAGGCTAAAAGTAGTGAAGGGTGAAGAATAAGCATCAGTCCATTTGTATTATTGTTTAATTGTGTAATTGTTTTGTTCAAGTATGTTAAAACACATGATAAATAGTTGTCAAATCGGTAAACGTATCGTCATAAATAAAGTAATATTTTTTATAAGATGTTGAGCTGATGTTTCTTTGGCGGTCCTGCTGCCCATTGCCATATTTATTACTTAAAATCGGCTTGATTGAATATTACTCATGTTGTAATGAATGGTCTCCCTAGCCGATTTCGACTACGGTGGCCAGTCACAACGACTAACCTACTTCGCGAGACATATAATAGTGCACAAGTGTGTGCGCAAACACAGGTGCACTCTATATTCCTTTCACTCTCATAGCCCGATGGGACAGCAATCTGACACGACCGGAGAGAGATCAGGCGCAGAACCAGGCTTCACGTTTTTTTCGAGGCACTGGGGTGTAACACCGTCAACTTCCAAACTTCGGGGTAGCCTAAGAATTTCTGAACAGAAAACCCAGGTATATATTTTTGGCCCACCCGGGGATCGAAGCCGAGACCTCTAGCGCACTCTTCACTTTAAAGTAAGACTCTCTTACCGCTGCGCCTCTGAGGCAGTTACGTTGTAATTATAAAGTAGATGGCATTAATAAAAGTAGATTTTGGTAACGAGCTTACCAGATAAATATAAATATTATCAGACAAAAGTCGAGTCATTAAAATTCCTACTATTAACTACTTCTAATAGTAGGAATTTTAACTTTTATCTGATAACCCTAGCTTTGTTGTGTATGTCACCTCCGACCTGTGGAAAGGTGTCATTTTTCCGAGTAATTACCTAATGGTGGAGACGACGCGTACGATGAAACGCGTGTTTACGCGCATTCGCTGAATCTCGGACCCTACTCTGTAATATAGCGCATTGCAATTAGCCGACGGACACGATTACGTATAGTGCTATCATTGTATCTGAAGAATGGCCAAAAATGTAACTATACTCTGATTTTCAATTAGAGAGAAAATGATATTTAGTGTGATGACACTTTTTCGTAATTTGAAATTGTGCTGGGCCTAAATAATCGAAAAATTCAATTATGATTCAATGAAAAAAAACTTTGGAACAGAGGAATTTTTACTAGTTGAGAAACCGTTTTATGAATTAGTAGAATCACATTATTAAAGACTTCAAGTTCAATTAATCGTGCTCCATTGAATTTTCCTAATACTATTTCATTACTTGCTATATTAAAAAATAAAAAGGACTATCTTAGCTGTCATTCTGGTCTATCTAATTAAAAAAATCAAAGTATACAGATGTCTTAAACGTCATTGCTGCCGGTACAAGACAATGTTACCATCACTGAAATGAAGTACTAAGTAACGATATGAAAGTTAACCCATAATTCAGACTGCGCCTGTGGGGCGCGGAGAGTACGTACGTACCCGGGCGGTCATGATGTCATAAAACCATTTAAATAAAATTTTTGGTAACATACATTGGCTATTTTTCATTTCTTTTAAGACCATTGGTAAAAGTGGTAGATAATGCTACTCGGTGTTAATTCCCCATTCATTGTGAAATTAAGTTCAAATAAATACATGCTTTTTCTTTTTCGTAATTGTGATGTTGTTACGCCGTGAAAAAAAAAACGCCAACTCTTTACGTTAAAACAAAATACAGCCATGACGATATTTACGATTGAGAAGCTATTACAATCGAGTAACATAGTAGCCCTATCGTATTTCAGTTTTGCCGCCCCACTCATTCATTAGAGCTGGCCAGCCTGAGCAAGGGAGACACATCAAATCAAAAATGGAGAAAGTAGTTCAGTGAAGCTTTGATGCAGAGTTTTAGTTGCTAAAAAATGTACCTAAATTAAGGAGAGTGCTTCAGCCGGGAACTCGGGAGTATGACGAGAGGGGCGAACGTAAAATTGTTTTTTTAACTTTTGTGTCTAGTGACATTGTATTGTCTCTACAACTGAGGTACACTTCTTCATATTTTAGACATTTTAATAACGACAAAGTGACTTTAATCACTTTAATTGAAAATATACTTTGTCAAACATAATTACTTCACACGTCTCCATCGGCAATGTACTATTGCTAAATATAAAGTAGTTCTTAAGCAAAGGTATATTGCCGATGCAGGTGCCACTTTTTCTGAAACGGAATTCAAAGATTTTACAGGTGCACAAAGTTACTTGGGTAAATAAACTGCAGCTCTCAGTTGTAAAATATTTGTAAGAAGCTAACGAAAAAGTAAATTTACTAGATCTAAAAACGAAAATAAATAATTTTTAACTTGATTCTTCAAAAATGTTTAAGTTTCATAAATAATATCCTAATGAGATACCTTGCTAAAGCTAGTTTGAAACTGTTTGTAAAATGAAAAGTTAATAAAACTCTCGAGTTCGCTTGTTGAAAAATCCGGGACCAAATTGGTTGCACTTGTAAGTCGGACTGAGAGTAGAGGTACAGTCGAGAGCAATCGAAAGGTATACAGTTGTGCGTTTCAGCAAATGGAGTAAGGTTTCAAATCAAATGCAAAAATATATTTTGGTACTGGGAAGGTACCGGCCGCCGGTGAATATCGTGAAGTTAATATTTTTGTAATCACTCAACATTGTGTTATTCTGATCTAATATTACGATCATTCGTAATCTTTTGTAATCAGTTCTAGTAACTTTACATAAGTGAATTTGTATTTTATTAATATAGGTCTATACTACAGTTGAGAATCGGATTATATTTCAAGGCTTCGGTTAGTATCTTAGATCAAGATTGACAAACTAATTTTATAAACATTTTATAATTTATATTTGCTAAACTAGAAAAGTGACACTAATGATATAAAATATTGCATGTGCTAAAAACAATTCTATCGCTTGATTTCTGCGACGAGTAGATGGGGATGGTATTTTCTGCCATTGCCGTCGAGTAATTAAAATCTGCAATCTAGTGCTCAATTTGACACGAGTGATTTCAAAATAGAGACCAAAACTACGACGATACTGCCTACGTTTCTCGTTATGAGTACGCGTACCAAAACTCTAGCACTTTGACCACAGATATTATGAAATAATATAACCGCTACATTTTTATTTTATTTGGCGCACTAAGATTCAACCAAACTAAACACTCGAACTGGACTATGGTAGGAAATATAGCACGAATGGCAAACGCCGTTGGCCAAAAAGAGTCCTGGAACGGAGATCCCGTAATAACACAAGAGGATAAGGACGACCGCCTCAGTGGTGGTTTGATGATATTCGACGACACGCAGGACATTGCTGGATGACCCGGGCACAAGACCGCCAGTCTGAAAATGGAGGAGGCCTAACATTGGACACAATTGGGCTGATAGTAAAAATAATGATGTTGATTAAGCACTTTCGCCGCTCCGCGGTCCCGGGTTTGATTCCCGGTCGGGTCAATGTGCAAATCATAATTTTCTATATTGTCTCGGGTCTGGGTGTTGTGGTACCACCGTTGTGTCTGATTTCCATAACACAAGTGCAGTAGCTACTTACTTTGGCCCTACCACAGCTTCGGGACAATTGTGGGCTAGTGCTGAGAAGAAGTTGCGCAATAAACTCAGTCACTATTGTCTATCTTTTAAAATTATTACTATTTAAATGTTCATACAAGCTAGACCGCATTATGCGCTATCGCGCATTATAGCGTAAGAATATCGCGCGACTGCGGTCGCCGGGTGACCTACCGCTAGGCTGTGGCATCCAATCCGTTTGAGTGGGCTTTTCATTACGTATCCAGAGTGCAATTCTCTTGCAATCCGTATACAAAAAAAGTTCACCAATCGAATTTTCTTTGTCGACGAAAAAATTGCTTTTGATTCTCAGTGTCACGATTTCTATGTATTTAGATTTTGTTCGTGCGATAGTTTTTTAAAGTGTAGATATTAAACTTGTATTTTTAGATAAAACGGTTGAATTCGGAGAATTGGCCTCCTGGGATCCGTAAAAACAACAAGACGGTACGATTTTTAAATAGTATCATTTTAATAAATAAATAAAAAAGAAAAGAGTAGCTTGTTACATTTGGAAGCTGTTTAGAGTGGCTTAATAGAAGTTTGAAAACCTAGATCGCTTGCAAAAGTTCGGCGTCAGAATTTATACTTAGGTATAATATTATAAAGCTAAAAAGATTGTTTGTTTGTTTGAACGCGCTTATCTCAGGAAATACTAGACTGATTTCAAAAAATATTTGTGTGTTGGATAGCTTATTAAGGCTTTGACTGCCACGAAACTAGACACAATAGAAAAATATTGTTTCGCGGTCACCGGTGACCACCACGGCGCTCAATGTATTACGTTATTCCGTTGCGTACGCGTAAACCGTTTAAGATACACCAAAGTCATTTATGACGGGATTATTATGCTTTAAGTCTGCAACAACATACGTCTATTGTATATGGTTTATTCACTTCCAACTTTTTTACATTCATATATTATATAAATATTAATGTACTATTTTCAAAAGTGCTTTGATGCACACGGGTATTTATTCTTATCAAAATTAACATATTAATCATCACGAGCATTTTATTTTGATTAACATCCCCTCGTACATCATTTCATTTCAATAAATGTCTTAAAAGCTATGACATTTTTAAAATAACTCCGCGCCAAAATATTGTTTGCAGCTACAACGTGCACTTACGCTAACCGCTATTGTAGCTGGGCTCTTACTTACAATGAAATGTGTTACGGGAAATCCAAAATTAACGCGGGTGACACCGCGGGTCACCGCTGTAACCTGAATAATTTGAGGTCTAGTTGTCAACAACAATCGACCTTTTTAACAGGTGAGTTGTGGGGCCGATCGTAACTTAACCTTAGTCAATTGGGAAGGGTCAGCTTTGATGGCGGGCGGCCAGCGGTTTGCCGTTAGCGCCGAAGCCTGAATACCTAGCCGTCTGCGGACCATTTGTGTGTATACCGTTTTAATATTACAACTAGTGGTGTAGGAGGTCAAAACATAGTAGCTAAGTTCCTTATTCTTTGGTTGCAGTAAACTTTGTGGGCAACTAACCAAACTATCACCTTCCCATTTTAGTGACCATCGATAAATGCATGACATACGTTAAACTTCGTTCGTTTTAAATTTGACATAGGGCTGATTTTTTAATAGTCAGATAAGAAACATTCGTAACAAAATACAATATGGCTAATTTGAAAACGTCACCTTATTGTTAGCAATCAAATAGGTACGTGTCATTTTTTAAAATCTGTCGCTTTTTAATTTATCAGTTTGATAAGTTTTATCTGACCATTGAAAAATCGACCCTAAGAGTCAATTTTACCAACTTCAGATAGGACTTATAAAAAGTCCGATTATGAAATGTATTTTTTATTGATTGCTGTTGAATAGATAACATTATCAAATTAGGCGTTCTGTATCATATTCGACGAATATTCTTTGTCTGACGTTAGTAAAATGAACTCAAAAAGAACAAAGAAAAAAGGAACAATAGTAGCTGCCAAGGTTCTGCTTTAAATATGCCGTTAATTTTCAAGAGATTACTTTAATGGAGCACCCACCAGTTCAAATACATATCGTCTTTTTGATAGTGTTGTGTTTGAACCGAACGAAGTTTCAAGCTTTAGAAGTCGGTACTGTAGTTCTCGAATGGCTCTCTTTATTTCGTCTTTCCACCAGATTTCCGAGCGTTATCATTGTTTTGTCGCGAAGTTGCAGCCAACTTATTTATTTCAATTTCAGTCCAATGTAAGAAAGTTTTGTTTGTTTTGGTACGAGCTATGATAAAGTAAAGAATTTACTCTGGTGTTACTCTGTAGAACTAGTATTGCAAAAAAACTTTTTTCATTTGATATACCAACATCAAAGAATGTGCAGCTGATTTAAAGGCCATTTCTTTTTGCTTGTCAAATACATAAACAATAGCCAAAAAAGGAATAATTCCCAATAAAAATAGGATGCTTTATGCCACAAACAAGGTCAATAAAAATAAGTTACATCAACCTATTTGGCAAATTCTATACAGCCCTGTGGGCCTTTTAAGATTAACACTAACTAATGCGGGTTAATTGATAGCGAGTAAACAAAGCTAAATGAGCTGTTCAATATTTAGCCCGATATTGGCTCGACACATTCCCGCGGGAATGCTGACCAAGAATGTGCTCGTCACGTCAGGGAGCATAGCTTTGGTTCATTAAGACTATACACAAATAGGAATGCTATGTAGGTATCAGCTTGAGGTTACGTGGTCATCGAAGTGTTTGTAGAGCTGGGCTTCTTTTATAAGATGATGAATCTAAAGTGATGAAAGTAATTAAATGTAAATAACGAAAAAAGTGATATACACAAATACAATGCTAGAAATAAGGATAAGATTGGTATTCCACAATTCAGGCTTCGATAGGTTTATACTTCCGTCATGGGGAAATGTATAAAAAAATTCAATAAATTACTAGAACACATAGTAAACTTAGCGGTTAATAAATTTAAATCTGATATTGTAGAAACCCTAATGACGAAAGCTATTATAAAGTAGATGATTATTTAAAACATAGTAATGTTTGGCCTTGCATGATCACTACAAACATTGTAAACCTTTTGAAAAGAGGCACTGACAATAGTGACTGATTTTCTTCTCAGCACTAACCTTCAATTGGCCCGAAGCTGTGGTAGGGTTTATATTGAGACGTGTAAAAGTGTCCTCAATGGGCTTATTTGTATATAAATGACTTTTATGACTTTCCATTTCAATAACATACCTACATCTTTTAAATTCGGTTTGAAATAGCCGGTTGCTCCCAGTATTCTAAGGCTCTGAGGTGAATCTTAGTTTCCATTTATCAGGCATAAGTATGTTAGTGATATAATTATCAAAATCAAGATATTGACAACTAGATTACTAACTTACTGAACTTGCTACGTTGAAGTTTTGGATATTATTATATCCAAACCAGATGGCTCGTGACCACGGCAGTTGCAACACAGCCAAAACGTCGAGCAGGGTTTAATAGTACTTTTCTATTCACGTTTCGCGTTTTTCCGTCATGTCTAATATATAATGCAATGCAATGCAAAGTTTAAAATCTTATATTTTCACATCAATTTATAACATCGTAAGTACATTCTTTGTTTATTCAATCAACTGCAGCTTCGAATGAAATAAGATTACTTTGAAAAATCTAGCAGAGCTCAAAGTTTTTGCGATATCCATCTGGGATTTGTACCCCCGCAAGCTAGGTGTTAAAGTTTTTGAGATGAGTAGGGCATTTCTTCAGAAAGTGTTCTTCGCGTCACCTTCGTGGCGAAAATTTATACTGATATTATTCAAATAAAAAAAATACTGCTTTAAAGAAACTATCAAACTGTAACATAATCTGTTAGAATCATGAAAATCGGTTCATTATTCATGTAGATATTTAATATTGAAATTTCGTAAGCCACGAAAGTTACTCACCGTGACACGAAAGTTACGCAGAGTCTTTTTGGATAGATAATTTGGTAATAAAAGTATCAAAGTACTTGAAATATTATATATGTGTGAGACAAATAGTAATGTGGTTAGGTATTACATATATTTTTAAACATTCATGATGAACACTAACATAATAATAGTTTGTTACCTTCGACATTGCTACTATATACCAAATTATTTATGAGTATCCGATAGGTATTTCGACACTGTTGCAAGTGCCATAATCACAGCGTACCTAAAACTGTTGCGAGTGGGCTGTTATTTGTAGACTTTATGGTCTACCCTCCTTCTAAGTGTTTTATTGCACTCATTTTCAGTATCACTGACCTCAAATTCACTGTTTACTCGCATTTGTTCTCGGCACACAACAATGACCGTATTTGTCAGCGATAGGATACTTTGTTAAATGTTACGGTAACTTTCGGAGCAATGGTATTTTGACATTCGACAATTTAAACCCATACTTACGATCAAATTTTTAGTATTTTGTAATTTAATCGCTTCCTTAACCTATTTTGGTAAGTAGTCGCATTCTGTCGAAATTATATGAGATTATAAAGGTAAAGGTAAGCTAAGGTACATGTAGCAAATCTGTAGCAATCAACTCTTTACCCTTCAAAGTAGTGCCTCAAATTACATACAGGTACCCTGAATTTTAGTAGTTAGATATTTGCCGGCTATTATCAACTCATTTAAGGTAGGCTCAGTTATATTAGGTATATAGGTTAGGCCCTTTATAAACTTTACAATCAATAAATTAGTCTTCCAGATATTTTGTATTTTGCTTGCCTGGAGTGAGACTATTTAGACTACTAGTTGCTGGATCATAACTGTAAGAGCGTTCAAAATATGACCTTTTCGTATCCAATAAAGAATTAAACTATTTCTTTTGAATCTTTGGAAATAAACACCAGACGTCACGCGCTTATTTTCGAACCAGTATCAGTGTTAATTGTAGTTTTTTTCCGGTAAAGCAAACTCATGATTCCCAGTCTTTATCTAGTAGCCTCAAAGTAGACTCTTTTATCGGTCTAGTGGACAAATTTTCAGCTTTAGACCAGGCTCAAATATTAGCCATGCCACTTGTTTGAATAAATTAAGACGACTGGCATAACTGCCATCATTCTTATTAGTGGCAAAGAATTATTCATTATTTTCTCATATAAACTACACAAATTGGGCTTATTACGAATAATGCACGAAAATTAATTAATTAATGAGTATGCTTTTTAGAGTAACATATTGTGATTTCTTTATATAATTAGTATATAGATTGATGAGGCGATTCAAAGCCGAATAAAATCAAGATTTAAGACGTCATATTCTATACATATTTATAGTAAGCTACATTATTTCTATAAATCATATCTGTGCCTCTGGAAACTGTCTAAGTAGAATAATTCAAGTTTGAAACGTTAAGGCGGTTATTTTAACTGCATTTGCAAACCATAAAATATAAATTATAGTGAGATCAGTACACTATGATAACCTTTCGTGGTATGATTTGTAACTTTCGTGGGAAATTGACCACGAAAGTTGTGCCACGCAAGTGACGAAAATTTTACATTTTCAGAAATATTAAATTAAGTAACTAACATTTATGTAATCTAATCAGCTCTAATGAATCTTGATTATGAGTTTTATGATTCAATAGTAGACATTTATTCCTGACGCTGACTTATAATCTTAAAACATTACCCATGAAGGGTCACATGCACTAGGGTCTAAAGAAAAAAAATAAAACGCAAGGAGCTGTATTAGCAATATCATAGCTATGAGATACTTATTTGTCTTCTATAAGTGTTTTGACAGGTCTGAAGTTTCTGCGGACCTATGGTTTGTGTCGATAGGATGAACCTTTTTGAAGTTATGAGCAATTTTGAGTCACATTTTCGAAAATGGTAAAATCGTGTGACCGACACAAAATTAAGTATGTAAAATTTAAATCTAAGGACTGTTTTTTTCCCCCTCGATATAATGAATCCTGACTTAGTATCCAATTTTTAAAAATATATAATGTTAATATAATGTAAAAGTCCAGCAAGATAGAAGTGTTTAAACTGAGCGCCAACTCAGTGTGACGCCCGAAGAACAGCAGTTTTACTCCCGATTCCGATGGTAAAATATTTTTTCCTACAAAACTACAAACATAATAACACATTTTAAAATGAATTCATATAGATAGATACATGATAAAACATACAAAATTTATTATTTAATCAAACATTGAATATGTTTGGAATTACAAACGTGTGACCATCAAAAACGGTGCTTAAAGAATGGCCCAGTACGAGTTCTTTAATGGAAAGGGATCACACAAGTCTCTCGAACAGTGGTTTAGGGGAAGTTGAGTAATGCCTTAAGTCGGAAAAAGGAAGGATTGAAGATGTTTGCGGTACCACCGTAGTATAACGAGGTAGTGATAGTGATTTTGTCTTAAAGCTGAAGTTGCTAAAGCATCCTAAGTAGCACAGACTTTTTACTTTACTTTAAGGTTGTACGTACTTGTGGGGCATGTGTGGCATGTATTATTTATTAAAAACTAGTGGTCCCCCGCGACTTTGTCCGCGCATTTTTCGATTTTTTCTCGACTTTTAAACCTTTCCTAGACCTCCACGAACATTTCAAGACTAAGATAAGATAAATCCGTTCAGCCGTTCTCGAGTTTTAGTGAAACTAACGAACAGCAATTATTTTTAATCCTTTTATAAGATGATAGATAAATAAATACATATCAAGTAGTCTGACTGGTTTATTAATACTTCGTTTTTCCCAATGTAGATTGCTTATTTATTTACATAATACTGTAGGTGTATTAAAATAATACTGTATGGCGTACTGTTTGAAACATGATACCTTAAAGTTTGACAAGTTAATTAACCCGCTAGATACAAGCACAGGACCATTATTGGCTGCATAATCAATCAAACTTAGGCGGCTTAAACCACTCATGCATGACCTAGATTCGTTTTAATACTAATGACAAGTATACATATATGTTAGTGTTACCTGAATCACATATTAGTTTAAGTAATTAACGATATATTACTTGGAGTGCTCAACATAATCCTATAATGTTACTCGGAAAATGTAACAGTTCAATGAAGAGGTCAATTCCATAAAAAACTATAATACTTTGTAAAACTGTGTTCATGCGTATCACAATAGTCTCATAAAATATACCGCACTCTCAAGTGAACGGAAGCGGAAAATTGTCCAACCGCACACTCATATTACTTGGTCGTAACAAACTCATAAGGTTTTTACTGTTTTTTTTGTCCCTGTACGTAACAATTAACTCCATTATAACGCTAATTATAGCGATAGTCACAGTTACTTCTTATAAGATTGCAAATCAAGTCGCGAACGCTCTGTCTGAGTTGTCTGAACTGCGGTTACAGTCTTAAGCACAAGAAGCAATAAGTTACAATTTCTGCAGCATCATATTATATCCACTTATATAACTACCTTTAATTATTCGTAAGAAATAATTGTTAATTTTGAAGCTTATTAAAATTTACAAGTATCAATCAATATACACGAAAACACAAATTTTATCTTAGCGGTTTTCAAGGGCTATCTAGTCGTTCGACAGGGGACCTATTATTATTATTATTTATTGAATAAGACAACAAAAGATCCAAGTAGGGTTAGTAAACAATGCATCTTACCCACTATGTTAGTACCTAATAACTGATTTTGGAGCATGTATTTTGACTAATATGCCACATTAAGGGACAGACATGTTGTCGCCCAGCAATGACGTTCAGTATACTGTTGGAGCTGTCACGCACCCTTAACATCAGAGATGCTTGTTTTTTTCTGATGATTGCCGCGGAACTATCAGTACGCGCCTCTGTCTATGTCGAGACTCCTAACATAGATTTATTAATTTGTCAACGCCCACAAATATAAATATTATGTAGGTATCAAGAAACCGGGATGTAGACAAAAGCTAAAAATACATTCATGATGTCCATAATGAAGCAATACGACAGTGATCGAGTTAAGTAATAGCTCAATCGGTTTGAATCGGTACCAGTCCTTTGCTTTGTCCCTGTATGCAACAAAGCCAGGACCTAGTACAACACACCGGCTCCGGAACTAGTACAAATACTAGCTCCGTCGCCTATCACGTATCACGTTAGCGTGATCCTATCGGGCGCAGAGGGAAATATCAGATATTGTGTTCCCGCCCGGGGGAGCTCGCCCGAGTCATGTGATACACAGGAACAGCCGGGGTGAATATAAACCTATTCTAGAAACTATTCAGTTAGGCGTAAATGACTCGCTCTATTTTGTTTGCTATGAGTACGAATATCGTGGTGTTAACTTTTATAAAAGGTTAGGACTGTTTTGTAGTTTTGAGCACAATATATTTCATCGCAGTCGTAGAACAGAGACGGATTTGATTTTTTTCAATTTTCGTTTTATTGCATAAACCGATATTTAATTTTATGTTTTATCGATTGATAACATTAAAAAAAAAAAGTATTAAATGTCTGAGATATAGATTAGAACAACGATGGATTTGATTCTGAAAGCGTAGTACAACGCCCAATTGATTAATCCGTCTGTATACGGTGGAGGGCCTCCGTCCCCCGCACCCCGTTCACCGCGGCGAATGACTAGTTTCGTCCCTGTTCAAATCAAATCAAATCAAAAAATATTTATTCAATTTAGGACACAATATGCCACTTATGAACGTCAAATGTACAGTGAAAAATAAAATAAAAATAATTGTGCCCTGAAGGGGCCGAATCATGTCTCCTTATCTTTTGGGCCCTACCAGCGCTTCGAGACAGAACACAGACAATTAGGCAAGTGCTGAGAAGAAACGCCGGAACAAACTCAGTCACCACTAGCTGCCGTAAAATCAAAATCATCAAAGGTAAGTACATCAGTCGGTGCAGGCTGGACAGACCACACATTCGTGTCGTTCAGATAGTCTTGAACCTTATAATAGCCTTTAGACATAAGCGTGTTTTTAACGTGTTTCTTAAATTTATCAACCGGCAATTCGACAAGATTGTGTGGTATATTATTAAAGAATTTTATACAATTTCCCATGAACGAATTACTAGTTTTAACTAATCTGAAGTTAGGAACGACAAGCTTGTGTTTATTTCTTGTGTTATATGAGTGAATGTCGCTCTTCTTCATGAAATAATCTAAATTTTTACGGACGTACATTATATTGTCAAAAATGTATTGAGAAGCCACAGTTAATATGTTGATTTTCTTAAAGACCTCTCTCAGGGAGTCACGAGGACTTAGTTTATAAATAGCACGAATGGCTCTTTTCTGCAAAATAAATATGGTATCAATGTCTGCAGCAGAACCCCACAAGAGAAGACCGTAAGACATAATACTGTGGAAGTAACTAAAATACACAAGCCTCGCCGTTTCAACATCAGTCAGATTCCTTATTTTTCTAACTGCAAAGGCAGCCGAGCTTAGCCTCCTAGCTAGGGCTTCAATATGAGGTCCCCACTGTAATTTTGAGTCAAGAGTAATGCCCAGAAATACAGTGCAGTTGGTGTAAGTTGTTTTACATTAGGCAAAGTGAATTTTACACATTTAGTTTTACTAGCATTCAGCAACAAGTTATTGGTGGTGAACCAATTCAATACTTTGGAGAGAGTATTGTTTACTTCGTCAAAATTTTCTTCATGTCTTTTCATTTTAAAAATCAAAGAAGTATCATCAGCAAACAGAACTATCTCACAAAGATTTGTGGAATAAAATGGCAGGTCGTTTACATATATCAGGAAAAGCAAAGGCCCCAATATTGAGCCCTGGGGGACCCCCATTTGAAGAGGGGCTCCGGAAGAGTAGGTACGATTTATGTTAACTGATTGTATTCTACCTGATAAGTACGAACTTAACAACTTAGATGAGTTTTCCGAGACACCATAGTGTTCTAACTTAATGAGCAGTGTCTGATGGTCTACACAATCAAACGCCTTTGATAAATCACAGAATACACCTACGGCATCATGTTTGTCTTCATAAGCATCAAGAATGTGTCTGATGAGTGCTACTCCGGCATCAGTTGTATTTCTACCTTGAGAGAACCCAAACTGTTTTTCGTGTAGTAAATTATTAAGTTTAAAATGGGAAAGCAATTGATTATAAATGAGTTTTTTAAAAATTTTACTTATTGTGGGTAATATTGAAATAGGCCTAAAATTGCTGGGGTCACTTTTGTCTCCCGATTTAAATAAAGGGACAACCTTACTATGTTTCAATAAATTTGGAAACTGATTTTGGTGAATACATTCATTAAAGATATAAGATAAGTAAGGAGCTATTAGAGGTATAATGGGTTTTATTGTGTCTATTGATATACCCGATTTATCCTCTGTTTTCTTTTGTTTTAATTCTTTAAATGTTTTTATGATGTCTAAAGGACTAATATTTCTGAATTTAAATGAGGATTCGCACTTATGAACACTCGACACAAGTAATGATTTCGCGTGACTTGAGCAAGAACTCAACTGTTTAGTCGTCTCTATAGGAATGTTACAGAAGTAATCCTCAAAAGCGTTTGCTACCTCGTCATCAGATTTAATAAGCTTGTTGTTTATTTCTAGACTAAATTTGTTATCATGAGATTTCGTTTTACATGTTTCTTTATTTATAATATTCCATGTTTCTTTGATTTTATTACTAGATTTTTTAATTTTATCGCGTATGTAATTCGACTTAGCTACATAGCAAACTCTTTTGAAAATTTTTGAGTACCTCTTAACGTACTCATGAAACGATAGATCCTTTCTATATGCTTTTTTGTTATACAATTCAAACATTTTTTTCCTACTTGTATAAACTCCTCGTGTAGCCCAGTCACTGAATTTCGGTTTACAGTTATTGATAACTATTTTCTTTTGAGGGAAAGTAATATCAAATTGTTTTTTAACTACCTGAAATAATTGTTCATACAAGTCACTAGCATTTTTTTTATCAAAAGGTATAGACGGTATTTTATCACTTACAAGGTTTTTAAATTTGTCCTTACGAGATGCAGTGACCGGCCTGCATTTGATTTCTAGACGGGGTGGAATAAAACGGTTCTGTAGTGTAACTATCTGACCGCAATGATCCGATTTTACAAAATTAATAATAGATTGTTTGATGATTTTACAGTTGCAGAGAATATTATCTAAGCAAGTAGCTGTTGTAGGAGTTACTCTAGTGGGCTCAGCGAAAATCGGAGTGAGGTCAAATGATTTGAAAATGCTCAAAAACCGAACGCGATGTTCCTCCGTAATATCTATAATGTCCACATTAAAATCTCCACATACAACTACTTTCTTTGTAGTTTTACATATTTTGTTTAACACATTTTCCATTACAGATTCAAATAATTTAAAGTTTCCACTTGGGGGTCTATAAACACAGACAATAATGTAGTCGTCCAGCTCCGCACACGATATCTCAATTGTTCGCTCAATAGTGAGAGACACTATGTCTTTTCGCTCTTTACATTTTAGTTTACGTGTTCTACGAGAGTGCGTACATTTCACTCGCATCGAGTTTTAAAATCATAAACAAGTCTTTTTTTAAATATAAATAGGATATTCTGTATGTTTATAACATAAACAAAGTTAAAATATGAATTCGAGGTCAAAACGAATGTTAGCTTTGCTAAAAAATGATTATGAAAGTACGGATGAAAATCGAAGAATATTGTCGAATAATAACAACAGTAAAGAAGAAACAGAAGAACAGATAACACATAATACGGGTAAGTTAATATCATAATCTTTTGTTCTTATTATTACTGTAAATGTTGTTTTTGTATTACTTAAGATTTAGTTTACTTATCCATCGTACAGTGACGGTTTGTTTAATCCGTCTTTGTTCTATGGATTTAAAAAAAAGGTTTTTGTATCCTGATTTCTGTGTCAACACTGTTTACCTATACTAATATAGTCGTTATACGTGCCACAAAACATCTCTGTCTGTTCTGTATATTTTCTTGACGTAAATGATTAACCTTCTTTATTCCATGGACCATTCGAGGACGTATTATATGAACCGTCACTTTTCTACGGATAGATGCTAGTTGGATATGCATATCCAACGTTATTCGTGGGACAAAATTTTACATACGTCGTTTTTCGTTTGAAAATAGAGTTATCTTGATATATTTTTTTATAATTTTATCTTACTATTAGCGTCAGCATGTTTGAAAATAGCGCGGAAGGTTCTAGGTTACCCTCCTGAGCAAGTGAATTTGGGAAAAAATATATTCTAAGAATCTACAGAATAAACAAGGTTGAGGTGATTACAGCCGCCAACTACGACCACTAATTGATTTATTTTTATTACTTCTTAAAAATTGAACATGAATTATCTTTAAAAAAATACCATGTTTTCAATTACCAACAGTGGTCACATAAACCAAAAAGCGATTGCAAACTAAAAGGCAGAATGAAAAGTCGTGGACATACATTCAGTATTTAAAAGAAGTATTTTTTATGACAATTATTGTTCATTTTAATAAAAATCACCTTATTTAGAAGTTTTATGATTAAATATATTGGTGGCACTAGTTGGCGGTACTAATCACCTTAAGTTGAATTAAGGTAATGACGTAACATAATTAGCTTTAATATTTTTGCTTAATCCTAATATATAACACCTATTTTTTTTCAGCGGAGCAGATATATTGTGTATCGCCGTTACCACCTGAAGCACTTGAGATACTGTCGACTCAACAAATGCAAGATGTATGGAATGATGCCTTTTCAGAAAATGGCACTTAAGAACCACCAGTGAAGAGCACATACCACCAAGACGAGTCATTTGCAAAAGTTTCCGCGCCTGAACAAACGGACGATCCTTTTATGCCTGTAGGTGAAATGACGCCTATTGAATTTAATGATTGTTCTCAAACAGAAACTTCACATGTTCCTTGCTACATTACAACCCCAACGCCGTTGACTCCCATTTTTAGTGCTTTAGCGTCATCACCAATAACTGAAATTATTGAAGATTCTTCTCAAGTGTCAGTACCCAATACGCCAGTTGCATCCCCAGTAAATAAACATGCAAAATGTGATGATCCGTTTTGTTGCCAACATGAAATTGATGATTTATCCTGTCCTTCAGTATCTACTATTGGCACAAACTCTAACCAACCATCTCCATCGTGTTCAACCTTTTTGAAAAACAGAGGGAAGAAGCGAACTCGAAAATATAATGATTGGGGAGAAATAAAACGGAAAAATCTAAAAATACAAGGGAAAGCGTATGTCTCAAAAAGAGGGCGTATAGTTGATGCCAAAACAATGGGCCCTCCATGCAAATGCAAATTTCATTGTAGTACAAAAATTTCAAAAGAGGAGCGTCTTGAGATTTTTACGAAGTTTTGGGAACTTGCTAGCACAGAAAAGCAATGGTTGTATGTGGCTAACTATACAAAAAAACAACCGAAAAACAGGACATTTAGACGACAGTTAAAGCACAACAGAGTATTTACATATAAATATTATTTACCGAAAAAAACTGATGAAACTACCATATTTGACAAAATTGATGTTTGCAAGACAATGTTTTTAAATACCCTGGGTATCAGTGAGCGTACAGCTAGAACTGCTTGGCGAAAACATGATGGCAACTCAGATGTTGAGCAAGACATGAGAGGGTGTCACAACAATCATAAAACAGTAATTGATGACGAAATGTTGTTGTCCGTTTGCGCTCATGTAAAAGGTGAAAAGGGTCTAAAAGGCTGTATTTAGATGGCAGCCTAAGTGTTGCTCGCATGTTCCAAATGTATAAGGATTGGCCAGACTTGGATAAGTATTCTAAAATAGCTAAAACTCTCCGACAGTACCGAGATATTGTAAACAGCCAATTTAATCTGTCATTTCACATTCCTAAAAAAGATACTTGTGACCAATGCCATATTTTAAAGCAGACTGAAAATCCTTCTGAAGAATTGAAAGAACAACATAAAAGACATCAAACACATAAGACTATTGCTAGACAGCTAAAAAACTCTGACAAAAACGAAGCTGTTTTATCAAACGGTAGGATCTTATGCGCAACATTCGACTTTCAAAAGGTTTTATCGTGCCCACATGGACAAATCAGCATACTCTATTACAAACGTAAACTGTCTTGCTATAACTTTACAATATTTGATGTTTCTACAAAAAAATGACACTGTTATGTATGGGATGAAAGTGTTGCAAAACGAGGTTCTAATGAGGTAGCCAGCTGTCTATATGATTTTATAAAAGATAGTTTTGAAAAAGGAGTAAAGGATTTTAGGTTTTGGTCTGACAACTGTGCTGGCCAAAATAAAAACCGTATCTTATTTGCGTTTTACACTCACGTGGCCAAAAAATTAGGTGTTACTATAACTCACCGCTTTCTTGAAAAAGGCCACAATCAAAATGAGGGTGATTGTGTGCACTCAGTGATCGAAAGAGCAGGGGAGCATAAAGTTATTTATACTCCGGAAGAGTGGAAGTTACTAATAAGATGGGCGAAATCTGAGAATCCATACGAAGTACGAGATCTTACAAGGGAACAGGTTTATGACTTCAAAGATTTATAAAAAAAGAAGAACTGGTCAAAGAACACCCTAAATGAAAAAAATATGTGGACCAAAATAAGAGAAGTAGTAATTGAAGAAAGTCAACCTCATAAAATACAGTATAAATATAACCTACAGGATGATTCAATGACTTTAGTTATTCGGAAGGAGACAAGGAACGTTATGCATATTGAAAACATACTTCAGAATGCTTATTTAGGGCCAGTTTCTATTTCAAAAGAGAAATATAAAGATCTCATCAGTCTTTGCGAGACAGGAATAATACCGGCAAAATATCATACTTATTTTAAATCCTTGCCACGTAGTCTCTCAGATGCAACGGGAGATGCTGATAATACTGATGATGATAATAATTGCTGATTAATTTAAAAGTCTGATTAGTTTATTATATAGGTAAGCGTTACATTGTTCTAAGCAAAAACTGTTTGTAATAAATGTTACCATGAAAGAGTTCCTAGTTACCGTCTATTGAAATAAGTATTTTATATAGAATAAACAAGATATTTATGTAAAATACTTACACAGAATATTTGTGAAGAATATTTATATATAATATACTTTCATTTTCTAGAAGTTAGTGTAATTTATTTTTGATAAAAATACATATTTTTTTATAATAAATAGAAATTGTTTATTTTATCGTGAGGAGTAAAAATTAGTTTACTTTCTTAATATAACATTACCTATTACAAGGTATTAAACAAGGTAATTATCATTTTTGTTTGGGCAAAATTCCCAAAAAGTTTGTATTGTTGATTTAAAAAGTTGTATATCATTTTCATAAACATACTAAAATTCAAAACATACTTACATTCAACAAACTTATGAAAACTAATTTGTAGTGCCTTTATTGACATTAAAATAGATTGCAAAAATATAAATTGTCATGAATTTCATTTCATATACCTATTATTTCAAATCCGTCCATAAAGATTTTGTAGTTATCCCTAGAACATTGACGGAAAGTATCATCCGTCATGAGCCAAAAAATCTAACTCCATACAATAACGTCGGTTTATTACGTACGTCACATTGCACTCCAGGGAACAAAGACTGATGTGACTTTTTACGGAATCTGTATATATTAGGAATTTGTAATGTTAATCATATTAAACAACTCAATATACAATACAACTGGTCCAAATTTCACGTTAGTAGAGTTACTAGTTTTAAAAATATGAAGTAAAATTCCACACAAAATCTTTGAACTCCTGTATAATTGCTAAATTGCAGATCCGTCTTTGTTCTACGATAGCGACGTTTGTTACAATAGCACCGGTTTTTCTGAAATTAATCAACTTATTAAATAACTTATGTTTATGGCCACGTACAACCCTCATTTAAAGCCGGATGATAAACTAGAACTCCATCTCAAACCAATATCATTCAATTTCATTTATTTAAAACACATGGTTTATCGTCTTTGTCTCGTTATTACATAAACTGATAGTGAATTTGACGACTAACAAAGATTTACCTAAAACAACATAGCTTACATTCAAATCATATCATCAGACTCAGTCGTAAGACTGAATAAAGACCTATTTCTAGTAAACAGTTTTAATAGAATCGAGATCTTTTTATTATCTAACTAAACCTTGAATTTTAATAAGGTTATCCTCTGTAGAGAGTACAGCACGCCAATCGATGAAGGCACTATTACTTGTATCTGTTACCGATGCAACGAACGGATATTGTTCAAACGGACCCTCGGGGCAACTTGCACGAAATAGCCGCGCAGGGCAATCTTCGACGGCGAAAGATTTTAAGGCTATGATTACACGGTGTATACATGTGTTAACTGCTTAAAGTATAAGGTTCACAAGGATCTGACGTAATATTGCAAAAGTTAGGAGCTCAAAGATATGTCCTTAAAGATTAAAATATGAAAAAAAATTGCGCACGGGCGGTACTTGAGCCTGCAACTTCTGATTAACCTGGTCAAACTCTCTTCCTATTGGATGTCTGTGAACTTAGCAGAGCAAAGTCTGGCAGAGCATAAAAAAATTGGAGTTCTATTCGCATGCACATGAGTTCTATAGTTCCTGATACTTGTTAGAGATAGTTCTACCATTTAAACCCACTAAAAAGTATGTGGTTGAAATGCTCTGCTAACTTCCGGTAGCAGAGCACTTTGTTGAAAAATATAAAATAAATATGCCAGATTAGTTAAAAAAATATAAAAAAGAGTTCCTCATTCTCAAATTAAATAGTTCTGGTGTATAAAAGACACTATTTAAAAAAAAACTTCTAATTTTTTTTCGTTAAAAAATAAATATATTACAATCAAACCGACGAAAATAAAACTAAAAGGAAGGAAAACCATAAAAAATAAAGATAAAATAACATAGCCCTGTGTATGAGCCATCTTAAAAAATTACACCTAGACCTGGAACTCTCACCAGCATATCAGCAGAGCATACAGTAAAAACAGAGGTGTACCGAAAAAACTTTATTTTATTTTAAAAAATCACATCACTACAGGTAAACCATAAGAAAGCTGGAACTCCTCAAGATCAAACAGGATAAAACGTAAGCTATCTTAATGGTATTCATCTAGACCTGGAACTCTCAACAGCATATCAGCAGAGCATAGGTGAAGACAGGTAGGTAGCGAAATATCTTAATTTTCTTCAAAAAAATCTCATTAATTCAGGTAGACAAACAGGAAGCAAAAACTTCCTGGAATCCAAAAGGACAAGACGTGAGCTATCTAAACAGTATCCATCTAGACCTAGAACTCTCAACAGTATGTCAGCAGAGCATAGGTGAAGACAGGTATGTAGTGAAATAACTTATTTGTCGTCAAAAAAATCTCATTTATTCAGATAGACCATAAAGAAGCTATAAGTTCTCATAATACAACAGGTCAAGACGTAAGCTATCGAGTTAGTAACAATTCAGACCTAGAACTCTCAACAGCATATCAGCAGAGCATAGGTGAAGACAGGTATGCAGCGAAAAAGATTAATTTTCTTCAAAAAAATCTCATTTATTCAGGTAGACCATCAGGAAGCTTGATCTTACCAAAATCCAAAAAGTCAAAACAAAAGCTATCTAAGTAGTATCCATCTAGACCTAGAACTCTCAACAGCATATCAGCAGAGCATAGGTGAAGACAGGTATGTAGCGAAAAATCTTATTTTCTTCAAAATAATCTAATTTATTCAGGAAGACCATCAGGAAGCTTGACCTTACCGAAATCCCAAAGGTCAAGACGTAAACTATCGAGCTAGTAACAATTTAAACCTGGAACTCTCAACAGCATATTAGCAGAGCATAGGTGAAGACAGGTATATAGCGAAAAATCTAATTTTTCGTCAAAAAAATCTCATTTATTCAGGTAGACCATCAGGAAGCTAGAACTCCGCGGGATCCTACAGGTTTAGTCTTAATCTATCGCGTTAGTAGCAATTAAGACCTAGAACTCTCAAAAGCATATCAGCAGAGCATAGGTGAAGACAGGTATGTAGCGAAAAATCTTATTTTTCTTCAAAAAAATCTCATTTATTCAGGTAGACTATCAGGAAGCTAGAACTCCGCGGAATCCAACAGGTCAAGACGTAGACTATCGAGTTAGTAACAATTTAGACCTGGAACTCTCAACAGCATATCAGCAGAGCATAGGTGAAGACAGGTATGCAGCAAAAAAGATTAATTTTCTTCAAAAAAATCTCTTTTATTCAGCTAGACCATGAGGAAGCTTGATCTTACCGAAATCCAAAAGGCCAAAACATAAGCTATCTAAATAGTATCCATCTAGACCTGGAACTCTCAACAGTATATCAGCAGAGCATAGGTGAAGACAGGTATATAGCGAAAAATCTAATTTTTCTTCAAAAAAATCTCATTTATTCAGATAGACCATCAGGAAGCTACAACTTTCCAGAATCCAACAGGTCAAGACGTAAACTATCTAGTTGGTATGAATCTAGACCTATTAATTTCAACAGCATATCAGCAGAGCATAGGTGAAGACAGGTATGTAGCGAAAAATCTTATTTTTCTTTAAAAAAATCGCATTTATTAAGGTAGACTATCAGGAAGCAAGAACTCCGCAGAATCCAACAGGTCAAGACGTAAACTATTGAGCTAGTAACAAATCAAACCTGAAACTCTCAACAGCATATAAGCAGAGCATAGGTGAAGACAGGTATATAGCGAAAAAGATTAATTTTCTTCAAAAAAATCTCATTTATTCAGGTAGACCATCAGGAAGCTTGATCTTACCGAAATCCAAAAGGCCAAAACATAAGCTATCTTAATAGTATCCATCTAGACCTAGAACTCTCAACAGCATATCAGCAGAGCATAGGTGAAGACAGGTATGTAGCGAAAAATCTTATTTTTCTTTTAAAAATCGCATTTATTAAGGTAGACTATCAGGAAGCTAGAACTCCGCGGAATCCAACAGGTCAAGACGTAAGCTATCGAGATAGTATCAACCTAGACCTGGAACTCTCAACAGCATATTAGCAGAGCATAGGTGAAGACAGGTATATAGCGAAAAATATAATTTTTCGTCAAAAAAATCTCATTTATTCAGGTAGACCATCAGGAAGCTAGAACTCCGCGGGATCCTACAGATTTAGACTTAATCTATCGCGTTAGTAGCAATTTAGACCTAGAACTCTCAAAAGCATATCAGCAGAGCATAGGTGAAGACAGGTATGTAGCGAAAAATCTTATTTTTCTTCAAAAAAATCTCATTTATTCAGGTAGACTATCAGGAAGTTAGAACTCCATGGAATCCAACAGGTCAAGACGTAAGCTATCGAGGTAGTATCAACCTAGACCTGGAACTCTCAACAGCATATTAGCAGAGCATAGGTGAAGACAGGTATATAGCGAAAAATATAATTTTTCGTCAAAAAAATCTCATTTATTCAGGTAGACCATCAGGAAGCTAGAACTCCGCGGAACCCAACAGTTCAAGACGTAAACTATCGAATTAGTAACAATTTAGACCTTGAACTCTCAACAGCATATCAGTAGAGCATAGGTGAAGACAGGTATGCAGCGAAAAAGATTAATTTTCTTCAAAAAAATCTCATTTATTCAGGTAGACTATCAGGAAGCTAGAACTCCGCGGAATCCAACAGGTCAAGACGTAAGCTATCGAGGTAGTATCAACCTAGACCTGGAACTCTCAACAGCATATTAGCAGAGCATAGGTGAAGACAGGTATATAGCGAAAAATCTAATTTTTCGTCCAAAAAATCTCATTTATTCAGGTAGACCATCAGGAAGCTAGAACTCCGCGGGATCCTACAGGTTTAGACTTAGTCTATCGCGTTAGTAGCAATTTAGACCTAGAACTCTCAAAAGCATATCAGCAGAGCATAGGGGAAGACAGGTATGTAGCGAAAAATCTTATTTTTCTTAAAAAAAATCTCATTTATTCAGGTAGACTATCAGGAAGCTAGAACTCCAAGGAATCCAACAGGTCAAGACGTAAGCTATCGAGATAGTATCAACCTAGACCTGGAACTCTCAACGGCATATTAGCAGAGCATAGGTGAAGACAGGTATGTAGCGAAAAATCTTATTTTTCTTCAAAAAAATCTTATTTATTCAGGTAGACTATCAGGAAGCTAGAACTCCGCGGAATCCAATAGGTCAAGACTTAAACTATCGAGCTAGTAACAATTCAAACCCTGAACTCTCAACAGCATATTAGAAGAGCATAGGTGAAGACAGGTATATAGCGAAAAATCTAATTTTTCGTCAAAAAAATCTCATTTATTCAGGTAGACCATCAGGAAGCTAAAACTCCGCGGAATCCAACAGGTCAAGACGTTAACTATCGAATTAGTAACAATTTAGACCTTGAACTCTCAACAGCATATCAGTAGAGCATAGGTGAAGACAGGTATGTAGCGAAAAATCTTATTTTTTTTCAAAAAAATCTCATTTATTCAGGTAGACCATCAGGAAGCTAAAACTCCGCGGAATCTAACAGGTCAAGTCGTAAACTATCGAGTTAGTTACAATTTAGACCTGGAACTCTCAACAGCATATCAGCAGAGCATAGGTGAAGACAGGTATGCAGCGAAAAAGATTAATTTTCTTCAAAAAAATCTCATTTATTCAGGTAGACCATCAGGAAGCTAGAACTCCGCGGGATCCTACAGGTTTAGACTTAGTCTATCGCGTTAGTAGCAATTTAGACCTAGAACTCTCAAAAGCATATCAGCAGAGCATAGGGGAAGACAGGTATGTAGCGAAAAATCTTTTTTTTCTTCAAAAAAATCTCATTTATTCAGGTAGACTATCAGGAAACTAGAACTCCGCGGAATCCAACAGGTCAAGACGTAAGCTATCGCGATTGTATCAACCTAGACCTGGAACTCTCAACGGCATATTAGCAGAGCATAGGTGAAGACAGGTATGTAGCGAAAAATCTTATTTTTCTTTAAAAAAATCGCATTTATTAAGGTAGACTATCAGGAAGCTAGAACTCCGCGGAATCCAACAGGCCAAGACGTAAACTATCGAGCTAGTAACAATTCAAACCCTGAACTCTCAACAGCATATTAGAAGAGCATAGGGGAAGACAGGTATATAGCGAAAAATCTAATTTTTCGTCAAAAAAATCTCATTTATTCAGGTAGACCATCAGGAAGCTAAAACTCCGCGGAATTCAACAGGTCAAGACGTTAACTATCGAATTAGTAACAATTTAGACCTTGAACTCTCAACAGCATATCAGTAGAGCATAGGTGAAGACAGGTATGTAGCGAAAAATCTTATTTTTTTTCAAAAAAATTCTCATTTATTCAGGTAGACCATTAGGAAGCTAAAACTCCACGGAATCCAACAGGTCAAGACGTAAACTATTGAGCTAGTAACAAATCAAACCTGGAACTCTCAACAGCATATCAGCAGAGCATAGGTGAAAACAGGTATGCAGCGAAAAAGATTAATTTTCTTCAAAAAAATCTCATTTATTCAGGCAGACCATCAGGAAGCTTGATCTTACCGAAATCCAAAAGGCCAAAACATAAGCTATCTAAATAGTATCCATCTAGACCTAGAACTCTCAACAGCATATCAGCAGAGCATAGGTGAAGACAGGTATGTAGCGAAAAATCTTATTTTTCTTTAAAAAAATCGCATTTATTAAGGTAGACTATCAGGAAGCTAGAACTCCGCGGAATCCAACAGGTCAAGACGTAAGCTATCGAGATAGTATCAACCTAGACCTGGAACTTTCAACGGCATATTAGCAGAGCATAGGTGAAGACAGGTATATAGCGAAAAATCTAATTTTTCGTCAAAAAAATCTCATTTATTCAGGTAGACCATCAGGAAGCTAGAACTCTGCGGAGCCCAATAAATCAAGACGTTAGCTATCGGAAAAGTATCCATCTAGACCTGGAACTCTCAACAGCATATCAGCAGAGCATAGGTGAAGACAGGTATATAGCGAAAAATCTAATTTTTCTTCAAAAAAATCTCATTTATTCAGATAGACCATCAGGAAGCTATAACTTTCCAGAATCCAACAGGTCAAGACGTAAACTATCTAGTTGGTATGAATCTAGACCTATTAATTTCAACAACATATCAGCAGAGCATAGGTGAAAACAGGTATATAGCGAAATATCTAATTTTTCTTCGAAAAAATCTCATTTATTCAGGTAGACCATTAGGAAGCTAGAACTCCCCGGAATCTAACAGTTCAAAACGTACGCTATCGAGGTAGTATCCATCTAGACCTGGAACTCTCAACACCATACCAGCAGAGCATAGGTGAAAACAGGTATGCAGCGAAAAAGATTAATTTTCTTCAAAAAAATCTCATTTATTCAGGTAGACCATCAGGAAGCTTGATCTTGCCGAAATACAAAAGTTCAAGACATAAGCTATCTAAATAGTATCCATCTAGACCTAGATCTCTCAATAGCATATCAGCAGAGCATAGGTGAAGACAGGTATGTAGCGAAAAATCTTATTTTTCTTCAAAAAAATCTCATTTATTCAGGTAGACCATCAGGAAGCTGAAATTGCTGGAATCCACCAGTTGAAGACGTTAGCTACCTAAAATATATTCATCTTTACCTGGAACTCCCAGCAGTATATCTGCAGAGCTTACGTGAATATTAAGAATTTATTTTACCGACGTCAGATAATCGATCGATTTTTAAATGTTATTTTCATAAATGATTGCTGTCAAAAGAGTGACGTTTTAAAATTAGGCGTTTGGGATACGAAAGGTGTAATATTGGACGAATATTCCTTATCTGACGTAGAGTAAATCGACTTTTACTCAGGTAGACTACCAGGAAGCTGTTACTCCTCGGACCCTGATAGGTAAGCATAATAGCATAGAAAAAACGGAATAGAGCCTTTTTTTCGAATTACCCACACATCTTCAATTCCATTATTCCATTCGGCGCATAGACCCTCAACTCTATTTAGTTTTAACAAATTTACCCACATACTCTACGTTATCGCATTTTCATGATCTCGAGGTAAGTATTACATTGATTTTTGAAAATAGTATTTCTTTCAAGAGCAAGACTGAGATAACTCCTTTCGAATGTCAACATGATATAACATAGGTTAACTTCAAATTCTTTGTGTAAGGAAAATTCATAGGAAAATTTATTTTGTATAATATTAAAAATCAAGACAATTCAGTCACGTAAAATATTTTATTTATTTAAACTTTTTTGCACTGTAAGTTGTTCAATTGGCGGACTTAATGCACTATGGCATTCTCTACTAGTTAACCACGTATAAATGCAGAGAGTTTAATCAGTGGCGGAATGTTAATAATAAGTGAGAAGTGTAGTACAAAAAAACCGGCCAAGTGCTAGTCGGACTCGCGCACTGAGGGTTCCGTGCCAACTTTAACTCAATTAAGGAATCCACATACTCCTACTTAGGGCTGCTTTTTCAATAGTCAGATAAAAATATACGTCTAACAAAATACTATATGGCTAATTTGAAGACGTCACCTTTGTCAGCAATCATACGTAGCTGTTTTTTTTTTAAACCTGTCGCTTTATAATTTTTCAGTCTGTTAAGCTTTATCTAACGATTGAAAAATCGGCTCTTAGTAAAATACCACACTATTTTGTTGACAGCAAATATAACTTTGTTTTTCATAGTGTTTGTATGAAGAACAAAGTTATTTTGCGGTTGTTGAAAATGTGCTATATCTCAAAAACTTCTTGTTCAATCTCGTCCAAACTAATTTACGTTGAAAGTATTTCATAAGATCTACATTACCTATTTTTTCCAAAATTTACACTCGCTTAGTTTAGAAGTTAGATGTGGGGGACGCTCATTTTACCACTTTGGAAGCGTCTAGCTATAATACGTTAGACTTTTAGAGAAAATGATTTTTGAAATCTCTATGTCATTTTAAAAGACCTATCCATAGACACCCCACATTCATAGGTTTGATAAAAAAGATACTTTTAGTTACAGAATAAAGTGGCTGTGACATACGGACAGACAGACAGACAGACATACAGACAGACTTGACGAAACTATAAGAATTCCGTTTTTTGCTATTCGGTTACGGAACCCTAAAAAAGAATTAAAATGCAGTTACATAAACATACATACTAACATTACACAAATATACAATGGGATTAAGAAAAGGCTAATAAACATACATACAATACATATATGTTTAATGTAGTACTATTCAAAAATATGATTACACAATAAGATTTTTCCTTTCGGACTAGTCATTTCAGTATTGAGATAAGCGCGTTTAATCAAACAAATAAAACCATTTTTATACTTATTTAAAATAAATTATCTATAATATATCCAACTATCTATAATCCTCATTTAACGACTGTAGTTTGTCTTTGTGCACCTACAATATGTACCAAAAATGCAGATTTACCGCAATTAATGTAATTTCATTTAATATTTTTGTACAATACTATCAGCTTATATGAAAGGAAAGGAAATGTTTTTTTTTTAATAGGTAGGTAAATATTTTTTTTCATTGTCTTAGTATTTTTTTTGTTATTTGTAAAAAAAGTGATAAAGTCCCGCCTTATAATAATAACTTATGAGTTATTTATTTTTTTCTTAAAAAACAAGTAAACTTGTAGACAATCCAGGTGATTGATCTGACCTGAAGACCATGATTCAAAACGTTTATCCTAGAAGATAATTTTCAATTAGTTATATTTTCAAAGATTTTAATAGTTAGTGTTTTTCTTACGAATATTTGCGAGTAGTTTGAACTTCACTCGATAGATGACGCTGCCCCGAGTTAACTCGCATTTTGACCAGGTTTTTTCTTTTCCTCTAATACTGGATTGCCATTGGAGCATTATTTTAACCTAATTGCAAATCACGTGATAGTTATGCTCTAATCTCGTCTCAAATCAGTGTTCAAAGTTGCAACTTTTTCAGAACTGTATTTATAATATAAAAATAAGTATAGTTTCGAATTTCCATCTTGGTCGTTTATATTTGCGTAACATTCATATTACTGTTCTTTACTTATATCGTAGTTTAATTACTGTTTTGAAAAGGGAGGTTTTGTTTTTTATTTTATTTTGGTGTCTGTTGCACTAGACTTGAGTTAAGTGTTTTGTTAATTACAATTTAAATCGCTTTCTAAAATATCATTGTATATTGATATCATTATTTCTTAGTAGTAATTTCTTGTTTTACGTGTCTTAAACTCATTAATAATTAAGTTTGATCGTTTATAAAAATAGTTTGTTATTTAAATCGAGTGTTGTAAATAACTAAATTAAAAATTGGATAAAAATGTCTACTAAGTCTCCTTATGATAAAACTGCATTACGAAAAATTCTATCTGATGCAGATTATCGGACCATCGATGATAATGGGAAACTTTTTCCTCCCTCTCATGATGTTTACAAAAAAATATCTAAATTAATGTCTGAAAAGGGATCGCTTATTAGTCCTAAGCACGTCCACACAATTATAAATAATAATCGTGGTGGGTTTAAGGACTTAATTTTTGATTTTTTTAATATCCCTGTACAAAACTTAAGTTTATCTGTCAACGACTCAAATTACAGTGTTGAGAACTCTATGTCTCAAGATAACAGCTGTTCAACCAGTTTTACATCAGTAAAAGTTCCAATTGTGATCTCACCAGAAAAATGGCGCGTTATTGAACCACAGGAGAAAATATATGGGAAACGGATTTATTGGAAACTTCGGCCAGGATGGGCAGATGTATTAAGTGAAGCTTTATGGGTGCAGCATCATATGGATTGCGTTTTTGTGTTTAAAAACCACAACATATACCCAAGCGCTAATGCAAAAGTCTTTTTGACTATTGAAGGCTTTTGTAGGGAGTGCAAATCACATATTTGCTGCACTCTTTTAAAAGAGCCGTCAAAAGGAGTCGATGTCATCTTAGAATGCAGTGTTGAAAAGATTGTAGCCTCTTCTCATTCGGGAAAAAGACGCAGGCCATTAAGGGGCGATCGCCGCCGAGAAGTGGCTGATTATTTAATTGATGGGCGAAAAGATGCTGTAACCTGGAGGAGAATCGAAGCTGGCCGGTTAAAGGAAGTTGGAGGAAAAAACCCACCAATTTTACCAAGCAACGAAGTAGTTCGAAAGGCAAAAGAGCAGCGGCTTTTAAATAAATACGGATTGCTGTTTGGAAATCCTGCTCTTAATCTACTTAAAAGTGCTGAGCATGGAAAATTGGTTGGGTGTATTCGATTTATTGGGCTTTATAAGTTTAATTGTATTTATTGGTTGCCCGAACAACTTCAAATATACACTGAACGTTGCCGAAGGGATAGCGATGCCACCTTAGCGATTGATGCTACTGGTGGCTTAGCAAAGAAAGATAATACTGGCAAGCACATCTTATTATACCAATGCGTGCTTATAACAAAAGATGGTAGCTTACCAGTATTTCAAATGGTGTCGGCAGACCAACGAGCCATAATAGTGTCACATTTTTTTAGTCATATTCTGGCGGCAAACGCTCCAGTGCCCCCCATTGTTGTGACAGATTTTGGGTGGTCAATTTTAATAGCGGTAGCGCAAATATTCGGCCGATGCGCAAGTCTTAGCGACTATTTACAGAAATGTTACGAAGTGGTTGTTCACAAAGCTGCTTCTTTACCATCGACTTTTATAAGATTGGATATATGCCATTTGATGTCCATGGTAACACGATGGCCTTGCTTAAAGGGAACCGATAAAACTTTGGTTCGTAGATTTTATAAAAGGTCGATAGCCAAAGCACATCAAATAACAGATTTTGCAGAACTCTCATATTTTCTGGAATCACTTCTTGCTGTTTCTCTAAGCAAATATATTGGTAAAGATACTAATGGTGACGATTTGCCTTCAGAGGAGAGGCTTCGTTTTTTAAGCAAAAAAATTCAAGGTGTACACAGTGATGACAGTTTATCCTCAGATTATGAAAATGATCATGAAATTGTAGCAGATCATGACGAGGACTTAGACGAAACAATTGAAAATGTTTCTCCAACTGGGTGGAAATCGTGGGCGGACACTTTACTAAATGAAGCCCAAAATATTGCTGAGCGATCTACAAGTGGGGACACTATTAATGCATGTTATAATGCTCAGTTTGGATGCAGATTAAAAAAAAAACTCCTGCCTTATGTACCATTGTGGACGGCATTGATGGTGCCAAAATTTTCCAAAGGATCTGTGTCTGCAACCTCCGCTGCAGTAGAGGCTGAATTTGCTGATTTGAAACACAGAGATTTTAAAGGGGAACTGCCTATGCGTATAGACCGATTTATCTTGGAGCACTTAGAGAAACTAGGAAATAAACTCAAAGAGCGCAGCAACGAATCCGACCGTCCAAAAAGTACTCAGATGAAAGTGACCACCACATCAGAACTAAATAAAATCGAGTTGGAAGATGACAGTGAAACTCATCAAGAAAATAGTAACTTTGTGAGAGATGAGAACATACCTGGTGATAACGATTGGAATGTTTGTGAAGAGTGGGGAGGAATAGGAAAAAATAAAAAAAGAACCGCAAAGGAAAAAGAAACGAATTCGAAAAAAAGTAAAGCAACATCATTAGATGATTGTCCTGAATGGAATTTTATAAAAAATGCAAAAGGTAATAGTATTCCAATTCTTCTGAACGGAAATATTTCAGGATCGGTGCACACAAAAGGCAAGTATTTAAATATTACATCAACATGTGCATTCGATTCGCTGTTTCAGGCAATTTTAAATGGTTTAGTCACAAATAAAATATACGCGGACTCTTTAAGTTCATCAAATTGCCCTATTATAAATCTCTGCAAAAATGTCCAAACGCGTAAAAAGATAACCAAAGAGCATTATATCCAACGCGCCGAAATACTGGCCACTATCCCCATATTTAAAGGAAAATCTACTACATTTACCCGAAACATTGAAGGCCTGGACGTGGATTGTAATGTTGCTCATTTAGCGCAACATCTGTTTGAGAATGAACTAAGTACCGAATGCCAAGTAATATGTACCTGTGGTTATGAAAATGCTATATCAAATATATTTTTAAACATACATATCGACAAAATAATGACAAATGGTCTGAACTCATTACAAGAGGCTATCGATGAATGCATTTCGAACGAAAGAACATGCCCCGACTGTGGAAAAAAAATACATTGTGTAGTTGAATATGGAGCTCATCTTTTCATCGACACAAGCGTTATAAGTGACCCTGGCTACCCAAACAATAAAGATTTTAGTTTATTCCGTAGCAAATTAAACGATGTTACGAAAATAGTTAAATTATCTGGTGATATGTACATGGTATCTGCGGTGATAGATTACCAAATTAAACATAAGCACTATGTTGCATATGGGTTGATGGGGGAATATTGGCATAAATACGACGGTTTATTAAAAAAACAGAGGTCAGTAAACATGCACACTTGCGTGACGCCCCACTTAATAATTTATTCAAAATGCAGTACTTGATTAGCAGAATGATAGTAGGTAGTTTTTAAGTTACTATTAATTTGTCAAAATATTATAAAAATGTGCTTAAAAAATCAACAAAAAAGAAAAAAAATGCTAAACAACAAAAAAACTACTAATAACACCTCGTATATAAAAACAAAAAAATATATATAAAAATAAAGGAATAAATATGAATTAAAAAAATATAACAAATTAAATTTACGAGAAAATGTACAGAAATCAAAATGAAAACAACGGAAGTGTTAATGAAAAATAAAGAGTTGACGGTGACAAGCGTATCAATCTTAGGAGCAGATAGTATTTTATGAAATAACGAGTTAATACAATGTCCGTAGATGATATTAATAAACATCAACAGCAAAAAAAGCATAAAACCTATATAAAGAATCATTTATTAGATTATCAAGAAATAAACAATATGAGTACCTATGTTGATTTTAATTATAAATTCATATCAAATAATAAAAGTTGTACAACAAAAGAAAATTGATTTATAAGGTTAAATTAACATGTAAAAAAATATATAATTAATATATTACATTCTGGTAGAATAAATGTGTACAAAAATGGAAAACGTAACTTACGAGGGTCAAACTGAAAGTTCTTAGAAAATCAAAAACTGATTACATTAGCCAGTTATTAGTTTTATTATATCTTTTCAAAATATTGTCCATTGACGTCAATACACCGCTGCATGCGATGGAACCACTGGGAAAAGCACTTTGCCCACTCGTCCTTAGGGGTCTCTTCAATGGCATCGCGATACGCAGCCACCGCTTCTTCAGCATTCATAAACCGCTTTCCTTTAAGTTTTTCTTTAATTTTTGGAAATAAATAAAAATCACAAGGCGCGAGGTCGGGGCTATACGGCGGGTGACCCAGTAATTCAACGTTTGATGTCGCCAAATAGTCGATCGTTCGCTTGGCGGTGTGCGACGAGGCGTTGTCGTGATGAAGGAGGATCCTACTGCGAGGTCGTTTCTCTCGAACTTTTTCCAAGACAAGTGGCAAACAATTGGTAGTGTACCATTCTGCAGAAACTGTTTTTTGATCCTCTAACACAATTGTTGCGAGATGACCTATCCTTCCAAAGAACAAGGCCACCATTTTTTTTCCCGCACTTCAATCTCTCTTCACTTTAGTTGGCAACTCCTCGAAAGGAAACACCCACTGAGCAGATTGTCTTTTGGTTTCAGGATCATAACAGTAAATCAAGCTTTCGTCACCTGTTAGTATGTCGAACACAGCATTTGAGTCACCTCCGTTAAATCTTTCAATCATTTTACGGCACCAATCCACACGATGGAGTTTTTGAGCCTTAGTCAAATTATGAGGTATCCACCGGGCGCAAAGCTTCCTGACCGCTAAATGTTCGTGGAGGATTTTGTGCACTTGACTCATACCGATGCCTAAGCTTGTCCGAATCTGCTGATAGGTCACTCTTTTGTCAGTCTCTATCATACGCCGCACAACACAGATGTTATTTTCAGTCGTCGCCGTAGAAGGCCGTCCCTCACGTACATCATCAGTGAGATTAGTGCGACCACGTTTAAACTCATTAAACCAGTTGTAAACAGTCGCACGAGATGGGGCTTCATCGTGAAAGGCCAATCGTAGTCTATCATAACTTTCTTGTTGACTTAAATGACATCGAAAGTCATAAAAAATCATTGCACGAAAATTTTCTCGTGTTAAATTCATGTTGACGTGACACAGACAATTTTCAATTTGCCGCCAAATCGTAAAACAAATGACAAATGAATGAAATATATACTCAGTAATATTGGCAAAGAGTTCTATTTTCAAATTTTAGAATATTTTTTTTATTATATTGTTTATAAGTGGCCAGTTCAAAAAACTTTCAGTTTGACCCTCGTATATTAGTTTAAAAGGATGGTAACATGCACATACGCATGGTGCCGCATTAAAAAAAAGTGTATGCCTATATCTGACTAAAAATAAATAATAAATGCAAAAAAAATAATCATGTATACCTATATTATAATTTCATAATTGTCTTTTGAAAGAAATATAATGTTGAATGTAAAACCAAAAAATAATAAAAAAAAACATGCCACAGAAAATAAAGAGAAATGAAATGGAATTAGAAAAAGTGATTGCAATATTTCTTTTGTAAGTAAATCAAAATATAAAAATAAAAACATTGTAAAAATATCCTATAAAAAACAAGAGGCAAATCAATCTAAGGCCCTTTAAATTCAGCGACTTTTAGTATTGATATTGTTGCGCGTTAGTATCTTTACACATGTCAATATACAGGCAAAGATGTGTATGGCCATCTTCTGCATCGCGACTGCATTGATGCAAAAATATTTATTTTTTTGCTGGGGCCACGATGCTAAGCTAAAACTCGCAGTGTGTAAAAGTCTTAGGAAAGAATCAACTTTTCCGATTGTTAAAAAAAACGGCCAGTATTAATTGTTAATGCGGCAACACATACAAATAACATATTTTATGAAAAGAAACGGATGAACGTCGGTACATTGTTTGCCCATTCAAAAGTAACATTCTAGCGTCCGACCAAAATAAAATACACTTCTGGACACATCTATTGGCCCACCTTGTATTTTCAGTTTCGTTTGGTCCTAGCTAAAATTTTATATTAGGTCGAGCAAAAAAAATTTATGCAGTTTTGAACCTGGCACATTTACAGTTTCATTCAATGGTATTTTTTTGAATTTCAAACACAGAATTTAAAGAAACAAAAGACAATTTGGAGCCTGTTTGTTGATATCAAACAATCGAATACTAAGAAAACTTGGTTTTATTGGTTTACTTGGATTTAATTCTTGAAAAAGTGATTGATATCTTTGGTTTTGCAACAAACATTACTTATTCTTAACATTAAGGTGTTGGTTCTATCAATAATCTATTGATACTTCACCTGAAGTCGCCGCCAAAGCTGTGGCACTTATTCAGGCCGGACACAGCTAAAGAAACGTGAGTGCTCAACTTAATTTAAGTCGATCTGCGGTCCGAAATGTTTATCGGAGGTACCTAGAGACTGGCGGCTTTGTTCGTCGCTAAGAAAGGCCACGATCTCGGGTCACAACTTTAAGGCAGGATCGATTCATCGTGACGACCAGCCTAAAATTGTCACCTTACCTCCAGTGAGATACAAAACCAACTTCGCGACTTACACGGAGTATCTGTGAGCGCTCGAACTGTTCGGAGAAGAACGCGATATGGTACCACACAAGCCAGCTAATGGGCCCAAACTAACGCGAGCCCACCGAACAGCGCGCCTTCATTTCGCACGCAGTCATTTAAAATGGACACAGCAAGATTGGAGCCGTGTACTCTTTTCTGATGAGTATAAATTTGTTTTACATGGCAAAGATGGAAAGAAGAAGGTCTACTGACGAAAGGGAGAGCGTTTCGCACAATGCTGCTTTGAAGAGAGGGTTGCTTATGGCGGGGGCTCGTGGACTGTCTGGGGCGGTATATCCGCGAGCGGCAAAAATCAACTTGAGGTTGTTACAGAACCACGGCTGCCAACATTAAATGCTGAAAGGTACATTCGTGAGTGCTAAGAATCTCACGTGATACCATACGCGGACTATGTGGGCCCAAATTTCCTTTTTATGCATGATAATGCAAGAGCCCATGCGGCCGGCATCGTCAGGGAATATATTCGGGATGTGAACATCACCGTTATGGACTGGCCAGCCAGAAGCCCAGACATGAACCCCATTGAGCACATGTGGGACGAGCTAAAAAGACGTGTTAGGGCTCGTCAGTCAGTTGCCTAGACGATGCAGGAGTTGAAAACTGCCATAAAAGAGGAATGGGAGGTGACCCCCCAAAATTTCATAAAGCGGTTGATAAACTCTATGCCTAATCGTATGAGAGCTGTGGTAGATGCCCATGGAGGCAACACGCGTAATTAAATTAAACCCTTATTTGATTTGAAACATGTTTTTTATTCAAAAATCAATTGCCTTCAACAAGGCGCATATCCGACTTGTTAGGCATAGCTCCATGTCGTATGGTATTTTGAATTCAAATTTAAAACAATACGGTCGAAAAAGGTGGTCAAACGTATCAGGTTTAAAACTGCATCAACAGTTTTTGATCAATATAGCAATCATATTTCGGTAAGGGCCATCGAAACCTAAACTCTAAGGTGGGCCAATAGATGTGTCCAGAAGTGTATTTAAGAATATTAGTAAACGTATTTGAAGTAAGCAGGGTTTTAACACTTAACAAAATAACATTATGTACATATCTGTATTCACCTTTGCTTTGCTGATATAATGTAGAAAGTTCCAACTCTAAAAAGATACCATCTCGATCGCTTACATCTTGACCTGTTGGATTCCAGGGAGTTGCCGCTTCCTGATGGTCTACCTGAATAAATGAGATTTTTTTGAAGAAAATTCATCTTTTCCGCTACATACCTGTCTTCTCCTATGCTCTGCTGATATGCTGTTAAGAGTTCTTGGTCTAGATGGATGCCATCTAGATAGCTAACGTCTTGACCTTTTGGAATCCAGGGAGTTCCCGCTTCCTGATGCTACCTGAATAAATGAGATTTTTTTGAATAAAAATAAGTTTTTCGCTACATACCTGTCTTCACCTATGCTCTGCTGATATACTGTTGAGAATCCCATATCTAGATTGATATCCTCTAGATAGTTTACGCCTTGACCTGTTGGATTCCATTGAGTTCCAGCTTCCTGATGGTCTACCTGAGTAAATGAGATTTTTTTGACGAAAATTAAGATTTTTCGCTACATACCTGTCTTCACCTATGCTTTGATGATATGCAGTTGAGATTTCCAGGTCTAGATGGATAAAACCTCGATAGCATACGTCTTGACCTGATAGATTCCGGCGAGACCTAGCTTCCTGATAGTCTGCCTGAATAAGTGAGATATTTTTGAAGAAAATTAATTTTTTTCGCTACATTCCTGTATTCACCTATGCTCTGCTGACATGCTGTTAAGAGTTCCAGGTCTAGATGGATACTGTTTAGATAGTTAATGTCTTGAACTTTTGTATTTTGGCAAGATCAAGCTTCCTGATGGTCTACCTGAATAAATGAGATTTTTTTGGAGAAAATTAATCTTTTTCGCTGCATACCTGTTTTCACTTATGCTCTGCTGGTATGGTGTTGAGAGTTCCAGGTCTAAATTGTTACTAACTCGATAGCTTACGTTTCGACGTGTTAGATTCCGGGGAGTTCTAGCTTCCAGATTGTCTACCTGAATAAATGCGATTTTTTTAAAGAAAAATAAGATTTTTCGCTACATACCTGTGTTCACCTATGCTCTGCTGATATGCTGTTGAGAGTTCTAGGTCTAGATGAATACTACTTAGATAGCTTATGTTTTGATCTTTTGGATTTCGGTAAGATCAAGCTTCCTGATGGTCTACCTGAATAAATGAGATTTTTTTGAAGAAAATTAATCTTTTTCGCTGCATACCTGTCTTCACCTATGCTCTGCTGATATGATGTTGAGAGTTCCAGGTCTGAATTGTTACTAACTCGATAGCTTACGTCTTGACCTGTATTATGGGAAGTTATAGCTTCTTTATGGTCTATCTGAATAAATGAGATTTTTTTGACGAAAAATAAGATTTTTCGCTACATACCTGTCTTCACCTATGCTCTGCTGATATGCTGTTGAGAGTTCTAGGTCTAGGTGGATACTACCTCGATAGCTTACGTCTTGACCTGTTGGATTCCGCGGAGTTCTAGCTTCCTGATAGTCTACCTGAATAAATGAGATTTTTTTAAAGAAAAATAAGATTTTTCGCTACATACCTGTCTTCACCTATGCTCTGTTGATATGCTGTTGAGAGTTCTAGGTGTAGATGGATACTATTTAGATAGCTTATGTTTTGACTTTTTGGATTTTGGTAAGATCAAGCTTCCTGATAGTCTACCTGAATAAATGAGATTTTTTTAAAGAAAAATAAGATTTTTCGCTACATACCTGTCTTCACCTATGCTCTGCTGATATGCTGTTGAGAGTTCTAGGTCTAGATGAATACTACTACGATAGCTTATGTTTTGACCTTTTGGATTTCGGTAAGATCAAGCTTCCTGATGGTCTACCTTAATAAATAAGATTTTTTTGAAGAAAATTAATCTTTTTCGCTGCATACCTGTCTTCACCTATGCTCTGCTGATATGCTGTTGAGAGTTCTAGGTCTAAATTGTTACTAACTCGATAGTTTACGTCTTGACCTGTTGGATTCTGCGGAGATCTAGCTTCCTGATGGTCTACCTGAATAAAAGAAATTTTTTTGACGAAAAATTATATTTTTCGCTATATACCTGTCTTCACCTATGCTCTGCTACTATGCTGTTGAGAGTTCCAAGTTTGAATTGTCACTAGCTCGATAGTTTACGTCTTGACCTTTTGGATTTCGGTAAGGTCAAGCTTCCTGATAGTCTACCTGAATAAATGCGATTTTTTAAAAGAAAAATAAGATTTTTCGCTACATACCTGTCTTCACCTATGCTCTGCTGATATGCTGTTGAGAGTTCTAGGTCTAGATGGATGCTACTTAGATAGCTTATGTTTTGACTTTTTGGATTTCGGTAAGATCAAGCTTCCTGATGGTCTACCTGAATAAATGAGATTTTTTTGACGAAAAATTATATTTTTCGCTATATACCTGTCTTCACCTATGCTCTGCTAATATGCTGTTGAGAGTTCCAGGTTTGAATTGTTACTAGCTCGATAGTTTACGTCTTGACCTGTTGGATTCCGCGGAGTTCTAGCTTCCTGATAGTCTACCTGAATAAATGCGATTTTTTTAAAGAAAAATAAGATTTTTCGCTACATACCTGTCTTCACCTATGCTCTGCTGATATGCTGTTGAGAGTTCTAGGTCTAGATGGATACAATTTAGATAGCTTATGTTTTGATCTTTTGGATTTCGGTAAGATCAAGCTTCCTGATGGTCTACCTGAATAAATGAGATTTTTTTGAAGAAAATTAATCTTTTTATCTTTTTCGCTGCATACCTGTTTTCACCTATGCTCTGCTGATATGCTGTTGAGAGTTCCAGGTCAAAATTGTTACTAACTCGATAGTTTACGTCTTGACCTGTTGGATTCCGCGGAGTTCTAGCTTCCTGATAGTCTACCTGAATAATTGAGATTTTTTGAAGAAAAATAAGATTTTTCGCTACATACCTGTCTTCACCTATGCTCTGCTGATATGCTTTTGAGAGTTCTAGGTCTAAATTGCTACTAACTCGATAGAATAAGTCTAATCCTGAAGGATCCCGCGGAGTAATAGCTTCCTGATGGTCTACCTGAATAAATGAGATTTTTTTGACGAATAATTATATTTTTCGCTATATACCTGTCTTCACCTATGCTCTGCTAATATGCTGTTGAGAGTTCCAGGTTTAAATTGTTACTAGCTCGATAGTTTACGTCTTGACCTTTTGGATTTCGGTAAGGTCAAGCTTCCTGATAGTCTACCTGAATAAATGAGATTTTTTTAAAGAAAAATAAGATTTTTCGCTACATACCTGTCTTCACCTATGCTCTGCTGATATGCTGTTGAGAGTTCTAGGTCTAGATGGATACTACTTAGATAGCTTATGTTTTGACTTTTTGGATTTAGGTAAGATCAAGCTTCCTGATGGTCTATCTGAACAAATGAGATTTTTTTGAAGAAAATTAATCTTTTTCGCTGCATACCTGTTTTCACCTATGCTCTGCTGATATGATGTTGAGAGTTCCAGGTCTGAATTGTTACTAACTCGATAGCTTACGTCTTGACCTGTTGTATTATGGGAAGTTATAGCTTCTTTATGGTCTATCTGAATAAATGAGATTTTTTTGACGAAAAAAAAGATTTTTCGCTACATACCTGTCTTCACCTATGCTCTGCTGATATGCTGTTGAGAGTTCTAGGTCTAGGTGGATACTACCTCGATAGCTTACGTCTTGACTTGTTGGATTCCGCGGAGTTCTAGCTTCCTGATAGTGTACCTGAATAAATGAGATTTTTTTGAAGAAAAATAAGATTTTTCGCTACATACCTGTCTTCACCTATGCTCTGCTAATATGCTGTTGAGAGTTCCAGGTTTAAATTGTTACTAGCTCGATAGTCTACGTCTTGACCTGTTGGATTCCGCAGAGTTCTAGCTTCCTGATAGTCTACCTGAAAAAATGAGATTTTTTTAAAGAAAAATTAGATTTTTCGCTACATACCTGTCTTCACCTATGCTCTGTTGATATGCTGTTGAGATTTCTAGGTCTAGATGGATACTACTTAGATAGCTTATGTTTTGACCTTTTGGATTTCGGTAAGGTCAAGCTTCCTGATGGTCTTCCTGAATAAATGAGATTATTTTGAAGAAAAATAAGCTTTTTCGCTACATACCTGTCTTCACCTATGCTCTGCTGATATGCTGTTGAGAGTTCTAGGTGTAGATGGATACTACTTAGATAGCTTATGTTTTGACCTTTTGGATTTTTGTAAGGTCAAGCTTCCTGATGGTCTTGCTGAATAAATGAGATTATTTTGAAGAAAAATAATCTTTTTCGCTGCATTCCTGTCTTCACCTATGCTCTGCTGATATGCTGTTGAAATCAATAGGTCTAGATTCATACCAACTAGATAGTTTACGTCTTGAACTGTTGGATTCTGGAAAGTTATAGCTTCCTGATGGTCTATCTGAATAAATGATATTTTTTTGAAGAAAAATAATCTTTTTCGCTGCATACCTGTCTTCACCTATGCTCTGCTGATATGATGTTGAGAGTTCCAGGTCTGAATTGTTACTTACTCGATAGCTTACGTTTTGACCTGTTGTATTATTGGAAGTTATAGCTTCTTTATGGTCTATCTGAATAAATGAGATTTTTTTGACGAAAAATAAGTTATTTCGCTACATACCTGTCTTCACCTAGGCTCTGCTGATATGCTGTTGAGAGTTTTAGGTCTAGGTGGATACTTCCTCGATAGCTTACGTCTTGACCTGTTGGATTCCGCGGAGTTCTAGCTTCCTGATAGTCTACCTGAATAAATGAGATTTTTTTGAAGAAAAATAAGATTTTTCGCTACATACCTGTCTTCACCTATGGTCTTCTGATATGCTTTTGAGAGTTCTAGGTCTAAATTGCTACTAACGCGATAGATGAAGTCAAAACCTGTTGGATTCCGCGGAGTTCTAGCTTCCTGATAGTCTACCTGAATAAATGAGATTATTTTGAAGAAAATTAAGCTTTTTCGCTACATACCTCTCTTCACCTATGCTCTGCTGATATGCTGTTGAGAGTTTTAGGTCTAGGTGGATACTACCTCGATAGCTTACGTCTTGACCTGTTGGATTCTGGAAAGTTATACCTTCCTGATGGTCTATCTGAATAAATGAGATTTTTTTTAAGAAAAAATAGATTTTTCGCTATATACCTGTCTTCACCTATGCTCTGCTGATATACTGTTGAGAGTTCCAGGTCTAGATGGATACTTTCTCGATAGCTTATGTCTTGATTTATTGGGCTCCCCGGAGTTCTAGCTTCCTAATGGTCTACCTGAATAAATGAGATATTTTTGACGAAAAATTATATTTTTCGCTATATACCTGTCTTCACCTATGCTCTGCTAATATGCTGTTGAGAGTTCCAGGTCTAGGTGGATACTACTTTGATAGCTTACGTCTTGATCTGTTGGATTCCATGGAGTTCTAGCTACCGGATAGTCTACCTGAATAAATGAAATTTTTTTGAAGAAAAAAAAGATTTTTCGCTACATACCTGTCTTCACCTATGCTCTGCTAATATGCTGTTGAGAGTTCCAGGTTTAAATTGTTACTTACTCGATAGTTTAAGTCGTCTTGACCTTTTGGATTTCGGTAAGGTCAAGCTTCCTGATATTCTACCTGAATAAATGCGATTTTTTTAAAGAAAAATAAGATTTTTCGCTACATACCTGTCTTCACCTATGCTCTGCTGATATGCTGTTGAGAGTTCTAGGTCTAGATGAATACTACTTAGATAGCTTATGTTTTGACATTTTGGATTTCGGTAAGATCAAGCTTCCTGATGGTCTACCTGAATAAATGAGATTTTTTTGAAGAAAATTAATCTTATTCGCTGCATACCTGTCTTCACCTATGCTCTGCTGATATGCTGTTGAGAGTTCCAGGTCGAAATTGTTACTAACTCAATAGTTTACGTCTTGTCCTATTGGATTCCGTGGAGTTCTAGCTTCCTGATGGTCTACCTGAATAAATGAAATTTTTTTGACGAAAAATTATATTTTTCGCTATATACCTGTCTTCACCTATGCTCTGCTAATATGCTGTTGAGAGTTCCAGGTCTAGGTTGATACTTATTCGATAGCTTACGTCTTGACCTGTTGGATTCCGCGGAGTTCTAGCTTCCTGATGGTCTACCTGAATAAATGAGATTTTTTTTACGAAAAATTAATCTTTTTCGCTATATACCTGTCTTCACCTATTCTCTGCTGATATGCTGTTGAGAGTTCTAGGTCTAAATTGTTACTAACTCAATAGTTTACGTCTTGACCTATTGGATTCCGCGAAGTTCTAGCTTCCTGATGGTCTACCTGAATAAATGAGATTTTTTTGAAGAAAAATAAGATTTTTCGCTACATACCTGTTTTCACCTATGCTCTGCTGATATGCTATTGAGAGTTCGAGGTCTAGATGGATACAACTTAGATAGTTTATGTATTGAACTTTTGTATTTCGCCAGGATCAAGCTTCCTGATGGTCTACCTGAATAAATGAGATTTTTTTGAAGAAAATTAATCTTTTTCGCTGCATACCTGTTTTCACCTATGCTCTGCTGGTATGGTGTTGAGAGTTCCAGGTCTAGATAGATACTACCTCGATAGCTTACGTTTTGACCTGTTAGATTCCGGGGAGTTCTAGTTTCCTGATGGTCTACCTGAATAAATGAGATTTTTTCGAAGAAAAATTAGATATTTCGCTATATATCTGTTTTCACCTATGCTCTGCTGATATGTTGTTGAAATTAATAGGTCTAGATTCATACCAACTAGATAGTTTTCGTCTTGACCTGTTGGATTCTGGAAAGTTATAGCTTCCTGATGGTCTATCTGAATAAATGATATTTTTTTGAAGAAAAATTATATTTTTCGCTACATACCTGTCTTCACCTATGCTCTGCTGATATGCTGTTGAGAGTTCCAGGTCTAGATGGATACTTTTCCGATAGCTGACGTCTTGATTTATTGGGCTCCGCGGAGTTATAGCTTCCTGATGGTCTACCTGAATAAATGAGATTTTTTTGACGAATAATTATATTTTTCGCTATATACCTGTTTTTAACTATGCTCTGCTAATATGCTGTTTAGATTTCCAGGTCTCGGTTGATACTACCTCGATAGCTTACGTCTTGACCTGTTGGATTTTGCGGAGTTCTAGCTTCCTGATAGTCTACCTGAATAAATGAGATTTTTTTGAAGAAAAATAAGATTTTTCGCTACATACCTGTCTTCACCTATGCTCTGCCGATATGTTTTTGAGAGTTCTAGGTCTAAATTGCTACTAACGCGATAGATTAAGTCTAAACCTGTAGGATACTGCGGAGTTCTAGCTTCCTGATGGTCTACCTGAATAAATGAGATTTTTTTGACGAAAAATTAGATTTTTCGCTATATACCTGTATTCACCTATGCTCTGCTAATATGCTGTTGAGAGTTCTAGGTTTGAATTGTTACTAGCTCGATAGTCTACGTCTTGACCTGTTGGATTCCGCGGAGTTCTAGCTTCCTGATAGTCTACCTGAATAAATGCGATTTTTTTAAAGAAAAATAAGATTTTTCGCTACATACCTGTCTTCACCTATGCTCTGCTGATATGCTGTTGAGAGTTCTAGGTCTAGATGGATACAATTTAGATAGTTTATGTTTTGATCTTTTGGATTTCGGTAAGATCAAGCTTCCTGATTGTCTACCTGAATAAATGAGATTTTTTTTAAGAAAATTAATCTTTTTCGCTGCATACCTGTTTTCACCTATGCTCTGCTGATATGCTGTTGAGAGTTCCAGGTCTAGGTGGATACTATCTCGATAGCTTACGTCTTGACCTGTTGGATTCCGCGGAGTTCTAGCTTCCTGATGGTCTACCTGAATAAATAAGATTTTTTTGACGAAAAATTATATTTTTCGCTACATACCTGTCTTCACCTATGCTCTGCTGATATGCTGTTGAGAGTTCCAGGTCTAGATGGATACTTTTCCGATAGCTTACGTCTTGATTTATTGGGCTCCGCGGAGTTCTAGCTTCCTGATGGTCTACCTGAATAAATGAGATTTTTTTGACGAAAAATTATATTTTTCGCTATATACCTGTTTTTAACTATGCTCTGCTAATATGCTGTTTAGATTTCCATGACTAGGTTGATACTACCTCGATAGCTTACGTCTTGACCTGTTGGATTCCGCGGAGTTCTAGCTCCCTGATAGTCTACCTGAATAAATGAGATTTTTTTGAAGAAAAAAAAGATTTTTCGCTACATACCTGTCTTCACCTATGCTCTGCTGATATGTTTTTGAGAGTTCTAGGTCTAAATTGCTACTAACGCGATAGATTAAGTCTAAACCTGTAGGATACCGCGGAATTCTAGCTTCCTGATGGTCTACCTGAATAAATGAGATATTTGACGAAATATTAGATTTTTCGCTATATACCTGTATTCACCTATGCTCTGCTAATATGCTGTTGAGAGTTCTAGGTTTGAATTGTTACTAGCTCGATAGTTTACGTCTTGACCTGTTGGATTCCGCGGAGTTCTAGCTTCCTGATAGTCTACCTGAATAAATGCGATTTTTTTAAAAGAAAATAAGATTTTTCGCTACATACCTGTCTTCACCTATGCTCTGCTGATATGCTGTTGAGAGTTCTAGGTCTAGATGAATACTATTTAGATAGCTTATGTTTTGATCTTTTGGATTTCGGTAAGATCAAGCTTCCTGATGGTCTACCTGAATAAATGAGATTTTTTTTAAGAAAATTAATCTTTTTCGCTGCATACCTGTTTTCACCTATGCTCTGCTGATATGCTGTTGAGAGTTCCAGGTCTGGGTGGATACTACCTCGATAGCTTATGTCTTGACCTGTTGGATTCCGCGGAGTTCTAGCTTCCTGATGGTCTACCTGAATGTATAAGATTTTTTTGACGAAAAATTATATTTTTCGCTATATACCTGTCTTCACCTATGCTCTGCTAATATGCTGTTGAGAGTTCCAGGTCTAGGTTGATACTACCTCGATAGCTTACGTCTTGACCTGTTGGATTCCGCGAAGTTCTAGCTTCCTGATAGTCGACCTGAATAAATGAGATTTTTTGAAGAAAAATAAGATTTTTCGCTACATACCTGTCTTCACCTATGCTCTGCTGATATGCTTTTGAGAGTTCTAGGTCTAAATTGCTACTAACGCGATAGATTAAGTCTAAACCTGTAGAATCCCGCGGAGTTCTTGCTTCCTGATGGTCTACCTGAATAAATCAGATTTTTTTGACGAAAAATTAGATTTTTCGCTATATACCTGTCTTCACCTATGCTCTGCTAATATGCTGTTGAGAGTTCCAGGTTTAAATTGTTACTAGCTCGATAGTTTACGTCTTGACCTTTTGGATTTCGGTAAGTTCAAGCTTCCTGATAGTCTACCTGAATAAATGCGATTTTTTTAAAGAAAAATAAGATTTTTCGCTACATACCTGTCTTCACCTATGCTCTGCTGATATGCTGTTGAGAGTTATAGGTCTAGATGGATACTACTTAGATAGCTTATATTTTGACCTTTTGGATTTTGGTAAGGTCAAGCTTCCTGATGGTCTTGCTGAATAAATGAGATTATTTTGAAGAAAAATAATCTTTTTCGCTGCATACCTGTCTTCACCTATGCTCTGCTGATATGATGTTGAGAGTTCCAGGTCTGAATTGTTACTAACTCGATAGCTTACGTCTTGACCTGTTGTATTATGGGAAGTTATAGCTTCTTTATGGTCTATCTGAATAAATGAGGTTTTTTTGACGAAACATAAGATTTTTCGCTACATACCTGTCTTCACCTATGCTCTGCTGATATGCTGTTGAAATTAATAGGTCTAAATTCATACCAACTAGATAGTTTACGTCTTGACCAGTTGGATTCTGGAAAGTTATACCTTCCTGATGGTCTATCTGAATAAATGAGATTTTTTGAAGAAAAATAAGATTTTTCGCTACATACCTGTCTTCAGCTATGCTCTGCTGATATGCTTTTGAGAGTTCTAGGTCTAAATTGCTACTAACGCGATAGATTAAGTCTAAACCTGTAGGACCCCGCGGAGTTCTAGCTTCCTGATGGTCTACCTGAATAAAGGAGATTTTTTTGACGAAAAATTATATTTTTCGCTATATACCTGTCTTCACCTATGCTCTGCTAATATGCTGTTGAGAGTTCCAAGTTTGAATTGTTACTAGCTCGATAGTTTACGTCTTGACCTGTTGGATTCCGCGGAGTTCTAGCTTCCTGATAGTCTACCTGAATAAATGCGATTTTTTTTAAGAAAAATAAGATTTTTCGCTACATACCTGTCTTCACCTATACTCTGCTGATATGCTGTTGAGAGTTCTAGGTCAAGATGGATGCCTATTAGATAGCTTATGTTTTGACTTTTTGGATTTCGGTAAGAGCAAGCTTCCTGATGGTCTACCTGAATAAATGAGATTTTTTTGAAAAAAAATAATCTTTTTCGCTGCATACCTGTCTTCACCTATGCTCTGCTGACATGCTGTTGAGAGTTTTAGGTCTAAATTGTTACTAACTCAATAGCTTACGTCTTGACCTGTTGTATTATGAGAACTTATAGCTTCTTTATGGTCTATCTGAATAAATGAGATTTTTTTGACGAAAAATAAGTTATTTCACTACATACCTGTCTTCACCTATGCTCTGCTGACATACTGTTGAGAGTTCTAGGTCTAGATGGATACTGTTTAGATAGCTCATGTCTGGTCCTTTTGGATTCCAGGAAGTTTATGCTTTCTGTTTGTCTACCTGAATTAATGAGATTTTTTTGAAGAAAATTAAGATATTTCGCTACCTACCTGTCTTCACCTATGCTCTGCTGATATGCTGTTGAGAGTTCCAGGTCTAGATGAATACCATTAAGATAGCTTACGTTTTATCCTGTTTGATCTCGAGGAGTTCCAGCTTTCTTATGGTTTACCTGTATTGATGTGATTTTTTAAAATAAAATAAAGTTTTTTCGGTACACCTCTGTTTTTACTGTATGCTCTGCTGATATGCTGGTGAGAGTTCCAGGTCTAGGTGTAATTTTTTAAGATGGCTCATACACAGGGCTATGTTATTTTATCTTTATTTTTTATGGTTTTCCTTCCTTTTAGTTTTATTTTCGTCGGTTTGATTGTAATATATATATTTTTTAACGAAAAAAAATTAGAAGTTTTTTTTAAATAGTGTCTTTTATACACCAGAACTATTTAATTTGAGAATGAGGAACTCTTTTTTATATTTTTTTAACTAATCTGGCATATTTATTTTATATTTTTCAACAAAGTGCTCTGCTACCGGAAGTTAGCAGAGCATTTCAACCACATACTTTTTAGTGGGTTTAAATGGTAGAACTATCTCTAACAAGTATCAGGAACTATAGAACTCATGTGCATGCGAATAGAACTCCAATTTTTTTATGCTCTGCCAGACTTTGCTCTGCTAAGTTCACAGACATTCCTATTGGTCGGTCGATCCGACCGTGCGAAATTTCTGGTCTTTTATAGATACGTCATTACACATGACGTAAAAATATAAAATATGACACTGTTAGTGTTAAAAAAAAAACTAAACTTAAACATAGGTACTTACAAAAGGTCGGGTCATTCTATTTCATATGTTAAGGTCTAAACCGATACCAGTGTCGGAAGTCTCGACATAGTTCCGTGTAAAACCACCAGGTGGCGCTCGAAAAATGCTGTGACAAAATTGGTGTTTTCGTGTATTTATTGATTGAGAAGAATTTTTGAATGATGCTTAAAAAACTACAAATATTTTTTAAGATTTATTAAAGATATAGCTACGTATGTTACAATGATATTTGATGAATTAGAAAATCATAAAATTGAAATTGTTGACGCGAAATGTCAAAAATGATGCATCAGACTTCGCCCGCAGATTTGCAACATCCAAAGCGCTGTGCGAGCGGAGCTGTGCCCAAAAACCATGAAAATTACGGTCTTTCTTCAGTTTGTGCCTAAAATATAAGTGCAAAAGGATTCTGACCGGTATAGTCACTATAAATACTGGTATTTTAATATTGGTTTAGGTATTAACATCATTTAAAAAAATTAGAATGACCTGACCTTTAGCAACGAAAGCTAAGCACGAAATTTTCATGTTTAATTTGACTGCACTATTTTATTACATTTACATAAACACTAATGCAATAAAAAATGTAATCGTGGCAGTAATAGTATCTAAAACGATTGAAAGCAGACCGCAGACTCAGCTTAAATGAGTTGGTTTTGTTCAAACGCTAATGATAAAATATAAGTAATGCATTTTTAATAAAATAGCTTCATTGCAAATGCAATCTTATGCGAGTTTATTTCAAATATGTGTATGTCGGCGGAACGCGAAGGCACCCATATGCAATGCTGCCTAAATAACCACGAAGAGTATTACAACTGTAAATTTCTTTTACGAACAGCTGCGACGGTTCAAGAAATATAATTTAATAATAAAAATATATTAAAGAAGAGGAAATTGAAAATTAAATTTTCTAGTATTGTACAATTGTATTTCTAGTATTGACATTAATGTACCATATATGCAAACCCTAAAATATGACTATTATTTTTACGTACTTACTTACAATAGTTAAGATTTCGTAATTTTATATGGTTAAGTAGTAAACTCAGACATGTCAGACATCATAAGTTCTCTGAAACTCATAATAATTCGACACTATGTTGTCTGCAAAGGACTATGCTTCTCGACGGAAAGTAACCTAAAGCCTCTTAGCCAACCTAAGGGGAATTGTTGATGTGATGCCGAACTTAGAGGAACTTACTGTAAGCTCTCGAGATACTCATCCACGGTCCTAAGTTACGAAGACAATCTTTAAAATGCCAGAATAACATAACAACGATATTGTTACAGAAATATATTCGCAAATTGTTAGGTACATTTCATATTATTTTTTAATAATTTATGCTTTAGCTTATTTTCCAAAATTTTCCACTCTTTGATCTCAAAACCCGCTCACGCTCAACCCGTTTGTACAGGTTTGTGTAAAACAATTTTAAAATTAACTTTTAATATTTTGAACCAGGATTGCCGTTCTAAATAACTGGCGAAACTAAACGCCATATTCACAAAGGTGTCCTGTCACGTTTGGCCTGAAACAAACGTCATGTATGATTTCGCGCACAAAGGCGTTTTTCACAAAGTATCGCGAGAGCAGTAATTGCGTTCGCTCGCTCGGCTTATCGCTCTTAGGTCGTTTACACGGGAAACTAGAAGCCTGCGCCGGCCACTATAAGAATGTATTAGAGATCCCCTTACTTCCACTTAGCCAAAATACCACAATATTTTGTTGAGAGCAAATATAACTTTGTTTTTCATGATATTTGTATGAATAACAAAGTTATGTTCGCGATTGTTGAAAATGGCCTCTATCTCAAAAAATTCTAGTACGATCTCGTTTAAATCAAAACCTCGTCTTTGTTAAGATCTTCTTCATGTTTTTTTTCAAAATTTACACTCGCTTAATTAAAAAGTTAGGTGGACGCCCATTTTTCTACTTTCGAAGAATATATCTCTCAAACGTTAGACTTTTAGAGAAAATGGTTTAAGGAAGCTCGATGTCATTTTATAATATATCCATTGACATCCTACACGCATAGGTTTGTCAAAAAAATAGGTTTTAGTTTCATGTATGGGAGTTTTTTTTTTAAATTTATTGTATAAGAATCATAAAGCGGTTAACAGGATACATCTACCTACTAGGTTTCGTGTAATGTTAATCTATACTATTATTAATATTATAAAGAGGAAAGATTTGTTTGTTTGTTTGTTTATTTGCATCGAATAGCCTTCGAAACTACTGAACCGATTTGAAAAATTCTTTCACCATAAGAATCCTGGTTTATCTGCGAGGGAGATAGGCTATATAACATTATCAAAAAAGTAACCTATACTTCTATACTAATACTAATATATAATATTATAAAGAGGAAAGATTTGTTTGTTTGTTTGTTTATTTGCATCGAATAGCCTTCGAAACTACTGGACCGATTTGAAAAATTCTTTCACCATAAAAATCCTGGTTTATCTGCGATGGACATAGGCTATATAACATTATCAAAAAAGTAAGGGATCCGTATGAAAACTTCGATTATGTAACCGAAGGTGTGAAAGGAAAATCATCAAATTGCGAACGCTGCGAAAACTATTGACAATAGAGCAAAATAATGTACCACATTTTTGTAGAGGACATCATTATCTACAATAAAGTCCGCAATACTATATGTATAACTATAACAGATACGCCACTATAACTCATTTTTAATGTAAGATTAAGGACGGTAGGTTACATTAGTCGTACCTTGGTATTAATCCTTATCCAAATAAACAAATTCATATTCAAGGTTATATCAATACCTGTAAATAACTTTTTGAATTATTCTAATCGGACATACTATTCAAAAGATATTACGAGTTTAATATTTATCAAAATCATCAGTTGATTCAACTGCTTTTAGCGAATCTGGTTCGGTTTATCGGTCATAGATGGCGCTGTACCCTTTTAACTCGCGGTAAAACTCGATTTTTCCCAAATAGCTAAATTGGTAAGCATGTATTGTTATATTCTTTAATCAAACTTAGTATAACAAATTAAAATTATGCCAAAATGTATCTATCTGTATTATCACGTTGTACTTATTTAGTTACTCTTAAATGTCGAACTAAAACAAACTTAAAATCCAAAATATAAATATCTGACCCATTAAGTGTTGTTGGTAATTATCCTAAACTACATAATATCCTATAACCGACAATTAATTATAAAGAATGAAAAAAAGATGAAGGTTGAAATAACTCCCGTTTAATATTTGGTACTTTTTAAGGTTCCGTAGCCGAATGGCAAAAAACGGAACCCTTATAGTTTCGTCAAGCAAGTCTGCCTGTCTGTCTGTCTGTCTGTCCGTTCGTATGTCACAGACATTTTATTCTGTAACTATAAGCATCTCACTGTTGAAATTTGGTAGAAAGACGTATCCTGTTAACCGCTTTACGATTCTAATAGAAAAAAAATGACATTTAACGGGGGGCTCCCATGCATAAAACTAAAACCAATTTTTTTTTTTTGACAAACCTATGTGTGTGGTTAGGTACCTATGGATAGGTCTTTTAAAATGACACAGAGGTTTCTAAAACTATTTCCTTTTAAAATCTAACGTTTCATAGCTAGACGCTTCCAAAGTGGTAAAATGGGCGTCCCATCTAACTTCTAAAATAAGCGAGTTTAAATTTTGAAAAAAAAATATAATGTAGATCTTAACAAATAATTTCAACGAAACTATTGTTTCGGACGGGATTGAACAAGAAGTTTTTGAGATATAGCACATTTTCAACAACGGCAAACATAACTTTGTACTTCATACAAACATTATGAAAAACAAAGTTACCCCACACACATAGATTTGTTAAAAAAAAAACAATTTGGTTTTAGTTTCACGTATGGGAGCCCCCTCTTAAGTGACATTATTTTTTTTGTATGAAAATCGTAAAGCGGTTAACAGGATACGTCTTTCTACCAAATTTCAACAGTGTGATGCTTATAGTTACAGAATAAAATGTCTGTGACACACGGACGGACAGACAGACAGACAGGCAGACTTAACGAAACTATAAGGGTTCCGTTTTTGCCATTCGGCTACGAAACCCTAAAAAGTGCCAATGTGCCATGTTTTTTTCATTCTTTATAATCAATTTTCAGTTATTGGATATGTAGCTTAACTTACTTACTAACAACACGTAATGGGTTAGATTAAGATTTCATGTTTGTTTAGTTCGCAATTTAAGAGTTATTATGTAATTATGTAAGTACATACAGATAATACAGATGGATACATTTTAGTATAATTATAATTTTAATTTGTTATGAATTATCAGTTTATTGAACGATAACGTTAAATATCAGGTTTACCAATTTAGCTATTTGGGAAAAATCTAGTTTTACCGCGAGTTTAAAGGGTACAGCGCCATCTATGACCGATAAACCGAACCAGAGTCACTAAGAGCAGTTGACTCAAATGATGATTTTGATAAATATTAAACTCATGATATCTTTTGAATAGTATGTCCGATTAGTAATTCAAAAAGTTATTTACACTTACATTATTGATATAACCTTGAATATGAATTTGTTTATTTGGATAAGGATTAATACCAAGGTACGACTAATGTAACCTACTTTCTACCATCCTTAATCTTACATTAAAAAATGAGTTATAGTGGCGTATCTGTTAAAGTTATACAAATAGTATTGCGGATTTTATTGTAGATAATGATGTACTCTACAAAAATGTGGTACATTATTTTGCTCTATTGTCAATAGTTTTCGCAGCGTTTGCAATTTAATGATTTTCCTTTCACACCTTCGGTTACATAATCGAAGTTTTCATAGGGATCCCTTACTTTTTTGATAATGTAATGTAGCCTATGTCTATCGCAGGTGAAAGAATTTTTCAAATCGGTCCAGTAGTTTCGAAGCCTATTCGATGCAAATAAACAAACAAACAAACAAACAAATCTTTCCTTTTTATAATATTAGTATAGATATAAAAGTACTATCATTTTTGTGATAGAATACAATAATAATAATAATGATAATAATAATAATATAATATTTTTATCATCATCATCATCATCATTATCAGCCAAAGGACGTCCACTGCTGAACATAGGCCTCCCCCACGGCTTTCCACAGCAACCGATCACTAGCGGTCTGCATCCAGTTTGATCCTGCGATCTTTATAAGGTCGTCTGTCCATCTTGTTGGTGGACGTCCCACGCTGCGTCTCTGGTCGAAGGGTCTCCAATCTAGAACTTTCCTGCCCCAGCGGCCATCAGTTCTTCGCGCTATGTGCCCTGTCCATTGCCACTTGAGCTTACTGATTCTCAAGGCTATGTCCGTTACTTTAGTTCTTCTACGTATCTCCTCATTTCTGATTCGATCACGTAGAGAAACACCCAGCATAGCCCTTTCCATCGCTCGTTGTGTGATTTTGAGCTTCATTATAAGGCCCATAGTAAGAGACCATGTTTCGGATCCGTATGTCATCACTGGTAACACACACTGGTTAAAGACTTTCGTCTTCAGACACTGAGGTAGATGAGATGAGAAGACACTCTTGCGCAATTTCCCGAACGCTGCCCAGCCGAGTTGGATTCGTCGATTGACCTCTTTCTCGAAGTTGGACCTACCCAATTGGATCACTTGTCCCAGGTAAACGTACTCGTCGACAACTTCGAGAGTTGAGTTTCCAATGGATACTGGAGTGGGTACGACAAGGGAGTTCGACATAATTTTCGTCTTCTCCATGTTCATTTTAAGACCCACTTGTTGGGATACTCGGTTAAGGTCTTCGAGCATAGTGCCAAGATCGTCCAGCGTCTTTGCCACAACGACTATATCATCGGCAAATCGGAGGTGTGTGATGTATTCGCCATTAACATTGATGCCGATTCCTTCCCATTCCAGAAGTTGGAAGGCGTCTTCCAATGCCGCTGTGAACAGTTTCGGAGATATCACATCTCCCTGTCTCACACCTCTCCGCAATGGAATCGCCTTCGTGTTCTGCTCCTGTACTCGGACCGACATGGTGGCGTTATTGTAAAGGCACTTTAACACCTCTGTATACCTATAGTCTATGTGGAACCGCTGCAGAGACTGAAGCACCGCCCAAGTTTCGATCGAATCAAAGGCCTTCTCATAGTCCACAAACGCTAAGCATAGAGGCATATTATACTCCTCGGACTTCTGTATAATTTGCCTAAGCGTATGAATATGGTCTACGGTACTATAGCCTTTTCGGAAACCGGCTTGTTCGGGAGACTGGAAGTCATCAAATCTACGTGCGAGACGGTTCGTGATGACCCTTGAAAACAGCTTGTAGACATGGCTCAGGAGTGAGATGGGTCTGTAGTTCTTCAATAAGGTTTTGTCTCCTTTTTTGAAGAACAATACCACCACGCTCTTGTTCCATGCCTCAGGCGTGATGCCCTCTAGCAGCACGGAATTAAAGAGTCTCTGAAGGACTTTAAGTACCGGTGTTCCACCCGCCTTCAGAAGCTCTTCTGCGATTCCGTCCTCGCCAGGTGCCTTGTTGTTTTTGAGCTGTTTAAGGGCCATCCTAATCTCGTAGAGGCTGATGTCCGGGATGTCTTCGGTGTAGTGACGGGTCAGGATAGCTCGTGGGTCTCTGGCCGAGCTATCAACTGGTTTGGCTACTGAGGTGTGCAACTGCCCATAGAACCTTTCGATCTCCCTCAAAACCTCTGCTTTCGTCGACGCTACACTGCCGTCCTCCGTCTTAAGCTTCGTCAACAGGCTTTGCCCAATAGACATGTCCCTTGCAAACACTTTGGAGCCTTGTTTCCGCTCTATCGTTTCTTTAACACTATTTGTGTTAAAGCAACGGATGTCGTGTCGCAGGGACTTCCATATTTGTCTATTGAGCCGCCTGTAGTTTTCAGCATTGATGGAGGTCTGCAGTGCCATAGATCGACGTTTTGCCATAAGGTCGAGAGTGTGGACCGAACCCAATCTCGTTTCTCGTGAAGCCATCGGGACTCAACCAAGTCCACTTCCTTTGGGGCGGCTTCATATTTTTATAAAATACAATATTTATTTATTGCGCTATAGTACACAAACATTACAATTTATATTATACTAGCGGTCCCCCGCGACTTCGTCCGCGTAAATTTTGGATTTGCTGCGAGCATTATTTTTTATTTAAACTCATACCTTTTTAAGATAGCTTTTGAGATCAATAGTCCATTGAATAAAAAGTTCTAGAGTGCGTTAGTTTAGTCATTTTGCATTATTAAATTATATTATTTTACTTAATAAAATAATAAGCACGTAAGAATAAAAAAAATGAATTATTTGCTTTGTTGTACAGGAATGAAATGGCGATATCAGCAGGAACTAATAAAATTTAATGATAAAAAAACCGGCCAAGTGCGAGTCGGACTCGCGCACTGAGGGTTCCGTCCATGCCAACTATAACTGAATTAGGGAATCCACTCAGTAGAATACCACAATATTTTGTTGACAGTAAATATAACTTTGTTTTTCATAATGTTTGTATGAAGTACAAAGTTATGTTTGCGGTTGTTGAAAATGTGCTATATCTCAAAAACTTCTTGTTCAATCCCGTCCGAAACAATAGTTTCGTTGAAATTATTTGTTAAGATCTACATTATATTTTTTTTTCAAAATTTACACTCGCTTATTTTAGAAGTTAGATGGGGGGACGCCCATTTTACCACTTTGGAAGCGTCTAGGTATGAAACGTTAGATTTTAAAAGGAAATAGTTTTAGAAACCTCTGTGTCATTTTAAAAGACCTATCCATAGGTACCTAACCACACACATAGGTTTGTCAAAAAAAGAAAACACAAAATTGCACTCCGGGAGTGCCGGCAGAAGTGAAAACTTGAATATCAACGTTGTGCATTTTTGATTTTTTGGAATAGTTAGGGAATAATTTTAAATGAATTGCTCTTATTATCAATATAAAAGTACTATCATTTTTGTGATAGAATACAATAATAATAATAATAATAATAATAATACAATAATAATACAATAATAATAATAATAATAATAATAATAATATTTTTTGCAGAAAATGCCATAGACATCCCGAAACCATTCAACATATCATTAATGCTTGCCCAATGTTAACAGAAAATTACTACACACACCGACATAATCAAGTTGCTCATTACATCCACCAAAAACTTGCCATAAAATACAAACTCATCCCTTCAAAAACAAAACCGTACTACCAGTACCAACCCAAATCTGTGCTAGATAGTCCCAGATACAAAATGTATTTTGACCGAGCAATCCTTACCGATAGAACCATACATAATAATAGACCAGATATCACCCTCATCGACAAAATAAACAAACAGGCCTACCTGATAGATATAGCAGTCCCTAACACCCACAATATTAGAAACACAATAGCTGACAAAATACATAAATACACGGAACTGAAAGAAGAAATTTTACGAATCTGGAATCTAGAAAAAGTTGTTATAGTACCTCTAGTAATCTCCAGCACAGGAGTCATACCCAAACACTTACTCCAAAGCCTAAAGTCAATTGACCTCCCTGAGAACAGCTTCATTACTATGCAAAAAGCTGCAATACTGAACACATGCCGGATAGTTAGACGTTTCCTACAAGATGAATCTACTCTCTCATCATAGTTACTTACCTACATTTACTACAAAACTTTTTATGGATCAGTTACTTGGCATAGCCCGTACCTGATACAAAATTTACCAGCTCTAAGCTGAGATAAAAAAATATATAAAAACCAATAATAATAATAATAATAATATAATATTTTTATAAAATACAATATTTATTTATTGCGCTTTCGTACACAAACATTACAATTTATATTATATTAAATTACATTAAAAAGTTTATCTCTCAGAAAAATCAACTTACATCCATAATTTCGCCAACCGTCTTACGGTTTTTCGATCAGCCCACGTGTCCTGACGCGAGTTTCACATTTTTCCCCCATCCCACAAAAGTGCTCAACGCCGCTAAAGAATTTATCACTTCAAAAAATTTTTGGTTTTAGTTTTATGCATGGGAGCCCCCGCTTAAATGTCATTATTTTTTTTTGTATTAGAATCGTAAAGCGGTTAACAGGATACGTCTTTCTACCAAATTTCAATAGTGAGATGCTTATAGTTACAGAATAAAATGTCTGTGACATACGAACGGACAGACAGACAGACAGACAGGCAGACTTGCTTGACGAAACTATAAGGGTTCCGTTTTTTGCCATTCGGCTACGGAACCTTAAAAAGTACCAAATATTAAACGGGAGTTATTTCAACCTTCATCTTTTTTTCATTCTTTATAATTAATTGTCGGTTATAGGATATTATGTAGTTTAGGATAATTACCAACAACACTTAATGGGTCAGATATTTATATTTTGGATTTTAAGTTTGTTTTAGTTCGACATTTAAGAGTAACTAAATAAGTACAACGTGATAATACAGATGGATACATTTTGGCATAATTTTAATTTGTTATACTAAGTTTGATAAAAAATATAACAATACATGCTTACAAATTTAGCTATTTGGGAAAAATCGAGTTTTACCGCGAGTTAAAAGGGTACAGCGCCATCTATGACCGATAAACCGAACCAGAGTCACTAAAAGCATTTGAATCAACTGATGATTTTGATAAATATTAAACTCGTAATATCTTTTGAATAGTATGTCCGATTAGAATAATTCAAAAAGTTATTTACAGGTATTGATATAATCTTGAATATGAATTTGTTTATTTGGATAAGGATTAATACCAAGGTACGACTAATGTAACCTACCGTCCTTAATCTTACATTAAAAATGAGTTATAGTGGCGTATCTGTTATAGTTATACATATAGTATTGCGGACTTTATTGTAGATAATGATGTCCTCTACAAAAATGTGGTACATTATTTTGCTCTATTGTCAATAGTTTTCGCAGCGTTCGCAATTTGATGATTTTCCTTTCACACCTTCGGTTACATAATCGAAGTTTTCATACGGATCCCTTACTTTTTTGATAATGTTATATAGCCTATGTCCATCGCAGATAAACCAGGATTTTTATGGTGAAAGAATTTTTCAAATCGGTCCAGTAGTGTCGAAGGCTATTCGATGCAAATAAACAAACAAACAAACAAATCTTTCCTCTTTATAATATTAGTATAGATTAAATTACATTAAAAAGTTTATCTCTCAGAAAAATCAACTTACATCCATAATTTCGGCAACCGTCTTACGGTTTTTCAATCAGCCCACGTGTCCTGACTCGAGTTTCACATTTTTCCCCCATCCCACAAAAGTGCTTAACGCCGCTAAAGAAGTTTTCACTTCAAAAATAATGCTCGCAGGAAATCCAAAATTTACGCGGACGAAGTCGCGGGGGACCGCTAGTAGTTTCAGAATAAAGTGGCTATGACATACGGACGGACAGACAGACAGACAGACAGACTTGACAAAACTATAAGGGTTCCGTATTTTGCCATTCGGCTATGGAAACCTAAAAATGTGATTTTAGTCGCTTAATCTTTGTAAGAATAAGACCCTTTATATACTGCAACTTTTAGCAGCGATGCAGTCGAGATGCTAACGCGCGTTAGCATTGATTCAGTTGCACGATTTCAATCTTTACACAATGCGCTATTTTTACCATCGATGCAGTCGCGCTTTCGCATCGATGCTTAATTAAATCTGTTTATTGCGTGAGTCGTTATGCTGACGCGCGTTTTCGATGCTGAAAATCGCAGTGTGTAAGAGGTCTAAGGATTTTAGTATAATACTCGAACATAGTAAAATTTTCAAATTTTCCTTTTACCTCATGAAAAAAAGGCGCGAAGTCAGATAATAACCATGGTTGCACAAACCTACAAGTAGCTGTTTTTGGTTGACACCATGGATTTATAGGGCACTGAAGTGTTTGTGAAGTTAATACCCTTTATGTAACCGCCCTACCTCCGTTGCATAGTTTGTTCAGTTCACAATACCAATAACTGGATATTTCTCTAACGGCGCATTTCTAAATACACCAAGTTGTTTGCACACAGTGCATGAGATACCTAAAAACGGAGTTAACGGAGTTTTGGACACTAATCACATACATTGATCTGATCCCAAAGTAAGTAGCCAATACACTTGTGTTATGGAAATGAGACACAACGGTGGTGTCACATCACCCAGACCCGATACAATATAGAAAAATATGATTTCTACATTGACCCATCCAGGAATTACACCCAGGACTTCAAAGACTTCCGCGAGGGGAGGAAGGAATGATTGCACCGCGCCGTAGGCCGGGTCTGTTGATGAGACCCGCAGCACGATCCGAACGTACGTTTTCGCTGATAGTTTGACGAGTTTATTATCATTATTTTATAAGATTGTCGACAAGAAGGTTACTTAATTGGATTGACATTGAGGTCACTGACTGAATGTTATTATTATTGTAATTTTAATCTTATGTAATATTATGATTTAGAATGTTTTTAACACTCACAGTGTCATATTTTATATTCATAAAGATAAAATAAGAAACCAAAAATTTGCGCACGGGCGGGACTTGAACCAGCAACATTTTGGCAGACCGGGCCAAACGCTCTTGCAATTTCGCAGGGTCGGACTGACAGCACGGTGGCTCAATTGGTAAGAGCGTTTGGCCCGGTCTGCCATAAGGTTGCTGGTTCCAATCCCGCCCGTGCGCAAATTTTGGTTTCTTATTTCATCTTTATGAATATAAAATATGACACTGTGAGTGTTTAAAACATTCTAAAGCATTAGATAGCGAAGCGACATCAATTTCCAAGTTGAATTTATTCTGTAAAGAATAACTGCTTGGGCCATCTGTTTCATAAACAGACGGCTAGATGGCGCTAAGTGTCACGCAATTGACGTTTTCATAAGAAACCACAAATTTCGCAGGGTCGGACTGACAGCACGGTAACTCAATTGGTAAGAGCGTTTAGCCCGGTCTGCTAAAAGGTTGATGGTTCAAGTCCCGCCCGTGCGCAAATTTTTGGTTTCTTATTTCATCTTAATTTAATATTATTTTGTTTTGACATACTTTTTTTTATGATCGTTTAAGTATATTGCTAATTATATGTATTTAAGCTTGTATGCGACTTGGTGTTGTTACTGTAAGCTACAAGTGAAAATTGAATTTGAATAAATGAAATTGAAAATTAAATTGAAAAGAGGCGACGCGACGCCTTGAAACCCAGCGTGTTTAGCCATTTAGCCTACACCACGGAGGTCGTCAAAAATATCAACGAGTTCAATGCAAAAATATAAACAAAGAATCAGGAATAGTAGTATGATACAAATTTTGGTTTGCATACAGTTAGCGTGGAAACAACTGCTACAGTTATATCGAAATCAATTTGCACAACAAAACTCTACGAGCAACTTTCTTGTTTGCACCAGGCAAAGATCTACGTCAACATTAGATCAGTTTCGTTCACAAAACGAATAATATATTCATATATTCATGTATTCATATATTCATTTATTTTATTTCGACATAATTAAGTCATACGTACATTTAAAATTGAATTAAATTAAATTGCAAACAAATGAAATTAAATAAAAATTAAATTAAATTGGACGACCACCAGCTTGCATTTGGGTATTAGTCCATATATGAACCATATAACAATGGTTGATATAGAGACAGTCAAATCTCTGGAAGAGCATCTTCAGAATGATGTTGGGGCTGACCCGGACCCTGCGTGCCAGTGATGTACACCGCTTGCGTAGGGTCGTGTAAAAGCAGGCCACACCATACTCCGCAAACATCCCTGAAGCACTGCAGTGCCGGGGCAGCCCCAACAACATCCTAAGCGCATTATTGTACTGTACACGAAGGGCGTCAAACTGCTTTCGCGTATACGCCACCCACAGACTGCAAGTGTAAAATGACGTACAAAAAGCGCCAAACAAAGTAAGTTTTACGTCTCTAGAGCAACGAGCAAATCTGCGGGATATCATGTTCGCTCTAACAGCCAACGCCCTTCGCTCCCTCTCCATGTCTGCATCGTCCTTCAGGTCAGAGGTCAACATGTGTCCGAGATACTTAAATTGTTCTACTCTATTAAGTAAGGTGTTGTTGAGTCTAATAAGTGGTATCGTATCCGGACATTTACCCCTGCCCCGAAAGACCATGCACTCGCTCTTTTTAGCGTTATATAGGAGACCATGATCACGCGCGTAAGCTTCACAAATAGCTATCAGTTTCCTTAATCCACAGACAGAAGCGCTCAGCAGCACCATGTCGTCCGCATAGCTGATATTATTGACACAGACTTCATCAATATGGCATCCCACACGTGTGCTGCTGAGCTCCTCTATTAGGGCGTTAACGTAGAGGTTGAAGAGCTTTGGAGAGGCCAGCCCCCCTTGCCACACCCCGCACTCCAACCTGTACGGTTCCGAAGTCGCACCCGCCCATCGAACAAAGTTGATTTGGTTTAGATACTAAAACTTGAGGACATCTATCAGCTCATGAGGCAAAGAAACATCCTCAAGCTTTTTCCATAAGGTATCGTAGCACACCAGGTCGAAGGCCTTCGACAGATCCAAGAAGCACGCATATATAGGTGTGCACCGATCAGTGTAGTACTTGACAGTTTGCTTGACACACAAGATGGCCGACTCTGTAGAAAGTCCTGATTTGAACCCAAATTGGTTGTCATGAATACTTAGGTACTTATCAAGCCGAGTGTTAAGCAAACTGTCAAGCACCTTTGCCAGCACAGTGGCAAGAGAGATAGGCCTATAATTGTTGTGATCACTCACATCTCCAGTCTTGCTCTTTACAATAGGAACCACCACGGTCATCAGCATATCGGCAGGCAAGTACGCGTGCCCAATACATAGACTATAGAACATAGCAAGCACCCTGGGGAGGTGTACTCATGTATACTTGAGGTGTTCCAAGCTAAGATTGTCGTGTCCTGGTGATTTACCTCCCGACATAGACTAAATAGATTTCCTGATGTCCTTTGCCGTAAATCTAGTGCTTATTTTCTGGTCACCAGAGCCAACTGCACTGACAGACCGCGACGGCCCCAGGGGTGACTTGACTTTAAAATGGTGTTTGAACAAGTCGTTCAGTCTACCGACGCTCACAGGCAAGCCAGGTTTTATATTAAATTTACTAGTTGTCTTCCAAAAGCTACGAAAGTCACGGTTTGTATGATGCAATGCAAGTTTGTTCATTTTAATTTGTTCACTATTATTTTGACACCACTTTAATCGTGTTTAAAAAATCCTGCGACTGGCACGCATGTCATCCCATGCTCTGCCTACTCGCGGCTTACTACACATAATCCATTCCTGTAACTTACGCCTTGCACGCCTGTGAGCCTCACGAACATACGTATTCCAGCCCACAACAGGCTTCCTTTTCCCAGGCTGACGCATGCCAGAACTATCTAACGCGGCGCTGGAGAGGGCGCTTACTATATCTTCATACATGTTGTCAATATTACGTCTATGCTCTAAATTATTACAAAAACTATCACCGCACTCTCGAAACACAGCCGGAAAATCTATTTTTCTTAATCGTTCATGACACAGTTTACTATATAGGTTAATTTGCTCTTTCTTTCGTTCCCCCCAGAGCACTCTGTTGTTACTGTTAGAAGGGTAATTACAATTGTTTATTTTTGCTATAATGAAATCAAAATTACATTGTATTATTAATGGACAGACACTACAGGGTCATACTTAATATAAACATTTTGAATAGTAGAGAGTGCTGATTTTGTCACTACACAGTGATCTAACCAGCTCAAACAGCCATTAATGTCACTTACATAGCTATACGTATTCGAAGCCAGCCCTAACTTCACAACATCAGCACAAAACCATTCCAACTCAGTGCAAAAGTTGCTCAGTTCAGAATAAAATAACTCACCCGGGTCCGAGTTGAAATCACCGAGCATGTAAACTGATTCAATACCTTCATTGATAACAATGGCATTCAGGGCACCGAGACAGTCAGTAAATTCCGACAGGTTGTTTGCACTATTCGTTGGCAGGTAAACACTCATCACTAATATTGATTTTTGACCTAACACTATTTTAACCGCACATATTCTCGCATTATTACACGACACTACCGACACATTATGGAACACACTTTTTCTCCACAGCAAGGCTACTCCTCCGTGTGGTCGCCCTCGAAGCATGCCCGTCGACGTATCTACCGCAGAGATACCCGTGTAGGCGAAGTCTTCATCAACGCAGCTCAAATAGTCGATGTCATGTGGCATTAACCAGTGCTCCTGCAGGGCGATAATATGTGATGTCCGGCACAAACGTCTCACATCGTCAACTGATCTCTTGACGTTCTTACAGTTGAAACTTACAAGATCAAGCACGCTATTATTTGCCATTACCAACCGTGTATTAAGAGGCCGATACAGTATTATTATTATTACTGTTTGCGTGCTTTCGCTTAAAATTTATAAAGCGCCGAAATAAGACACCCTGGGGCCACAGGTATATAGGCCATAATAGGTATATATAATACTGAAAACGGCAATTTATCTTAAACAGTGTAGAAATGATGGAACAAAAGTGAAATAATCTATAATAATGTCCCACTTCCGCCTTTAAGGGCTAAACCCGACAAACGACAACCTTCCTCCGCTCGACATTTATCGTGATTCGACAGTTGATCGACGGCAATATTATTGTGTTTGTGGCCTTCTTTCCACACCATTTTTATTTTCCGCTTCCGAAACGAGTCTATACACTTGCTTCGAATATGTGACACAATGCACTAGAAAGAATCTTGGTTTGATCAAAGGTTTAGTGCTTTTATTATGATGTCTTACGAACTATTTTATTGTTGCTTTAGAATGTTTTTAACACTCACAGTGTCATATTTTATATTCATAAAGATGAAATAAGAAACCAAAAACTTGCGCACGGGCGGGACTTGAACCAGCAACCTTTTGGCATACCGGGCCAAACGCTCTTACCAATTGAGCTACCGTGCTGTTAGTCCGACCCTGCGAAATTTGTGGTTTCTTATGAAAACGTCAATTGCGTGACGCTTAGCGCCATCTAGCCGTCTGTTTATGAAACAGATGGCCCAAGCAGTTATTCTTTACAGAATAAATTCAACTTGGAAATTGATGTCGCTTCGCTATCTAATGCTTTAGAATGTTTTTAACACTCACAGTGTCATATTTTATATTCATAAAGATGAAATAAGAAACCAAAAATTTGCGCACGGGCGGGACTTGAACCAGCAACCTTTTGTCAAACCGGGCCAAACGCTCTTACCAATTGAGCTACCGTGCTGTTAGTCCGACCCTGCGAAATTTGTGGTTTCTTATGAAAACGTCAATTGCGTGACGCTTAGCGCCATCTAGCCGTCTGTTTATGAAACAGATGGCCCAAGCAGTTATTCTTTATTTGCCAAAAGGTTGCTGGTTCAAGTCCCGCCCGTGCGCAAGTTTTTGGTTTCTTATTTCATCTTTATATTTTATTGTTATTAATAAGTGATGCCATAATGACTTGTAGTGTGTTGTTTTAAAAAGATTTCTAAATTGTAGGTACATAATGTGGTTATAAAATTACAAAAGTCCGTAAAAGTTTATTTAGTTACTATTTTAGGGATTGTAGGAGAGGAGGGACTTTGTTTTATTAGGCAGCTACAAATTACCTATTATAAGTTCTGTCATTATAGATTTCACTTCACTTCACTTTCATTAGAATCGTATTCATTTGACAGTTCATAACGTACGGTTTGATCAGTCAAACCCTTTGTTCTTTGCCGTTTGACAGATCATACCGTACGTTTTGAATTGTCAAATGAATACGATTGCTTTACACAATCGCACCCCTACTCAGCTCTACAAATGCTGGCTATCAGACGTAATTAGTAATTTACCAGTACGAAAATACTAAAACTATAAACATTTTCAAATTGGTTCTCAAATGGCTAAGATATGTAGTAACATACAAAATAAATAACATCAATATACAGTCAAATTGACAACCTCTTGCTTTTTGAAGTCGGTTAAAAATGGATTACCAATATCAAACTATAAGATTAACTTTTACGGTTTTTTTATTTAATCTAAATCTGAACTCTAAAAGATGTTGGTTATGTTGGCGAAATCCCATAAATATCACATTCAAAACCAAAATTCTGATTTTCTGTTGATATACACATTTTTGATGACGGTACGAGTACTCCGTGCTTTGTAAACTGAAAACATTGTTCAAAACTGTCACTACGATATAACATGACGCTCTGCTAACGGAGTGCTTTAATTCCGCGACGAGAATATGTCCTTTCTTTGTTACGCCGGTATTATGTTCCTGGCATGTGCTGTACACCTACCCTGATACCCTGTAGGTTTCCTTCATTGAACCTTACTGCTAGGACCCAAGGTTGAATTTAGACACGTGGTATTGCGGCAAACTGTACATGGCAACAAAGAGTGCAACATACACCGTGCCAAATGGAATGTTTACGGACACACCTTTATGCTAAAACGTAGTTATTTTGAATTGTTATTTATTAAAAGTACTCGTTATTCATATCGCGCTTTTGCACAAAACTATTTACGGAATTCGTGTATCTGAAATGTTATATTTTATTTGCCGTTAAATTTGTGTAATACTAGTAGCCTCCCGCGACTTTGACTGCACGTTTTGAGTTCGCTGCGAGTTCGTAAAGCTTAAAGCCTTTCTCGATAAACAAACAACCAACTAACTCTTCAGCTAAATAATATTAGTATAGATATACTCGTAGTATATCTAACTCAAATTAAGCTCGGACTAACTGAGGTAAAATTATTGCTTTTAATTTATTTTCTAACTTTTGTGATTTGAATGTATAATAAGCTTGTACCTGGTTTTGTATATTGTATACCTTCGTTGTAGTTAATTTGAAATTTCTGATTTTCCAACTTTGACACAATAAACATGTCATCATTTATAAATTGATGGGGCATTGTATAACTTTCTAACATGTAACAAGTATGTCATGTAAACAGTATGCATGAAGAGCCCTTACACACTGCGATTTTCAGCATCTCATAGCGTGACTTACGCAATGAACAGATTTAATTTAACATCGATGCAGTCAAATTCAGTACATAATTTGACAATTTCCAGCTTCTGCATCGAGACTGTATCGATGCTAAAAGTAGCACAGTGTGTAAAGGTTGACATTTTGCGACTGCATCGATGCTAACGCGTGTTAGCATCGCGACTGCATCGCTTCTAAAAGTTGCTGGGTTGTAAAGAGTCTAAAGATTTCCCCGCGTCAAGTTAAAATGCATCTGAGTTATGTCTGCGATGTGTCAGGAATGCGGCGCAGCGGCAATATCGCGAGCGACAAGTATGCCCGACACATTTCTATTAAATGCTCACAAATTGCAATAGTGATTCAGTGAATTATTTATGATTTTTAAAGCTAGGGTAACTACCATGTATAAGGATTCTTACAACTAAATTTATGTTATGTTATGTATTTAAATTTAAATAAAGTCTAGCAGAAATAGATATATCAGATCGAATATTATATCTTGTAAGCAATTGAAAATTAAACTTCATTGTTCGTATATTTAATACCCCACACATGAAAATAGGATACTCGTAAGATGTGTCGTTTGAAGTTGAATTTACATACTAATTAATGTAAGATAACGTTAGCGACATAAAGCTAATTTTGTGGTATATTGACATCTAGACGGTTACTAATTTATATCTTTAGTAAACGGGATTGGGATAACAGTCTTGAGTTTCAGGCATATTTTCAGCATTATTCGGCCTCAAAAATATCTTCCCGTATTCCGGAAAAGCCTTGAAAACTTATTTTCTCCAACAAATCGTATTGAATCCAAATACTTGTCAAATACGCTCAATTCAAAGTCCTTATGACATGTTATCAGACTTTTTCTCGATTCGATGAGCAGAGTAAAACAAATATAAGGATCCTATGCGACGTCTGGGCTTGACAAAATCAATATTTAGAACACAAAGGAACCTGGAGCCTTTGACATAAAATATCTGTCATTGGGCTCCGGTGGTAGGTAAGTGGGAGGGCGAAGGAGGATGGGGGTCTAAAAGTGTCCGAGTCACGTGGGTGTAAAGACCAGATATTGTGTTTCAAACTGTTTGATGTTTAGGTATCGGCTGTGAAATATTCATTGCGCACATGACTGGACTATTTTGCGTGTAACTAACGAAAACTTTCAGTTCCAAAGAAAGGCATTAATAAAACATGTTTATTCAGTATCACATAATTTACAAAATATAAAAATATTTTTATTAAACGCACATACATAAGATACCGAAAAGGTGAGCCACTCAGGATGTGTCGTAGCATCTCAGGAATGCCAAGACGCTGGTCTTCGTGGACACAATTATGTTATGTTATATTTGAAGGAAAAAAGTTAGTGAAACTGCGATATTTTTATGTTGTTTTTTCTTTTTCTCTTTTTCTGGAAATCAAAATACTATGTGACTATTATAGCTATACAAGAGTAGATGATATAGCTCACGAATAAGGTAATTCAAAATAACGTACTTTACGTTTGTGTATATAATAGAACCCTTTTGAACTCCGGATTTAAGAAACGATGCAGTCGCGATGCAGCATCGATGCAGTCGCAAAATGTCAACCTTTACACACTTTCGCTATTTTGAGCATCCATACAATCGCGATGCTAACGCGCTTATGACATTATGTACTGTATATTAGCGACTAGCGAGACTGCATTAATGCCAAATAAACAATCTGTTCATTGTGTGAGCCGCGATGTTGTTGCGATGTTGCATTGATGCTAATAGTCGCAGTGTGTAAGAGATCTTATATCATCGAATTTCTTAAAACTTCACATTATTGCCGAGCTCAGTGCAATACGCGGCGTCATCAATCCAGCACAGAATGCAATCTCGCGCAGTTAAAGTTACTGCAAACGAAGCGCCTCAGTGCTAGAGATTTATCGCGCAACACATTGCGCGTTATAGCGCTTTAAGCTGTATAAGTTAAAGCTTATTTAAGAAATGCAACCGTAAAGTGCTCTTAGAATATGTGAGAAAGAAATAGAATATTGTTTAAAGACAGCATTAAATAGGTTAATTTAATGTTAGTTGACAAAAATGCAAATGTATGCAATCATGAGGAGATTTTGCCAATACTCGCCACGCTTGGCAGGCGAGTTGGCGAGCGCAGAGGCGCAGCCAGTGTCCACCGTTAAGATGGATAGACGACTTTATAAAGATCGTAGGATCAATCAGGATGAGGACCGCTATTGATCGGTTGGTGTGGAAAGCCGTGGGGGAGGCTTATGTTCAGCAGTGGACGTCCTTTGGTTTATAATTATGATGTTGATGATGATGACAAAAAATAAAGAATTGAATATTTTTTTAAATTGAATTTAAATACCTTCCTAATAATGAATTACTGAAGATCTGTGAGCAAATAAAGCCACTTCGTACCTTAGTACGTACTTGTATTTGTACGGTCAGATCATCTAAGAAGATCATCTAAACTCACTGAAGTTTATCACCACACTATTTCAAATTTGGTAAACTTTTCAGCTAACGCGCTTTCACCGCTAACTCTACGTCGAACTCGATCTAATGAAGAGTCCTAATCACTAATAACTAACCGCACGTCGAGCCGATTAACAAGTTTCCCTACAGCTACTCTGAGAGTCCTTGCACCACATCGCACAACTTGATGCTTTATATCTCGCTCAGATTCAGACGGCTCGACTCTGATTCTCACATTAGTCTCACGCCTTGGTCGCGGCTCAGGGGTAAAGAGAAAGACGCTGAAAGCCATAAACTTTTATTGGGATTTCTGCTGCACTTGCATGTGTGAATAATTCTAAAAGAGAGCGAGATCGCTGAAACTTACAGTCACTTTACGTATATTTAATACTTAATTGCACCAATCATGAAACGCGTTAAGGTATGATTCCGAACTCGGCAGCAAGCAGCAGTGCTGCCGAGTTCGGAATTATACCTTTAAAATGCACCTGCTAACATAAAATAAAGTAAACTCTTATTTTTTTCTTCCTTTTCTTTCTTTCTAGACCAAACCATGGCTATTAAGCAATTGTATAGTATCTAATATCAACAACGCTTCCTCTGCGGCCATGAATAATCTGAGTGCTAGGGAGTGAGCCGTGTGCGTGTGCGCACTCTCTTATCGATACGAGGGTCAAACTGAAAGTTCTTAGAACTGGCCCCTTATAAACAATATAATAAAAAAAAAATTCTAAAATTTGAAAATAGAACTCTTTGCCAATATTACTGAGTATATATTTCATTCATTTGTCATTTGTTTTACGATTTGGCGGCAATTTGAAAATTGTCTGTGTCACGTCAACATGAATTTAACACGAGAAAATTTTCGTGCAATGATTTTTTATGACTTTCGATGTCATTTAAGTCAACAAGAAAGTAATGATAGACTACGATTGGCCTTTCACGATGAAGCCCCATCTCGTGCGACTGTTTACAACTGGTTTAATGAGTTTAAACGTGGTCGCACTAATCTCACTGATGATGTACGTGAGGGACAGCCTTCTACGGCGACGACTGAAAATAACATCTGTGTTGTGCGGCGTATGATAGAGACTGACAAAAGAGTGACCTATCAGCAGATTCGGACAAGCTTAGGCATCGGTATGAGTCAAGTGCACAAAATCCTCCACGAACATTTAGCGGTCAGGAAGCTTTACGCCGAAACAGGTGACGAAAGCTGGATTTACTGTTATGATCCTGAAACCAAAAGACAATCTGCTCAGTGGGTGTTTCCTTTCGAGGAGTTGCCAACTAAAGTGAAGAGAGATCGAAGTGCGGGAAAAAAAATGGTGGCCTCGTTCTTTGGAAGGATAGGTCATTTCGCAACAATTGTGTTAGAGGATCAAAAAACAGTTTCTGCAGAATGGTACACTACCAATTGTTTGCCACTTGTCTTGGAAAAAGTTCGAGAGAAACGACCTCGCAGTAGGATCCTCCTTCACCACGACAACGCCTCGTCGCACACCGCCAAGCGAACGATCGACTATTTGGCGACATCAAACGTTGAATTACTGGGTCACCCGCCGTATAGCCCCGACCTCGCGCCTTGTGATTTTTATTTATTTCCAAAAATTAAAGAAAAACTTAAAGGAAAGCGGTTTATGAATGCTGAAGAAGCGGTGGCTGCGTATCGCGATGCCATTGAAGAGACCCCTAAGGACGAGTGGGCAAAGTGCTTTTCCCAGTGGTTCCATCGCATGCAGCGGTGTATTGACGTCAATGGACAATATTTTGAAAATTTATAATAAAACTAATAACTGGCTAATGTAATCAGTTTTTGATTTTCTAAGAACTTTCAGTTTGACCCTCGTAACTGCCTGAATTCTTTCATATATTTGTACGCTGGCAGCCGGCGTGTTATAATTGGTGCGTTCGCTCCATGTACCTAGTATGTTTTCTATGGTAGTTATTAGTTATATGTTTTTCGGCTTACATAAAGAATATTTTCTGGTAATCAGAATATTGAATTTACTCCTATTTTTAACAAATTCAGTTTTATTTTTATAGTAGTAATAGTTTCAATATGTATATTTTAGTAAATGTTATAAATGAAAATTTTTGTCTGTTATCTATTCCATATATGTTATAACAGGAATAAATATTTACAATATTGATATCGTCACCACACTGGTGCAACACTATATCTCCCCATAATAATAAATAATAAATAAATAATATTGGACACCAATCACATACATTGCTCTGATTCCAAAGTAAGTAGCCAATGCACTTGTGTTATGGAAATCAGACACAACGGTGGTACCACAACACCCAGACCCGAGACAATATAGAAAAGATCGTTTTCTACATTGACCCGACCGGGAATCGAACCCGGAACCTCACGAGATGGCAACGCTTGGAACCAGCGTGCTAGCCACTCGACCACGGAGGTCCAACGGAGGACCCATACGGCGTGTAAGTGTGAAAGAGAGATGAGTATGTGCCTTCGCAGTCCGACGGGTTACTGCCGCAGAAGAAGCGAGTGTTTGATATTGTGTGCTCAGAAAAAGTAGCAAATTAAACCACTCACGAACTTCTAAATCAAATTGCAAATCACATTTTTGCTTTTGTTGCCAATTTCTACGATTGTTACAATAGTTGCTATGACCGCATCGGAGTTATGAGGTAAACTAACGTAACTGCGATAAAAACTGACAATGCATACGAAAAACGTCCTTCAGAGTAGGGGCTCCGAGTATATCATATTGCACTGCACATTTTATGAGAAAATATTTTAGAAACAAAATATGACTAGCCTAGAACACGTCCTGGGACTCGTTTGAGTTGACAGATGTTCCAATATTAAAGATGCATGGATAGTACCTAATAAAAAGACAAAAATCATTGAAAAATATAAGTATTTGGACATCTACCTCTAATTATTCGTATCAAATATGACATTCTATTTCATAAGAAAATAATGAGCTTTCGCTTAAGATAGAAGACAGATTATTAGATTATTAGACAAATAAATAAATAAAGAGAAAGGTTCATTCGTGGCTGGAAACCTTGTAGCTACTTTCCTACGCGAGTAAATATATACGTAGTTACATCCTAGCATTATACTCTGTTCTACCTACTTAAATCTAATGCATCCTTGATCTAAGTCATCTCAGCCTTGGTCTTAATCAAGTTATATCCATAATGGGTGAGATTTATTAGTTTTCAAATAGACTGCGGCGGAGTCCTCTCCAACTTGATACTATTAGCCAAAGTTTCGCCCCCAACTTAGGAACGCATGTGCAGTGGGTATAAGCAACCATGGAAATTGCTGGCTGTATTTAGTCAAATAACGGGACCTATTTAAATTATAATAAATAAATAATAAATAAATATCCTTTCGACATTCCCACACATCGCCATCTAGCCCCAAAGTAAGCTACTCAAAGCTTGTGTTATGGGTGCCAGACAACGGATATAATACTTAAATACTTTTTTTTTTGTAAATACATACATGATATTATATGAAATTATAGTTCAAGCGAGTGCTGTAGCTTACCCAATTTAATATATATAATCTATTAGAATTAAAAAGGTTAAAAAAAAAAACACATGCAAAAACTAGTAACTTAAAACCTAATCAAAAATAAAACCGTGTCCATGAGGCAAAGAGGCGAGTATGCTGGGCTGCGTTACCGCGTTGGAAAGCAATACTTATCAGTTGAGCAAGAAAGAAGCCAGCTTTATTATTGGATCAAAGGGAACAATTTCCAAAAAGCAATTAAGCGGATGGTCCCCATGGTCTAAAAGTTTCGACGCCAAACGGCATAAAAACATAACGAGTTAAAAATAAATGAAACAGACGCAATAAGCAAGCCAAGTAAATAGCAAGCTTGCTTATTGAGGAAGAACAAACAAAACTTTAACCAAGTGCAAAATAATAAGGTAACAAGTTTTTTCAAACTCATAAATGAGTATTGTACTACCTTAGAATAAAGCTGACTAATTCTGAAGTAGAACTTTAGTTCTGCTGACTGTACCCCAGCGAACATAATAATCATGTGTTCTGAGACGAACAAATAATATTGCATCCAAAGTTATAATGACTTAGCTTAAATTGGTCCTGATTGTGCTATGAAATATTCAGTAGGAATGAGATTATCAACAGTCTTAGATATTATTGAACATTCACTTATTTGAAAGTAAACTTGCATAATGTAGTACGTTACTGTCAATGGTTTGTTTTTAATAACCAATAATGAGGCTGTTCTTATAAAATAGGGTATAATTTACACGTTCTATCATTACAATACGCTGTTGGTCACAACAAAACAGCTGGTTAGGGGATCCTTATGAATTGTATTTATTTCTTATTTCGTTAGTAAAGACGTTATATGTGCATAGCGTTCCTCCACGACTCTAACCGCGCGTTTCGAGTTTACTCCCTCCCCTCTCGTTGCAGCGTGATGTACTATATAACTTTATACCTAAAGCCTTCCTTGATGAATAATCTATCTAACACAAAAAAAAATTTTGCAAATCCGTCTAGTACTTTTAGAGATAAGCGCGTTTAAACAAACTCTTCAAGTTTATATTATTATTAAACATTCATGCTACTTTTTCTTTTGAAGTTGGGACGTTACCCAACTCACTGAATACCCACATCCAATTTCATCTATTTAACTGAATTCACGAAACAATTTCAATTTACGCCCGGTGCAGTGGAGTCGCCTTACGTAACGTACCAGATACCGAGTTCGGAGATAAAAGTTCACAAAATTTCAAAACGCGTCCCTATTTTGTGCACCTTGTGGCGCTGAGATAGGGGTGACAATGGGCCGAACTCAGGGGGTGAGGGGGTCACGCGGGGTCCGGCGGCAGTGGACCGTGAAAGCGGATACGGGCGGCGTGCGCGTGCAAGAACGTCGATGTGCTTCTAGTTTGTAGGCGGTACTAACTCAGGGTGTGAAGGGTCACGAAATATTGGACACCAATCACATACATTGTTCTCATCCCAAAGTAAGTAGCTAAATTCACTTGTGTTAAGGAAATCAGACAGAACGGTTGTAACACCTAGACCCGAGTCAATATAAAAAAAAATCATTTCTATAATGACCCGACCGGGAATCGAACCCGGGACCTCGGAGCGGCGACGCTTTGAAACCAGCGTACTTAGCCACTACATCACGGAGGTCGTCAACTCATTATAATTTTTAGCCAAAGGACTTCCACTGCTGATATCCCCCACGGTTTTCTACAGCGACCGATCACAAACAGTCTGCATCGAGTTTGTTCCTGCGAGCTTTACAAAAAAAAATAACAATTCATCAGAAATTAAAGTATCGTCAAACTTCCCATTTTATTTTGATTCCAATTGGTAAGTGTTTATATATCTAAGAAACTAAACAATTTGTTGTTCAGTAAGTAGCCAATCGTATTTTTGCACTGTTATACAAATCTATGATACATCGATGTGGACACTTTATTATATTCCTGTAGTGCTCGAATCGCCATTTTCTCCTTCAAATTATGAAATATACTTCTGATAACAATATAACAACAGTTTAAATTTTCATGTCCATGCTACAATTTAAAACTATTTTAAGTCCCTCTTAGTGCGTCCCTGTTCATACTCGATTGGCACGGAAGCCGTGACTGGAACGGTTCGGACGCAGAAAATATTACCTTTTATCCGATAGATTTATGAACGGGTAATGTTAAGTCGCATTGAATGTGCTGCGACGCCCTGTGGACTTTCCGTTTAGAAACCACTAAGGATGTTCGGGTCTTTTTGCGAGTTTGCACCAGCGGTCAAAGATAACCGCGGAAAACCATACGGGTCTGTGGGTATTCTTTTAACAAAAACTTGACGCTAACTATTTTCAAATGTACTTTGATATTTATTTCACGAACACTTAGTGATCTAACAGTATTCATAAAAAGTCGATAAGTATAAAAGTATGCTGCATTATTAACCACAAAAAATATTCAGATATTGTTGTGTTACTAAGTCTTTATGTAATGACTAGCCGTTCCCAGCAACTTCGTCTGCGCGTCTTGAGTTTATTCCCTCCCATCCCATCACAGTATGATGTTCTACAGCCCAAAGACTTCATGAATAAACAAGCTATACAAGACAAAATAATTTTGTCAAATAGGTTAGTCAAATAGTAGTTTCTGAGATTAGCGCGTTCAAACCAACAAACAAAAATCAAACTCTTCATATTTATAATATTAGGATGGATAAGAAAGCTCGCTAACCTATTGCGTCACAACAACGATTAATTGATTAAAATATAATAATAATTCAACTATTTATTGCACTAAATAAATTACAGTATTATTTTAATCAAAGAATATTCGGTATTTTTAAATTAAAAATATGGCTTTCTATTAGCGATATAAAGCGTGACTTCATTTCAAAGACAATAAGGTTTTAATAATACAGAGCCGAAATTAATAAAGCATTTCTCAGTAACGTTTATAAAACTGGAAAACCAAAAGAAGCTGTTATTACAAGTGAAAAGTTTATTGTGCCCTGTCTTCTTTGCACGGGTATTGTTTTGAATCAATTTCTGGAGAATACACGTGACTCCAGTATATACGGCACCAAAGGCCAGGGGATTACTTTAGCAATCGCAAGCTTATTGATCTTGACATAGAACAAAAAAACAAATTCAATAAGGGGCTTATTAAATTGAACTGCCTTTAAAAAAATGATTTTAATCTTACGCATACCAACAATCCACACATATCAAGCATCGACTCCAAAAAAATTGGTTTCTCATCTGAACATGACGAATGCGTCATTTCAAGCTTTAAAGTGATTATTTTGAAGGCATTTTTTTATTACGTGTTTTTTGATTTAACTCATATCTCAAAAACAACTACACCGATTTTGATGAAACTTACACTGTACCCCAAACTAAAATATAACTAACTGAACTTTAAAAGAATTATCTTGCTTTGACTTCTCGTTTTTGTGAAATTTCGCACACGTGTTTGGAAGCCCTAATAGATTAACATTCTCTAATATTATCAAGTTCCAACGATATCACATACACATTAAACTGATCACCTCTTTTTTTGATGTCAGTAAAAAGATGGGTAGGAGATAAATCGATTATACCATAATTATGTATATTTCATGTTTTTCAGACATTGAGGCATAGATTATAGCCTCAGTCCCGTAAATGTTGATTATTCTGAAACAACTAGTAACTTTCTGACTACCTTTTTAATAATCCAAATTAAAACAAGGATACCTATGTTAGTTTATTAAGCATCTTTTAAAATCCTCAAAATTCTCGTTACAATTCAGTATAATTTCATAAAAGCCTGGGCCGGGCGCCGCGACAACGGATCGGCCTCTTGCTACATAATTAATTTGGCATATTATGTTCAAAGCGACAAAGAGCCTGGAGAGGGCGCACACTGTGTGATGTCGATTAAATATTTACAAGCACATTAGCCGGCTCTAATTTCGGATATTAAACTTTCTTGTGATGAGTGTCGTCTTTGTAAAGATAGGTGTGGGAGTAGCTTTGTTTCATCATATCGGTTGACTACGGTTCCCAGTAAAATTGTCCTTTGCTGAGAGGAAAATGAAAACTTTTCAAAAGCCATACTAAGGACTATTTAATTTATTTGAAGACTTTATTACACCAATTTAATGTACACAGCTGGACTATGATGTCAGATGTACGACGACTAACGTTAAATGCGCAAAACAAGTAAACACTTCATATAGGTTACATAAAAAAAAACATCTTAAAATGGTGTCCTGTCTATTTATTCACAAGACAAGCCATCACGTGCGCGTACCCGCAGAAATACGTAAACAAGCAATAGTGAGTTCTTTAAAACCGTAGATAGTAATAATACTAATATCGGCGCGGCGCAGCGGCGCGCTTATATAAGTACTTACCGACTCCAATCTCGATAGAGCTTCGTCTGCAGAACAAGATCAGAAGTGCCAGTAAAACTAAAACACCACAAAAAACTGAAAATAGTTTTAAAATTGGTTTTAGAATGTCTTTACACTCAGTGTCATATTTTATGTTCATAAAGATGAAATTAGAAACCAAAACTTTACGCACGGGCGGGGCTATTTTTTCTTTTAGAATTAAAATCGTTAGGATGTCTGAGATTTTGCGGACATTACACGTTATATAAAGCCTTATTGCATCATTTATAGCGAGATCAATTCAACACTTTTCTTAATATTCGCAGTTTACCGTCACAATTAGCAACGTTAGGTGACTAGGTAGCATAACTGCTTATGCTTGCTGTAAATTACACCTAACGTTTTAAAATAGTCACGATTCTATAAGTTTACGGAATATTTAGTCAGGCACAAACATCCGATTTCATTTCCACTAATGCAGTCAAGCCCTTACGCGCCTCCCCCTAGTGTGCACTACCGAGGCGTGTGTGTTCTGTTCGTTTTGTCTCGACGCAGCTGCAGTAAACACTTGAGGACACGCTCCAAAGCAAGCACCATTACACTAATTATATTCTTGTTCATTAACCATGTACACGATTTCGTTAATAAGCGCGACGTTAAATGAAGGTAAAGTTTTTGTTGTTTAGGTAGGGACCTCAGGAAGATGTAGACGTCTCAACCGTTTTATCTTAACAGAGATTATATGAGGTCACCTCGTTTAAAGTGATAATAGTTAAAGGCCCGATTCAGCAATAAATAATTCAGTATTTATATTTTTTTGTACAAACACTTTGGGTTTTTGTATCATAGGTTTTGAGATTGTGTAATATTTTTTTGCAGATATTGTCTTTTAATTAAATAAGGTTAAGATTAGAAAAAAGGGAGGATTGGGCGTTGAAATAAGAGAGGTGAGACCGGTGACGTATATAACATTTTAAACTGACAGGGTGCTGTTAAAAAAATATATTTTCTCTCTTAGAAAAATAAAATGAAAATCTCGATTTTCCAAAAAGTAATAATATTTCCTTGTTTCTATTATGTACACAAAGACACAGTTTAAATACTACGAGTATCACTTAAAACGATTCGACCTTATAAGAAGTTTAGTAAAGACTTTCGAAAATAATTTGTAAAATATGAAAACGGTTCCTAAAAATGTCTTATCACGCTCGTATACATAAAGAAACATCAGATGGTCAAAATATAAGTATGAAGTAGATGGGATGAGAAAAGAAAGTAATTTGTTTTGAAGTATTCACTCATTTGCATAGTATAATAATTGTTTACATTCAGACACTACAATATAAGAATAAATCTTTACAAATTATGTTCCTTGCCTAACAGTGGACACATGGTTGAATCAGTATTCTAATTTCGCGTATGGTTTGCCACAAATTACTTTAACGCAGCCATTTTTGTCTCGTACTAATTTTCAAAATCGTTATTTTCAGGTCGGCGACAACGATAATCAATTTCACGGAAGGCGACCACTCCTAGATGATAAAGGGACAATCCTCGACCTTGGACGTAATTGGCTTTTCACGGTGCCCAGTTTTATACTCGGTCGAAATGTTGATTAGGGCGCCAATTTCAGGGACACGTCCATCTTACGAGACCCCTCTATTGGAACTTTTAATTTGAATAAAAGGTTCTTTGTGTTTGGACGTTGAAATGAGTATTACAATTGAACTGCTTTCGCTAATTAAATGGTGACTCTTCTATCGCTGTAATAGTAGAAGTTGTTAGTATACTAGCTGTATATCTGATCCACGTACTCCAAAAACAATCAAATTAAAGTTTCGGTGATGCTATCCTAATTATACAAGGCCAGTAATAGGAGCACAAAACCGGCCAAGTGTGAGTCGGACTCGCGCACTGAGGGTTCCGTGCCAATTTTACCCAAATTCGGGAATCCACTTACTTCCACTTAGTAAAATACCACAATATTTTGTTGAGAGCAAATATAACTTTATTTTTCTTAATGTTTGTATGGAGAACAAAGTTATGTTTGCGGTTATTGAAAATGTTCTATATCTCAAAAACTTCTCGTCTGATCTCGTCCAAACTAATTTTCGTTGAAAGTAATGTTAAGATCTACATTATTGTATTTTCTTCAAAATTTACACTTGCTTAGTTTAGAAGTTAGATGGGAGGGACGCCCATTTTACCACTTTGAAAGCGTCTAGCTATGAAACGTAAGACTTAAAAAGAAAATGGTTTTAGAAACCTCTATGTCATTTTAAGAGACCTATCCATAGACACCCTACACGCTTTGGTTAATTCTATGGGAGCCCCCCTTAAATATCATTATTTTTTATTTTTGTTTGAGAATCGTAAAGCGGTTAACGGGATACATCTCCCTACCAAATTTTAACAGTGTGATGCTTATAGTTACAGAATAAAACGGATGTGACATACGGACGGACAGACAGACAGACTTGACGAAACTATAAGGGTTCCGTTTTTTGCCATTCGGCTACGGAATCCTAAAAATTAAAATAAAGGCCCCTTTTTAACCAGTAATCAATTCTGAATGGGTTTAATTTATTTTCCCAAAAACAAAATTTATTTAGAATGTTTTTACACTCATAGTGTCATATTTTTAACCGACTTCAAAAAAGGAACAAGCCGGTTTCCGAAAAGGCTATAGTACTATAGACCACATTCATACGCTTAGGCAAATTATACAGAAGTCCGAGGAGTATAATATGCCTCTATGCTTAGCGTTTGTGGACTATGAGAAGGCCTTTGATTCGATCGAAACTTGGGCGGTGCTTCAGTCTCTGCAGCGGTGCCACATAGACTATAGGTATATAGAGGTGTTAAGGTGCCTATACAATAACGCCACCATGTCGGTCCGAGTACAGGAGCAGAACACGAAGGCGATTCCATTGCGAAGAGGTGTGAGACAGGGAGATGTCATATCTCCGAAACTGTTCACAGCGGCATTGGAAGACGCCTTCAAACTTCTGGAATGGGAAGGAATCGGCATCAATGTTAATGGCGAATACATCACACACCTCTGATTTGCCGATGATATAGTTGTTGTGGCAAAGACACTGGACGATCTTGGCACTATGCTCGAAGACCTTGACCGAGTATCCCAACAAGTGGGTCTTAAAATGAACATGGAAAAGACGAAAATTATGTCGAACTCCCTTGTCGTACCCACTCCAGTATCCGTTGGGAACTCAACTCTCGAAGTTGTCGACGAGTACGTCTACCTGGGACAAGTGATCTAATTGGGTAGGTCCAACTTCGAGAAAGAGGTCAATCGACGAATCCAAGTCGGCTGGGCAGCGTTCGGGAAATTGCGCAAGAGTGTCTTCTCATCTCATCTACCTCAGTGTCTGAAGACGAAAGTCTTAAACCAGTGTGTGTTACCAGTGATGACATACGGATCCGAAACATGGTCTCTTACTATGGGCCTTATAATGAAGCTCAAAATCACACAACGAGCGATGGAAAGGGCTATGCCGGGTGTTTCTCTACGGGATCGAATCAGAAATGAGGAGATACGTAGAAGAACAAAGGTAACGGACATAGCCTTGAGAATCAGTAAGCTCAAGTGGCAATGGGCAGGGCACATAGCGCGAAGAACTGATGGCCGTTGGGGCAGGAAAGTTCTAGATTGGAGACCCTTCGACCAGAGACGCAGCGTGGGACGTCCACCAACAAGATGGACAGACGACCTTATAAAGATCGCAGGATCAAACTGGATGCAGACCGCTAGTGATCGGTCGCTGTGGAAATCCGTGGGGGAGGCCTATGTTCAGCAGTGGACGTCCTTTGGCTGATAATGATGATGATGATGATGATGATGATCAAAAAAGGAGGAGGTTATCAATTCGACTGTATGTTTTTTTTTTGTATGTTTGTTACCTCATATCTCAGTCGTTAGTCGACCGATTCGAAAATTTTTTCGCCTACACCAAGGGTGTACCTTCTAGTTGGTCCCGTTGTTGCCGATTTGGGATCTGAAGATGGGACCTTGGTGTAATCGAGGGAAACCCTCAAATTTTAAAGGCACGTATAGTGTTGTTTTACTAAAATCTTAATTTTGACGTGTTGTTACGTTTGATAGTCCACATCTTGTGGGGCTGAGCTGATGGTGGAACTCCTTAACGCTTAGAAGTTCAATAATTATAATGACAGAACATATGATAGGTAGTTTGTAGTTTCTTAAAGAACAGAGTCATAAGGTGCAATTTCCTCTCCCCCCCCCCCCCCTCTCTTGTAATCTCTAAAAATGGAGAAATAAAATTAACTTTAAAAAAGTAAAAACCGACTTCAAAACCAATATGCACAAAAAAGTCTTAAATAAACTCTTGAACATTGAAAGGAAAGGAATCCATTTTAGGGAAACAATTTATTTTTGGAGTCGGTGCCATCACTTTGAAAATTCAGCCTCAACTGTCGCAGCACCGACTCCAAAAAGAAATTGTTTCCCTAAAATGGATTCCTTTCCTTTCAATGTTCAAGAGTTTATTTAAGACTTTTTAGTGCATATTGGTTTTGAAGTCGGTTTTTTGTATTCATGAAGCCAGAAAGTACTGGTTCAAGTCCCGCCCGTGCGCAAAGTTTTGGTTTCCTATTTCATCTTTATGATCTAAATTTATTGTTTTTTCTAACACAAATAATTTAACCAGCAATGTTTACCGAACAATAAATGTGTACGTACAGTCATAAAACTATACAATTACTACATCGAGTAAGTGATTTTGATATACATTGATACGGCATTATAACTTAGGCTTACTATATCCCTGAGTTGTAGAATTTATTCATTGATTTAGTTTTTTGCTCCTTTTTCAGGCAACACTGTATTAATTATCAACAGTCGAAGGTAACAAAGCAGAAAACCTGGAAAATAATTTCAGAAGTGATAAGCCATGTATCAGAAATTGTAATACAAGATTTTTCTTCTGCGAATTTGCACTACCATTGAAACGGTTTGAATTTAGATTTCCAGGTATGGAATGGTCTGTAATGTTGCCAGTTCGCTCTTTACTACCGATGTGAAAATATTTACTAATATTGATGGGAAAAAAGATATTCAACTGAAATATGAAAAACAAAACTAAGCATAAAGATTAAAAGGTCATTCAAAATATTTTTTATTTCGGCACTGTAAAAAGCGCTTTGCGCAACGGAGCCTAGGTAAGAAATAGTAAAGATTTTGATATTACAAAGTTTAAAAATGGCACACCGTTTCCGCGGCAACAATTTTGATTAAACCTCCAATAGGAAGACGCCGGGTAAAACTTTTAATAAGCTATTCTTTCGCGAAATTATACCACTTTTATGAACTTCAATTAAAGCATGAAGAGGTTTTAGCGCGGTTTGGGATCAGCGGTCAAAGATCGTTACTTCCGCCCGTTGCCTCCGTCTGTCCGATTCAGACTCAGATATAAACTGAATTCTTAAGATCCTTGTTTATAGCAATTTGAAAAGGTCTTCAATTTCTTTGTAACAGTATCGGTGCTTTACTGCTATTTTATTGATAAGAAACAAAGTAGATGCTTTGTCCTGCTTTCTAGATAGAAATCTAAAAAAAATTGTACTTATTCTAATAAAACTAAAAAATAATTCACATATTTTTTTCAATCACAATCAAATGATATAGAAACAATCAGATAACGCATTACTAAAGACACATACGAGGTACAATCTAGAAATGTTTAGAAATTATGCTTTCATACACAATTCATACAGTACTTAATAGTCCCCCTTGCCAATTTTGACTACGGTGGCTAGAAACAACGATTAAACGACTCCGCGGGACATATAATTATGCACAAGTGTGTGTACAAACACAGGTGCACTTTCTGTTCCTTTCACTCTCATAGCCCAATGGGACAGCGATCTGACCGGAGAGAAATCAGGCGCAGGTCCAACAACTTTACGTGTTTCCTGGGGCGAGTGGGTGAAAAACCGCCAACTCTCAAACTCCAGGCTACCCTGAGAATTTCTAGATAGAAAATCTTAGGTAAATATTTTTGGACCGTCCCGAGGATCGAACCCGAGACCTCTGGCGCAGCCGTCGCTTTAAAGTGTGACCCTCTAACCGCTGCACAACCGACATACAATACTTATATGAGTCCGAATGCACCTGGCTTTTCCTGATACCTTATTGTTCAGAAATCAGAATGAAAACAAACGAATCGCAATAACAGTTCCAATTAAAATTAATCGGCAGTATCGATATGAGAAGTGCCTTAAAGCTACTGTTGTTAGAATACGAGTAATAGGTAACAATTAAGCTCTGGGAATTCAATTTGTGAACAACGATCAATTAGTTACAGATATTTAACTAGGTACTGCTGAAACTAAAGTCACATTTTGTTCAATCTCTATTAAAAATGAGTAAACGATTCACATAATTGAACGAATGAAAAAAAAATCATACGAAGTTGGCACAATTTGCTGACTCAAGATTGATATAGATTTTTAACTATGATAAGTAACATACTCTTCCAAGAAATAAAGTTATCTTGAATAATCTTTAATCTAATTTAGTAGCTTAAAAGATGCATGAGTTAATTATAAATCACTGTTTGTTTATTTACCTTCACTTATTATACCTATATACTCGTAGTTTTCATGTATTGCTGTATACAAGTAATCGAAATGCAAATGTGATGGCATAAAAAATACTAAGTTAAAGTTCAATTTGTGTTTTGTTGCAGCACCATAAAAATAAAATAATTTTGTAATAGTTTTATAAATTTGAACTAGAATAAACCACCAAAAACCCAAACCCATAGTTTTTCTTTTACAAACTTTAAGCCATGCGACAGTGCTCTCCACTTTGGAGTTCGACACAGATCCACTTGCGAAGTCGCTTGTCCCGACTCACTTCTAGGCTTTTTAGTAGAAAAACTTGTTTGAAAGTAAAAGCTTTCGAGAGCTTTTAATATTTAATTTATTTTGCTAAGTTTTGTCTCTTTGGCTTAAGAACACGAGATAACTTACACCGTAATCTGATTGAGATATTAACAAACTACTTTTAGTGTTTTTTCTCATTTATTTCTTACTTACTTCAGGCAAAAAAGAGGTTCTCTGTTTGTCCGCGATCATCTCACGTTTAGCTGGACAGATTTTAATGCGGTTTTCAATAAAGTGTTTGTTACACCTGAGGAGATGGTTTTTTTAACAATTTTAATTCAATTAAGTAATAGTAGAATAATAGTCCCCCTAGCCGATTCCGACTACGGTGGCCAGTCACAACGACTAACCGACTGCGCGGGACATAGTATAGTGCAGAAGTGTGTGCGCAAACACAGGTGCACTCTCTATCCCTTTCACTCTCTTAGCCCGATGAGACAGCAATCTGACACGACCGGCGAGAGATCAGGCGCAGGACCAACGGTTTTACGTGCTTTTCCGAGGCACGGGGATGAAACACCGCCAATTTCCAAACTCTGGGCTACCCTAAGAATTTCTGAACAGAAAAACTCAGGTATATATTTTTGGCCCGACCCGGGGATCGAACCCGAGAACTCTGGCGCAGCCGTAGCTTTAAAATGCGACCCTTCTACAGCTGCGCCACCGAGGCAGTTAATTAAGTACATTGTAAATGAAACAATAACTAAACACGACAGTTTTAATTAAATTTGAACCGAATTCGAAAACAAACACTAAAAGTACTAAAATAACGCTATTAGGAGAAACACACTCATTTGAAGTCGGTGCATGATGTCAACCTTAAAGGACAACAGCAGTCTACGTACGCAGTCCTGCGTTCGTCCTTTAAATTTTTGTTTTTGAAGGCGGTTTATTCTTTATGGTACTACTAGCGGTCCCCCGCGACTTCGTCCGCGCGTTTTGAGATTGTTCCCTCCTCTCCCGTCGCAGCGTCATGTTTTATATCCTAAAGCCTTTCTCGATAAATAAGCTATCCAACACAGCAATATTTTTTCCAATCGGTCCAGCAGTTCCTGAGATAAGCGCGTTCAAACAAACAAACTCTTCAGCTTTATAATATATTAACGCAAGCGCACGTTGTACTTAAGCTGCGAACATTATTTTGGTGCGGAGTTATGTTAAAACTGTGATAGCTCCTAAGATATTTATTGAAATCAAATGATGTAAAGGGCAACTTGGTTCTAAATGAAATGCTCGTGATGATGAATGTATTTATTTTGATAAGAATAAATACTTGTGTGTATAATACACCTCTAAAAATATTGAATTATTTTTTTACAAATTCATTAACATAAAAAAGGTTTTAGTAAGTCAACCATAAAAGATAGACATATGCTATTGCGGACTTTATTATAGAACTCTTAATGCTGAACAATCCTGTCATACATGATTTTTGTGTAACTTAAGCGGTTTCCGCAGCGTATGCAGCGGAAGCTCTCAAAAGGAATATCTTTCTCCCGTTTTCGCAACATTTTTCATTTCTGCTGTGGTCTTATGAGTCGTATCTTTATGTTATATAGCCTAAAGCCTTCCTCGATAAATGGACTATCTAACGTAAAAATTGTTTTTTAATCGGGCCAGTAGTTTTTGAGATTAGCGCGTTCAAACAAACAAACAAACAAACAAACTCTTCAGCTTTATAATATTAGTATAGATTAACCATCTGCCATGCTATGACGGAAAAAAATATAATACAAAGCTCAAAATGACCGTAATTCCGTTTTTCTTGGCTAGTCAAATAATGTAAACTATCTTTTCATAACTTTTCAAGTAATATCAGTGAATCAAATTATTAAACTATTTAATTTCAAAAGATCTCAGTATAAAATGATGAATTACTTATATACATTGTGAGATTTGTGTTTATCTGAGTTTACAATTAATCATTTCTATAAAAAGGAAAGTCACGATTGTTTACAATATTTGACTTGCAAAGAAAAACGGACTGTAAAAGGATTATCTATAAATTCAATTCAGTACAATTCTTAACATTTGCTTCCAAAGCACGTTTCCTGGGTTCGTAAAACTTTTGTAGACAATATAAAAAGTTGGCTACTGTCTACAGAATGAGTGATGTGTGTGGATAAGGAGTTTGCGGAGGCGCCGCGGAACAAACAGTCTGGGTACATCGGTTCACACTTAAGCTGATGCTAGCCTCTAGGCATTTGTGCTGTCATTTTAAGAACAGTAGACCAATTTTTTTAATCACTCGCTTCGGTATAGCGTGTGGGATTCGATCGCAAACGATTTAAAAATTAACGAAAATCAAGTGTAATATAGATGTTAGTACTCACAAAATGGGCTTTTTTTAATGACTCCAGTGTAAAACACATACATGCGAAATGTGAATTTAATCAATAAATATTACACGCCATCTTGACGCTAGTAATACCAAAAAGTTATCTAAACTTAATATTATAAAGCTGAAGAGTTTGTTTGTTTGTTTGTTTGTTTGTTTGTTTGTTTGTTTGAACGCGCTAATCTAAAAAACTACAAGCCCGATTTGAAAAATTATTTTTACGTTGGATAGTCCATTTATCGAGGAAGGCTTTAGGCTATATAACATAAAGATACGACTCATAAGACCACAGCAGAAATGAAAAATGTTGCGAAAACGGGAGAAAGATTTTCCTTTTGAGAGCTTCCGCTGCATACGCTGCGGAAACCGCTCAAGTTACACAAAAATCATGTATGACAGGATTGTTCAGCATTAAAAGTTCTATAATAAAGTCCGCGACAGCATATGTGTATCTTTTATGGTTGACTTACTACAACCTTTTTTATGTTGATAAATTTGTAAAAAAAATAATGCATTATTTTTAGAGGTGTATTATATACACAGGTATTTATTCTTATCAAAATAAATACATTCATCATCACGAGCATTTCATTTAGAACCAAGTGGCCCTGTATATCATTTGATTTCAATAAATATCTTAGGAGCTATCACAGTTTTAACATAACTCCGCACCAAAATAATTTTCGCAGCTTAAGTACAACGTGCGCTTGCGCTAATATATTATAAAGCTGAAGAGTTTGTTTGTTTAAACGCGCTTATCTCAGGAACTGCTGGACCGATTTGAAAAAATTTTTCTGTGTTGGATAGCTTATTTATCGAGAAAGGCTTTAGGATATAAAACATGACGCTGCGATGGGAGGGGAGGGAGCAAACTCAAAACGCGCGGACGAAGTCGCGGGGGACCGCTAGTAGTTAATAAAGTTCCCAGAGGTGCAATCTGTATACAAAATTAGGTAACCGATCAAATTTACTGTGTCAAGAAAAAAATGTTTTTGATTTATCGTGGTCGTATACATAATGCGATTCTATTTTTTAGAAGTGGATATATTTAGAAAAAAGTTCGATTGACGTGGAAATTGCCGGTCTGCACTAAACAAATCTTTTCAATATTGAATCTGTGAAGGTATGTGATAAAAAATATAAAAAATACGTGTAGAGAAAAGGAAAAGTTCAACCAATTCAGCTACAATACTCTATCAAGCTATAGTGTAGCATAAGCTAGGCACCTTCCCATCAAGCTGTACTTTGCTAGACTATGGTATGGTGGCTACAAGCCGATTAATGTTTCGTCCTAAGGTGCGGTCTTCGCTCCCCAGGACCTGGGTGAGCCATCCAACATTGGTTGTGCTTACATTGATTACAGTATATCAGATTAAAAAAACTTTATTATGTATCATACAGATTTCCAGTTACAAATGATTTTACAGAAATCCATTATTTGTACATTATCAGCCAAAGGACGTCGACTGCTGAACATAAGCCTCCCCTACGGTTTTCCACAGTAATCAACAAGATGTCTGCATCTAGTTTGGTCCTGCGAACTTTCAAAGGCTTTCGTTTTCAGACACCGAGGTACCTGAGACGAGAAGATACTCTTGCCCAAATTCCCGAACGCTGAAATTCTTTACAATAAATATTATTAGCATACCTCATGACGTACGTATGACTTATTTTATTTTTGCGGGTTCCATCACCAAAGCCTATAAATACGGCGGTAGTGGCTCCGGCAAGCTCATTTGCCTGAGCGACTCCGAGCGGTGAGGTTGGTGGTTTGGTGATCGGCGCGATTTATTGTAAGTCATACCTACTTATTGTTATTTTCGTGATCGTGATAATTTTTGATTTGTAAAATGGTTTTCTCGTATGTTTTTGGTTGCTTGAGTTATCGTTCGATTGTCATTTAATTTTGTGTTCCAAATAAATTATTTAGGTTGTTAAAGTTGTTTTTTTTTAATGAGCTCCGCTTCTGATTGCTAAAATCAGAAGTGGGATTCACCTGTGCTCACATTTGACTATTTACGAAGGTAAACGTTTTTATTTTATTGAGTCGTTACTTTGAAGTCAAGCAACCAAAAACTTGTTTTCGATAATGCCACGAGTGTCGCGTTCTCGCGAAAGATCGGATTCGGGCGGCACGCCCCGCCAAAGGGCAAGGCACAGCCGTAGCAGATCGCGTCGATCCAACCACAAGCCTCGTTGGCGGTCGCGTCGTCATAGGTCTCGCTCGCGACAGATCACGCTCTCGCGTTCGCGGTAGATCTCGTTCTCATGTTCGCGGAAATTTCGTTAAGCAGGCTTTAGGTTCAATTACAGCACGATTAAATGCAATTGAAGAAAGCAATACAAGTATGTCACCCAACCCGTTTCCACCTAACCGTGTAAGTACGCCTAGTCCAAAAAAAGATCCCCCGTCGGTTACTCAAGTTCTCACGGACGCCCTTTTGGCAATTAATCGATCAAAACCGCACAATTATTACGTGTCGAATTTTGACCCGGCTATTAACGATTTCGAGATTTGGTGCGACGAGGTGGAGCGTGCTAGGTTAACGAACAGGTGGGATGATTTAGAGTGTCTATCTCGTGTCGCGAATTGTCTTAAAGGCGATGCTAAGTCTTGGTTGAACGACTGGACTACCAATGATCGCTCCTGGCCTAATTTCGTGAGAGAATTTAAGTCCCTTTGTCTGCGGAAAACAGACTACGCTCAGACACTTTTTGAGGTTATGAACACGACATCGGATAAATTTCCTACCTACGCCGAATATGCCCGCCGGTCACTGCTACGCTTACGAATAGTAAAGGGTATTAGTGAGGAACTTATGATACAAATAGTGATCCGTGGTATAAGTGATGCACAAGTGAAGGCGGCAGCCGCGAATGCAAATCTTACGACGGAAAACTTAGTTTCCTTTTTAGCTATATATGTCAAGCCTGGCCGTAGCAAATTTGAAAATAACCGTCTACCCCCCAATGCGTCACGGAAACGGAATGTTGATCGGTCGGAAAGTAAGTGTTTTTCCTGCGGCCAGACTGGACATATCAGTGTTAATTGCCCTAAAAAGACTAGGAACCACGGGAATTCAAACGTCACGTGTACTTTTTGCAAAAAGATCGGACACAAAGAAAAATATTGCTTTGCTAAAGCCCGATCGGAAGGCCAAAATAACAGCCAACGTAAGATTAACCTCTGTAAAGAGCTCTCGAGCTCCACTGCTAACAATGACGTATGCACGGCCGTTATACAGGACATACCGGTTGATGTTTTAATAGATAGTGGCGCGCTCAACGTATCATTGATTTCGACAGATGCCCTTAAACATTTTTCTTGTGCGCGGCGACAAATTAATTGCGTATTAAAGGGAATTAGTACTAACGAAATTATTGCTAAAGAGTGTGTCACACTAACCGTCGAGTTTAGAGAAATCGCATTAGATGTTGATTTTGTCGTTGTACCCGCGTCATGTATGAACACACCCATAATTATTGGAACTGTCGTTCTAAATAGGGATGGTGTTACATTTGTTAGAACCAAGGATAGGCAGTACTTGACTCACTCCTCTAGTACCGTCTCGAAAGTTAACTCTGTCGATATAGAACAGCCTACTAAAGTAAATACACCTCTTCAAGGTGACGAGCTTATTGCACTTATGTCCGTAATAGACGACTTTTCATCATTTTTAATATCGGGTACCGCTACTACTACGGTAAATACGGGCAAAATGCACATAAATTTGACCAACGATGTTCCCATAGCTTATCACCCTTACCGCTTGTCTTACCAAGAAAAACTTAAGGTTCGCGAGATTGTCAAAGACTTACTCGACAAAAATATTATTAGAGAATCGAACTCAGAGTACGCTAGCCCCATCATCCTGGTTAAGAAGAAGGATGGCGCCGACAGGATGTGTGTTGACTTTCGAGCACTCAACCGCATCACGGTTAAAGACAGAGAACCTCTCCCGCTGATCGAGGATCACATTGATCGCCTTGGATGCTTGAAATTCTTCACCAGCCTAGATATGGCATCAGGCTTTCATCAAATACCGATTGATGAGGGTTCAATACATAAAACAGGTTTTGTTACCCCGGAATCACATTATGAGTACCTGAAAATGCCTTTCGGTCTTTGTAATTCTCCGACCGTTTATCAGCGAATCATCAATAACACTCTTCGAAAGTTGATCGAGGCAGGGCACGTTTTAGTGTACATAGACGACGTCCTGATACTAAGCATGACCGTGGAATCGGGCATCAAGCTGCTTCGCAAAGTTTTAGATACTCTTACCACAGCCGGTTTCTCGATCAACCTTCGAAAGTGTTCATTTCTCGGCACCGAAGTAGAATACCTAGGTCGCGTTATTAGTTATGGTCAGGTTAGGCCGAGTCCCGGTAAGATTGAGGCCCTAGTTAACACACCTATTCCAACCAATGTCAAACAAGTACGCCAACTCTTAGGCTTAGCTGGGTATTTTAGGCACTACATTAAAGACTACGCGACAAAAACTGCATGTATCTCGCGCCTCACGAAAAAAGATGTTAAGTTTGAATGGGGGACTGAGCAAGATGAAGTCCGGCAAAATCTTATAAAGCTGTTGACAAGTGAACCGATACTTGCAATTTTCGACCCCAATCTACCGGTAGAACTTCATACGGACGCGAGTAGTGCGGGCTATGGTGCCATTCTCATGCAGGTTCATTCCGATGGTAGCAGGCGAGTGGTAGCCTATTTTAGTAAAGTCACCCAAGGCGCGGAATGCTAGTTAGAGACACTCGCGGTCGTCAGGGCTTTGCAATATTTTAAGCACTACTTGGTCGGTGTGACCTTCAAAATTGTAACCGACTGCAATGCTCTGAAGGCCACAGAGCGCAAAAAGGATCTTCTCCCACGAGTTGCTCGCTGGTGGATTTATCTGTAAGATTTCAACTTCACCATTGAATATAGGAAAGGTGCCATGATGGGCCATGCAGACTATTTGAGCAGGAACCCACCAGCGATTCAAATCAATCATATTGACAGACCCTTGAATTGGGCTCAAATGGCTCAAAACGCCGACAATGAAACACAGGATTTAATCCAAAAGTTGAACGACGGCCTTTTGGACTCAAGTCGCTACGTATGTCAAAACGACATACTTTACTTAGTTTTAAATGTAACAAAACAGAAAACCACTCGAGATTCCGCTTTGTATTTACTGATTGGCACACATGCGACCACTCCTGTTATTCGTGCGTTAATACGAGATGTAGCGATTGAGAACAATAGTCCTAACCACGAGGCACTGCGAGAAATGGGCAGAAACCGAGCCAGGAACTTATTCAAGAAAAACCAAGAACAGCAAGACTCTCGCGTCAACCGTCGCCGACACCCTCCACGTGTTTTCAAGCTGGATGACCAAGTGTTCGTCATCAAGTATTCCCAATCCACGGGAAAGCTGGATCCTGGCATGAGAGGCCCTTACCGTGTGGTAAAGGTCTTACCCAGTGGACGCTACGAGTTGAAGCTTCTGGGTGGTGCCCGAGGCAAGACCACGCAAGCGGCGGCACAATATATGGTGCCCTGGAAGGGAGAATGGTGCCCTGAGAGTTGTGCTGCGTTCTTTGAAAGTAAGTTTTATATGGTTGTTGTTTAACAATTGTATGTTGCAGATTTTCTACATGCATACATGTCACACATCTAACTGGTGCGTGTGTGTGTGTGCGTGAGACGAGGCGGTAGCCAACCACGTCTATCGAGACTGGCAGCCGGCGTGATCAACATTGTCACGGTGTCAGATTGGGTATGCATCAAGGATGCCTCTGCCTTGCAGACGCATATTTTATGCGTAGGGGCTTCGGCCTTGCAGACGCATTTTTCAATGCGTATGGGCTTCGGCCTTGCAGACGCGTTTTTCAATGCGTATGGGCTTCGGCCTTGCAGACGCATTGTTCAATGCGTAGGGGCTTCGGCCTTGCAGACGCATTATTCAATGCGTAGGGGCTTCGGCCTTGCAGACGTATCTTTTGATGCGTATGGGCATTGACCCTGCAGACGTATGTTTCATACGTGCTACGTTTGCTAACGTGCTGAGTTGGTTTACGACGAGTAAACTGGCTCGTATGAGATTGAATGGAGCACATATGGAAGAGTGTGTATAAGACATGTGATTGTGAAAGTTGTAGGCGACTATATATAAGTGTGGACCATTGAATGAGGGCCTTGTGTGTGTGATGAATGAAAGAATAGGCACATTATGCTTTAATGGTCTTGTTGTAACCCTTGTTTAATTAACAGGTAACGAGGGTGAAGAGGATGACAGCCAGGCGGGTCCTTCTGCCATGCAAGCAGACCCCGAGGGCCCCCCAGCCATACGCGAGAGGATGGCTGAAGACATACTTCTGGCGGATCTGGCCCTCAGCGAGAAGGACGACTCCGAGACCTCCAAATCCTGCTGAAGCTACTTTTGAGGGTGCAACCGAGGACGGCGCACGATCAGGATAGGCCGTATTAGCATACCTCAGTATGACTTATTTTATTTTTGCGGGTTCCATCACCAAAGCCTATAAATACGGCGGTAGTGGCTCCGGCAAGCTCATTTGCCTGAGCGACTCCGAGCGGTGAGGTTGGTGGTTTGGTGATCGGCGCGATTTATTGTAAGTCATACCTACTTATTGTTATTTTCGTGATCGTGATAATTTTTGTTTTGTAAAGTGGTTTTCTCGTATGTTTTTGGTTGCTTGAGTTATCGTTCGATTGTCATTTAATTTTGTGTTCCAAATAAATCATTTAGGTTGTTAAAGTTGTTTTTTTTAATGAGCTCCGCTTCTGATTGCTAAAAATATTACCTACCAGTAGCATCCGGTAAGTATTAAAATGGATGTATATAGTTTGCAGCTAGTAGAAGTAGCCCTCTTGCAGCTAAGTGCGACGTTCCGAACACTTTACAGAGTGGTCCTGAGTAGACTAAGACTCTTTACACACTGCGACATTTAGCAGCGATGCAGTTGCGATGCTAAAGCGTATTTTTATTGAAGCAATCGTAAAACGTCTACTTTTACACACTGCACTACTTTCAGCATTGATACAGTCGCGATGCAGAAGCTTGAAATTGTCAAATTGTGTACTAAATTTTGGCAACTGCATCGATGCTAAATTAAATCTGTTCATTGCGCGAGTCCCGATGCTGAAGCGCGTTTTTTCAAAACGCGCGACTGCATCCATGCTAAAAGTCGCAGTGTAAAAAGGGTTCTAAGATGTTATTTTTCACGTACAGAGTTTTGAATTGTTGTCTATGTTAAATGTCAGGAATATATGAAACACAGACGGAACATGAAATTTGCAGAGTGTGAACCTGCCTTAGATCATCAACACCAACTCCATGATCACGTCAAACGTTTTAACCAACCCAAAGTACTTCAAAAAAAACGTCGGTTCGTTTCATGTATGCTACGCGAAGCGTTTTATTCCATAAATAATATTCGCGTAAACTTAAGAAATAAGTATACTTTTTTGAGTTTGATATGCAAACACAACAGAGCATGTTACTTATATGGGTAATTACAAAATGGCGCTGCCAAATTAGGTTCTTGTATTCGCCATGAAATGCGTTAAATAATGCCGTCTGTCTGTCCTACCACAGACAGATACGCAGCTCGAGCGTTGCCCCTGTAACCGTTCATTCGGAAGCGATCCTTGGATTATCGTGCGCGTATGTGCTTTCGAGCGCGTAATGCTGACTAAGAAGCTTCGCAATTGCGTGCGTGACACTTAGATTAACTGGGATTAGCAAGCAATGTAAGAATACGTTATTAGAAGGTCAGACAAAATAGAAAAAAAAAAAACACTAAATAGGCAAAGAAATAAAGCCTAGTATAAACAAGATAAGGTGACTTATGGAAACTTATTTAGACTATCTTGTAATGGGACAAATTATTATGATACTTATACAAGTATGCCATCAACAATTTTCTCAGGTAAATAAATATATAAACCGCAACTAACTCATTCTCTATATTACTAGAAAATTCATTTAAGTATAATGAAATTATAACACTGAGACTTCTTCTTCAATGCTTTTATTCTTCGAACAGGGTACAACTTTAGGTACAACCTCTTCAACTTGATGCCGCAAACCAACTGAACTGCCGGACTCCACGATCTCTCCGAATACAAAAATCCCCTCCAAAAATATATCGGTGTGGCCAGTAAATACATTTAAATTTAACTGTTATATAGTACCAATTTAAATAAATGATAGCAACTATTTATTTGAAGATTACGACACAAGACTCATCTTTTTTCCTGACACCGACAAATGAATGTCCTACCAATTTCATTATGAGTAGTAAATACTTTTATTAGCAAAATTGTCTTTACAGCGCACCGGGGGCCGCTTCGCTGAATTGGCTATAGCGGAGAGGCTCGGTTGCCATCGTTAAATTCAAAGCGGCTCAAAGGTCGCCAATAAATAAGCGCAGGCACCTTGCGGACGCAACTTTTCTCATTTCCCTGTTTCCGTGGTTCGTTACTTGAATAATATACGACTATGTGAGCAATTCCAAGGGGACAACTCGAAAAATGGTAAGAAACAGCACAGCGTTGGGAATTTGTGGCATGACACCCTTGTGACTACGAGAGCCTTTTATTAAAAATATGTTTAAAATATTACCTATATGTTCACGCGATGGATACCACCTGACGGCTATCAATGAATGGGTAACCTCAAAAGAGGCGGTGTGACGATCTGTCCAGCTTTGCAAGGGTCGTAATCCCTATTTTTTACTTTATTACGAATTGTTGGCCGCTGACAGAAACAAATGGAAAAAATGGGGGAGACCTTTGCACAGCAGTGGGATGATGTAGGTTGGATAAAAAATACCTCCGATAATCCTAGACTATTTGATATGCAAAATTACCTTTTGTGTGCAATAAAATACTGACTGATTCACTTATTAACATTTACGACTTTTAAAATCAGCACCATCCAGAACCTACTGCATTCCTATACAAAATGCAAGTAGCTCGCCGAAGAGTTGTTAAGGGCCGCGCAAACTTGTCCGGAGGAGATCGCAGCTTGTTTACGGATCGCGGGCACACAAGGAATAGCAATCGCTCGGATACTTTCGACTTGGGAACCTACGTCCGATTGCTTCAGATTGCCTGAAGGATCTAGTTCAAAGTTAGCATCTCAACTTTGAACACTTCATTCTTTCTCTCATCTTCATTCACTTACATACCTTTAGCTTAAACATATTGAATGAATTGGTAATTTGATGATATGTGCTTGTTTGTTTACGTAATATTATTATACCAAACTCAGTAATCACTGATTGTGTATCCCTTTGTTTTCAATGCATAAATATTCAAAACTGATCGTAGGAAATTAGTTATAGAGCATGAATAAAGTCTTAACAGTGGTTTCACACTAAAAATTGCATGCAAAGGCCAGCTTTTGTGAGAAATGTAAGCTGATATGATAAAAAAAGTAAAAAGTTAATAAACGCTCTTGTGGCGATACATATTACAACTTAACTCGACTCTTTCGCGCAACCAACATAAGCCAGACTCGATTTTTCCTTAGCCGTATTATCAACCAGTTCGAGCATCAAAAGTTAATTCCTATATTTAAAAAGTATATATAAATTGCAGCACGGCACGTCACCATTATGGTCCTCGGCAAGACAATCTCTCTACGGACACTGGTCCATGTTTAATTAAGCGGACTTCTCTAAACTGCCAGTTTCGCAAACTGTCTACACTGTCGCAGTCACTCCCGGCTAGTGTGGACAAAGGGTGTTTAAAAGGTACTAATATTCAAATGAAATAAAGAAATCCGGGTATAGCATTTGGCAACAAAAGTTTATTAAAATTTGCTATTACACATCTACCTTATAACACCTTCAAAAAAATCAAATACAAAACTTAATAGCTCAGAATTCAGTAGAGACTAGGTTAGGTTCTAATTTAGTTATTTATATCTATACTATTACAAATATTTATGTTCACAAATTTCTAATTAAATAAAGATAAACCACCAATTTAAGTTTTTAATTTCCTAATTGATTCCATAATTTGTCCTCAAAGGGATTCCTAAGTTATGCCTAAATTAATAGCTAAATTATCCCACTTTTCACTAAAGTTAAAGTAAATACAAGGAAAACCAACCTTGGATATCAACGGAGGTTACCATTTCAAATCTTTGTTGCATCAAACTACAGACAACTCTGCAACGTTACCCCAAAATTTCACCGATACCGATCCATCCTCAAAACAGCAGACAAGAAAGAAAAAAAATCTGACTTCAAAATTAATCCAAATGAGGTCTAAGTAAGGTCACTGAGGTTACAACATGATCACCAAATTGTGACTGTATAACTTACAGACACATATCAAAAGCGAAACCTAGAAATAAAAGAAAGTTCTAGTTAACAACCAATTTTTTTTTAGTGTGGGTGAGTATACTTTTCATCTGTCTATTTATGAAATCTTTAATAAACCAATTTAATACCTGCAACAGCTGGCTCGCCATATAATTTCTGAATTAATTACTAAACATTTATGCTAATTTTTCTATTTGAGACCTAAAAATTACAACTCTCAATACAATATGCCCAGATGAAGGTAGGCTACATTTTCTTTACAAGGATTTCCAAAGGAGTTCATAAAGTCATAAAAAGTCATAAAAGTCATTTATTTATGCGAATAGGCCCACTGGGGGGCACTTTTACACGTCCCAATATAAACCCTACCACAGCTTCGGGACAATTGTGGGCTAGTGCTGAGAAGAAGCTGCGCAAGAAACTCAGTCACTATTGTCAATGCCTCTTTTCAAAAGGTTTACAATGTTTGTAGTGATCATGCAAGTCCATACATTATTATCTTTTAAATAATCATCTACTTTATAATACCCTTTCGTCATAAGGGTTTCTTTAATAACAGTTTTAAATTTATTAACCGGTAAATTTACAATGTGTTCTGGTAGTTTATTGAAAAATTTTATACCTTTCCCCATGAAAGAGTTACCAACCTTTCGAAGCCTAAATTGTGGAATAGCAAGCTTATCCTTATTCCTAGTATTATGTTTGTGTATGTCACTATTTTTCGTGAATGAATGTAAATTTTTCCTTACATAAATTAAATTTTCGTAAATATACTGAGAGGCTAGAGTTAATATTCTAATTTCTTTAAACACCTCTCGTAAGGAATCTTGAGATTTAAGATTATAAATAGCTCGCACGGCTCTTTTTTGTAACACAAAGATTGTTTCTACATCAGCAGCCGCGCCCCACAGTAAAATACCGTAGGACATCAAGCTATGGAAATAACTAAAATAAACTAACCTAGCTGTTTCTACATCAGTCAAACGTCTAATCTTCCTAACAGCAAAAGCAGCTGAGCTTAGTTTCCCTGACAAGGCCTCTATATGAGGACCCCATTGTAGTTTGGAGTCTAAAGTGATTCCCAAGAATGTTGTGGAATCAATAGTATCAAGCGGTTTGTCTTTTATCTTAACCTGAGTTGATGCCTGTCGGACATTAGGCATCGTAAACTTTACACATTTAGTTTTACTTCCATTAAGAAGGAGATTGTTAATAGTGAACCAATGTAATACTTGTGAAAGAGTATTATTTACATCGTCAAAATTTCCTTCACCTCTTGGAATTTTAAATATAAGTGAAGTATCATCAGCAAACAATACTATATCGCAAAGTTTCCCTACAAAATGCGGGAGGTCATTTATATATATTAAAAATAAAAGAGGTCCTAATATAGATCCCTGGGGCACACCCATTGTTAGAGGTGCTCCAGAAGACTCAGTTCCGTTTATTCATACTTTTTGCATTCTACCTGAGAGATATGAATTAATTAAGTTTAATGAATTCAATGATGCCCCATAGTGACATATTTTTTTAAGTAATGTTTCATGATCCACACAATCAAACGCTTTCGATAGATCACAGAAAATCCCTAAAGCATCATGCCTATTATCATAGGCACCAAATACATGTGTTAAAAGAGCAACTCCTGCATCCGTGGTGCTTCTTCCTTTAGTAAAACCGAATTGTTTGTTATGTAATAACTTGTTCGATGAAAAGTGTGCTAAAATTTGATTGAATATAATCTTTTCATATATTTTACTCAAGACTGGCAGAATCAATATTGGCCGGAAGTTTGAGGGGTCACTTTTGTCACCCGCTTTGAAAAGCGGTATTATTTTACTAATCTTCATTAAACAAGGAAACTGGCCTTCATCAATACACTTGTTAAAAATTAATGCTAGTTGAGGGGCTATTATGTTAATAATTGACTTAATAATATGCACAGATAGTCCCCACAGATCCTCCGTTTTTTTCATATTCAACTCTAAAAATGTTTTTATTATTACTTCAGGTCCTACATGCCTAAAGTGCAGTTGAGAATTACATTCACTGACATTTACTTTTAGAATAGATTCGGCTATTACTGAAGAAGAAGCAAGTTCTTTCGTTGTTGTTGGTGCAATATGTGAAAAAAACGATTCAAAAGCAGTTGCAACCTCTAAATTTGAATTTATTGTTTTATCATTTATTTTTAATGCAAATTTACCATCTCTCAATTTATTTTTACAAGTTTCTTTATTTATGATGCTCCATGTAGCTTTTGCTTTATTTTTGGAGCTAGAGACTATTCTACGAAGATGATGGGATTTTGCTACAGCACAAACTTTTTTAAATATTTTTGAATAATTTCTAACGTATTCAATAAAGTTTTGGTCTTGAGAGTTTTCTCGTAGACTATATCTATACTAATATTATAAAGCTGAAGAGTTTGTTTGTTTGATTGTTTGTTTGTTTGTTTGAACGCGCTAATCTCAAAAACTACTGGCCCGATTTGAAAAATTCTTTTTTGTTGGATAGTCCATTTATCGAGGAAGGCTTTAGGCTATATAACATAAAGCTACAACTCATAAGACCACAGCAGAAATGAAAAATGTTGCGAAAACGGGAGAAAGATATTCCTTTTGAGAGCTTCCGCTGCATACGCTGCGGAAACCGCTTGAGTTACACAAAAATCATGTATGACAGGATTGTTCAACATTAAGAGTTCTATAATAAAGTCCGCAACAGCATATGTCTATCTTTTATGGTTGACTTACTACAACCTTTTTTATGTTAATAAATTTGTAAAAAAATAATGCATTATTTTTAGAGGTGTATTATACACACAAGTATTTATTCTTATCAAAATAAATACATTCATCATCACGAGCATTTCATTTAGAACCAAGTTGCCCTCTATATCATTTGATTTCAATAAATATCTTAGGAGGTATCACCGTTTTAACATAACTCCGCACCAAAATAATGTTCGCAGCTTAAGTACAACGTGCGCTTGCGCTAAAATATTATACAGCTGAAGAGTTTGTTTGTTTGAACGCGCTTATCTCAGGAACTGCTGGACCGATTTGAAAAATATTTCTGTGTTGGATAGCTTATTTATCGAGAAAGGCTTTATTATATTAAACATGACGCTGCGACGGGAGGGGAGGGAGCAAACTCAAAACGCGCGGACGAAGTCGCGGGGGACCGCTATAATTCATATAATTTAATCCTACTTTTATGAATTCCTGGCGTGGCCCAATTATTAAATTGACATTTGACCTTATTTGATTTAGTCTTTTTTATGGGAAAAATTTCATAAAAATCGTTTTTAATTAAGTTAAAGAGGTCATCATATTGTTTATCTACACTAAAATACTTACCCGTTCCCCAAAATACTTACCATTTTCCAGTCATTTCAAATCAAATCATTTTCGAAATTAATTCATCCAAATTGACATGTTGGCGGCGTCTGAAACGATAAAAAGAACCATGTGCTCAGACTCTAAGAAATTTCTCGCAACAAACCAAAATCAACAGAAACCTTTCTGCAGATACTTACCAGGAATAACTATCAAACTACAAAATAAATTTGGGGCGTGCCCCGTTATCAAAATTATTACTATTTTACATTTTAACAAACGTTCCACTCCGACGCACGACCAACAGTGGCGGAACCGGAAAAAACAGCAGCTGTCACACTTGACAAATGTCAGTGTCAGCATCCATTATATCTATGCCAAAACATGGACTGGAGTCCTACATCCATTTAGTTTTTCGTTTCACGCGAACTTAGACAAAAATATACAACGTTACAACACCTTGGGAGACAATGGAAGGAAGATAAAAAGTTCACGTTATTTCGTGGATGGAAAGGTTAACAGGGGCCCTATTTTTTATCATTCGCTTTAATATGGCGTGTGAATTTTATTTGAAAAAGAAATAAAAATCACGCCAATTAAAGACTAAGTACTGCTTTAAATTCAGTATTTTTTTTATTCGAATCACTCCTATGTAGAATTAAACAAAATTTGAAAATCGGTCATTAATCAGACGCTTCTTGACGTGAGTGATTAAAAAATTTAGGCCAAGGATGACTGTCAATGACTGGTCTTGTACTTCTAAGGATAATATGTACAGTTCTTTTTAAATATTTTTTTTCACTCTACTCTCTACTTTATTTTGCAAAAGCTAACTTACTGCGTTTATATGCGGTTTACACTGATAGTAATAGATTAAACAGCTACCAGCGCTAAATGAGGACAAAAATTGGTTAAGGAACACATTTTATTTTCTAAGTTTTTAGTGTGTCTTACTACTTAAGGCAAGGTCGTGATTTGGTATTATATTTGAAAAGGCACGTGAATAAGATTACGCGAAAATTGGTCTTATTTTCTTTGAATATATCATTCTTTGTGCCTAATTGAGTTGTTTATTACGTCATGAATAAGTTCTATTACCTAATGTTAATAATAAGATGATGTATTTTCTTATTTATGGCTGTACATAGTTAATGAGATATATTCTTCTTACAAGAAAATCAAAACATTTATGAGCTCAGAGTCTGAAAGGCAATTTATCAAATATTTAACGTACTCAAAGCGTTCTTAGTATATCGAGAGACAATAAATCCTTTAATAATCCACAAAAACGGCGCGTAGGATGTTGAAAGGCATATGAACCACTTGTTTCTTATAGCTCGAGATTATATTACTTTAGACATCATAGAAACAGGAGTATAACAAATTGTAATTTTTCCCGATATCATCAAAGGACATTATTGAACAAAAAAGTAATAAATAATATTTTACGCAATATGCATTGTCATAGGTACTTTCATACCTGGGTTTTTCTGTTCAGAAATTCTTAGGGTAGCCCAGATTGATTAAGGATTAAGATTTTGGTACGAAAACACTAAACATGCCTTTGAAATCCGAGGGTTTCCCTCGATTGCACCAAGATTATCATCAAATTCCGACTTGGCAACAATGGGACCAACTAAAAGATAAGTTCTAGGTGGAAGATTTCTTTTTCGAAAAACAAGACAAAGAAGAATTGAAACAGCAAAAGTAGATCATTAGTTCATACTTCAACAATGTAAACAAAGCAGCTTTTTTGTTCAAAATAAGTTCTACATTCTTGTGAAATTCTTGGTGTTTGTTATTCAAGCAGGACTGGTCCCGGCTCGGTCGTCGGTTACGGTTACAATATCGAGAGTAGCCCGCATTTATCACGCGCCCGAACGAAGAATCGTGACAAATGAAACTAATAAAAGGTAATTCAGTTAGGCAGCGCTGGCTGGTCTGTGAAATTACGGGAAGTACAAGTACAAAGCTTTATTTTATTTTATTAAAACACAAAACAGTTTACAGTTGAGGAGAAACATATTTTATACATAACTGAGTATTATGCTAAACTGTAAGCCAAAACATGTGCTTCAGGAATGTTAAGAATGAGATACATCGTTTCGCAAATTCAACTCTTATTAACTATGTTTTATTACACACGAATTTGTGAGGATTAAAGATTGCTACTTCACAAACTGCTACTTAATTTAACAAAACGTATACAAAATTATTAATCATTATGATAATACAGTTTATTCATACAAATATAGCTACATGCTGTGTTTTGTAAAATATTATAAAATATAAAAATAGGGTGAAGTCGCGGAAAACCATTCGAATACTTAAAACATTTAAACAAGTATAAGAATATAGTTAATTCCGTGCTGCTAGAGGGCATCACGCTTGAGGCATGGAACAGGAGTGTGGTGGTGTTGTTCTTCAAAAAACAGAGACAAAACCTTATTGAAGAACTACAGACCCATCTCACTCCTGAGCCATGTCTACAAGCTGTTTTCAAGGGTCATCACGAACCGTCTCGCACGTAGGTTTGATGACTTCCAGCCTCCCGAACAAGCCGGTTTCCGAAAAGGCTATAGTACCATAGACCACATTCATACGCTTGGGCAAATTATACAGAAGTCCGAGGAGTATAATATGCCTCTATGCTTAGCGTTTGTGGACTATGAGAAGGCCTTTGATTCGATCGAAACTTGGGCGGTGCTTCAGTCTTTGCAGCGGTGCCACATAGACTATAGGTAAAAAGAGGTGTTAAGGTGCCTTTACAATAACGCCACCATGTCGGTCCGAGTACAGGAGCAGAACACGAAGGCGATTCCATTGCGGAGAGGTGTGAGACAGGGAGATGTCATATCTCCGAAACTGTTCACAGCGGCATTGGAAGACGCCTTCAAACTTCTGGAATGGGAAGGAATCGGCATCAATGTCAATGGCGAATACATCACACACCTCCGATTTGCCGATGATATAGTCGTTGTGGCAAAGACGCTGGACGATCTTGGCACTATGCTTGAAGACCTTGACCGAGTATCCCAACAAGTGGGTCTTAAAATGAACATGGAAAAGACGAAAATTATGTCGAACTCCCTTGTCGTACCCACTCCAGTATCCGTTGGGAACTCAACTCTCGAAGTTGTCGACGAGTACGTCTACCTGGGACAAGTGATCTAATTGGGTAGGTCCAACTTCGAGAAAGAGGTCAATCGACGAATCCAAGTCGGCTGGGCAGCGTTCGGGAAATTGCGCAAGAGTGTCTTCTCATCTCATCTACCTCAGTGTCTGAAGACGAAAGTCTTCAACCAGTGTGTGTTACCAGTGATGACATACGGATCCGAAACATGGTCTCTTACTATGGGCCTTATAATGAAGCTCAAAATCACGCAACGAGCGATGGAAAGGGCTATGCTGGGTGTTTCTCTACGGGATCGAATCAGAAATGAGGAGAAACGTAGAAGAACTAAGGTAACGGACATAGCCTTGAGAATCAGTAAGCTCAAGTGGCAATGGGCAGGGCACATAGCGCGAAGAACTGATGGCCGTTGGGGCAGGAAAGTTCTAGATTGGAGACCCTTCGACCAGAGACGCAGCGTGGGACGTCCACCAACAAGATGGACAGATGACCTTATAAAGATCGCAGGATCAAACTGGATGCAGACCGCTAGTGATCGGTCGCTGTGGAAAGCCGTGGGGGAGGCCTATGTTCAGCAGTGGACGTCCTTTGGCTGATATTGATGATGATGATGATGATAACAATATAGAGCATAAAACAAACTACCACGAAGTCTCGCGCACACGAGAGACTAGTTTATTTTAAACATCACGTACAAATCTTAAGAAGACACTCGAACTAGATCCCATGATATCGATACTCGGATAGTCCTGCGATAAATCATTGTAGAGGCGACACATCCGTTCTATCGGGTTGTAGTAAGAGGTGTTGTTGCGATACACCTGGAGTGAGAATAGCTTAGACCTGCGATCACGGGCTCTGTAATGCGTGTTTATACTTATAGATGCAATTAAAGACGGAGAATCAATCGCAGAGTGTAATTTTATGCAGGTATATTAGCTCGAACCGCTTACGTCTCACTTCCAGGCTAACCATGTTAAATTTTTCTAGCCTATCCTCGTAGGAAACCAATTTGCGATAAAAACCGTGACGAAAAGAGAGATATCTGAGAAATATTTTTTGGACGTCCTCAATTCGGTCAGTATGTACGGCATAAAACGGAGACCAGATAACTGCACCGTATGCTAGAACAGTACGGATTAAAAAGTTATGTACCACACTTTTAGGGTTTTTAAGTTGTTTAGTGTGGCGTAAGACAAAACCCAGCATTTTACCACCTCTGGCATGAACTTTATTGTAGTGCTCGTGAAAAGTCAGTTTATCATCGAAAATTACGCCTAGATCCTTAGCTTGATTTTGTCGTTTAATTTATGACCATTAAGAGTATATTCGAAATGAATTTTATTTAATTTTCTAGTAAATGACAATACAATACAATTATTAATATTTAAATACATGTGATTAAGAGTACACCAATTTGCAACGGTTTCAATATCGGTCTGTAGTATTTTAGCATCTTCAGGGGTAGAAACCTCAAAAAAGATTTTAAGATCGTTCGCATATAAAAGGTTAGGGCACTTTAATTGCCCTACAAGGTCGTTTATAAAGGCTAAAAGGGCAGAGGGCCTAGAATAGAGCCTTGCGGGACACCAGAGGTGACAAGAACTGATTCGGATAGTTCACCTTTGAAAGCAACCAGCTGACTTTTACGACACAAGTAGGATTCGATCCACCGAAGCAATGAGCCATGTATACCCATTTGGCAAAGCTTTCGACAAAGTAGAGAATGGTCAACTTTGTCAAAAGCCTTGGAAAAATCAGTATATATAGAGTCTACTTGCACATTTTTAGCAAAAGCGCAACATAAATAGTTTTTATATTCAAGCAGGTTTGTGATGGTTGATTTCTTATTGATAAACCCGTGTTGGTTGTTTGATAAAAGAGGTTTTAAGTGAGTATAAATGCACTCGGACACTAAAGATTCGAATTGTTTAGCACAGCAAGAAAGTATGCTAATAGGCCTGTAATTTTTGCAATAATCTCTTCGCCCACCCTTGAAGATGGGAACTATGTGAGCCGTCTTCCACCGGTCAGGGAATACTCCTAATCTAAGTGATTGGTTAAAAAGTAAGCAGAGCGGCAAGCTGACCTCATCCGCACAGATCTTTATGAAAGAAGGAGGGATTGTATCCGGCCCAGCTCCCTTGGTCGAATCAATACATTTATTTTTTTTGGAAATTGTCTCTACAGAGATAGAAATAGTTGCAAGGGTACTAACGGCTGCTTCAAAAGTGATTATAGGGGTGTAAGGTGAAGAAACATGGGTCTCAAAAACTGATCCGAAATAAGTTGAAAAAAGATCACATATCCCCCCTTATGATCAGAAGCTTCAAGGTTGTTATATCTCATTGAATGTGGTATCGAATTGCTCTCTTTACGCTTACTATTAACAAATGACCAAAAAGGCTTTGTGTTTGTGCATAATTCATTTTTGATAGAGGTGATGTACTTATTGTAACACTGGGACATTAACTTTTTGCTACGTGCACGAAGAAGACAAAAAAACATCATAATCACAAGGATTTTTAGTTTTTTTATATAACTTGTGTTTTTTTTTCTCTCGGCTATACACTTTTTTAAACTAAGACTGAACCAAACAGGGTAGTTGTCTTTTGCTTTCTGAGTATAAGAGGTGTGTTTTTTGATTATGTTTAGCAAAGTGTCATAAAATACATCGATATTGTCATTAACATTAGAGGAAGACAGCAGGGAAACCCATGATATATTAGAAAGTTCAGCTTTAACTTTGTTGAAATCACATTTCTTAAAATTTAACCGTTTAGTCGTGTTAAAAGCAATTTTATTAAAATACAGGTGAGGTATTTCAATGGTTAGAGCTGGATGATGAGTATCCATACGACTCAGAGGAGCGCACTCATTAACGACTACATTCTCAAAGGTACAGAATACCAAGTCCAAAAACCGACCGTTATTATTGGGAACTCCGTTAAACTGATAAAGGCCGCATAATGAAGCAGTTTCGAGCATAAGACTTGATTTGCGGTCAGTAGAGGGGGAAGGTGCCAAGTGAGATAAACCTGAGACACTACTCCACTCTATACCAGGATTATTATAGTCACCGACACAGATAAATCTACTGTTGTAGTCTGCCTCTAAAATGTTATCTTGCATATTATTGTAAAAGATAGTTAGATCACGTCTGACTCGCAACACATCCAGCTCGTGCCGTGTTACCCGGCACATTGCTGGTCCTTTGAGCTGGATCTACGTGTGAAGACTGAAGATTGTCATGATGCCCATCACTCGTTCTCGTACGTCAAGCGTCCAGTCCGCTGGCTGCTGAGCCAGAACCCCTCGAAGAAACAAGAGAATAGCAACCAGCGCCGCCGGCTGCACCCACTCAGGTGCAACCGCCTGCGGCACGTGCGCAGAAGGGAACGCCTTCAGTAAGATCAAGAAAAAACAAGAGGCTACTGAAGGCCAATGAAGAGCTCCTGCGCATCCAACTGAAGCTCGCCGCCAACAAAGTAGCAGCCATCGAGGTAGAAACGGACACCGATGAAGATGACCTTGACACCATGATTGAAGACTCCGGCAACAACCACAACGAGCGCACCGGCACCTGGGTCGACGATAGTCGCATACAAATGCTGGCTATCACAGGGCAACCGCACACCCCAGAGCCACTGCCGCTACCGTCGATACCGACGCAGGCACCTGGTCGCGACGTGTCCCACGACGGAAGAGAAGGAGACAACACCCATCGGCATCTCACCGGCGGGAGAGAACGAGTCGATATTAAGACTCTAGTACAATAACACTGTACGTGCCTTTAAAATTTAAGGGTTTTCCTCGATTGCACCATGATTCCATAATCAGATTCCAACTTGGCAACAATAGGACCAACTAGAAGGAATAACCTCTAGGTTAGCGAATCATCTTTTCAAAGCGGTCTACAAATGACTGTGATATGAGGTAACACAGCCACAAAAAAAACTGTCGAATTGACAACCTCCTCCTTTTTTGAAGTGTGTTAAAAAACATTCGAAACTAGCTGAAGAGTGTGTACGTTTGTTTTTTTTGAACACGCTAATCTCTGGAACTACTGGACTGATTTCTAAAAATAATTCTGCGTTAAATAGCTTATTTATTTAGGAAGTCTTTTAACACCATACTGCGACAGGAGGGGAATAAACTCAAAACGCGCGGATGAAGTCGTTGGGGACCGCTACTGGGGACGACCGCGCTTTTTTACGAGTACTACTCGTAAACAATACTTCAATGGGCACAGCAGCAGAGCGATCGAATTGCATTAAAATTATAATATGCCACTAAAAAAATCCTTTAGTGGTATCTATAGTAGCATTATCCTTGTTCTTACGAGAGTGATGTTAGTAGAATAAACTATTCCTTTACTTTTGGGTATTCAATTGAATTGTGCTTACAAGTGCCGTTCTATATTTGTTCAACGACGAAAAATCGTATCTATCTGGGATAATATTTGAACAAAAGCGAAATGTCTACGGCTGAGAATAAATAACAAACATTGCGTTAGTTTTATCTTTGTCATCCCAGATGTTGGGTTTTGTGTGGGATTCGTATTTATTTGTTGTGTAATAATATTAAGAGATTTTTCATGCCAGGTTGTCGCAAGTGGCAGTGTAATCATCACACGATTCTTAGTAATCGTTTTAAAAAAATGTATGTGATATCGTTAGAATTTGATTAAAATTATTTTAGTATGTTGATATGTTTAGACTTTCAAACACGTGTTCTAAATTTAATAAGAATATGCTTGTGTGTAAGGAGACAGCCATAGGCCGCCCCAGAGTGGCTTCATTTTTGATTAGAGAAATACACCAAGAGACTTAACTTTAGCATTTTGCAAAATAAGTATTATATGTATATGGGCACGGGACCATATCCTTGTGAGTCTATGTTTGTACACGGATTTTTGAAAACGAAAAGCCATAGAGAGATGATTCTTTTTCAGTTCTATTAGTTACATTTTATTTTAGGGTACAGTGTGTTTCATCAAAATTGGACGTATAGTTTTATACATATGGGTGAAAACTAAAATTCATATTGTAAATTACGTCCTTTTTTTAGGTCGGTACAAAATAATTTGAATAAATTAAATATAAAGCTGAAATTACCGCATTAGCTTACCTCTGTTTATGAGTAACAAATTTATTTAGAGTCGGTGCATGATATGCATAGACTATTTATGTGTGAACGCTTAAGATCATGCACCGACTTCAGGTGGATTTGTTTCTCCTAAACAGAGGCCAAATGCATTATTTTGAGCTTTATAGACTTTATAAAGATGAAATAAAAACGCTTTCATAGGAGACCACAAATCTCGCTGGGTCAGACTGACAGCACGGTAGCTCAATTGGTAAGAGCGTTTGGCCCGGTCAGCCAAAAGGTTGCTGGTTCAAGTCCCGTCCGTGCGCAAATTTTTGGTTTCTTATTTCATCTTGATGAATATAAAATATGACACTATGAGTGTTAAAAAACATTCAATAGATATATAACCATTTAATGGACTTTTTTTTCGCTATGGATGTCAGCGTGACTATCACGAAATAGTTGCGCTGTTAACGGGGGTCGTTATCCTATATTTTTCTAGTTCTAAAAACAAGAAAAATATGGGATACTGAATGATCATAAGTAAAATAAATTTGATTATAAATCGTGAACCGAAGTAAGTTCCAGAGACGTTTAAATCAGATGGGAGTGTTCGTGTCCGAAATTGATGCGGCCCGTCCGGATATTAATATCCGTGCGCGGACACGCGGATATTACCCGGCTATGTGGATATACGGATATTTTGCGACGCGATGTAGCCACGAAGTCACGGATACGCGAACAATTTTTTTTTGTCAAAATGAAAGCAACGGCTCCAGTAAAAATAATTCGATTACGGTTCGAGTAGCTAAGTGCAATTCACTCCGCGTAATATAAATTAGTACTTACTACTTCGGAACGCAAAATATTAGCAGAAAAGATACATGGTTGAAAGCATAGGTATTTTAACCAAGACTATGTAAAATATTAGCTTTGCGATCGTCGTCACTCAGTCCGTCACAGGCAGGAGGCCAATCTGCCTAAAACGTGTTATCACTATAAGTCGCTTGTCACTCGCGGTATGACGCTCGTGTGTACTGACCTTTACAACCCAGTAATATGGACAGAAAGAGTCTATAGATAGTCAAAATAGGTACCTGCTGCCCAATTTTTAGGGTTCCGTAGCCGAATGGCAAAAAAGGAACCCTTATAGATTCGTCAAATCTGTCTCTCTGTCTGTCCGTATGTCACAGCCAAAATATTCTGAATCTATTAGCGTTACACAGATGGAACTTGGTAGGATATATTATGTTAACCGCTAGGTAAGATGTATTATGTTAACCGCTTCACGATTCCTATACAGAAAATAAAAAAAATATGACATTTGAGCTCCCATAAATGGAACTAAATAAATAAAAATAATTTTGGTCTAACCTATGCATGTGGGGGTCTATGGATATGTTCAAATGACATCGAGGATTGAAGGATTGAAAAACATTTTTTTCTGAAAGTCTAATATTTAGGAGATAGACGCTTCCAAAGTGATTAAACGCTCCCTCTAACTTTAAAACTAAGCGAGCGTAAATTTTGAAAAATGCATGATGTACATTTTTATGAAAACTTTTCACGAAATTGATTCGAACGAGATCGAGCAAATAGTTTTTAAGACATAGCACATTTTCAACCACCGCAAACATGACTTTGTTCTTCGTACAAATACTACGAAAAACAAAGTACTTTTTGCTGTTAATAAAATATTGAGGTATTTTGGCTTAGTGAAAATAAGTGGATCCGTAATTCAGTTAAAGTTGGCACCTATCGGCCTAAGCGGGCGAGTCAGACTCGCACTTAGCCGTTTTTTGGGTTCCGTAGCCGAATGGCAAAAAACGGAAACCTTATAGTTTCGTCAAGTCTGTCTGTCTGTCTGTCCGTCCGTCCGTATGTCACAGCCATTTTATTCTGTAACTATAAGCATTACACTGTTGAAATTTGATAGGAAGATGTATCCCATACATGAAACTAAAACAAAAAAAAAATTTAGTCAAATCTATGGGGTGTCTATGGATAGGTCTTTAAAAATGACATGGAGGTTTCTAACCATTTTCTTTTAAAGTCTAACGTTTCATAGTTAGACGCTTCCAAAGTGGTAAAATTGGCGTCCCTCCATCTAACTTCTAAACCAAGCAAGTGTAAATTTTGAAAAGAATATATAATGTAGATCTTAGCAAATACTTTCAACGAAAATTGGTTTGGACGAGATCAAATGAGTAGTTTTTGAGATATAGCACATTTTCAACAACCGCAAACATAACTTTGTAATTCATACAAACACTATGAAAAACATAGTTATATTTGCAGTCAACAAAATATTGTGGTATTTTACTAAGTAGAAGTAAGTGTGTTCCTTAATTCAGTTAAAGTTGGCACGGAACCCTCAGTGCGCGAGTCCGACTCGCACTTGGCCGGTTTTTTTTTGATCTACCACGCGTGATCAGGCTTTCACAGCACAAACTCAAGATTGATAACATTTTATGTTGACTACCCCTCTCAGACCACTGTATATTTTTCAAGGTTGAATTTTTTTTTGCGTTCCTAGTAATATTTTTTATGATTATTATTATAATTAGAAATATACATATTTCTTTATCATACGTATTCATCAGGTTAAAGTTTGATTAAAGTAATAAGTCTTATTGATGGGTTTTCTGACGTATGAAGTTTTTTTCTGACGTTCTGAGCAGTCGCATAGTTTTCTTTTATGTAAAAACTTTTTTGCTTAGAATTTATGGTCGATATTTGTGATTTGCTTAACTTAAATGCTTCAGCTCCATCTTTCAGTAAGTAGTACATAAAAGCATTGTCTGAAAAGTCTTTGAGTTCGGTGACCCAACACTATTATAGTAAACTGCAATGGTTACAGCTTGACACAAACGCGTTGATTGCGCTGACCGCGGCCTTTGTTCGTGCTGTACGGCCTTCAAACATCCGAATGAAGCTTTGATCTGTACCATTGCTATAGTACTCTCGTAAAAGATTTGCGATAAACGATAATTCGAGCTCAACCTGTTTTATCATTTCCTGGTAAAGCTCTCAAGGCTTTTTTTAAAGATTTAATCATCATTTATAACTATAAACCTATTCTAATAAAGAAGGTAATGAAGTCAGATATATGCAGTATAATGATTTTATGCTAAACCTAGTGTCTCAATGAAATAACTATGAAGGTTGGTAATTTTGCAAGAAATACTCTTTTATTTGTATGTAAACTTTATAGCATAACCTAAAGTTGTACGAAAGGTGGATTTAACGCCATCTGGCGTCTCTACCATTCATAATAAGATATATTATTTGCTATTGTTGGATGTTTTTGTACACTAAACTGCCAAAATTTACTAAATCAATGAAATGAAATGAAATATTGTTTATTTGCGTTTGTATAGGGTGTACAGAAGATGCCAGTTTAGTAAATGAGCGCCTATCCAGACATTGTAAATATATCAACAATTTATTGACAAATGATGATTTTTATTATTATTATTTTTGAGAGATTAATTACAATTATACATTATGATAAATTGATTTAAATGTCATTGATTTTTAAAACTCTATGATTTAAAAATTCTTGAACCGAATAGAATCCACGCATTATTAACCATTCATTTAATATTTTCTTAAATTGATTAAACGACTGACAATTGGTTTTCTTAAGAGAAATCTGTAAAAGTATAGGGGGATCTGGAAATTATATGGTAACGTCATGATTTAGATTTCAGCAACGTTCAATTGTTTTCAACTCACACCTTGTCACCTCGCTCAGGTCATAAAACCAAAACTAAATACAACGAAATAAACAAATGAATGCAGGTCATCGCTTACGCACGCGTGTGATTAACTGACTCAACCCCGTTGATTTGCGGTCACGTGACACACGCCCCGATAATAGGTTACGTATTGGCGCACACAACAGAACTTGATTTATATGTACGGGCGCTATAAAATTCCCGTTTGTGTATTACCAGTGCCAAGCAAGAGCTTTACTTGAACAGATTTAGACTGAGGCTATGTTGTTGTATTGATATTATCGAACCTACGGTCAAGAAAAAGCCTGTTTACTTAAGTTTGAACATTATTAGATCTAAATTGTTCTCTATACTATAATAATATTGTAAAGCTGAAAAGTTTGTTTGATTAATTTAAGGCGTTAATCTCAACAACTACGGGACCGATTTGAAAAAAAAATGTGTTGTATAATCATATGTAGAGGAAGGCTGAAGTCTATAAAATATAACTTTGCGACGGGTGGGGAGAGAGAAAACTCAAAACGCGTAGCTGCAGTCGTGAGGGACCGCTAGTGTCTAATCAAAACGCTGACATGAGATGTGGGTTCCATTGTGAAAGTTACAAAAGTTATTAAAAGCGTTCATAACTTCATTCAAATGTGCCGACAGCATTCTGCACCACGACAGTTTCTTCTTTAGAGATGTTTTTTCCCATTTTGATCGGAAATAACTTTTTCCTCTGCACAAACGTAGTCACGATAGTAAAGATCACGATGTAATTGACTCATTGTAGAAATATAACTCCTCGATTATTTAGCGTTGCAAAACTCTCCACTACGTTTATGGTAGGGTGTCGGTTTCCGATGGCAGGGTCGCCATATACTGGTTGGAGCCGGGAGTACTAAGTGAAACACATGAGTGCCGAATAATAACTGGATTTATTAGGTAATTCGGTTGAATATAAAGTACATGCGTGTACGTATATATTATTATAGTACTTATAACTAAAGATACATCACAGTGTTAGATACATTCTTTTGACTTACTTTGTATTCCGTTCCAGTCTGACTAGCTATCCTGCACATGAAATTGCTTTTTAATTACCCTTTTTAAACACACGCGAACTAATCAGCTTCAATTGTCTAAACTTATTTCTCATTTATCTTCCTCATTTGCTCTATTCTTGAATGGGGCAGGGAGGGAAAATGAAACAGTTTAATTACCCACCTTCGGTCACTCCGGTCGCGAAAGGGGGGACCAAGGGGAGAGAGGAGGAGAGGGGTGAGCATTGACCCGGAACGATGTGGCCCCGGCAGGATATTAATTTCTCCACTCGAACGCACCCACGATCCACCTGGGTTCTAATTTAAGATGCTATAGGCTCAGCGAAGACCTAATTTGGAAGTTACTAAAAATACGACGTTAGTTATGTGTCATACTCTCTATCCAGTATTCAGACAATGTTTTGGGTAAATGTTGGCTTGTGTTTATTCATTGCAACAGCTGAAAACGAATAATTTCGAGTGGAATTAAGTCCCTAGACTCAAAGAAATGAAAATGAAAGCGATAAACGTGCTTATTTGTTTGTCCCTTTAATAAAACTGGAAGTATAAAATGAAATAGTTAATTGTAAAGATATGGATTATTTAGGAAATCATTATTTTGAGCGTTTAAATCAATCACATGCGGTTCAAAATCTTTAAATTACTATTTTATTTCATGTTTTTTTGTTATTACCTCTTAAACACTACTACCTACCTACTACCTAGGACCTACTTTGGTGAATCTAAATAAAAATCGTTTCGCTAATGACTTCTCGTTTTTGAAATCCGTGGACAAATATAAAATTATACATACACCATTAAAATTTTGCACGCCTTAATTGATCAACATACTCAAATATCTTCAAATTCTAACTATATCACACACATATACATTCAATTCATTACCTCCTTTTAGGGTTTAGGGTGTCTATGGATAGGTCTTTTAATATAACATCGAGGTTCCTGAAAGCATTTTCTCTTAGAGATAGACGCTTCCAAAGTGGTAAAACTAAGCAAGCGTAAATTTTGAAAAAAATACATGATGTAGGCCTTGACAAAGACTTTTAACTAAAATTAGTTTGAACGAGATCAAACTAGCAGTTTTTAATATAGAGCACATTTTAAATTACACAAATACTATAAAAAAACAAAGTTATATTTGCTGTCAAAAAAAATATTGTGGCATTTTAGCTAAGAGGAAGTAAGTGGATTCCCTAATTCAGTTAAAGTTGGCACGGAACCCTCAGTGCGCGAGTTCGACTCGCACTTGGCCAGTTTTTTAACAGTACATACAATTGCAAGGTTTTGATGTTAAGTAAATTGAAAGTTGCAGAACTAGTATCACAGACTTATCCAAAGTTTCAAGCCAGAACAAGTGCAATATTCTTACGCCGCTACCTACCTACAGCTGCTGGGTGACAGTGTTATTGTTTTTAGCTTCCAGTCCGTTATGCGCGTTCTACACAAAATGGCGGTCATTCCGCCCAACTGCAGAAACTAACCGGCGCGGTGCAACGGTGCAAGCTAGTCGTGCAGTAACATTAAAAGCGATATTTGTTTTAGGTCAACATCTCAGTGCAAGCTATGATAGTAACGTGCTGTGTTTAGATTCGTGCTGGAATTTTATAATACAAGTACCTATTTGACCTTAGTTTAAACCTAGTGTTGCAAAGTTGAAATTTATAAAATTATAAAGTTTATAGCAAAATAATTTTATAAATTTTAACTGAATAATGGATTTCCGCAAAGTAACGCCTGATTACATTAATTAGTATTGGAAATTTCACAGATAGCGGTGGTGACACCCTCGTGATTTAAGAAGCATGTCAATCCACTGGTCTTGCGTCCTTATCCTAAATCATAATCTCTTTCTGGCTATATCGGATAGCCGTCTCACAGAACTTGCATTTTGCATTAAGCACATGCTTATGCCTACTATAATACTCATATTTCCAGACCAGACCAGTTGGAAATATTATATGACAGACCAGCCTGCACCAAACTGATGTACCTACCTGTTTATTTTGATTTGAATCATTTTTGTGGCAGCTAGTGGTGACTGAGTCTGTTCCGGCGTTTCTTTCCAGATTGTCTGCGTCTTGTCTTGAAGGGCTAGTAGAGCCATAAAAGATAATGTAAGACATGTTCTTGCCCCATATGGATCATAATTGATTGATATAAATGAATTATTGACGTTCATAAGATGCATTTTGTGTCCTAAATTGAGAAAATTATTTAAGAATTTTGAATATAGTCATCGTGTTAAAGATTAAACTTAACCACAGTCATGATTTCAGTCGCCTATGTAGTGTCGCAAGTTAGTGTAGGTCTGGTCTAACGGGCGCATGTGCGGGCGGTTGGCGGCGCGCCTGATGCGTGCATCGACGTTACGCTCTGGATATGCCACCATAGAGCCTCCAGGATATGAGGATTTCATAAAACAACATGCTTTTAATTGAAGTTCGAAGAAAGTTATCTTTGCTCATTTTTAAATATATAAATCATCATCATCATCATCATCATCATTATCAGCCAAAGGACATCCTCTGCTGAACATTGGCCTCCAGTTTGATCCTGCGGTCTTTATATGGTCGTCTGTATATGAATATAAATATTTTAATAATATTTTTCGATTTCATTCAAGATTGACATTGTACAAAATAATTAAATTTCAATAATAGCGCATGCCATATGTTGCTTTAGTCAGTAGTTAGTGCAGTTATAATAGTCCTATTTCGTTATCCGATGTGCTGCTGTGCGCTGATGTTAGAGTTAAAATAATAGTAAGTAAATAATGTCTTTAATAATATATTTATAAACAAAATTATTTATTTCTCACCACAATTTAGTATTAGATGTTTTTGCTTAGGCCAATTAGCAAGACCGTGAAACGAATATTTTTTTGTAGACTAAGTAAATTGTGGGAATCAATAGTGACCTTTAAGGTTGAGATCATGCAAAGCTCGACGTTCCCTGAACCTATTGACCGGATTTCGATTAGTACTGATTGGGAGTAGGTCACCGCCGACACTGCAGCGATAACGACAATCATTCTCGCTGGACTATTAGCTAAATTGCAAGTGATTTCAATAGTATTGTAAATTATAAACTTTTATAGCTAGAGTATCCTATGCTAAGAATAAGTAAGTAAGGGAAGGGCGCATAGCGCGAAGAACTAATGGCCATTGGGGGTAAGTTCTAGATTGGAGACCCTTCAACCAAAAACTGTGTTCTGAAGATTGCAGGATCATATTGAATACAGACCGTTTTATTCAGTCTCTGTGGAAAACCGTGGGAAATGCCAATGTACAGCAATGAACGTAATTTGGCTAATAATAATAATGATGAAGATGCGCTGACAAGTCAAGTGACGGCCACGTTCTCTATAACTTGCCAACAAAGCAATATACTATCAGAGCATTCACTTAGATATTTTTTTGTAGTTTTTAAAAAATATTCATCATAAAGTATTGCAATACGTTAGCAAATGAGTAAGAGCTATGCCAGAAAAACATTCTAGGGAAACCGATGCAAATTCAATCCATGTATTTAAAAGTATACGTCATTATTGGTATCAATACAAAAGCAATCAAGTTAGGCAGTAGCCTGGTAATCATTGCCGGGCAATCATTGCGCGGATTTGTGCTAATTGGACTCCTTGATTAACTGTTTGTGTGTGCACTCGTAAAGGACGGATTACGCTTATATTATATCGATAATTGGGTGTTTGGAAATGCATCTGTTTGAGTGCTAACGATGGAATTGGTTTTATTTGCGTTTGTATAGGGTGTACAGAAGATGCCAGTTTAGTAAATGAGCGCCTATCCAGACATTGTAAATATATCAACAATTTATTGACAAATGATGATTTTTATTATTATTATTTTTGAGAGATTAATTACAATTATACATTATGATAAATTGATTTAAATGTCATTGATTTTTAAAACTCTATGATTTAAAAATTCTTGAACCGAATAGAATCCACGCATTATTAACCATTCATTTAATATTTTCTTAAATTGATTAAACGACTGACAATTGGTTTTCTTAAGAGAAATCTGTAAAAGTATAGGGGGATCTGGAAATTATATGGTAACGTCATGATTTAGATTTCAGCAACGTTCAATTGTTTTCAACTCACACCTTGTCACCTCGCTCAGGTCATAAAACCAAAACTAAATACAACGAAATAAACAAATGAATGCAGGTCATCGCTTACGCACGCGTGTGATTAACTGACTCAACCCCGTTGATTTGCGGTCACGTGACACACGCCCCGATAATAGGTTACGTATTGGCGCACACAACAGAACTTGATTTATATGTACGGGCGCTATAAAATTCCCGTTTGTGTATTACCAGTGCCAAGCAAGAGCTTTACTTGAACAGATTTAGACTGAGGCTATGTTGTTGTATTGATATTATCGAACCTACGGTCAAGAAAAAGCCTGTTTACTTAAGTTTGAACATTATTAGATCTAAATTGTTCTCTATACTATAATAATATTGTAAAGCTGAAAAGTTTGTTTGATTAATTTAAGGCGTTAATCTCAACAACTACGGGACCGATTTGAAAAAAAAATGTGTTGTATAATCATATGTAGAGGAAGGCTGAAGTCTATAAAATATAACTTTGCGACGGGTGGGGAGAGAGAAAACTCAAAACGCGTAGCTGCAGTCGTGAGGGACCGCTAGTGTCTAATCAAAACGCTGACATGAGATGTGGGTTCCATTGTGAAAGTTACAAAAGTTATTAAAAGCGTTCATAACTTCATTCAAATGTGCCGACAGCATTCTGCACCACGACAGTTTCTTCTTTAGAGATGTTTTTTCCCATTTTGATCGGAAATAACTTTTTCCTCTGCACAAACGTAGTCACGATAGTAAAGATCACGATGTAATTGACTCATTGTAGAAATATAACTCCTCGATTATTTAGCGTTGCAAAACTCTCCACTACGTTTATGGTAGGGTGTCGGTTTCCGATGGCAGGGTCGCCATATACTGGTTGGAGCCGGGAGTACTAAGTGAAACACATGAGTGCCGAATAATAACTGGATTTATTAGGTAATTCGGTTGAATATAAAGTACATGCGTGTACGTATATATTATTATAGTACTTATAACTAAAGATACATCACAGTGTTAGATACATTCTTTTGACTTACTTTGTATTCCGTTCCAGTCTGACTAGCTATCCTGCACATGAAATTGCTTTTTAATTACCCTTTTTAAACACACGCGAACTAATCAGCTTCAATTGTCTAAACTTATTTCTCATTTATCTTCCTCATTTGCTCTATTCTTGAATGGGGCAGGGAGGGAAAATGAAACAGTTTAATTACCCACCTTCGGTCACTCCGGTCGCGAAAGGGGGGACCAAGGGGAGAGAGGAGGAGAGGGGTGAGCATTGACCCGGAACGATGTGGCCCCGGCAGGATATTAATTTCTCCACTCGAACGCACCCACGATCCACCTGGGTTCTAATTTAAGATGCTATAGGCTCAGCGAAGACCTAATTTGGAAGTTACTAAAAATACGACGTTAGTTATGTGTCATACTCTCTATCCAGTATTCAGACAATGTTTTGGGTAAATGTTGGCTTGTGTTTATTCATTGCAACAGCTGAAAACGAATAATTTCGAGTGGAATTAAGTCCCTAGACTCAAAGAAATGAAAATGAAAGCGATAAACGTGCTTATTTGTTTGTCCCTTTAATAAAACTGGAAGTATAAAATGAAATAGTTAATTGTAAAGATATGGATTATTTAGGAAATCATTATTTTGAGCGTTTAAATCAATCACATGCGGTTCAAAATCTTTAAATTACTATTTTATTTCATGTTTTTTTGTTATTACCTCTTAAACACTACTACCTACCTACTACCTAGGACCTACTTTGGTGAATCTAAATAAAAATCGTTTCGCTAATGACTTCTCGTTTTTGAAATCCGTGGACAAATATAAAATTATACATACACCATTAAAATTTTGCACGCCTTAATTGATCAACATACTCAAATATCTTCAAATTCTAACTATATCACACACATATACATTCAATTCATTACCTCCTTTTAGGGTTTAGGGTGTCTATGGATAGGTCTTTTAATATAACATCGAGGTTCCTGAAAGCATTTTCTCTTAGAGATAGACGCTTCCAAAGTGGTAAAACTAAGCAAGCGTAAATTTTGAAAAAAATACATGATGTAGGCCTTGACAAAGACTTTTAACTAAAATTAGTTTGAACGAGATCAAACTAGCAGTTTTTAATATAGAGCACATTTTAAATTACACAAATACTATAAAAAAACAAAGTTATATTTGCTGTCAAAAAAAATATTGTGGCATTTTAGCTAAGAGGAAGTAAGTGGATTCCCTAATTCAGTTAAAGTTGGCACGGAACCCTCAGTGCGCGAGTTCGACTCGCACTTGGCCAGTTTTTTAACAGTACATACAATTGCAAGGTTTTGATGTTAAGTAAATTGAAAGTTGCAGAACTAGTATCACAGACTTATCCAAAGTTTCAAGCCAGAACAAGTGCAATATTCTTACGCCGCTACCTACCTACAGCTGCTGGGTGACAGTGTTATTGTTTTTAGCTTCCAGTCCGTTATGCGCGTTCTACACAAAATGGCGGTCATTCCGCCCAACTGCAGAAACTAACCGGCGCGGTGCAACGGTGCAAGCTAGTCGTGCAGTAACATTAAAAGTGATATTTGTTTTAGGTCAACATCTCAGTGCAAGCTATGATAGTAACGTGCTGTGCTTAGATTCGTGCTGGAATTTTATAATACAAGTACCTATTTGACTTTAGTTTAAAACTAGTGTAGCGAAGTTGAAATTTATAAAATTATAAAATTTATAGCAATATAATTTTATTAATTTTAACTTAATAATGGATTTCCGCAAAGTAACGCCTGATTCCATTAATTAGTATTGCGAATTTCACAGATAGCGGTGGTGACACCCTCGTGATTTAAGAAGCATGTCAATCCACTGGTCTTGCGTCTTTATCCTAAATCATAATCTCTTTCCGGCTATATCGGATAGCCGTCTCACAGAACTTGATGGAACAATGAGTGCACTTTTGCATTAAGCACATGCTTATGCCTACTATAATACTCATATTTCCAGACCGGACCAGTTGGAAATATTATATGACAGACCAGCCTGCACCAAACTGATGTACCTACCTGTTTATTTTGATTTGAATCATTTTTGTGGCAGCTAGTGGTGACTGAGTTTTCGGCTTTTCTTTCCAGATTGTCTGCGTCTTGTCTTGAAGCGCTAGTAGAGCCATAAAAGATAATGTAAGACATGTTCTTGTCCCATATGGATCATAATTGATTGATATAAATTAATTATTGACGTTCATAAGTGGCATTTTGTGTCCTAAATTGAGTAAATGATTTAAGAATTTTGAATTTTGAATATAGTCATCGTGTTAAAGATTAAACTTAACCACAGTCATGATTTCAGTCGCCTATGTAGTGTCGCAAGTTAGTGTAGGTCTGGTCTAACGGGCGCATGTGCGGGCTTGGCAGCGCGCCTGATGCGTGCATCGACGTTACGCTCTGGATATGCCAACATAGAGCCTCCAGGATATGAGGATTTCATAAAACAACATGCTTTTAATTAAAGTTCTAAGAAAGTTATCTTTGCTCATTTTTGAATATAAATCATCATCATCATCATCATTATCAGCCAAAGGACATCCTCTGCTGAACATAGGCTTCCCCCACGGCTTTCCACAGCGACCGATCACTAGCGGTCTGCATCCAGTTTCATCCTGTGATCTTTATAAGGTCGTCTGTCCATGAATATAAATATTTTAATAATATTTTTCGAGTTCATTCAAGTTTGACATTGTACAAAATAATTAAATTTCAATAATAGCGCATGCCATATGTTGCTTTAGTCAGTAGTTAGTTATTAAGTGCAGTTATAATAGTCCTATTTCGTTATCCGATGTGCTGCTGTGCGCTGATGTTGGAGTTAAAATAAAAGTAAGTAAATAATGTCTTTAAAAATATATTTCTAAACAAAATTATTTATTTCTCACCACAATTTAGTATTAGAAGTTTTTGCTTAGGCCAATTAGCAAGACCGTGAAACGAATATTTTTTTGTAGACTAAGTCCGATGCAAAAATGGCCTGACTATAAAACAAATTGTGGGAATCAATAGTGACCTTTAAGGTTGAGATCATGCAAAGCTCGACGTTCCCTGACACTATTGACCGGATTTCGATTAGTACTGATTGGGTGTAGGTCACCGCCGACACTACAGCGATCACGACAATCATTTTCGCTGGACTATTAGCTAAATTGCAAGTGATTTCAATAGTATTGCACTTGATCCTTGTAAATTATAAACTTTTATAGCTACAGTATCCTATCCTAAGAATAAGTAAGCTCAAGTGGTAATGGGAAGGGCGCATAGCGCGAAGAACTAATGGCCGTTGGGGGTAAGTTCTAGATTGGAGACCCTTCAACCAAAAACTGTGTTCTGAAAATTGCAGGATCATATTGAATACAGACCGTTTTATTCGGTCGCTGTGGAAAGCCGTGGTAAATGGCAATGTACAGCAGTGAACGTCATTTGGCTAATAATAATGATGATGAAGATGCGCTGACAAGTCAAGTGACGGCCACGTTCTCCATAACTTGCCAACGAAGCAATATACTATCAGAGCATTCACTTACATATTTTTTGTAGTTTGTAAAATATATTCATCATAAAGTATTGTAATACGTTAGCAAATGAGTAAGAGCTATGCCAGAAAAACATTCCAGGGAAACCGATGCAAATTCAATCCATGTATTTAAAAGTATGCGTCATTATTGGTATCAATACAAAAGCAATCAAGTTAGGTAGTAGCTTGGTAATCATTGCCGGGCAATCATTGCGCGGATTTGTGCGAATTGGACTCAGTGATTAACTGTTTGTGTGTGCTCTCGTAAAGGAGCGTAATCCGTTTACGCTTATATTATATCAATAATTGGATGTTTGGAAATACATCTGTTTGAGCGCTAACGATGGAATCGGTTTTGAGTTTAGAGCGCTCGGAATCAGAAAAACTGATTTTATAGATGGATAATGATGTTATAAAAAAACGCAAAATTTCAATACGACCATAAGTCATAAAAAAGTCCAAAACAAAATTATTTGTTTCATTAGTATTGCGTTGCATATTATGATTTATTATCAGAAAAGAAATAAAATATTTGAAATAAATCAGTAGCCTTTTGACTACGACTCTTAATAATTGGTGTCCAAAGCAAGTTTTTTGTAGCGTTTTACTCCGTCGCAATCAGCGAGCTTGCTACGAAGTGAATCTTTGCTACGGTTAACTGTAGTAAATATTCACCAATGAAGAAAAGATTTTTCACGGACGTGACACTTAAAATTAACATTTATTCTTTCATATAAAAGTCTTTCTTGACTAGACAGAAATCAATCAGTAACAAAATAATATACAAGTTATAATGTATAAATCCTGCATTCTTTTAGACATTGTCTATATCTATATGTTTAGATATTGTATAGACAATGTTATCGATTTATTTCGTACTAAAACCTGAAAGATCTACGCGAAGGTAATAATAAAAGAGGACATAGGTATTTATACTGTTCTACCTTTGGGAGCGAGAGAGATAATCCTCGAAAATTTATCAAAATACAGAAGCCCCACTACAATTTAAGTTACAGTAACAAGCAGTCGTTAAATACAGAGCACAAAAGTTTGTTTTAATAAGTTTTTATTTTGGTCAAACAGTTATAAAACTGTTAGTGTTATTTTTTGGCTTATAGTACCCACATAAGTGGGTACTAAAAGCCAAAAAATAATTTGTTCGTTCTGGGTATGTAAATTAACTTAAATGAAATCAAGATAAATTAAGACATTTTACAAGATTACAATGTAATGATGTAGCAAACTACAAGTAAAAAATATTGAACCAAAATGATTGGGCGCACTGAATGAGTTTTACTTATTTTCCGAGTAACGACACAAAAAACCGTTGGAAAAACATCGTAATGTTGTGAGTCTTTGATCCCTTTAGTTTCATTTTACCTATCGTCAAAATCTGATATTATGACGCAAACAACATTTGTATTCCCAGATTTCTGTTGAGATATGATAAGAGAGAAAAATATTTAAAAGTGAATGTGTTGTCACAAAGAAGGCATTTTTCTATAAAATAGGCTATAACTATGATAATTTCAATTTGTTAATTGATACTTTTAATCTCTTAATTGAATCTATTATGAAACTGATTCAGATAATAATAACATTTTTATTGCTTTATAATGTTTTTTAACACTCACAGTGTCATATTTTATATTCATAAAGATGAAATAAAAAACCAAAAACCCGCGCACGGGCGGGACTTGAACCAGCAACCCTTTGGCAGACCGGGCCAAAGGGTTGCTGGTTCAAGTCCCGCCCGTGCGCGGGTTTTTGGTTTCTTATTTCATCTTTATGAACGTTTTTATTTTTATATAACTATTATGAACGTCTTCTTGTAAAGTCCGACAGCTGTTTGACACATTATTAAACAGAGCCTTATAAAAGTTGTATAAAGTTATCATAATTATAATGATAATAACGATAAGCTATCTCTCAAGTTGGACCTCATCTCATTTGAAGCTAGCCTGATGGCGGTTGGCGGCGAGGGCGGGCGGTGCGGCCAAACTTTGATCAACTTCGTTATCTGCTTCATAAATTATTACTTTAATCCGCCGCCCGCTAGTTTGTCCACATCTTACACGCTTATAAGTTTTCGACTCGCTGGGGAAAAGAATGGGTGGTTATCTGACCGCTTTAATATGTTATGGCACGTCGAGTTTTTTGTTGTTTCAAGCGAGATAAAATCTTGGAGCTTTGAAATAACATTTTTAAATTGGTTCTTTGATGCTGTATATTAAAATAATAAGTAGATTATCATTATACGGAGGGAATAAAGTAGTGTCTTACGGCACGGGCGCTAACTTCAATCACGAACGAAACGAATGAAAATGAGAATTGAGATATAAGATAATCCTGAGTGCAGCGAGGGATTGAAGCTGTAGGAGACATTTTATTTTTGAAGTGAAAACTTCTTTAGCGGCGTTGAGCACTTTTGTGTGATGGGGGAAACGGGACACGTGGGCTGATCGAAAAACCGTAAGACGGTTGGCGAAATTATGGATGTAAGTTGATTTTTCTGAGAGATAAACTTTTTAATGTAATTTAATATAATATAAATTGTAATGTTTGTGTACGATAGCGCAATAAATAAATATTGTATTCTATAAAAATATTATATTATTATTATTATTATTATTATTGTATTCTATCACAAAAATGATAGTACTTTTATATTGATAATAACTATTCCAAAAAATAAAAATGCACAACGTTGATATTCAAGTTTTCACTTCTGCCGGCACTCCCGGAGTGCTTTCACAGTTTTTTTTTTTCTAGGTAAATATGCTTTGGTTTTCACAACTCCTGCGAGGCAACATACTAGATTAACGGAACTTAGTTTTGTTGTTGTGACACAAATTAAAGAGATTTTTGCGGAGATTTATCAAATATTACATTCTGACGTTTACGGAAAGTGTTCGACTTTTCTTGTGGTCTTGAATAGACTTAAATGTTATTTGCTACTTACAGAGTTAAAAAAAAGAAATAACGTTTTAGAATGTTTTTAACACTCACGGTCCCATATTTTATATTCGTAAAGATGAAATAAGAAACCAAAAATTTCCGCACGGGCGGGACTTGAACCAGCAACCTTTTGGTTGGCTTTGGCCCGGTCAGCCAAAAGGTTGCTTGTTCAAGTCCCGTCAAGAAATAAATAACGTTCCTATCTACGCAGATAGAGCTAACTGTGTCTTAAATTCTTGCAGTAAGTAGTTTTGCTTGGCTCTTTGATAAAACTGGATCCAATACTAGTGGAACTTTTTAAACATCCTCTCTGTTAATATTTCGATGTTTTCTAATTTCTATAGCTTCAAGTATGATGCGAGGACCGACATTCTGTCGAAAGTATGTTAGGCTGGTCAAAACGTTTTAAGCGGTTAAGTTTATCCGAGGCGTTCGCACAAAGCAAATTATATGTTTATGTTTGACGCCAGCGATATGTTCTTTAATACGCCTTTACACTAAGTGCGCCTTAACATTATAGCGACAGCAGTATGACAGCAGTGCCGTCGCTCTAATATGAAGGGCTTACTGCTGTCATTTATGTATGAAATTATCGCGCTGCTAAAGTCGCCTAAGATCACACTTAGGCCTTTTTAGCAGCGCAACGGTCGCGCGGCAGTCGCGCTGCTGTCAACTGTCAAAACATACGAAAAATGACAGCAGTAAGCCCTGCACATTAGAGAGACGCGCTGCAGTCGCTCTAATGAGAAGGCGCACTAATTGTGAAAGCACTTTTAGTGTTTGATTTTCCAATGAAGGAACCACAGTCACATTCCAGTCTATACATCACTGCATCTTGATGACGTATGGTAAAAAAAACACAGATGGTAGATAGTTTGATTTGGCAAATCTTCGACTACAAAGTAAAATCAAGTAAATGGCATAAAATGATAAGGCAAAGGAAGAGTCACAAGCTAAGGTAACGTAATAAAAGTTATCACATCGTTGGTTATAACTTTTAACGTTATCTAAAATCGCTAAGTGACCTAAATGTACCGAAAGTTAAACAAGTTCAATTTTGTCAGCTCCATTAGTGGAGTGAACCAACACTTATAAAACACTGAAATAAAGTTAATCTATTTAATTGCAGTATCCATTAAACGAAGATGGTTTAACCACAGATCATAGAAAGAAGAGATATATTATAAATAACAGCTCCTTATCTATTTTGATAAAATTTGCACTGTACTCTAATTTCCTTATTCATATTAACGTAAACTTTTTAGTAAACCTGTCTTAACTATTACACTGTTTTGTTTCGTTCTTTCTTGGCGCTGTCATCATTTGACAGAAAGTGACAAAACAGTGTAATAGCTAAAAAAAGGTTTATTAGAATGTTTGATTTATTATAAATAAAGGGGTTAGTAGGAACATAAATAAAATAAAATAAAATAATTAAAAATAACCTTTTTTCTACTAACATCTGATTAATGCTAAGCTAATCTAATTATAATAATATATCGGCAGTAGTCGCCTCAGCGGCCCCTAAACCTTTCCACCTTTCTCTTTCGCGCGCTTCTCGCATCCAGAAAGTTCCACTTCTCTGGGTAAAAATGACACACTATCGTTTGTTTAGTAGGAATATACATAATAATTACACTAAAAAAGAGCCATCTCAACCACTTGTCGTTTTCAAGAAATAAGTTGACAAACATACATACACGTACGAAAATTTACTCACGTACTTAGAAACCTTAATATAGCGTTATCGTTAATATCTATACTTTTATTATAAAGCTAGAGAGTTTGTTTGTATGTTTTTTGTTTGCACACGCTAATCTCAGAAATTAACTAGACCGATTTGAAAAAGCATTTTTGTGTTGGACAGCTTATTTATCAAGAAAGGTTTTAAACTATACAACATCACGCTGCAACGGGAGGGGAGAGTGGAAACTCAAAACGCGCGGACGCAGTCACGGGGAACCGCTAGTTAGTAGATAAAATAGCAATAATATCTATCGATAGTGTCTGAGCTGGCTTTTGATAGTATTGACTCTGACTATTTCTATTACTCATAATTATTTAAAGAAACAGGTTAGCTTTGGATTGGCGAGTTTTTTTTTTTACTTCGGTAAACTTTTACTTTTATTTTTTTCCTACATAAATACTTGTGAAATAAATATTATAAGCGTTTTTAAACGATTGCATATTACTTTTTCATGTTCTGAGGCTACACCGTAGTGTCCAAGTGCCCGCAACTCTAACTGCTTGGTTTGCGTGCGGTAAACGTAATTATCTCTGTCCGTTTAGTTAATGAGCTCATTGAATTAATTATGATGCTCTGGTCGCGTTATTTAGAAGCTAAAAGTAGCTTGAAGGTTGAAGAATAAGCATCAATCCATTTGTGTTATTGTTTTGTTGGAGTATGTTAAAACACGAAATAAATAGTTGTCAAATCGGTAAGTATCGTTATAAATAAAGTAATATTTTTTATAAGATGTTGAGCTGATGTTTCTTTGGCGGTCCTGCTGCCCATCGCCATATTTAACCGTTTAAAATCAGCTTGATTGGATATTACTCATGTTGTAATTAAAAGTCCCCCTAGCTGATTTCGACTACGGTGGCCAGTCACAACGACTTAACTACTTCGCGGGACATATTATAGTGCACAAGTGTGTGCGCAAACACAGGTCCTTTCACTCTCATAGCCCGATAGGACAGCAATCTGACACGACCGGCGAGAGATCAGGCGCAGGACCAGGCTTCACGTGCTTTTCCGAGGCATGGGGGTGAAACACCACCAACTTCCAAACTTCGGGCTAGCTTAAGAATTTCTGAACAGAAAAGCCCAGGTATATATTTTTGCCCCACCCGGAGATCGAAGCCGATACCTCTAGCGCAGTCGTCACTTTAAAGAGCGACCCTCTCACCGCTGCGCCACCAGGGCAGTTATGTTGTAATTATAAATTAGATGGCATTAACACAAGAAGATTTCGGAAACGAGCTGTCCTACTTCTAATAGTATGTATTTTAAAGACTAAACTCTTATCTGATAACCCTAGCTTTGTTGTGTTTGTGACCTCCGACCTGTGGAAAGGTGTGACTTTTCCGAGCAATTACCTAATGGTGGCGACGACGCATACGATGAAACGCGTGTTTACGCGCATTCGCTGAATCTCGGACCCTACTCTGTAATCTAGCTCATAGCAATTAGCTGGCGGACATGATAACATACAGTGCTACCATTGTATCTGAAGAATGGCTAAAAATTTCACTATACTCTGATTTTTAATTAGATGGACGAATATTATATTTGTAAGAATGGCATTTTTTCGTAAGTTAAAAAAAAAAATAAGGCCTTAATACCCGAAAAAATCAATTTTGATTCAATCATTTTGTAGTTTGTTGTTTATATTTGACAATTGAATAATTAAATAGTTGAAGTTTGATTTTGTGCTGAGTAGATCTATAAAAGCATTAATTAACAGTGATTTTATAAAAAAGTGTACAACAATAAAACCTGTTTATGTTACTTTTCATAGAAAGAAGACAAAAGAAGTAAAAATCATTCGAGAATCGATATTGATAATGCAAAGGGAAAAATCTTTGGAACAGAAGCATTGTTACTAACTGGAAAAACCGTTTTATGAGTTAGTAAAATCACATTATGAAAGACTTAAATTACAAGTCAAATTGCTCTTTTGATTTGTTCCAAGACTATTTGCACCAACGCTTGCAATTTAAAAAAAAACTGTGAAAGCACTCCGGGAGTGCCGGCAGAAGTGAAAACTTGAATATCAACGTTGTGCATTTTTGATTTTTTTGGAATAGATTTTTATAGAATACAATATTTATTTATTGCGCTATCGTACACAAACATTACAATTTATATTATATTAAATTGCATTAAAAAGTTTATCTCTCAGAAAAATCAACTTACATCCATAATTTCGCCAACCGTCTTACGGTTTTTCGATCAGGTCACGTGTCCTGACGCGAGTTTTACATTTTCCCCCATCCCACAAAAGTGCTCAACGCCGCTAAAGAAGTTTTCACTTCAAAAAAAAAAATACGATCTAAGCTGTCATTCTGGTCTATCTAATTAAAAAACAAAGTTCACAGATGTCCAAAACGTCATTGCTGCCCGTACAAAACAATGTTATCATCATTAAAATTAAGTACTGTCGCCGCCGCCTCCCCGCGCGATCCTGTGCCCCGCAGGCGTCTCAATGACGCGGTCATAATGTGATCATGTTTTTTGATACTATACATTGGCTATTTTTCATTTCTTTTAAGACCATAGGTAAAAGTAGTAGATAATGCTACTCGTTGTTAATTCCATATTTGTTATGAAATTAAGTTTAAATAAATACATACTTTTATTTTTTCGTTATATTGTGGCGTTGTTATGGCGTAGAAAAAAACGCCAACTTTTTACGTTTGACAACAATTGAGTTACGTAGTAGCCCTATTGTATTTCAGTTTTTCCTTCCTACTCGTTCACTAGAGATAGAGCAGAGCAGCGTGAGCAAGGGAGACACATCAAATCAAAAATGGACAAAGTAGTTCAGAGTGAAGCTTTGATGCGGAGTTTTAGTTGCTAAAAATGTACCTAAATTAAAGAGAGTGCTTCAGTCGGGAACTCGGGAGTATGACGAGAGGGGCGAACGTAAAATTATTTTTTTAACTTTTGTGACTAGTGATATTGTATTGTCTCTAAAACTGAGGTACATTTCTTCATATTTTAGACATTTTAATAACGACAAAGTGAATTTAATCACTTTAATTTAAAATATACTTTGTCAAACATAATTACTTCACACGTCTCCATCGGCAATGTACTATTGCTGAATATAAAGTAGTTCTTAAGCAAAGGTATATTGTCGATGCAGATGCCACTTTTTCAGAAACGAAACGAAATTCAAGGATTTTACGAGTGCACAAAGTTACTCGGGTAAATAAACTGCAGCTCTCAGCTGTAAAATATTTGTAAAAAGCTAACGAAAAAGTTAATTTACTTGACCTAAGAACGTAGATTAATAATTTTTAGTTTGATTCTTCTAAAATGTTTAAGTTTCATAAATAATATCCTAATGAGATACCTTGCTAAAGCTAGTTTGAAACTGTTTGTAAAATGAAAAGTTAATAAAATTTTCGAGTACGCTTGTTGAAAAATCCGGGACCAAATTGGTTGCACTTGTAAGTCGGACTGAGAGTAGAGGTACAGTCGAGAGCAATCGAAAGGTATACAGTTGTGCGTTTTAGCAAATGGAGTAAGGTTTCAAATCAATTGCAAAAATATATTTTGGTACTGAGAAGGTACCGGCCGCCGGTGAATATCGTATAGGGAATATTTTTGTAATCACTCGACATTGTGTCATTCTGATCTTATGTAACGATTATTCGTAATCTTTTGTAATATGGCAGTTCTAGAAACTTTATGTTACTTAAATTTGTATTTTATTAATATAGATCTATACAACAGTTGATAATTAGATTATATTTCAATGCTCCGGTTAGTATCTTAGATCTAGATTGACAACCAAATTGTGTATACACTTTATCTATACTAATATTATAAAGCTGAAGAGTTTGTTTGTTTGTTTGTTTGTTTGAACGCGCTAATCTCAGAAACTACTGGCCCGATTTGAAAAAAATATTTTTACGTTGGTAAGTCCATTTATCGAGGAAGGCTTTAAGCTATATAACATAAATATACGACTCATAAGACCACAGCAGCAATGAAAAATGTTGCGAAAATGGGAGAAAGACATTCCTTTTGAGAGCTTCCGCTGCGTACGCTGCGGAAACCGCTTAAGTTACACAAAAATCATGTATGACAGGATTGTTCAACATTAAGAGTTCTATAATAAAGTCCGCGACAGCATATGTCTCTCTTTTATGGTTGACTTACTACAACCTTTTTTATGTTAAGAAATTTATAAAAAAATAATGCATTATTTTAAGAGGTTTATTATACTAACAGGTATTTTTTCTTATCAAAATAAATACATTCATCATCACGAGCATTTCATTTTGAACAAAGTTGTCCTTTACATCATTTGATTTCAATAAATGTCTTAGGAGCTATCATAGTTTTAACATAACTCCGCACCAAAATAATGTTCGCAGCTTAAGTACAACGTGCGCTTGCGCGAATCTATACTAATATTATAAAGCTGAAGAGTTTGTTTGTTTGTTTGTTTGAACGCGCTAATCTCAAAAACTACTGGCCCGATTTGAAAAAATATTTTTACGTTGGATAGTCCATTTATCGAGAAAGGCTTTAGGCTATATAACATAAAGATACGACACATAAGACCACAGCAGAAATGAAAAATGTTGCGAAAACGGGAGAAAGATATTCCTTTTGAGAGCTTCCGCTGCATACGCTGCAGAAACCGCTTAAGTTACACAAAAATCATGTATGACAGGATTGTTCAGCATTAACAGTTCTACAATAAAATCGGACCGGGACCGCTAGTAATTCATAATTGATAAACTACAAAAGTGATATTAATGATATAAATTATTGCATAAATATGCTAAAACAATTCGATCGCTTTATTTCTGCAACGAGTAGATGGGGATGGTATTTTCTGCTATTCATCACTATCATCATCATCATTATCAGCCAAAGGACGTCCACTGCTGAACATAGGCCTCCCCCACGGCTTTCCACAGCGACCGATCACTAGCGGTCTGCATCCAGTTTAATCCTGCGATCTTTACAAGGTCGTCTATCCATCTTGTTGGTGGACGTCCAACGCTGCGCCTCTGGTCGAAGGGTCTCCAATCTAGAACTTTCCTGCCCCAACGGCCGTCAGTTCTTCGCGTTATGTGCCCTGCCCATTGCCACTTGAGCTTACTGATTCTCAAGGCTATGTTCGTTACCTTAGTTCTTCTACGTATCTCCTCATTTCTGATTCGATCCCGTAGAGAAACACCCAGCATAGCCCTCTCCATCGCTCGTTGTGTGATTTTGAGCTTCATTATAAGGCCCATAGTAAGAGACCATGTTTCGGATCCGTATGTCATCACTGGTAACACACACTGGTTGAAGACTTTCGTCTTCAGACACTGAGGTAGATGAGATGAGAAAACACTCTTGCGTAATTTCCCGAACGCTGCCCAGCCGAGTTGGATTCGTCTATTGACCTCTTTCTCGAAGTTGGACCTACCCAATTGGATCACTTGTCCCAGGTAGACGTACTCGTCGACAACTTCGAGAGTTGAGTTCCCAATGGATATTGGAGTGGGTACAACAAGGGAACTCGACATAATTTTCATCTTCTCCATGTTCATTTTTAGACCCACTTATTGGGAGACTCGGTCAAGGTCTTCGAGCATAGTGCCAAGATCGTCCAGCGTCTTTGCCACAACGACTATTTCATTGGCAAATCGGAGGTGTGTGATGTATTTGTCATTAATATTGATGCCGATTCCTTCCCATTCCAGAAGCTTGAAAGCATCTTCCAATACCGCAGTGAACAGTTTCGGAGATATCACATCTCCCTGTCTCACACCTCTCCGCAAAGGAATCACACTCGTGTTCTGCTTCTGTACTCGGACCGACATGGTGGCGTTATTTGAAAGGCACCTTAACACCTCTATATACCTATAGTCTATGTGGCACCGCTGCAGAGACTGAAGCACCGCCCAAGTTTCGATCGAATCAAAGGCCTTCTCATAGTCCACAAACTCTAAGCATAGAGGCATATTATACTCTTCAGACTTCTGTATAATTTGCCTAAGCGTATGGATGTGGTCTATGGTACTGTAGCCTTTTCGGAAACCGGCTTGTTCGGGAGGCTGGAAGCTCTTTCTTCTATTGCCGTCGAGTTATTAAAATCTGTTGAAATGTAGTGCTCAATTTGACACGAGTTATTTCAAAATAGTGCCTAAAACCCTGACGATACTGGCTACGTTTCCCGTCATGAGTACGCGTACCAAAACTCATTTTGACCACTGATATAAAATAATATAACCACCACATTTGTATTTATTTGGCGCACTAAGATTCAACCATATTTAATACATGATTTGATCTATGGTTGGAAATGTAGCACGAATGGCAAACGACCGTTGGCCAAAAAGAGTTCGCTGGAATGGAGACCTCGTAACAATCCGAGAGGATAAGGACGACCGCCCCATCGGTGGTCCGATGATAGTCGACGACACGCAGGACATAGCTGGATGACCCTAGCACAGGACCGCCAGTCAAGGCTGAAAATAGAGGAGGCCTAACATTGGACACAATTGGGCTGATAGTAAAAAAAATGATGTTGATTAAGCACTTTCGCCGCTCCTAGGTCCCGGGTTCGATTTCCGGTCGGGTCAATGTGGAAATCATAATTTTCTATATTGTCTCGGGTCTGGGTGTTAAGGTACCACCGTTGTGTCTGATTTCCATAACACAAGTGCAGTAGCTACTTACTTTGGGATCAGAGCAATGTATGTGATTGGTGTGCAATTCTTTTCTTTAACTTTAAACGATAAATTTAAATATTTTTCTGCAAGCGTAATGGACACGATTCAAGGAAAAACCGCAACGAATGCATATTATTGTATTTATTTATTTTATTTTAACCTTTATTGCACTGACAATATTAAAGTTCAAATGAAGGACTTAATGTTTAAAGCATTCTCAACCATTGGGTGAAGCAGAAACGATTGAGGTGGCGTAAAATAACACTTATAAGCAACAAATTAATTTTAAGCTACTAATATACTTACATAAATAATTACAAATAAACCTACTTAAACATACTTGAATAAAATTCAAAATTAGTTTATTTTGTACATAGGCTATTGCTAGCACTTATACAAGTCCCAACATTGGCCCTACCACAGCTTCGGGACAATTGTGGGCTAGTGCTAAATATTCTTACAAGCTAGACCATAAATTGTTATCGTTCATATAATCATTTATTCTATAATATCCTTTAGTCATTAAACATTGTTTAACAATAGATTTGAATTTATATAAAGGTAATTCAATTTTATTTTGAGGCAATTTATTAAAGAGAATACATACAATTATCCATACATAGGCTAACAGAGATTATAATAGGGGAAACAGAGAATTGTATCATGTTTTTGACTGTTTTAATGTGCAAAAAGTTTGAAAAAAACCTCTATTGTTTAGTCCGAGGCACTGCACCACCGCCACTGTCGCTTTGACCGTGCAATATCACAGGCCGTTTAATTCAGCGCTGCATCGTACCCCCATGTCGCTATCGCGCTTTATAGCGTAAGGATATCGCGCGATTGCGGTTGTCTGGTGACTTGACACTAGGCTGTGGCATCCAATCCGTTTGAGTGGGCTTTTCATTACGTATCCAGAGTGCAATTCTCTTGCAATCCGTATACAAAAAAAGTTCACCAATCGAATTTTCTTTGTCGAAGAAAAAATAGCTTTTGATTTCTCAGTGTCTCGATTTCTATGTATTTAGATTTCGTTCGTACCATAGTTTTTTAAAGTGTAGATTAGATAAAACGGTTAAATTCGGAGAATTGGCCTCCTGGGATCCGTAAAGACAACAAGACGGTACGATTTTTTAAATAGTATCATTTTAATAAATTAAAAAAAAGAAAAGAGTAGCTTGTTGCATTTGGAAGCTGTTTAGTGTGGCTTAATAGAAGTTTGTAAACCTAGATCGCTTGCAAAAGTTCGGCATCAGAATTTATACTTAGGTATAATATTATAAAGCTAAAAAGTTTGTTTGTTTGTTTGAACGCGCTTATCTCAGGAAATACTAGACTGATTTCAAAAAATATTTGTGTGTTGGATAGCTTATTAGCCTTGACTGCCACGAAACTAGACACAATAGAAAAATATTGTTTCGCGGTCACCGGTGACCACCACGGCGCTCAATGTATTACGTTATTCCGTTGCGTACGCGTAAACCGTTTAAGATACACCAAAGTCATGGATGACGGGATTATTCTGCTTTAAGTCTGCAACAACATACGTCTATTGTATATGGTTTATTCACTTCAAACTTTTCTACATTCATATATTATATAAATATTAATGTACTGCTGTAACCTGAATAATTTGAGGTCTAGTTGTCAATAAGAATCGACCTTTTTAACAGGTGAGTTGTGGGGCTGATCGTAACTTAACCTTAGTCAATCGGGCAGAAGGGTCAGCTTTGCTGGCGGGCGGCCAGCGGTTTGCCGTTAGCGCCGAAGCCTAAATACCTAGCCGTCTGCGGTCCATTTGTGTGTATACTGTTTTAATATTACAACTAGTGGTGTAGGAGGTCAAAACATAGTAGCTAAGTTCCTTATTCTTTGGTTGCAGTAAACTTTGTGGGCAACTAACCTAACTAACACCTTTCCATTTCAGTGAAAATCGATAAATGCGTGACAAACATTAAACTTCGTTCTTTTTAAATTTGACATAGGGATGATTGTTCGACGAATATTTCTTATCTGACTATTAAAAATAAGAAATATTCGTCGACAAAATACAATATGGCTAATTTGAAAACGTCACCTAATTGTCAGCAATCATAGGTACGTGTCATTTTTTAAAATCTGTCGCTTTATAATTTATCAGTTTGATAAGTTTTATTTGACCATTGAAAAATCGGTCCTAAGAGTCAATTTTACCAACTTCAGATAGGACTTATAAAAAGTCCGATTATAAAATGTGTTTTTTATTGATTGCTGTCGAATAGATAAAACATTATCAAATTAGGCGTTTCGTATTAAATTCGACAAATATTCTTTGTCTGACGTTGGTAAAATGAACTCAAAAAGAACAAAGAAAAAAGGAACAATAGTAGCTGCCAAGGTTCCGTTTTAAATATGCCGTCAATTTTCAAGAGATTACTTTAATGGAGCACCCACCAGTTCAAATACATATCGTCTTTTTGATAGTGTTGTGTTTGAACCGAACGAAGTTTCAAGCTTTAGAAGTCGGAACTTTAGTTCTCGAATGGCTCTCTTTATTTCGTCTTTCCACCAGATTTCCAAGCGTTATCATTGTTTTGTCGCGAAGTTGCAGCCAACTTATTTATTTCAATTTCAGTCCAATGTAAGAAAGTTTTGTTTGTTTTGGTACGAGCTATGATAAAGTAAAGACTTTACTCTGGTGTTACTCTGTAGAACTAGTATTGAAAAAAAAACTTATTTCATTTGATATACTAACATCAAAGAATGTGCAGCTGATTTAAAGGCCATTTCTTTTTGCTTATCAAATACATAAACAATAGCCAAAAAAGCAATAAGTCCCAATAAAAATAGGATGCATTCCGCCACGAACAAAGTCAATAAAAAAAATAAGTAACCTCATTTGGCTAACTCAATAAAGCCCTATGGGTCTCTCAAGATTTACACTATTTAATGCGGGCTAATTGATAGCGAGTAAACAAAGCTAAATGAGCTGCTCAATATTTAGCCCGATATTGGCTCGACACATTCCCGCGGGAATGCTGACCAAGAATGTGCTCGTCACGTTAGGGAGCATAGCTTTGGTTCATTAAGACTATACACAAATAGGAATGCTATGTAGGTATCAGCTTGAGGTTACATGGCTCTGTGGTCATCGAAGTGTTTGTAGAGCTGGGCTTCTTTTATAAGATGATGAATCTAAAGTGATGAAAGTAATTAAATGTAAATAACGAAAAAAGTGATATACACAAATACAATGCTAGAAATAAGGATAAGATTGGTATTCCACAATTCAGGCTTCGATAGGTTTATACTTCCGTCATGGGGAAATGTATAAAAAAAATCAATAAATTACTAGAACACATTGTAAACTTAGCGGTTAATAAATTTAAATCTGATATTGTAGAAACCCTAATGACGAAAGCTATTATAAAGTAGATGATTATTTAAAACATAGTAATGTTTGGCCTTGCATGATCACTACAAACATTGTAAACCTTTTGAAAAGAGGCACTGACAATAGTGACTGAGTTTCTTCTCAGCACTAACCTTCAATTGGCCCGAAGCTGTGGTAGGGTTTATATTGAGACGTGTAAAAGTGTCCTCAATGGGCTTATTTGTATATAAATGACTTTTATGACTTTCCATTTCAATAACATACCTACATCTTTTAAATTCGGTTTGAAATAGCCGGTTGCTCCCAGTATTCTAAGGCTATGAGGTGAATCTTAGTTTCCATTTATCAGGCATAAGTATGTTAGTGATATAACTATCAAAATCAAGATATTGACAACTAGATTACTAACTTACTGAACTTGCTACGTTGAAGTTTTGGATATTATTATATCCAAACCAGATGGCTCGTGACCACGGCAGTTGCAACACAGCCAAAACGTCGAGCAGGGTTTAATAGTAGTTTTCTATTCGCGTTTCGCGTTTTTCCGTCATGTCTAATATATAATGCAATGCAATGCAAAGTTTAAAATCTTATATTTTCACATCAATTTATAACATCGTAAGTACATTCTTTGTTAATTCAATCAACTGCAGCTTCGAATGAAATAACAAGATTACTTTGAAAAATCTAGCAGAGCTCAAAGTTTTTGAGATATCCATCTGGGATTTGTACCCCCGCAAGCTAGGTGTTAAAGTTTTTGAGATGAGTACGAGTTCTTTAATGGAAAGGGATCACACAAGTCTCTCGAACAGTGGTTTAGGGGAAGTTGAGTAATGCCTTAAGTCGGAAAAAGGAAGGATTGAAGATGTTTGCGGTACCACCGTAGTATAACGAAGTAGTGATGGTGATTTTGTCTTAAAGCTGAAGTTGCTAAAGCATCCTAAGTAGCACAGACTTTTTACTTTACTTTAAGGTTGTACGTACTTGTGGGGCATGTGTGGCATGTATTATTTATTAAAACTAGTGGTCCCCCGCGACTTTGTCCGCGCATTTTTCCATTTTTTCTCGACTTTTAAACCTTTCCTAGACCTCCACGAACATTTCAAGACTAAGATAAGATAAATCCGTTCAGCCGCTCTCGAGTTTTAGTGAAACTAACGAACAGCAATTATTTTTAATCCTTTTATAAGATGATAGATAAATAAATACATATCAAGTAGTCTGACTGGTTTGTTAATGCTTCGTTTTTCCAAGTGTAGATTGCTTATTTATTTACATAATACTATAGGTGTATTAAAATAATACTGTATGGCGTACTGTTTGAAACGGGATACCTTAAAGTTTGACAAGTTAATTAACCCGCTAGAGATAAGCACAGGACCATTATTGGCTGCATAATCAATCAAGCTAAGACAGATTGCTAGCCAACGTAGGCAGCTTAAACCACTCATGCATGACCTAGATTCGTGTTAATACTAATGACAAGTATACATATATGTTAGTGTTAACTGAATCACATATTAGTTTAAGTAATTAATGATATATTACTTACTTGGAGTGCTCAACATAATTCTATCATGTTGTTTGGGAAAAAGAAACGTGAAGAGTTCGATTAGGTAAACAATATGCTTTTTTTTTTGAAAAACCATAATACTTTGTAAAACTGAGCTCATGCGTATCACAATAGTCTTATAAAATATACCGCACTCTCAAGTGAACGGAAGCGGAAAATTGTTGTGTCCAACCGCACACTCATATTACTTGGTCGTAACAAACTCATAAGGTTTTTACTGTTTTTTTTTGCCCCTGTACGTAACAATTAACTCCATTATAACGCTAATCATAGCGATAGTCACAGTTATAGTATAGTCTTATAAGATTGCAAATCAAGTCGCGAACGCTCTGTCTGAGTTGTCTGAACTGCGGTTACAGTCTTAAGCACTAGAAGCGATAAGTAAAATTTTCTGCTAGATCATATTATATCTTTTTTACTTATATACCTTTAATTATTCGTAGGAAATATTTGTTAATTTTGAAGCTTATTAAAATTGACAAGTATGAATCAATATACACTTAAACACAAATTTTGTCTCAGTGGTTTTCGAAAGCTATCAAGTTGTTCGACAGGGAAATTATGGCGAGACTTAGAACATAGATTTATTAATTTATCAACGCCCACAAATATAAATATTATGTAGGTATCTCAAAACCGGGATTTAGGTAAAAGCTAGAAATACATTCATGACGTCCGTATGATGCAATCCGACAGTAGTCGAGTTACGTAATAGCTCAATCGGTACCAGTCCTTTGCTTTGTATGTATGCAACGAAGCCAGGACCTAGTACAAATACCGGCTTCGGAACTAGTACAAATACTACCTCCGTCGCCTATCACGTATCACGTTAGCGTGATCCGATCGGGCGCAGAGGGAAATATCAGATATTGTGTTCCCGCCCGGGGGAGCTCGCCCGAGTCATGTGATACACAGGAACAGCCGGGGTGAATATAAACCTATTCTAGAAACTATTCAGTTAGGCGTAAATGACTCGCTCTATTTTGTTTGATGAGTACGAATATTGTGGTGTTAACTTTTATAAAAGGTTAGGACTGTTTTGTAGTTTTGAGCACAATATATTTGTTACAATAGCACCGGCTTTTCTGAAATTCCCTTATTTAATAACTTATGTTTATGGTCACGTACAACCCTCATTTAAAGCCGGATGATAAACTGGAACTCCAACTCAAACCAATATCATTCAATTTCATTTATTTAAAACACATGTATTATCGTCTTTGTCTCGTTATTACATAAACTTATAGTGAATTTAACGACTAACAAAGATTTACATAAAACAATATAGCTTACATTCAAATCATATAATCAGACTCAGTCGTAAGACTGAATAAAGACCTATTTCTAGTAAACAGTTTTAATAGAATCGAGAACTTTTTATTATCTAACTAAACCTTGAATGTTAATAAGGTTATCCTGTGTAGAGAGTACAGCACGCCAATCGATGCAGGCACTATTACTTGTATCTGTTACCAATGCAACGAACAGATATTGTTCAAACGGACCTTCGGGGCAGTTTGCACGAAATAGCCGCGCGGGGCAATCTTCGACGGCGAAAGATTTTTAGGCTATGAATACACGATGTGAACGTGTAAACTGCTTAAAGTATAAGGTTCAAAAGGAACTGTCTTAATGGTGTATGTTTTTGAAAGGAAGGAGCTTTAATATGAAATAAGAAACCAAAAATTGTGCACGGGCGGTACTCGAACCTGCAACTTCTGGCTAAACGGGCCAAACGATCTTCCAATTGAGCTACCGTGCAGTCGGTCCGACCGTGCGAAATTTCTGCTCTCTTAAGGATACGTCATTACGCATGACGTAAAAATATAAAATATGACACTGTAAGTGTTAAAAAAATCTTAAGTTAAAGATAGGTATGTATTTAAGTGCAGTCAAATTAAAGATTCGTGCTTACAAAAGGTCAGGTCATGCTGTTTTATATGTAAAGGTCTAAACCGATACCAGATTTGCAACTTCCAAAGCGCTGTGCGTGCGGAGCTTTGCCCAAAAAACATTAAAATTACGTTTTTTTTTCAGTTTCTAATTAATATATAAGTGCAAAAGGATTCTGACCGGTATACTCACTATAAATACTGGTATTTTAATATTGGTTTAGGTATTAACAACAAATAAAAAATTTAGAATGACCTGACATTTTTCAAGCACGTAATATTCATTTTTAATTTGAATGCACTATTTATGACATTTTCATAAATACTAAGGCAATAAAAAATGAAACCGTGACAGTAATAATATCGAAAATACGAAAGATAGCATTCCAGATTGAATAAGTTGTTATTGTTTGAGTGGTAATGTTAAAAATAAGTGATGCATTTTTAATAAACTGCATTTATTGCAAATGCCATCTTTTGCGAGTGTTTTTTAAATATGTATAAACGGCGTAATGTCGACGGGCCGGGAACGCACCTATATGCATTGCTGCCTAAGTAACCACGAAGAATATTACAACTGTAAATTTCTTTTACGAACAGCGGCGACATTTTAAGAAATATGATTTAAAAAAGAGAAAATTAAAAATTTCTAGAAGTTGACTTTAATCTATTGAATACATTTATGTACAATCTTAGAATCCCAATAGTGAGATATGCAAGCCCTTAAATATGTTTATTATTTATACGTATTTACTTGCCGTTAATGCAATAGTTAAGATTTCATAATATTATTTAGGTGAGTAGTATACCAAGACATGTCAGACATAATAAATTCTCAGAAACTTATAATACTTATACACTTCTACAGTCTACAGCTCACTATGTTGTATGCAAAGGACTATGCTTCTCGACGGAAAGTAACCTAAAGCCTCTTAGCCAACCTAAGGGGAATTGTTGATGTGATGCCGAACTTAGAGGAACTAACTGTAAGCACTCAAGATACTCATCCACGATCCTAAGTTACGAAACAATCTAAAAATTTCCAGAATAACATAAAAACGTTTTTGTAAAATAAATATATTCGGGAATTGTTAGGTACATTTCATATTTTTTTTGCTTATTTATGCTTAATAGCTTATTTTCTATAACTTTCCACGCTTTGATCTCAAAACCCGCTCACGCTCAACCCGTTTGTACAGGTTTGTGTAAAACAATTTTAAAATTAACTTTTGATATTTTGAACCAGGATTGCCGTTCTAAATAACTGGCGAAACTAAACGCCATATTCACAAAGGTGTCCTGTCACGTTTGGCCTGAAACAAACGTCATGTATGATTTCGCGCACAAAGGCGTTTTTCACAAAGTATCGCGAGAGCAGTAATTACGTTCGCTCGCTCGGCTTATCGCTCTTAGGTCGTTTACACGGGAAACTAGAAGCCTGCGCCGGCCACTATAAGAATGCATTAGAGATCCCCTTACTTCCACTTCGCCAAAATACCACAATATTTGGTTGACAGCAAATATAACTTTGTTTTTCATGATATTTGTATGAATAACAAAGTTATGTTCGCGATTGTTGAAAATGGCCTCTACCTCAAAAAATTCTAGTACGATCTCGTTTAAATCCAAACCTCGTCTTTGTTAAGATCTTCTTCATGTTTTTTTTTCAAAATTTACACTCGCTTAGTTTAAAAGTTAGGTGGACGCCCATTTTTCTACTTTCGAAGAGTATATCTCTCAAACGTTAGACTTTTAGAGAAAATGGTTTAAGGAAGCTCGATGTCATTTTATAATCTATCCATTGACATCCTACACGCATAGGTTTGTCAAAAAAATAGGTTTTAGTTTCATGTATGGGAGTTTTTTTTTTAATTTATTGTATTAGAATCATAAAGCGGTTAACAGGATACATCTACCTACTAGGTTTCGTGTAATGTTAATCTGTACTATTAATATTATAAAGAGGAAAGATTTGTTGGTTTGTTTGTTTATTTGCATCGAATAGCCTTCGAAACTACTGAACCGATTTGAAAAATTATTTCACCATAAGAATCCTGGTTTATCTGCGATGGACATAGGCTATATAACATTATCAAAAAAGTAATCTATACTTCTATACTAATACTAATACTAATAATAATAATAATAATATTATAAAGAGGAAAGATTTGTTTGTTTGTTTGTTTATTTGCATCGAATAGCCTTCGAAACTACTGGACCGATTTAAAAAATTCTTTCACCATAAAAATCCTGGTTTATCTGCGATGGACATAGGCTATATAACATTATCAAAAAAGTAAGGGATCCGTATGAAAACTTCGATTATGTAACCGAAGGTGTGAAAGGAAAATCATCAAATTGCGAACGCTGCGAAAACTATTGACAATAGAGCAAAATAATGTACCACATTTTTGTAGAGGACATCATTATCTACAATAAAGTCCACAATACTATATGTCTAACTATAACAGATACGCCACTATAACTCATTTTTTAATGTAAGATTAAGGACGGTAGGTTACATTAGTCGTACCTTGGTATTAATCCTTATCCAAATAAACAAATTCATATTCAAGGTTATATCAATACCTGTAAATAACTTTTTGAATTATTCTTATCGGACATACTATTCAAAAGATATTACGAGTTTAATATTTATCAAAATCATCAGTTGATTCAACTGCTTTTAGTGACTCTGGTTCGGTTTATCGGTCATAGATGGCGCTGTACCCTTTTAACTCGCGGTAAAACTCGATTTTTCCCAAATAGCTAAATTGGTAAGCATGTATTATAATATTTTTATCAAACTTAGTATAACAAATTAAAATTATGCCAAAATGTATCCATCTGTATTATCACGTTGTACTTATTTAGTTACTCTTAAATGTCGAACTAAAACAAACTTAAAATCCAAAATATAAATATCTAACCCATTAAGTGTTGTTGGTAATTAATATCCTAAACTACCGTAAAATGGGGTGAATAGAATTCACGGGGTGAATAGACAATAAACCAAGAAAGTTTTTTATGCATAATATCCTATAACCGACAGTTAATTATAATGAATGAAAAAAAGATGAAGGTTGAAATAACTCCCGTTTAATATTTGGTACTTTTTAAGGTTCCCTTATAGTTTCGTCAAGCAAGTCTGCCTGTCTGTCTGTCTGTCTGTCCGTTCGTATGTCACAGACATTTTATTCTGTAACTATAAGCATCTCACTGTTGAAATTTGGTAGAAAGACGTATCCTGTTAACCGCTTTACGATTCTAATACAAAAAAAAATAATGACTTTACTCCCATGCATAAAACTAAAACCAAAAATATTTTTTTTGACAAACCTATGTGTGTGGTTAGGTACCTATGGATAGGTCTTTTAAAATGACACAGAGGTTTCTAAAACTATTTCCTTTTAAAATCTAACGTTTCATAGCTAGACGCTTCCAAAGTGGTAAAATGGGCGTCCCCCCATGTAACTTCTAAAATAAGCGAATGTAAATTTCAAAAATATATAATGTAGATCTTTACAAATAATTTCAACGAAACTATTGTTTCGGCCAGGATTGAACAAGAAGTTTTTGAGATATAGCACATTTTCAACAACCGCAAACATAACTTTGTACTTCATACAAACATTATGAAAAACAAAGTTATATTTACTGTCAACAAAATATTGTGGTATTCTACTGAGTGGATTCCCTAATTCAGTTAAAGTTGGCATGGACGGAACCCTCAGTGCGCGAGTCCGACTCGCACTTGGCTGGTTTTTTTATCATTAAATTTTATTAGTTCCTGCTGATATCGCCATTTCATTCCTGTACAACAAAACAAATAATTCATTTTTTTTATTCTTACGTGCTTATTATTTTATTAAGTAAAATAATATAATTTAATAATGCAAAATGACTAAACTAACAAAATCGCAGTACACACACACAATTAAAAAATATCATAAAAAATTAAAAAAAGTAATAATAATATAAGAAAAAAATGTGTGCATGTTTGTGTGTGTGTAGTTTGATTTTCAGGAGCAGACTTATCAGAGACAGAGAGTATTATTAGTATATTGAGTTTAAATGTATGTTCCATTTATAGTCGTTGACTGGTATTTATATAACACAAGGAAGAAATTTACTTTATTTTTTTAATCAAAATATAACATCATTTGATCTCAATAGCTATCTTAAAAAGGTATGAGTTTAAATAAAAAATAATGCTCGCAGGAAATCCAAAATTTACGCGGACGAAGTCGCGGGGGACCGCTAGTAGTTTCAGAATAAAGTGGCTATGACATACGGACGGACAGACAGACAGACAGACAGACTTGACAAAACTATAAGGGTTCCGTATTTTGCCATTCGGCTATGGAAACCTAAAAATGTGATTTCAGTTGCTTAATCTTTGTATGAATAAGACCCTTTATATACTGCAACTTTTAGCAGCGATGCAGTCGAGATGCTAACGCGCGTTAGCATTGATTCAGTTGCATGATTTCAATCATTACACACTGCGCTACTTTTAGCATCGATGCAGTCGCGCTTTCGCATCGATGCTTAATTAAATCTGTTTATTGCGTGAGTCGTTATGCTGACGCGCGTTTTCGATGCTGAAAATCGCAGTGTGTAAGAGGTCTAAGGATTTTAGTATAATACTCGAATTTAGTAAAATTTTCAAATTTTCCTTTTACCTCATGAAAAAAAGGCGCGAAGTCAGATCATATTACCATGGTTGCACAAACCGTCAAGTAGCAGTTTTTGGTTGACACCATGGATTTATAGGGCACTGAAGTGTTTGTGAAGTTAATACCCTTTATCTACTCTCATATCGTTAAATTTAAAATACAAAACTCAAAACGAGTTTATATAGACGTACTTTATAAATAGTATATCGAAATGAAATTAAAAAAAATAATTATGACACTATTTCTCTAACAAAATAATGTTATAATATTTTTTTTTCATTACGATACAGATTAAAAATAGATCATAGATACATCTATTTAATTTTTTATCTGTGGCTGCGCGCGCTTTGGCGCATGCGCGGTGATAACGGGAATTTTGGCGTCATAGTACGTTTGTGTTTCGCTAGATAATTATTAGTGTTTATTAAAATGTCTGATAGTGAAAGTGCAGAAAATTTGACGCCGCCCGACATTTTAGAGACTGCGACAGCAGTCTGTCTTAATCTACTACCAGTAAAGTCAAGAAAATTATACGATAAATGTTATCAAGACATTTAGCATGGAAATCTTTATCTTTTATTTGATATGTTCGTGTTCAATGAGAGTAGATAAAGTAGTGTATGAATCTACACATACATACCTCTCATTATGAGAGGTATTATACACTCGTGTATAATATCTCTCATTATGTACCAGTTTCATAAACTACTATTATGTAACCGCCCTACCTCCGTTGCTCCGTTGTTCAGTTCACAATACCAATAACTGAATATTTCTCTATCGGCGCATTTCTAAATAAACCAAGTTGTTTGAACACATGAATGAGTGTTCTATATTGTTTTCTTCGTCAGTGCATGAGATACCTAAAAACGGAATTAACGGAGTTTTGGAAACTAATCACATACATTGATCTGATCCCAAAGTAAGTAGCCAATACACTTGTGTTATGGAAATGAGTCACAACGGTGGTGTCACATCACCCAGACCCGATACAATATAGAAAAATATGATTTCTACATTGACCCTTCCGGGAATTGCACCCAGATCTTCAAAGACTTCCGCGAGGGGAGGAAGGAATGATTGCACCGCGCCGTAGGCCGCGTCTGTTGATGCGACCCGCAGCACGATCCGAACGGGCAGCAAATGCGCCGACAAACCGAGCATTGGCTCTGATAGGAGACATACTTGCTCGGCACGATGATTTAGATATTTTCGCTGATAATTTGACGAGTTTATTATCATTCTTTTATAAGATTGTCGACAAGATTGTTAAATTGTAAAGTATGTTACTTAATTGGATTGACATTGAGGTTACTGACTGAATGTTATTATTATTGTAATTTTAATCTAATCTAATATTATATTGGTTTTGACATACTTTTGTTTTCATGATCATTTAAGTATATTGCTAATTATGTGTGTTTAAACTTGTATGCGACTTAGTGTAGTTACTGTAAGCTACAAGTGAAAATTTAATTGAAATAAATTAAATAAATTAAATTGAAAACTAAATTGAAAAGAGGCGACGCCTTGAAACCCAGCGTGCTTAGCCATTCAGCCTACACCACGGAGGTCGTCAAAAATATCAACGAGTTCAATGCAAAAAAAAATTAATAGAGTCAGGAATAGTAGTATGATACAAATTTTGGTTTGCATACAGTTAGCGTGGAAACAACTGCTACAGTTATATCGAAATCAATTTGCAGAACAAAACTCTACGAGCAACTTTCTTGTTTGCACCAGGCAAAGATCTACGTCAACATTAGATCAGTTTCGTTCACAAAACGAATAATAGGTATATATAATACTGAAAACGGCAATTTATCTTAAACAGTTCATAAGTGATGGAACAAAAGAGGAATAATCTATAATAATGTCCCACTTCCGCCTTTAAGGGCCAAACCTGACAAACGACAACCTTCCTCCGCTCGACATTTATCGTGATTCGACAGTTGATCGACGGCAATATTATTGTGTTTGTGGCCTTCTCTCCACACCATTGTTATTTTCCACTTCCGAAACGAGGCTATACACTTGCTTCGATTATGTGACACAATGCATTAGAAAGAATCTTGGTTTGATCAAAGGTTTAGTGCCTTTATTATGATGTCTTACTAACTGTTTTATTGTTATTAATAAATGATTCCATAATAGACTTGTAGTGTGTTATTTTAAAAAGATTTTTAAATTGTAGGTACATAATGTGTTTATAAAATTACAAAAATCCGTAAAAGTTTATTTAGTTACTATTTTTAGGGATTGTAGGAGAGGGGGGATTTTTTTTTATTAGGCAGCTACATTTTACATTACTCATCATAAGTTCTGTCATTATGGAATTCCACCATCAGCTCAGCTCTACAAATGTTGACTATCAGTCGTAATTAGTAATTTACCAGTACGAAAACCGACTTCAAAACCAAAATGCACTAAAAAGTCTTAAATAAACTCTTCACCATTGAAAGGAAAGGAATTAGTGATTACATAATAGGGGGGGGGGGGGGGGGAGTTGCACCTTATGATTGTATTTTTTACGAAGCTACAAATTACCTATCATAAGTTGTGTCATTATAATTACTGAACTCCTAGGCGTTAAGGAGTTCCACCATCAGCTCAGCCCCACAAAATGTTGACTATCAGACGTAACAACACGTCAACATTAAGATAGAATTACAATTAGAAAGAAACACTATACGTGCCTTTAAAATTTGAGGGTTTCCCTCAAATACACCAAGATCCCATCATCAGATCCCAAAATGGAAAAAATGGGACCAACTAGAAGGTATACCCTCTAAGTAGGTGAAAAAAATTTTCGATTCGGTAGACAAACGACTGAGATATGAGGTAACATACATACAAAAAAAAAATAATGATGTTAAAAAAAACATACAGTCGAATTGATAACCTCCTCCTTTTTTGAAGTCGGTTAAAAATACTTAAACTATAAACATTTTCAGATTGGTTCTCAGATGGCTGAGATATGTTCTATGTATATCATGTACATACATCATTTAACAAAAAGTATTTAAGTATTATATCCGTTGTCTGGCATCCGTTTGGGACTAGATGGCGATGTGTGGGAATGTCCAAAGGATATTTATTTAAAGGATATTTATATGTGGTAACCTAGAAAAAAAAATAACAACACCATACGGTCAAATTGACAACCTCTTGCTTTTTGAAGTCGGTTAAAAATGGATAACCAAATCAAACTATAAGATTGACTTTTACGGATTGTTTTTTTAAGCTAAATATGAACTCTAAAAGATGTTGGTTATGTTGGCGAAATCCCATAAATGTTACTTTCAAAACCAAAATACTGAATTGCTGTTGATATACACATTTTGGATGACGATACGAGTACTACGTGCTTTGTTAACTGAAAACATTGTTCAAAACTGTCACTACGATATAACATGACGCTCTGCTAACGGAGTGCTTTAATTCCGCGACGAGAATATGTCTTTTCTTTGTTACGCCGGTATTATGTTCCTGGCATGTGCTGTACACCTACCCTGATAGCCTGTAGGTTTCCTTCATTGAACCTTACTGCTAGGACCCAAGGTTGCATTTAGACACTTGGTGTTGCGGCAAACTGTACATGGCAACAAAGGGTGCAACATATACCGTGCCAAATGGAATGTTTACGGACACACCTTTATGCTAAAACGCAGTTATTTTGAATTGTTATTTATTGAAAGTACTGGCTATTCATATCGCTCTTTTGCACAAAACTATTTACGGGATTCGTGTATGTGAAAATATGTTTTATATTATATGTGCCGTTAAAATTTTCTAATACTAGCGTTCCCCCGCGATTTCGACTGCGCGTTTTGAGTTTGCTCCCTCCCCTCCCGTTGCAGCGTAATGTTTTATAGCCTCAAGCCTTTCTCAATAAAGAAACAACCAACAAACTCAGCAGCTTTTTAATATTAGTTTAGATATACTCGTAGTATATCTTACTCAAATAAAACTTGTACTAACTGAGTTAAAATAATTGCATTTAGTTTATTTTGTGAAATTTGTGATTTGAATGTATAATAAGCTTGTACCTGGTTATGTATATTGTATACCTTCGTTATAGTTGGACTGAAATTTCTGATTATTTCAACTTTAAAACAGTAAACATGCCCTCATAGATAAATTGATGGGGAATTGTATATCTTTCTGATGTATAGCAAGTGTGTTCTGTTCCGATGTTAGCATCGATGCAGTCGCGCGTTTCAAAAGTGCGCTTCAGCATCGCGACTCACGCAATAAATAGATTTAATTTAGCATCGATGCTAACGCGCATTAGTAGCAGTCGCCAAAATTCAGTACATAATTTGACAATTTCCAGCTTCTGCTTCACGACTGTATCGATGCTTTCGCGCGTTAGCATCGCGACTGTATCGTTGCTAAAAGTAGCGCAGATTGTAAAGATTGACATTTTGCGACTGCATCGATGCTAACGCGCGTTAGCATCACGACTGCATCGCTGCTAAAAGTCGCAGTTTGTATAGGGTATAAGAGTTTCCCCACGTCAAGTTAAAATGCATCTGAGTTATGTCTGCGATGTGTCAGGAATGCGGCGCAGCGGCAATATCGCGAGCGACAAGTATGCCCGGCACATTTCTATTAAATGCTCACAAATTGCAATAGTGATTCAGTGAATTATTTATTTTTTTAAACTAGGGTACCTAGCTTGTATAAGGATTCTTACAACGCAATTTAAACTCATGCAAACCAATTTGTCAAAGGTGTATGTTGTAAAAGGTAATGAAAATATACTTTTACGAGCATACATTCTCTACTTAATTGAACTTTGTATGCAACAGACAAACTAAGATTTATAACCTTATAACATTATTTTATACGTAGGTGCAAGGCAGCCCTAAAAAGACTTTTGCAAAAATCGGTTGGTTGGTGAGCTGTTGATGAGTTCATCAGAACACAATATTGCATTTAGTTACTGGAAACGGACCGATGAACGAACGACCGAAGAATTTTGAAGTCCTGCCTCTCCATTTCCTCTACACAATTTTTATCTGTGAAAGTAACAAGCAGCAATCAAACACAGGATGCTTTGTAGTAAACTATACATAGATTCAATGAATTCATTACATCCGTTCATATTCGTTTACAGCTGGTACTTTAAAAGTTTCACAGTACAAAAATATCAAATGAATGTTTCATTTCGGCAATAATTTATGTGCAATAACCGGCTTGGGCTTTTTTTTGCAAATGCCTCGCGAGCGGCCATAGCAGATGATGGATTCCCTGTCCACACACTTTTGTTATTAAGTAAATAACAGAATTTATCGTAACTTAAAGCGTGCAGAGGAAAATAAATCCGAATATTACACGAACAATATCACTTTTCATGAAATGTATGTTTGAGAATTATTTTGATAACCATTCCATTAAATTATTTATTCTTACTATTTATTTATTTATGCAATTCCCCCCTTTTACTATTATACATGTATTACTATATGAATTAATAAAGTCTGTTAAGGTACCATGTTTTTTGCAAACATTATTCGTATTTAAATTTAAATAAAGTGTAGCAGAAGTGTAGCAATTGAAAATTAAACTTCATTGTTCGTATATTTAATACCCCACACATGAAAATAGGATACTCGTAAGATGTGTCGTTTGAAGTTGAATTTACATACTAATTAATGTAAGATAACGTTAGCGACATAAAGCTAATTTTGTGGTATATTGACATCTAGACGGTTACTAATTTATATCATTAGTAAACGGGATTGGGATAACTATTCGGCCTCAAAAATATCTTTCCGTATTCCGGAAAAGCCTTGAAAACTTATTTTCTCCAACAAATCGTACTGTATTAAATACGCTCAATTCAAAGTCCTTATGACATGTTATCAGACTTTTTCTTGATTTGATGAGCAGAGTAAAACAAATATAAGGATCCTATGCGACGTCTGCGCTTGACAAAATCAATATTTAGAACACAAAGGAACCTGGAGCTCTTGGTAATAAAATATCCGTCATTCGGCTCCGGTGGTAGGTAAATGGGAGGGCGAAGAAGGATGGGGGTCTAAAAGTGTCCGAGTCACGTGGGTGTAAAGTCCAGATATTGTGTTTCAAACTGTTTGATGTTTAGGTATCGGCTGTGAAATATTCATTGCGCACATGACTGGGACTTGTTAGTTTTGCGTGTAACTAACGAAAACTTGCAGTTCCATAGAAAGACATTAATAAAACATGTTTATTCAGTATCACATAATTTACAAAATATAAAAATATTTATATTAAACGCACATACATATAAGATACCGAAAAGGTGAGCCACTCAGGATGTGTCGTAGCATCTCAAGAATGTCAAGACGCTGGTCTTCGTGAACACAATTATGTTATGTTATATTTGGAGGAAAAAAGTTAGTGAAACTGCGATATTTTAGTGTTTTTTTTTCTTTTTCTCTTTTTCTGGAATCTTTTTTTGGAAATCAAAATACTATGTGGCTATTATAGCTATACAAGAGTAGATGATATAGCTCACGAATAAGGTAATTCAAAATAACGTACTTTACGTTTGTGTATATAATAGGACCCTTTTCGAACTCCGAATTTAAGAAACGATGCAGTCGCGATGCAGCATCGATGCAGTCGCAAAATGTCAACCTTTACACACTTTCGCTATTTTGAGCATCCATACAATCGCGATGCTTACGCGCTTATGACATTATGTACTGTATATTAGCGATTAGCGCGACTGCATTAATGCCACATAAACAATCTGTTCATTGTGTGAGCCGCGATGTTGTTGCGAACGTGCATTGATGCTAATAGTCGCAGTGTGTAAGAGATCTTATAGTATCTAATTTCTTAAAACTTCACATTATTGCCGAGCTCAGTGCAATACGCGGCGTCATCAATCCAGCACAAAATGCAATCTCGCGCAGTTAAAGTTACTGCAAACGAAGCGCCTCAGCGCTAGAGATTTATCGCGCGACACATTACGCGTTATAGCGCTTTAAGCTGTATAAGTTAAAGCTTATTTAAGAAATGCAACCGTAAAGTGCTCTTAGAATATGTGGGGAGGAAATAGAATAATGTTTAAAGACAGCATTAAATAGGTTAATTTAATGTTAGTTGACAAAAATTTCTTGTATGCAATCATGAGGGGATTTTGCCAATACTCGCCACGCTTGGCAGGCGAGTTGGCGAGCGCAGAGGCGCAGCCAGTGTCCACCGTTAAGATGGATAGACGACTTTATAAAGATCGTAGGATCAATCTAGATGAGGACCGCTATTGATCGGTCGGTGTGAAAACCGTGGGGGAGGCCTATGATCAGCAGTGGACGTCCTTTGGTTAATTATTATGATGTTGATGATGATAACAAAAAATAAAGAATTGAATATTTTTTTTAATTTGTATTTAAATACCTTCCTAATAATGAATTACTGAAGGTCTGTGAGCAAATAAAGCCACTTCGTACCTTAGTACGTACTTGTATTTGTACGGTCAAATCATCTAAGAAGATCATCTAAACTTACTGAAGTTTATCACCACACTATTTCAAATTTGGAAAACTTTTCAGCTAACGCGCTTTCACCGCTAACTCTACGTCGAACTCGATCTAATGAAGAGTCCTAATCACTAATAACTAACCGCACGTCGAGCCGATTAACTGTATGTATATTTTAGTAAATGTTATAAATGAATATTTTTGTCTGTTATCCATTCCATATATGTTATAACAGGAATAAATATTTACAATATTGATATCGTCACCACACTGGTGCAACACTATATCTCCCCATAATAATAAATAATAAATGAATAATATTGGACACCAATCACATACATTGCTCTGATTCCAAAGTAAGTACCAATGCACTTGTGTTATGGAAATCAGACACAACGATGGTACCACAACACCCAGACCCGAGACAATATAGAAAAGATCGTTTTCTACATTGACCCGACCGGGAATCGAACCCGGAACCTCACGAGATGGCAACGCTTGGAACCAGCGTGCTAGCCACTCGACCACGGAGGTCCAACGGAGGACCCATATGGCGTGTAAGTGTGAAAGAGAGATGAGTATGTGCCTTCGCAGTCCGACGGGTTACTGCCGCAGAAGAAGCGAGTGTTTGATATTGTGTGCTCAGAAAAAGTAGCAAATTAAACCACTCACGAACTTCTAAATCAAATTGCAAATCACATTTTTGCCTTTGTTGCCAATTTCTACGATTGTTACAATAGTTGCTATGACCGCATCGGAGTTATGAGGTAAACTAACGTAACTGCGATAAAAACTGACAATGCATACGAAAAACGTCCTTCAGAGTAGGGGTTCCGAGTATATCATATTGCAATGCACATTTTATGAGGAAATATTTTAGAAACAAAATATGACTAGCCTAGAACACGTCCTGGGACTCGTTTGAGTTGACAGATGTTCTAATATTAATTGCATGGATTGTACCTAATAAAAAGACAAAAATGATTGAAAAAGATAAGTATTTGGACATCTACCTCTAATTATTCGTATCAAATATGATATTCTGTTTCATAAGAAAATAATGATTTTTCGCTTAAGATAGAAGGCAGATTATTAGACAAATAAATAAATAAAGAGAAAGGTTCGTTCGTAGCTGGAAACCTTGTAGCTACTTACCTACGCGAGTAAATATATACGTAATTACACCCTAGCATTATACTCAGTTTTACCTACTTAAATCTAATGCATCCTTGATCTTAGTCATCTCAGCCTTGGTGTTATCAAGTTAGATCCATAATGGGTGAGATTTATTAGTTTTCTAATAGACTGCGGCAGAGTCCTCTCCAACTTGATACTATTAGCCAAAGTTTCGCCCCCAACTTCGGAACGCATGTGCAGTGGGTATAAGCAACCATGGAAATTGCTGGCTGTATTTAGTCAAATAACGGGACCTATTTAAATTATAATAAATAAATAATAAATAAATATCCTTTGGACATTCCCACACATCGCCATCTAGCCCCAAAGTAAGCTACTCAAAGCTTGTGTTATGGGTGCCAGACAACGGATATAATACTTAAATACTTTTTTTTTTGTAAATACATACATGATATTATATGAAATTATAGTTCAAACGAGTGTTGTAGCTTACCCAATTTAATATATATAATATTAGAATTAAAAAGGTTAAAAAAAACACATGCAAAAACTAGTAACTTAAAACCTAATCAAAAATAAAACCGTGTCCATGAAGCAAAGAGGCGAGTATGCTGGGCTGCGTTACCGCGTTGGAAAGCAATACTTATCAGTTGAGCAAGAAAGAAGCCAGCTTTATTATTGGATAAAAGGGAACAATTTCCAAAAAGCAATTAAGCGGATGGTCCCCATGGTCCAAAAGTTTCGACGCCAAACGGCATAAAAACATAACGAGTTAAAAATAAATGAAACAGACGCAATAAGCAAGCCAAGTAAATAGCAAGCTTGCTTATTGAGGAAGAACAAACTAAACTTTAACCAAGTGCAAAATAATAAAGTAACAAATTTTTCAAACTCATAAATGGGTATTGTACTACCTTAGAATAAAGCTGACTAATTCTGAAGTAGAGCTTTCTGTCTGCTGACTGTACCCAGCGAACATAATAATCATGTGTTCTGATACGAACAAATAATATTGCGTCCAAAGTTATAATGACTTAGCTTAAATTGGTCCTGATTGTGCTATGAAATATTCAGTAGGAATGACAGTATCAACAGTCTTAAAAATTATTGAATATTCACTTATTTGAAAGTGAACTTGCATAATATAGTACGTTACTGTCAATGGTTTGTTTTTAATAACCAATAATGAGGCTGTTCTTATAAAATAGGGTATAATTTACACGTTCTATCATTACAATACGCTGTTGGTCACAACAAAACAGCTGGTTAGGGGATCCTTATGAATTGTGTTTATTTCATATTTCGTTAGTAAAGACGTTATATGTGCATAGCGTTCCTCCGCGACTCTAACCGCGCGTTTTGAGTTTACTCCCTCCCCTCTCGTTGCAGCGTGATGTACTATATAACAATATAACTAAAGCATTCCTTGATGAATAATCTATCTAACACAAAAAAATATTTTGCAAATCCATCTAGTACTTCTAGAGATAAGCGCGCTTAAACAAAATCTTCAAGTTTATATTATTATTATACATTCATGCTTCTTTTACAAGTAAGAAACTAAATAAGAACACGCCTGCTTAAATATTTTCCTATTTGAAGTTTGAAGTTGGGACGTTACCCAAATCACTGAAAACCCACATCCAATTTCATCTATTTAACTGAATTCACGAAACAATTTCAATTCACGCCCGGTGCAGTGGAGTCGCCTTACGTAACGTACGAGATACCGAGTTCGAAGATAAAAGTTCACAAAATTTCAAAACGCTCCCCTATTTTGTGCACCTTGTGGAGTGGAGATAGGGGCGACAATGGGCCGAACTCAGGGGGTGAGGGGGTCACGCGGAGTCCGGCGGCAGTGGACCGTGAAAGCGGATACGGGCGGCGTGCGCGTGCAAGAACGTCGATGTGCTTCTAGTTTGTAGGCGGTACTAACTCAGGGTGTGAAGGGTCACGAAATATTGGACACCAATCACATACATTGCTCTGATCCCAAAGTAAGTAGCTAAATGCAATTGTGTTAAGGAAATCAGACAGAACGGTTATACTACAACACCCAGACCCGAGACAATATAGAAAATTTTAATTTCTATATTGACCCGATCGGGAATCGAACCCGGGACCTCGGAGCGGCGACGCCTTGAAACCAGCGTACTTAGCTGGACATCACGGAGGTCGTCAACTCATTATTATTTTCAGCCAAAGGACGTCCACTGCTGAACATATATACCTCCCCCACGGTTTACCACAGCGACCGATCACAAACATCACAAACGGTCTGCAATGAGTTTTTTCCTGCGATCTCTACAAAAAAATGCCAAGTCATTAGTTATCAAAGTAACATCAAACTTCCCATTTTTTTTTATTCCAATTGGTAAGTGTTTATGTATCTTACAAACTAATCAATTCGTTGTTCAGTAAGTAGCCAAGCGTATTTTTGCCCTGTTGTGCGAATCTATGATACATCCATGTGGACACTACATTATATTCCTGTAGTGCTCGAATCTTCATTTTCTCCTACAAATTATGAAATATACTTCTGATAATAATATACCTAACAACAGTTTAAATTTTCATGCCCATGCTATCAATATAAATTTAAAGCTTTTATAAGTCCCTCTTAGTGCGTCCCTGTTCATACTCGATCGGCACGGAAGCGGTGACTGGAACGGTTCGGACGCAGAAAATATTACCTTTTATCCGATAGATTTATGAACGGGTAATGTTAAGTCGCATTGAATGTGCTGCGACGCCCTTCGGACTTTCCGTTTAGAAACCACCAAGGATTTTCGGGTCTTTTTGCAAGTTTGTACCAGCGGTCAAAGATAACCGCGAAGAACTATACGGGTCTGCGGATATTCTTTTAACAAAAACTTGACGCTAACGATTTAAAAAGTACATTGATATTTGTTTCAAGAATACTTAGTGATCTAACAGTATTCATAAAAAGCCGATAAGTGTAAAAATATGCTACATTATTAACCATTCAAAATTATTCAAATATTGTTGTGTTACTACGTCTTTATGTAATGACTAGCAGTTCCCAGCGACTTCGTCTGCGCGTCTTGACTTTATTCCCTAAGCCTCTCGTCACAATCTGTCAATTACGTAGTGACAATTGCACTTAATAAATAAAAGTATTATTTTAATCAAAGAATATTCGGTATTTTTAAATTAAAAATATGGCTTTCTATTAGCGAAATAAAGCGTGACTTCATTTCAAAGACAATAAGGTTTTAATAATACAAGGCCGAAATTAATAAAGCATTTCTCAGTAACGTTAATAAAACTGGGAAACCGAAAGAAGCTGTTTTTACAAGTGAAAAGTTAATTGTGCCCTGTCTTCTTTGCACGGGTATTGTTTTGAATTAATTTCTGAATAATACACGTGACTCCAGTATATACGGCACCAAAAGCCGGGAGATTACTTTAGCAAACTTTAGAAATCGTAAGCTTATTGATGTAGATAGAGAACAAAAAAACAAATTCAATAAGGAGCTAATTAAATTGAACCGCCTTCAAAAAATGATGTTAATCTTACGCATACCAACAATCCACACATATCAAGCATCGACTCCAAAAAAATTGGTTTCTCATATGAACATGACGATTGCGTCATTTCAAGCTTTAAAATGATTATTTTGAAGGCATTTATTTATTACGTGTTTTTTTGATTTAACTCATATCTCAAAAACAACTACACCGATTTTGATGAAACTTACACTGTACTTTAAATCAAATATAACTAACTGAACTTTAAAAGAATTATCTTGCTTTGACTTCTCGTTTTTGAGAAATCCGTCGACATACATACACACAAAATTTTGCAATCGTGTTTGGAAGCCAAAAGATTAACATACTCTAATATTATCAAGTTCCAACGATATCACATACACATTAAACTGATTACCTCCTTTTTTGATGTCAATAAAAAGATGGGTAGGAGATAAATCGATTATGCCATAATTATGTATATTTCATGTTTTTCAGACATTGTGGCATAGATGATAGCTTCAGTCCCGCAAATGTTGATTATTCTGAAACAACTAGTAACTTTCTAACTACCTTTCTAATAATCCAAATTAAAACAAGTATACCTATGTAAGTATATTAAGCATCTTTTAAAATCCTCAAAATTCTCGTTACAGGTCAGTACGATTTCATAAAAGCCTGGGCCGGGTGCCGCGACAACTGATCGGCCTCTTGCTACATAATTAATTTGGCGTATTATGTTCAAAGCGACAAAGAGCCTAGAGAGGGCGCACATTGTGTGATGTCGATTAAATATTTACAAGCACATTAGCCGGCTTTAATTTCGGATAATAAACTTTCTTGTGATGAGTGTCGTCTTTGTAAAGATAGGTGTGGGAGTAGCTTTGTTTCATCATATCGGTTGACTACGGTTCCCAGTAAAATTGTCCTTTGCTGAGAGGAAAATGAAAACTTTTCAAAAGTTATACTAAGGACTATTTAATTTATTTGAAGACTTTATTACACCAATTTAATGTACACAGGTGGACTATGATGTCAGATGTACGACGACTAACGTTAAATGCGCATAACAAGTAAACACTTCATATAGGATACATAAAAAAAAACACCTTAAAATGCTGTCCTGTCTATTTATTCACGAGACAAGCCATCACGTGCGCGTACCCGCAGAAATACGTGTCCGTTACTCTAGCAGGAAAGTGTCTCGTAGAGCACATTGAAGTATGCCGTTGGATAGTGCTAAGTATGCTTAAATAGTGCGCCAAATAGAAAATTTGTGGGGGCCACAGTTTTCGCATAAAACAGAAAATACGTTTTCTGCTGGAGAAACGCTGCTCCAGCAGGAACTTTTTTAAATAATGACTCTAGAGAAGAACAAAGTATATTGTTAGATAGATCTTGTAACACATAATTTGTGCGACTAAAAATTTAATCTGTAAGGACTCACCGTTTTTAAGATATTCCATTTCCTGCTAAAGAAACGTTTCTCCATATCCTATATCAAGGTAACCGTTTAATGTGCGACCGTAAAAAAACTCTCACTAAAAGGTGTTAATTTGTGACACTTAATCCATTATTTGTATGTTATTATACCTTTCTGGTTTTTGAGAAATAAGCAAGTATTTGGAAATGTAAAAATCGATAGAACTAAGCAACCAATGAATACAGTTCCAACGTTTGAAGAACACATTTATTATTTTAGGCCACCACAAAGAGTATGAAGAGCAGCCGTTTATTAGTTTTTCTAATAATTCCACTTTGACTCCAAACTCACAGAGCATTGAATTTTGTCATGTGAATCCAATAATTAGAACCAACTGTATGTGTACAAGTATACACCAACGTTTAGTGCGCTTAACAAAAAACGTGTCTTGAAAAATTTACAATGAAATTAAGCAAATTTAAGCAGATAGAAGCAATAAGGCTAATGGATTTTACGTTATTGATTATTCGACCAAATTAGAATGGTCACAAAAAAGCGGCCTCTATATACAAATTGACGACCTCCTTCATTTTGTTTACAATCTGGTTGACATATACTTGGCCTTGTACAATTAGCTGCAAAATTTTATGTTCTTACCGACTCCAATCTCGATAGAGCGTCGTCTTCAGAACAAGATCAGAAGTGCCAGTAAAACTAAAACACCACAAAAAACTGAAAATAGTTTTAAAATTGGTTTTAGAATGTCTTTACACTCAGTGTCATATTTTATGTTCATAAAAATGAAATTAGAAACCAAAACTTTACGCACGGGCGGGGCTATTTTTTCTTTTAGAAATAAAATCGTTAGGATGTCTGAGATTTTGCGGACATTACACATTATATAAAGCCTTATTGCATCATTTATAACGAGATCAATTCAACACTTTTCTTAATATTCGCAGTTTACTGTCACAATGAATTATGCTTGCTTTAAATTTCACCTAACGTTCTAAAATAGTGACGATTCTATAAGTTTGCGGAATATTTAGTCAGGCGCTAACATCTGATTTCATTTCCACTAATGCAGTCAAGCCCTTACGCGCCTCCCCCCAGTGTGCAGTACCGTGGCGTGTGTGTTCTGTTCGTTTTGTCTCGACGCAGCTGCAGTAAACACTTGAGGACACGCTCCAAAGCAAGCACCATTACACTAATTATATTCTTGTTCATTAACTTTGTACACGATTTCGTTAATAAGCGCGACGTTAAATGAAGGTAAAGTTTTGTTGTTTAGGGACCTCAGGAAGATGTAGACGTCTCAACCATTTTGTTATATGAGGTCACCTCGTCTTAAGTGATAAGAGTTAAAGGCCCGATTCAGCAATAAATAATTCAGTATTAATATTTTTTGTACAAACACTTTGGGTTTTTGTATCATAGTTTTTGAGATTGTGTAATATTTTTTTGCAGATATTTTCTTTTAATCAAATAAGGTTAAGATTAGAAAAAAAGGAGGATTGGGCGTTGAAATAAGAGAGGTGAGACCGGTGACGTATATAACATTTGAAACTGACAGGGTGCTGTTTAAAAAAATATATTTTCTCTGTTAGAAAAATAAAATGAAAATCCCGATTTTCCAAAAAGTAATAATGGTGCCTTGTTTCTATTATGTACACAAAGACACAGTTTAAATACTACGAGTATCACTTAAAACGATTCGACCTTATAAGAAGCCTAGTAAAGAGTTTGGAAATTCAGTGTACCTATCGTTAAAATATGAAAACGGTTCCTTAAAAATGTCTTATCATGCTGGTTTACAAAAAGAAACATCAGATGGTCAAAATATAAGTATGAAGTAGATGGGATGAGAAAAGAAAGTAATTTGTTTTGAAGTATTCACTCATTTGCATAGTATAATAATTGTTTACTTTCAGACACTACAATATAAGAATAAATCTTTACAAATTATGTTCCTTGCCTAGCAGTAGACACATGGTAACAGTATTCTAATTTCGCGTATGGTTTGCCACAAATTACTTTAACGCCGCCATTTTTGTCTCGTACTAATTTTCAAAATCGTTATTTTCACGTCGGCGACAACGATAATCAATTTCACGGAAGGCGACCACTCCTAGATGATAAAGGGACAATCCTCGACCTTGGACGTAATTGGCTTTTCACGGTGCCCAGTTTTATACTCGGTCGAAATGTTGATTAGGGCGCCAATTTCAGGGACACTCCATCTTACGAGACCCCTCTATTGGAACTTTTAATTTGAATAAAAGGTTCTTTGTGTTTGGACGTTGAAATGAGTATTACAATTGAACTGCTTTCGCTAATTAAATGGTGACTCGTCTATCGCTGTAATAGCAGAAGTTGTAAGTATACTAGCTGTATATCTGATCCACGTACACTAAAAACAATCAAATTAAAGTTTCGGTGATGCTATCCTAATTATACAAGGCCTGTAATATAAGCACAAAACCGGCCAAGTCTGAGTCGGACTCGCGCACTGAGGGTTCCGTGCCAATTTTACCTAAATTCGGGAATCCACTTACCTCCACTTAGTAAAATACCACAATATTTTGTTGAGAGCAAATATAACTTTATTTTTCATAGTGTTTGTATGGAGAACAAAGTTATGTTTGCGGTTATTGAAAATGTGCTTTATCTCAAAAACTTCTCATCTGATCCCGTCCAAACTAATTTTCGTTGAAAGTAATATTAAGATCTACATTATATATTTTCTTCAAAATTTACACTTGCTTAGTTTAGAAGTTAGATGTGGGAGGGACGCCCATTTTACCACTTTGAAAGCGTCTAGCTATGAAACGTAAGTCTTAAAAAGAAAATTGTTTTAGAAACCTCTATGTCATTTTAACAGACCTATCTATAGACACCCCACACGCTTTGGTTGTAGTTAATTGTATGGGAGCCCCCCTTAAATATTTTTATTTTTTATTATTTGTATGAGAATCGTAAAGCGGTTAACGGGATATATCTCCCTACCAAATTTCAACAGTGTGATGCTTATAGTTACAGAATAAAACGGGTGTGACATACGGACGGACAGACAGACAGACTTGACGAAACTATAAGGGTTCCGGTTTTTGCCATTCAGCCGAATCAGCGGAATAATTCAGCGGAATCCAAAAAATTAAAATAAAGGCCCCTTAAATAACCAGTAATCAATTCTGAATGGTTTTAATTTATTTTCCCAAAAACAAAATTTATTAAGAATGTTTTTACACTCATAGTGTCATATTTTGTATTCATGAAGCCAGAAAGTACTGGTTCAAGTCCCGCCCGTTCGCAAAGTTTTGGTTTCCTATTTCATCTTTATGAACTAAATTTATTGTTTTTTCTTACTCAAATAATCTAACCAGCAATGTTTACCAAACAAATGTGTACGTACAGTCATAAAACTATACATTTACTACATCGAGTAAGTGATTTTGATATACATTGATACGGCATTATGACTTAGGCTTACTATATCTCTGAGTTGTAGAATTTATTGCTCCTTTTTCAGGCAACACTATTAATTATCAACAGTCGAAGGTAACAATATAAAAGCAGAAAACCTGGAAAATAATTTCAGAAGTGATAAGCCATGTATCAGAAATTGTAATACAAGATTTTTCTTCTGCGAATATGCACTACCATTGAAACGGTTTGAATTTCGATTTCCAGGTATGGAATGGTCTGTAATGTTGCCAGTTTGCTCTTTACTACCGATGTGAAAATATTTACTAATATTGATGGGAAAAAAGATATTCAACTGAAATATGAAAAACAAAACCAAGCATAAAGATTAAAAGGTCATTCAAAATATTATTATTTCGGCACCGCAAAAAGCGCTTTGCGCAACGGAGCCTAGGTAAGAAATAGTAAAGATTTTGATATTACAAAGTTTAAAAATAGCACACCGCTTCCGCGGCAACAATTTTAATTAAACCTCCAATAGGAAGACGCCGGGTGAAACTTTTAATAAGCTATTCTTTCGCGAAATTATACCACTTTTATGAACTTTAATTAAAGCATGAAGAGGTTTTAGCGCGGTTTGGGATCAGCGGTCAAAGATCGTTACTTCCGCCCGTTGCCTCCGTCTGTCCGATTCAGGATCAGATATAAACTGAACTTTTAAGATCCTTGTCTATAGCAATCTGAAAAGGTCTTCCGCTTCTTTGCAACAGTACCGGTGCTTTACTGCTATTTTATGGCTGACAAGAAACAAAGTAAGTGGTTTGTCCTGCATTTTAATATTGCTCGTATTGTAATGAAACTAAAAAAAACTTTCACGTTTTTTTCAATCAAGTGATAAAGAAGCAAATCAGAATTCCTACTCAGACACTGTATCTTGACGCTGATTTACTTTCGGTTAGACAGCTATACATACTACATGCCGTTTTGAAAGAACACTGTTCAATTGGATACAATGCAATGAAACCCCCAGGTAAATAATTTTGACCCGACCCGGTGATCGAAACCGGAACCTCTGGCGCAGGCGTCGCTCTAAAGTGTGACCCTGCCGCTGTGCCACGGACATACAATACAAGTATAAGTCTGAATGCATCTGCCTTTTTCCTGATACCATTTGTTCAGAAATCATTTTTGTTTCAATAAAAGTAACTTGAATAAAAACAAGCAATTTGCAATAAGTTCCAATTAAAATTAATCGCCAGTATCAATGAGAACTGCCTTACAGCTACTGTTGTTAGAATAATAGGTACCAATTTTTCATTAAGCTCTGGGAATTCAATTTGTGAACAACGATCAATTAGTTACAGATATTCAACTACTGCTGAAACTAAAGTCACATTTTGTTCAAACTCTATTGAAAATGAGTAAACATTTCACATAATATGAACGAATGAAAATATAGCATGCGAAGTACGCACATTTTACTGACTTAAGATTGATATAGATTTTTAACTATGATAAGTAACATACTCTTCCAAGAATATTTAGGTACTTAAAAAGATGCAAGAGTTAATTATAGATCACTGTTTGCTTATTTACCTTAACTTGTTATACCTATGTACTCGTATGCAAATGATGATTATAGGGAAATCGAAATGCAAATGTGATAGCATAAAAAATACTTAGTTTAAATCTCAATTTGTGTTTGGTTGCAGCACCTTAAAATAAAAGAGTTTTATAAACTTGAACTAGAATAAACCATCAAAAAACCAAACCAATAGTTTTACTTTAACACACTTTAAGCCATGCGACAGTGCTCTCCACTTTGGAGTTCGACACAGATCCACTTGCGAAGTCGCTTGTCCCGACTGACTTCTAGGCTTTTTAGTAGAAAAACTTGTTTGAAAGTAAAAGCTTTCGAGAGAATTTAATATTTAATTTATTTTTCTAAGTTTTGTCTCTTTGACTCAATAACAAGAGATAACTAACACCGTAATCTGAATGAGACATTAAAAAACTACTTTTAGTGTTTTTATTTTCATTTATTTCTTACTTCAGGCAATAAGGAGGGTCTCAGTTTGATCTGTATGTTTGTCCGCAATTATCTCGCGTGTAGCTGGACTTATTTTTATGCGGTTTTCATTAAAGTGTTTGTTACACCTGAGGAGAAGAAGTACATTGTAAATGAAGCAATAACTATACACGACGAAAAAAAAAATTATTGACAGCAGTCTACGCACGCAGTCCTATTGGTCCTTTTAGTTTTTGTTTTTGAAGGCGGTTCAATTTTTATGTTACTATTAAACATCTGCCATGCTTTGACGGAAGAAATATATACAGGTCAAAATGACCTTAACACCGTTTTTATTGGCTAGTCCAATAATGTCAAAAATCTTTTCATAACTTTTAAAGCAATATCAGTGAATAAAATTTTTGAACTTCTTAATTTTTAAAAATCTCAGTATAAAACGATGAATTACCAATGTAAGTTGTGAGTTTTGTGTTTATCTCAGTTTAAAATTAATCATTTCTATAATAAGGAAAGTCACGATTGTTAAGAATAATTGACTTGCAAAGAAAAATGGACTGTAAACGGATTATCTATAAATTCAATTCAGTACACTACTTAACAATTGCTTCCAAAGCACGTTTCCTGGGTTCGTAAAACTTTTGTAGACAATATAAAAAGTTGGCTACTGTCTACAGAATGAGTGATGTGTGTGGATAAGGAGTTTGTGGAGGCGCCGCGGAACAAACAATTTGGGTACATCGGTTCACACTTAAGCTGATGCTAGCCTCTAGGCATTTGTGTTGTCATTTCAAGAACAGTGGACCAATTTTTTTAGTCACTCGCTTCGGTATGGCGTATGATTTTCGTTCGCAAGCGATTTAAAAATAGACGAAAATCAAGCAAGAAAGATGTGAGTACTCGCAAAAATGCGTTTTTTTTTTAATGACTCCAGTGTGAAACACATTCATACGAAAATGTGACTTTAATCAATAAATATTACACGCAATCTTGACGCGAGTAATACTAAATTAGGTTCCCAGAGGTCAGATTCTCGTGCAATTTGTATACAAAATTAGGTAACCGATCGAATTTACTGTGTCAAAAAAATGTTTTTGATTCGTCGTGGTTTATATACGAGATTCCTTTTTCTACATGTGAATATATTTAGAAAAATGTTCGACTAACGTGAATCTTGCTGGTCTGCACTAAACAAAACTTTTCAATTTTGAGGCTATGAAGGTATAAATGATGAAAAAAATAGAAAAAAACCGGCCAAGTGCGAGTCGGACCGCGCACTGAGGGTTCCGTGCCAACTTTAACTGAATACGGGAATCCACTTACTTCGACTTAGTAAAATACCGCAATATTTCGTTGACTGCAAATATAACTTTGTTTTTCATAGTGTTTGTATGAAGTACAAAGTTATGTTTGCGGTTGTCGTAAACATGCTATATCTCAAAAACTACTCGATCGATCTCGTCCAAACCAATTTTCGTTGAAAGTATTTGCTAAGATCTATATTACATATTTTTTTCAAAATTTACACTCTCTTGGTTTAGAAGTTAGATGGGAGAGGGGGGACGCCCATTTTACCACTTTGGAAGCGGATAGCTATGAAACGTTAGACTTTAAAAGAAAATGGTTTTTGAAACCTAAATATCATTTTAAAAGACCTATCCATAGACACCCCACACGCATAGGTTTGACAAAAATTTTTTTTTAAGGTTTTAGTTTCATGTATGGGAGCCCCCCCTTAAATGACATTATTTTTTATTTTTTGTAGGAGAATCGGTAAGCGGTTAACAGGATACATCTTCCCACTAAATTTCAACAGTGTAATGCTTATAGTTACAGAATAAAATGGCTGTGACATACGGACAGACAGACAGACAGACAGACTTGACGAAACTATAAGGGTTCCGTTTCTTGCCATTCGGATACGGAACCCTAAAAAATACGTGTAGAGAAAACGAACAGTTCAAACAATTCAGCTACAATACTCTATCAAACTATAGTCTAGCATCAGCAAGGCAAACACCTTCCCATCAAGCTGTACTTTGTTAGACTATGATATGGTGGCTATTAGGCGATTAATGTTTCGTTTTATGGTGCAGTGTTTGCTCCCCAGGACCTGGGTGAACCGTCCAACATTGGTTGTGCGTACATTGATAACATACATCAGAAAAAAATGCATCATACAGGTTTCCAGTTACAAATGGGTTCACAGAAATCCATTATTTGTACATTACCCTCATTATCAGCCAAAGGACGTCGACTGCTGAACAAACGCCTCTCCTACGGTTTTCCACAGTGATTGACTACAAGATGTCTGCATCTAGTTTAGTCCTGCGAACTTTGAAAGGCTTTCGTTTTCAGACACCGAGGTAACTGAGACGAGAAGATACTCTTGCACAAATTCCCGAACGCTGATATTCTTTATAATTAATATTACCTACCAGTAGCATCCGGTAAGTATTAAAATGCATGTATATAGTTTGCAGCTAGTAGAAGTAGCTCTCTTGCAGCTAAGTGCGATGATGACTTTAATACTTTTACTGACGTTCCATACACTTTACAGAGTTCGTGGTCCTGAGTAGACTAAGACCCTTTACACACTGCGACATTTAGCAGCGATGCAGTTGCGATGCTAACGCGTATTATTATTGAAGCAGTCGTAAAATGTCTACGATTACACACTGCACTACTTTCAGCACTGATACAGTCGCGATGCAGAAGCTTGAAATTGTCAAATTGTGTACTAAATTTTGGCAACTGCATCGATGCTAAATTAAATTTGTTCATTGCGCGAGAAAACGCGCTTGGTGCTAAAACGGTGCTAAAAGTCGCAGTGTAAAAAGGGTTCTAAGATGTTATTTGTCACGTACAGAGTTTTGAATTGTTGTCTATGTTAAATTTCAGGAATATCCTGTCATGAAACACAGGCGGAACATGAAATATGCAGTGTGTGAACATGCCTTAGACAAACCCAATCGCCAACACCAACTCCATGATCACGTCAAACGTTTTAATCAACCCAAAGTACTTCAAAAAAAACGTCGGTTCGTTTCATGAATGCTACGCGAAGCGTTTTATTCCATAAATAATATTCGCGTTAACTTTAGAAATAAGTATACTTTTTTGAGTTTGATATGCAAACAAACAGAGCATGTTACTTATATGAGTAATTACAAAATGGCGCTACCAAGTTAGGTGCTTGTTTTCGCCATGAAATGCGTTAAATAAAGCCGTCTGTCTATCCTACCACAGACAGATACGCAACTCGAGCGTTGCCCCTGTAACCGTTCATTCGGAAGCGATCCTTGGATTATCGTGCGCGTATGTGCTTTCGAGCGCGTAATGCCGACTAAAGAAGCTTCGCGATTGCGTGCGTGACACTTCGATTAGCTGGGATTAGCAAGCAATGTAAAAATACGTTCTTAAAAGGTCAGACAAAACAGAAAAAAAAACACTAAATAGGCAAAGAAATAAAGCCTAGTATAAACAAGTTAAGGTGACTAATGGAAACTTATTTAGAAATATCTAGTAATGGGACAAATTATTATAATACCTCTACAAGTATGCCATCAACAACTTTCTGAGGTAAATAAATATATAAATCGCAATCAGCTCATTCTGTATATCACTAGAAAAATCATTCAAGTATAATGAAATTATAACACTGAAACTTTTTTAATGCTTTTATCCTTTGAACAGGGTAAAACTTTAGATAAAACCTCTTCAACTTGATGCCGCAAACCAACAGAACTGCCGGACTCCGCGCTCTCCCCGAATACGAAAATCCCCTCCATAAATATATCGGTGATGCCAGTAAATACATTTAAATTTAACTGTTATAAGTACCAGTTCGAATAAATGATAGCAGCTATTTATTTGAAAATAACGACACAAGCCTCATCTTTTTTCCTGACACCGACAAATGAAAGTCCTACCAATTTCATTATGAGTAATAAATACTTTTATTAGCAGAATTGTCTTTACAGCGCACCGGGGGGCGCTTTGCTGAATTGGCTATAGCGGAGAGGCTCGGTTGCCATCGTTAAATTCAAAGCGGCTTAAAGGTCGCCAATAAATAAGCGCACGCACCTTGCGGACGCAACTTTTCTCATTTCCCTGTTTCCGTGGTTCGTTACTTGAATAATATACGACTATGTGAGCAATTCTAAGGGGGACAACTTGGAAAATGGTAAGAAACAGCAAAGCGCGGGCATTTGTGGCATGACATTCTTGTGACCACGAGAGCTTTTTATTAAAAATATGTTTATAATATTACCTATATCGTCACGCGATGGATATCACCTGACGGCTATCAACGAAGTTGTAACCTCAAAAAAGGCAGTGTGACTATCTGTCCAGCTTTGCAAGGGATTAGGAATTGTTGGCCGCTGACAGAAACGTATGGGAAAAAATGGGGGAGACCTTTGCACGGCACTGAGATGATGTAGGTCGGATCAAAAAAAATACCTCAGATAATCCTAGACTATTTTGATGTGCATAATTAGCTTATGTGTGCAATAAAATACTAGACTGATTCACTTGTCAACATTTACGACTTTTGAAACAAGCACCATCCAGAACCTACTGCATTCCTATACAAAATGCAAGTAGCTCGCCGAAGAGTTGTTAAGGGCCGTGCAAACTTGTCCGGAGGAGATCGCAGCTTGTTTGCGGATCGCGGGTGCACAGGGAATTGCAATCGCTCGGATACTTTCGACTTGGGAACCTACGTCCGATTGCTTCAGATTGCCTGAAGCATTTAGTTCAAAGTTGAGATGGTTTTTCATTCATTTATATACCTATTGCTTGATCATATTGAATGGATTGGTAATTTGATGTTATGTGCTTGTTTGTCGACGTTATATATTTATACCAAACTCAGTAATCACTAATTGTTTATCCCTTTGTTTTCAGTGCATAAATATTCAAAACTGATCGTAGGGAATTAGTTAAAAAGCATAAATAAAGTCCTAACAGTAATTTCACTAAAAATTGCATGCAAAGGCCAGTTTATGTGGAAAATGTGAGCTGAAATGATAAATTAAAAGTAAAAAGTGAACGCTCTTGTGGCGATACACATAACAACTTAACTCGACTCTATCGCGCCACCATCATAAGCCAGACTCGATTTTTCTTAAGCTGTTAGTATATTAGCCAGTTAATATATTTATTTTAAAAATATATATAAATTCTCCAAGCATGAAGCTGCCCTAACCCCTCACGTCCGCGGACGGCACGTCGCCATTATGGTCCTCGGCAAGACAATCTCTCTACGGCCACTTGTCCATGTTTAATTACGCGGACTTCTATAAACTGCCAGTTTCGCAAACTGTCTGCACCTTGGTAGACAATGGAAGTTAGATAAAAAGTTCATGTTATTTCGTGGACGGAAAGGTTAACAGGGGCCCTATTTTTTAATCACTCGCTTTAATATGGCGTGCGATTTTCATTTGAAAGCGAAATTAAAATCACGCCAATTAAAGACTTAGTACTGATTAAATTCAGTATTTTTTTATTCGAATCACTCCTATGTAGAATTATACTAAATTTGAAAATCGGTCATTATACAGTGAATATCACACGATATCTTGACGCGAGTGATTAAAATATTGAGGCCTAGGATGACTGACAAATGGTATTGTACTTCTAAAGATAATACGAACAATTCTTTTGAAATATTTTTTTCACTCTACTCTCTACTTAATATCTCAAAAGCTACCTTACTGCATTTTCATGCGGTTTACACTGACAGTAAAGTGGGCTACACACGACCCTAAAATCAGACCCGATATCGGGACAATGATAGTTGGAATGATTTACAAATAATAAAATTAGGCTTCCGATTTGCCAATACACGAGGCGATTTACGGTACGATCTAAGGTCCTCCCCACCACTTCCCCGATATCGGGTCTGATTTTAGGGTCGTGTGTAGCCCACTTAATGGGTATAAAGTGGGCTACACACGACCCTAAAATCAGACCCGATATCGGGACAATGGTAGTTGGAATGATTTACAAATAATAAAATTAGGCTTCCGATTTGCCAATACACGAGGCGATTTACGGTACGATCTAGGGTCCTCCCCACCACTTCCCCGATATCGGGTCTGATTTTAGGGTCGTGTGTAGCCCACTTAAGATGGAAAGTTTGGTATAGGTGAGATTAAACAGCTACCAGCGCAAAATGAGGACAAAGATTGGTTAAGAAAAACACGATTTATTTTCTATGTCTTCAGTATGTCTTACTACTTAAGGCAAGGTCGTGATACGCGTATTATATTTGAAAAGACACGTGAATAAGATTAAGCGAAAATTGGTCTTATTTTCTTTGAATATATCATTCTTTGTGCCTAATTGAGTTGTTTATTATGTCATGAATAAGTTCTATTACCTAATGCTAATATTAAGATATGTATTTTCTTATTTATGGCTGTACATAGTAAATGAGATTTATTCTTCTTACAAGAAAATCAAAACATTTATGAGCTTAGACTCGGAAAGGCAATTCATCAAATATTTAACGTACGCAAAGCGTTCTTATTATATCGAGAGACAATAAATCCTTTAATAATCTACAAAAACGGCGCGTAGGATGTTGAAAGGCATATTACCCACTTGTTTCTTAAAGCACGAGATTATATTACTTTAGACATTATAGAAACAGGAGTACAACAAATTGTAATTTTTCCCGATATCATTATAGGATGTTATTAAACAGAAACGTAATAAATATATTTTACGCAATATGCATTGTCATATGTACTTTCATACCTGGGTTTTTATGTTCAGAAATTCTAAGGATAGCCCGGTTTGATTGAGGATTAAAATTTTAGTAAGAAAACACTAAACATGCCTTTGAAATCCGAGGGTTTCCCTCGATTGCACCAAGATTATCATCAGATCCCGACTTGGGAACAATGGGACCAATTAAAAGATAAGTTCTAGGTGGGAGATTTCTTTTTCGAAAAACGAGTAAAAAAAAATTAAAACAAAGCAAAAGTAGATCATATGTTCTTCCTACAACAATGTAAACAAAGCAGTTCTTTTTGTTCAAAATAAGTTCTACATCTTGTGCAATTCTTGGTGTTCGTTATTCAAGCAGGACTGGTCCCGGGTCGGCCGTCGGTTGCTGTTACAATATCGAGGGTAGCCCGCGTTTATCACGCACCCGCGCGAAGAAACGTGACAAATGAAAACTCATAAAAGGTAATTCAGTTAGGCAGCGCTGGCTGGTTGATATTTACGTATTACAAATTAAAGCTAATAGAAACAATTGAGAGTAGAAGAGGAAGAATGTTGGGACACTTGATACGACACGAAAGTTTGATCAGAACGATATACAGGAAAGAACAGAAGGAAGAAGGAAAATATCACTTCCAAGAATAAGCTATATGCATCAAACAAAGGACGGCACAAAACAAAGGGACGTAAGGGAGTTTGACCAAGACCTAAAGCTCCAAGCCAACCTCACCTTCACGTGGTGCGTCCTGTTTATACAGACGAGGCTCTGGCGACCGACCGATGGCGGTATAACCATCCAATATAAGGCGCAGCTAAATGTTGGACTGTGACGGGCAGCAGCGTCACAGCTGCAAGGGGCTGCGCCTCTGCGCTCGCCAACCCACCTGCCAAGCGTGGCGAGTATTGGCAAAATCCCCTCATGTTTGCACACAAGAAAACCAGGCCCCCAGTCTCCGGCAGCCCCGCTATTCCTGACTTTGGTAGCGGTCACGGTTACGACGGGGCAAGGGGTGCTAAGAATCCCCGGAGGCGATCGCGCTGCCACCCCCGACGACAACTGGCCCTGGTAACTTATAACGCGTGCACACTGAGGACAGATGAGAAGTTGCTCGAGCTGGAGGAAGAATTGAACAGGTTACACTGGGACATAATGGGTTTATCAGAAGTCCATAGAGAGGGCGAGGACACGATAACTCTGCAGTCCGGCAACCTGCTCTTCTACCGGGAGGGTGACCAAAAGTCCCAAGGCGGTGTCAGGGTTCTCGTTCACAAGTCCCTCGTCAACAATATCGAGACCATCGAGAGCGTGTCGAGCAGGGTGATATACCTTATACTCAGAATATCTAAGAGGTAATCGCTGAAGGTCATACAGGTATATGCACCGACCTCAAAACACCCGGATGAAGAGGTGGAGGAAATGTATGAGGACGTAAGTAGAGCCATACATACTTCCAAAATCTATTTTACTGTTGTTATGGGGGACTTCAACGCAAAACTGGGCAAGCGAGGCGAGAATGAGTTGAAGGTGGGGGGCAGAGGCTGGCCGACTTTCTGGAGAAAGAGAGACTCTTTGCGATGAACTCTTTCTTCCAGAAGCCGCCTCAAAGGAAGTGGACCTGGTTGAGTCACGATGGCTTCACGAGAAACGAGATCGACTTCATCATGACTTCCAAGAGACGGTTATTCAATGATGTCTCCGTGATCAAAAGGGTGAAAACCGGTAGCGATCACCGAATGGTTCGAGGCACATTGAATATAAATGTCAAATTGGAAAGGTCCCGCCTGATGAAGTCCACGCTCCGACCGACTCGTGCTCATATCCAAAATCCCAAGAGCTTTCAACTCGAGTTATCAAACCGCTTCGATTGCCTAAAGAATTGCGTATCAGTGGACGAATTAAACAACGGGTTTGTGGAAACTGTCCAAACGGTGGGGTCTAAGTTTTTTAGGCCTGGCCGAAAAGATAGACCTCAAAAACTGTCGGTCCACACTCTCGACCTTATGGCAAAACGTCGATCTATGGCACTGCAGACCCCCGTCAATGCTGAAAACTATAGGCAGCTCAATAGACAAATATGGAAGTCTCTGCGACTCGACATCCGTTGCTTTAACACTGATAGTGTTGAATAAACGATAGAGCGGAACCAAGGCTTCAAAGTGTTTGCAGGGAACATGTCTATTGGGCAAAGCCTGTTGACAAAGCTTAAGACGGAGGATGGCAGTGTAGCGTCGATGAAAGCAGAGGTTTTGAGAGAGATCGAAAGGTTCTATGGACAGTTGTACACCTCAGTTGCCAAACCCGTTGATAGCTCGGCCAGAGACCCACGAGCTATCCTGACCCGACACTACACCGAAGACATCCCGGACATCAGCCTCTACGAGATTAGGATGGCCCTTAAACAGCTCAAAAACAACAAGGCACCTGGCGAGGACGGAATCACAGCAGAGCTTCTGAAGGCGGGTGGAACACCGGTACTTAAAGTCCTTCAGAGACTTTTTAATTCCGTGCTGCTGGAGGGCATCACGCCCGAGGCGTGGAACAGGAGTGTGGTGGTGTTGTTCTTCAAAAAAGGAGACAAAACCTTATTGAAGAACTATAGACCCATCTCACTCCTGAGCCATGTCTACAAGCTGTTTTCAAGGGTCATCACGAATCGTCTCGCACGTAGGTTTGATGACTTCCAGCAGCCTCCCGAACAAGCCGGTTTCCGAAAAGGCTATAGTACCATATACCACATATATACGCTTAGGCAAATTATACAGAAGTCAGAGGAGTATAATATGCCTCTATGTATTTCTCTACGTGATCGAATCAGAAATGAGGAGATACGTAGAAGAACTAAGGTAACGGACATAGCCTTGAGAATCAGTAAGCTCAAGTGGCAATGGGCAGGGCATATAGCGCGAAGAACTGATGGCTGTTGGGGCAGGAAAGTCCTAGATTGGAGACCCTTCGACCAAAGACGCAGCGTAGGACGTCCACCAACAAGATGGACAGACGACCTTATAAAGATTGCAGGATCAAACTGGATGCAGACCGCTAGTAATCGGTCGCTGTGGAAAGCCGTGGGGGAGGCCTATGTTCAGCAGTGGACGTCCTTTGGCTGATAATGATGATGATGATGATGTACATTATACGTATCAGGTTAAGGGTCGATTCAAACAATTAGTCTTTTTGATAAGTAAATAATAATAAATAAGTTTTTTTTTCCTTTATGTACATACTTTTTTGCTTAGAATTTATGGTCGATATTTGTGATTTGCTTAACTTAAATGTTTCAGCTCCATATTTCAGTAAATAGTACATAAAAGCATTGTCTGAAGAGTCTTTGAGTTCGGTGACCCAACACTATAATTGAAACTGCTATAGTTATAGCTTGACCATTATGCATTCACAGGCTAATTATGGCAGCAATCAGCCAGCATAACCGCCGCTTAGCAGTCACCAGCCACCATGCCACATGGACACAAACGCGTTGATTACGCTGACCGCGGCCTGTGTTCGTGCTGTACGGCCTTCAAACATCCGAATGAAGCTTTGACTGTACACTTGCTATAGTACTCTCGTGAAAGATTTGCGATAAACGATATTTCGAGCTCAACCTGTTTTACCACTTCCCGTTAAGGCTCTCAAGGCTTTTTTTAAAGATTTAATCATCATATTTTACTATATACCTATTCTACTAAAGACGTTAATAAAGTCAAATATAAATATCCTTTGGACCTTCCCACACATCGCCCTCTAGTCCCAAGGTAAGTTACTCAAAGCTTGTGTTATGGGTGCCAGGCAACGGATATAATACTTAAATACTTTTTGTTTTGTTAATACATACATGATATACATAGAAAACACCCAGACCAATACAAAAAGACATGTTCATGCACACAAATGTTTGTATTGTGCGGGGATCGAACCCGCAACCCGCTGCGTAGTAGGCGATTTCTCGACAACTACACCAGATGAGTCTTCAAAATAAGCATTTTAATGATTTTATGCTAAACCTAGTATCTCACTGACTTTGACGGTTAGTAATTTTGCAGGAAGGTGGACTTAACGCCATATGGCGTTCTCTACCATTCATAATAAAAAATATTATTTGTTGCCGTAGGATGGCTGTATGTTTTTGTACACTAAACTACCAAAATCTGGCTTATCAATTGGTATTCTTAAGAGAAATCCTCAGAAGAAGTAGATCTAGAAATAATATTGTATCATGTTTTAGATATCAGAAATGTTCAATGGTTTTCAATTCACACCTTGTCGCTTCGCCAAGGTCATTAAATCAGAAACTAATTACAATGAAATAAACAAATGAATGCAGATGATCGCTCACGCACGCGTGTGATCAACTGACTCAACCCCGTTGATTTGCGGTCACGTGACACACTCCCCGATAATACGCTACGTATTGGCGCACACAACTGAACCTTATTTATATGTACGGGCGCTATAAAATTCCCGTTTATGTATTAGCAGTGCCAAGCAAGAGCCTTACTTGAACAGATTTAGACTAAGGCTATGTTGTTGTATTGATATTATCGAACTTACGGTCGAGAAAAAGCCTGTTTACTTAAGTTTGAACATTATTAGATCTTAATTGTTCTCTATACTATAATGCTATTAATATTCATAATCATAATCGTAATCTTTATTATTATTTCAAGGTAAATATTACATGAGTTGGTACATCTTCTTTTAAGTTTTATTATAAACTTGTATTAGAAGAGTACCCTCTTTGCTGTGGTGCTTATTGATAAAAAGCATGCTTTATATAAGGTACACATGCGTGTGTTATTTAATAATAAGTAATGAACGAGTAAAAACAAATGAAAGTGTGTGTGTGTTTGTGTGTGCTAGAGTGTGTAATTGTGAGTTTGGTTGGAGGTTATTCTTTATTAAGCTAGGCTAGACAATATCTCTTCAGTCTCTCATGGTAAGACAATGTTTTTAAATAGGTTATTAGCACCATTATCTTTTTATATATTTTGTTATATATTTTAACGGACTGACTTGAGAATTGTTTAGACGCAAATACTGTACGAGTAGGAATGTGCTTAATGACTATAGATTTGTTACGCTTTTTTAGAATTTTAGGATCAAAAACATTACTTTTTTGAACTGACAGTGTGCTTTGAAGAATATATATTTGTCTTACAGTTAAAACGTTAGCTTCTGAGTATAGTTCTTTGGTGTTATAACGTCTTTTCCTTTTGTGCATTACCTTTAGGATAGGTCTTTGGGCCTTCTCGATGTTAATAAATTTAGTTTTATGAGTTCCACCCCAGATGGTGATACAATATAGGAGAATGGATTGTATAAGTGCTGTGTATATAATATATGTTATTAGTTGTTTATCCGTGCTATCCCTGAGATATTTAAAAATCCAGATTAATTTTCTAGCGCGGCTAGCAACTAACTCCGGATGTGGTTGCCATGTGAGATTTTGGTCCAATATTATTCCCAAGTATTTAATTGAGTTAACTTTTTCGAGTTTCTTACAGTCGCAGGAGAATGAACTATCTGTATACTTGCAATAATGTGCGGTTATTTCGAGTGTAGGATCTGGTTGTTGACGGTCACGTATTGAAAATGCTGCGTAGTTTATTTTTGAAGTATTAAGGGAGAATAGGTTTAGGTTTAACCATTGAATTACTCTACGGAGTTCAACTTCAGCTGATTTGTATACATCAGTCCAAGTGTCCCCATGAAATAGAATAGCGGTGTCATCAGCGTAAGATACGATTTGTCCATTTGCTAATTTCAATTCAGTTAGGTCATTAATGTAACAAAGGAAAAGAGTAGGGCCAAGGACACTTCCCTGTGGGACGCCGACATTTGGAATCATTACATCCGCGCTGAAAACATCGTTATCAAGTTTTACACATTGCGATCTATTTTTTTAAGTAATCTCTAATCAATTCAAGGAAGGGGCCTCTTATGCCCATTTTTTCAAGTTTGCGAAGAAGTATGGGGACAGAGACGGTATCAAATGCTTTTTTCAAGTCTAAAAAGATACAAACCGTTTTCTTTTTCTCGTCTAAAAATTTTGTAATATTACTAGTTAACTTGAAGATACCGTCTACGGTACTGAGTCCTTTACGAAATCCATACTGTGACTTAGAGATAAGATTATACGTACTAAGAAATTTTATTAATCGTATGTTAATAACCTTTTCTAAAATTTTTGAGATTACCGGCAAAACCGTCCCTGTCCCCATTTTTAAATATTGGATGGATTATTAATTGTTTTAGTTCCAAGGGAAATATTCCCTGCTCAAGACATAAAGTACACAAGTGGGTTATGATGGGAACCATTTCTTTTTTAGTCATTTTTATAAAGGTAGAGGGAATGCCGTCTTTTCCAATCGCTGAGTCAGATTTTAACTTAGTTATTAGTGTTTCTATTTTAAAAAAATCTGGTGGGATAATACCAATTGAATTTGTATGAGAAGGCAAAGAAGAAAAGTATTCACATTCGTGGTCATGGCTGTTTTTTATATTGTTGGATAGTTTATGACCTCAACTAATAAAATGGTAGTTTAAAAATTCTGCAGATTCCATAGGATTGCTTTTTATATTTTTAAGTTCAGTGTTAATGTTCTTTTGTTTATTTAGATTTGTGATACGACCTTTTCGACTCATACTCGATGTTAAATGTACCAATAATAAGTGTGTGTGTCTGTTTTATTGCTTAGGTGTTTACGTGTAAGTGTTTTTGTATTTGTCTGTGAGCCGAATAAAGTATTTTCTTTCTTTCTTTCTTTCTTGATAGTTTTAATATTATTCCAAAGCGCCTTGTTATCACCTTGAGCTTTATGTAATATATCTCTTTCATATTGACATATTTGCTTTTTTATTAAATTATTACAATAATTGCGGTATCGACGGTACGTTATTTTCAAAATTTCATTATTATTATCATGACGTAACTGCTTTTGAAGTCTTTTTCTATTTTTTATGCATTTAATAATACCTGGCGTAATCCAGGGTTTTATAATTCTTTTACTTGATGGTATTTTTCTTATAACTGTATTTTTATCTAGGCAATATTTTATTGTATTTATTAAATTAGTGCATAGTTTTTGAGGATCATATATATTATAAAGTTGATTGATATTAGAAGTGTCAAATGTCATAACTGCTTGAGTAAAGTTTGTTATAGTTTTAAATTTGTTGGCCTTGGAGGATGTGTTGTTTCTATAAATATATATCGCTACCATTTTATGGTCGGTTATTGTAGTATCGAGTACGGCTACTGTTGCCTTAACTTTGGTTGGGCTAAGGTTGTAGAATATATGATCGAGGCAACTATTTATTCTAGTGTCATATCTATGTCCTGGTAAAAGAATAAGTAAGAAAAGAGTTTCTAAGTATTTTTCCGAGTAGCTGTCAGCGATTCCGTCCATAATATTAATATTAATGTCACCTGCCAGGATAACATTCGTTTGCATTTGTGGTTGATTTAAATAGTTGTCAAGAGACTGAATAAATTTGGTAGGGTTTCCGGATGGCGGACGGTAAATACAAACTACTTTTAGATCATGAAGAGTAATTTCTAGACAGGTTGCTCCATAAAGAAGTATTTCTCGGACTGAATGTTGTAGACAGCTTTTTATGAAAATGTTTATTGAAAATTTTAATGTAATGTTTTTGGCTGTAGAGTTGTGAGTAGTATAGTTCGATTTGACAGGAAGTGGTTTATTTAAGTTGATTCTACATTCAGTCAAAATTATGATATCAGGTGAGTGATTCATCATTTGTAAGTTCACATCTGGTATCACATCATCTTGAAGACCCGTCTGGTGTAGTGGTCGAGAAACCGCCTACTACGCAGCGGGTGTGGGTTCGATCCCCGCAATACAAACATTTGTGTGCATGAACATGTCTGTTTGTATTGGTCTGGGTGTTTTCTCTGTATATCATGTATGTATTTACAAAAAAAAAAAGTATTTTAGTATTATATCCGTTGTCTGGCACCCATAACACAAGCTTTGAGTAGCTTACTTTGGGACTAGATGGCGATGTGTGGGAATGTCCAAAGGATATTTATTATATTTTATTATATTTATCTAAATCATCAATATTGTTTGTTTTATGTACACTTCTTATGTTTTGGGTAATAATAGAGATTTCAGGATTGCCTAGTGGAAGATTTTGGTCAAGCTGGGTAATAGAGCAATTGATTGATTTTACATGGCTTAAAGAGTCTAATTCTTGTAGAACAGCACTTTGGGCGTTATTCATATTCAATGTAAGAGAAATAGGAGGTGTAAGACAAATCAAAGTGTGTAAAGAATGCTTATAAGTAAGTATGAGTGTGATAAGATTAGATTAGATATTAGGTGGAGATAATTGTTTGTGTGAAAAGTGTTGTTTGTAGGTCATTGTGATTTTTAAGTAATGGTAAGTGTAGTTTATGTTTGTTTTATAATAGATGAGAGTAACTCACGCAACTGACAGAGACGATACTTGATGACAAATTTGAAAATAAGCACACAGCGCAGATCTCATTTTTTATGGAAACCGCACAATAGATAATTAAATAAATAAATCATTTATTTCTCTCTGGCACATTAGGGAAGTAGCAAGTACAAAAAAAGTTGTTCTTAATTTATAAGTTTCCCAACGTGCGAGAGGCTGGTGCCTGAAATAGGTCTGAAAAAACCGGTGATACAGGTCGCCAGGCCCCCGCCCGTAGATACATAATAGGTTAAAAGTATATAACTAGGGATCAATATGAAAAAGAGAAATGAAACATATTAGAAATTAAATAATACTGGCCTAACTGTGAGACTGTAAGTGTATTAGATTGAAGTGAGTGTATGTGTGTTTATGTGTATGCGTGCGTGTGCATTCGTGGGTGGAGAAAACAACTAACGGATCAAATACTCCATTAAGGTAAAAACTCGAACTGTCATAGAATTGATTACGTTGATTATTAGTGATGATAAAAGGATAGGTATTATTTATATTCATGGCATTATAATTATTTGTTTACTGAGGAGCTGAAAGAAGCAGTTCGGTGGATTCATAGTCCAGACTCTTAAGGTAAGTAGTAACTGTCAACTTGCATTTATTCTTGGTTAGTGGGTAAATGTTAAGAAGCTCGTTAAGTTTGTTATAGAGGTAGCTTCCCAGGTAGCAGTAGAAGTTATGTGCAGTTGCAGTTTTTAGCGGTAACCTATCACATACAATGCCATAACGTCTTTTCCCTTCCACCAAACGAGGGTCATAGTTTAACTCTGAGTGTTTAGTCAAGATTGTCCGAAGAATGAACGTCTGTCTCACTGAAAGTACGCGCCATTTTCTGAAAAGGTCTTCTGTAGGACATAGAATTGGGAGACCAGCTGCAACTTTTAAGATCGCTCTCTGGGCCCGTTCTACTTCCAGCAGAATAGTCTTGTGAGTGCCACCCCAGGAGGAAATACAATACTCCAGAAGCGGTTGGCACAAGGCGTAGTACACCATTTTGATGACATGGCTATCAGCCGCGTGTCGCAGGGTTTTGAAAATAAAAATAAGTTTACGGATCCTGGGGACGAGAGATTGAACATGAGGCTTAAATGTCATGCATTGATCCACAGTCACACCGAGGTATTTAATACTAGAAGTTCGTTCTTGTGGGCTACAATGGCAAAAGGGGGACTGTGCGAGGCAGACATGAGCAATTAATTGCATACTAAGTGAAGGCAGGGAGCATGATCTCAAAGCAAAAGCCACATATTTTGTTTTAACCACATTCAGCGTAAGCATATTGTTCCGCAACCAGGCCACTACTCTGTTCATGCCTTCTTGGGCATTGTGAAAAGTTTCATTCCAGGAGTGACCACTGAAGAAGAGGGCAGTATCATCAGCGAAAGTGTATATTCGGCCTCCTCGCAACAGCATGAGGCAAAGGTCATTAATGTAGGCCAGAAATAGGGTTGGGCCAACGATACTACCCTGGAGAACTCCAATTTCGACCTCGGCCGCCCCACTAGTCCAGCTACCTATCTTAACTCTTTGAGTCCTACCTAAGAGATAGCTCCTGAACAGTGCAAGAGGAAGACCTCTCACTCCCAGGTTTTCTAGTTTAAATAAAAGGTGTGGTATTGAGACTGTGTCGAAAGCTTTCGCGAGGTCCAGGAAAAAAGTCAAACACTTGCTCCCCTGGTCAAAGGTGGTGATTACGCAGTTCATGAGGTCAAGGACCGCGCCGTTAGTGGACCTACCACTACGGAAACTGTACTGTGTCGAGGCAAGTAACTTGTTTGCCTCCAAGAACCTAGTCAATGCGTCATTCATTATCCGCTCTAATATTTTGGAGAGGGTGGGCAGGATTGAGATAGGTCGGTAATTATCAACAAGGTCCTTTTTACCTCCCTTATGTACAGGTTTTATAAGCGCAACCTTAAAGATAGATGGGAAGGTTCCTGTGGATATAGCCAGGTTACAGATAAAAGTTATGGAAGTAGTCAGTATGCTGAGGTATCTTTTATCAACTCGGCTGGAGATTCCATCAATACCAGCAGCACAACTATCCTTTAAGCTTCTTATTATTTTCGCTATCTCTACCTCGTCAACCGGCATTATCACCAGAGAATTAGACGGGGATTTAAATAACTTCCTTCGAACGTGTGAACAGCAGGATTACACAAGGAAAGCTTTTGAGAGAGTTTCTGACCTATCCCGGCGAAGTAAGCATTCACATCGTTTACACATGACTGTGCATTCTGTGTGATGAGAGACAGCGACTGATCTACATTAGTGTTTGCGCTTGTTATTCCCTTTATCACTTCCCACAACTTCTTTTTTTTATCGCGAACTTTCTCAATCTCCTAAATCTCATAATTCCTTTTTGCCTTTTTTAGTAGTGACGTGCAGTAGTTTCTATATCGCCTGTAGGTGATTTTCATGATCTCATTATTAGGCTCTTTCTTTAATTTTTTATGTAAATTATCTCTAATCCTCATGCACCGTAATAGACCCACTGTTATCCAAGGCTTACTTATTTGCTTACGGGTGGGGATACGTATTATATTTCTAAAATGTGTAGTAGCAGAGGAGAGTATAGTCACAAGAAGGTTTGCTGCATTGAAATTGTTTTCACTAAAAGCGATGATAGTGTTTCAGTTATGTCTAGTCACTTTTTGGATAGATGTTGTAGCTGGGCTTCATGTGTAATATGTATGATTGGTGCTGAATCATTGTCCTGTCGAAGGTAAACTTTGCCGTAGGTGGTCCAACAGTATTTATATTGTTTCATAGCTTTGAAGCTTCTGGCCAGAAAGTACAATCTTGATGCCATAGGAGTGAGATCTTCTGATATAAATATGGGCGTGTTGGAGTGGGCCATTAATCCCATATGAGATGCGTTTAGTTTGCTTGTTTTATTTTTCAAATTGTAATTTTTTGCCGCTTTCAGTATGTCAGACTTCACCAGAGTATTAGTAAATTCTACTATGATTGTGCTTTTCTCTTGATTTTTCTTTTTTGTCCTTAATATGTCACTTATGTCATGTTTATCCAATTTGACAGAAATGTTTTCGGATAACTTAGAAATCAATTGAACGAGATCGTTTTTTGTTTCATTTCCTTTAAGTGGAACATTTTTAACTTCAATATTTGATTTTCGTTCCATTCTTGGATTTTCTTCCAATTTGTATTCTGTCAGCTCTATGTGCTCTCTGTCTCTTTTTATCTGAATTTATAATTTCTCTAATTTCGATTTGAGTTCTGCATTTTCTTCAGATAAGAACGTTAAAGTAGTTTGAACCATTCCGCAAGTTTGTTGAAGGTCTTTCAGCGTTTCTAAGATGGCATTTATTTTGCTATTGCTAGATTCAGCCATTTTATTTAGCAACTCACTCATCTCTTTTTTAATGTTGCTCGTAATCATATCAGCCTGGCTGGAGCAAAACTCATCGACTCGCTTTCTTTTGCAGCGAGTTGCCACAAGGCTCGATGTTGCGTCCAGTGTCGATACGTCGGGAAAAGAGTTTGATTTTTCTGGAGTACGTGTAGTAGTCATTGTTTGAATTGCGCGTGAGCAAATGACTAAATCTCGCAGCGATGTTCGTAGCGTAGCATGTAGGCACTGTCCGTAGCAGTTTCGTAGCACCCGGTTTTCGTAGTCAGCGAGTGAGCGGGATTGTGTCGAGCGAGTGGCAATTATGTCGAGCGTCCCGTTCTTGCGTCGCTGCTTGTGTCCGTAACCTTGATATTATTGTGCGTAATGCTTGGGTCGTCCCAGTTGTTAACCAAATTTGGACCTTATTGAAACGCAGTCAAACAGACGTCCACTCTCGACAGCACCACGGACGAAAGAGAAAATATTATAAAGCTGAAAACTTTGTTTGTTTGTTTTAAGGCGTGAATCTCAAGAACTACCGTTTTGAATAAAAAAAAAATGTGTCGTATAATCATATGTAGAGGAAGGCTTAAGTCTATAAAACATCACTTTGCGACGGGCGGGGAGGGAGAAAACTTAAAACGCGTAGCTGCAGTCGTGAGGGACCGCTAGTTTCTAATAAAAACGCCGACATGTGGGTTCCATTGTGAAAGTTACAAAAGTTGTAAGAAGCGTTTATAACTTCATTCAAATGTGCCACACACCAAACTTTCTAGATAGATACCCTGTTTAGAATTTTTAAATCGATACTAAAAAACGAATTTCATTAAATTTTCAAGCTTTTCTAAATTATTTACGATTTGTGGCAATGCAATTCAAAAGGATGAACTGATTTAATTAACGGTGCCAACGATAAAGCTCTAATTAACATTGTTTGCGGTCAGCTTTGTGCGGTCGACTCACTGCAGTCGATTACCTGATAAAAAATTTAGTTTTAACACGCCGATGTGTCGGTAACGTTCTCGTAACTGTAGTAGTAAAGAAGAGTAGATTTATAACTTTTAAAGTCTGTAACGACGCTATACAAGTAGCTATGGGTACATTGGCGATACCGCCCTTGTAAGTTCTAAGGCCGGCCGGATTAACTGTGACTAAAAACTACGTACTATTGTGAAATTGGGATAAAATCTAAAGTGCAGTGAATTTATTTTGTGCTTTAGTGACGGTAAATGTGAATCTTATCTCCAAACAAGTAATAAATAAAGCAACGACCATTCTGTTAGTTACTTGAATGTTGCTGCTAAAACATAACACGTAAATTTGTCAACATTTGTATGAGCGTGCTGGCTCAATGGCAGCAGAAGCGCTAGTAACACAAGCAGTTGGGGTTCGAAACTCGGACATCTGACACCGAAAAACTTTTTTTTTGAATTATTATTATTTTTGAAATTTTGATACAGACAAAATACTTTTTTTTTCCGTTTTTTTTAAAAAAAAAAACAGTAACCAAGCAGAAAATATAGACAAAATCTTAATACAGCAGAAAATGGACCTCAATCAAAGCTACAATAACATAACATTCAGGCGTATTAGACGTGTAAATTCCGAAAATGATATTACATGTCAAGAAGTCTCAGGGATCAATGATTCCGTGCTGCTCTGTAATGAATCGGCGAGGAGCCTACCCGACGTATCAATCTGTAATAACTCACGAGTTATTGAACTGGAGATGCAAATCGTAGAACTAAACCAAGCATTACAATCTGCTAACTCAGAAGTCGACAGCTTAATACTGCAGAATAGCAACTTACAAAAAGAATTAGAAAATTGTCAGAAGGTAATAAAATCACTTCGAGCCATGCAAACTCCAACGCCCAATAGGTTGCAATGTATGTCACCCAAGCCGGTCAATACTAAAAACATATCGCCACAACCTTGGCTTTTATTTCTAAAAGATCAGATGAAAAGTACAGGAACTCAGACCGAAAAATATTTGACCCCACAAAGGATGAAGATAAAAAGTAATAAAAAAATTAAATTATTTGTGAAACCTAAAATTCAATATACAAATAGAAACCTTTTTAAGAAATTGAAAACACAAAGTAGAAATATTCGAAAGTTACAAAAAGAATTAAGAAACTTGGACCTAGAAAAAAATAGAATACAACATCAAATAAAAGAATTGGAAACGTATAAAACAATAACAACAACAAATATCAGCTCGCCAAAGATTCAGGAAAATAGTTTTAGTGGAACATCCCAGAAAAATACATCAAGAAAAATTCAAGAAGAAATGGAAGAAACAAAAATAGGCAGCGCAATAAAGAGTAAAGAAAATAGAAAACCCGCTAAAAAAATACAAATATATTCGGATATTATAGGGAGAGGAATTGCGAGGAAAATATCAAATGAATTGGACAACATAGATATAATAAATTACTGTAAACCAGGAGCAAATTCTGAACTTATACTGAAAAACTTTAACCTACAAACCAAACACCTAGCAAGAAATGATTTAGCAGTGATACTAATAGGTAAATACGACAAAAGTAATGCCGGGACATACGCAAAAGAAATAAGGAAAATCATCAGCATGGAAAGCAGAACATTTAATATTTTAATAGTGAGTGTCTTGTACGATGGTATAAATGATGTCAATATTAATAGAATTAATAAGGAGCTACACCATTTAGCGGCAGTATCCGAAAATGTTAAATACCTTGATATAAACGCTCTGACACATGCTAAGGTTATACACTTCGTAGTCGATGAAATTAAAAGAAGTGTCACAAATAGTAACTTTGATGCTTCCTCTTGTCTACTCTTTATAAACTGTAACACAAATCAATCCGATTTTTTTCGAGAAAAGCACAAGACACCAATCAAACGCTAACAATTGTGCATGCAAATATACAGAGTATTAATAATAAATATTTAGAATTAGAATTATTTATGGAAAATACAGCATGTGACGTGCTGTGTCTGTCCGAAACATGGGTTAATGAAATTAAGTTGGGTCTCATGGCAATACCAGGTTTTGTACTTGCCGCATACTTTAACAGAATTTTATTTGAGCATGGAGGTACAGCTATTTTTGTTAAGGATACATTAGAATTTAAAACAAGACATGACATAATTAAGTTAAGTTTTGAGATGAGTTGTGAATTAGCAGCAATAGAAATAAAAATGTTTAGAATAGTTATCATTTGCGTATACCGTCCTGACCGTGATTATTTGATATTCGAAAATATTATGACCAAAGTGTTTGAAAAAATTTGCAAAGAAGGGAAGAGAATTATTGTTGCAGGTGACTTTAATTTAAACTTAATGAAGCCTAATCACGAAGTACGAAAGTTTTTAAAAGTATTAGACGAATTCAGGTGTAAATTTATTTTAAAAGATCCAACTCGTACTAAGGGTAAATCTGCATCTTGTATTGATAACTTTATTTTAAATGAGGACGAAGATTTTCATTCCCATACCGGGAAAGTGTTGGATACAAAGTTATCAGATCATAATGTGGTTGAATTAAAATATAAATTAAATTGTAAGAAACCAAGATTAAATCAGGCAATTGAAATTAAGTCACGAATAATGTCTCATTCAAATAAAAACTATTTTCACTATTTATTTTGCAAGGATTATGAATTTGTAAAAAACCAAATTATGTCTAAAATTTGTGTAAACGAGAAAATGAACATTTTGATGGACTATCTAAATTATTGTTATGACACAGCTTTTCCGGTAAAATCATTCAAACATATAAAACGCAAGTATAAATTGACAACGAAAGGCATCTTAATATCAAGAAATAATCTCCAAAATCTCGAAATGCTACAAAATCTGTGCCCAGATACTAATAGAAAACGTAAATTGATAAAATATAAAAAAACTTTTAGAAAAGTGCTGCAAACAGCTCAAAAACTTAGGATCACCAATAGAATTAGAAAATCATCAAATAAAATAAAAACAACATGGACAATTATTAAAGAACAAAAAAATGCAATTATAACACAAAATATCAACAAAATTCAAAAAATCCAAAACTTAAATGGGCAAATCATGACCTGCAGTAGAGATATAGCAAATAGCTTTAACGATTTCTTTTGTAATGTAGCTAGTAAGTTGACAGAAAACCTAAAAATTACATCTATAGACTGTGATAAATATTTGCAAAACCCAACAGACTCTAAATTAGAATTTTCTGAAATAAGTGAGACTGAATTTAGAAATATAATTTGCAGACTAAAAGGTAAAACATCCAAAGATGTCTACGACATGAATACAAAAACACTAAAAGAACTAATCAGTTGCAATAAAAACATGTTTGATATTATTAGAGAAGTCTTGAATAATTGTATTACTGAAGGAGTTTTCCCAGATAAATTAAAAAGAGGTAAAGTTGTGCCCTTGTATAAAAAAGGAAAAGCTATTGCCTTAAACAATTATAGACCCGTATGCATATTGCCAGTTTTATCAAAAATCTTGGAAATGGCTATAAAATCCAGAATCCTAGCTCATTTTGAAAATAATAAATTGTTTACAGATTGTCAATATGGTTTTCGTAAAAATAGGTCCACCGAAATGGCGATTAGAAAAACATTATACTTTGTCTTAGATGCTCTGGATGGATCACAAAAGGTCGCTAGTATCTTTTGTGATCTTTCCAAGGCTTTTGATTGCTTACGTCACGACATTCTGTTGCATAAGTTAAAATTTTACGGATTTGAAGGACAGGAATTAAGTATTATGCAGTCTTACCTTGAATGTAGAACACAAGTAGTTGAATTAAATAATGTAAGATCGGACGTGCTCCACTGTCATACGGGCGTTCCGCAAGGCTCCGTTCTGGGACCATTGCTGTTTTTAATATATGTTAATGACCTTGCAGTAAATTTACCAGACTGGGCGATGGTGACACTATTTGCTGATGACACGCATGTTGGAGTTAAAGATAAAACCTTAACTGGTTTAACAAAAAGAACCAACGAAATAGCATATAAATTAAAGGAGTGGTTTGAAGCAAACGGAATAATATTAAATGCAGACAAAAGTACCGTATTAAATTTTGCAAGCAAGGGAAATAATAGTATCTTGAACGGTGAGGTTACATTTTTAGGCTGTACATTGGACTCTACTTTGAGTTTTGAGAGCCATATAGATAAAGTTTGCAAGAAATTGGCTTGCGCGAATTATGCCTTATTTAAACTTAAACCTACTGTTGACAGGAAGACTCTAATTTCTGTTTATTTTGCCTATTGTCACTCGATTTTAACCTATGCGGTAACAGTTTGGGGGAATGCTTCACAAATAAATCGAGTATTAATTTGTCAAAAAAGATCAATAAGAATTATATTTGGATTAGAAAGATTGACATCAACTAGAGCCTACTTTCAAAAAGCTAAAATCATGACAGTAATTTCGCTGTTCATTTACAAATCACTTCTGGAAATCCATGAGCAAAAACAGAAATTTCCCATGAAGATGCACGTACATAACTATAATACGCGGAACAGAGAAAGGTTATGTATACCAAAAACAAGACTCGTGAAAGCGCGTAAACAAGGCATTGCTTTAAAAATGTATATGTACAATAAATTACCCATAGAAGTTACAAGACTTCCTCTAAACAAATTTGACCAATTGACAAAGATGTTTTTCTTGAAACATGCATTTTACAGTGTAGACGAATACATGAAAGGTTCATTTTCTGACTTGCAAACTGAAACTTAAATTAATCAAATTATAGACAAACTTATAATGTAATTTAGTAATATTTAATGTAATCTAATAATATGTATTTTATTTCATTTAGTCAAATAATATTTAATTTAAATTTAATATAATATTGTCCAATTAATTGTAAAATTTTGACTTACCAAAGTTATGAAATGTAACGAAATGGTGAATAAATGAATTGAATTGAATTGAATTGAATTGATTCATACGAGTAACAAATGGTAACCCAGACGATGACAAAAAAGTTGCAACTTCATCCAAGTTAAACTCGACATCAAATGAGAACGGTGGCAGACGATCCGCATGCACCTATTGTGAGGCAATTCGTGCGATTGATGACTCATACAGTGGACGATAATTCTTCTAGGTGTCGGCCGCACAGAATGCCTCGTGGGTACATGTTTATTATTTTTTTTGTTTAATTTAATTTATTTATGATCGATTTTTAGCTGATTTGATTTGTTTAATTCAATATAATTTAATGTGTATGTAAGTACTAACACCGAGTTTCTAACCCATGGATGTTTCTTGTCCGAATTTAATTACTCGTTATTTGAATTGAAAAAAAAAATTACAAAAATGGGCTAAGTACTTGCATAAGAAGGTTGGACTCCTTGGTCAGTTAATAAATCACTGAAATGTTTAAGTTAAAATTTTACTCTTACTTATACAGATTATAAGACTGAAGTTCAATCTTTTTTTTTAAATATTTTGACAACATCACCATACATTGTTCTGATCCCAAGCTAAGTAGCTCAAACACTTGTGTTATTGAAATCGGAAACAACAGTGGTACCACAACACCCAGACCCGAGACAATATAGAAAAGATCGTTTTCTACATTGACCCGACCGGAAATCGAACCCGGAACCTCACGAGATGGCGACGTTTGAAACCAGCGTGCTAGCCACTCGACCACGGAGGTCGTCAAAAATCTCTCCAAAAACAGATTGTAAATTTGGGAGAACTGAATCAACCTTTGTTCCAACGCATTCACGTGTGTTTAGACCCTAACCCTTAGTCTATAGAGATTGCACTCGAGCCAAATTCCACATCGATCGTGGTGTCTGAGACGTTTAATATCGTCTCGGTGTATCAAGATACAGGATACTATCTAGGAGTTAATACGCCCGGTATTCGGTTGAACGTAAGCATCAAAATTACACTCGAATTATACTTACGTGCCCCATCATTTCTAAAAGCTAATTATTTAGTTGCAAATGTGTTCATTTTGAAGGTATAGAAAAGTAGCAACAAAAAGGTAATTGATCATTAGTTTGTGTTAGGTACATCCTTTTGACTTATTTATCTATCATCCCGCACATAAAATTGCTTTTTAATTACCCTTTTTAAACACAAGAACTAATCAGCTCTGATTGTCTAAACTTATTTCTCATTTATCTTCCTCATTTGCTCTATTCTTGAACGGGCCAGGAAGGGACAATGAAACAGTTTAATTACCCACCTTCGGTCACTCCGGTCGCGGAGGGGGAGACAAGGGGGAGAGGGGAGGAGAGGGGTGAGCATTGACCCGGAACGATGTGGCCCCGGCAGGATATTAATTTCTCCACTCGAACGCACCCACGATCCACCTGGGTTCTAATTTAAGATGCTATAGGCTCAGCGAAGACCTAATTTGGAAGTTACTAAAAATACGACGTTAGTTATATGTCATACTCTCTATCCAGTATTCAGACAATGTTTTGGGTAAATGTTGGCTTGTGTTTATTCATTGCAACAGCTGAAAACGAATAACTTCGAGTGGAATTGAGTCCCTAGACTCAAAGAAATGAAAATGAAAGCGATAAACGTGCTTATTTGTTTGTCCCTTTAATAGAACTGGAAATATAAAATGAAATAGTTAATTGTAAATATATGGATTATTTAGGAAATCATTATTTTGAGCGTTTAAGTCATTTTATGATATGCGGTTCAAAATGTTTAAATTACTCTTTTATTTCATGTTTTTTTGGGGTTCCTTCTATCTGGCAGAATCTTTTTGCTCCGAAAGTCAATTGGCATAACACACTTGGCATAATTTTCTTTAGTCGAATATTATTCAGGCAGAATTTTCTGTTAGCATAGTTCTTGTTTGGTCGAATATTTATATGCCCGAATTTACAATGGCATACTTTTAAGATAGCAGAAATTTTATTTGAAAGACCTTTGGCAAAATTTTACTTTGCATACTTTCGCTAAGCATAATGTTTATTAAGTACGATGTGTATTTGGCATAATTTGACTAGGCATACTATGAAGAAAGCAGAATTTCGTTTCGAATAATTTCACTATGCATATTGCTATTCCTTTTAAACAGTATTTTACCCTAAAATTTAATTAAAAAGTCATTAAGTTGTGGTACTAAAGTTAGTGACAGAAACGAATCGGTGCAAAACCGACTCCACGCAGTCTTGTTTGCCCCACCCCTAGAGTGTAATTCAAGATCGCGTAGCTGAGGAGCAGGTGGTGAGCGAAAACCATCTGCGACGATAAGCTCGCGTGGGACTGCCGGAGCCCCGCAGCGCCGGAGCCGTGACAGAAACCATGCATGTTGCATCCTTGCTTGCATGCTGCATGCTTGCTTGCTGCATGCTTGCTTGCTTGCTGCATGCTTTGCTTGCTTGCTTGCATGCTGAAGGCTTGCTTGCATGCTGCATGTTTGATTTGCCATGCATGTTGTATGTTAGTATTGCTGAGATAGAACTACTTGGGGTACACAGAGAAATTAAGGTTTATATGAGAATATTAAATATGAAAAATATGCCAAAAGACGATTTGGACTGTTAACTTTCTGCGATAGGATGATTCTGCCTATTAATGACTGTATATACGAATTGTATGCCACAAGACGATTCTATCTGTGAACTTTCTGGGTTAGGATGATTCTGCTTTAAGACTATTATGGATATTAAATTTCTGCCTTAAGATGATTCTAGCTTACACGATTATGCGTTATGAACGTCTGATAAATGAGTGAATGCTAATTGATGTTCTGCGAAAGGACGTTTATGCTATTTGATTATATGCCAAATAAAATTATGACAATAAAAATTCTGCGAAACAAGGTAGACTCGTTTTTTTGTTATTACCTCTTAAACACTACTACCTACCTACTACCTAGGACCTACTTTGGTTAATCTAAATAAGAATCGTGTCGCTATGACTCCTCGTTTTTGAAATCCGTGGACAAATATAAAATTATACATACACCATTAAAATTTTGCACGCCTTAATTTATCAACATACTCAAATATTTTCAAATTATAACTATATCACACACATATACATTCAATTCATTACCTCCTTTTAGGGTTTAGGGTGTCTATGGATACGTCTTTTAATATGACATCGAGGATCCTAAAAGCATTTTCTCTAAGAAATTTTCTCTAAGAGATAGACGCTTCCAAAGTGGTAAAATGAGCTTGCCCCTTAATCTTACTTTTAAACTAAGCAAGCGTAAATTTTGAAAAAACTACATGATGTAGACCTTGACAAAGACTTTCAACGAAAATTAGCTTGAACGAGATTGAACTAGCAGTTTTTAATATAGAACACATTTTAAATAACACAAATACTATAAAAAAACAAAGTTATATTTGCTGTCAAAAAAAATATTGTGGTATTTTAGCTAAGTGGAAGTAAGTGGATTCCCTAGTTCAGTTAAAGTTGGCACGGAACCCTCAGTACGCGAGTTCGACTCGCACTTGGCCAGTTTTTAACAGTACATACAAGGTTTTGATGTTAAGTAAATTGAAAGTTGCAGAACTAGTATCACAGACTTATCCAAAGTTTCAAGCCAGAACAAGTGCAATATTCTAACGCCGCTACCTGCCTACAGCTGCTGGGTGACAGTGTTATTGTTTTTAGCTTCCAGTCCGTTATGCGCGTTCTACACAAAATGGCGGTCGTTCTGCCCAACTGCAGAAACTAACCGGCGCGGTGCAACGGTGCAAGCTAGTCGTGCAGTAACATTAAAAGTGATATTTGTTTTAGGTCAACATCTCAGTGCAAGCTATGATAGTAACGTGCTGTGTTTAGATTCGTGCTGGAATTTTATAATACAAGTACCTATTTGACCTTAGTTTAAAACTAGTATTGCGAAGTTTAAATTTATAGCAAAATATTTTTATAAATTTCAACTTAATAATGGATTTCCGCAAAGTAACGCCTGATTCCATTAATTAGTATTGCGAATTTCACAGATAGCGGTAGTGACACCCTCGTGATTTAAGAAGCATGTCAATCCATTGGTCTTGCGTCCTAATCCTAAATCATAATCTCTTTCCGGCTATATCGGATAGCCGTCTCACAGACCTTGATGGAACAATGAGTGCATTTTTGCATTAAGCACATGCTTATGCCTACTATAATACTCTTATTTCCAGACCAGATCAGTTGGAAATATTATATGACAGACCAGCCTGCACCAAACTGATGTACCTACCTGTTTATTTTCATTTGAATCATTTTTGTGGCAGCTAGTGGTGACTGAGTCTGTTCCGGCGTTTCTTTCCAGATTGTCTGCGTCTTGTCTTGAAGCGCTAGTAGAGCCATAAAAGATAATGTAAGACATGTTCTTGCCCTATATGGATCATAATTGATTGATATAAATTAATTATTGACGTTCATAAGTGGCATTTTGTGTCCTAAATTAAGTAAATGATTTATGAATTTAGAATTTTGAATAAAGTCATCTTGTTAATGATTAAACTTAACCACAGTCATGATTTCAGTCGCCTATGTAGTGTCGCAAGTTAGTGTAGGTCTGGTCTAACGGGCGCATGTGCGGGCGGTTGGCAGCGCGCCTGATGCGTGCATCGACGTTACGCTCTGGATATGCCACCATAGAGCCTCCAGGATATGAGGATTTCATAAAACAACATGCTTTTAATTGAAGTTTTAAGAAAGTTATCATTGCTTATTTTTGAATATAAATCATCATCATCATTATTATTATCAGCCAAAGGACATCCTCTGCTGAACATAGGCCTCCCCCACGGCTTTCTACAGCGACCGATCACTAGCGGTCTGCATCAAGTTTCATCCTGCGATCTTTATAAGGTCGTCTGTCCATGAATATAAATATTTTAATAATTCATAAAGATGAAATAAGAAACCAAAAATTTGCGCACGGGCGGGACTTGAACCAGCAACCTTTTGGCAAACCGGTTAAAATAAAGGTTGCTGGTTCAAGTCCCGCCCGTGCGCAAATTTTTGGTTTCTTATTTCATCTTAATGAATATAAAATATGACACTGTGAGTGTTAAAACATTCTAAAGCATTATTTTAATTATGTTTTTCGATTTCATTCAAGGTTGACATTATACAAAATAATTAAATTTCAATAATAGCGCATGCCATATGTTGCTTTAGTCAGTAGTTAGTTAGTAGTAATATTATGATTTATTATCTAAATCTATGAAAAGAAATAAAATATTTGAAATAAATCAGTAGCCTTTTGACTACGACTCTTAATAATTGGTGTCCAAAGCAAGCTTTTTGTAGCGTTTTACTCCGTCGCAATCAGCGAGCTTGCTACGAAGGGAATCTTTGCTACGGTTAACTGTAGTAAATATTCACCAATGAAGAAAAGATTTTTCAAGGACGTGACACTTAAAATTAACATTTATTCTTTCATATAAAAGTCTTCCTTGCCTAGACAGAAATCAATCAGTAACAAAATAATATACAAGTTATAATGTATAAATCCTGCATTCTTTTAGACATTGTCTATACAATATCTAAACATCTATATGTTTAGATATTGTTATCGATATATTTCGTACTAAAACCTGAAAGATCTACGCGAAGGTAGATATAATAATAAAAGAGGACATAGGTATTCATACAGTTCTACCTTTGGGAGAGAGAGATAATCCTCGAAAATTTATCAAAATACAGAAGACCCACTACAAGTTAAGTTACAGTAACAAGCAGTCGTTAAATACAGAGCACAAAAGTTTGTTTTAATAAGTTTTTAATTTGGTCAAACAGTTTTATTTGGGTACTAAAAGCCAAAAAATAATTTGTTCGTTCTGGGTATGTAAATTAAATTAAATGAAATCAAGCTAAATTAAGACATTTTGCAAGATTACAATGTAATGATGTAGCAAACTACAAGTAAAGATTTTAAAAAATATTGAACCAAAATGATTGAACGCACTGAATGAGTTTTACTTATTTTCCGAGTAACGACACAAAAAACCGTTGGAAAAACATCGTAATGTTGTGAGTCTTTGATCCCTTTAGTTTCATTTTACCTATCGTCAAAATGTGGGATTATAACTCAAACAACATTTGTATTCCCAGATTTCTGTTGAGATGTCCTTTTTAGCCAATATGTTCAGAGTCTCATCGGAAATAAAGAAAATATAATTATATTTAAAAGTGGATGTATTGTCACAAAGAACGGATTTTTCTGTGAAAGAGGCAAGTAATTATGATAATTTCAATTTGTTAATTGATACTTATTTTAATATTTTTATTGAGTCTGTTATGAAACTGATTGGGATAAAAATAACGTTTATTTTTATTTTTATATAACTATTATGAACGTCTTTTTGTAAAGTCCGACAGCTGTTAGACGCATTATTGAACCGAAGCCTTATAAAAGTTGTATAAAGTTATCATAATTATGATGATAATAACGATAAGCTATCTCTCAAGTTGGACCTCATCTCATTTTAAGCTAGTCTGATGGCGGTTGGCGGCGAGGGCGGGCGGTGCGGCCAAACTTTGATCAACTTCGTTATCTGCTTCATAAATTATTACTTTAATCCGCCGCCCGCTAGTTTGTCCACATCTTACACGCTTAGAGATAAGTTTTCGACTCGCTGGGGAAAAGAATGGGTGGTTATCCGAACGCTTTAATATGTTATGACACGTCGAGTTTTTTGTTGTTTCAAGCGAGATAAAATCTTGGAGCTTGGAAATAACATTTTTAAATTGGTACTTTTGATGCTGTGTATTACGAAAATAAGTTGATTATTTACTGAGGGAATAAAGTATTGTCTTACGGCATGGGCGCTAACTTCAATCATTATTATTTTGAGTTAATAGATAATCCTGACTGCAGCGAGGGATAGAAGCTGTAGGAGACACCTTTATTTTCGAGGTAAATATGCTCTGGTTTTCACAACTCCTGCGAGGCAATATACAAGATTAACGGCAAATGACAGCAGTGAACCCTTCACATTAGAGAGACACGCTGCTGTCGCTGTAATATGAAGTCGCACCAAGTGTGAAAGCGCTCTTAGTGTTTGATTTCCCAATAAAGGAGAAACCACAGTCACATTCCAGTCTATAGATCACTGCACCTTGATGAGGTATGGTAAAAAAAAGATTGTCGATAGTTTGATTTGGCAAATCTTCCATTAAAAAATAAAATTAAGTAAATGGCATGAAATGATAAGGCAAAGGAAGAGTCACAAGCTAAGTTAAACTGTGATGTAATAAAAGTTACCACATCGTTGGTTATAAGTCTTAACATTATCTAAAATCGTTAAGCGACCTAAATGTACTGAAAATTAAACAAGTTTAGTTTTGTCAGCTCCATTAGTGTAGTGAACCAACACTTAGAAAACACTGAAATAAAGTTAATCTATTTAATTACAGTATCCATTAAACGAAGATGTTTTAAACACAGATCATAGAAAGAAGAGATATATTGTAAATAATAGCCCATTATCTATTTTGATAAAATTTGCACTGTACTCTAACCCAATCATTCTTTCATTTCCCAATTCTTCATTCATAATAACGCAATCATTGTAATAAACTTGTTTTATATATTTTGTTTCGTGCTTTCTTGGCTCTCTCATCATTTGACAGAAGGTGACAAAACAGTGTAATAGCTAAACTAGGTTTATTAGACTGTTTAATTTATTATGAAAAAGTTTTAGTTTTCAAGAAATTTGTTGACAAACATACATACACTCACAAAAATTTACTCACATACTTGGAAACCTTAATATAGCGTTATAGTTAACATCTATACTTATATTATAAAGCAAGAGAGTTTGTTTATATGTTTTTTATTTGAACTCGCTAATCTCAGAAATTAACTGGCCCAATTTGGAATAATATTTTTGCATCGGGCAGCTTATTTATTGAGGAAGTTTTTAGACTATAAAACATCACGCTGCAACGGGAGGGGAGAGTGGAAACTCAAAATTCGCGGATGCAGTCACGTGGTCTGCTAGTTAGTAGATAAAACAGCAAAACTATCTATCGATAGTGTCTGAGCTGGCTTTTGATAGTACTGACTCTGATTATTTCTTTTAGGTACTCGTAATTATTCAAAGAAACAGGTTTGCTTTGGATTGGCTAGTTTTTGTTATTATTTACATCGGTAAACGTTTAAATTATATTTTTTTTCTACATAAATACTTGTGAAATCAATGTTATAATGTTCTTAAATGATTGCATATCACTTTTTTATGATCTGAGGCTGAACCGCAGTGTCCAAGTGCCCGCAACTCTAACTGCTTGGTTCGCGTGCGGTGCGTAATTACGTTAAGTAATTACCTCGTTGTCCGTTTAGTTAATGAGCTCATTAAATTAATTTGAAGACCCGTCTGGTGTAGTGGTCGAGAAATCGCCTACTACGCAGCGGGTGCGGGTTCGATCCCCGCACAATACAAACATTTGTGTGCATGAACATGTCTGTTTGTATTGGTCTGGGTGTTTTCTATGTATATCATGTATGTATTTACAAACAAAAAGTATTTAAGTATTATATCCGTTGTCTGGCACCCATAACACAAGCTTTGAGTAGCTTACTTTGGGGCTAGATGGCGATGTGTGGGAATGTCCAAAGGAAAGGAAGGAAAGGAAAGGAATTATGATGCTCTGGAGCTATATTTTTGAATTACTCGCTATAACGGCGAGTGAATAACGATCGAAAAGCAATTCGAAATCAATGAAAATCACGCATAATTTAGACGTAAGTACTCACAAATATCGGTGATGTTGTTTCCAATCACTCCCGTGTGGAAATATACTAATTTTCATTGGGAAATCGAAAATTAATCAATGAATTTCACACGCCATTTTGACGCAAGTGATTCAAAAATAGGGGCCCTGGTCTGGTTATTTAGAGGCTAAAAGTAGTGAAGGGTGAAGAATAAGCATCAGTCCATTTGTATTATTGTTTAATTGTGTAATTGTTTTGTTAAAGTATATTAAAACACATGATAAATAGTTGTCAAATCGGTAAACGTATCGTCATAAATAAAGTAATACTTTTTATAAGATGTTGAGCTGATGTTTCTTTGGCGGTTCTGCTGCCCATCGCCATATTTATCCGCTTAAAATCGGCTTGATTGAATATTACTCATGTTGTAATGAATGGTCCCCCTAGCCGATTTCGACTACGGTGGCCAGTCACAACGACTAACCTACTTCGCGAGACATATAATAGTGCACAAGTGTGTGCGCAAACACAGGTGCACTCTATATTCCTTTCACTCTCATAGCCCGATGGGACAGCAATCTGACACGACCGGAGAGAGATCAGGCGCAGAACCAGGCTTCACGTTTTTTCCGAGGCACTGGGGTGTAACACCGTCAACTTCCAAACTTCGGGGAAGCCTAAGAATTTCTGAACAGAAAACCCAGGTATATATTTTTGGCCCACCCGGGGATCGAAGCCGAGACCTCTAGCGCACTCTTCACTTTATAGTAAGAATCTCTTACCGCTGCGCCTCTGAGGCAGTTATGTCGTAATTATAAAGTAGATGGCATTAATAAAAGTAGATTTTGGTAACGAGCTTACCGGATAAATATAAATATTATCAGACAAAAGTCAAGTCATTAAAATTCCTACTATTAACTACTTCTTATAGTAGGAATTTTAACTTTTATCTGATAACCCTTGCTTTGTTGTGTATGTCACCTCCGACCTGTGGAAAGGTGTCATTTTTCCGAGCAATTACCTAATGGTGGCGACGACGCGTACGATGAAACGCGTGTTTACGCGCATTCGCTGAATCTCGGACCCTACTCTGTAATATAGCGCATTGCAATTAGCCGACGGACACGATTACGTATAGTGCTATCATTGTATCTGAAGAATGGCCAAAAATGTAACTATACTCTGATTTTTAATTAGAGAGAAAATGATATTTAGTGTGATGACACTTTTTCGTAATTTGAAATTGTGCTGGGCCTAAATAATCAAAAAATTCAATTATGATTCAATGAAAAAAATTTTGGAACAGAGGAATTTTTACTAGTTGGAAAAACCGTTTTATGAATTAGTAGAATCACATTATTAAAGACTTCAAGTTCAATTAATCGTGCTCTATTGAATTTTCCTAATACTATTTCATTACTCTTGCTATATTAAAAAATAAAAAGGACTATCTTAGCTGTCATTCTGGTCTATCTTATTAAAAAAATCAAAGTATACAGATGTCTTAAACATCATTGCTGCCGGTACAAGACAATGTTACCATCACTGAAATTAAGTACTAAGTAACGATATGAAAGTTAACCCATAATTCAGACTGCGCCTGTGGGGCGCGGAGAGTACGTACGTACCCGGGCGGGTACGTATGTATACCCGGATATGCCCGCGGTCCCCGCGTCACCCGCTGTCGCCTCCCCGCGCGTTCCTGTGCCCCGCAGGCGTGGTCTCAATGACGCGGTCATGATGTCATAAAACCATTTAAATAAAATTTTTGGCACCATACATTGGCTATTTTTCATTTCTTTTAAGACCATTGGTAAAAGTGGTAGATAATGCTACTCGGTGTTAATTCCCCATTCGTTGTGAAATTAAGTTCAAATAAATACATGCTTTTTCTTTTTCGTAATTGTGATGTTGTTACGCCGTGAAAAAAAAATCGCCAACTCTTTACGTTAAAACGAAATACAGCCATAACGATATTTACGATTGAAAAGCTATTACAATCGAGTAACATAGTAGCCCTATCGTATTTCAGTTTTGCCGCCCCACTCATTCATTAGAGCTGGCCAGCCTGAGCAAGGGAGACACATCAAATCAAAAATGGAGAAAGTAGTTCAGTGAAGCTTTGATGCAGAGTTTTAGTTGCTAAAAAATGTACCTAAATTAAGGAGAGTGCTTCAGCCGGGAACTCGGGAGTATGACGAGAGGGGCGAACGTAAAATTATTTTTTTAACTTTTGTGACTAGTGACATTGTATTGTCTCTAAAACTGAGGTACACTTCTTCATATTTTAGACATTTTAATAACGACAAAGTGACTTTAATCACTTTAATTGAAAATGCACTTTGTCAAACATAATTACTTCACACGTCTCCATCGGCAATGTACTATTGCTGAATATAAAGTAGTTCTTAAGTAAAGGTATATTGTCGATGCAGATGCCACTTTTTCTGAAACAGAAATCAAAGATTTAACGAGTGCACAAAGTTACTTGTGTAAATAAACTGCAGCTCTCAGCTGTAAAATACTTGTTAAAAGCTAACGAAAAAGTATATGTACTTGATCTTAAAACATAGATAAATAATTTTTAACTTGATTCTTCAAAAATGTTTAAGTTTCATAAATAATATCCTAATGAGATACCTTGCTAAAGCTAGTTTGAAACTGTTTGTAACATGAAAAGTTAATAAAATTCTCAAGTTCGCTTGTTGAAAAATCCGGGACCAAATTGGTTGCACTTGTAAGTCGAACTGAGAGTAGAGGTACAGTCGAGAGCATTCGAAAGGTATACAGTAGTGCGTTTCAGCAAATGGAGTAAGGTTTCAAATCGAATGCAAAAGTACATTTTGCTACTGGTAAAGTACGGGCCGCCGGCGAATATCGTGAAGGGCCTATTTTTGAAATCACTCGCCATTGTGTCATTCTGATCTTACGTTACTTGAATTTGTATATTATTAATATAGGTCTATACTACAGTTGACAATCGGATTATATTTCAAGGCTTCGTTTAGTATTTTAGATCTAGATTGGCTACCAAATTGTGTAAACACTTTATAATTCATAATTGACAAACTATAAAAGTGACATTAATGATATAGTCCGGTCAAATTAGACATCCAAGGTTACAAAAGTTCCCACCTAGCTGAAAATTGGTAGGACTGTTTCAAACACCATCATAAATGAAATGTAGAAAGTCCCCATCGATCCGATACCTGGAAAAAAAGTTACTCGGGGTCAAAGGTCACAAAAACAGGTTTTTCGCGATTTTTAGCAAAATGGTAAGATTTATCTTAAAATTAGCCACGACAAAAATTATAGAGCAGATAAATATCTACAAAAAATGCCTACACACTTTTCTTCCTAAGAGCCACCGTTTTTGACATATAACGATCCAAAAAGTTGAAACTATTGAATAATAAAAGATATTGGCAACGGTTGAAAATGATAAAAGTGATAAAAGCGGTGTAAGTTAAAAAAGAAATAGGGATATTTATCCATCTGACTCATAATTCTCTAATACTTCTGCTTCTTCTTCTCCTTGTTCTTCTTCTTCATCCTCGCTGCAAGTAAATTGCTCCAATAATGACAAATCGCATGTCTCCTCGTTAACATCAAATGAATCCTCAATTGTTGGTGATTCTACATTGGAGCACGACCGGTCTTGACAATTAGTACATGCTACAGACAAAACAGGCCAACTTTTTTGCAACTACATTTAGCACTGCATCCCTTTTTACGGTTGCAAAAAATTGTATTTAACAGTTTTTCCGGCGCAGGTGGGAGTAAAGTTTGAACTGGTTCTAATGTATTGTCGACCAATTTCCAACCCTACTCTTTTGGGTCTAGCTGATAACCAAGCCACACTTGAACTTGGTAATATACCCGAAAAAGATGTTGATGAGCAGCAACTGAGGTTGGAGGAAGACAAGCTAACTGCACTTGTTTTTTATTTCGGGTATTTTTAACGAAACATGCATATCGAAACTTATCTAAGCACGTAGTTTTTTTAGGAGCTCCATACATAGAGAGAAGAAACCGAATTCCGTTGGTGATAACTTCTTCTTGAGTTACCCGACATTCTCATAATTATAATATTTTATATGTGTAAGTTACACTGACCGATAAAATAATATTTTTACTTGTATTACAGCTTCAGCGATGTATATACGTGGTGTACTTATACATATTATGACGATTACAACTTTTTCAACTTTTTGGATCGTTATATGTCAAAAACGGTGGCTCTTAGGAAGAAAAGTATAAAGACATTTTTTGTAGATATTTATCTACTCTACAATTTTTGTCTTGGCTAATTTTATGATAAAACTTACCGTTTTGCTGAAAATCGCGAAAAACCCGTTTTTGTGACATTTGACCCCGAGTAACTTTTCTTCCAGGTATCGGATCGATGGGGACTTTCTACATTTCATTTATGATGGTGTTTTAAACAATCCTACCAATTTTCAGCTAGGTGTAAATTTTTGTAACCTTACCCCTATTTTTATGTCTAATTTGACCGGACTAATATAAAATATTGCATAATTATGCTAAAACCATACTCTCGCTTAATTTCTGCAACGATTAAATGGGAGATGGGATTTTCTTTCGAGTAATTAAAATCTGTTTAAATCTAGTGCTCAATTTGACACGAGTGATTTCAAAATAGAGACCAAAACTCCGACGATACTGGCTACGTTTCTCGTTATGCGTACTCGTACCAAAACTCTAGCACTTTGACCACAGATATAAAATAATATCTACTACTACTAAAAATACGCGCACTAAAATTCAACCATACTAAACTCTCTAACTGGACTATGGTTGGAAATATAGCTCTAATGGCAAACGACCGTTTGCCAAAAAGAGTCCTGTAATTGAGAGCTCGTAACAACACGAAACGATAAGAACGACCGCCCCAACGGTGGTCCAATGATATTCGACGACACGCAGGACATAGCTGGATGACCCGGGCACAAGACCGCCAGTCAAGGCTGAAACGGAGGAGGCCTACGTTCAAGACTGGGCTGGACTAACGACGACGTTAGTCCAGCCCAGTCTTGCGACTAACCCTGCTGTCAGATGTTATCCAGCCGCCCATAAAGCCTCTGACTAGGCTTAACGACTAATATCAAACGATATTAGCCGGGACCAACGGCTTTACGTGTCTTCCGAAGCACGGAGGTGCTCGTGATGTACGTCACTCATATAGTAGGAATGGTCACCCATCCAAACGCTGCTACCACTGCGCTACGAGCACCTTAGTAATAAACGATAAATTTCAATATTTTTCTGCATGCGTAATGGACACGATTTAAGAGAAAACCGCAACATTGTTTTTGACTGTTTTAAAGTTTGGAAACAAACTCTATTGTTTAGTTCGAGGCATTGCACCACCGCCACCGTCGCTTTGACCGTACAATATCACAGGCCGCTCGATTCCGCGCTGCATCGTTCCCCAATGTCGCTATCGCGCTGAATAACGTGAGGATATCGCGCGATTACGGTCGCCGCATGCCCTGACGCTAGGCTGTGGCATCCAATCCGTTTGAGTGGGCTTTTCATTACGTATCAAGAGAGGCAATTCTCTTGCAATCCGTATACGAAAAAAGTTCACTGATCGAACTTTCTTTGTCGAAAAAAAATAGTTTTTGATTTCTCAGTGTCACAATTTCTATGTATTTGATTTTTGTACGTGTAGATATTTTAATTGATTTTTTGGTTAAAACAGTTAAACTTGCAATTGAATAACCACACGAAAAGAGTTCGATTGCCGCGAGAATCGGCCTCCTGAGATCTCTAGGCTTTGACTAATTGTATCTAGTACAAACGAACAAGATGGCACTGATTTTTGTATAGTCAATGCTGATTTTTAAATTGTGCTTTCGCCACGTTAATAGAAGCCTTAAAATTTAAAAAAATATATAAAAGAGTAGCTTGTTACATTCTGAAGCTGTATAAAGTGGCTTAACATTAGTTTGCAAACCTAGATCGCTTGCAAAAGTTCGGCGTCCAAATTTATACTTATAATCTTATAAAGCTAAAAAGTTTGTTTATTTGATTGAACGCGCTTATAAAGACCGATTTAAAAAAAAAAAACGTGAGTTGGATAGCTTATTAAGGCTTTGAATGCCACGAGGCGTTCAATGTGTTATGTTCTTCCGTTGCGAACGCTTAATCCGTTTAAGATGCACTAAAGTCATGTATGACGGGATTATTCTGCTTTAAGTTTGCAACATAATATGTCTATTGTGTATGGTTTACTCACTTCAAACTTTTTTACATTCATATATTAGATAAATATTAATGTACTATTTTCAAAGGTGCTTTGATGCACACTGTTCTTATCTTACACTTTATTCTTATCAAAATTAACATATTTATCATCACGAGCATTTTATTTTGATTAACATCCCCTTGGACATCATTTACTTTCAATAAATATCTTAGAAGCTATCACAGTTCTATAAATAACTTCGCACCAAAATATTGTTTGCAGCTACAACGTGCGCTTACGCTAACCGTTATGGTTGCTGGTCTCTTACTTACAATTAAATGTTTTACGGCAAATCCGAAATTTACGCGGGTAAAGCCGCGGGGCATCGATGTAATCTGAATAATTTGAGGTCTAGTTGTCAGCAAGAATCTACCTTTTTAACAGGTGAGTTGTGGGGCCGATCTTAACCTTAGTCAATCGGGCAGATGGGTCGGCTTTGCTGGCGGGCGGCCAGCGATTTGCCGTTAGCGCCGAAGCCTGAATACCTAGCCGTCTGCGGTCCATTTGTGTGTATACTATTTTAATATTACAACTAGTGGTGTAGGAGGTCAAAACATAGGAGCTAAGTTCCTTATTTTTGGTTGCAGTAACTTTTGTGGGCAACTAACCTAACACCTTCCCATTTCAGTGAAAATCGATAAATGCGTGATAAACGTTAAACTTCGTTCCTTCGTTAAAATTTGACTAAGAGTCAATTTTACCAACTTCATATAGGACTTAGGCGACCGAATAAGTATAAAAAGTCCAAATACCAAACGTATTTTTTGGTGATTGCTGTCGAATTGATGATATTTTCGAATAAGGCGTTTGATGAATCTATACTTAATATTATAAAGCTGAAGAGTTTGTTTGTTTGTTTGTTTGTTTGTTTGTTTGAACGCGCTAATCTCAAAAACTACTGGCCCGATTTGAAAAATTATTTTTATGTTAGATAGTCCATTTATCGAGGAAGGCTTTAAGCTATATAACATAAAGATACGACTCATAAGACCACAGCAGCAATGAAAAATGTTGCGAAAACGGGAGAAAGATATTCCTTTTGAGAGCTTCCGCTGCATACGCTGCGGAAACCGCTTAAGTTACACAAAAATCATGTATGACAAGATTGTTAAGCATTAAGAGTTCTATACTAAAGTCCGCGACAGCATAAGTCTATCTTTTATGGTTGACTTACTACAACCTTTTTTATGTTAATACATTTGTAAAAAAATAATGCATCATTTTTAGAGGTGTATTATACACACAGGTATTTATTTTTATCAAAATAAATAGATTCATTATCACGAGCATTTCATTTAGAACAAAGTTGCCCTTTATATCATTTGATTCCAATAAATATCTTAGGAGCTATCACAGTTTTAACATAACTCCGCACCAAAATAATGTTCGCAGCTTAAGTACAACGTGCGCTTGCGCTAATTTATATTAAGTATTATAAAGCTGAAGAGTTTGTTTGTTTGTTTGTTTGTTTGTTTGAACGCGCTAATCTCAAAAACTACTGGCCCGATTTGAAAATTTTTTTTTACGTTGGATAGTCCATTTATCGAGGAAGGCTTTAGGCTATATAACATAAAGATACAACTTATAAGACCACAGCAGAAATAAAAATGTTGCGAAAACGGGAGAAAGATATTCCTTTTGAGAGCTTCCGCTTCATACGCTGCGGAAACCGCTTAAGTTACACAAAAATCATGTATGACAGGATTGTTCAACATTAAGAGTTCTATAATAAAGTCCGCGACAGCATATGTCTATCTTTTATGGTTGACTTACTACAACCTTTTTTATGTTAATTTTTTTTTAAAAAAATGATGCATTATTTTTAGAGGTGTATTATACACACAGGTATTTATTCTTATCAAAATAAATACATTCATCATCACGAGCATTTCATTTAGAACCAAGTTGCCCTTTATATCATTTGATTCCAATAAGTACAACGTGCGCTTGCGCTAATTATATTATAAAGCTGAAGAGTTTGTTGGTTTGAACGCGCTTATCTCAGGAACTGCTGAACCGATTTAAAAAAAAAAATTCTGTGTTAGATAGCTTATATATTGAGAAAGGCTTTAGGATATAAAACATCAGGCTGCGACGGGAAGGGAGGGAGCAAACTCAAAACGCGCGGACGAAGTCGCGGGGGACCGCTAGTATATTATAAAGCTGAAGAGTTTGTTTGTTTGAACGCGCTTATCTCAGGATCTGCTGGACCGATTTGAAAAAATATTTCTGTGTTGGATAGCTTATTTATCGGGAAAGGCTTTAGGATATAAAACATGACGCTACGACGGGAGGGGAGGGAGCAAACTCAAAACGCGCGGACGAAGTCGCGGGGGACCGCTAGTTTATATTATAAAGCTGAAGAGTTTGTTGGTTTGAACGCGCCTATCTCAGGAACTGCTAAACCGATTTGAAAAAATATTTCTGTGTTAGATAGCTTATTTATTGAGAAAGGCTTTAGGATATAAAACATCACGCTGCGACGGGAGGGGAGGGAGCAAACTCAAAACGCGCGGACGAAGTCGCGGGGGACCGCTAGTATTCTTATATGACGAATATTCTTGTTAATATCATATTTGTCTATTACTAATATCATATTTGACGAATATTCTTATATGACGTTCGTATAATCAACTAAAAATAACGAAGTAAAAAGAACAACAGTAGCTGCCAAAGTTCCGTTAATTATGTCGTTAATTTTCTATTATGGAGCACCCACCAGTTTAAACACATATCGTCTTTTTCATAGTGTTGTGTTTGAACCGGACGAACTTTCAAGCTTTAGAAGTCGGTACTGTAGTTCTCGAATGGCTCTCTTTATTTCGTCTTTCCACCAGATTTCCGAGCGTTATCTTTGTTTTGTCGCGAAGTTGCAGCCAACTTATTTATTTCAATTTCAGTCCAATGTAAAAAAGTTTTGTATGTTTTGGTAAGAGCTATGATACATTAAAGACTTTACTCAGGTGTTACTCTGTAGGACTAGTATTATATAAAAAAAAGTTATCTGATGATCTGATTTAAAGTCCATTTCATTTTGCTTGTCAAATATATAAACAATAGTCAAAAAAGCAATAAGTCCCAATAAAAATAGGATGCATTCCGCCACGAACAAGGTCAATAAAAAAAAATAAGTAATATCAACTCATTTGACTAACTCAACAAAACCCTATGGGTCTCTTTAGATTTACACTATTTAATGCGGGCTAATTGATAGCGAGTAAACAAAGCTAAATGAGCTGTTCAATATTTAGCCCGATATTGGCTCGACACATTCCCGCGGGAATGCTGACCAAGAATGTGCTCGTCACGTCAGGGAACATAGCTTTGGTTTAATAGGACAATACATATCTATACTAATATTATAAAGCTGAAGAGTTTGTTTGTTTGTTTGTTTGTTTGTTTGTTTGTTTGAACGCGCTAATCTCAAAAACTACTGGCCCGATTTGAAAAATAATTTTTACGTTGGATAGTCCATTTATCGAGGAAGGCTTTAGGCTATATAACATAAAGATACGACTCATAAGACCACAGCAGAAATTAAAAATGTTGCGAAAACGGGAGAAAGATATTCCTTTTGAGAGCTTCCGCTGCATACGCTGCGGAAATCGCTTAAGTTACACAAAAATCATGTATGACAGGATTGTTCAGCATCAAGAGTTCTATAATAAAGTCCGCGACAGCATATGTCTATCTTTTATGGTTGACTTACTACAACCTTTTTTATATAATAAATTTGTAAAAAAATAATGCATCATTTTTAGAGGTGTATTATACACACAGGTATTTATTCTTATCAAAATAAATACATTTATCATCACGAGCATTTCATTAAGAACCAAGTTGCCCTTTATATCATTTGATTTCAATAAATATCTTAGGAGCTATCACAGTTTTAACATAACTCCGCACCAAAATAATGTTCGCAGCTTAAGTACAACGTGCGCTTGCGCTAATATATTATAAAGCTGAAGAGTTTGTTTGTTTGAACGCGCTTTTCTCAGGAACTGCTGGACCGATTTGAAAAAAAATATTTGTATTTGTAATGGATAGCTTATTTATCGAGAAAGGCTTTAGGATATAAAACATGACGCTGCTACGGGAGGGGAGGGAGCAAACTCAAAACACGCGGACGAAGTCGCGGGGGACCGCTAGTAAAGGAATATAATGTAGATATCAGCTTGAGGTTACATGGCTCTGTGGTCATCGAAGTGGTTGTAGAGCTGGACTTCCTTTATATGATGATGAATCTAAAGTGATGAAAGTAATTAAATCTAAGTAACGATTTTAAAAAAGTGATATACACAAATACAATGCTAGAAATAAGGATAAGATTGCTATTCCACAATTCAGGCTTCGATAGGTTGATACTTCCATCATGGGGAAATGTATAAAAAAAATATATAAATTACCAGAGCACACTGTAAACTTACCGGTTATAAATTTAAAACCTAATAATGAAAAGGTATTATAAAGTAGATGATTATTTAAAACATACTAATTTTTGGACATGCATGATCACTACAAACATTGTAAACCATTTGAAAAGAGGCATTGACAATAGTGACTGATTTCTTGCGCAGTTTTGTTCTTAGCACTAGCTTACAATTATTGACCCGAAGCTGTGGTAGGGTTTATATTGAGACGAGTTCTCAATGGGCTTATTTTCATTAATAAATGACTTTTAATGACAATACATGCCTACATCATTTAAAGTCGGTTTGAAATAGCCGGTTGGTCCCAGTATTCTAAGGCTTTGAGGTGAATCTTAGTTTCCATTTATCAGGCATAACTTTGTTAGTGATATAATTATCAAAATCAATATTTTGACAACTAGATTGCTAACTTACTGAACTTACTACGTTGAAGTTTTGGATATTATATTATCCAAAACTGCGGCGCGAACGGCCGAGGTGATGCCGCGATCCACCAGATGGCTCGTGACCACGGCAGTTGCAACACAGCCAAAACGTCGAGCTTAATAGCATTACTCATTAGTTTTCTATTCACGTTTCGCGTTTTTCCGTCATGTCTAATACATAATGCAATGCAACGCGAAAGTTTAAAATTTTATCATATCAATTTCAAACATCGTAAGTACATTCTTTATTTATTCAATCAACTGCAGCTTAGAATGAAATAACAAGATTACTTTGAAAAATCTAGCAGAGCTCAAAGTTTTTGAGATATCCATCTGGGATTTGTACACCCGCAAGCTAGGTGTTAAAGTTTTTGAGATGAGTACGAGTTCTTTAATGGAAAGGGATATCACAAGTCTCTCTAACAGTGGTTTAGGGGTAGTTGAGTAATGCCTTAAGTCGGAAAAAGGAAGGATTGAAGATGTTTGCGGTGCCACTGACCGAAGTATAACGAAGTAGTGATGAAGATTTTGTCTTTAAGCTGAAGTTGCTAAGGCATCCTAAGTAGCAGAGACCCTTAAGGTTGTAGGTACTTGTGGGGTGTTGATTGAATTTTATTCGAGTAAAATGCAGAAATGGCATGTATTATTTATTCAAAATAAATAAATACATTAAAAGTAGTCTGATTGGTTTATTGTTGCTTCATTTTTCTAAGTGTAGATTGCTTATTTATTTAGTCATTTAGTCATTAAATTAATTATGGGTGTATTTAAATATTACTGTATGGCGTACTGTTTGAAATATCATACCTTAAAGTTTGACAAGGTATTTAACCCGCTAGAGACAAGCACAGGACCATTATTGAATGCATAATCAATCAAGGTCAGACAGATTGTTATCCACTGGTAGGCGGCTTAAACCACTCATGCATGACCTAGATTCGTTTTAATACTAATGACAAGTATACATACATATATGTTAGTGTTACCTGAATCACATATTAGTTTAAGTAATTAAGGATATTTTACATGGCGTGCTCAACATAATCCTATCATGTTGTTTGGGAAAAAGATACATGAAGAGTTCGATTAGGTAACCGAATACTTTGAAAAACCATAATACTTTGTAAAACTGTGCTCATGCGTATTAAAGTAGTCTCATAAGATATACCGCACTCTCAAGTGAACGGAAGCGGAAAATTGTTGTGTCCAACCTCACACTCATATTACTTGGTCGTAACAGACCCATAAGGTTTTTATTGTCTTTTTTTGTCCCTGTACGTAACAATTAACTCCATTATAACGCTAATAATTGCGATAGTCTTAGTTACTTCTTATAAAGCGATTGCAAATCAATTCAAGAACGCTCTGAGTTGTCTGAACTGCGGTCAAGTTAAAATTTGTGCTGCATCATATTATATCCACTTATATAACTACCTTTAATTATTCGTAAGAAATAATTGTACATTTTAAAGCTAATTAAAATTAACAAGTATCAATCAATATACACGAAAACACAAATTTTATCTCAGTGGTTTTCAAGGGCTATCTAGTCGTTCGACAGGAAAACTATGTCGAGACTCGCAACGTAGATTTATTAATTTGTCCACGCACACAAATAGGAATATTATGGAGGTATCACGAAACCGGGATTTAGACAGAAGCTTTAAAAATACATTTATGACGTCCAAATGATGCAATACAATACGACAGTGATCGAGTTACGTAATAGCTCAATCGGTACCAGTCTTTTGCTTTGTCCCTGTATGCAACAAAGTACGGAACTAGTACAAATACTAGCTCCGACGCCTATCACGTATCACGTTAGCGTGATCCAATCGGGCGCAGAGGGAAATATCAGATATTGTGTTCCCGCCCGGGGGAGCTCGCCCGAGTCATGTGATACACAGGAACAGCCGGGGTGAATATAAACCTATTCTAGAAACTATTCAGTTAGGCGTAAAGGACTCGCTCTGTTTTGTTTGCTTTGAGTACGAATATCGTAGTGTTAACTTTCATAAAAGGTTAGAACTCTTTTGTAGTTTTGAACACAATACATTTTTTACAATAGTTCCCGATTTTCCAAAATTCTCTAATTTAATAACTTATGTTTATGGCCACATACATGTCATTAAAAGTCGGATGATAAACTGGAACTCCCATTCAATTCAATATCTTTATTGCAAGTCACATAGTGGTAAGCTGTTCGTAATTACAAAACAAAGTAGCATGTGACAATTCAAACCAATATCATTTATTTAAAAAGTATGGTTTATTGTCTTTGTCTCGTTATTACATAAACTTATAGTGAATTAAACGACTAACAAAGATTTACCTAAAAAAACATAGCTTACATTCAAATCATATCATCAGAGTCAGTCATAAGACTGAATAAAGACCTATTTATAGTAAACAGTTTTAATAGAATCGAGAACTTTTTATTATCAAACTAAACCTTGAATGTTAATAAGGTTATCCTGTGTACAGCACGCCAATCGATGCAGGAACTATTACTTGTATCTGTTACCGATGCAGCGAACAGATATTGTTCAAACGGACCCTCGGGGCAACTTGCACGAAATAGCCGCGCGGGGCAATCTTCGACGACGAAAGATTTTTAGGCTATGAATACACGATGTGAACGTGTAAACTGCTTAAAGTATAAGGTTCAAAAGGAACTGTCGTAATTTGGCGTGTGTTTTGAAAGTTAGGAGCTTTATTATGAAATAAGAAACCAAAAATTGCGCACGCGCGGTACTTGAACCTGCAACTTCTGGCTAAACGGGCCAAACGATCTTCCAATTGAGCTACCGTGTAGTCGGTCCGACCGTGCGAAATTTCTGCTCTCTTTAGGATACTGCATTACGCATGTCGTAAAAATATAAAATATGACACTGTTTGTGTTAAAAACATTCTAAGCTTAAAGATAGGTATGTATTTTAGTGCAGTCAAATTAAAGATTCGTGCTTACAAAAGATCAGGTCATTCTGTGTCATATGTTAAGATTTAAACCGATACCAGATTTGCAACTTCCAAAGCGCTGTGCGAGCGGAACTTTGCCCAAAAATCATTAAAATTTTGGTCTTTTTTCAATTTGTGCTTAATATTTTAGTGCAAAAGGATTATGACCGGTAAAGTCACTGTAAATACTGGTATTTTAATATTGGTTTAGGAATTACCAACATATGAAAAATTTAGAATAACCTGACCATTTGCAAGCACGAAATTTTCATGTTTAATTTGACTGCACTATTTTATTACATTTACATAAACACTAATGTAATGAAAAATGTAATCGTATATAATATCTAATAATAATATCTAAAACGATAGAAAGCAGACCGCAGACTCAGCTTAAATGAGTTATTTTTGTTCAAACGCTAATGATAAAGTATAAGTAATGCATTTTTAATAAAATATCTTCATTGCAAATGCAATCTTATGCGAGTTTATTTCAAAATATGTAGAAGCAGCGTAATGTCGGCGGGACGCGAAGGCACCCATATGCAATGCTGCCTAAATAACCACGAAGAGTATTACAACTGTAAATTTCTTTTACGAACAGCTGCGACGTTTCAAGAAATATAATTTAATAATAATAAATATATTAAAGAAGAGGAAATTGAAAATTTAATTTTCTGGTATTGTACAATTGTATTTCTAGTATTGACATTAATGTACCATATATGCAAGCCCTAAAATATGAATATTATTTTTACGTACTTACTTACAATAGTTAAGATTTCGTAATTTTATATGGTTAAGTAGTAGTCTCAGACATGTCAGACATCATAAGTTCTCTGAAACTCATAATAATTCGACACTATGCTGTCTACAAAGGACTATGCTTCTCGACGGAAAGTAACCTAAAGCCTCTTAGCCAACCTAAGGGGAATTGTTGATGTGATGCCGAACTTAGAGAAACTTATTGTAAGCTCTCGAGATACTCATCCACAGTCCTAAGTTACGAAGACAATCTATAAAATGCCAGAATAACATAAAAACGATATTGTAAAAGAAATATATTCGCAAATTGTTAGGTACATTTCATATTATTTTTTAATAAATTATGCTTTAGGTTATGTTCTAAAATTTTCCACGCTTTGATCTCAAAACCCGCTCACGCTCAACCCGTTTGTACAGGTTTGTGTAAAACAATTTTAAAATTAACTTTTAATATTTTGAACCAGGATTGCCGTTCTAAATAATTGGCAAAACTAAACGCCATATTCACAAAGGTGACCTGTCACGTTTGGCCTGAAACAAACGTCATGTATGATTTCGCGCACAAAGGCGTTTTTCACAAAGTATCACGAGAGCAGTACGAGTAATTGCGTTCGCTCGCTCGGCTTATCGCTCTTAGGTCGTTTACACAGGAAACTAGAAGCCTGCGCCGGCCACTATAAGAATGTATTAGAGATCCACTTACTTCCACTTAGCCAAAATACCACAATATTTTGTTGACAGCAAATATAACTTTGTTTTTCATAGTATTTGTATGAATAACAAAGTTATGTTCGTGATTATTGAAAATGGGCTCTATCTCAAAAACTTCTAGTTCGATCTCGTTTAAACCAAAACCTCGTATTTGTTAAGATCTACTTCGTGTTTTTTTTTTTAATTTACACTCGTTTAGTTAAAAAGTTAGGTGGACACCCATTTTACTACTTTAGAAGCGTATATCTCTCAAACGTTAGACTTTTAGAGAAAATGGTTTTAGGAAGCTCGATGTCACTTTATAATCTATCCATAGACACTCTACACGCATAGGTTTGTCAAAAAAATGGTTTAAGTTTCATGTATGGGAGTTTTTTTTTTAAATTTATTGTATTAGAATCTTAAAGCAGTTAACAGGATACATCTACCTACTAGGTTTCGTGTTATGATAATAGTTTCAGAATAAAGTGGCTATGACATACGGACGGACAGACAGACAGACAGACTTGACAAAACTATAAGGGTTCCGTATTTTGCCATTCGGCTATGGAAACCTAAAAATGTGATTTTAGTTGCTTAATTTTTGTAAGAATAATACCCTTTATATACTGCAACTTTGAGCAGCGATGCAATCGAGGTGCTTACGCGCGTTAGCATTGATTCAGTTGCACGATTTCAATCTTTACACACTGCGCTACTTTTAGCATCGATGCAGTTGCGCTTTCGCATCGATGCTTAATTAAAATTGTTTATTGCGTGAGTCGTTATGCTGACGCGCGTTTTCGATGCTGAAAATCGCAGTGTGTAAGAGGTCTTAGGATTTTAGTATAATACTCGAACATAGTAAAATTTTCAAATTTTCCTTTTACCTCATGAAAAAAAGGCGCGAAGTCAGATCATAACCATGGTTGCACAAACCTACAAGTAGAAGTTTTTGGTTGACACATGGATTTATAGGGCACTGAAGTGTTTGTGAAGTTAATACCCTTTATGTAACCGCCCTACCTCCGTTGTATAGTTTGTTCAGTTCACAATACCAATAACTGGATATTTCTCTAACCGCGCATTTCTTAATACACCAAGTTGTTTGAACACATGAATGAGTGTTTTATATTGTTTTCTTCGTCAGTGCATGAGATACCTAAAAACGGAATTAACTGAGTTTTGGACACTAATCACATACATTGATCTGATCCCAAAGTAAGTAGCCAATACACTTGTGTTATGGAAATGAGACACAACGGTGGTGTCACTGAAAAATATGATTTCTACATTGACCCGTCCGGGAATTACACCCAGGACTTCAAAGACTTCCGCGAGGGGAGGAAGGAATGATTGCATCGCGCCGTAGGCCGCGTCTGTTGATGCGACCAGCAGCACGATCGGAACGGGCAGCAAATGCGCCGACAAACCGTGCATTGGCTCTGATAGGAGACATACTTGCTCAGCACGATGATTTAGAATTTTAGATATTTTTGCTGATAGTTTGACGAGTTTATTATCATTATTTTATAAGATTGTCGACAAGATTATTAAATTGTAGAGTATGTTACTTAATTGGATTGACATTGAGGTTACTGACTGAATGTTATTATTATTGTAATTTTAAACTAATGTAATATTATTTTGGTTTTGACATACTTTTTTTTTCATGATCGTTTAAGTATATTGCTAATTATGTGTGTTTCAACTTGTATGCGACTTAGTGTAGTTACTGTAAGCTACAAGTGAAAATTGAATTGAAATAAATTAAATAAATTAAATTAAAAAGAGGCGACGCCTTGAAACCCAGCGTGCTTAGCCATTCAGCCTACACCACGGAGGTCGTCAAAAATATCAACGAGTTCAATGCAAAAAAAATATAAACAGAGTCAGGAATAGTAGTATGATACAAATTTTGGTTTGCATACAGTTAGCGTGGAAACAACTGCTACAGTTATATCGAAATCAATTTTCAGAACAAAACTCTACGAGCAACTTTCTTGTTTGCACCAGGCAAAGATCTACGTCAACATTAGATCAGTTTCGTTCACAGAACGAATAATAGGTATATATAATACTGAAAACGGCAATTTATCTTAAACAGTTCATAAGTGATGGAACAAAAGTGAAATAATCTATAATAATGTCCCACTTCCGCCTGTAAGGGCTAAACCCGACAAACGACAACCTTCCTCCGCTCGACATTTATCGTGATTCGACAGTTGATCGACGGCAATATTATTGTGTTTGTGGCCTTCTCTCCACACCATTTTTATTTTCCGCTTCCGAAACATTTTCATTATACACTTGCTTCGATTATGTGACACAATGCACTAGAAAGAATCTTGGTTTGATCAAAGGTTTAGTGCCTTTAGTATGATGTCTTACGAACTGTTTTATTGTTTTTAATAAGTCATTCCATAATGACTTGTAGTGTTGTTTTAAAAAGATTTCTAAATTGTGGTTGTGAAATTACATGATGTGGTTAAAAATTTAAAAACAAAAATTACAAAAATCCGTAAAAGTTTATTTAGTTTCTATTTTTAGGGATTGTTGAAGAGGAGGGACTTTGTTTTATTAGACAGCTACAAATTACCTATCATAAGTTCTGTCATTATGGAATTCTACCATCTGCTCAGCTCTACAAATGTTGGCTATCAGACGTAATTAGTAATTTACTAGTACGAAAATACTCAAACTATAAACATTTTCAAATTGGTTCTCAAATGGCTAAGATTGTAGTTATATCTTTACTAATATTATAAAGCTGAAGAGTTTGTTTGTTTGTTTGTTTGTTAGTTTGAACGCGCTAATCTCAGAAACTACTAGCCCAATTTGAAAAATTATTTTTATGTTGGATAGTCCATTTATCGAGGAAGGCTTTAAGCTATATAACTTAAGATACGACTCACAAGACCACAGCAGCAATGAAAAATGTTGCGAAAACGGGAGAAAGATATTCCTTTTGAGAGCTTCCGCTGCGTACGCTGCGGAAACCGCTAAAGTGACACAAAAACCATGTATGACAAGATCGTTCAGCATTAAGAGTTCTATAATAAAATCCGCGACAGCATAAGTCTATCTTTTATGGTTGACTTACTACAACCTTTTTTATGTTAGTAAATTTGTAAAAAAATAATGCATCATTTTTAACCGACTTCAAAAAAGGAGGAGGTTATCAATTCGACTGTATGTTTTTTTTTTATCATCATTTTTTTTTGTATGTATGTTACCTCATATCTCAGTCGTTTGTCGACCGAATCGAAAAATTTTTTCACCTACTTAGAGGGTATACCTTCTAGTTGGTCCCATTTTTTTCATTTTGGGATCTGATGATGGGATCTTGGTGTATTCGAGGGAAACCCTCAAATTTTAAAGGCACGTATAGTGTTTCTTTACTAGAATCTTAATGTTGACGTGTTGTTACGTCTGATAGTCAACATTTTGTGGGGCTGAGCTGATGGTGGAACTCCTTAACGCCTAGGAGTTCAGTTATTATAATGACACAACTTATGATAGGTAATTTGTAGCTTCTTAAAAAATAGTAATAAAATAAACTTTAAAAAAAAGTAAAAACCGACTTCAAAACCAAAATGCACTAAAAAGTCTTAAATAAACTCTTCACCATTGAAAGGAAAGGAATCCGTTTTAGGCAAACAATTTCTTTTTGGAGTCGGTGCCATCACTTTGATCATCAAGCATCAACTATCACAGCACCATCAATATTTCTGTGTTGGATAGCTTATTTATCGAAAAAGGCTTTAGGATATAAAACATGACGCTGCGACTGGAGGGGAGGGATCAAACTCAAAACGCGCGGACGAAGTCGCGGGGGACCGCTAGTAGAAAATAAATAACATTAATATACAGTCAAATTGACAACCTCTTGCTTTTTGAAGTGGTTAAAAATGGATTACCAATATCAAACTATAAGATTTACTTTTATGGATACTTTTTTTTAAAGCTAAATCTGAACTCTAAAAGATAATGGTTATGTTGGCAAAATCCCATAAATGTCACACTCAAAACCAAAATACTGTGTTGCTGTTGTTCACATTTTGGATGACGGTATGAGTACTACGTGCTTTGTTAACTGAAAACATTGTTCAAAACTGTCACTACGATATAACATGACGCTCTGCTAACGGAGTGCTTTGATTCCGCGACGAGAATATGTCCTTTCTTTGTTACGTCGGTATTATGTTCCTGCCATGTGCTGTACACCTACCCTGATACCCTGTAGGTTTCCTTCATTGAACGTTACTGCTAGGACCCAAGGTTGAATTTAGACACCTGGTATTGCGGCAAACTGTACATGGCAACAAAGGGTGCAACATACACCGTGCCAAATGGAATGTTTACGGACACACCTTTATGCTAAAACGTAGTTATTTTGAATTGTTATTTATTGAAAGCACTCGCTTTTCATATCGCGCTTTTGCACAAAACTATTTACGGAATTCGTGTATCTGAAATGTTATATTTTATGTGCCGTTAAATTTGTGTAATACTTGTGGCCTCCCGCGACTTTAACTGCACGTTTTGAGTTCGCTCCCTCCCCTTCCGTTGCAGTGTAATGTTTTAAAGCTTAAAGCCTTTCTCGATAAACAAACAACCAACTCTTCAGCTAAATAATATTAGTATAGATATACTCGTAGTATACCTAACTCAAATTAAACTCGTACTAACTGAGGTAAAATTATTGCTTTTAATTTATTTTCTAACTTTTGTGATTTGAATGTATAATAAGCTTGCACCTGGTTATGTTAATTATATACCTTCGTTGTTGTTAGATTTTAATTGCGACTTACGCTATGAATAGATTTTATTTAGCATCGATGCTAACGCGCGTAAGAAGCGATGCAGTCGCCAAAATTCAGTACATAATTTGACAATTTCCAGCTTCTGCTTCGCGACTGTATCGATGCTTACGCGCGTTGGCATCGCGACTGTATCGTTGCTAAAAGTAGCGCAGATTGTAAAGATTGACATTTTGCGACTGCATCGATGCTAACGCGCGTTAGCATCACGACTGCATCGCTGCTAAAAGTCGCAGTTTGTAAAGGGTCTAAGAGTTTCCCCACGTCAAGTTAAAATGCATCTGAGTTATGTGCGCGTTGTGTCAGGAATGCGGCCCAGCGGCAATATCGCGAGCGACAAGTATGCCCGGCACATTTCTATTAAATGTTCACAAGTTGCAATAGTGATTCAGTGAATTATTTATGATTTTTAAAGCTAGGGTACCTACCTTGTATAAGGATTCTTACAACGCAATATAAACTCTTTCAAACCAATTTGTCAAAGGTGTCTGTTGTAAAAGGTAATGAAAATATACTTTTATACATTCTCTACTTAATTGAACTTTCTATGTAACAGACAAACTACGATTTATAACCTTTTAACATTATTTTATACGTAGGTGCAAGGCAGCCCTAAAGTAGACTTTTGCAAAAATCGGTTGGTTGGTAAGAGGTTGATGAGTTCATCAGAATAAAATGTTGCATTTACTTACTGGAAACGGACCGATGAACAAACGACCGAAGAATTTTGAAGTGCTGCCTCTCTATTTCCTCTACACAGTTTTTACCTGTGAAAGTAACAAGCAGCAATCACTCCCAGGACGTTTCGCAGTACAAAAATATCAAATGAATGTTTCATTTCGGCAATAATTTATGTGCAATAACCGGCTTGGGCTTTTTTATGCAAATACGTCGCGAGCGGCTATAGCAGATGATGGATTCCCTGTCCACACACTTTTGTTATTGAGTAAATAACAGAATTTATCGCAACTTACAGCGTACAGAGGAAAATAAATCAGAATATTACACGAACAATGTCACTTTTCATGTACAAATACGAACGTGAGAATTATTTTGATAACCATTCCATAAAATAATTTATTCTTACTATTATCTAACTTCAATTCCCCCCTTTTACTATTATACATGTGTTCCTATATTGATTAGTATAATCTGTTAAAGTACTATGTTTTTTGCAAATAATTTAATTTGACTCAAGTGTAGCAGAAATTAGCTATTTCAGGTCGAATATATCTTTTAAGCAATTGAAAATGAAAATTAATTGGTCATATATTTAATACCCCACACATGAAAATAGGATACTCGTAAGATGTGTCGTTTGAAGTTGAATTTACATACTAATTAATGTAAGATAGAGTTAGCGACATAAAGCTAATTTTGTGGTATATTGACATCTAGACGATTTACTAATTTGTATATTTAGTAAACGGGATTGGGATAACAGTTTTGCGTTTCAGGCATATTTTCAGCATTATTCGGCCTCAAAAATATCTTCCCGTGTTCGGGAAAAGCCTTGAAACCTTATTTTCTTCAACAAATCGTATTGTATCCAAATACTTGTCAAATACGCTCAATTCAAAGTCGTTATGACATGTTATCAGACTTTTTCTCGGATCGATGAGCAGAGTAAAACAAATATAAGGATCCTATGCGACGTCTGGGCTTGACAAAATCAATATTTAGAACACAAAGGAACCTGGAGCTCTTGGTAATAAAATATCCGTCATTCGGCTCCGGTGGTAGGTAAATGGGAGGGCGAAGGAGGATGAGGGTCTAAAAGTGTCCGAGTCACGTGGGTGTAAAGTCCAGATATTGTGTTTTCAACTGTTTGATGTTTAGGTATCGGCTGTGAAATTTTATTGCGCACCTGACTAGAACAAAGTTTGCGTGTAATTAACGAAAACTTACAGGTATGTTATGTTATATTCGGTTTATTGCATAATGTATATTGTAGGTTTATTAATAAAGTAAAGGAAACTCGGCGATATTTTCATAATTTCTCAGAATTAACGAAAAAGATATCTTTAATGCTTTAGAATGTTTTTAACACTCACAGTGTCATATCTTATATTCATAAAGATGAAATAAGAAACCAAAAATTTGCTCACGGGCGGGACTTGAACCAGCAACCTTTTGGCCTTTTGGCCCGGTTTGCCAAAAGGTTGCTGGTTCAAGTCCCGCCCGTGAGCAAATTTTTGGTTTCTTATTTCATCTTTATGAATAAAAGATATCTTTTTTTGGAAATTTAAATACTGTGTGAATATTAAACCTGTATAGATGAGACGAGCCATAATTATCATCTTCCCATAAGAGAAGATAAATGGCTCACAAATATGGTAATTTAAAAAAAAAAACACATTTTACCTTTGTGTATGTAATAGGAACCTTTGCACATTGCGACTTTTAGCATCGCTTGTCACGATGCACCATCGATGTAGTCTCAAAATGTCAACCTTTACACACTTGCGCTAGTTTTAGCATCGCGATGCCAACGCACGTAGTATCGATGTAGTCGCGATGCAGAAGCTGGACAATGACAATATTATTATGTACTGTATATTGGCGACTAATGCGCGACTGCATAATGCCAAAAAAACAATCTGTTCATTGTTTGAGTCGCAATGTTGTTGCGATGTTGCATTGATGCTAATAGTCGCAGTGTGTAAGGGATCTTATATCATCTAATTTCTTAAAACTTCACATTATTGCCGAGCTCAGTGCAATACGCGGCGTCATCAATCCAGCACAGAATGCAATCTCGCGCAGTTAAAGTTACTGCAAACGAAGCGCCTCAGCGCTAGAGATTTATCGCGCGACACATTACGCGTTATAGCGCTTTAAGCTGTATAAGTTAAAGCTTATTTAAGAAATGCAACCGTAAAGTGCTCTTAGAATATGTGGGGAGGAAATAGAATAATGTTTAAAGACAGCATTAAATAGGTTAATTTAATGTTAGTTGATAAAAAATCTTGTGTGCAATCATGAGAGGATTTTGCCAATACTTGCCACGCTTGGCAGGCGGGTTGGCTAACAAAGAGGTGCAGACAGTGTCCACCGACAAGATGTACAGACGATGTTATAATGCTTGCAGGATCAATCTGGATGCGGACCGCTATTGATCGGTCGGTGTGGAAAGCCGTGGGGAGGCCTATGTTCAGCAGTGGACGTCCTTTGGTTTATAATTATGATGTTGATGATGATGACTGAAGAAAGAATAATGAATTACTGAAGGTCTGTGAGCAAATAAAGCCACTTCGTACCTTAGTACGTACTTGTATTTGTACGGTCAAATCATCTAAGAAGATTATCTAAACTCACTGAAGTTTATCACCACACTATTTCAAATTTGGTAAACTTTTCAGCTAACGCGCTTTCACCGCTAACTCTACGTCGAACTCGATCTAATGAAGAGTCCTAATCACTAATAACTAACCGCACGTCGAGCCGATTAACAAGTTTCCCTACAGCTACTCTGAGAATCCTTGCACCACATCGCACAACTTGATGCTTTATATCTCGCTCAGATTCAGACGGCCCTACTCTGATTCTCACATTAGTCTCACGCCTTGGTCGCGGCTCAGGGGTAAAGAGAAAGACGCTGAAAGCCATAAACTTTTATTGGGATTTCTGCTGCACTTGCGTGTGTGAATAATTCTAAAAGAGAGCGAGATCGCTGAAACTTACAGTCACTTTACGTATATTTAATACTTAATTGCACCAATCATGAAACGCCTTAAGGTATGATTCCGAACTCGGCAGCAAGCAGCAGTGCTGCCGAGTTCGGAATTATACCTTTAAAATGCACCTGCTAACATAAAATAAAGTAAACTCTTATTTTTTTCTTCCTTTTCTTTCTAGACCAAACCATGGCTATTAAGCTATTGTATAGTATCTAATATCAACAACGCTTCCTCTGCGGCCATGAATAATCTGAGTGCTAGGGAGTGAGCCGTGTGCGTGTGCGCACTCTCTTATCGATAACTGCCTGAATTCTTTCAGATATTTGTACGCTGGCAGCCGGCGTGTTATAATTGGTGCGATCGCCCCATGTACCTAGTATGTTTTCTATGGTAGTTATTAGTTATAAGTTTTTCGGCTTACATAAAGAATATTTTCTGGTAATCAGAATATTTAATTTACTCCTATTTTTATCAAATTCAGTTTTATTTTTATAGTAGTAATAGTTTCAATATGTATATTTTAGTAAATGTTATAAATGAATATTTTTGTCTGTTATCCATTCCATATATGTTATAACAGGAATAAATATTTACAATATTGATATCGTCACCACACTGGTGCAACACTATATCTCCCCATATGGCGTGTAAGTGTGAAAGAGAGATGAGTATGTGCCTTCGCAGTCCGACGGGTTACTGCCGCAGAAGAAGCGAGTGTTTGATATTGTGTGCTCAGAAAAAGTAGCAAATTAAACCACTCACGAACTTCTAAATCAAATTGCAAATCACATTTTTGCTTTTGTTGCCAATTTCTACGATTGTTACAATAGTTACTATGACCGCATCGGAGTTATGAGGTAAACTAACGTAACTGCGATAAAAACTGACAATGCATACGAAAAACGTCCTTCAGAGTAGGGGTTCCGAGTATATCATATTGCAATGCACATTTTATGAGGAAATATTTTAGAAACAAAATATGACTAGCCTAGAACACGTCCTGGGACTCGTTTGAGTTGACAGATGTTCTAATATTAATTGCATGGATTTTACCTAATGAAAAGACAAAAATGATTGAAAAAGATAAGTATTTGGACATCTACCTCTAATTATTCGTATCAAATATGATATTCTATTTCATAAGAAAATAATGATTTTTCGCCTTAATAATTTAGAGAAAGGTTCATTCGTGACTGGAAACCTTGTAGCTACTTACCTACGCGAGTAAATATATACGTAGTTACACCCTAGCATTATACTCTGTTTTACCTACTTAAATCTAATGCATCCTTGATCTTAGTCATCTCAGCCTTGGTCTTAATCAAGTTAGATCCATAATGGGTGAGATTTATTAGTTTTCTAATAGACTGCGACAGAGTCCTCCCCAACTTGATACTATTAGCCAAAGTTTCGCCCTCAACTTCGGAACGCATGTGCAGTGGGTATAAGCAACCATGGAAATTTCTGGCTGTATTTAGTCAAATAACGGGACCTATTTAAATTATAATAAATAAATATCCTTTGGACATTCCCACACATCGCCATCTAGCCCCAAAGTAAGCTACTCAAAGCTTGTGTTATGGGTGCCAGACAACGGATATAATACTTAAATACTTTTTTTTTGTCAATACATACATGATATTATATGAAATTATAGTTCAAACGAGTGTTGTAGCTTACCCAATTTAATATATATAATCTATTAGAATTAAAAAGGTTAAAAAAAACACATGCAAAAACTAGTAACTTAAAACCTAATCAAAAATAAAACCGTGTCCATGAGGCAAAGAGGCTTGTATGTTACCGCGTTGGAAAGCAATACTTATCAGTTGAGCAAGAAAGAAGCCAGCTTTATTATTGGATCAAAGGGAACAATTTACAAAAAGCAATTAAGCGGATGGTCCCCATGGTCCAAAAGTTTCGACGCCAAACGGCATAAAAACATAACGAGTTAAAAATAAATGAAACCGACGCAATAAGCAAGCCAAGTAAATAGCAAGCTTGCTTATTGAGGAATAACAAACAAAACTTTAACCAAGTGCAAAATAATAAGGTAACAAGTTTTTTCAAACTCATAATGAGTATTGTACTACTTTAGAATAAAGCTGACTAATTCTGAAGTAGAGCCTTAGTTCTGCTGACTGTACCCCAGCGAACATAATAATCATGTGTTCTGAGACGAACAAATAATATTGCATCCAAAGTTATAATGACTTAGCTTAAATTGGTCCTGATTGTGCTATAAAATATTCAGTAGGAATGAGATTATTAACAGTCTTAGAGATTATTGAATATTCACTTATTTGAAAGTGAACTTGCATAATATAGTACGTTACTGTCAATGGTTTGTTTTTAATAACCAATAATGAGGCTGTTCTTATTAAATAGGGTATAATTTACACGTTCTATCATTACAATACGCTGTTGGTCACAACAAAACAGCTGGTTAGGGGATCCTTATGAATTGTGTTTATTTCATATTTCGTTAGTAAAGACGTTATATGTGCATAGCGTTCCTCCGCGACTCTGACCGCGCGTTTCGAGTTTACTCCCTCCCCTCTCGTTGCAGCGTGATGTACTACATAACTTTATACCTAAAGCCTTCCTTGATGAATAATCTATCTAACCTCAAAATATTTTGCAAATCCATCTAGTACTTCTAGAGATAAGCGCGTTTAAACAAACAAACAAACTATTCAAGTTTATATTATTATTATACATTTATGCTACTTTTACAAGGAAGAAACGAAATCAGAACACGCCTGCTTAAATATTTTCCTATTCATTTGAAGTTGGGACGTTACCCAACTCACTGAAAACCCACATCCAATTTCATCTATTTAACTGAATTCACGAAACAATTTCAATTTACGCCCGGTGCAGTGGAGTCGCCTTACGTAACGTACCAGATACCGAGTTCGGAGATAAAAGTTCACAAAATTTCAAAACGCGTCCCTATTTTGTGCACCTTGTGGCGCCGAGATAGGGGTGACAATAGGCCGAACTCAGGGGGTGAGGGGGTCACGCGGGGTCCGGCGGCAGTGGACCGTGAAAGCGGATACGGGTGCCGTGCGCGTGCAAGAACGTCGATGTGCTTCTAGTTTGTAGGCGGTACTTACTCAGGGTCACGAAATATTGGACACCAATCACATACATTGCTCTCATCCCAAAGTAAGTAGCTAAATGCACTTGTGTTAAGGAAATCAGACAGAACGGTTGTAACACCTAGACCCGAGTCAATATAGAAAATTTTAATTTATATATTGACCCGACCGGGAATCGAACCCGGGACCTCGGAGCGGCGACGCTTTGAAACCAGCGTACTTAGCCGGACATTACGGAGGTCGTCAACTCATTATTATTTTCAGCCAAAGGACGTCCACTGCTGAACATATGCCTCCCCCACGGTTTTCCACAGCAACCGATCACAAACAGTCTGCAATGAGTTTTTTCCTGCGATCTCTACAAAAAAATGCCAAGTCATTAGTTATCAAAGTAACGTCAAACTTCTCATTTTTTTTATTCCAATTGGTAAGTGTTTATGTATCTTAGAAACTAATCAATTCGTTGTTCAGTAAGTAGCCAAGCGTATTTTTGCCCTGTTGTGCGAATCTATGATACATCGACGTGGACACTATATTATATTCCTGTAGTGCTCGAATCGTCATTTTCTCCAACAAATTTACAAATTATGTAATATACTTCTGATAATAATATAACAACAGTTTAAATTTTCATGCCCATGCTATAAATATAAATTTAAAACTATTTTAAGTCCCTCTTAGTGCGTCCCTGTTCATACTCGATCGGCACGGAAGCCGTGACTGGAACGGTTCGGACGCAGAAAATATTACCTTTTATCCGATAGATTTATGAACGGGTAATGTTAAGTCGCATTGAATGTGCTGCGACGCCCTGTGGACTTTCCGTTTAGAAACCACCAAGGATTTTCGGGTCTTTTTGCGAGTTTGTACCAGCGGTCAAAGATAACCGCGAAGAACTATACGGGTCTGCGGATATTCTTTTAACAAAAACTTGACGCTAACGATTTAAAAAGTACTTTGATATTTGTTTCACGAACACTTAGTGGTCTAACAGTATTTATAAAAAGCCGATAAGTATAAAAGTATGCTGCATTATTAACCACAAAAATTATTCAGATATTGTTGTGTTACTAAGTCTTTATGTAATGACTAGCCGTTCCCAGCGACTTCGTCTGCGCGTCTTGAGTTTATTCCCTCCCCTCCTATCACAGTCTGATGTTCTACAGCCCAACGCCTTCATGAATAAGCAAGCTATACAAGACAAAATGTTTTTTTTTAAATAAGTTTAGTAGTTTCTGAGATTAGCTCGTTCAAACAAACAAACAAAAATCAAACTCTTCATATTTATAATATTATTATGGATTAGAAAGCTCGCTAACCTATTGCGTCACAACAACGATTAATTGATTAAAATATAATAATAATTCAACTATTTATTGCACTAAATAAATTACAGTATTATTTTAATCAAAGAATATTCGGTATTTTTAAATTAAAAATATGGCTTTCTATTAGCGAAATAAAGCGTGACTTCATTTCAAAGACAATAAGGTTTTAATAATACAGAGCCGAAATTAATAAAGCATTTCTCAGTAACGTTAATATAACTGGAAAACCAAAAGAAGCTGTTATTACAAGTGAAAAGTTAATTCTGCCCTGTCTTCTTTGCACGGGTATTGTTTTGAATTAATTTCTGGAGAATACACGTGACTCCAGTATATACGGCACCAAAGGCCAGGGGATTACTTTAGCAATCGCAAGCTTATTGATCTTGACAGAGAACAAAAAAACAAATTCAATAAGGGCCTTATTAAATTGAACCGCCTTTAAAAAAATAATTTTAATTTTACGCATACCAACAATCCATACATATCAAGCATCGACTCCAATAAAATTGGTTTCTCATATGAACATGACGAATGCGTCATTTCAAGCTTTAAAGTGATTATTTTGAAGGCATTTTTTTATTACGTGTTTTTTTTTTATTTAAATATCTCAAAAACAAGTACACCGATTTTGATGAAACTGACACTGTACCCTAAATCAAATATAACTAACTGAACTTTAAAAGAATTATCTTGCTTTGACTTCTAGTTTTTGAGAAATCCGTCGACATACATACACACAAAATTTCGCTATCGTGTTTGGAAGCCCTAATAGATTAACATTCTCTAATATTATCAAGTTCCAACGATATCACATACACATTAAACTGATTAATTCCTTTTTTGATGTCAGTAAATAGATGGGTGGTAGATAAATCGATTATACCATAATTATGTATATTTCATGTTTTTCAGACATTGTGGCATAGATTATAACCTCAGTCCCGCAAATGTTGATTATTCTGAAACAACTAGTAACTTTCTCACTACCTTTCTAATTATCCAAATTAAAACAAGGGTACCTATGTAAGGTTATTAAGCATCTTTTAAAATCCTCAAAATTCTCGTTACAATTCAGTATAATTTCATAAAAGCCTGGGCCGGGCGCCGCGACAACGGATCGGCCTCTTGTTACATAATTAATTTGGCGTATTATGTTCAAAGCGACAAAGAGCCTGGAGAGGGCGCACACTGTGTGATGTCGATTAAATATTTACATGCACATTAGCGGGCTATAATTTCGGATATTAAACTTTCTTGTGATGAGTGTCGTGTTTGTTTGTGTAATAGGTGTGGGTGTGTTTGTTTCATCATATCGGTTGACTACGGTTCCCTGTAAAATTGCCCTTTGCTGAGAGGAAAATGAAAACTTTTCAAAAGTCATACTAAGGACTATATAATTATTTGAAGAATTTATTACACCAATTTAATAAACACAGGTGGACTATGATGCCAGATGAACGACGAGTAACGTTAAATGCGTTAAATAAGAAAACATTTTTATTGGAATAACGAGCAGAACTAATTGAACCACTTTTTCATATAGGTTACATAAAAAAGAACACCTTAAAATGTTGTCCTGTCTATTTATTCACAAAACAAGCCATCACGTGCGCGTTCCCGCCAAAATACGTAAACAAGCAATAGTTAGTTCTTTAAGTTCGTAGATAGTAATAATACTAATATCGGCGCGGCGCAGCGGCGCGCTGATATAAGTACTTACCAACTCCAATCTCGATAGAGCGTCGTCTGCAGAACAAGATTAGAAATGCCAGTAAAACTAAAACACCACAAAAAACTGTTTTTTTTTTCTTTCAGAATTAAAAAAACTGTCTGAGGTTTTTGCGGACATTACACGTTATATACACATAAAGCCTTATTGCATCATTTATAGCGTGATCAATTCAACACTTTTCTTAATATTCGCAGTTTACCGTTACAATTAATTATGCTTGCTTTAAATTTCACCTAACGTTCTAAATAGTGACGATTCTATAAGTTTGCGGAATATTTAGTCAGGCGCTAACATCTGATTTCATTTTCACTAATGCAGTCAAGCCCTTACGCGCCTCCCCCCAGTGTGCACTACCGAGGCGTGTGTGTTCTGTTCGTTTTGTCTCGACGCAGCTGCAGTAAACACTTGAGGACACGCTCCAAAGCAAGCACCATTACACTAATTATATTCTTGTTCATTAACTTTGTACACGATTTCGTTAATAAGCGCGACGTTAAATGAAGGTAAAGTTTCTGTTGTTTAGGGACCTCAGGAAGATGTAGACGTCTCAACCATTTTGTTATATGAGGTCACCTCGTCTTAAGTGATAAGAGTTAAAGGCCCGATTCAGCAATAAATAATTCAGTATTAATATTTTTTGTACAAACACTTTGGGTTTTTGTATCATAGTTTTTGAGATTGTGTAATATTTTTTTGCAGATATTGTCTTTTAATCAAATAAGGTTAAGATTAGAAAAAAAGGAGGATTGGGCGTTGAAATAAGAGAGGTGAGACCGGTGACGTATATAACATTTGAAACTGACAGGGTGCTGTTTAAAAAAATATATTTTCTCTGTTAGAAAAATAAAATGAAAATCTCGATTTTCCAAAAAGTAATAATGGTGCCTTGTTTCTATTATGTACACAAAGACACAGTTTAAATACTACGAGTATCACTTAAAACGATTCGACCTTATAAGAAGCCTAGTAAAGAGTTTGGAAATTCAGTGTACCTATCGTTAAAATATGAAAACGGATCCTTAAAAATGTCTTATCATGCTCGTTTACAAAAAGAAACATCAAATGCTCAAAATATAAGTATGAAGTAGATGGGATGAGAAAAGAAAGTAATTTGTTTTGAAGTATTCACTCATTTGCATAGTATAATAATTGTTTACTTTCAGACACTACAATATAAGAATAAATCTTTACAAATTATGTTCCTTGCCTAGCAGTGGACACATGGTAACAGTATTCTAATTTCGCGTATGGTTTGCCACAAATTACTTTAACGCCGCCATTTTTGTCTCGTACTAATTTTCAAAATCGTTATTTTCACGTCGGCGACAACGATAATCAATTTCACGGAAGGCGGCCACTCCTAGATGATAAAGGGACAATCCTCGACCTTGGACGTAATTGGCTTTTCACGGTGCCCAGTTTTATACTCGGTCGAAATGTTGATTAGGGCGCCAATTTCAGGGACACGTCCATCTTACGAGACCCCTCTATTGGAAATTTTAATTTGAATAAAAGGTTCTTTGTGTTTGGACGTTTAAATGAGTATTACAATTGAACTGCTTTCGCTAATTAAATGGTGCCTCGTCTATCGCTGTAATAGCAGAAGTTGTAAGTATACTAGCTGTATATCTGATCCACGTACACTAAAAACAATCAAATTAAAGTTTCGGTGATGCTATCCTAATTATACAAGGCCTGTAATAGAAGCACAAAACCGGCCAAGTGTGAGTCGGACTCGCGCACTGAGGGTTCCGTGCCAATTTTACCTAAATTCGGGAATCCACTTACCTCCACTTAGTAAAATACCACAATATTTTGTTGAGAGCAAATATAACTTTATTTTTCATAGTGTTTGTATGTAGAACAAAGTTATGTTTGCGGTTATTGAAAATGTGCTATATCTCAAAAACTTCTCGTCTGATCCCGTCCAAACTAATTTTCGTTGAAAGTTATATTAAGATCTACATTATATATTTTCTTCAAAACTTACACTTGCTAAGTTTAGAAGTAAGATGTGGGAAGGTCGCCCATTTTACCACTTTGAAAGCGTCTAGCTATGAAACGTAAGACTTAAAAAGAAAATTGTTTTACATTTTAGGAGACCTATCTATAGATACCCCACACGCTTTGGTTGTAGTTAATTATATGGGAGCCCCCCTTAAATATTATTATTTTTTATTATTTGTATGAGAATCGTAAAGCGGTTAACGGGATATATCTTCCTACCAAATTTTAACAGTGTGATGCTTATAGTTACAGAATAAAACGGGTGTGACATACGGACGGACAGACAGACAGGCTTGACGAAACTATAAGGGTTCCGGTTTTTGCCATTCAGCCGAATCAGCGGAATAATTCAGCAGAATCCAAAAAATTAAAATAAAGGCCCCTTAAATAACCAGTAATCAATTCTGAATGGTTTTAATTTATTTTCCCAAAAACAAAATTTATTGAGAATGTTTTTACACTCATAGTGTCATATTTTGTATTCATGAAGCCAGAAAGTACTGGTTCAAGTCCCGCCCGTTCGCAAAGTTTTGGTTTCCTATTTCATCTTTATGAACTAAATTTATTGTTTTTTCTAACTCAAATAATCTAACCAGCAATGTTTACCAATCAAATGTGTACGTACAGTCATAAAACTATACATTTACTACATCGAGTAAGTGATTTTGATATACATTGTTACGGCATTATGACTTAGGCTTACTATATCTCTGAGTTGTAGAATTTATTCATTGATTAAGTTTTTTGCTCCTTTTTCAGGCAACACTATTTATTATCAACAGTCGAAGGTAATTATATAAAAGCAGAAAACCTGGAAAATAATTTCAGAAGTAAGCCATGTATCAGAAATTGTAATACAAGATTTTTCTTCTGCGAATATGCACTACCATTGAAACGGTTTGAATTTCGATTTCCCGGTACGGAATGGTCTGTAATGTTGCCAGTTCGCTCTTTACTACCGATGTGAAAATATTTACTAATATTGATGGGAAAAAAGATATTCAACTGAAATATGAAAAACAAAACCAAGCATAAAGATTAAAAGGTCATTCAAAATATTATTATTTCGGCACCGCAAAAAGCGCTTTGCGCAGCGGAGCCTAGGTAAGAAATAGTAAAGATTTTGATATTACAAAGTTTAAAAATGGCACACCGCTTCCGCGGCATCAATTTTAATTAAACCTCCAATAGGAAGACGCCGGGTGAAACTTTTAATAAGCTATTCTTTCGCGAAATTATACCACTTTTATGAACATTAATTAAAGCATGAAGAGGTTTTAGCGCGGTTTGGGATCAGCGGTCAAAGATCGTTACTTTCGCCCGTTGCCTCCGTCTGTCCGATTCAGGATCAGATATAAACTGAACTTTTAAGATCCTTGTCTATAGCAATCTGAAAAGGTCTTTCGCTTCTTTGCAACAGTACCGGTGCTTTACTGCTATTTTATGGCTGACAAGAAACAAAGTAAGTGGTTTGTCCTGCATTTTAATATTGCTCGTATTCTAATGAAACTAAAAAAAACTTTCACGTTTTTTCCAATCAAGTGATAAAGAAGCAAATCAGAATTCCTACTCAGACACTGTATCTTGACGCTGATTTACTTTCGGTTAGACAGCTATACATACTAAATGCCGTTTTGAAAGAACACTGTTCAATTGGATACAATGCAATGAAACCCCCAGGTAAATAATTTTGACCCGACCCGGTGATCGAACCCGGAACCTCTGGCGCAGGCGTCGCTCTAAAGTGTGACCCTGCCGCTGTGCCACGGACATACAATACAAGTATAAGTCTGAATGCATCTGCCTTTTTCCTGATACCATTTTGTTCAGAAATCATTTTTGTTTCAATAAAAGTAACTTGAACAAAAACAAACAATTTGCAATAAGTTCCAATTAAAATTAATCGCCAGTATCAATGAGAACTGCCTTATAGCTTCTGTTGTTAGAATAATAGGTACCAATTTTTCTTTAAGCTCTGGGAATTCAATTTGTGAACAACAATCAATTAGTTACAGATATTCAACTACTGCTGAAACTAAAGTCACATTTTGTTCAAACTCTATAGAAAATGAGTAAACATTTCACATAATATGAACGAATGAAAATATAGCATGCGAAGTAGGCACATTTTACTGACTTAAGATTGATATAGATTTTTAACTATGATAAGTAACATACTCTTCCAAGAATATTTAGGCACTTAAAAAGATGCACGAGTTATTTATAGATCACTGTTTGCTTATTTACCTTAACTTGTTATACCTATGTACTCGTATGCAAATGATTATAGGGAAATCGAAATGCAAATGTGATAGCATAAAAAATACTTAGTTTAAATCTCAATTTGTGTTTTGTTGCAGCACCTTAAAATAAAATAATTTTGTAATATTTTTATAAACTTGAACTAGAATAAACCATCAAAAAACCAAACCAATAGTTTTACTTTAACACACTTTAAGCCATGCGACAGTGCTCTCCACTTTGGAGTTCGACACAGATCCACTTGCGAAGTCGCTTGTCCCGACTCACTTCTAGGCTTTTTAGTAGAAAAACTTGTTTGAAAGTAAAAGCTTTCGAGAGAATTTAATATTTAATTTATTTTTCCAAGTTTTGTCTCTTTGACTTAATAACAAGAGATAACTAACACCGTTATCTGAATGAGACATTAACAAACTACTTTTAGTGTTTTTTTTTTCATTTATTTCTTACTTCAGGCAATAAGGAGGGTCTCAGTTTGATCTGTATGTTTGTCCGCAATTATCTCGCGTGTAGCTGGACTTATTTTTATGCGGTTTTCATTAAAGTGTTTGTTACACCTGAGGAGAAGAAGTACATTGTAAATGAAACAATAACTATACACGACGAAAAAAAAATTTAATTGACAGCAGTCTACGCACGCAGTCCTACGTTGGTCCTTTTAGTTTTTGTTTTTGAAGGCGGTTCAATTTTTATGTTACTATTAAACATCTGCCATGCTTTGACGGAAGAAATATATACAGGTCAAAATGACCTTAACACCGTTTTTAATGGGTAGTCCAATAATGTCAAAAATCTTTTCATAACTTTTAAAGCAATATCAGTGAATAAAATTTTTGAACTTCTTAATTTTTACAAATCTCAGTATAAAACGATGATTTATCAATGTAAGTTGTGAGTTTTGTGTTTATCTCAGTTTAAAATTAATCATTTCTATAATAAGGAAAGTCACGATTGTTAAGAATAATTGACTTAGAAAAAAAAACGGACTGTTAACGGATTATCTATAAATTCAATTCAGTACACTACTTAACATTTGCTTCCAAAGCACGTTTCCTGGGTTCGTAAAACTTTTGTAGACAATATAAAAAGTTAGCTACTGTCTACAGAATGAGTGATGTGTGTGGATAAGGAGTTTGCGGAGGCGCCGCGGAACAAACAATCTGGGTACATCGGTTCACACTTAAGCTGATGCTAGCCTCAAGGCATTTGTGTTGTCATTTCAAGAACAGTAGACCAATTTTTTTAATCACTCGCTTCGGTTGGCGTATGATTTTCGTTCGCAAGTGATTTAAAAATCGACGAAAATCAAGCAAGATAGATGTGAGTACTCGCAAAATTGCGTTTTTTTTAATAACTCCAGTGTGAAACACATTCATACGAAAATGTGACTTTAATCAATAAATATTACACGCAATCTTGACGCGAGTTATACTAAATTAGGTTCCCAGAGGTCAGATTCTCGTGCGATTTGTATACAAAATTAGGTAACCGAGAATTTACTGTGTCAAAAAAATGTTTTTGATTCGTCGTGGTTTATATATGCGATTCCTTTTTCTACATGTGAATATATTGAGAAAAAAGTTCGACTAACGTGAATCTTGCTGGTCTGCACTAAACAAAACTTTTCAATTTTGAGTCTATGAAGGTATAAATGATGAAAAAAATATAAAAAATACGTGAAGAGAAAACGAACAGTTCCAACAATTCAGCTACAATACTCTATCAAACTATAGCATCAGCAAGGCAAACACCTTCCCATCAAGCTGTACTTTGTTAGACTATGATATGGTGGCTATTAGGCGATTAATGTTTCGTTTTATGGTGCAGTGTTTGCTCCCCAGGACCTGGGTGAACCGTCCAACATTGGTTGTGCTTACATTGATTACATACATCAGAAAAAAATACATCATACAGGTTTTCAGTTACAAATGTGTTCACAGAAATCCATTATTTTTACATTACCCTCATTATCAGCAAAAGGACGTCGACTGCTGAACAAACGCCTCTCCTACGGTTTTCCACAGTGATTGACTACAAGTTGTCTGCATCTAGTTTAGTCCTGCGAACTTTGAAAGGCTTTCGTTTTCAGACACCGAGGTAACCGAGACGAGAAGATACTCTTGCACAAATTCCCGAACGCTGATATTCTTTATAATTAATATTACCTACCAGTAGCATCCGGTAAGTATTAAAATGGATGTATATAGTTTGCAGCTAGTAGAAGTAGCTCTCATGCAGCTAAGTGCGATGATGACTTGAATACTTTTACTGACGTTCCAAACACTTTACAGAGTTCGTGGTCCTGAGTAGACTAAGACCCTTTACACACTGCGACATTAAGCAGCGATGCAGTTGCGATGCTAACGCGTATTATTATTGAAGCAGTCGTAAAATGTCTACGATTACACACTGCACTACTTTCAGCACTGATACAGTCGCGATGCAGAAGCTTGAAATTGTCAAATTGTGTACTAAATTTTGGCAACTGCATCGATGCTAAATTAAATTTGTTCATTGCGCGAGTCCCGATGCAGTCGCGCGTTTTGAAAAAACGCGCTTGGTGCTAAAACGGTGCTAAAAGTCGCAGTGTAAAAAGGGTTCTAAGATGTTATTTGTCACGTACAGAGTTTTGAATTGTTGTCTATGTTAAATGTCAGGAATATCCTGTCATGAAACACAGGCGGAACATGAAATATGCAGTGTGTGAACATGCCTTAGACAAACCCAATCGCCAACACCAACTCCATGATCACGTCAAACGTTTTAATCAACCCAAAGTACTTCAAAAAAAACGTCGGTTCGTTTCATGAATGCTACGCGAAGCGTTTTATTCCATAAATAATATTCGCGATAACTTTAGAAATAAGTATACTTTCTTGAGTTTGATATGCAAACAAACAGAGCATGTTACTTATATGGGTAATTACAAAATGGCGCTACCAAGTTAGGTGCTTGTTTTCGCCATGAAATGCGTTAAATAAAGCCGTCTGTCTATCCTACCACAGACAGATACGCAGCTCGAGCGTTGCCCCTGTAACCGTTCATTCGGAAGCGATCCTTGGATTATCGTGCGCGTATGTGCTTTCGAGCGCGTAATGCCGACTAAAGAAGCTTCGCGATTGCGTGCGTGACACTTCGATTAGCTGGGATTAGCAAGCAATGTAAAAATACGTTCTTAAAAGGTCAGACAAAACAGAAAAAAAAACACTAAATAGGCAAAGAAATAAAGCCTAGTATAAACAAGTTAAGGTGACTAATGGAAACTTATTTAGAAATATCTAGTAATGGGACAAATTATTATAATACCTCTACAAGTATGCCATCAACAACTTTCTGAGGTAAATAAATATATAAATCGCAATCAGCTCATTCTGTATATCACTAGAAAAATCATTCAAGTATAATGAAATTATAACACTGAAACTTTTTTAATGCTTTTATCCTTTGAACAGGGTACAACTTTAAATAAAACCTCTTCAACTTGATGCCGCAAACCAACAGAACTGCCGGACTCCGCGCCCTCCCCGAATACGAAAATCCCCTCCATAAATATATCGGTGATGCCAGTAAATACATTTAAATTTAACTTTTATAAGTACCAGTTCGAATAAATGATAGCAGCTATTTATTTGAAAATAACGACACAAGCCTCATCTTTTTTCCTGACACCGACAAATGAAAGTCCTACCAATTTCATTATGAGTAATAAATACTTTTATTAGCAGAATTGTCTTTACAGCGCACCGGGGGGCGCTTTGCTGAATTGGCTATAGCGGAGAGGCTCGGTTGCCATCGTTAAATTCAAAGCGGCTCAAAGGTCGCCAATAAATAAGCGCACGCACCTTGCGGACGCAACTTTTCTCATTTCCCTGTTTCCGTGGTTCGTTACTTGAATAATATACGACTATGTGAGCAATTCCAAGGGAGACAACTCGAAAAATGGTAAGAAACAGCACAGCGTCGGGAATTTGTTGCATGACACCCTTGTCTAGGAGAGATTTTTATAAAAAATATGTTTATGATAATATTACCTATATCGTCACGCGATGGATTACGAATTGTTGGCTGCTGACAGAAACATATGGAAAAAATGGGGGAGACCTTTGCCTAGCAGTGGGATAATCCTAGACTGTTTTGATATGCATAATTAGCTTATGTGTGGAATAAAATACTAGACTGATTCACTTATCAACATTTACGACTTTTAAAACAAGCACCAACCAGAACCTACTGCATTCCTATACAAAATGCAAGTAGCTCGCCGAAGAGTTGTTAAGGGCCGCGCAAACTTGTCCGGAGGAGATCGCAGCTTGTTTACGGATCGCGGGCGCACAGGGAATAGCAATCGCTCGGATGCTTTCGACTTGGGAACCCACGTCCGATTGCTTCAGATTGCCTGAAGCACCTAGTTCAAAGTTGAGATGGTTCTTCATTCATTTATATACCTATTGCTTGATCATATTTAATGGATTGATAATTTGATTTAAATAAAAAAAAAAAAACTTTTATTTCAGACGTGGTCCATATAAGAAACTGTTAACATAAAACCAAAATTAAAAATTAAATTAAAATTAAAAATTAAATTAAATTAAATTCAATTTAATAATAATAAAATAAACATGACAATAAATTTCAAATCAATTAAATAAAGTTAAACACAAATTCTAATTAAAATACCTACAATATGACACAAAATGAGATTCAATCAAAAATATATGTACCTACACATTTTTTTTTTTTTTCAAACAGTTTTAATTAAGATATCTGCCACGTTCTGGGGCACCGGGCACAACCACTTGTGTTTGTACCCAGTGCCGCAGAAGGGGGCAGTTCGGCTTGTCGCTCAGGATACTCAGGATACTGTTGGGACTCCCGCGCGTGCGGAACATCAGCGAGGCCATTCGGCGCCGCAGCACGGTGTGGAAGCCGTCCGTGTGCGCGTGAGCAAACATCGCTGACGCACTACAGTGACGCGGAAGCCCCACCAGCACCCTGAATGCATTATTATATTGCACTCGCAGGGCGTTGATGGCCCGCTGCGTGTAGTTGACCCACAGACTGCACGTGTACAAGGTTTGGCAAAAGGCTTTAAAGAGAGTGAGCTTTACCCCTATGCTACATCGTGCAAATCTACGGGCCAACATATTACAGCGGACCGCCATCGCCCTCCTTTCCCTTTCGATGTCACCATCGTCTTTTAAGTCCTCGGTAACCACATGGCCGAGGTATTTAAACTCTTTCACCCTACCTAGAGCGACGCCATTAAGAAGCACACTTGGCACATCACCCAGCTTGCGACCCCTTACCTGAAATATTACGATCTCACTCTTTTTAACGTTGTACAGGAGACCGTGTGACGCCGCGTAATCCTCACATATACCTATTAGTTTCCTGAGACCGGCAATTGATGGGCTGAGCAACACCATATCATCAGCGTAACTAATATTGTTAATACAGTGACCGTCAATTGAGCAACCGACCCCTGTGTCACTCAGCTCCACAATCAACCGATTCACGTACAGGTTAAAGAGTGAAGGAGACGATAACCCCCCTAGTCTCACTCCCCACCTCAACCGGTACTCATCCGAAAACTCAGAAAGCCACTTGACCCGGTTTGATTGATTATCGTACCAATATTTAAAAATATTTATCAGCCCCCCTGGCATGCCAGTGGCTTTTAATTTTCGCCAGAGAATATCATATCTAACCAGGTCGAATGCCTTAGTGAGATCAAGAAAGGCAGCATACACTGGCGTATTCCTATCCGTGTAGTACCTAACGGTTTGCTTGAGAGACATAATCGCACATTCTGTAGAAAGTCCCGGTCTAAATCCGAACTGTGCGTCATGTATATGGAGATGTTCTTTAAGTTGTCGCTCAAGCAAGCCGTCAAGAACCTTAGCTGACGTTGTAGCCAACGAAATCGGGCGGTAGTTACACTTATCGGACGTGTCTCCAGTTCTGTTTTTGACTATAGGTACCACCACCGACTTCATCAGCTCCCCCGGCAGATAAGAATGCCTAATGCACAGAGTAAAAAGCAGTCCCAAGAGCCTAGGGAGATGTGGTCCCGCATAACGAAAGTGTTCTATGCTAAGATCATCGTGTCCTGGAGACTTCCCGCGGGACATGCCTTTTATTACGAGGGCAACTTGTTTCGCAGTGACACGGTCCGGCACCCCCGACACCATGATTTCTACATCACCATCTTTTGCATCACCAAGTGGAGATTCCACCAGAAAGTGATGCCTAAATAGGTTCGCTATCTCTTTTGGTTCACTGACGCCGTCGACACTGACAGGGACAGCAGGCCTTGGACTTAGCTTTTTTGTTTGTTGCCAGAACCCCCTAAAATCTTTATTTTTATGTTTAGTTGCTAAGATATTCATTTTTATTTGGTCCTGGTTGTTCTGACAAAATCTAAGTTTGCTCTTAAAAAGCTTCCTAGACTCTTGCATTTCACTGTACGCGGTTCCACTATTAGGTCGACCATACCATGTCCACGTTAGAAACTTTTGCCTAGCGACCCTGTGAGCTTCACGTACATACTTATTCCACCCAGCAATAGGACGACCGCGAAGTGGTTTGCCCCCTCCCCCACGATCACCATAGCTAATCACAGCGGCCTCCTGCAGTGCCGCAACAATATCACTATAAAGCGAGTCTATTGCGGCCAAGTGTGCTATGCTACTATTATTGCACATATAGTCACCGCACTGATTGTACTCATGAGGAAAGCCAAGATCTCGTAACTTATTATTACAGTGTTTGGTGTACATCTCTATTTGGCTTAGGTCCCTTTCCCCCCATAGAACCTTGTTTACTGTGGCGCACGGCAGCTCGATAGTTTGGCTAACACACTTTAAGTTGCAATGAATACAGAGTGGAAAGTGATCAGACCAAAAGACGTCGTAATTAACTCCTACTGATTGAACTGTGCTAAAAGCGGCCTCGGTAACCACGCAGTGATCGAGCCATCTATGGCTGCCATGCGCTTCACTAGTAAATGTGTAAGTATTGGAACAAAGACCTAACATATCAATATCCACACATGTCCAATTTTGCTCCTTACAAAAGTCTTTAAGCTCATTACCAAACAGTTCCCCAGGGTGAGCATTAAAATCTCCCAAGATATAACAGTTTCAATATTAAAACTGTTTATATCTTGGGAGATTTTAATGCTCACCCTGGGGAACTGTTTGGTAATGAGCTTAAAGACTTTTGTAAGGAGCAAAATTGGACATGTGTGGATATTGATATGTTAGGTCTTTGTTCCAATACTTACACATTTACTAGTGAAGCGCATGGCAGCCATAGATGGCTCGATCACTGCGTGGTTACCGTGCATTTTATGTGCTTGTTTGTCGACGTTATATATTTATACCAAACTCAGTAATCACTAATTGTTTATCCCTTTGTTTTTAGTACATAAATATTCAAAACTGATCGTAATGAGTTAGTTAAAACGCATAAATAAAGTCCTAACAGTGATTTCACACTAAAAAATGCATGCAAAGGCCAGCTTTTGTGGGAAATGTGAGCTAATATGATCAATTAATAGTAAAAAGTAAATAAACGTAATACATATAACAACTTAACTCGACTTTTTCGCGTCACAGTCATAAGCCAGACTCGATTTTTCTTTAGCTTTATTAACAATTAGTTAGTATATATATATTTAAAAAATATATGAACTCGCCAAGCATGAAGCTGCCTTAACCCCTCACGTCTGCGGCACGGCACATCGCCATTATGTTCCTCGGCAAGACAATCTCTCTACGGCCACTTGTCCCATGTTTAATTACACGGACTTCTCTAAACTGCCAGTTTCGCAAACTGTCTACACCTTGGGAGACAATGGAAAATAGATAAAAAGTTCATGTCATTTCATGGACGGATAGGTTAAAGGGACCCTATTTTTTATCATTCGCTTTAACCCTTAAAGGAGCCTTGTAGACAATTGTCTACGTACTGTTTACAAGGCAAAACGGAAGAAGAAAAAAATGATTTTGATTTCCGAACGCATCGTTACATATTCTTTAGTTTATGACAATTAAAAATAAAGAAGTGTCAAAACTTATTTCACGCGAATTTAAAAAACATGAAGACTTTTAGCTGTCAAGGTGAAAAAGTTTCGGTGTTGTGTTTTTGCCGAAGTTTCCAGATTGGATTTTTGCGTAAAAAATACGTTATTTGTATATAACTAATATTCAAAATATTGGAAAGCAGGTAAGAAATTGATATTTCACTTTGTTTTTGTTATTAGGATCAGCTTTTTACAAAATTTTGATACAAATAAGTATGTTGCCAAATGTTCACATTGCGCGTTTAGTTCATATTTCCTTTTGTTTGCACTCAAACGTTTTTCTAGCCATGGGTGATGGGTAAAATGCTTTTATTTTTACTATTCCAGTGTTTTCTTTGAGGAATGAAGTCTGCAGATATAGAAGCATATTTGGCTGCATTATTGGTGGATGAAATATCTGAGGACGAAGAAGATATTGGAGATTATGATGAAATAGAATATTACCCAAGCGCTCAAGAATTGCTTGATGTTTTGGAGGATGAAAATAGGAGAAGAAGTTTAGACGAATTAGAAGAAGAAGAAGATAGTCCTGATCTACCTTTAGTCGAGATAGAACCTGATCCGTCGGTGATGCCTTCGTGTTCTACGCCCCTTTTGTAAGAAAAAAAATCGTTGCAAACTTCCAAGTTGTAAGGGTTTTACACGTGTCGAGTGCACAAAGTGTAATGTGGCTGTGCCACACTAAAACCAGAAACTGCTTTGGTGAATTTCATGGGTTATGATTCAACATATTACATAAAAGCTATTTGTACTTAACTGACTTTATATGCAGCTATGGTAGGCCGAAACGCGCACTGTAGCCATTTGGCAACATACTGTTTTTTTGGTTTTAATAAATTAAATAATTTTCAAATATTTTTTAAATTATTTTTCCTGTAATATATGGCCCCAAATACATACGTTGTATTTTTTTCGTGTAAAATTAAAAAGTCGCGCCTTTAAGGGTATGGCATGTGAATTTCATTTGAAAACGAAATAAAAATCACTTTCGCGCCACAGTCATAAGCCAGACTCGATTTTTCTTTAGCTTTATTAACAACTAGTTAGTATATATATATTTAAAAAATATATGAATTCGCCAAGCATGAAGCTGCCTTAACCCCGAACGTCTGCGGCACGGCACGTCTCCAATACGTTCCTCGGCAAGACAATCTCTCTACGGCCACTTGTCCATGTTTAATTACACGGACTTCTCTAAACTGCCAGTTTCGCAAACTGTCTACACCTTGGGAGACAATGGAAGTTAGATAAAAAGTTCATGTTATTTCATGGACGGAAAGGTTAAAGGGAACCTATTTTTTATCATTCGCTTTAATATGGCATGTGAATTTTATTTGAAAAAGAAATAAAAATCACGCCAAATAAAGACTAATTACTGATTAAATTCAGATTTTTTTTTGATTTGAATCACTCCTATGTAGAATTAAACTATATTTGAAAATCGGTCATTAATCAGTGAATATCACACGCCATCTTGAAGCGAGTGATTAATAAATTGAGGTCGAGGATGAATGTCAAATGGTCTTGTACTTCTAAAGATAATATGTACCATTCTTATTATTATTATTTTTTCACTCTTTTCTCCACTTAATATCTCAAAAGCTACCTTACTGCATTTTTATGCGGTTAACACTGACAGTAAGAGGTATAAGATGGTAAGTTTGGTATAGGTGGGATTCAACAGACACCAGCGCAAAATGAGGACAAAGATTGATTAAGAAAAACACATTTTATTTTCTAAGTGTTTAGTATCTCTTACTACTTAAGGCAAGGTCGTCGTGATACGCGTATTATATTTGAAAAGGCACGTGAATAAGATTACGCGAAAATTGGTCTTATTTTCTTTGAATATATCATTCTTTGTGCCTAATTGAGTTGTTTATTATGTCATGAATAAGTTCTATTACCTAATGCTAATAATAAGATGATGTATTTTCTTATTTATGGCTGTACATAATTAATGAGATATATTATTCTTACAAGAAAATCAAAACATTTATGAGCTTAGACTCTGAAAGGCAATTCATCAAATATTTAACGTACGCAAAGCGTTCTTATTATAACGAGAGACAATAAATCCTTTAATAATCTACAAAAACGGCGCGTAGGATGTTGAAAGGCAGATTACCCACTTGTTTCTTAAAGCTCGAAATTATATTACTTTAGACATCATAGAAACAGGAGTATAACAAATTGTAATTTTTCCCGATATCATCAAAGGACATTATTGAACAAAAAAGTAATAAATAATATTTTACGCAATATGCATTGTCATAGATACTTTCATATTCTTTCATACCTGGGTTTTTCTGTTCAGAAATTCTTAGGGTAGCCCGGATTGATTAAGGATTAAGATTTTACTACGAAAACACTAAACATGCCTTTGAAATCTGAGGGTTCCCTCGATTGCACCAAGATTATCATCAGATCCCGACTTGGCAACAATGGGACCAACTAAAAGATAAGATCTAGGTGGGAGATTTCTTTTCCGAAAATAAGTCAAAAAATAATTGAAACAAAGCAAAAGTAGATCATATGTTCATCCTACAACAATGTAAACAAAGTAGCTCTTTTTGTTCAAAATAAGTTCTACATTCTTGTGAAATTCTTGGTGTTCGTTATTTAAGCAGGACTGGTCCCGGGTCGGCCGTTGGTTACCGTTACAATATCGAGGGTAGCCCGCGTTTATCACGCGCCCGCGCGAAGAAACGTGACAAATGAAAACTCATAAAAGGTAATTCAGTTAGGCAGCGCTGGCTGGTGTTTGAAATTAAAGGACGACCAAGAATAAGCTATATGCATCAAATAAAGCAAAAGTTCAATGTTGCTTCGTATCAAGAGGTCAAAAAATTGGCGGAAGAGCGTAAATAATGGAAAAATCTTAAATAAGATGATGATGGCAGTTTAAAAATAGGTATATTAATAGTTTATTACAGCTTTTACCATAAAATTAATATTCCTATCGGAATAGAAGGACAAGTAAAAGCTGTCAAACGAAACCGATTTAAGATGTCAGTAACTGACATAAGTAAGTAACATTTGTAGCTTTAAATGAGGTAACCTTTAGATCAGGTGATTTATAACAATGTTCCTAAGTTAAATATAGTAGTTTACTGCATGATAAACAGTCGACACAAAATATTGAACATGCAGCTCTAGTGTAAAATTAATGTTATTTCATTATACAAAATATTCGTCGATATACATTCCCTGTGTTATTCTGTCTTTATTTTTTACGTAAATTAACCTTTGTAGAATAGAATAATCAAACTGCGTACTTTAAATTTGAAGCGCATTGGTAAATATAAGTCGTATATTAAGAGGCTTCGATTTGGACTAATCTACCTGTTAAATGATTATTTGTTGGGGTTATGGCGCTGTAATACATGACAATCAATCACCGATCAAGTCACCATGTTTCAGACGCATTATTTCTCCAAAAAATTACACAATTTCACTTTTAAATATAAAAAATCAAATGCACTAATTTTCAGCGAGCTGCTGCAGGGCGGTCAACTGTTTGACATCTGACAAAACTGGTTCTGCTACCCATCTCTTTTTATCACACAGTTTGCTGCTAGTGACATCTCGCTTTTGTCGTTCTATTCCAAAGGGATAATAATTTTATGGCTTTTACTTGCTTTGTTACCTAGCAAATTGATAGTATCAATCTATTATGTTAAATACTCAGCTAAAGCCTACCTTACCTATTTGCCTTATTATTTTATCAACTTATTGTAATATATACTAATATTATAACGCTGAAGAGTTTGTTTGTTTGTTTAAACGCGCTAATCTCAGAAACTAGTGGGCCGATTTGAATAGTTCTTTAGGCATTAAGCTACATAGCAGAAAACATGTATGACGATATTATTCTGCATTAACAGTTCTACAAAAAAGTTCACGACAGCATAATGTCCATCTTATGGTTTACTCAGTACAACCTTTTTGTGTTGATTAGATTATTTATCGAAGAAGGCCTTAGGGTATAAAACATTACGCTTCGACGGGAGGGGAGGGAGCAAACTCAAAACGCGCGGACGAAGACGCGGGGGATCGCTAGTACTACATAAAAGTTGAGCAACAAAAGCAAACCTACATTTTTAAGCTTGTTGAGTCAGCTTGCTAGCAGTCAGTTAATTGTAAAAAGTTATTTAAAGGTCCTAAGAAAGCAGTTGAAATGTAGAGCATGGTTTTTTTTTCTTAAGCTCGAGAGAAAGATGTCCCGCAAAGCCTCCAGTACCTGGCAACACTGCCTGTGCGGTACACCTTACTAAATTACTTTTATGGGTGTTCGTTGTCGGACCCGTCCCACCCCCTCTGGCCCCCTTATTTATTACGTATTATGATACAATCAATGTCTTCCGGAAGTATTTAATTTGTACAATCACGTGGCCTGATTAATGATGCGTAGGCGAAATTTAGTAAATAAATAGGGCTATTTATCAGAACTCTGCTTACATAGCGTTATTTTAAGCCAAGTCAATTTAATAACATGGTTTATTTTATACTAGCGGTCCCTCGCGACTTTGTCCGCGCGTATTAAGTTTGTTCCCTTCCCGTCGCAGTTGTTTGCCCGCCCCAATACTACTGTTTAAAGACTTCCTCAATAAATAAGCTATCCAACACAGAAATAATTTTTGAAATCGGTTCAGTACTTCTAGAGATTAGCGCGTTCAAAAAAACGAACAAACAAACTCTTTAGCTAGTTTAGAATACTTTTAACACTTACATAACGACCCGTCTGGTGTAGTGGTTGAGAAATCGCCTACTACACAGCGGGTTGCGGGTTCGATCCCCGCACAATACAAACATTTGTGTGCATGAACATGTGTTTTTATTGATCTGGGTGTTTTCAATGTATATCTTGTATGTATTTACAAAAAAAGAAAGTATTTAAGTATTGTATCCGTTGTCTGGCACCCATAACACAAGCTTTTAGTAGCTTACTTTGGGACTAGATGGCGATGTGTGGGAATGTCCAAAGGATATTTATTATTTATTAATTTATTACTTACAGTGTCATACCGTCACGCGTAATGACGGATCCACAAGAGACCAGAAATTTCGCGCGATCGGACCGACAGCACGGTGGGCACGGTAGCTCAATTGGTAGAGCATTTGGCCCGGTAAGCCAAGAAGTTGCTGGTTCGACTCCCGCCCGTGTGCTAATTTTTGGTTTCTTATTTCATCTTTAAGAAAACTCTCCCGCATTTAAAATATTAGTAGAGATTGATCATGCTATGTTACCTAAACTGCTGCCCATTCTTAATAATTTTAAAGTACACAAATCTCAGAAGTAATCCTATTACGTCTGGAGAAAAATGATGACAGAATAAGATTCCGACCCAATTGTACCGATGAATATGTATGTGGTAGATTTGTGGCTGCCAGTCAGCAGTAGATTCTGCGCAGGCAATTAATAGAACCATTGAATTCTTGATTGTTTGCGTAGGGGGTCGCTCTCGTAAAATATTACAGGGTAAGAGAAATAAAGGAATGTTGAATAAAACGATTGTGAAGGATATTATAACCTGTCGGCGCCCTGTATTTTTGTTATAAAATTATTACATAGTTACATGAGGTGCTCGTAGCGCAGTGGTTACAGCTCTTTGGTAGTGATACCGAAGTGAAGCAACCTACAGCGCGGTCGTGTTTGGATAGGTGACCATTACGACAATATAAGTGACGTATATCACGAGCATCTCCGAGCTTCGGAAGACACGTTAAGGCGTTAGTCCCGGGTAATATCGGTTGATATTAGTCGTTAAGCCTAGTCAGAGACCCTATAGATGGCTTGATATGTCTGACAGCAGGGTTAGTCGCTTGCCTTGCAAACACCACTCCACCAATCCGCATTGAGCCCGCGTGGTGGACTATGGCTCGAACTACCTCATAGTTGAGGTAAGGCCTTTGCCCAGCTGGGACACATTTCAGGTTTACTTTACTTGTACTTTTTAAAATTATTACATAAATAATTCTTAACATCTTTCCTGATCCCACATATTATAACTAATTGGATTAATTTACATTTAATAAGAAGTTATTGGGTAAATTATGAAGAGCAAGCACGAATCCATTTCATTAGTGCGTAGGGGGTCTACCTTGTTTCGCAGAATTTTTATTGTCATAATTTTATTTGGAACATCATCAAATAGCATAAACTTCCTTTCGCAGAACATAAATTAGCATTCACTCACTTATCAGACGATCAAAACGCATAATCGTGTAGGTAAGCTAGAATCATCTTTAGGCAGAAATTTAATATCCATTATAGTCTTAAAGCAGAATCATCCTAACGCAGAAAGTTCATAGATTGAATCGTCTTGTGGCATACAATTCGCATATATAGTCATTAATAAGCAGAATCATCCTATCGCAGTAATTTCACAGTCCGAATCGTCTTTTGGCATATTTTTCGTATTTAATATTCCCCTATAAACCTTAATTTCTCTGTGTATCACAAGTAGTTCTATCTCAGCAATACTAACATACAACATGCATGGCAAATCAAACATGCAGCATGCAAGCAAGCATTCAGCATGCAAGCAAGCAAGCAAAGCATGCAGCAAGAAAGCAAGCAAGCAGCAAGCAAGCAAGCAGGCAGCAAGCAAGCATGCAGTATACAAGCAAGTAACAGCTTGCATGCAGCATGCAATCATGCAACATGCATGGTTTCTGTCACGGCTCCGGCGCTGCGGGGCTCCGGCAGTCCCACGTGAGCTTATCGTCGCAGATGGTTTTCGGTCACCACCGGCCGATATTATCACATTTCACATTCGGCCTATAGCTACTTACTTTGGGATCAGAGTAATCTATGTGATTAATGTCCAATATTTAATTATAAACCTTATCTGAAGTTAAAAATATCAGACCTAAATCGACTGAAAAAATCTCTTACTAATCGTGAGGACAAAATATGCGGCACATTCGATTTCCAATAACAATCGACTTGATTGTGTTTGACAACCTCTTGTAGAACTGCCTCACCTGTATCACATATCAAGTATTTGTACGGGCTCGGTAATTACCTGAGCTGTCCGGAGCGTATGGAGTGTACGGGACAAAGGAACGCGATCCGATATCAGATGAGCGCTTTGTGACACGACGTGCCTCACTGTGTTACGTTTGGACACCTATTTTGAAAACATTCGATTTCTGACAACAGAAATAATAACTTAACGAATTATTTTAGTTACTTATCGACCTACTTAATATTTCTATGCCATATTGTTATGTGATATAAATGCGAGCTGTCTATGAACACGTTCGAAAGCTTTGTCAATGCAACATCATTGTCATATAATATAAATTAGTAATCTGTGGGTACCTAAATCACGGTTTTAAATTTAAAATAAACACACTTATTACAGATGAGCCTGCTCCGTCATCAATTTGGTCTGTGCCTAGCTTGACTTCAGAGTCAAAATCAAAACTATTTCAATAAAACGAAGTGACAAATGATAAAAATAAAGTAGACATTTTCGTTTGATGCAGGAATTGTCTCATTTCCCACCCAGTTCCGCCTGAGGCATTCAGCCCATTACGGAGTATCGCAGCCCCATCGGCCGATTGCGTTGAGTTATGTACCCGATAGCCACAATTAGCCCTAGACCCTACATTATCGCGAGTGATTCAATATGGGGAAGATAGCGAAATTGCTCGAGTGAAATATTGTGTAATTAAGATGCCTTATTTGGAGTCAATAGTTCAATTTAACAACTGACCGTGTAAGCTTTAAATGAAACATAGATACCTAACGAGTACAATATTTTTTATTAGATATTTTGAAACCAAGTACTGAACAACATTATATTTTTGTTAACTTCAATTTATGCATCATCACATGTCGACGATGTCATGTGACGACCTCTGTAGTGAAGTGCTCAAGCACGCTTGGTTTCAAGGCGTCGCCGCTTTGATGTCCAGGGTTCAACTCCCGATCGGGTCAATGCAGATATCAAAATTTTCTATATTGTCTCGGGTCTGGGTGTTGTGATACCACCATTGTGACTGATTTCCATAACACGAGTTCATTGGCCACTTACTTTGGGATCAGACCAATGTTTGTGATTGGTTTCCAGTATTTATTATTATTACATATTAAAAATATATTTGTGTAAATAAAATTCAACTACTCCATAATAGTTTCTGCCATTTTTCGGCTTCTATAAAAACGAACCGAGGCATTAAAATTCTACGAGTAAGCTGTAACTAATCAAAAGTCTTTATTGGTATATTATCCGTCTGCCGATAGGATACCATGAAGGTCGCAAACAATGGCTTCGATCGTGATCGTCTACGCGCGTTTCAGACAAAGGGCGTGGCACGCGGGTTAATGCCTAGGATTAGTGACTAATACACTGATAATAGATCTTCTTTCTGGTAAACAAGTATACTATCTTTTATTTACCTTAAAAATATGAGGTAGTATACTTGTTACAATTAAAGAGTATTCTTTTTTTATTGTTTCTTGAAACTGTGTAAAAATTCATTGGAAAAATTCATTCACTGGAAAATAATTTACTTACTAAGTCAGTACGGAGTTGAAATGGAAGAGTACGAATTTATTTTGCGCGCATATTTCTTAAAATTTAATTCGAATTTTAGTAAGTTCAATTTTACTTTTAATAAATATTTTTTTGAAAAAAATATTAAATTCTGGAGGTTACGCGAAAACTATTGATTTTTAATCCATAGTGGTTTTCTTTTCAATGAGATTCACTAAAATTTCTTAAATCTTCGCGAAAGAGTATTTGATCTTAGTAAATAGACGTGAGTTATGCACTTTTTTAGGGTTCCGTTGTCTCTGAATGAACCCTTATAGTTTCACCACGTCCGTCTGTCCGTCCGCAGTCCACCGCAAATATAACTTTTATGTAAAATACTGTTTCTTATTTCCCTTCAAAACGCATTAAGACATGAAACTGAAACTCTAGGTAATCCTGTTAAAAATAAGTATTTATTGTCATTTTAGCCGTAAAAGTCATCGTCATCAAAAGAAACATCCGGTTTTGTCTTATAATTTCGAATATTTTGTTATTAAAAGGGTCCTATTATAATTGAATTGAATTGAATTGAATTTTTATTTATTTGACACACATTACATTCAAATTACATTATATAAATTATAAAAAAAAAAACAATTAAAAACAACTAAAATTAAATTACAAAAACAAAGCGCCTAGGTGTGCCAAAAAGGTCCCCGCTCAGTATATGTCGTGACAGCAGATGGTAAGCATGCCACGACACTGATTTTCAGCGGGAACCCCTGGGCACTGGGTGTAAACACACACTTAAATAGAAAAAAAAACAAAAAAAAAAACAACAAAACACAAAAAATGATTACATTATTACAATTAAATAAGATACATAAATCATTTATTCATTAATTATCATATTATATTAAAATTAAAAGATTCTTAACAATTTAATAAGGCTAGTACTGTAAATACAAAATATTTACAGTACTAGCTGCGCTTGCAGCGCCCTCATCTCGCCGGTCTCTCGTACCGGTCGCGCGGGCGTGCGTTCCAACCCTAGTATCTGTTATCTGTATCTGTCAAATAAGTAGACCCGCCCTGCAACCCACACCTAACCAAAAAAAAAAAAATTGAACGAAATCGCCACGTTTCGCTTTGTTGAAAAACCACACCCCAGATTCAAAATTAATATCAGTTTGTAGCCGAGTTGAACAAAATTATGTACACTATGTGGTCGTTGAAAATGTGCTAAATCTTAAAAACTACTGGTTCGATATCGTTCAAACCTACCTTCGTTAAAAGTATATTAAGATCTAAATTTTTCTTAATTTACACTTGCTTAGTTAAAAGTAAGAAGACTTTGAAAAAAAAAACGATGTCAATTTAAAAGACCTGTCTTTAGACAACCCCGCATAGGTTTGACTAAAAAAAGTTTTTTTTTTAGTTTAAGTTTCATATATGGGAATGCAAAATAAAATATCATATTTTTATTTTTTGTATGCGAATTGCAAAGCGCTTAAGAGGATACATCTGCTCACTAAGTTGCATTTGTTTATTGCTAAAAAATTCAAAATAATGCGGCTGCGACATACGGACGAACAGACAGATAGACTGAATGAAATTATCAGGATTTCGATTTTTGCCATTTAGCTATGGAACCCTAAAAACGACTGTGAAGTAGACAAATAAACTTCTAGCAGTTTGCTTATAAGCGCTTTTGTCGGCTGCACACAGGTTTGTCGTAAAATCCTTGCAATTCCGAGCGCATTGTCGCGCGATGCTAATTCGTTCAGTGCGCTCGCGCGTGCCGTGACTTGGGTTGGACTTCAACTGCTGTACAACTATCGACAAGAGCCTTATCGATATAAACAATACCTTACTGAAAGTCACGATGAAACACCTATATTAATTACCATAATATTAAATGGTGTGAATTACGGTGACGAGAAAAAAGAATTACTGACTGTACATATTCTTATCTTGAAAATAAAATGGATTTTTTTATTAATGCTGTTATTCATAAATGAAAGGAAATAAGATGGTCAGCACTAATCGAATTGTATTGTCGGTGCTATCGTTTTGGCCATTTCAAGCATGTTTCTAGAAGGGCACCGACTCCAAAAAGTAATTCTTCGCCTAAAACAGAGTCCTCTCCTTTAAAGAGTCAAGCTTTTAATAAAGACTTTTTAGTGCATTTTGTTTTTCAAATTGGTTTTTACTTTTTTTTGTATAAGATAATTAAGTTTTCTTATATGGCAAATAATTTCAAATTGAGACGACATTGGATAATCGATCAGCACTACCAACAGCCGGGACGCGTCGGTACGTTACAACGAACGCGTCGTTCCGATTCACGGGAATAATTCAATACGGATTCATCATGCAAATGTTGCAAGGAGATAAAAGGTTTAATGATTCAAGAAGAAATAAGTAGGCTTCGTTTATGGACGGTAGTCTGTTAGACCAGTTGGACCTCTTGAACACTGGATGGCGCTCGGTAAAAGCTATGAAAATTCGTGTTTTGTATGTGTTTATTCATGTAAAACCATTCCAAAAATTTATTCAGACTTTAAAAATACTACATAATGTTAAAAAATGTATATTTGATGCAACATAAAAACAGACTCATTTCTTCAGACTGCGGCCGTCGTAATTAAAAAAAACAGTACCAGTTTGTCTTTAGAAAATTATTTATTAGTGAGATAAAGTTTTAATACAATATCAAACATTAGGTGTGGACTTTGATCCGGTATGGAAGTCTCGACATAGTTTCCCGCTCGAAAAACGCTGAGACAAACATACAAAATGGAAATAACGTAAAAATTGGTGTATTTGTGTATTTATTGATTGAGAAGAATTTTTGTATTAAGCTTAAAAAAATACAAATATTTTTAAAAGATACGGCTACGTAAGTTAAAATAATATTTGATGCAGTAGAAAAACAGAAAAGGGAAATAAACGCGAAATATCAAAAAAATGACATTTCTTGTGCTTCAGGCTTCAGCTGCTGGTACGGAAGTCTCGACATAGTCCCCTGTAAAGCCACCAGGTGTCGTTCGAAAAGCGCCGATACAAAATTGTTTTTTCGTGTATTTATTGAAAGAGAAGACTTTTTATTGAAGCCTTAAATATTTTTATTTTCAAATTTACTAAATATGAGAACAGGTTAAAAGGATATTTTTGATGCAGTTGAAAATTTTGAAAATTAAAATTTTCTGAACGAAATGTCAACAATTTTGATGCAAACTACAACCGCTGTAGAAGGATGTATAGAACTAGGTAATGATTTTAAAATATCAAATGAATTATCAAACATACTGCAATTACATAAAGTATGTGTCTAAATTCGAAGAGCCTTAGTAAAAACAACGAGCAAGCATTGCTTGGGTGGGTATCAGCGAGAGATAATTGTTCCGTCTTCCTACCGGATATTCCGCGCCATATTTCCCTTCTCATAACGCTCTTTACACCGGGCAATATTGTTTTGTTTTGCCGAGAACTACGATCTATTAACAAAACAATCTCACTTTTTTATTTTTCATTCTAGTAACAAATAGTTTGCTCTAAATTGTTTTAAAATACTTGCATGCCTTTTGGAAGAAAATCATAATTGACAATTTTATCTAACTTTAAAGTTAATTAACTCGACGAGTACTTGTAATAAAAAGTATTCGTTACTAAAATCAAGAAGTAAACTTTAAAAATAGAGTACACTCACGTACAATACATAATTATGTACTACTCGTATTCGAATGAAGGGTGGGTATGTTGGCAACTTCAAGCGTTGAGGCTTTGAGATTATTCCTATCAGAGTAGGTATGCACATTTATTTAGTTATAAACATTTGCTTATGTTCCATATCATTTTGAAGTTACATAAAAAACAAGAGGATCTCAGTTCAATCTGTATGTTTGTATGTATGTATGTATGTCCGTAAATATCTTGCGTTTGGCTGGACCGATTTTGATGTATATTTCAGTAAAGAATCTTTTACACTGAGGAGAAGGTTTAAGCAATTATTTTAGTCCAATCAGATATATTGTAACTTAACCAATAAGTAATAAAAAATTAGGGTTTCGTAGCCGAATGGCAAAAAACGGAACCCTTATAGTTTCGTCAAGTCTGTCTGTCTGTCCGTCCGTATGTCACAGCCATTTTATTCTGTAACTATAAGCATAACACTGTTGAAATTTGGGAGGAAGATGTATCCTGTCAACCGCTTACCGATTCTCATACTAAAAATAAAAAATAATGACATTTAAGGGGGGGGGGGGGGGGGGGGCTCCCATACATGAAATTAAAACCAAAAAAATTTTTTTGTCAAACCTATACGTGTGGGGTGTCTATGGATAGGTCTTTTAAAATGACATTGAGATTCCTAAAACCATTTTCTTTTAAAGTCTAACGTTTTATAGCTAGACGCTTTCAAAGTAGTAAATTGGGCGTCCCCCCCATCTAACTTCTAAACCAAGCAAGTGTAAATTTTAAAAAAAATATATAAAGTACATCTTAATAAATACTTTCAAAGAAAATTGGTTCGGACGGCATCTAACGAGTAGTTTTAGAGAAATAGCACATTTTCAACAACCGCAAACATAACTTTGTACTTCATACAAATACTATGAAAAACAAAGTTATATTTGCAGTCGACAAAATATTGTGGTATTTTACTTAGTAGAAGTAAATTGTTCCCTAATTCAGTTAAAGTTGGCACGGAACCCTCAGTGCGCGAGTCCGACTCGCACTTGGCCGGTTTTTTTTTGAAGTAGCTGCATGATGTCTTTAACAGACAGACTACGTACATCATACACAGAGTTCAAATGAGTTTGTTTCTTTTATTAGTGTTATTTTAGTAAATTTTGTGTTTTTAAGGCGGTTAAATTTGTCTTGGCTATTTTTTTTTCAAAATCTTAATTCAGCTACCTCACGCTCATCTTACTACTTATCAAATATTAAGCTAAATATATTGACTTTTTAGCACACATAATAAATAAAACCTGAGTCGTAGGTGTGCTCCTGCGCACCTGTGTCGTGTGTCGTGCGTTGTCAACACTGACCGTGTGGTTTTGTCTGGTATAGGTATACGTTTTACATTTTTTTCTGAGAACTATTTGATACAGAAGGCCCACGATGAAGCCCAGCGCAGCCCTGTAAAGGATATTAGGTGGGATAATTATTTTCCGTCTTAGAGCCTGTCAGAGAAAATGAGCTCACATTTTCACTTCGTGTTATTGTATCCTCGAGCGGAGTTATTATTATAAGTCTCTCCATTATCCGTGTACATGTACCTTTTAGGATAATTATTATTGCTCGAGGTTAATGGAAAGAAAAGAAAATGCTCAATAAAATGGAGCTCGGACAGTCTAAGCCCGAATTGACTAACATTTTGTTTTTGAAGGTTAACTTTTCTAGTATATTTATAGCTCTAGGGTCCAAACTTGTGGTGTGTCATGGTCAAAATACATAGTTGCGGTCTACACAATTACAGAAATAAAAAAGAAACAGTATTTTTAAAAACTTCAAAAAAGGTAGGTAATCAATTCAATGTGTATGTATGTTATATCGTTGGAATTAATTATGATATTTGAGTATGTTAAACTATTAAGGCTTCCAAACACGTGTGCGAAATTTTGTAAGAGAAGTTTTAATTCGATTAGGTATGTTCCAACTACGATACAGTGTAAGTTTAATTAAAATCGATTTATAAGTTTTTGAAATATGGTTAATAACTAAAAATCATTAAATATTTTTTTATGTCAACCTATTTCAAAATTTAAATATTTGTTTCTATTACCTGTCAATGTAGCAGACTAAGAGGTAGATAATAGTTTAATAATTGCACATTTCAGTCGCATCGCACATTAATTACGCCGGTGTCACGTCAGCGTCGCGAGACGTCGCGTCGTAAGCGGAGCGAGCGTAATTTCGCTTAGCTCGCTCGCTCGCGTGACGCGCTTCGCTGATAAGTTTTAGCTACGGGTATAATTGTGCCCGTCTTAGCGTCTTGTCAGCGGTAATAACCCGTTTTTTCTAGGGTCGAGTAACGAGATAGAATAAACGACGCTTAAACATATTGTTTTTTTGCTTAATACGACTGCAGTGCTGTGGAAAAGAGAGAATGTTCAGGAAGTAGAAAGGAAAGTTATTGTGAGAGAAATAATACTTTTACAAATGAATAGCCTCATTCTTTAACGCTCGTCCTTCAAATGTTGACTGATTCAATCATCTTGATCTTTTAAAAACATCCTTAGTATGTCACCTTATTAAAACTTTTAACTAAAATATCAATGGTAATTATGATGTATTTAGGCGTCCAAACAAAATTGCTTATTTTCGTCAACATACATAATTTAACTGTTTCTTGTAATTTATAAACAACAAATGTAGGTATAGGCATACAATTTAAGTCGAAAAAGAATTCAGTATGGCCAAACAGAGATAAGACGGTAATCCCATAAACGCTTTTTCTTCGAATATGCCGCCATTCCGGCGAGTGCCGTTTCGTTTTAGTTAATTAAAAACACTTCCAGTAGTGCGCGCAGCTGGCGCCGACTGTACCTATAGCACCTAAAGGCTGTAACGATGTACTAATGCACCTTGTTTTAAGTAAGTGCTTTGGTCTGGGCTATATTTTTAGGGTTCCGTAAACAAAAAAAAACGCACGGCAAAGGAACTCGCTACCCGCGTTGGTGTTTCCTAGGGATTACAATCCGAATCTTTTCGAGTGAACAGGCTTCTTCTGGGCGATCTTGTTTCATCTTCGATTTTGTCTTAGTCGCACTAGGCTTGGACTGGAGTCAAGAGCTAACCCATACTAAATAAAAAAAATAAAATAAAGACATTTAAGGTTTTTTTTTATTTATTTATTTAGTTTCATGTATGGGATACATACACGGAACTTTGGTTAATAGAAAAAAATGGTTAAACTTATGCATGGGGGATGTCTATGAATAGGTCTCTTCAAATGACATCGAGGTTCCAAGAACCATTTTTTCTGAAAGTCTAACATTTGGGAGATAGTATATTCCAAAGTAGTAAAATGGGCGTCCCCTCCCTCAAACTTTTAAACTGAGTGTGTAAATTTTGAAAAAAATAATACATGATGTACATTTTTATAAATATTTGATTTGAACGAGATCGAGTTAGTTGTTTTTGAGATATAGCACTTTTTTGAACAACCGCAAACATAACTTTATTCATTATATAAACACTATGAAAACAAACTTATGTTTGACGTCAAAAATTATTGTGTTGTTTGGCTTAGTGGAAGTAAGCCGATCTTTAATTCTGTTAAAGTTGGCACAAAACCCTTAGTGGGCGCGTCCGACTCGCACTTAGCCGGTTTTTCTAGACAATAATTTCAAGTTTTGCTCATACTGGCTCTAGCAAACGACTGATTGCGCGAAAATTAGGCCGGTAAATGATGTACTATGTTCTATTTATGTGAAGTTTTTATAATATGTTACTCTTACTCATCTTGTCTAAACAAACGAAGATAGGTTTAACTTAATAAAGTAATAAATACAGTAATCTTCAAAATGAAACACAAACGGAAGGCACAGAAACTCAACTGTGAAGTTAAATTAATTTGGGTAAAACCTCTAATTTGGCGATTGTACCAATAAATTATTCAAAGTCACTTAGTGGCACATTAGCATTTTATTGGCCTGCAATAAAATGGAGAAATTCGCACTTTACGGAGTTTTTACGGGACACAAAACCGATAGTAAAACCGTTTTTCAATCAAGATAGGAATATAATGGTCATCCTATTTTATAATGAGGGTGGACCGTACCATTGTAATAAAATTCTTATGTTCTTATTCTTTGTTCGATAAAGTAGAACCACACGATTTCGACTACGGTGGCCATTCACTACGACCAACCGACTGCGTGAGACATATTATAGTGCACAAGTGTGTGCGCAAACATCTGGCAAAAGTTAAAAGGAATAGAGAGTGTCTATTTCTTTTACTCTTATTACCCGATAGGACAGCAATCCGACACGACTGAAGAGAGATCAGGCGCAGGACCAAGGACTTAACGTGCCTTTCGAGGTACGGGGGTGAAACACCACCAACTTCCTAACTCCGGGCTACCCGAAGAATTTCTGGACAGAATAATCCAGGTTCATAATGTTTGGCCTGACCCGGGGGATCGAACCCGAGACTTCTGGTGCAGCCGTCGCATTAAAGTGCGACCCACTGATTCCCGATTCTCGATTTCCGAGGCAATTATTGGGAATGCTAACCTAGTAATCAGTTCACAAAGAGCATAAGCACACTTGTTGTTACATAATCATACCTAAGTATTGAACGTGGCATAAACTTGTCTTATTCTCTCAATTTCACAAATACTTATTAGCACCAGTTTGGTTGGCCGCCTCACTTTAATTAGATCGTGGCTAAGACGACTAATATAGTAAACTATGGGAGCTTTGAAGCTACTGTAAAGGCAGTCTAAAGTTTAATTATGTTTGTGACGTTCAATAAAACAGCCTTTGATGTCTGTGCACTGACCATTTGCTTCAATTCTCCCACAGCCACCGTTTGAGTTAATCGTTACAACCTGCGGTCACTGAGACAGAAGCAAACAGTCGAGATAACATCTTAAGATGTGTAAAAATAAGGTTCAAAATCGGTTTGTGCCGGCTCTGTACAACAGTTTAGTATTAGTTGATGTCGTGTGTGCATACGACCCTCCCCCTTCGACCGGTTGCAATTGTTGCAATGGCTTCCGGAGCTACTCTCCCTCTGGAGATAGTTGTTGGTGGAAAATAAGGCTACAACTTTGTATTTGTAGGATCAATTTATAAGCTTCGACACCATGTTATATATGTTAACACTACAGGTACAGGGACTATGTCCGCGCTTCGACTGCCACGAAACTAGACACAATAGAAAAATATTGTTTGGAGGTCACCGGTGACCACCATGGCGTTCAATGTGACTTCGCGGTCTCTGTCAAATCTGTCATTATGTTTTTGGATTTCAAACAGATTTGGATTAAATGAAATGTAAAGAAAAGTTTTGAACTAATTTTCAAGGAATAAAAAGGTTCCACAGACAGATCCAGGAGCAAAAAACCAGGTTTCTATGTATCATTTTTTATTTTTAGAGTAACAGTGTAATGTCTAAGTTGTTTACCAACAATCTGTTGATTACACAGCACACCGTAACGTTCTTGTAAAAAGAAAATCAAATGTGCGTAACAACTCTTACACACTGCGACTTTAAGCATCGATGCAGTCGCGCGATTTGAAAACGCGCTTCAGGATCGCGATTTACGCAATGAACAGATTTAATTTAGCATCGATGCAGTTGCGCGTTAGCATCGCGGCAGAAGCGCCAGTTTGACAATTTCCAGCTTCTATATCGATGCTAACGCGTTAGCATCACGACTGCATCGCTGCTAAAAAGTCGCAGTGTGTAAAAGGTCTGAGAGGCATTATGTTATATCGATTTTTAAAAAAACTCTTGAGTGAATTATTGAAGAAGGTTCTGCAAAGTACCGGTAAAAAATAATCACAATTAGGTTGAGTTAAAGCAAAGGTACAGCACAACAGGTTATAAAGTACACTTAATAACCTATGATATGATATTTTATGAAATGAGGTAGGAGTAAGAACATTTTATAATGAAAACATCCGTCCCGGCGACTCGCTTGGGAAGAAGTTTTCTGCGCCTGATACCGACATTAGTATGGCATTAAATCAAAACACATCGTCGTTAATGAATAATCAAATCCTACGCGGGAATTCATTTGTGCCACAAGATGGCGTTAGTAGTATTTTATCCAATTACCCACTTTTTTTTGTTTCGAATCTTATTTTACCTCCAATTATTAAAAGAAAGGGAACCTAACTCATTTGTTTTCCCTATGCCAGAAGTGTCCACATTTTCCCTGCGATCGGCGCAGTGTCCGGCAGGTCAGCACATTCACAGGCCTATTTGTTCCATTAGAGCGAAATAAAAACGCTCTTAAAGCGACACGTATACGGAACTATTCAGCTTTTTGAATAGAGCACTCGGCGCCGCTGACACGATAGCAGGGATGGTTTATTGCTTTTTAAGTTTGTAGTTAGAAGTTTTAAGATACAATTAAATGTTTCTTTTATTTCTGTAAAAAATACTTGTGTTATAATATCTCCATATTCTCTCTCGCTCTCCATGACAGTGTATAAATTGCAAAAATAAAACCTAATACTGTGATGTACGCGTATTAGCAAAATGCTTAAGATGCAACAGCAGCAGGTTTGAATCCCATCCGTGCGCAATTTTTGTTCTTATGTCATCTTATAAGAATACAAAATTACACTGTAAGTGTTAGTTATTAATAATTAATCCAACGTATAAAACATTCTAAATCAATAACTTTTATTATTTCATCAATCAATAATTAATCTTGTTCTATAAAAGCCTCAGTCTTACCGTAGCTCCATTTTCATAACATTTCTGTCAGACTTTATTTGCAACTATAGTTATATTTTGTACTGTAGATGTTCATTTTATTATATAGCCTAAAAGATCGGGCGTTCAACTGTCTCCCAGCATACGTGGTTCTAATTCTAAGGGTGGGAGCAACCCTGTAGTTTCGTCTCCTGGATAATTTAGATGTTAATTTACACAATTATCTCCTCTGTGACTGAAAATACTCTAACAGCATGTTTTACATGTCCTAATAAGTTATGGTTAGCGTAACCTGAACTATTATTAGAATGACGTAAGTTACATTTACGCAAAATTTACGAAGGTATTTTAAGATTATTAAATCAGTACATAAACATTTTTAATCATCCCTCAAACTCAGATTTGATCTCTAATCCTTAAAATACTGGCAAGTATTACGAAGTGTAGGTAAGCGCCTAACTTATTTTAACTAGGATTGAATTTCAAACGCAAGCGAACGTAGAACGTACCTAGTAATGTTTTACGCATTGAAAAGTACCATCAAGTAAAATGATACCATTTTGAATCTAAATATTGATATTAATCTAATAATTTAGCCAGCGTCAACCCTGCGCCGGGCGTAAGTGAATAAAACGTAAATAAAATTACAGGTGGTGTGTGGCGCGGAAGCGTAACAGCCATTCAAGACGCTCTATAGTCTATCTATAGTATCCCCTCCTCTCCCCCTCCTCCCTTCTTGGCACTGTTTCATTAGGCTGGCAGACGGGTAGGTAGTGATGATATTATGTATGAATGTATGTATTATGTATGTTTGTAAGTAATATATTATGTATGTTTTTTTTTGTTTAAAATACTATTGTATTTTTTATCGTCACGCTCTTTCTTTCGCCCCTTTATCACCTCCTTCGCGCCGCGTGTATTTTCTCTGTATAGACCTTTAGTTGACTGGTAGAGAATGATTTTAGTATTTGTCCGCCAAAGGCACCTTTTGCTTGCACATAAGGTGTTAAAAAGAAACTACTGTTTTACCATCGATAGTCACCCAGGCCTATTTTTGAATCACTTGCTGGGATATGGCTCGTGATTTTAGTTCGAAATAAAACTAATAATCAATGAAAACCGAGCAAAATATTTTCGTGAATACCGACAAAAAAATGGTATTTTTTTTCAATCAAATCAGACATAATTCAATGAATATCACACGCCTTAAGACGCTAGTGATTCAAAAATATTTTTGGAGATTTAAGGAGAAAATGTCAAAGTCATAGTCAATTAATAGCATAACGTATTTATCAAGTACGTATGTTACCGATTGGTCGGCCTGCTTATAACACCCGAAAGATCTTCATTTATTTCTTGATCTATATGTTGGTGATGGCACCAGCTGTAAATAAAAAACAAAAAAAAAGACGACGACGACTTCAAAACCAAAATGTAACAAACAGACTGAAATGAACTCATGACTCTTGAAAGGAAAGGAATCCATTGTAGGCGAACAATTTTGGAGTCGGTGTTCTGAAAGATAATGCTTGAGATAGTCAAAGTGATGGAACTGACTCGAAAAAGAAAATATTCGCCTAATATGCCTATACAATTTGTCGAAACAACCTTCAAATAGATGAACTCATAAATCATCATTAAATGAATATTTAAATGATTGAAAAAATTAATTTAAAATTCTTAAGTACCTAAGATTGTTAGATGTTTATACACAATTAAATTACCTTAACTCTAAAGCTGCCCTTAAAATGCTATACATTCTGGGTAATTAGGACTATAAGAACACTTATATCACCTTTGTATGTTAATAACATCTAGTAAGAACGCATGAATAAATGATCAAATGATTAGATATCGACAAATTGGTCGCCGCAGTTATGATCGAATGCCTGATTCCGCCGCGTGCAAGCGCAAACACTTCCTTTGTTTAATTAACATTTATAAGCTTTTTCGGTAATTGAAGTGGCTTCAAGTGGACTTCAAAAGCAACTATCTTCTATTGAAAAATCACGTAAGAAAGGAGGCCTTTTCTGAATTTTCAGTGTATTTTTTTTAAACCCATCATCCCATGATGCCATAAAATAAAAAATGCTTAATAATGGTATAAAGAGCCTTTATATTTGCATTATTAGTGCCATATATCTTAAATAAAAGAAATTGCAGCATGCGTTAAACGGGTAATATGTCGCAAGATTTGTAAGATTTCTCTTTTAAGTACGCAGTCACCTACTGTTGAACACATCCACATCCCAGCCACTGCGATTCAGCTCATTGTAAGTCCAACACATTCTAGTGATAGGATTATAAAAGGATATATTGTTTAATTAAAACATGATGACTTAATTACTTGTTTCTGAAATGGCTTTTCATTACAATAAACTAAATTAATATTAAGTACGTATTCATGTGACTTTGCGAACCCTTTGTTACAAAGACACAATTAAAATTTAATGTACAAGTGCGTTTGTATAACCCGTAAATTGGTGGATATAATTCTGAATCCTTTGACCACGTCATTTTCAGATTCTTGAGACCAAATATCTATCTTAATTAGCTTTATATTTAAGTGTGAATCATTTAATTGGTAAAAACAAAGTACAACCTATATATTATTTTGGGTCAATAACTAAAAGAGTTCTACAAGGCTCCTGATTTTTTTGAATCTGTGGTATTATTTGAAATCCCTGATCCCAGTATATCACAATTACTCGGAGGACAGTACAGGCTTGTACATTGTTCCTTCGAGTGCCGGATTTTCGGCAGGGCACTTTGGAATAGTGCAGGATTTTTTGTGGAAACAGTCGTCACGGATAGTGGTTCGCTATCGAGAACGTGACGTCATTTGGCTGAACAAAGCGTCAGTCATATCAGCGCTGGACATCGCGCTGATTGGAGTGAAGGAGGTGTTTGGCTGAAATTCAGTACGGCGCAGAGCGGCAAAGGAAGTGGCGCTGCCTGGTGGATGGACACGGAGTTATCAGTGCAAGTATCGTTTTATGAAGAACTTTGGTGAGCAAATTTGAACCTTATTTACTTAAGACTTTTAACTTGTGAAATCAGTGTTGTGCGCGAAGTTTCATCAAGATTTCAAGGAAATTTGAACTATATTTTCAAAGAGATTTTAACTTAGAAATATTTGTGTTCGTAGTTAGTTTTTTGTATGGTAGTTTTAGGACAGAATAATTTCGCTAAAAACGGACGTACGGGGAACCTATGCCCGATTTTTCATAGAGCTTGTATAGGTGAAAACACTTAGAAAAATTTCATCTATTTTCGACTTGTAAAATTTTTTAGGAAATTTTAACTTTCATGTGACTTTATAATTGTACTGATAGCCCCATTTTAAGTTAACTTTGTTTTTGTGTTCATCTTTTACAATGGAGTCTTTAATTCAATTTCAAGATAATGTGTACAGTCGGCTAGTTAAAGCTAAAGCTAATTTTTCAAAGACTCCTAAAGAACGTATCACATTATTATATGTTGAGTTCAGATTGGAATTGTAAGAGGAAATTTGGTCGGACTTCACATCAGGTCACAAAAAACTAATGCAAACTATTACTTCTGAGGAGATGGAAGCGACCAATAGTAATTATTTTAAAGCCGAGGTTTTCGATCAAGCTGAGGAATTGTATTTTGAATATAAGCTGAAATTAAAAACTATTTTAAAAGCTATAAACAAAACTAGTGAGCCATTAATAGAGAAGTTGAATAGTTCAAATAATGATAAAAAATCTATGAACGTCAAATTGCCAAAGGTGAATATACCTATATTTTCCGGAAAGTATTCTGAATGGAATACTTTTCAAGATTTGTTCTCGTCCTTAATTCATTCAAACACGGATTTAGATAATGTACAAAAACTATTATATTTAAAAGGTTACGTATCTGGTGAAGCCGAGCAGTTGTTGTCAAACATTCCTACCACTGATTGCAACTATGAAAGATGCTGGAAGTTGCTGGAGGAACGTTACAATAACAAAAGGTACATTAGTCACCATATTATAAAACGATTATTAAGTCAGAAGAATATTACTCATGAATCCGCCGGTAATTTGAAGGAATTAATGGACACGACAAATGATTGTTTAGCGGCTCTCTCTAATATTGGGATTAATACGAATAGTTGGGACATAATTATAATACATATTTTAACCCTGAAACTGGACCCAGAATCGAGACGGCAGTGGGAATTTAACGCCACAAATTGTAACTCATCAGAACTCGATAACGAAGCGCTATCGCGCAATTGAGTTCCTCGATTCTCGGTCAAGTAATAACGTAAATAAAAATGTACCTATCAATAAAACAAAGTCATTGCACGTTGCAAATGTTAAATGCCCGTTTTGTTCGGAAGAACACAAAATAAACAATTGTAAAAAATTTAGTAGTGAATCTGTTGAGTCAAGCGTAATTTTGTTCAGACAAATAATATTTGTTTTTGTTGTCTGGGTAGTAATCACACTGCCAGGAACTGCCAAAGTAATGGAACGTGCCGTATCTGTAAAAGAAAACACCACACTTTGTTACATCCTTCGAGTAGTTGTACGGTGGGGGATCAGATTGTTAAACCAAAAGTTACTACACCTAATCAGGAGTCATCTGATGGTGTGGAGAACGCGGAGCCGGTTGTGTCTTGTTTTTCTGCAGGAAATTATAAAATTAGCCAGGTTTTACTAGCGACCGCGCTGGTAGAAACCTTAGCGAAAAACGGGCAAAGGTATATGATTCGTGCGCTCTTGGATCAAGGCTCACAGTCATCTTTTGTGACCGAATCAACGGTCCAACTCTTAGGATTAAAGAAAACTCCTATTAAGAGTATAATATCTGGTGTTGGGGGCGAAAACAATTTCGTATCTAAGTCCATGGTTCGAATTGAAATTAAGTCACGTGTTGATCCCATGGTTTCTATTGTCGTAAATGCATATGTGTTGCGATCCATTACATCACTAATACCATCTGAAAAGGTAAAGTTGATGGAATGGAAGGAATTAAATGAAATTATTCTGGCCGATCCAGAATATCACACGCCAAGTCGTGTTGATTTATTACTAGGTGCTGAGGTATACAGTAAAATTCTACAAGCCGGTATTAAGAAGAGTCCTCAGGGTGCAGTTGTTGCGCAATCAACTTCACTCGGATGGATAATATCTGGTGCTGTTGGGACGGCAGGTCAATCTGAAAAAATAAATACATTACATTGTCAAGTAACTGATGATAATGATATTCTAAAACGGTTCTGGGAACTTGAAGAAAGTGTTCCTTTGCCTAAAGAGAGGTTATTTAGCGAAGAGGAAAAACGTTGTGAAGAATTTTACGCTGAAACTACTATAAGAGACCACGAAGGTAGATATGTGGTGAGACATCTCCACATTTTGTGGAGAAAAGATGTCAATAAGGAAATAGATCATTACAGAATGAAAAGAGTTACCCTTGGAGTGGCTTCTTCACCTTACCTTGCAGTAAAAACATTGCAGCAAGTAGCACTGGATGATGGTCATGACTACCCATTAGCAGCTGAAAGAGTCGGAACTGATTTTTACATGGATGATTTAATGTCATCTTGTGACAATAGAGAAGAAGGATTAAAACTATTTAATGAAATGAATGAACTTTTAGCTAAAGATGGGTTTATTTTACAAAAATGGATTAGTAGTGATCAGGAACTATTAAATGAAATGCAATTAAGACAAGAAAAAGAAGCTGTAAAGGAAAGTCTGAAAATAAAAACAGATGAAGTAGTTAAGATAGTTGGACTTACCTGGTACCGAAGAGACGACTCCTTCCACTATAAGGTAAAAAGGGACTCATTGAATGAACCTGTAAGGAAAATAAAGATTATATCTGACATTTCACGATTTTACGATCCTCTAGGTTGGACTGGACCGAGTATGATCATTTCTAAAATTTTTATTCAAAGGCTATGGTTAGCAGGTATGGCTTGGGATGAATCTGTGCCCTCAGATATATTAAATGAATGGTTGACTTACCGTGAGGAACTAAAGCTGTTGCAGAATATTACTGTACGTCGATGGATAGACACAAGAGTTAGCGATAAGATAGACCTTCATGGTTTCTGTGACACTTTTAAAGATGCTTTTGCAGCTGTTGTGTATTGTAGTGTGATTGGCTCTGATGGAGAGATACGGGTTGCTTTAGTCTCGGCGATAACAGAGGGTGAGCCCGTAAAACAAGTCTCAATTCCAAGGCTTGAGATTTGTGGAGCAGTTTTGCTTACTCGACTTTTTAATGAAGCAGCAGCCGTTTTGGGAGTGGACAAGAGTCGGCCACACGCTTGGACAGACTCCACAGTAGTATTAGCCTGGTTGAATGGTCATCCATATCGCTGGAAGGTGTTAATGACCAATTGTGTGACCGAAATTATTTTAAATCTAGATTCGCATCATTGGTCAAACGTATTTTTGAATAGTTTTCCAGTTGATACAGCGTTGCGAGGACTTTAAAGTAAACTATGATTTTAAGGTCCAGAATTTCTAAAAGGTAGACAGTTTAGCATAAAAAATCCAAAGGATTGTGTATTTTAAGTTGTTTTTGGCATCAGTAGTTGCTCCAATATTATTTAACTAAATGTTTAACTAAAACTTACCGGCTTGTTGTTAGTTATATGGCAAGGTAATTGCTACCCTCAGGTCAAGATAATATGACACGAGTTGTTACTTTAAGGGTTAAGAATGGCACGGTCAAAAGACCAATATCAAAAATAGCTGTTTCACCTATTTCTGATTAATTAGTTATATTTGTCATGTATTTGTTTCAATCATTTAATTCGTAAACACAAAAGACTTATTTTTCGTCGCTACTCAAAAAGAAATACACGAAATTGTTGTTTCATATTAGTACCAGACACCGATATGAAGTTTGACAATCGTTGAAGGCACCTAGCGAGTTGGGTACCTATTTAAAAAGAGACAGGCCTGAAAACTAATCCTGGAGCAATTCGCTTTGCAATGCGTGCATCTCGACAGTGTCCCTGCAGTTTCATTTTCTTTTCATCAAGCGTCTTCGCGCCGCGGGGACGACGTCTCAGAGCCCCCTCATTTACTATCCTCCCCCACCCTTACCTCAAACCCTCTTCATTTTGATAACGTTTTACTTTTTTTAAGCCGGTTAGTGTTCTCGAGTGTAAAGCAGAAAACTTTTATGACTTCACTGCAGCGAAACGTCTGGGTACAGTGGAATACGTTCCTATTCAAATTTTAGAGGAAACCCCCGCGTTTATGGAAGTTTTAGGAATAATTAAGAAGTGCTTGGAGTATAAATACGGAATACTTTTATTTGATCCTTTTATAGGTCAGTTATTCTTATTTTGTTCAGAATTTAGGACAACTTTTCAAAATCTAAGGAGAAAACTAGTTTAGTGTAGGTAACATATTTTTTCACAATGTCCTATTAAGTATTGTTTAGCGTTATCCATCTTATAGTTTATACAAAATGGCGTACCATAACTGAATTATTCGTTGGTTTGTGCTTAATATTTCGATGGTGAAATAGGCTCTAAAGAAATCATCTTCAATAAGTATTTGACAGACATAAATTTAGTCTACTTGATACAAATTGGTAAAAGATATCTTCATTGATATCTTACAATAAGAATAACATTTTTATTTGAAGTTTAGATTCAAAAAAGGGTAATCAAAATTATCATCCAATGATCATTTTGATTTTGATTGAATTGGATCACGTTTCGCTAATAAAATTATTTTTAAGACAAATTTAGTGAACGTAGTATTTTCTATTGGTAAATATCAATGATTAGCTAAAGTAAAATAAAGCAAAACTATTGTAGTTTCAAAGCGTAATCTATGCTGTGGACTGGGATAAAGAAATTGCAATAGTGATAGAATTGGTAACCAGTAACTGGTAGACTGCTGAATTCTATTGTGTATTTTTTTTAGTCAGAGCGCATTTACTTAAAAAAAATATCGATTTTTTGTAACAGAATAAGTTAAACTAAACGAATCTGCCTAGTTGGAGTATCACAACTGCAAAGCGATTTTAATAATTTGGTTCTTTTACAATTTTCATTATTAAAATAAACTTGTCGCGAGGAAGTCATTCGGTTCGAATCTCCTTTATCCTGCGAATTGAAATCCAAGCATCGTATCATTTCAATAATGGCCGCTGCCCACACCGGGAGGACAAAGCGTTTTTGTCCTGAAACTTTGTCTCCGCTCCGCTCAGCTCACCGCTCAGTTCGCTCGCATCGCTCAGTTCGCTCGCGGCACTCCGCGACAGGCCGCGGGTTGAAGTAAACGCGCTCGAATGAACGAAGCGACGCCGACGTCGTTGGTGCGATGTGTACGATACTTGTTTGTGAACTAAGGTTGTGTGTGCTGAACTTATGGGATTATCTTGAATTGGTTTAGGTAAGTTTAATTTTTTACAAACTTTTTATTGTTTTATTATTTTTTCGGATATGGTATGATGTAATTTTTGAAAAGTTTTCTCCATTAAAAAAATAAAAATAAATTCCTATTTGAGGTTATAATAAAAGTTGTTTTGGCCTGTTTATTTATGTCGGATACTCAGCCGTTAATTGTGTCAATCAGTATAATTTTTGTACGGAAAAAGTTTCGCTTGATTTAAATGTTTTTCAATACCACGGGTTCACTTGACGGGTAAAAGAACTTAAATCTAAATAAAATTTCAAAGTTTGTAGATTTTTTTAGATTCGGCTACTTTTACTGGCGTCAACTTTTTGACTAACAATTTTAAGTGGAAGTTGTGTAAAAATTCACAGCTAGAAAAAGTTATTTTGTAACACCTATCTTGTCAAATTTTTATAGTGTATTTTTTATCACATATATAACATATCTCATATTAAAACTATTTGCCATTTCTTGTTATCTAATTAGTTAAAAAAAATAAAATGCTAAGGCCTTAAAAAGTTTTTAACATACTCTTACTTATCTGATACTTTATTTTAAATGATGGGTCACAAAATTGCACAGTTCAACGTAGATTGTAATTTTGTTCATACCCGCGTCGTTCGCGGGTGTCAAAGTGCGCCATCAAATTTTGTGAAGCTTACAACTCGTTGGTAAAGGGACTTGTAAACATACGGTTTACCACCCAAATTGTAAACTTTACTACGGCCATGATTGCCGCTACGGTTATGCATATAATATGCAATATGTGTGAGAAAGGAACGACAACATCCTGATTTTTTGTGCCTTGTCTTTTCAATGCGCGCGGTCTATGTTTTTTTTCCAAAAGTATGAAACAATTTTACATACTTAACCCTCAGATAGCTGTGATAGATAATTGAAATGTGTTATAATAATAATAATAAATATCCTTTTGACATTCCCACACATCGCCATCTATCCACAAAGTAAGCTACTCAAAGCTTGTGTTATGGGTGCTAGACAACGGATATAATACTTAAATACTTTTTGTTTGTAAATACATACACATAGAACACCCAGACCAATACAAACAGACATGTTCATACACACAAATGTTTGTATTTTGCGGGGATCGAACCCGCAACCCGCTGCGTAGTAGGCGATTTCTCGACCACTACACCAGACGGGTCGTTATAAATGATATATTTTAATTTTAGAAATAAAAAAAGAGTTTTTACTCAATCAAGTCGGTACTTAATTACAAAACTGTTAGTGGGGCTTAACTTGGGGTATTTAATTATATGCGACTAAAAAAATAGAAAATGGTCACATTTTAATACTTATTTTTTAATAACGACACCATAAAATAGGTGGTTTTAATTGTCTGACTTAATTTTGTGTATGCTCATAAGTAAACGCGTCACTCTTCTGGCTTCATGTCCAATTCATTTAACCTCACAGCCATTCGACTTTGGAATGGCCTCCCAAAGACAGTACAAACATCCACCTCCAAATTCTCTTTCAAGATGGCTCTTCGAGCACTTTACAAGGAAGAGATATCGAACTTGTCTCACTGAACTCTTCTTCTTTTTTTCTCAAATGTGTACCATTAGTATTATTATTATGTGTATGTACTATGTGTATGTTTATTATTCCATAATTATGTATTAATGTATACGGTATTTATGTAATAAGTAGTATGTATGTTTATTTTTTGTTTAAATACCTATTGTAGGTTCAATCAAGCTCTCACTTTGCCCTTCTATCACTTTCTTCGCGCCGCTAGCAATTTCTCTGTATAGACCAATGGTTGACTGGTAGAGAATGATTTTAGCATTAAGTCCGCCATATGTGTATGTGATAGTTTGTGCATGAAGTGTTTTAAATAAATAAATAAATAATAAGTAAACATTTAAATTCTTTTACGACTAGAATCGCATCCCTATGATGCATTTTCAAGAGAATTTTTATTTATCTTCCTCTCGAAACAGTTTATCACACAGAGGTTTCAAGCAAAACTTTGTAAGTGATACAAGTAGTTCGGAACTCCGCCAGTACACCTACAAGTTATCTAATAGCACAGCGAGTTCTGAAATATGAGGAGAAGAAACTAAAATTAATGGTTCCAAGTTGCGAGTGAGCGTTGGCCGCTTGTCGCCGGACCGAGATAGTTTTTGTTATCACAAAGACACTTATCGGTTAGGAAATACTTGCAAGAACTTTCGAAATGCCATAAGAACTTATTTCTATTTCAAGCGATTCAATATTACTTTTTCAATATGGTTTCTTTTACATCTTAGTAAACAGTTAATTATATGTTGAACGAAATCATCATCATCATCATCATCATTCTCAGTCAAAGGACGTCCACTGCTGAACATAGGCATCCCCCACAGCTTTCCACAGCGACCGATCACTAGAGGTCTGCATCCAGTTTGATCCTGCGATCTTTTTAAGGTCGTCTGTCCATCTTGTTGGTGGACGCCCTACGCTGCGTCTTTGGTCGAAGGGTCTCCAATCCAGAACTTTCCTGCCTCAACGGCCATCAGTTCTACGCGCTATGTGCCCTGCCCATTGCTACTTGAGCTTACTGATTCTCAAAGCTATGTCCGATGTTAACGAAATGCAGGATACAAATTAAAATAATAATACACGATTTGCTAAATTTTGTAATATGTTGTTGGTATCCGTAATTAGCTATATTATTGCAAATTTTTATTGAAAACAATTGAGAAGATGTTGGAGAGATATGTGAAACAGTAACAAACATCCTTAAAAACCATTGCAATATTTTAATTCCGGAATAGTGTAAGATAATGCAATATTTACTTTGTATTTGACCCTTTTAATAACCTACAAAGGCTTCTGACGTAATATGCCCACTGTGTATACATATTACCTACGTTAACTGACGTACCTTATTACAAATCGTTATCGTGGTTGAGCTAACTTAATTTTGTGCTTCCATCCGATCCGAGCCCCTTGGGATACAACTAAATATGGTTTCCGTTCGTTAGGACATTACTTGATTGCGAAGTCGATAATGGTTTTGGACAAAAGTCAAAGATTAATTTTAGTATTTCGTTAAAGTTTCAATTATGAGTTGGGAAAAAAATATGTAAGTAAATGCCCTTATTGTTAAGTATTTTTATTAATCCATCTGTCGTAATTTTAAAAAGTAGCTACTATAAATAATTGAAACTGTCACTTAATCACTGTAACATTAAAATTAATTTACTGGTATCACCGATACATATTTTAGGAGGGGAATTTTCTCATTCGGGAAACGCGCAGATTCCAGCAGCTCAGTTGGTTTGCGGGGTCCAGTTGAGATAGTTGTTACTACCCTTGGAGAGCGAAGAATAAAAGTACTCAAAAAGTGTCCAGTTTTATTATTTTTTGAAATATCAATTTTAAACAGTTGTCGATTCTTCAAAAGTTTTGAGTTACTTACGGTGTGCATTTAAAGCATACTCGTAATCACTAGAAGTTTTACTTTTCTATCTTTAATCATAATTATGCATACTTCATTAGCCGTCTTTCAGGATTGAACCAAAATCAAGCGTTAACTTACAAAACTTCGTAATCACTAGAAGTTTTACTTTTCTATCTTTAATCATAATTATGCATACTTCATTAGCCGTCTTTCGGAATCGAAATAAAATCAAGCGTTAACTCTCAAAACTTGTTATCAATCATCGATAGGCTAATACCTGGTTAATGTAGCGGCAGTACATTGCTGTGTTCGAACAAGATGCCGTTGTGTAGCATTGCGGTGATGAATTGTAATTTAGTTGTACTTATTTGTTTTATTGTCTTGATAACTCCTTAAACAGATCCTTCCATCAATAGTGGTTTGGAAATTACTAGTTTTTTTCATTACATTTGATAAGGTTATTTCATTCATGTTTGAAGCTTGGCTTAAAAAATATTAATCATATTCTTAATGTAATTACATATGTATACAGGATGACTTTTTTATTTTGTGTAAAGACTCCACTGATGAATTTGAACAACTTCACTATGGGGTAACAGTAAAATTGACAAAAAAAAAAAACAGCCGTTCCATACATTTTGACCGTGCGTCAATTGAACTTTTGTATGGAACAGCAGATTTTTCTTTTTAAACTTACACAAAATTTCGGTACTGATAAAAAAGTCACCCTGTATCTTTTTAGAATTCCATAGCCGAATGGCAAAAAACACATGATGTAGATCTTGCATAAGTCTCTCAAAAAAAATTAGTTTGAATGAGATCGAAATGGTAGTTTTTAAAGAAGAGCACATATTCAATAACCGCAAACATAACTTTGTTATACATAGTAATTTTAGGCAAAGGTGGTATTTTAGCTAAATGGAAGGACGTAGATATATGATTCAGTTAATGTTAGCTTTGAACCCTTAGTGTACGAGTCCGACACGAATTTGGCCATATCTTTATTTTAAAAAAAACTGATCTTTCTATAATTTTCCGAGTAGCCTACCCTATCCAAAATGTTAACAGTACTTGTATTATCTCTAGACCCAAGTAACAATTGTGTTCAAAAATACAGCTTTTGTTCTGTTTTGTAGTTTGTCTTGGTCTCGTTTCGGTTACCCAATTCAAAATAGTCCTTTAAATGTAGAAATATTGTAAAATTGTGGCGCCAAGTCTTTTCATCTATCAATGAAAAGAGAAACCTGCCGTTTAACAATGGCAAAAATCTCTTTAGTAAATATAACAATATTTTGATACGAAAAATGGGGAAATGAAACTATTTGTTTATTATTATTTCATATTGAATAATAATACTTAATAATACTTTTGGACATTCCCACACATCGCCATCTAGTCTCAAAGTAAGCTACTCAAAGCTTGTGTTATGGGTGCCAGACAACGGATATAATACTTAAATACTTTTTGTTTGTAAATACATACATGATATACATAGAAAACACCCAGACCAATAGAAACAGACATGATCATGCACACAAATGTTTGTATTGTGCGGGGATCGAACCCGCGCCCGCTGCGTAGTAGGCGATTTCTCGACCACTACACTAGACGGGTCGTCTCTATTTGATCTATGTATGTAAATAAAAGTTAGTCCATGAAATATTTCAATTAATTATATTAATCGTCTTCCTCATTAACGTCCTTATCAGGTTGAATTTGAGTAGGATCATTTTTCCGTTCAGTAGTATAGTTTAATTACATTTAGGCAGAATAGTTTGGGGATCAAGTTAATAATTTTCCGTGGTAGTTTTTTAAGGAGGTTGTGAATACGATAAGCCGTTTAATATCGTTAGTTCCTCCGTGTCTTGAGATGGCCAACTTAATTATAAGAGTAGGCGTTTGTAGCACTTGGCCGGTCGCCAGATACCATTGAACTCAATCTGCACCCCAGCCGATGTCTAAAATATAGGTGCACTTACGAAAAATCTTCGACGCTGCAATTACGTCCATGTTGAAAATATCTCTATCACATTATGAAACATAAAACGAGATAAATTGTGCCTAGGCATTAAAAATATGAAACTTACTTCAGGAGTTTCTTATTTTTTGGAGTATTTGTAGCATTTTGAATACAAAACATGTTACTTTGTTTCGAAAATAACTACTGTTTTACGTAATGTGAATATATATTTAGGCTTAATAGTGACCCAAAAACACGAATATCACTTCAAACGGAACTCATCTGTTTTCATTTCCACTATCGATAACGAAATTGCATTACATGCTCCGAAATACATATTTGGGCGATTTTGCTTTAATTAAAGTGCAGTACGATTGCGGATGGCGTATATGCCGCTTCATTGGAGCGATTCGTGGTTTCGGTAGCTAATCGGGAATATTAGAGGGGACATAGGGACTGCAGACCGCAATCTGCTTTGAAATCAAGTGGCCGTGTAATATGGTGGAATCTTGGGACAAAAAAGTAAGCGGGCGTAATGCGATACAACTTTAGGCGTTCAATTTTCAAGCAGCTCAATTATGACTCAGTGTAAACGAATATTATCAGTAACATAATACATCAATGGTACGAATATTAATATTTATGTTGTATAATAATATAAAATAAAATTAATATCGTGCGAAATCACAATGCGAATTGCTAATTTAACAGTAAAGCTACGCCGCTTCAGTATCAAAACAGCATCGCAATACGCACCCTAATCTATATAGAATTTTACATGGTAAGATGACTATCAAAAGTATTAGTAATATGTATTTTTCAAATTTTGACGTATGAATTTTTTATTTATTTAAAGACTTTATTGCACAAATAATAGTGTACAAAGGTGCACTTAATGCTAAAAGCATTCAATGCCATTCAAACCTTTAGGTCATGCAGAGAGATGGCAATGGGTGCTGCGAAAATAAATTTTGAGAAAATCAACAAAAAAGTAACAATTAACTAATATTCATAGTAACAAATAAACGTACTTAAATTACTGCAAATTATTTTATATTCAATAAATATACTTATACTTACACAAAATAAATACAATATATAAATAATACACATAATAAATAAATATTATTTTGCAATTATTTATTCTTTAAGAAAATGTCGGACTTTCCTCTTGAATGATACCTTCGACTCGGCCCTCCTGACATCCAAAGGAAGAGAGTTCCACAGTCGTGTTGCCGTGACTGCAAATGACTTGGAGACGTACGTGGAGCGTACGTGAATATTACTTTGTGATGCTTACCTTTTGTATATCGACAGAACGCCTTTGATGGCCGAAGGGCAATTAAAATGCGGTTGTTGAAGCTTACAAAAGAAGTGATATAGTTTTTAACGATAAATATAAAAATAAATATGTTTCATTTTTGTTTCTTATCTTCTTATCGTCATCAATATCATATGGCGTCTACTACTGAGAAAAGGTCTCTCCTACGGTCTACCAACTGACAAAGATCGAAAACCATTTCACCAACTTAAAGATATTGTTATATGAACATCGCCGAAGACGTTCTGTGCAGAGACTGCAATACGGAAGAAGAAACGGCTATGAATGTTCTATGCTTATGGGGTCCAATCATAAGCAAAATAAGTATCCATCTTGGCTAACACATTATGCACCCGGATGAGATAGCAGATATCACGCTACAAAGAATATGGCAATTTATACAAGTAGACTAAACTGCACTAAGCAGTGAACTTTATCAAACACAAGGTCTGCTGTAACAATCAATTTTACTTGCGATCGAAGTCTAAACTACAATTTTGACATTTATCGTAGACAATTTAAATTTTCTGATTTTCTGCAGCAATAATAATTCTTTAACTAACTAAACTATACTTCTAAGAAATCTAAAAAAAAAGATTTGTACTTTTTTAAGTTTCTTTCAAAAAATATTTTCAATTAATAAATACATTAAAACACCAGTTTTTCGAGCGCTACCTGGTGGTTTACTGGAAACTAGGTGTAAACTTCGGTCGAGTTGGCGTCAATAGGGGCCAACAACCAATAATGATGTTAATTACTAATAGGTCCCATATATATATTTTTCATTATATATTTTTTACCAAATGAGCTGAAACCGGCACAAAGTGACCGGTTGTGAGCGAACTACATCTATTGCAATTTTGCAAGCCTGTATCTTCCAGATATTACATGAGTTTAATCCCTAATCTTTAAGTACATTAAGTAATTTTAAAATCACTCAGCATTTATTTGCATGCATCGCTTGTAACGTCATAAAGTCCAAATTACCAATGATTGTATCAATAACCGGGTTGCAATGACGTAGTACCTCCCCTGTTAGAACATTAATAGCATGTAACAGTCCAGTGTGATTGATGCATCGGCTGTCGCTAAATCATTCCCTATATATTCGTATTACAATTACTCGTATATGTACCTATACACATAGAACTATTAGATACTCAATATACTCGTAACAACATAAATAGTACTAATATTTCTTCGACTTCTATTCGGAATTAAATCCCTCAAAACTGAAATGGTTCTTTCCAACATGAAAACGTCTAATTATGCCGTAACATTTGAATATTTGGAGCGATATCAAACAAGCAATTATGAGGCACAGTGTTTAACTGATCAAATGATTTCAGTTTCAGTTTAGTAATGACCAAACGTGGAAATAATTTGCAATTGGCTATTGGGTGGTGGTAGGAACATGCTGCAATACTCGTTGGTAAGGGTAAACCAAATCAAAGTTTAATATCATCCACGACTGATTTACGCAATAAACATTAGTAATACAGATGAAAAGTCCATTATCTCTTCAATACAAGACAAACGTGTTTCTATTAAACAATTCTATATACAACACAAAAAATAACAAAATTGCAGGCAAACACTCGTCATTGACAAACAAATCCTTTTCTTTGTTAATTCTTAACACACACTTCGCAACAGCACTACTAGCTACGAGTTTATAGTCTACGAACTTCATAGTACTGGAGGGTGCTACGAAGCTTGAAACGGATGTCTTATAAATTAAGCTAATTTTATCCTTATTCCACATAAACGTATCGGCTGTGTTATGCTTACAACTCGTATTTATATAAACAGAAAATACGTCACAGTCATAAACCCGCTTTGTTTAAGCGTGCAGGAGCTCCTTTTTAGGGTCCCTTAGCCAAATGGCAAAAAACGGAACCCTTATAGTTTCGTCAAGTCTGTCTATCCGTCTGTATGTCCCAGCCACCTTATTCTGCAACTATAAGCTTCACACTGTTTAAATTTAGTAGGAAGATGTATCCTGTAAACCGTTTTACGAATCTTATACAAAAATCGATTTTTTTTAGTCAAACCTATGCGTGTCGTGTGTCTATGGATAGGTCTTGTTGAATGCCATCAAGGTTCGGACTAGTAGTTTTTGAGACATAGCACATACTCAACCACCGCAAACACAACTTTGTTCTTCATACAAACACTATAAAAAACAAAGATATATTTGCTGCCAACAAAATATTGCGGAATTTTAGCTATGGAATTAAGTGGATTTCCTAATTCAGTTAAAGCTGGCACGGAACCCTTAGTGCGCGTGTCCGACTCGCACTTGGATAGGACTTTCATTCGAAAATTTGAAATGAATTAATGATCAACAAAAAAACACGTGAAATATTATAACTAGTACTTACAAAGTAGACTTACAATCACTTCTGTGGAATTTATTCGGTTTTCATTCGAAAACCAAATTTTAATCAACCAAAATCACACGCCATATTAAGGCGAGTGATTCAAAAATAGAGCCTCTGGAGTAGTGGCTGACTATACTCCTAATGCACGGTGTGTCAACACATATCACTCACTCGAGTCTGCCACCAACATCACATTACCCCGCACCCCGCGTCAGCGGCAGACCGTCGCGAATCCAGTGTTTTGGCGATATTTCAACAAGTCTCTGTGAACAGATTGGCTGCGATTTTACATCATAATCTCTTTTAATGTAACGCAGTAAAGTTTGAATTTGTGTGTACTCGTAGATGGTATCACAAAACTATTCGTATGCGTTAGAGATAGACTTCTGTTTTGATAATCCCAACACATGGTATTGGCGTCTTCCAAATTGAAGTAAAACCAAGACACGAGGCTTATGCAACGCTTCCTTAAATAATTTAATCTATGTACCAATCAATACATTTTGTTAACTAGGCAATACTCGTACACTCGACAATAAAGTAGTTTTAAAAGAATTAATCAGGATCCATTGCCATGAAAAAAAATATACCTATACTCAAATAATATTGTTTTTATATATTTGCATACATTATTTTAAGAATTCATAAAATACTAATAACAGTTATATCTAATAATCGGATAATCGTATGATTAAGGAATGCACTTTTGAATCGAAAAAAAAATACAGGGATTGCGGAATTGACATATTTATTAATTTTTATCATGGCATTGAATCGTGTGTAGGTATATATACCTATTTTAAGATGTAGGCTAATATGGAATGTATTTTTATATCAAAAAAAATCCGGGATTTCTGAATTGACAAATGTAGTGTTTTTATTAAAGAATCTAATCGAGTTTACTACAGTGTGTATATGTACTGTATACTGTTTTTCTTACACTCAACATACTCATAAATTGATGGGGAGCTTAAAATAAACTTTAAATACAAATACACATTAATAATAATATGTCATACTGGGGGGTCTTAATATTAAAATAATTTCCACACACTAAAGACGTCGTTCTCTTATCATGTTACAGGCTGGTTTCACATTCCCGATTTTTTCGAATCCTGGCATTTATATTAAAAATATTTTTTAAGAAGCCGTCTCCATAATATCTTAATATGCATCCGATTATCTGATCTTTAGTTTTATCTCTTTGACAGACTAAATAAATAATGAAGTTATTTAATACTCAAAGCGATCCATTGACTCAAAGGCTCGTTGCGTCAAGTTTACAACACGCGAAGTTTGTCTGTCCGTAAAAATAAGCTGTTCGCCGGCCAAAGTAACACAAGTTACTGGATTCGCGTCCCAAGGGCCCAACTCCAAACACTCCAGACTCGCTCCGAAGGTTTTATTGAGTTCCAAACTGCGAGTAACTTTGAATACGCACAAAAGATCCCGCCCATTTTCCCGTCAGGACAATTTTTGTTTGTTGGGCCAATTGTACGTGACATTACGTCACTTACAAGAGATCGAGTGAGGAGGATGTGATTGATATTCATTTTGTTTTATTCATAAGGGCATGTTACGTGAGCATGACGTCAGCACAATATTTTTAGTAGGGCTAACCTAGTAGCAAGCTGGACACAAAATTGTATCATTAATACTGAAAAAAAAATATTTTAAGCCACTGACTGTTAATTTATTGATATCCTTACTCACACATTTAAATATGAATAAATCGGTTTCATCAGTAGAAGGCAGTAGTAATAATTTTTCAAAGCCTTATTATTGTGTTTTCACAAAATAACAAAAAATAAACGGGTTTTTATCCTTTTATGACACAAACATTTTGTGTGGGTTGTTTACTTACGTGTGTCCTAAAAGGTACACAAAAGAATGCCGTATAAACCAACCGCAACCCACTTCCTCAAATCGAATACAAAAATAGTCCGACAATCAAGTTTGCGCCCTCCAAATAAGAATCGCGCCCTCGGCGGCCATTGTCAATTGATTCTCCGACATCTAACGACAATTGTATTGTTGGCAGGCGACAGGCGACAAACCGGCGAGATGCGAGCGATATTACTAGCCGCTACTATCCTGCTAGGCCGTGAGTATAATACTTCGTTTGGGGACAACTTTCCTTTTTGGGTTTAGACCAGGAAAAAATATATACGTATAAATGCCCTAATGTAGGAAATAAAGTGACGCTTTATATTTTTTTCTCACAGGCTTTTTCTCACTTAGCTCGTTTTAACTAAATAAAATAAACAAGCAGTAGCAAATATGTGTTGAAACGTAGCGGAGCATTGTTATTATTTATAATAAAATATTTATAACAATAACTTACAATTTATAATTAAAATAATAATAATAGTAACTCTATCCGCCGCACAGAATCACTTGACTTGTACACTATTCGTAACTCGATCGAATGATTGAGCTTTATCGGTATTTAGGTTATAATTTTTTAAATTACAAAACTAAAGTTCATTAGAGTTTTGTTCAAATGGTGAAACGTCAGTGCGGCGTATCGCTCTTGACCAATTTTTCCCCTCGCACAAAAGCCTCTTCAGCCACGTTTCCATGTTCCTTTTGATTTCGGAGATTGGTTCCGTCACAATGCCCGCGGAGGGATTACAGGTATATTGTAATAATTTCATTTCTCCTTCTCCTCCCCCCGGGCCCCCACGCCCCCGCAGCCGCACGACACATTTCTCAGGAAGGACACAATTGAAATTTCGTGTACGAAACGACAAAGCGCGCTAAGTGCGCTCGACAAAAGTACCCCGATTTAATTAGAAAGAGAACTCAAACTCGGTTTCTTTCCACGCCACTCCACTCATAGTTAATTGCGGCAGTTAAACAGAACTAATTCTGACAAACAACCGCCAACAAACTTAACTGAATTACACATTTGAGGACGATTCGCAGGAATCGCCGACACAAGTTTACAACTCCGATGCGCGACTCCTTTTTTAGGTCAAACGATTTTAAAACTCAACTTGTTTTGTTACAGTTTCAAGTGGCTTAAAGTTGGTTTCTGTTTGAAAAGAATCCGCTTCGGTTACTTATTTTAAGTCCCCGCGAGACACATTCGGGACTTCCGCGAAAGTGAAGCTTAATGAAACCGAAAAAGTTTTGTTGTTTTTTGTCTTTAGCTATCGAGTTAACGTAGATAAACCCACCGTACCGCGTAGAAAATGAAAACCCTCGGTCTCTGTAAAATGGATGAGGACAAAATAAAAGTCTTTCTAATTTTCTTCTAAGTCTTACAGCGAGATGACATTTTATATTCAGGCTTTTTCACCAAATTGAAAATGGTTATGATTCTAAAGAAGTTTGTTATACATTTTCAGGAGGGAAACGAAATTAGGTAGTACTTACTCCTACATGTTTATATTACTGTCCTCTAAATATCCGTTTCTTACTAATATTAAGGCATTTCTTTAAGACTTACAGTCGTAGTTAGTATGTCACGTGGCTGTTTGAGCTTCTACTGTTTATTAGCCACCTGCTATAGATTTGTCGTAACAATAACACCACTTGCACACAAGACACACTGCGATTTTTAGCATCGATGCAGTCCCAAAATGTCAAACTTTACACACTGCGCTACTTTAAGCATCGATGCTTTTATGCAGTCGCGATGCAGAAGCTTGACATTGACAATATACAGTACAATTAATTATGTACTGTATATTGGCGACTGCATCGATACTAACACGCGTTCGCATCAACGCTAACGCTCTTCTGCATCAATGCTGACTCGCGACTACATAGGTGCCAAATTAAATCTGTTTATTGCGTGAGTCGCGCGACTGCATCGATGCTCAAAGTCGCGCTGTGTAAGGGTACTGAGAGTTGCATAAGAGGGTAACATAAAATCGCGTCCCGAGGTTATTGTTATAGATAGATAAATTTTTATCTCACATCACAAAGGTTAGTTATGATTTCTTTATCTACACTATACATATATTATATTATACAAGTTTAAGAATTTGTTTGATTGTTCGTTTGTTTGTTTGAACACCCTAATCTCAGAAACAACTGATTTGAAAAAAAACATTTTGTGTTGGATAGTTTATTAATTTAGGTAGGTTTAAGAATATTAAACATTACGCTACATCGGGAGAGGAGGGAGCAAACTCAAAACGCGCGGACGAAGTCGTGAGGGACTGTTAGTCTAGCTTAATATGAATTGGTCAATTATCTACGTCACAAGTGTGTCTGATATTCTGATTTTGATTCTGATATAGTGTAACTGAAATAGGGAAATAGAAAATGAGTTTTAACTTTTTCCCCGCATCAGATTTCCTAAATGAATTTATTTGCAGCGGCCGAGCCAGCCAGTCCTGACGACGCGTCGCGGCTGGCACGCCTCGCGCCTGTGTTCGTCTCGGAGCCGCCGGCGCTTGTGCGCTTCGCTGCGGCTGGTGGCACACATCTACGCTGCGCTGCGGGTGGCGAGCCACCGCCTGCGATCACCTGGCTGGGAGACGACGGCGTGCCGCTTGACGACAGGCCTGGAGTTAGGTAAGAGACGACCTCCGTGAAGTGGCCAAGCACGCTGGGTTTCAAGACGGCGCCGCTCCGGTTCGATTCCCGGTCGGGTCAATATAGAAATCAAAATTTTCTATGTTGTCTCGGGTCTGAGTGTTGTGGTACCACCTTCGAGTCTGATTTCCTTAACACAAGTGCACTAACTACTTACTTTGTGATCAGAGCAATGTATGTGATTGGTGTCCAATTACCACAACAGTCTAGCTCGTACGACTCGACGTCACGCTCTTATTTTCGTAGCAGCCAACCTTGCAATACGTGGGACACTCAGAAAGTTGTGCGATACTAAAACATATATTTTTGTTAAATCTTTTCAAAGAGTTCTTTGTAAAGCTACCACCAGCCCCTATACAAAGATTCATGCGTCTAAACCAGTTTTCAAAAAACTTTTTCCAGTTCGCCACGGACACCTTGTTTACAGCCTGCTCGAAGGCAGCTTTGATCACGCATCTTTCGGCGATAAAAATTGTATCTCTTTGAGCAGATTTTATTTCTAAAAATAAAAAGTAGTCACACGATGCTAGGGCTGTAAGGAGGGTGACCCAGAAGTTTGACTGGCGTGCTGTATAGGAAGTCCCTGGTTTTAAGCGCGGTGTGTGCAGGCGCATTGTAGTGGTGGTGCAGAAGTCCGCGGAGCCCAGTGTTTGGTCGCTTATTGCTCACTATTAAATTAAATTAAATCATCTTTATTCAGGCAAATTTACACCCATACATTTCATGTTTAAACGTATTCAATAATATAATATAAAAAAGCTTCATTAAAATTCATAAAAATAAAATGATAACAAAAACACAGTATAATTTTAATACAAAAATAAATTAATAAGATAAATTAAAATATATTGAAGATATCATAGCCAATTCGTCACAATTCATTAACATTACAATATACATAATCAAAATTCATTGAAAATTAAAACAAAAATTAATAGATATTAAAATTAAAATTAAGATTCACATTTCATAGCTAACATTGTATATCAAAATAAATAATGCAAAAATTTAAAACATCAAGAGTCTCTATATAATTTACTTATCAGAATTTTGAAATTCATATCCCTAATACAATTGTACCTATTCATGAATGAAGCTATACTACAGACACGTGCCTATCTAAACAGTGTCGTATATAGGGACAATCCGGCCTGCTGGCTATCATGGCCAGGACGGCATTGGAGCTGGCCCGCACCCGGCCGGCACCGTATTGATAAATCCGAAACTATAAAATCCGAGACTCATCACCTGTAACGATGTTATAAACACGCCGAGACGAGCCTGCTTCAAACTTGTTCAGCATATCACGGCACCATTACAACTGGACCTGCTTCTGAGCGGCGGTGAGGTAATGCAGCACCCAGCGTGATACTATCCTCCTCACCCAAAGATGCCCGTGTAGATTCTCGTTTACGCTTCCCGATCCTGTCTTCAATATGTAATGTTTAATCTTCTGATATGTAATTCGCTTATTATCTTGGATTAAATACGATACTTTAAATTGGCTCGCAAAATATATGGAGGGAAATTTTGAAAATGGAACACACCTATTTTTACTTAAATAATATAATCATATTTTCGAAAACGATTCTAACCGGCTAGTCTCCCATATATAAAAATATATTTTCGCAATATTTTCTGGCTGGTCTGGTACACCTATACAATCGGTATCATTGTTAAATGTATGTTGTTGTAAATACCGATAATTAATAGGCTTGGAGTTCGAGGTAATCTGCTTGAACGGGATTGTGTGTGCACTGCTTTGTGTATACATTCGTGCAAAGACCTAATTCTAGGTAGGTATTTGATTAATCATTTAACATCAAACGGTCCAATGGTCAGTAGCCGTAAACCTGGCCCGTGAGTGTTCAGAACTTGAGTACAGTTTCAAAAAATCATAGCAGCAACTATAGAATACTGTTTTTAATTTCCACGATTTTGAACAAAGAAGCGACTGAATAGGACCATAAAATGGATCCGTTATAGTTTTAATACAACAGTGACCTAGTTCGGTATTTCCAATTTGCAACAAAAAAGGATTTATGGGCTTTGTAAATGGAAAACAAAGGGATCACGCGAAATCTAAATTGGAAGCTATCGCCCGCATACTTGTTGCGTGGGTCAAATGCAGGGCCTCGGGATGTCAGTTAGAAGAATATCGTGCAATGCCATGCAATCAGTCAAAATAACACACTTCACCAAGGAGTGATGTAGTACAAGCTGTTTTTATATTTTAAAAGCGATTTTATAGCCTACTAATGCGGGGGCCGTTGAAAATGACCGTTAAGAATACTCATTATTGCACACCGCATAGATTTCAAATTATATTCAAATGTGTTAATAACACTGTTGTTTTAAATAGTCAATTTAAGAGTATTAAAAAAACTGTACATTTTACAAATTTTATTTTTTTACGATAATTAAAGCGTTAACTAGCCAGCCCATCAACAAGTACAATAATCGCCAAATTAAGTGTAAGAGGGAGACATTTATATGAAGATTTCACACCACCAAAGTTTCCGTGCCAGTGGGTGCGGCAAACAGACAAACAATCTGCCCAACGCAATTTGCACTGTCCAGTCCGTTGCAACTAAATATTCCCTCTGCTCTCCGCTGTGGGCTCGTAATGAACTCACAATGTTATAGAATATTCGCAACTGAACTCTGTACAAACATCATCTACACAAGAGAAAAGTTACTCATCTTCAAAGTCTGTTAGTCAAATTATGCACTCAAAACTGTTTTGTTTTCAATGTTTTAGGGTAAAACCAAACTATTCTCTGATTTTAATTAGAATGCCACTGAGGTATATCGTACTAAGGGATGAAGGGTAGCAAATTGGCCGTTGTATGATCATAATCATAATCATAATCATTTATTTCTCACCATAAAGAAAATACAATATTAAGAAAATCAAATTTTTGGTACATATAGATTATGGTGGGTTGATACCTGAACTAGGATGATTCCTGTATCTCAGGTTATCAACCCTCCACCCCATCTGTGATCTTATCTTATGTAATGAGCAATATTAGTGAGTAAATTTTTAAAAGGTAGATACGACAATTTGGAGGGTAGTTTTAATCGCGCTAGCAACCGTGCGCCAAGTCGCCGAACAATTATCAATCCCACATTTACTTCGTGCGAAGCTATTTTGTAATAGAACTAGTTGGTGTGTGGTACAAGTTAAAAATTACCAGCGACTTTGCAATTAGTTGCTAAGATAAAAAATATGAAAATATATAAAAGTATACTTACTGACTAGCTTACTTAATATGCGTATACAAGCATTCTAGATTGTAGTAATATTATATTATTTGTAGCATTAATAATAATTAACAAACTTTTAACATTATTTACAAATTAGCTTTAGTGCTATATCCATATAGTGGTTTATAAATATCTAGTAATATATCTAGTAACTATAATATTTATTTTTATACAAGTGTGAGTGTTGTGTGTGTGTGTGTGTGTGTGTGTGTGTGTGTGTGTGCGTGCGTACTTAAGATAGCCCTATGACATTACAATCTTGGGATCAGTAGGTTCCTAGCTAGGATACCTGCCACTAACTTAGGTAGTAATTATGTATGAAAGGGCATAACAAAACAACAACTATCGTGAAGACATTCAATTGACTAACCTAAGTAACAATTTTAAGTATGTTCTCTGTTGCGTCGTAGCCGAGTGCTTTCAAATTGTTAGCTAAAACTGATTTCAAGTTCATTCTATTCATATTAACTATTTTATGAGAGTCGTTGAAATGTCTATATAGAAACGGTCCAGTGAATGAGAATTGACGTCGCGCAAAAACTGTGTTAACATTTGGCACGTGGGTGCGTATTCTTCGTTTATGTTGTGGTAATTGGGAGGGATCAACTGTTTTATGGTGGCGAAGGACTGTTTGCATAATAAACAGTTGTCTGACTGTGAGTAGGTTCGCTTCTTGAAACAATGTTTCAGTTGGGTGCAGCCTGGGTTTTCTCAGCATCACTTTAATAACGGCTCTTTGCGCTCTTTCTAGCTCTAGAAGGTGTGTTGCAGCAGCACCACCCCATACGGGAATACAGTACGTTAGGAGGGATTGGCCAAGAGCAAGGTAAATTTTCCTGATGAGGTTAGTGTCAGCGGATTCCCGGAGATTTCTGAAAATATGTAAAAGTTTGCGAACGCGTTTAGAGAGGGCTGAAATATGCGGTTCCCAATTGAGTTTATTGTCGATTAGAATTCCTAAGTATTTGTGAGTTTCAGTCTGAGCAAGATAAGGGCAAAGGCAAGAGATATGAGTTTTTCTGTCTTTACAAGTAAGGGTGTGGACTTTAATATCGAATTCTGTTGGTGGTTTCGTGATTTCGGAAATTCTAAAACAAATATATTTCGTTTTCAGAACATTGATAGTCAGGAGATTGTGATCAAGCCATTTCATTACTAATCCTAAGCCAGTCTCCGCCGCATCCCTCACTTCCGACCACGATTTACCCCAGAAAATAAGTGCTGTGTCGTCAGCAAAAGCTAGTATACTTCCTTTATCAATTTGGAGTTTACACAGACTATTGATATAAACCAAGAAAAGAGTAGGACCAAGTGTGCTACCCTGCGGTATGCCATAGTTAACGGGAAGGCTTTCACTAAAGATGTCAGACACTTTAACGACCTGGCTCCTATTTGAAAGGTAGTCACGGAACCACTCAAGGGCATTGCCCCGTATCCCTAAATCCTCCAATCTATGCAAAAGTAGTGGAATGGACACGGTGTCAAATGCTTTTTTGAAATCTATAAAAACAGCCAAACATCTCTCTCCTTTATCTAGAGCTCTGGTAACTGTTTGTGAAAGATTGGCAACAGCGTCCTCTGTGTTTCTGCCCGACCGGAATCCATACTGGTTATCGGCTAAAAGTTGCTTTTTTTCCAAGAAGCTAGTTAGACGGATGTTAATAACCTTTTCAATAATTTTGCTTATTGTGCTTAATAATGAAATCGGTCGGTAGTTTGACACTGCTTCCTCACCTCCGCCCTTGTAAATAGGAACGACTACAGCATTCTTGAAAATAGCTGGACAACGCCCAGCAGCGATACTGAGGTTGCAAAGGTGTGCTATCATTGAACATAAGATAGCATGGGAGTTTTTAAGAATAGTGCTAGTAATGCGATCTATACCCGGTGCACTATGAGTTCTGAGATTAATGATGATATTATCAATTTCCATAGAGTCTGTAGGGTACAAGCACATTGAATCAACATTTCTCTCAAAAGACATAGTTTTAAGAAGCTGCTCTTCATTAGTGTTTAATTTGGTCAGTATGTCTGTTGCTAGTTGTTTACCAACTGATGTGAAAAAAGTGTTTACTTGGTTAAGGGATTTCTCTGGTGATGGTAAAAGATTTAATAAAGCAGTAGCCTGCGAGTGTTTACTTTTAATGTTACATAGCTCCTTAACAGTGTCCCAAGTTCCTTTGTTATTTTTATAATATTGAGCAAATTTTTCTTTGTAATAGTTTATTTTTAGGTTTTTAGCCGTCTGATTACAAGTATTACGATATTTTATATAATTTTCTTTTAACATAGGATCGTTAGGGTATTTTTTCACAAGTTGGTGCAATCGATTTCTCTTTTGAAAGCATTTAACAATGCCAACTGTAATCCAGGGTTTAATTGGTCTTTTTCTTTTAGTGAAAGTTAAAGTGGTCGTGTTTAGGTCTATAAAATGCTGGAGTGTATCGATAAGAAGTTTTGCTGATTGATCTAGATCTTTCATTGCTAGGTACGGATACCAATTATGTGTTTTAATAGCGTTTTGTAGGGATTCATAGTCGATTTTTGTTCTGGTCAGAGGAGAAATAACCGAGTTTTGTACAAGCGAAGTGGAAATAGATAGAAAAAGAGGAGAGTGGTCTGTGATATCGGGCAGGAGCACATAAATTTTGGATTGCCATTCAAGCTTGCACATAAAATGGTCCAGGCAGGTGAGTCCATGTGTGGGGATATCAATGGTGTTTTGCAGTCCATGCGAGCCAAGAATTTCGAGATAGTCTTCTACGTGAGAGTTTTTAGTATTCAGTGTATCTATATTTATGTCGCCTGTAATGACAATATTTCGAGTTCTGTTCACATGTAAAACAGCATCCAAAGAATCAAGAAAATTACTTGGGTCTTTAAATGTGTAAGGGCGGTAAATACCAAGAATTGTCAGATTACCAATTTTGGCTGCAAGACAATTGGCTTCGTTTAGATCGATTTCCTGCACAGTAGCTGAGACATCGTCATTGATATACATAATTACACCATCGTTTTGGTTATAACTCCTTTTACTGTGAAATAGAGAGTATCCGTCGAGTGTTGGGGGCACAGACTCCTCGTCACACCAGCATTCAGATAGGACTATAATGTGGATGTTTGTTTTTATCCTAGAGATGTATACTAAAAACGCATCTAAATTCTTGTTGACACTTCTAATATTCATAGAAATAATGTTTAACTTGTATTCATTTTTTGAAATATACTTGTAAAGATCTGCTACAAGATTATTAGGGTCTTCTATAAGCGTACACGAGGGGGAACAAGCCGAATCCATTTCCTCAAATAGGTCTCGACTATTCATATTCGTAACATTTAGTAAGAACTGTCTCTATAATACGGGCTACTTGTGAAAGCGTGTTTCTTGCGTATGAAACCTTGTAATTGCATGAGCTAGTGTTGTGTTCTAGGTTTTTATTAAATTCAGGTTTAGTGTAAGAATTAATGTGAATTTGTGTAGTGTAAATATTAATTTGTAAATTTGTTTTGTTTTCATTGTTGTGAATAAAGTATATAGAATTAAGTTTAAGTATAGCTTCTGAATGGTTATACATAATCAAGGTAATTGAACTTACAGATAGTCATTTAGATCTTAACTGTTGAAGTTGGGCTTCGTTTTTGATCATTATATAGGGCTCGCCTTGCTTTTTTCTAAGATATACTAGTCCATTTGAAGTCCAACAATATTCATAGTCCATGGATTTTCGGAATTCCCGGGCAAGGAAATATAAGCGTGCCGCACGTGGCGTAAGGTGCTCAGAGAGGTAAATCTCTGAATTGGGTCCGTTCAAACCCAGGTGTGATGAATTCAGTTGCTCCGTCTTGAATCGAATTGAGTTACGTTTGTAAGTTTTAGCGGCAGTAATAATATTACCTTTTAGGATAGTCGAAGAGAGCTCGACTACTATTACTGAGTTGTTCTGGTCTGTTTTGGATGGCATACGATAAACGTCACGCATTTCGCATTCCTCTATCTTGATACCAAGGGTGATGGATAGCTTTCTTACCATATCAAATAGTTGGGCTTTTGTTTCCGCTTTCTGTTTGGGAACATTTCGAATTTGAATGCTGGTTTTACGCAGTAGTCTTTCTACCGTTTCACACTTTTCCTCCAATGCTGACATTTGGGATGCAATCTGTTTCCTTTGGTCCTCCAAATTGCTTATTGAAATTTGGACATCATCTAGTTTTGATGTAACAAACTCGATGGACTTTTCAATGTCCAAGTGTTTTTTGAGTGTTGTATCATTTTGCGATTTGATTTCAGATATATATTTTTCAAGCACATCCAACCGCGAATTTTGTTGTGATTGTAGAGCACATAGCATATCGCGCAGTTCTTCTCGTATAATTGTCCTCAGGTCGCTTGATTCGGGGCATGGGCACGACTCCTCAACTGTCACCCGCCGGCGTTTGTGTTCCCTTTGTGTTACATGTTCTGTATCATCTAGAGGTGTGAAACCGCTTGAAACCTTGTCGACATCTGATTCAGACATGCTGTGGGATTTGTTTAAGGGCGGCGAGCGTGTCAAATTGGGCATTTTGAGTATAATTTACGTGGCCTTTAATATGTGAATGAGTACTGCAGCCGCAACCGCTTATGACTTAGGCCACACACCAAACGTGACGTAGACACGTACAGCTCACTATGATGACGCACTCACGGCGGTGCACTTGCTTGCTCCTTATGATCGCCTGGTACTTGAGCGTGAACTTCGGAGGCAAGTTATTAAATAAATATTAAATTTTAGCGAGAAAAAAAAAATTGTAACGGGCTCACACGTCTGAGCGCTTTCGCGGTCCGGGGTGAAGAGGATATGATAAGACTCAATGAAACGCGAGTTGTTCCGTTCGGCCCTACTTAGTAGAATCAAAGTATATTTGCCTACCGTATTTTAACATGATATGAACGTTTCTACGAGTATCTAAATTAGAGTAGGTTGCCTGGTTTTGTAATTCATAAATAGTGTTGCTCCTAAATAATCGGTGAATTTAATTTTTCAATCGTTTTAATCAACTAGAAAACAGTGAAATAGTCGTAGTTTGAATTTGTGTTGAGCTGAGGTGTAATAGCATGAATTATAACAGTTTTATATACAAAATGAAATCATGATTTATACAAAAATGAACATTATTTCTAATAATTTATTTATATGAAGTAGTGAAAAGTCACAATAGGAAGATACAAGAATTCTGCTATTTGCAAAGGAGAGTACCTATTTTTTACTCTTTACAAAAACATTTTTGGTATTACGGTTATTCATAGCTTTATGTAACATTTACTTATACATCACACCCAAAATCACATTATTAAAAAAAAATACAAGTTCAATTAATCGTTTACAATTGAATGTCACATCACTATGCTGCCAACATTAAAATAAATAAATTAAAATTAATCGTTTACAATTGAATGTCACATCACTATGCTGCCAACATTAAAAAATTAAAAGATGAATTGAAACTGATATTCTGAGGCCTTACTCTGGACACAAAACCCGATCAAATGAATATACCCATCCCTGTCACTCATACCAGGCCGTGTACGCATGTGACAGGGATGGCTATATTCATTGGATCGGGGTTTGTGTCCAGAGTAAGGGGGCAGGTCTACCTAATAAAAACAGATCAAGTGACAGTTTGTTATGCCTATACAAGACTAATTACATTTTTTTATATTTTTATAGTGTTTTGTCACTATAAAAACTCAATAATATAAATTGCACTTGTAAAAAGCAACTTATTGGCTGTGACAGGCGAGGAATCGAACCCCGTGTCTTACGCCGCCGGGCGTATGCCTATACCACTCGGCCACCATCACATTAGCAAGCCATTTGAATATTGCAAGCGCTTACTTTAACACGTAGGCTGTGTGTCATATTCAATATTGCGAGATTGCTCTCACAATATCCAAAGGAAATATTTTTACAAATATTTAACAATCGGTTAAGATAAAGAAAGCCAATTTATTATTATGATTTTAGCGTTCCATTCTAATATAACAATAAAATGTCAAACTATAGGAGCTGCTTAGAGCTAAGAAATAACTGGGGCCTCCCAGGGCATTAGAATACAAATGAATCAAAAGTAATATCGCGTCATTAGCCAGTCAAATCCAGTCACACTTCCAAACTCATTTAAGCGTCATCATAATACTCCAATAGACTACTTCAGATAGTCGAGCACTGAGGAGCAAATTAATGAGGGCACTTTTTACTGAAAAAAAGTAATAATTAAGCTCGATGAGAACGATCATAATTTGTCTGCAGTAATTGTCCCTGAGACAAACTGCTATCATTAGGAGTCTTCTTTGGAAATGAGGAAGAATGAAATTTCATCTTTCCTTTGTCTCGCATTGTAATTGCAGATACTTTGTAATTTTAATTTGCACCATAAAGAAACGGAGATGGAGCGACTAGTCTATAATTAATCACATCTTTGATCTTGAAATCTCACGCTCTACATAAACGGATTAAAATTCACTACATCACAAAGTAGTATAAGCAGAGAAGTAATGACTCGAGTCAAAATCGAATTAATATTTTATAACAAACGACCACTTCATTTAGAATCCTTCCATTCATATAGAAAATTAAACGGACTTAAAAAAAATTGACTAAAAAGCCTAATTGCAACGAATCCAAAAGAATTCGTTTCTCCTAAAAGGGAACGAATGCGTTATTGTAAGCTTTTAGTATATTTTCTTTTAAGTCCGTTTAATTTTTAAATTATTTTATTTTATGATTGTTTTCAACCATATCTCAAAAACTACTGGACCGATGTTACATACATACATTTATTTATTTTTTAACTTTATGCTTAAACGATATTGTACGTATAGCAAAAGCGTACTTTACTTATTAACCTTTATAAATTTCATAGCTTTATTTAAGTGAATAAATTCACAAGTCTGAGACAGCTGGCTCTCTCCATAACACTATCATTTCGCTTTTTAGCTTGGAACATTATAGCACAAAGAACTAAGAGCATTTACCAAAGCTTTGAAATAGCTACCAGGAACCCTTGAGAGATTATAGCCCTTGTTTATTTTTAAAAGAACCTTTTTCCTGAGTTAAAAATATGACAAGAAAAGTATATAAAAATTATGCACGGGAAAAGTTATCGGATTTAATAAACCCGATAACTTTTACGGAAATTTGCAGACTCAAGGGCATCTTCGTTACATTGATACACTCTGCAAGTGTCTTTTTTCATTGTTCCCATCCCTTGTCGATATCGGGTCAGCTATCTCAATCTCATGGTTCCATTTCGTTTGTTTGCATGCGTCTAGGCGGCTGGACATTACTGTTTTTTTTATTTTATTTGGACAACGATACAGATATTAGTCAAAACATATACAAAAAAAGCGAATAACAGATTTAACTAGAATGATGCCCTTAAATAGTTTTCACAACGTGATTTGCACGCAGTAGTATTTTAAGTAATAAATGTGAGAAAGAATTACACCTTAAATATGAGACAGATTTTATGATATTATACGGCTTTATGATATAGGTGCTATTACTACTATAAATATGTGCAAGCATTTTTTACAAGGGTGTACCTACGCATACCTGTGCATTTCTAAAAAAACATTCATTATTTCGTCAGTCTGTAGTGTCTATTTCATAGGACGCGTAGCAAATCAACTACGAATAATGTTCGTAGCACCTACGAGTAGATTTCGTAGCACAACTCACCGCAAAGCTTTGGCGAATGCAAGAACATGACATGAAATATACTGCAAGTTTCCAAACGCATATTCGTATGTCAAACACAGCGGCTGCAGTATTGCGGCTGAACCGAAGTTTCTGTTTAGCGTATAATGATAGTGGAAAGATTCAGACACAGTTTGTTTATATATTTTTTTATACTTTATTGCATAACCAGTGCATTTTTTTTATCCAACCATTGTACTTAAATGTTCAACATTAAGTTTATTTTTATCTTTGAAGAAAAAATAGATTATAGTAGATTTATTTACTAAAAGAACAATTTATTTTGAAATTCATTTGTACCACCAAAAATAATCAAATTATACTGTTGTGGATTGACGTAAAACTAGTTTTGCTTAACGAATAATTGCGTTTTGACTCAATTTCATGATCATGATCCATTTGAATATTTCAATATTCTAAATAAACGTGTTTATTTGTCCTAATTTAAGGATTTTTAAATTTATGTTTTGTACGCCGATACATTTGCGGTACGTTTTGGCCAAATTCAAAACATGGTATTTGTACAAATAGTTGATTTCCACCTTCTTCTTGATATAAAATATAATAGTATTTTTACTTTACGCGCAGTTCCAAGTAAAAATTACATTTACTGCTTATATATTATAAGGGTTTCAACTAAATTAAGCCTTTTTCAACAGACTTCACAAAAGGAGGAGATATCAATTCGACTGTATGTTTTTATTTGTTCTATGTTACCTCATATCTCAGTCATTTGTCGACCGATTTGAAAAAAAAATAGTCCACATCTTGTGGAGCTGAGCTGATGGTCGCACTCCATAACGCTTAGAAGTTCAGTAATTCTAATGACTGAACATATTATGGGTAATTTGCAGATTTTAAAAAAAAACAGAGTCATAAGGTGCAAATACCCCTCCCCCTCCCCCTCACCTCTCTGTAATCACTAAAAATTAAGAAATAAAATTAACTTAAAAAAATGCCTTAAAAAGTCTTAAATAAACTCTTGACCCTTGAAAGAAAAGGAAGCCATTTTAGGCAAACAATTTCTTTTTGGAGTCAGTGTCATCACTTTGCCCATTAAGCATCAACTATCAGGGCACCATTTCCAAAAAGAAATTGTTTGCCTAAAACGGCTTCCTTTTCTTTTAAAAGGGTCAAGAGTTTATTTAAGACCTTTTAGTGCATTTTGGTTTTGAAGTCGGTGTTTACTTTTTTTATAAGTTATTACTGGACATTTTGAATAACATCACTATTTTTACAGGCGAGTATACAGCAACGGTACGCTTGAGGTGCTGCCTTCCAGCGCGTACCACGTCGCCGCGGGCACGCTGCGGTGCCGCGCCGTTAACGCGCACGGCGTTGCTCTCTCCCGTGACGTCACGTTGCAGCCAGGTGAATATTTCTTGTATTACAGACATTGAGTATTAAAGAACACTACACCGTAATTGCTCTGTGTGCCCAACTGTCGCATGATTTAATAGTGTATTAAATATCATACCTATCTGTAGACACTCGTGCTGGTTACATTATAAGTAATTTTTATGCTAATATTTATGGTTAACCCATTAATGTAAGTGTTTGTTGTCCTTAAAAAAGAAAAATTATAGTTAAAAAAAACTAAAAAAACACGCTTTTATAGCTAACCGAACTAAAAAGTAGAAAATAATTTTTAATTACAAAGAGTTAGAGATAAATTCTATTCAGAGTAAAAAGCGTGGGGTACATTTTAATATATTTTCATTACTTTTTACTATGTTTTTTTCATAACACATGGATAGTTGCATGTAGAATAATTGTAAAATTTAATATATCAAGCACCCGACGCTTTTTACTCTGAATTGAATTATTCTCTAACTCTTTGTAATTAAAAAATATTTTCTACTATTTAGTTCGGTTAGCTATAAAAGCGTGTTTTTTTAGTTATTTTAAACTATCGTTTATTTTTCATATTTTAGTTCGATGTTTCAATTAATTATTTGCGGACATGCGACACGCGATAGCTCTATCTTTCTTACTCCCTTACAGAGGATCCACGAAATAATTTATTAATCCTGGCGGTCCTTATAAGGATATTGAGAAACTGTTATTAAATTATTGCATTGTCATCGGTCCTTGTTACGTGTGCAAAGTTTCAAATTAATCAAACTTCTGGAAATCGGTCAAATTTATGCTCAAAGATTCCATTACATACATACATACATAGATACAACCCAAGCTAATAAAAGCGTGGTAAAAAAAATGAGGCGTTGCTCAACAAAAAAAAGACATAAAATGACTTTATTCGACCCAATAAAATAAAATGGCATGTCTTTTAAAAATCAAGAGAGTGTTATTGACTAAAAGTTGGTTCGTACTTGAGTCGAAAAGGCATCCGCTCAGAATTAGTCGTAGTAGCAGGAAAACGCATAGCGGGACGCTGATTTTCAGCACGTCTTTGTGGGTACAGATAAAATAAATAATAAATTAAGTTAAGAATTAATAAACTTGATTGTATGATTAAATTAAACACATTAATTAACTCTTCGCATTCCTCCAAGCGGTTGACTGGTAAAAACTGCCATAAGGCATTAAGTCCGCCAATTGTACAACTTACAGTCCCATGAAGTATAAATAAATGAAATAGCATGTAAATTGAAATAAATAATACAGTGGCAACATAGATCTTACGAGCGGTACTTATGCAACTTGCCAGCAACTAGCATGTTGCTGGCATTGACGCACTTTGAAAGCTAGCCACATACTCATGTATGCTGCGACGGCAGTTATCGGCAAATTGACGGCAAGTTGACGGTTGCTGTCACCTTTTGTTGGCAGCTGACGTTATTTAAGTTGTTAGTACACTGCCATTCAATGCCATTCTCTTTACCTACTAATAGAGATAACTTGGTGTGTTGATTAATATTCTTATTGGATAACTAAGGTAATAATTGAAACATAATCAATGTAATAAAAATATATGCGTGCAACATTCAATCAATAATCAATTTTCAGACCCCTAACACACAGCGACTTTTAGCATCGATGCAGTCGCACGTTTCGAAAACGCGCTTTAGCATTGAGACTTAAGCAATTAACAGTTTTTTTTTTTTTTTTTCATTAATAAAACTACAGTCCACAGACTCTTTGGTCCGTGCCTTTTTTGATTAAGGTTTTTGTTATGTGTGTTACTTTTTATCTTTGCTCCGCGCAAAAATTTACAGTGCTTTTTACAATACTTATTACTAGGGTTGTTAGTTTATGCTATAACTCTCTTATAAGTTAAACATCGTCTCTTATTTCTACTTAAGATAACTTAATTTTTTTTTTTCTTGTGTTGTTGTTATAGTTGCTATTTTCTTTTTCTATAATTATTTGTACATGTGCATATATTTTTGTTGTATTTTTTTTTTATTATTATTATTATTATTACATATTTGTATTATTCTATAAGGTTTTGGAATTTTATTATCCTTGTGATTTTGCTATACAATATTAAACAATATTGCTCTTATTCTAGTTTGTGTTAGTGATTGTGTTTGTGTTTGGGGAGTAAAGTAATCCCTCTACGTCGTCGCCTTTAGGTACTAAGATGTTCTTAGTGACTTGGTTGATAGAATTAGTTATGTTAGTGGATTGGCCAATATCTTGTTTCGGACTTGCTCGTCGCCGCAATTAACAGATTTAATATAGTATCGATGCAGTCTCGCGTTACCATCGACGCATAAGTGCCACTGCTTCAATGCTAACGCGCGTCAGCATCGCGACTGCATTGATGCTGAAAGTAGTGCAGTTTTTAAAGGTTGACAGTTTGCGACTGCATCGATGCTAAAAGTCACAGTATGTAAGGTATCTCAAAGTTGACAGTTTGCGACTGCATTCTTGCTTAAAATTACAGTACGTAAGGTGTCTAAAGGTTGACAGTTTGCAACTGCATCGATGCTAAAAGTCGCAGTGGGTAAAGGCTCTTATGTCAAACACAATCTCTCTGACAGCTTCAGTGTTGTCCATACTCTAGTGTTGTGTACCATAGTAATGTCATAATTTTCTCGGTATTGTGCTCGATTCAGAGCTTACTTGGCAAAGCCATATAGACCTTGTTTGCCAGAAGATAGTTAAATTTGTTTCTCTTTATCGTCTGTCAAAATTGGCTAACCGCAAGACATCTATAATGGCATACCATGGATATGTTGGTTCTATACTGAGGTATGGGATATGAGGATATGAGAATATGAGGATACTGAGGTAGGTATGGGATGATTCTGTGGAGAAACTCGACGCACATGGATCGTGTCTTCAATTTGAAATTTTATTATTCAATAAGAAAAAGGCTAACTTATTCACAAAGAAAATTGAAGATTTCAATTGCGGTCGAACAAGGAGGTACCCGTGGAAACTATCTGTACCATAAGCAGCTACAACTTGCTTCGACTATTTAATTTGCTTCCGAACCAAATTCAGAATTTGCAATTTAATGTCTTCAAACGAATCCTTTTCAGAACCCATTATTGACAATTGCTTAAATATTGATGAATTTGAGAAATTCTGCCGTGACGGCCGCTTCAAGCGAGTTGTTATTGATTCCTGATGTTTATTTTATTTATCAAGAATATTACGAATTTTTGACCAAACATTTTATTTTATTATTATATAATATCATTTGTAAAAACTTAATTTAAACTTCTTTTGACATCTTGATATATTAAAATTTATTGAAAAAATTAATTACCTGCGTACAGAGATTTTGTAACCTGACTCTATTGACATCGTTCTGTCGTTCACGAATCTGTAAATCTTGAAATGTATTATAGTGATTGTACTTGTTAATATTAATAACTGCACGATGACGAAATATTTGCATATCGATAGTTCGATGAAACGTGCCTAATAATTTGTAAGAACTTAATATGTACCATGTTTTTTCGCAAATAAATATTATTCTATTCTATTCTATTCGATTAATCTTCTAACACTACTTACTCATAAGTCTTTTTCATAACAATATCATTAAAACGAAAACATATTTATAGACATTTACTTTGTATCATAACCACAATGCAAGTCAATCTTTTTAATGTTCCCAAAGTGTGTCCGTGTGGTGTCAGCATCTAATTGCCCGAGGGCGGCCACGTTGCCGCGAATGATGTTGTGGCTTCCGCCGTAATTATGTCTTGCCGGTCTCATTGTTGGCAAGGCTGGAGCCTATTTGTTCTTGTACGGATAACAGCACGTCAAAATAAACACTGCGGTATCTTATTCTGTTGTAATAAGGGCAAGTTTGGAACAAAAATTGGTAGCTTGATGTGCTGGGCATTGTACGTTTCATTTATTTGGAGTTTATTCACAATTTAAAAATGTAACAGTTACAGGCCCATCACTGTAAACTTTTGAAGATATTTTAGGTAATTCGTATATTTGAAAACTATTATGAACGGCATGTTACATTGGTTTGCAAACTTGGACGAAATTTCACAAACTTGGCAAGGTACTAGTGATTGACAGTGACTTTTATAAATCCTTTTTTATTTTAGTTTCTTAAACTTTATCGTATAAGTTTAACTTGTAAAAAAACAACTATTGTGAAATAAAATGAAATGAGATATTGTTTATTTGCGTTTGTATAGGGTGTACAATGATGTGGTGTGATGCCAGTTTAGTAAATGAGCGCCTATCCAGCCATTGTCAATAGCATGCAAATGATGAACCTATTTATTATTGTCTACAATCAACACTTTATTAAAAAATGATAAATTTTATTATTAGAGATTAATTTTAATTATACATTATGATAAATTGATTTAAAAGTCATTGATTTTTAATCTTTTTAATTTAAAAAATCCTTAACCGAATAGAATCCACGCATTATTAACCATTCATGTAATATTTTCTTAAATTGATTAAATGTCATAAGCAACAGCAATCTCGCAACATTAATAGGGGCCAAACACTTGCAAAATTCAACAGGCTTACAAAGGTATCGGAGGCCGAGTAGTAAGTCATGCGCCCGGATAGCTAAGATACGGGGTTCGATTCCTCGTCTTATACAGTTGCTTTCTATAAGTGCAATTTTTAGTGACTTTTATTGGCATGGTCAAATTTTGATTTTCATTCCGACATACAAGAGATCCTAATAAGAGGATAATAATAGTGATGCTATTTTCAATGACAAAAATCCTACATCCGCAACAATGCATCATATTCCGTCTGCTCCACTAACCTGTTTTAGGGATTAAATTCAAATTCGAGTAACCGCATCTCCGAAATTGCTTCGCGAACGAAACAAATTACCCTTGCCAGCATTCAGTTCAGTGCAAACTCGCAGTAACTTGTCCGATAAATCGAACTTCGGCGTGAGAGTAGTTAGTTACCTCTAGTCGGCCCTTATCTGATCTGAGCGAGATGACTTGCTCCCGATCCGAGTTTCACTCGACTAATGAACTGCTCTATTGCTAATGATAGGGATATGTTTGGTATCGTTTAGTGATTTTGTTATTGAGTTAGGGATACAATTAAGAACCGATCTTTCTTCGTCCTATTTAGTGGTTTGAGGGGCCACACGGAGGTTTAATTGGGTGGACCTGCCATGGTATGCTTAGAGCATCTCCTCCTCAAAAAAGGGAAAATGTAGGAATATTCATTTAACTCGTTTAAAATAATATTGTAATTTTTAGGGTTCCGTAGCCAAATGGCAAAAAACGAAACCCTTATAGTTTCGTCATGTCTGTCTGTCTGTCTGTCTGTGTGGGTGTCTATGGATAGGTCTTTTGAATAAATGCTCCCCCCCCCACAAGTAGTTTTTGAGATTTAGCACATTTTCAACAACCGCAAACATAAATTTGATCTTCATACAAACACTATGAAAAACAAAGTTATATTTGCTGTCAACAAAATACTGTGGTAATTTAGCTAAGTGGAAGTAAGTGAATGCCTAATTTAGTTAAAGGTGGCACGGAATCCTCAGTGCGCGAGTCCGACTTGCACTTAGCCGGTTTTTTAGATGTTAAACAGGTGAAAATAAATGTGGAAGAATTTAAAAAGTCTCGAATCTTTGACACAGACAATTCAGGCTCATAAGCTTCCACAAATCAAACCAGACAGTTCAATATGCAGCACAATCTTAGTGATTTATGTGCTCCGTGGTCAGTGTAAAAGAATCCTTCTACATTACGCTAGCACTATTTCACAACTTAGCATTTTACTGGTTTTCGCTTACTCGTTGTATTTTATATGTTTACTTCGTATTAAAACGCCCCTTTTTCGGGGTTCTGTAGCCGAATGACAAAAACCGGGACCCGTATAGTTTCTTTAAGTCTGTCTGTTGATTCCATCTCTATGTCTTAGCCACTTCATTCTGAATCTATAAGCATTACAATTGAAACTTGGTAGGTAGATGTATTATGTTAACCGCTTCACGATCCACGTAAAAAACAATTAAAATGATGACTGCTTAAGTCGAAGGTCCTCTTGACAGCAAAATACAACGGAGAGTTGTCTTATGGTGTATCCACGCCACCCAGCAGCATGGTAGCGGTGGCCATGCCGTTCATGCCGCAGTGGCATGCAGCTAATGCCGCAGCGGCTTCTTCCTTTATCTGACAGTTCTTGACGTATACAACATAAGACAGCAAAAAAGCCCACCATCATTAAAGGAGTGACGACGCACTCTCTGATAGGCGTTTACGGTCACGTGAACAAATGTGTGTTTAATACAAACTTAATTATTAAAGAAAAAAAAAATTTTTTTTCTTACCTCCATGATAAAGCACTAAAAGAAATGAAAATTGTGATTTGTTGTTAGTGGAACCTACCCTTACTGTGATGATGCTCAGTTGTTTTTCTTTCCACCAGTGTCCGAAGCGGGCTGGGACGCAGTGCTTACGACGCCGGCGGCGGCGGCGGGTGGTGTTGCAGCATTGACCTGCTCTTCCACCGGCTCGCCAGACCTGGTCGCGCCGGCCGTGTGGTATAGAGGAGACAGGGTCATCGACACGCACCATCCTACGCCAGGTTGGTTAAACTGATAACCATGAACTTGATCTTGGATGACTTAGGTGGTAATAATGCCCAAGCTTGTAATTTTGACCAGACTTAGCCACGGATCTGTTTATCCTACTTCACAAGCTAACTGGCTTCAATAAGCGTCACATCAAATCAAATCATTTTGTCTGTGAATAACAGATAAATATGGTGCTATTGCCTCAATAAAAATCAGTGATGTGATTAACTTTTCAACTCCTATTAATGAAAAAATGAAAAACGGTTTTTCTGTAGAAATCAGAGCAAAGCCACACCAACGTTTCTGACGCGTTGCGTCAACGCTGCGACGTCGGAGCGCTGTAGCTCTGTTGTTCTAGAAAAACCTTGCCGGCATGCTACATGGTGCACTGAAAAAGCGTCCGGAGACCTATGCATTTATTAGGGTTCCGTAGCCGAATGGGAAAAACCGATCCCTTATAGTTTCGTCAAGTTCTGTCTGTCTGTCTGTCCGTATGTCACAGCCATTTTATTCTATAACTATAAGCATTACACTGTTGAATTTGGTAGGAAGATGTATCCTGTTAACCGCTTACCGATTCTCATACAAAAAATAAAAAATAATGACATTTAAGGGCGGCTCCCATACATGAAACTAAAACCAAAAAAACAATTTTCAGTCGAACCCATAGAAAAAATGAATAAGGTTAGAATGGGTTTGATCGATCGTTTGTATGGGAACCTCTGTCGCCGATGGGAGTTATCGCGCTGTTGCTGCAGTGTTTCAAGTACCAATCAAAGAATCAACGCAACTATATTACAAACCAATCACAATGTCCGCTAGGAGCTCTATGATTGGTGTCATTAGTACTTGAAACCAACTACCAATCACAGAGCTTCTAGCGGTGAAACAACCAATCCTCATTCAGATACGTTCGTTCTTTTATGTCAAAATGCTAGTGATGTGGTAAAAGACGATTATTTCGGTTGATAAATTCAATTACCGGTGTAATGTTGTTTCTCAATATGAATCAACATGTAGGATTTAAGTTGGAGTTAATTTGGAAAATTTTACAGCTCATTTGATCGCAGCAAGGGTTTTACTATTGCTTTTCGGTAAAAACAATAGAAGAAAAAATGGAGTTGCTAAACGTTACTTGAAATATAGTAACTAATACCCATAAACATTAGAGTAGTATCTAAAATTAATTTTATTAGTAGAGTTCAATCATTCTATGAATAAAAAATAAGTAATATATTTTATATAACACATATCCAATGTAAAGAAATGGTAAGAAAAGTGTTTAAAGGTATTTGCATGGTCTACATTATTCAGGTATTATATCTTACAATGCTATTTATTCATTCATATTCTTATCTAATGTACTGTTGTACATGTTTTATATGTAATAAATTGAGTACCTTAATATATTTAGTATTCATCGGATCCACATTAACATTTTCATCACATTATCTTTGTTTTTCCATGCTTTCATCCAAAGATTGCTGGTTCGTTTGCTGTAAACACGAACATAAGAGTTAATCATAGATTCTATCTACCATAACGCAGTTCGTATTTTCTCCCTAAAAAGTCGTACTGTAGACATTAAACTATAGGCATTACCTGCCTTTCTACTCTTCTTATTACTATTACTCTGTATTTTTGGATTATTGATGTTTTCTAATCCTTTTTGAACAATATTTATTGTGAATCTAAAAATGTCAAACTTTCAAAGCTCTGTTATTCTACTTTTCTATACATAATACTGTAAAAATAGCTGTGTTTTACCTTTGTTTGCAATTTTCCTTTAATTTGCATTGGGTGATGATTCATTTTCCTGTTTATTTATATATATTGCTTGATTTCTGAAATATTTTTATCTTTATTGACATGGTTGTTATGACAATATCTTTCTAAGTCTGACAACTTCTATCAAAGTTTATTACTTTTTCGGGTTTAATCCTCTGTAAACCACCAGTATTCATGTTCTATTTTTGAACCTACCTCGATCTAAATTTGAACGGCCCCGGCCCCCTATATAAGAATTAACTTTTTTTCATTCAATGCATTCGATTCCGAGTTCTAAGCTCGAACAGTTCTATTATACTCCAATAAATAAATACTCTACATCTTCCCTCAAGAAGTCTTGAAGAACCGCCGGTGACTACTGAAACACCTCCTCACGCTAGGGGAGGGACCGGACACCGGAGGAGTATCCAAGCACATTGACTGCAGTAACACCTCCTCGCTCTAGGGGAGGGACCTGTCTCCTTCTCGGAAGAGGATCCGAGACCAAGTACTTCTGGCACTCCAACTGATCATAACATTTTCTATATAGTGCCCGTTACCCTCATTACTGCTGTGAGTCACTCTTCACGGCGCCTGTCACCGCTGCACATCGGCGTCACTGCTCTTCACGGCGCCTGTCACCGCTGCACATCGGCGTCACTGCTCTTCACGGCGCCTGTCACCGCTGCACATCGGCGTCGCTGCTACCTCCGCTGTGTCGGCCCTGCACTCCGACGCCGGCCTTTGCTGCCCCCAGGACAATACTTATTGAAGATTTGAAGATACTTACTCACGCCCACTGCACTTTACTTACATTCATACAGACATCACCTCATCTCATTTTTCGGTACTGTATTCTTTTTGTTGTAATATAAATTCTATTCCCTCTTCTACCTCTTTCTTTTACCTTCTTCTACTTCTCCACATTTGTCGCTTCACGACACTAATACTATAAAGCAGAAGAGAATATATTAAATTATTGTATTGTTATTAATTGTTGTATGTTAAACGCGCTAATCTCAGGAACTACTGGACAGATTTAAAAAAAATTGTGGGTGGGATGTCTTATTCATCGAGAAAGACTTTAGACCAGAACTTCAGGTTGGGACGGGAGGGGAGGGAGCAAACTCAAAACAATATGAATATTATAGTAACATTAATAGACTTAAAATAATACTACTCAAACTTTTTTATTTTATTTTCATTTATTTTTGGAAAATAGTTCAGATAACAATTAAAAAAATAAAAAATACATATAGACCTATGGTTGACTGTTTGAGAATGCTTTTGGCATTAAGTCCGCCATATGTACAATTTTATGTTTCGTGCATGAAAATTTATATAAATGAATATGATGGGTTAGAATGTTTTTAACACTCACAGTGTCATATTTTTTATTCATAAAGATGAAATAAAAGACCAAAAATTTGCGCACGGGCGGGACTCTAACCAGCAACTTTCTGTCTAACCGGGCCAAAACGCTCTACCAATTGATCTACCGTGGTGTCTGTCTGACCTTGCGAATTTCGTGGTCTCTCATGGATACGTCATTACGCGTGACGTTCAGCGCCATCTACCCGTCTTGTTTATGCAACAGTAGGCCAAGTATGATAAATATGACCCAAGTTAGTATGGTGGTTAAGTTAAAGAAATGTACAACTGCGTGATACAACAGTTAACCTAGCAGTGTTTTTGTTCGCGTTTTAATCACGTCACCAAAGGAGCGTTGTAGAGGTTTGTACAATTACAGAATTATATGCAAACTAACAATAAGTGTATATGTAGGTACTGACTTCAAATAACTGGCTTACAAAATTATTTCATCAGTTTTAACCCCATAGTATACTATCAAATTTCAACCATTTCTGAGGAAATTTTCTTTTTGATGGTGTAAGAAAATATCAACCGATACTAGCTAACCAACTAAACGTGCTTTTTGAAGCACGGATATGCTCTTTTTTTAATTGCGGGAATACGTTGTTTTGGTTGCGCGAATAGGAATATAATAAGTTTTTTTTTTCAAATAGCTCCAGTAGTTCCTGAGATAAGCGCGTCCCAATATATAAACTCTTCAGCTTTAATATACATATTTATTTATTATATTTAAAAAAAATAAACATTACTTATTTTTGCAAATAATTATTGTTAATCTCTTAATACATCAGTACGGATATTACCATGTATCGATATTTTTACTGTGCTGTGAGTTACATCCCTAGTGATGCGTATGCAAGCGAACCAACCAAATTGAACGCGATGCATTGCGTACTAAGATTTGTTAGAAATATGCGTGGACTGTCATATTTTTTTTTTTTTTTAAACTTGGTGCAAAGAATCCGCTGTCATTTGAAATATCATAATTTCAAAGTGATTTTTTCAAATAATGTCGAAATAACTACATTTTATTACTCTCCGGTGAAAAGATACACTTCCTCTCTCATTTTGTATGACCTGGCTTCACGCTCTGCAAGTTATTATAGCACAAGATGGCATTTTTGACAAAAAATAATGCAACGCTCTTGTTACGCGACTGAAGTAGCTACGGCTCAATGCAGGCATATGCCTACAATAGTAGCACGCTGCCGCACTGACCGAGGCCATTCTAACCTTATTCATTTTTTCTATGGTCGAACCTATACGTGTGGGGTGTCTATGGATAGGTCTTTTAAAATGACATGGAGGTTTCTTAAATAACGTATTATAGCTAGACGTCGGGGGCCCCTATCTAAATTTTAAGCCAAGCGCGTATAAATTTGAAAAAAATATATAATGTAGATCTTAACAAATATGTTCAACGAAAATTGGTTCGGACGGGATCGAACGAGAAGTTTTTTTGTGATATAGCGCATTTTGTTTGTAATTCATACAAACACTATGAAAACCAAAGTTATATGTGTTTGCAGTCAACAAAATATTGTGGTATTTTACGAAGTAGAAGTAAGTGGATTATAGTTCAGTTAAAGTTGGCACGGAACCCTCAGTGCGCGAGTCCGACTCGCACTTGGCCGGTTTTTTTTAAAACAATGGATCTGCACCGCTCCGACGTCGTAACCTGAAGTAAAACAATCGTCTGTTTGCCCTCTATGTTGGTATAAAAGAGACACAAGGATATGAAATTCCAATGCCAGGTGTTTTTTAAATTAACATCACCGTTATCTCAATATTTCAGAGAAAGTAAAACAATATCTTGTTTTCATCTAGAAGTATATACTAACTTCATTTCATTACATTTAACGAGCATTTTTGCTTACCTGAGCACTCACAGCTAAGCATCCAAGCTATAAATAAAATATAACCTTGTTTCTTCGCTGCGGAACTCAAACCTAATTGTTTTATGCACTCGCAAAGTTATTCGGCTAGTGTTCGTGGATTATCGCGCTCACTCGGAAAAACAAGGAGCGAATAAATCTATCATTTCTGTGTCCGACGCTCGCTCGCTTCGCGCTCCCCGCTGAGGTCGTAATTCACTCCGATACCGCTTAATTAATTAATTTATTGGCTTCCTGATATCATGCGACGTTCTGCGTTTAGATTGTTCTTACCGTTCTTTCGGCTGGAATAATGTGGTGCTTTGATTTTATAGGCCGAAGTCATTGATTGAAATTAATATTTATAAGAAACGCTTAAATGTATATGCAATGGGAGACACATACGATTTGTAAGAAATGGCGAAGGACCTACTATGATACATTTTGTAAATCTACAAAATATGTACGTATACACATTCATATGAAACTTTTCAGCAAGACAAAGATTGGTGCCACGATTCTGCGTCTAATTTAGTTAGCCATTTTAATGTCGGAAATATGCCACCATGAAAAGTTCCCTTATAAAACTTGGATCTTAATGATAAAAGTTCGCAAGATTAATACCTTCTTTATGCTTATAAAAGTGAACTCGGCCTCGGCAACACATCGTGAACTTAAAATATCAAATATCACGGAAACCGTAAACTCTTAATTAAAACTGAGTGGCTAACAAGGGTTTCTGCCATGCCATATTTATATCTCGGGGAGTAATATTAATTAGGGCTATATCTCGTTGGCCCGTCCTTCTGGCCGTTGATGAATATCTGGATAAGAACTCGTTATATTCTACCGCAAGACACCGAATTCGCCTGCGTATGCATTTTTTATGCTGGCGAGTAATGAATTCGTTTTTCATTGCCAGGTTGCTTTCAGTCTTGTTTTTGTGCTGTTCATGAATTAAAAGTGAGGTGGGTTTTTTGAGAATCATTTTGCTGAAATTAATTTTAGTAAGCTGTAATCTTCTTTATTTGCTGAAGAAATTCTAGTGGGGTTTTATCCAGCTGTTTATTAGATTACTTTTTTGTAAAAAGTACTCATTTATCAGCTAAACCTATGCCAGTTTAAAAGGTGTACACGAATATACATCTATCCGTGTAATAATATATTTGTCCATAACGACGCGTTTAGTGTAGTGGTTAGCACCGCTGACTACTATGCTGTTGGACGCGTGTTCGAATCTCGCAAGGAGCAAATGCTTATGTGATGAGCACGAACATTTGTACCTAAGTCATTGTATTTAGGTATTTATTGGAGACGCCCCCGTCATAAACGTTGTTTGGTGTTCATAACACAAGTAAGAAAATTACTAAGTTCAGAACCAAGACAATTGATGTGTTGTCTGGTGCTTATTTATTTGTTTGTTTTGGTCCAGATGCCCGGTACCTGGTGACTGGCAGCACGCTGCTTATTCGCGACGTGTCTGCGGCGGACGCGGGAGCCTATAGCTGCCTCGCGCGGCACGCGCTCACGGCGCACACCAAACGCGCTCGCCCAGCACTCTTGACTGTAACTAGTGAGTATTGACCCAACATTTTATCTTTGAGATAACTAGTAACTTAATGGAATCAAGCGCAACTTTGAGAAAGTAAATCATTTGCTTCGAATTTCATTAAGACGCCGGCGCATGCACTCAATCAAACAAACAGTTATCAATTGGAATCAAATCAAATCAAATCATTTATTTATGATACACAGGCAAATACATGTTAAGTGTATAATTAATGTGTATAGAGAGTGCACTGTGGTCAGCCTCAGCAAGTATAGGTTTTTTTATCATGAAATATTACAAAAGATGCATTACTTAATGATACCTCTTTATACTGAATAGAACAATAAATTATATCCCTTTAGTGTCAATACATGCGAATTTTAGATAATTACTGTCTTCATTTTTATTAACGCTTACAGGCTTTTTGTTTGAACCCACACAAAACTGTTTACGTCATCGTAGCAAAAAGCATTTTCCGATAAAACATTTACTCGTTGCAAAGACCCGTTAAGTGATTTTTACGTAAACTCATCCCTGTCACTTAAGTCCCATTAAAATGACTGAGCGCTGTTTGTGTAAGTTGTCGCTTCTAATTTATTTCAACACAAACATAAACCGGGACACTTTCGCTTTGCAAATTTCCCGTCGCAAGTTTCATAACGATAGAATAGATGAAGAGTGATGGATCACACCTGACGCGAGTACCTACACTAAAACATCGTTTATTGTTAGTTCTTCGGAAATTCGATCACTTTGACAAATCGCAAAATGACCTGGAGCACCAGCTATTATCGAATGTACTCGAGCAGCTAGATCGATTCAATGGTTTTGATCGAATTATTTTTCTAAAATAATCTAATATTTTTAAAACTTTTTTGACACAATATTATTGCCAACTGCCTATTGGTATAACTATGTTTACGTGGGTGAAGCCACGGAGTGTCATCAATCCTTTATAATAGTCACCCTAGCCGATTTCGACTACGGTGGCCAGTCATAACAACTCACCGACTGCGCGAGACATATTATAGTTCACAAATGTGTGCGCAAACACAGGTGCCCTCTCTATTCCTTTCACACTCATATCCCGATGGGACAGCAACCTGACACGACCGGAGAGAGATCTAACGCAGGACCAACGGCTTTACGTGCTTTCCGAGGCACAAGGGTGAAAAACCGCCAACTTCCAAACTCCGGGCTGCCCTAAGAATTTCTTAACCGAAAAACCCAGGTATATATTTTTAGCACGACTTGGGGATCGAACCTGGGACCTCTGGCGCAGCCGTCACTTTAAAGTGTGACCCTCTTACCGCTGCGCCACTGAGGCAGTTACAATAACGAATCCATCCTAATAACGAAGCATTCCTTGCAGGTGCTCCCTCGGGCTCTGCCCCGCGCCTCGTGGCGACCCCGGGTGAGGTCTCCGCGCCCGCCGGGACTGACTTCTGCGTCCCCTGCGTCACCACGGAGCACCCGCCGCCGCACTACACGTGAGTATTTGCATAAAGTTCAATTAAGTATACTATTGGATCAGTTTGGAAGTTGAAAAGAGTGTCTTTTGTTTTTGTTGGCACGACTGGGTGCACATTTTTTTCTGTATAACACGCAAAACTAATACGTGTTTGACTTCTGCGTATGTGTCCCCACGGAGCACCAGCCGTTGCAGTACACGTGGCTATTTGCATGAAGTTGAGTCTAAGAACACTTTCGGAGCAGTTTGGAAGTTGACTTTTATGAGTGTGTCTTTTATTTTTTTATTGGCGTTTGAAGAGTCTGGTTGTACCATGTGTGCATAAATATTACTATTTGCTCGTTGTATTAAACCACTATACAGTACATATTAAAGAATAGAGACAAACTATATATCTTTTAAGTATTATAGTGAAAATAAATTGTAAATGAATAATTTTATTGCACACATTAGAGATTAAATATTAAACATTGTAACACTTATAGCTATACCTACTTGAAACATCATGATCCCAAAAACGAGTGCAACTGCCAAAGCCGCATTAAAAATCGGCCATGTGTGAGCCGGACTCAGACACTAAGGGTTTCGTGCCAAGTTTATCTGAATTAGGGATCCACTTACTTTCACTTAGTCAAATTACAACAATATTTTGTTGACGGCAAATATACCTTTGTTTTTCATAATATTTGCATAAATGGCAAAGTTATGTTTACAGTTGTTTAAAATGTGCTACCTACATCTCAAAAACTACTGATTCAAACTCGTTCAAACCCATTTTCGTTGAAAGTATTTATAAAGATATACTTTTTTTCAAAATGTACACGAATTTAAAAGTTAGAGGGTGGGGGGACGCCTATTCTACCACTTAAGAAGAATCTATCTCTCAAACGTTAGACTTTTAGAGAAAATAGTTTTAGGAGTCTCGATGTCATTTTAAAAGACCTTTCCATAAACATTCAACATGCAAGGGTGTGTGCAAATTTTTTTTGTAGGTTTTAGTTAGATATATGGAAGCCCTTGATTATATTTATTTTTGTATAAAAATCATAAAGAAATTATCAGGATACATCTAGCTACCAAGTTTTAACTGTGTAGTGCTAATACTTTGTGAATAAAGTGACTGTGACATACGAACACACAGATAGACAGACAGATAGACTTGTCCAAACTATAAGGGTTCCATTTGGACGTCATGTTACAGAGTGGGGCAAATAATTTTCTTTCCATTGGCTTTTAGTTTGCTTATAGGTACTTCATATCATTCACTGTTTTTTTATCTCCAATAACTGACATTTTTTTGTTGTACAGTTGGTACCGCGAGAGTGGCGGCCGCCTGCAACCCGTAGAACCGTCACCATCAATGTGGCTGTGGGCGGGCGGCGCGGCGCTTTGCTTCGCCCGAGCCACCCCACGAGTGAGCGGCGCGTGGCTTTGTAAAGCGTACAACGTGTACGGAGATGCCACTGCGCAGATGAGAATTGATGTGAAGGATACTCTGACTGTTACTGTAGCGCCAGCTGTAGTGGTAAGTATAACTATCACGTGTAATTGCTACATAGTACCATCAATCAGTGGTCATCGTAAGCAGTGTGGCTGTAGAAAGGCGGCGCGGCGCAATGATTCGTTATTTCAATTACATTATTTTAGTCGTTAATTTATTACCTTGTGTTTGTGTTTTGAGATTATTTGAATGGTTTTTTTATGTCAAAATATATTTTTTTTTTCAAGTAGGTAAGTATTTATGCACACCCAAATTACACCCAATGGTTTCCTAGCAAAGGTTTCCGCTAAAAATCACTGTTGCGCGACGATGTGATGTCGCGACTAATACTGAGCAAGGCCCTTTTTGCACACAAAGGGTGCCTTACTTTGAGATTTTGATTATTTTTTTAATGGTAATGAATGTTTGCTCTGTTTTGTACAATTTTGATCTACTTTAATGATTTTCTTGTCCCTATGTATTTTGCTCTATCTGTCTTTGCTATTCGTCATACAAGAATAATAGTAAGTTGATGTATTTTTTGTGTGTCAAATTACTTATTATTATATTCTATAAACCGTTACAGTAGCACCAGCTTGAAATGGTGAGTATAACTTTCACATGATTCATTTGCAATAGCTGTTACTGCGAGAGTGTTGACGTATCATCATCAGGGTGGCGATGATTCTCAGTACTTGCTTAATTGTGTGTTCTATCTATAATCGAGAGAGAAACAAGGACTCACCCCAAAAAGGCACATTTGACTCCAAATTAGATGTTGATCATACAGTTATGAAATATTTAAAACTTTGAATTAAATCTAAATCCCAGAGTCAAATTCAACTGCTCAATTTTATTCTTTTTACTCTCGAATATGCTAAAATTTCCAACCTCTCGCAACAGGTAGCGGACAGTGGCAGCACGGTTCGTCTGAATTGTTCAGCAAACGACCCAAGCGCGAGCCTGTCGTGGGTGCACGACGGCGCGGCGGCCGGCGCGGGAGCCGAGCTCGTCATAAGAGGAGTAGCGCGCGCGCATCGAGGTCTTTACCAGTGCTTCGCAAGACGAGGGAGGGATAACAATCATGCTGACGCTGAGCTAAGGCTGGGAGGTCAGTGACGTCAACTGTTAGCTTTTGTTTTATTTCTGGTAGTGTAGTGGCTGGCGCGGGCGCCAAGCTGGTCATCCGAGGAGATGTGCGCGCGGTGACGCGACCTACATATACTAATGCTTCGCGTGACGGGGGAGGGACAACATTCATGCTGACGCTGAACTGAGGCTAGGAGGTATGTGACTTTTTGTTAAACTATGTTTTATTTATCGGCGGTGTAGTGCCTTCCGCGGGCGGTGAGTTAGTCATCGTGGTTGCGTGTGCAAACCGAGCCGTCGATCAATGCTCGTAGGTATAATACAAGACTGCGGTATCCTGGTCATCCACAAAGCTTCGTGCGCTCTCCACGGCCTCTATTAATGCTTCGCGCGAGAGGAGTGACATTACTCATATTCCAAGGCTGTATTTTGAATAATAAGCACGTAACCCAAACTCACATGAGTGTGAGTTCAGATTGCGTGCTTATAATTGTAAGCTATAAACAAACCTAACTCGTCTCCTGCCCATTTTGAGAGATACAGGCGTACACGCTATTCCTTTCCACTTGACAATTTAAGGCACCTGCACAAAAGCTCCGAACACAGAGATGCAGTGCAGCTTCGATTTATTCACTGACACACGGCCGCGCGTGACTCGCGAGCGGAAATAATACAACACAGCAAAGCGAAACAAAGTCGGCTCAGTCCCCACCAATGCGCTGGGTCAACTGTATTGCAAATGTTTCTCGATTTTCCGTAATATACTCGTATGCAGACTAGGACGTAGACATTTACCATAGCATCCATGCAATGCGTTGTAGGACCATTTGATTGAAACTTGTTTATTCCATTTGGTTTAAATTCCATTAGATTGAGATATGTATCTAGGCAGAGTGCTACATTTATTTACTCGTTGTACGTGCAATCATAATTTATGTGTTGAGTCTTTCTTCCAAGCCTATCAGTTTTGAGAGTCAAGACTACGAACAGAGTATAAAGTACCGAGTACAGTGATTGAGCAGTACGTTACATATGAATACACACTGAATAGGTGTACCTACCTCCTTTGTTTAAGGATCCACAGTTTATAACTTGCATATTTTTGTGTATTTTGGAAAATAAGTTATTGATAGCACTACAAAGTATTTATGTTGTTGAATGGAACATACATTTATGTAACGCAAACAAAACAGAACACACATTGCCTTTTACTTTCAACTGACGTAGACTAATTAGTAAGCAATAGAGCAAAAAATTAAAAAAATACTTCGTTTTATAATTAATTGGAACGATCATATTATGTGCTTTTCTTAAGAGAGGTATAATCGCCAACTCGACGGTAGTGAAAACTTTTCGTGTATCTGTTAACTTGCAAACACGTTTTACTTCATAAACGTATTGAAGCTTTCCTTTTAATAAAAGGATTTGATGAAAGTTTGTTAACAGCAAAATATATTATCCGCGAGCACCCTCCATTAAAAGAAATTGGAAAACAGAACATTTTAATACTCACAAAGTTTCAAAGGGTGCAAAATTACCTATTTGCTAATTGAATGTTCCAAAAAGGTCCTAAAAGTATTTTTTTTACCTAAAAATATATCACTCGCTGTAAATTGATACCTAATAAGCTTCATTTAATTATTTGTGCTGAAACGTGCAATGGATTTCTGGATTTTTGGTCGTTTCCGGGATTTATTAGATTTGGTACCCCTTATATTTGGAGCAAACGAAATATTGTATTTGAGAAGCGTGCGTCACACATTCCATTAAGAAAATAATGGAAGCGAAGGAACATAATTCTGTTTAACATGAGCTTTTGTTCATTCGGTATTATAATTTTGAACGTTATTAAGAGACAGGAATAATAGCTTCATCAGAAATTCAAATTTGTCGAAAAACTTGAAACAGAACTCAATCTTTTAAGCGTTTCCTAAATTTAAAAATAAAATATTGAGTGGCGATCTAATAAATCAATCGTTGTAGACATCCAAGCGGGATTTTGTAGAGCAGGGCTGATATTACAGAAGGGGTAAGATGGTTATGGGGAGTCGGGAGATGGGAGTCGGGGAGGTATGACAATCAATCTCAATGTAGTGTCGTCGTGGCTCGGTCGGAATCAATCAGCGGAGGCATTCGTCGGGCCGGCCTATTGTCGAGCCGAGCTAGCTGACAAATGTCGTCCCCGACTGAAAATATATTGTTTACTTTTTACACTGCAACGCCTTTTGTTGAAACGGGATACGATAGATGAGATATTTCCGGAGATGGATTTCATAAGATTAAAACTGCCGTATTGAAACGCTTATAAAATGTTATATACATTTTCAACAATTTTACATCGTTCAACTGATATAACCTTTGTTCTAAAATGGATTTAGCAGCAAACGTAGGGGTATTCTATCATAACACAGATTTTTTTGATATCGAATTTCATTTCACAGAAAACTATTCAATGTTAATATCTTTTTTTATTGATATTCGAATAGTTAATAATCGTCGTTTCATAACATTGAATAACAGATCACCAAAAAAATGTTTCGCAACTGTTTTGTTTAGCAGAATAACGATATATCAAACGAATGTTTCATAGAATTATTAAGTTATCGATATAACCTTTCATAAAAACTTGTTTCAATGTATAACGGTTCCCATATATTTTTGCATACGCATGCAAGTATGAAGGCATGCGCATGCAAGTAAGAAGGCATACATGCATGCATCAATGCATGCAGGCATGCATTAGTGCATGCATGCAAGCATACAGGCATGCATGCAGCAAGCAAGCAGGCATGCAAACAAGCTGCATGCATTATGATTTCCTCGTCTCGGGCGCTGCGGGAATAGCAACCTCGTAGCCCTTGCGTAACAAGGCGCAGTCACCCACGCCACACGTGCCTACACCTTGTTACAGCGGGCGGAGGCTGCTCTCTCTCCGCGCCTCCGGCTTTTGAATTACACTCTAGTATCGGGCAGACAAGTACCACGGCGAGGAGACCACGGCGAGTCGGAATTAACGCAGTTTATTTATTAGATCTTTTCATATCTTTTATTGTTTATACAGGGTGGTCTAAGTAGTGACGTCAATAAATTTTTTTTAGATTCCTCTCACCTGGGGGTATCCGAAAATACCCCATGTATGTTCCGCGATTTTTTGTAGTTTTCGAGTTATGATTTTTTTTTGTGTTTTTTTAATATTCTCTACCCGCGAGGATTCAAAAATTCATATCTTTTTTTCTATTATGTATTTTGCAATGATTTTTTTGTGCCGTGGTCGTTGTTAATGCTGTCTTAATAATAAAAATAATGCATCTTTTTAAACTTACTAAAAGGCACTAAAAAAAAACTTGAAAGTTCGAACTCTGATTTTTATTAGGATTTAATCAAAAATTCTACTTCAATTTAAAAATACAAAAAGTAGTTTCCATAGCTTCTGCTTAGGTTTAAAAACTTTGCGGGGTCCTAAGCTCCTAAGATCATTTAAAAAAAATGGTACTTAGATGGCTTTTTTTTGTTGTAATCGGCCTTCGAAGGTGGATAGGCTAAAAATCGTTGAAATAAAATTAAAGCGTTAAAAATTCTTTTATCTACTTTTTATCACTCATATGGTAAGTTTAAGTTAAAAATGTGATTAAAAGTCAAATTTAACTTAAAATCCTGTAAAATTACGGTAGCTCGTCAACTTTCTCAAACGTTGTCAACTTTGTATTCAAGTTGGAGGAAGGAATTTTGAAAATTTATTGTAATAAAATTATTTTGTAAATTGTGACTTTTATTTGCTATCCAAAACAGCAAATTTCAAATTATTTTACTCGTGTAATTTTTAAATAATTTTGGTGACGAACTACCTGTTGTTATTGATTCAGTAATAATTTTGATTTTCAATAAAAAAAATTACAGGATTTTAAATTAAGATGATTTTAAAATATCTTTTTAAACTTAAATTTACCATAAGAATGATAAAAAGTAGATAAAAGAATTTTTAACGCTTTAATTTTATTTCAACGATTTTTATTGAAAATCAAAATTATTACTGAATCATTAACAACAGGTAGTTCGTCACCAAAATTATTTAAAAATTACACGAGTAAAATAATTTGAAATTTGCTGTTTTGGATAGCAAATAAAAGTCACAATTTACAAAATAATTTTATTACAATAAATTTTCAAAATTCCTTCCTCCAACTTGAATACAAAGTTGACAACGTTTGAGAAAGTTGACGAGCTACCGTAATTTTACAGGATTTTAAGTTAAATTTGACTTTTAATCACATTTTTAACTTAAACTTACCATATGAGTGATAAAAAGTAGATAAAAGAATTTTTAACGCTTTAATTTTATTTCAACGATTTTTAGCCTATCCACCTTCGAAGGCCGATTACAACAAAAAAAAGCCATCTAAGTACCATTTTTTTTAAATGATCTTAGGAGCTTAGGACCCCGCAAAGTTTTTAAACCTAAGCAGAAGCTATGGAAACTACTTTTTGTATTTTTAAATTGAAGTAGAATTTTTGATTAAATCCTAATAAAAATCAGAGTTCGAACTTTCAAGTTTTTTTTTAGTGCCTTTTAGTAAGTTTAAAAAGATGCATTATTTTTATTATTAAGACAGCATTAACAACAACCACGGCACAAAAAAAATCATTGCAAAATACATAATAGAAAAAAAGATATGAATTTTTGAATCCTCGCGGGTAGAGAATATTAAAAAAACACAAAAAAAATCATAACTCGAAAACTACAAAAAATCGCGGAACATACATGGGGTATTTTCGGATACCCCCAGGTGAGAGGAATCTAAAAAAAATTTATTGACGTCACTACTTAGACCACCCTGTAGATAGATTAATAAAGTATGCAATAAAATATTAGTAACAAATTCGTTTGGAAATACGGACTTCAGTAAAGTAAAATGCGATGTTTCAAGAATTCTGCATATTGAAACTTTCGTGGAAATAAAAGTATGGGTAACAAAATAGAAAGCTAACTTTACTTCGATAAAATACGTAATTTATGAAAAGAAGTAACGATGAAGTAAGTTTGTAGATAATAAGCATGCGACCAAATGAAATTGTGATGTAACAAGATTCTAGAACATGTTGAATATTATTTTGAAACATCTGCGAATCGTTTTATGGGGAATGAAAATCGATGAAGAAAATTGAGATTAAGTGATGGGTTCCCCAAAGATATAATTTTACAGATATTACTCAACAGCAGCAACAGCACTAGTAGTACTTACGTGTGCTATTACAAACACTGTCATTGCTTGTGTTGGTTTGAGTTACTTTTACGGAACACAAAGTTGAAATATAATTGACAATACGCTTTCTTTATACCATGCAGAAGTATCCATCGTAAGCCTAAAGGCCTCTTCCCGCGACTGTCCAGTTATCTGCATTACTGGATCCCTAAGTAAACTCTAGTATGTTAATACGGCAATTTCATGCAGGTACGTTTTCAGTCATCGGAATCATATCAGCTCCTGCCAGTGATATGTTTTTTCACCAATGGTCGTGGTTTCGACGTAAGGAAATTTCTTCCTTGTGTTACAAATACTAGACAACGATTATGACGGGGGCGTCTCCCATAAATACTTAAATACATATTAAATATCCATGACTCACGTACAAATGTTCGTGCTTATCCCACAAACATTTGCCCCTTGCGGGAATTAAACCCGCGACGGCAGGCGTAATAGTCAGGAGCTCTAACCAAAACACCAAACGCATCGTCTATGTCTATTTTGCTTGCCGGTAACGCGGCGGGCTGTATATTCCTATCTTTCACTGCGTTTTGCCATGGCAATTGCTGTTTGTGAAAACTGACATTATAAAGTGAAACTGGTCCAGTTTATTAACAAAACTAGATTAATAACCATCCTGCAGAAAACAGTATCTGCAAAATATAGGCTGGCGCAAACGGCAAATGAACCTCCTGAATATATGTATAATTGCTACAGGGGCTTCAATAGGTGCCCGTGCTTAGACTTTAGCTTTGAGCCGTTTTTAACGCTAAATAGTTCGAGAAATAAGTGTGACCCTTAAGTTGAGGATTTAACAAGGCTTATATATTGTTTGATTGCTAAGATGACATTTTGATTTTCCAGCGCTCATAATAGCCATACCTACTAATATTTTTCAGAGTAGGACTCTAGCAGTAATCAACGATCGGAATGCGTTTGAGAGGGCACAAAGGGTGAGCCCGAGGCGTCTCTCAAAGATATCGAGCGTTCAGGAACGCATGCCACTGTGAGATTAAACGGCTGATTAGGACATGCATGTACACTATCAAGAGTAATAATAGATGTGAAGCCGTCTTTGTTTTAATCTAAGTCTAAAATTGGCTTAGATATAGTTCAAAATGCAGGTTTTGTCTCTATGGCTGCTTTCAGAGCAAATGCTAGTACCTACTGATAATACAGAATACAGAGAGAAATCCACAATTAACTGGTATGTTTATCATAGCTACAATTTTCGTTGGCTTAAAAAACCTACTACAGTATACTGACTCAAATGATGTTTGGCTTTGGTTAATTACTGCATTTGTCAAAGGACTAAGCTGAAACGGTTGTCAATCTCTGGAAACTCAGAGGTACCCCTAACAAAGAGCTTTGGTTGCAGCACAAAGGATCTGGGAACTATGCGCGGATGCAGCGCTGTTAATGTTCGTGGAAACAATGATATGGGTTTATCTACAATTTCAAGAACTTAACTAATAAGTTTTTGTACTAGCTATAAGAAATATAATATTTTATATGATTTTTTACTTTGTCACGTTGTAGTTAACTTGTTTTGAAAGTCTTTTGCTTTAATATTGAAACTTTGGTGCGAATATTTAATATTTGCTACCTAAAATAATCGAAAAGCTTTTCTGGGGCTTCATTGGCAGATAAAATAAGAATTTCAATATTTTCCCTAAAGTCTACTAAAATTATATGGGTTTATACGCTGCCTATTATCCACAGTTATGTACCATTTGCGGCTAAAATCCAACTATGTAAGCACCTGCCTAGTTTCTATGAGATATTGAGTTCGATTTCCGGATAGGCTAACAAAGGAAATATATTTTCCGACTTGGTTTGAGTTCAAGCGTAATAGAAGTCGTTTTTGGGAAAGCCTTCGCCGGAAATTGTTTTACTAGTTTGCAACCATGGCAACTGGCGTGTCGTCAGCTGAACGTAATCCCTATTATTATCCTTGCTGTTATAATGGATATTTTTCTTGAGCCTGCTTGGAGATAAAAGAATTTAGTAAGGTTGACTTAACAAATAACAATATAATACCTTCGACAGTTATGAGACATGGATCAGAATGATTTTAACACTCACAGTGTTATATTTTATAATCATGAAGATGAAATAAGAAAGCACAAATTTGCGCGCAGCAACTTCTCGGCTAATCGGCTCGAACGCTCTACCAAATGAGCTACCGTGCTTTCTGACCAACCTTGCGAAATTTGTGGTAGTAGTTATTCTTTACAGAATAAATTCAACTTGGCCTTGGCTCACTGTTGCATAAAAAGACGGGTAGATGGCGCTAGACGTCACGCAAAATGACGTATCCATAAGAAACCACGAATTCCGCAAGATCGGACCGACAGCACGGTAGCTCAATTGGTAGAACGTTCGGCCCGGTTAGCCGAGAAGTTGCTGGTTCAAGTCCCACCCGTGCGCAAATTTTTGGTTTCTTATTTCATCTTTATGATTATAAAATATGACACTGTGAATGTTAAAATCATTCTTAACCATTAGATAGCGAAGCGTCATCAATTTTCGGTAAAGAATAACTACTTGGCTCACTGTTGCATAAACAGTCGGATAGATGACGCTAGACGTCACGTAAAATGACGTTTCTATAAGAAACCGCAAATTTCGCAAGGTCGAACAGACAGCACGGTAGCTCAATTGGTAAAACATTCGGCCCGGTTGGCCGAGAGGTTGCTGGTTTAAGTCCCACCCGTGCGCAAATTTTTGGTTTCTTATTTCATCTTTATAAGAATATCCATGTTAGTGTTCGGTGTAACTAAAGAGCTTTGCAAAAAATATTTATTATTGGGTTACCTTTAACCCGTTGGTGGTAATTAATTGTTCAATGTAGTCGCTGTGTTGCTTATCCTACAGACTTGGAGTACAAAAGCAGCGAAAAGGCTCAAGCTCAGTGCCTTACAGATCCAAAAAGTACGGTATTAGAAAGAAAGAAAAACTATTTATTGGAAGAACATCAAAAACACACACATACACAAGATTATACATAACTAACGAAATAAGAAAACTAAACGCAAAAAAGCAAAAATGAGAGGAAAAATAATAATATGTATGGTACTACGATGAATAAAAGTATCCATGCCAGCCAATCAGAGCATACCGCAGTGTGTATGTGTGTGTGTCTATGACGCCTATACCCAAGAGGACCTCACTCAGCATAAGCCAGGTCTCCTGGAAAACCTGACGCTGGTTTTCAGTGGGCCCCTACTGAGTGAAGCACACAGAAGTTGGCACCAACAGTGCGTTTATAAACTACTTAAATTACAATATACTACTGTATTGTAATATACTACATAAGAATATAATTAAAGAAAATAAGATATAAGATTATAATTAAAGAAAATAAAGTTATGTATGGATGGGAGCTGCAACTACAACATTGATTGAGTATTCTCGTGAGTCATCATGGTCATGGCGAGCGCGGGCACTGCGCACGGCATACCTACCTACCATTCCGCTAAATTAAACGATATATGTGCTTAAAAGAATACACACACATATATACTTGATATTGGTGACGCTAGATGCCCAAATTGGTAAGAACCTGTATGGTACTAATCAGAGTATTGTAAAGACTAGATTTCCAAGAAGGTTAATAACCAGTTTGGTGCGTTTTAGAGTCCCAAGGAATAGTATAGTATATCCCCCTAGCCGATTTCGACTGCGGTAGCCAGTCGCAACGACTAATCGACTGCGCGGGACATATTATAGTGCACAAGTGTGTGCGCAAACACAGATGCACTCTCTATCCTTTCGCTCTCATAGCCCGATGGGACAGCTCCCTCCCAAGGAATAACATATTTGTAGTTCAATTATGCATGAAGTCTAATCTCAATCCTTACTAGTACCAACCCTTCGATACAAAAATTTAATCACCGCGATGTAACTATAGTCAGCGCCATCTTTTGCCAGGTAGCTGAACTATTACATTAGTTAACATTATTTTAGGTGTATTACATCAACTCATTTTTAGGGTTCCGTAGCCGAATGGCAAAAAACAGAACCCTTATAGTTTTGTCAAGTCTGTCTGTCTGTTTGTCCGTATGTCACAACCACTTTATTCTGTATCTATAATCTTCACACTGTTAAAATTTGGTAGGAAGATGTATCATGTAACCCCTTGACAATTCTTATACGAAATAAAAATAACTAAGTTTTAAAACCTTTTTTTAAAGCTTACTTCTGGATCTAGTACCTAGAACTTTAAGATTCTTTAACAAAAAATAAAAAAATAATGATATTTACGGAGGGGCTCCCATACATGAAACTAAATCTAAAAAAATATAGTCAGACCTATGCGTGCTGGGTGTCAATGCATAGGTCTTTTAAAATGACCTGTCGTGAAGCGACAAATGTGGAGAAGTAGAAGAAGGTAAAAGAAAGAGGTAGAAGAGGGAATAGAATTTATATTACAACAAAAAGAATACAGTACCGAAAAATGAGATGAGGTGATGTCTGTATGAATGTAAGTAAAGTGCAGTGGGCGTGAGTAAGTATCTTCAAATCTTCAATAAGTATTGTCCTGGGGCAGCAAAGGGCGGCGTCGGAGTGCAGGGCCGACACAGCGGAGGTAGCAGCGACGCCGATGTGCAGCGGTGACAGGCGCTGTGAAGAGCAGTGACGCCGATGTGCAGCGGTGACAGGCGCCGTGAAGAGCAGAGACGCCGATGTGCAGTAATGAGGGTAACGGGCACTATATAGAAAATGTTGTGATCAGTTGGAGTGCCAGAAGTACTTGGTCTCGGATCCTCTTCCGAGAAGGAGACAGGTCCCTCCCCTAGAGCGAGGAGGTGTTACTGCAGTCAATGTGCTTGGATACTCCTCCGGTGTCCGGTCCCTCCCCTAGCGTGAGGAGGTGTTTCAGTAGTCACCGGCGGTTCTTCAAGACTTCTTGAGGGAAGATGTAGAGTATTTATTTATTGGAGTGTAATAGAACTGTTCGAGCTTAGAACTCGGAATCGAATGAAATGAATAAAAAAAATTAATGCTTATATAGGGGGCCGGGGCCGTTCAAATTTAGATCGAGGTAGGTTCAAAAATAGAACATGAATACTGGTGGTTTACAGAGGATTAAACCCGAAAAAGTAATAAACTTTGATAGAAGTTGTCAGACTTTGAAAGATATTGTCATAACAACGATGTCAATAAAGATAAAAATACTGTCAAAAAGTAAGCAAATTACGAAAATACAGGAAAACGAATCATCACCCAATGCAAATTAAAGGAAAATTGCAAACAAAGGTAAAACACAGCTATTTTTACAGTATTATGTAAAGAAAAGTAGAATAACAGAGCTTTGAAAGTTTGACATTTTTAGATTCACAATAAATATTGTTCAAAAAGGATTAGAAAACATCAATAATCCAAAAATACAGAGTAATAGTAATAAGAAGAGTAGAAAGGCAGGTAATGCCTATAGTTTAATGTCTACAGTACGACTTTTTAGGGAGAAAATACGAACTGCGTTATGGTAGATAGAATCTATGATTAACTCTTATGTTCGTGTTTACAGCAAACGAACCAGCAAAAAGGAAATGAAAGCATGGAAAAACAAAGATAATGTGATGAGAATGTTAATGTGGATCCGATGAATACTAAAAATATTAAGGTACTCAATTTATTACACGTTATAGATGTACAACGGTACAGACCTAGCGGTTACTAAAACCATTTTTTTAAAGTCTAACGTTTGATAGATAGACGCTTTTAAAGTGGTAAAAAGGCAATTTCTAAAAGCGAGTGTACATTTTAAAAAAAATATGTATGTAATGTAGACCTGAACAAATACTTTCAAGCAAAATTGGTTTAGACGGGGTCGATCTACTATAAAACACGTACTCATAACTTTGATCTTCATACAAACGCTATGAAAAACAAAGTTATATTTGTTGTCATCAAAATGTTTTTGTATCTTAGCTAAGTGGATTCCCTAATTCAGTTAAAGTTGGCACGGAACCGTCTCGCGCTCGGCCGGTTTTTTAATAGTAGATCAATACATATAAAAATCACCGACCTTAATAATCTCTTTATCATAAAAGGATCTAAATAATATCTGAAGCCACGACTTCTCAGCCAACTTAGACAATCATAATCTCCTTGTTCATCTCCGGCTCAACACAAGTGACAATTCACAAGTTGTAACTTATCTTCTAATTCGGGCATCAATCACGAAGTTTGCCGACAAAGGCGATGGGAGCGATTAACTTCGCCGGATTGACGAAAACTGTTGAGCCAAGTAAAATTACGCATTTCGAATGTCTTTTGCCCTTTGATTAAATAGGATATTCAAATGAGGTAAAAGCTATGGGATTTTGTCGTCTATTTATATTGCAAACCAGTGCTTAGGTGGATTCAAAGCTTTTCAATATATTAGAAATTATTTCATGTATCTTCAAAAGTTATGAAAAAGTGTATTTGCGAGGTGAACTTCAGTTGGTGCCGCGGTAGAACCTCAAAAGACATTATGCCATATCATTACTTAGTATTTGTAACTACCACTATGAACAATTTAACTGCCTCGGTGGCGCAGCGGTAGGAGGTTCGCACTTTAAAGCGACGGCTACGCCAGGTTCGATCCCCAGGTCGGACCAAAAATATATACCTGGGTTTTTCTGTTTAGAAATTTTAAGGGTAGCCCGGAATTTGAAAGTTGGCAGTGTTTCACCCCCTAGCCTCGGAAAAGCCGTTGATCCTGCGCCTAATCTCACTCCGGTAGTGTCAAATTGCTGTCCCATCGGGCAATGAGAGTAAAAAGAATAGAGAGTGCACCTGTGTTTGCGCACACACTTATTATAGTGCATAATATGTGAAGTCGGTTAGTTGTTGACTGGCAATTGTAGTCAAAATCGGCTAGGGGGACTATTATTAGGTATATTATGAAAGACTAACGTTACCTAAACAACATTAACGATGTTTGGTCCATTATTAATTTATTCGCCAACCATAGTAAACAAGTAGTTTCAGCCTTTTGAAGTCGGAGTAATAAAAGTATATTAGCTAGTCCATTGAAGCTCCGAGTAAACAGACGTCGCATCCGCTCGGGAGCGCTTACGGTTATTCGCTATACATGACGCAGATTTATCGGGATCTCGGGTCAACTGCGGAAATTAATAACGACGCAATGAGCGATTTGCAAGTTAAGCCGCTCATCAGCGCGATTGATGGCGGCTTTGTATCGGGCAGGGGAAATGCACTCAGTGGGTCAGCAGGAGAAAGAGGTCGGTAGTGGGAAGTTACATAATGGTGTATGCTCTAAACTTTGCACCGTCATTATGGCATTGGTAATGTCATTAATGGCGATATTATCACAGGATGCTTGTTAAAGTGATGAACTAAACAGAACTGACTGTCGTTGAAACTAACTAGAAAGTTTCATAGATAGACCAATGCAATGCACAAAAAGGTTTTTAATCAATTTCTTGCTGTATTTCGTAAACAAAAATTCAAAGCTTTTTTAACTTATAAGGGTGACTTTTATCAGTACCGAAATTTTGTGTAAAGACTCCACTGATGAATATGAACAACTTTTACTATGGGGGCAATCGTGAAATCGAGAAAAAATAATCAGCTGTTCCATACATTTTGACCGCGCGCCAATTGAACTTTTGTATGGAACAGCTGATTATTTTTTCTCGATTTCACTATTGCCCCCATAGTAAAAGTTGTTCATATTCATCAGTGGAGTCTTTACACAAAATTTCGGTACTGATAAAAAAGTCATCCTGTAGATTTAAAGATTTGATTGCAAATATCATGGTGCACAAAGATGGACTTAATGTAAAAAACTTACCACTTTTATTTTATTTGGAGCGAAACAGTTTTTGTAAAAAAAACTTGTACATGTTAGTTAAGATCTTATGTTTTTGTGTGTTGTTAAGTGTGAGCCTTTTCAATCTTCTTTCACTATGGCGAGTGTGTATCTAGGTCGAAGGCCGGCTTGTAACGGCCAATCGAAAGCCTTTGATGGTTTGGCTTTGAGCAACAACGTCGAGCCAATGTGATGAAGCCTCCAGACGGTTGCCAGATGAAAATCTGACCACCAATTTTGACAGCTCGTTATTCCACCAAAGAAAAGATGTTCCTTTCTGTAATACATTTTAGGGTCAGAGTTATTAATAATATAGTATAAAAGGTGCGTTTTTTTTTATTTATAAAACGCATGTTTCATTGACGTTATAAACGATATTTTTGTTTGTTTTTTTAAACACAGCACGTTTGTAATCATATTCTTGTATTTCGCAAAATCTTACCTCATCATGCAGTAAAACAAACCGCTGCGATCAATCACTCGCCGGACAACGTTCCCATATTTTTTCAATACCGGTCAAGACACGGTCGGAATTTAAACTCGGCATTCGGGAACATAGTAATGGGGTCGTTAAGTTGATCCCTCGGCGGCCGATAGACCGCCGTGACAGTGACGGGTCGGCGGCGGCGCGCCGATTGATCACCGGCGCCGAAGCTCCTGCGCCGCTCGTAATACATTACGGACAGGTTACGGATACCTGTGGGCCACAGCAGAGGGAATGCGGCCGCAGTGGTCACTGACCTTCGTGGTTGGGCTGGGATCCCTGAAAAATGTCAACCGCATGGGACGATTGATAACGGTTGGATTTTCATACATAATTAAATCAAGGCCCCCTACAATACTTGAGTATATTTGTGCTGTTTGTTTCGATCTAAACATGCTTCCTCTGAATATTTCATTAACAACAAAGCTCAAATTTTACTAATGTATACGATATACTCTTATTTTATTTATTTATAAGGATAACCAAGGTTTACAAGGGAACAGTAAGCTACAAATTATACATTCCTTAAACCACTTATTGGTAATAAAAAATAGGAATAACTTTAAGAAAACGAACGCACAAATCGAACACAATCCAAGGTATACTAAAACAAAATAGTAATATTATGCCTTAATAAAGGAATACCAATTTTAGGTAGCTAAAGTAGTAAAAAAAACATTTTAAAATATAATTCACTCGTCTTATTCGACCCATATAATTAAAAAAAAATGACTGGCTGAAATATATCTGGCTATTGTGTTGAGAATCCGTTGGCTACACAGGTATAATGGTATCAAATCTGTTACGTAAATGTCACAAATTCGGACACAAAGGTCTTTATATCCAATCCGCCTTTCATATTTATCTTCAAAGAACACAAAGAAGTATCCAGTGAAAGAGATAAATGTGAAATTTTGACAGTATTTCAATCGAAAGTGATTGGATTTCCTGTTCAAATTAATAAAGGAAATTAATATAAAGCTCTCTATTCATGGCTTGCAATTCGGGAAATGTTCGGGATGCCGTATTCACAGCATCATCGCCAATCAGCGCTTTTGAATACAATATTCATACGTAATGACCAATTTCAATGCACCATTGTGTAGAATGTATTCAGTAATTAGTTGTTAAAATATGTATAGTTTAATAATAAAAAGGGTATGATAGATTTATCAACTTGTCTATCATTATGATAACATTAATGTCTTTCGTTCTATTTTAATTACTATTGTACTTGAAATAAAACAACTTTTTTACGGATTAACTTTTCGCGAGTTTATTAATTTTATCCCGACGTTTCGAACACTTTACAGCGTTCGTGGTCACGGGTAGACTAAGATGTTATTTGTCATTTACAGAGTTTTGAAAAATATACACTACCGTCACTCATATTATTAATTAACGTTCCTATCCACGCAGAAAGAGCTAACTGTGTCTTGTGATCTTGCAGTGAGTGGTCTAGCTTGGGTCCTAGTTAGAACTGGATCCCATGCAGGTGGAATTTTCCAACCATCTTCTCTGTTAAAATTTGGATGTTTTCTTATTTCTATAGCTTCGCGTAGCATACGTGGAATGAAAGAACGTCGGTTCATTCCACGTATGCTACGCGAAGCTATAGAAATAAGAAAACATCCAAATTTTAACAGAGAAGATGGTTGGAAAATTCCACCTGCATGGGATCCAGTTCTAACTAGGACCCAAGCTAGACCACTCACTGCAAGATCACAAGACACAGTTAGCTCTTTCTGCGTGGATAGGAACGTTAATTAATAATATGAGTGACGGTAGTGTATATTTTTCAAAACTCTGTAAATGACAAATAACATCTTAGTCTACCCGTGACCACGAACGCTGTAAAGTGTTCGAAACGTCGGGATAAAATTAATAAACTCGCGAAAAGTTAATCCGTAAAAAAGTTGTTTTATTTCAATGAGTAATATTCGCGTAAACTTCAGAAACAAGTATACTATTGTACTTTAAATTCAAAATTGGTTTAGTTCGATACACGGTTAAGTACAATACATATACTTATTAGATATATGTAGATATATATGTGTTGTTTGATCCGACTTAATACAGTGTAAAGCCACTGTTAAAAACAAAGTATCATCAACATTCTCGTTTGGAGCCGGTCCCTCACGCACGGCTCGAATATCCTCGAGTTTGTAACATCCACCTGGGATTATTAACTGTCAGCGAGTCCGCATTATTTGCAGCTTTCGCCAGTTTGTTTTAGAGGAAACGTCATTACGAGGGTCACCGAGACAAATGATCGCTAGTTTACACCGCCCTTTCAACTCAGGGTCCGCCTTAAATGCTTGTTTATTCACTGGATGCGATAGGAGTCCTAAATAAACAGGCCAACTTTTGTTTTTCGCAAAACAACATGTGGGAGTATCGGGAATAAAGAAAAGGATTTTTTTCATGAACGCGGGTGCAGTTGTTGTCGCTTGAACCCGTGTTTTTGTGTAGGGACCACCTGTAGGTCAACTAAACTAAGTTTATTTTTTGATCATAAATAGGTATTTTTATTTATCGATTTCAAAAAAAAGGAGGTTCTCAAATCGATCATACAGGTCGTTTGTATGAATGTTTGTCAGCGAATTGCTCGCGTTTGGCTGGACCGATTTTGATGCAATTTTCACTAAAGTATTTGTCACACCAAGAATAAGGTTTAAGTAACTATTTAAGTTCAAAAAAGTACATTTTAAGTTTAAGCAAAAACAAAAAATAATATTTTTTTAAAATAAAAATTGAACCGCCTTAAAAATACAAAATAATGTAGACTGCTGCTGTCCGTTTAGGTTGGCATGATTATTTCTCATTTTAGCGTTATTTTAGGCCTTTAAGTGTTTTGATTAAGGTGGTTGATTTTAATTTAAAAAAAAAACGTTGCATTTTCAATATTATTTTTGCATTTTGATTAAGCTTAGTTTAATAGCTTAAGCTTAAGCTTAATTAAGCTTTATCGTTCCAGTTTGTTAAAGTGTATGATGGCAAACTAATATTAATGAACTTTTAACTGGACATTAGATAGAAAGTGCTAGATTATCTTGCTAAGACGTTAACTGAATTAATAATTACGAGCAACGCCTGTCTATAGAGGATTAATAAACCCGGTGCGATACAACGCTAAGAGGGCCTGTTCAATTACCGTCGGAACATCGGCTGTTGTGACAGACAACGCATTGAATCAGGGGAGGGCTTATCACTCCGGCTAACTGAACGAAGCACTTTGGCAACGTTTTAACAATAGAGGTTTGGGACTTAGATAGAGAGACACTCAGTCAACATTAATCAGATGGCTGCGTAATGTTGTTATTAAATTACTAAAGGGAACAATGTAACGCATAGGAAAATGAGCTGGGATTTTTATCAAGCTGGGAAACGCAGAAATGCCAGATCTATACAGGGTTCGAAAAATCTGATTTTCAGAATAAATATCATAAATGGAATTTTCGATATAAATATATCATATATTTATTCAGGCTAAAATAAAGAAACTTATTTCATTCCGTTAGGGTATATAAAGTACTTAAAAAGTGTAAGGAATATGTAAAATAATAAATTTCAAACAAAGTGTAATTCTTCATTTGGGAAATATTTTTAATGACCATTAAAACATTAACTTACTATTAAAATACTATGTAATCTTCGTTTTGGAAACAACATAAATAATTCTGAATTGTAGTGGTGGAAGTGAACATGCCAGGGTTTACATTAATTTCCAAAATGTTTAGTTCGGAACACAGAAAAAAATCAATTAATATGTATATCAAGATAAAATCAGTTGATATGCAGCACAAAAAAAACAAATGGCAAAATTAATGCCTTGTGGCATTCTCTACCACTGAACTTTGGAAGCAGAGAGTAGAATATATTGGCGAACCCTGGATTTTTTCATAATAGTCATACACGGTTCATAAGTGTTTCAATGAAGTGGTTATTTAAATTATGTTATTTTAAATATTTAGTTGGATAACACTTGAAGGCTTTAAGCCCCTTAACTGTACCTACACCATCTTTATCCCGGCCATGTTTATGAAAAGTAACTGTTGTATTTGTTAACAGACTCGGCGCCAGAGCTGCACTATACGTTCATCGAGCAAGCGCTTCGAGCGGGCGGTGCGGTGTCCCTGCGTTGCGCTGCCTCCGGAGCACCACCCCCACGATTCAGCTGGCTGCTAGACGCACAGCCACTTGATCAGTACCGTGCTCAACATAGGTGAGTGTGACATCAAGTTAGATACATCAAACGTTACCAGCAGTCTGTGCGCTGTCTATACGTCTTTAAAGTCTGTAACAGTCATACCATGACTGTGCTAGAAGCGTATTAGACATGAAAAAAAAACAATACGCTCTATTTTGTCCAATGAACTGATTGACAGTGTTCTGTCTCACTCATTGTTACATGGAGCAAGAACGTCTTTCGCCGGTGTTGACCGCTCCGTGCACGGTGTTGTTTGGTGTCGGGATCGGAACGTTCTAGTGGGAACAGTGCCATATTTCTAATATATGTATATTTTAAAACAATTAAACTTACTATAAATAAATTTTCTTACTATTGCTTAGTGCTTTTGTGTAGTCTACACACATTGAAAGCAACTGTCACATAAAGCTCATAAACCAAACTAAACTTATTCTAATAGATCGCCGCGTTTAAACTCAGAAAAAATTGTTATATTTTCTTAATTACCATCATGTGGAGTTAAACTGATTTCCTTTCGAAAATTTTACATTAATCAATGAAAATCACACACCATCTTGACGCGAGTGATTCAAAAATAGACCTCCTGATTACGCTGTTAGAATTAAACAATATTGTTATTGAATGGCTACCCGGATCCGTTTTAGAACATCACTAGCGGTCCCCCGCGACTTCGTCCGCGCGTTTTGAGTTTGCTCCCTCCCCTCCCGTCGCAGCGTGATGTTTTATATCCTAAAGCCTTTCTCAATAAATAAGTTATCTAACACAGAAATATTTTTTCAAATCGGTTCAGCAGTTCCTGAGATAAGCGCGTTCAAACCAACAAACTCTTCAGCTTTATAATATAACTAGCGGTCCCCCGCGACTTCGTCCGCGAGTTTTGAGTTTGCCCCCTCCCCTCCCGTCGCAGCGTGATGTTTTATACCCTAAAGCCTTTCTCGATAAATAAGCTATCCAAAACAGAAATATTTTTCAAATCGGTTCAGCAGTTCCTGCGAGAAGCGCATTCAAACAAACAAACTCTTCAGCTTTATAATATTACTAGCGGTCCCCCGCGACTTCGTCCGCGCGTTTTGAGTTTGCTTCCTCCCCTCCCGTCGCAGCGTCATGTTTTATATCTTAAAGCCTTTCTCGATAAATAAGCTATCCAACACAGAAATATTTTTTCAAATCGGTCCAGCAGTTCATGAGATAAGCGCGTTCAAACAAACAAACTCTTCAGCTTTATAATATAATTAGCGCAAGCGCACGTTGTACTTAAGCTGCGAACATTATTTTGGTGCGGAGTTATGTTAAAACTGTGATAGCTCCTAAGATATTTATTGAAATCAAATGATATAAAGGGCAACTTGGTTCTAAATGAAATGCTCGTGATGATGAATGTATTTATTTTGATAAGAATAAATACCTGTGTGTATAATACACCTCTAAAAATAATGCATTATTTTTTTACAAATTTATTAACATAAAAAAGGTTGTAGTAAGTCAACCATAAAAGAAAGACATATGCTGTCGCGGACTTTATTATAGAACTCTTAATGCTGAACAATCCTGTCATACATGATTTTTGTGTAACTTAAGTGGTTTCCGCAGCGTATGCAGCGGAAGCTCTCAAAAGGAATATCTTTCTCCTGTTTTCGCAACATTTTTCATTTCTGCTGTGGTCTTATGAGTCGTATCTTTATGTTATATAGCCTAAAGCCTTCCTCGATAAATGGACTATCTAACGCAAAAAAATTTTTTAAATCGGGCCAGTAGTTTTTGAGATTAGCGCGTTCAAACAAACAAACAAACAAACAAACAAACAAACAAACAAACAAACAAACTCTTCAGCTTTATAATATTAGTATAGATTAGCGCAAGCGCACGTCGTACTTTAGCTGCGAACATTATTTTGGTGCGGAGTTATGTTAAAACTGTGATGGCTCCTAAGATATTTATTGAATTTAAATGATATAAAGGGCAACTTTGTTCTAAATGAAATGCTCGTGATGATGAATGTTTTTATTTTGATAAGAATAAATACCTGTGTGTATATTACACCTCTAAAAATAATGCATTATTTTTTTACAAATTTATTAACATAAAAAAGGTTGTAGTAAGTCAACCATAAAAGATAGACATATGCTGTCGCGGACTTTATTATAGAACTCTTAATGCTGAACAATCCTGTCGTACATGATTTTTGTGTAACTTAAGCGGTTTCCGCAGCGTATGCAACGGAAGCTCTCAAAAGGAATATCTTTCTCCCGTTTTCGCAACATTTTTCATTTCTGCTGTGGTCTTATGAGTCGTATCTTTATGTTATATAGCCTAAAGCCTTCCTCGATAAATGGACTATCCAACGTAAAAATATTTTTTCAAATCGGGCCAGTAGTTTTTGAGATTAGCGCGTTCAAACAAACAAACAAACAAACAAACAAACAAACAAACTCTTCAGCTTTATAATATTAGTATAGATTAGCGCAAGCGCACGTTGTACTTAAGCTGCGAACATTATTTTGGTGTGGAGTTATGTTAAAACTGTGATAGCTCCTAAGATATTTATTAGAATCAAATGATATAAACGGCAACTTTGTTCTAAATGAAATGTTCGTGATGATGAATGTATTTATTTTGATAAGAATAAATACCTGTGTGTACAATACACCTCTAAAAATGATGCATTATTTTTTTACAAATTTATTAACATAAAAAAGGTTGTAGTAAGTCAACCATAAAAGATAGACTTATGCTGTCGCGGACTTTATTATAGAACTCTTAATGCTGAACAATCTTGTCATACATGATTTTTGTGTAACTTTAGCGGTTACCGCAACGTACGCAGCGGAAGCTCTCAAAAGGAATATCTTTCTCCCCTTTTCGCAACATTCTTCATTGCTTATATAGCCTAAAGCCTTCCTCGATAAACGAACTATCCAACGTAAAAATAATTTTTCAAATCGGGCCAGTAGTTTTTGAGATTAGCGCGTTCAAACAAACAAACAAACTCTTCAGCTTTATAATATTAGTATAGATTAATTATACACAAATCTTAATGATCTATAATTATATTATAAAGCTGAAGTGTTCGTATGTTTGTTTGAACTCGCTAATCTGGAGTACTGGACCTTGGAATCTGGGCTTGGATAACTTATTAATTGAACAATAAAAATGTTAAAAAATCGGGGGGAAAATATTACTTTTGAGAGCTTCCGTAATGCAGGGTAAACCGTTCTTGAAACATAAAAATTAACTTTAAAAAAGTAAAAACCGACTTCAAAACCAAAATGCACTAAAAAGTCTTAAATAAACTCTTGAACATTGAAAGGAAAGGAATCCATTTTAGGTTTTATTTAAGGCTTTTTAGTGCATTTTAGTTTTGAAGTCGGTTTTTACTGTTTTTAAGTTAATTTTATTCCATTTTTAGAGTATGTACGAGAGGGGGGGGGGAGTTGCACCTTATGACTCTGTTCTTTAAGAAGCTACAAACTACCTATCATATGTCCTCTCATTATAATAACTGAACTCCTAAGCGTTAAGGAGTTCCACCATCAGCTTAGCCCCACAAGATGTAGACTATCAGACGTAACAATACGTCAACATTAAGATTTTAGTAAAACAACACTATACTGCTTTAGAAATTTGAGAGTTTCCCTCGATTACACCAAGATCTCATCTTTAGATCCCAAATCGGCAACAATGGGACCAACTAGAAGGTACACCCTCTACGTAGGTGAAAAAATTTTTCGAATCGGTCGACTAACGACTGAGATATGAGGTAACAAACATACAAAAAAAAACATACAGTCGAATTGATAACTTCCATCTTTTTTGAACTCGGTTAAAAATGATGAATGACGGGATTGTTCCACTTTAAAAGTTCTACAATAAAGTGTACGGCTACATATGTTTATCTGATATGGTTTATTTACTACAAACTTTTTTGTGTTCACAAATTTGGTAAAAAAGGATGTATTATTTTCAAAGGTGTTTTGATGCACACGTATATTTATTCTTATCAAAATAAACATATCAAACATCACGAGCTTTTTATTTTGAGCGAAATTTCCCTTTACATATTTTGAGCTCAATAAATATCTTAGAAGCAATCACAATTTTAAAAATAACTCCGCACCAAAATAATGCTCGCAGTATAAGTACAAAACGCGCATGCGCTAACCCCTATGGTTTTTGGCCTCTTTTAACCGACTTCAAAAAAGGAGGAGGTTATCAATACGAATGTATGTTTTTTTTTGTATGTTTGTTACCTCATATCTCAGTCGTTAGTCGACCGATTCGAAAATTTTTTTCGCCTACTTAGAGGGGTGTACCTTCTAGTTGGTCCCATTGTTGCCAATTTGAGATCTCAAGAAGGGATCTTGGTGTAATCGAGGGAAACCCTCAAATTTTAAAGTCACGTATAGTGTTGTTTTACTAAAATCTTAATGTTGACGTATTGTTTCGTCTGATAGTCCACATCTTGTGGGGCTGAGCTGATGGTGGAACTCCTTAACGCTTAGGAGTTCAGTAATTAGAATGACAGAACATTAATCTCTAAAAATGGAGAAATAAAATTACCTTAAAAAAGTTTTCACTATTTTAATTTCTAATGTAAATATGTGTTTGCGTTGAAATATTATTCGGAAATCCAAAATTTACGCGAGCGATAACTTGGAGGATCGCTAGTATAACATAAAATACAGACATAAGACCTATGTGTATCAAAATGTGAAGGATTTTATAACTCTTGATATATGAGTATAACTATCCGATAGTCGCTGAGATTCTAAACAAAACGAGAACAACCTTTTATTGAATATCGATTGGCTGCTGAAAACAATGTAAGCTTTACTATAAAGCACACTGTTGTTTGAATTGGTGCTCACATTTCAAGTTGCTTTTACAGGGAACTGATACTAAAAGTACCATCACGACGTATTCACCAAGTCTACTTTACGTACATATTGAACGTATCAAGCCTATCAAATGTTCGCGATGCACGTCGCGCTTAACCCAAATGCGCACAAATAGGTACTTAACCCCTAATTATCTCATGCAGATCCCAGCGGTGATATTCAATAGTTATGCCGAGCTCTAAGCCGGCCTGATTAGGCGGAGTATAGGCCAGTCTGAATAAACTTGTATGGAGTGAATGAAAACGTGTGGGAATTGTTTCAAATATCTTCATTCTGGATGTTATGAATTTGTGTTGCTATCAAGCTCGTGCTGAAGTAAAGTTACAAGATGCAAGTCTGCCAAGTGACTTAGGAAGATAAACATTTCAAAGGTAGAGATCCGTGACTTGCAACGATAATCGCGAGCTATTTTTAGACAGGATGCATTTGAAACGTCATGCATCATCCATGTATGACAGAATATGACGCAAGTAGCGTCGAACAAGGTACAAAACGTATTTTAAAGCTTTTTTTTGTGCCTATCGTTGACAATAATTGCTCATCGCAGGTATTTCATTAGCGAAGAAACATCTGTGAACGGCGATGTGGTATCGGTGCTCAACATGAGCGCGGCGTCGGCAGCTGACGGTGGCCGCTACACCTGCCGCGCGCACAACGAGCTGGGCCACGCAGAACACTCCGCACGGCTCAACATCTACGGTGAGACCTTACTTGTAAATAATAATAATAAATAAGTTTTGGACACCAATCACAAACATTGCTCTGATACCAAAGTAAGCAGCCAATGCACTTATGTTATGAAATCAAACAACGGTGGTACCACTACACCTGGATACGAGAAAATGAAGAAAATTTTATTTCTACATTGACCCGACTGGGAATCGATCCCGGGATCTCTGAGCGGCGATGCCTTGAAACTCAGCGTGCTTAGCCACTATACAACAGCTGAGGTCGTTTTCACGTCAAAAGACTTCAGTGCAGCTCAACATCCACGGTGAGACCTTTCTTCAAGTCACATGTCGATCGAATAATCTGCTCAAGAAAAGAAGCGTCAAGAAGTGGGAAAAATACACATAACAGCGAGCTGCGACGACTAATTATTTCATTTTATTTATTTATTAGGCACACAAAACAAATTACAGTTAAACATGGAACATAATAATTATCTAAAACATAAGTGCAGAACTGCAATTCAACACATGTGTACACAAGTTTGTCTATAAAGAAATTATTAACCTAAAATTTTTTAAAAAGTAGTGCAAAATAAAATCATTAAATGGACCAAAAGGAAATCACAGATAAAATGTACAATAATAAAGAACGGAAACGAAAATTATTATATTATGTATAAATTTAGTAGTAGTTATCTAATTTTAAGTGAAATGTAAATTTCTTATGAGAATATATTCTTTAAACCTAAACCTAGAAAAGTCATGATCGTCAATAGTCAATAGTCTGCTACTACGAGTATCAAAGTGCCCCTCTGTTGGATGCCTTGAGATAACAGCAGTAGCAGTGTCTGACGATGTTTACATGGCTTAAAAATACGTTTATATTTGTTTAAGTGGAAAAAAATCATACTTTGAAATGTATTTATGGCAAATTATACAAATAATATCTTTAAAAATTAAGGCATGTGACTTTTTTGAAGTGAAAACTTCTTTAGCGGCGTTGAGCACTTTTGTGGGATGGGGGAAAAATCTGAAACTCGCGTCAGGACACGTGGGCTGATCGAAAAACCGTAAGACGGTTGGCGAAATTATGGATGTAAGTTGATTTTTCTGAGATAAACTTTTTAATGTAATTTAATATAATATAAATTGTAATGTTTGTGTACGATAGCGCAATAAATAAATATTGTATTCTATAAAAATATATTATTATTATTATTATTTATTATTATTATTATTGTAATTATTATTATTATTATTATTATTATTATTGTATTATTATTATTATTGTTATTATTGTATTCTATCACAAAAATGATAGTACTTTTATATTGATAATAAGAGCAATTCATTCAAAATTATTCCCTAACTATTCCAAAAAATCAAAAATGCACAACGTTGATATTCAAGTTTTCACTTCTGCCGGCACTCCCGGAGTGCAATTTTTTTTCGACGACCCGTCTGGTGTAGTGGTCGAGAAATCGCCTACTACGCAGCGGGTTGCGGGTTCGATCCCCGCACAACATGTCTGTTTGTATTGGTCTGGGTGTTTTCTATGTAAATCATGTATGTATTTACAAGCAAAAAGTATTTAAGTATTAAATCCGTTGTCTGACACCCATAACACAAGCTTTGTGTAGCCTACTTTGAAACTAGATGGCGATGTGGGAATGTCCAAAGGATATTTATTTATTTATTAGTGCAACGTCTTATTATTACCGTAAAATACTTGACTTTAATAGTTCATGTTTTCCTCAGGTCCACCGTCGATCCGCGCGCTGGGCCCCGTCCGCGTGGTGGCCGGCGCCAACGCCACCGTGTTCTGCCCCTACGCCGGATATCCGATCAGGTCCATAGAGGTGCATTCGCTAGGATGATTCCTCTTCGCACGTACTCATTAGTAGCACGCTTCCGTTTCAGTACCGATGAGATATATGAGCTGTGCTAGTGTTACAAGTGTGGATTTGCTAAGCAATTGTTTTTGAGAAAAATACAAGTTAGTGAGTGACTTTGTAAATAGCTTTTGCAATCTTTTGTACAGTAATGCACATGTGCATTTGGCTTTATAAAAGGTACAACAATTATGGGCTATGTAAACAAAATGATTTAAACTTAGGCATTCTCCTACCTAAGTAATCAAATACTCCAAATAATTTATACATCAATCGCTATAAACGAATGCGCCGCAGAATGCATCCAACGCGTCAAAGCCATAAGATGTGTATTCTTTTGAGCGTAAAGATTATAACATAGTGTGGTATGAATCCTTTCTGCTACACTACATCTTATATTTCCATGATGAAAGAACATTATTGTCAATCGCAGCACAATCACGTGGTGGGCGCGGGGCGCAGGCCGAGCCGTAGGTCCTGCTGGACGTGTGTCGGCGCGAGGCGCGGAGCTGAGATTATGGCCTGCTGCGGGGCCCGATGCGGGGCATTACTCCTGCTCTGTGACTGCCCCTGGAGGCGCCGCGGCCAAGAGGGATATCGAGATTCAAGTTCGAAGTAAGTAAGACGCTAAATGCGTAAGTCTCGGCCTAAGCCCTCCTATGACTACACGTACAATGATTTTGAGACTTCTGTGACTTTTGCAACCAAACTTTTAATACCAAAATTAGGCTTTGCTAACGTTCGTGTCCATGCGGAAGCCCAAGCTAACACCAGCTTCATTATCATCTAGTAGGATACCATTGTTCGAGGATTATTAGTTATACCTAAACTCTAGCTTAATCTTATGAGAAACCTTGGTTCGATAAGCTCAATCTAGATGCTGTTGTTAGCTGTTGACGCTATAAATATATTTACTTTTTATGTACTAGTTACATTAAAAAATAGCTGTGCTAATTACTACAATATGATCAATGAAATTGTTGGCAGATGACAACAATCACCGGGTAGATTCCCTAGTCACCCTGAATGAAATAAATAAATAAATATCCTTAGGACATTCCCACACATCGCCATCTAGTCCCAAAGTAAGCTACTCAAAGCTTGTGTTATGGGTGCCAGACAACGGATATAATACTTAAATACTTTTGTTTGTAAATACATACATGATATACATAGAAAACACCCAGACCAATACAAACAGACATGTTCATGCACACAAATGATTGTATTGTGCGGGGATCGAACCCGCACTCGCTGCGTAGTAGGCGAATTCTCGACCACTACACCAGACGGGTCGCCATAAATACTCTTTACTTATTATTTTTTTATGTTTGTTTTGTAGATCCTCCAAAAATATCCCCATTCATGTTTTCATCTGAATTAACTGAGGGAAGTGCAGTACAAGTATTATGCGGCGTATCGTCGGGCGATAAGCCAATGTATTTCTCGTGGCTCAAGGACGGCGCGCCGCTCCCATCCAACTTGCAGGTAATTGAACAACTTTTAATGATACCCTACAAATAATAATAATGCGATTGCTTACTCAAGAATCCTTTCAGATCGAGGAAAAGAGTTTGAATGAGTTTTCTTTGCTGATGTTCTCCGATTTGACGGCGCGACATAGCGGGGATTATACTTGCCGGGTTTCAAATCATGCTGCTACCGTTAACTATACTGCCACCCTTAGTGTGAAAGGTAAGTCTACCAAATATTTCATCTTTAGAGTATCAAAATACTAATTTATTGGTATGCAAGTTTATGAAACATTTATTTGTTACAACAGTCGCTCCAGTCTGGGTAACAGAACCATTGGATACGGCAGTGCTGCTCGGTGCCCCGTTACACTTGGAATGTGCAGCTAAAGGTTACCCAAAACCTTCAGTTACATGGTATAGAAGGATAGGTATATGAGTTTCTCGTTAATATATTCATATGAAATATTTTAAATATATTAATAATGTTCTTTTGCATTTTAAGGTGACAGTTTATCCCTTAATCCTGAAGGATTAGAACATTGGCAAATGGTGGAGAGCTTAGACTGGGGGGAGGGAGGAGCGAGTAATACTGCAGTACGGGCTAGAAATGGTACTTTATCAGCAAACATGGCTGCGCGAGATCATCAAGGGATATACAGATGTTTAGCTGATAATGGAGTCGGACCACCACTGGTTAAGCATATCAATCTTACTGTACACGGTGTGTATGCTACCTCTTTGCGTCACCTTATTCATTTTCATGTAAAGTTCTAGTCTCTTATATTCTCTTTGTTTGTCACACAGAACCAGCACATTTTGAAGGAACTGGTGGAAACGTATCCTGTGTGCGAGGACAAAGTGCATCACTCACTTGTCATGCGCTAGGAGATGCGCCTCTGACTGTGTATTGGACTCATCTTGGCACACGGCTTGATTTGAACTCTTACAGGTATCGCTGGGCTTACAAACAGCTACAAATCGAACTTATTTCTGAAGACAGCATTATATAAAACTTAACTTGATTGTAGGTGGACTGTATCAGAAGTAAAAACAGCAGATGGATTGCGATCAGCTTTACAGCTAAGAGCAGCTGAAAGGGTCGATGCAGGAGAATACAGATGCCATGCTCATAATCAGTATGGAAGAAGTGAAGTTCTTATGTATTTACATGTTGAAGGTAATGCACATAATATAATTGTGAAATAATATATAAACGTCTAGGACCAGAATGATTAATGAAATAATGTACCTATGTTACTTACTACAACAGAACCACCAGAAGCACCAAAATCCCTTCGGCTTGGAGGCGTAGGAACACGATGGGTCCGTCTGATTTGGCGTTCATTGCCAGGACTCGGAGTATACTACAGTGCCCTTTGCACCGCTTTACACTCTTTACCAGGAGTTGACGCTAAGCACACCACTGCCAATTTGACTCTGGACTCTCATGGAGATGATCGGTAGATTTTCAATTTGAGATTTTAAAAAATAATTTAAATAATTATACAGAAAATTTAATCTGTTTTTTGTTGGTGTGGTAACAGAATAGAAGCAGATGGATATAAAACATTGAGTGCTCGGTTAGAAAGTCTGAGGCCAGCTGCAGCATATTCTCTAAGACTAACAGCGGCCAATCATGTGGGACGGTCACCGCATTCAGATCCTTTACTGTTTACTACGTTAGAAGAAGGTAAGATAATTTTAGTTCAAACACTTGTAAATAACCAGAATTCGTTCCGTGTGTCAACGCTTAGCATGTGTGCACAGCGCACACGCACACAGCGACACAAGAAGTGGACCGATACAGCGCCGCGAGCGACATTCGGTGTTCGTCCTCCCATCGTCATTATTATTACGAAGAAGATACGCAAGAAGTTCCGCAGCTATAACAAGCCTGTCCATCAACGAAAAATTGTAATTCTCTTATCCACGACGATCCGCAGATAAACAGATCATTCTTCTACACCGTGATTAACGTGTTATTTTTTTTCATTTAGCCCCGTCGGCGTCACCGCAAAATGTAAGAGTGAGGCCAGCAAATATAGGTGAACTACACGTGTCATGGTCGGTAAGTTTCATAATTTTACTTTATATATCTCAACAATGTTTTGAAAATAGTTAACGTATGCATTTCGAGTTTGCAAACTTGAATTGCTTGAATAAAAACGTACATACGTTTTTTTAGGCACCTCCTCAAGACAGCTGGAACGGCGAATTGCTAGGCTACGTTGCGTCTTGGCGCGAGTTGAGCCGATTTGAGGAAGAGGCGGCAGGCGAGGAAGGGGAACGCAGTGGATCCGCGACGTCTCCGGGCTGGAGCAGTGCGGAGATGACACTGGGCGGACTGCGGTCATTCGCTCGTTACGCGGTGGCAGTCCGCGCGTATAATCGAGCAGGCGCCGGTCCACCGTCGCCGTTGGTGTACGCTACGACTGCTGACGGAGGTAGGTTAAAAAACAGCCAACACTTACCCGACTTTACTTTTTAGTCTACCGCACAATTATCATATAATAATGTTTAACAAAAAAATATATAATGTTTCTCTCATAGTTCCCGAAGCGCCACCTACCTCAGTGTATTGCGAGGCAGTTTCGGCGCGGTCGCTGCGCGTGCGCTGGGCGCCACCGTCGGGTGCGCAGCATGCACATTCTCTCCGTGGCTACGAACTGCATTATGCACCTTTATATCTATCTCCCTGTAAGTCTAATATTGGAAAGTAATAAGAAATATTGATTGCATAAATCCTACGCAAATACAGCAAACAAAAGGATACTGTGGTTATGGCTTTAGCTTTTCTACAAACCGTACCTGTAAATGGTTTGCCCTGCAATAAGTAGTATATTCAGAGGAATGTGATTCCTTCTTATAGGTAGACCGCATCCCTTACGCAGCCCGCTCTCACTTCCCCCCGCGCCCCTGTGCCCTGCAAGCAAAGTCTCAATGAATCCGTTTACTTATAGCTGCCAGTTTTAAGATTCTAAATTTTAATTTGTGTGTAGCCTGGAGTGGCACTGGTGGCGGGATGGTAGCTAGAGCTGGTGCTGGCGGGGTGGCAAGCGAGGCGACTCTGCAAGGTTTGAGCGCCGCCACCAACTACAGTGTCAGTGTGAGGGCTCGCGCCGACCGTGGACTTGGCCCGCCCTCACCACCTGTATATTGTTCCACTCGGGAGGATGGTGAGTACAGACCCTTCTGGAAAAAAAACATGATGGCTTTTAATGGTCATGTTGCACTTTAAAGTCTGCTTGCCATCACTTACTATATTTAAAGCATGCGTGCGAAGACCAAAAATCACAATCTTTAGGTAAAAATAGAGGTACCTACAGATGTAAAGTAAATTTTGAAGAATATCTCTCACCTAGTATTATTTCAACCAATTTCACCACAATATAACTTTACGTCCAAATTATAGGCATAAACATTGAATCAATTAACTTTTTGAGCATAACGTCTGTTATTTGCAATTAGTGCCAGGTGTAGCGGAAGCGATACGTGCGCTAGCAGCAAGCGCAGACACGGTTCGCGTATCATGGCTGCCGCCGGCGCAGCGGGCCGGCCGCCTCACGCACTACACTCTCTACACGAGGGAACTCGGCAAGTGAGACCGAACTTACTGCTTTCATTGAACCGAGTGCATACAAAAAGTTGTTTTTGGCGCAATATCTACTTTTATTCTTTACAATTTTACCACACATCATGGATTCCTGTAACCCTTTTGCAATAACAATATCTTGTTTTTCGTCCATTAATTATTTTTTAGTCAACTCATTCGTCCTAAACTCTAGCACGTCTACCATGTTGTTATAGAGTATATCATACAAACAGAGTCCCATCGAATTTGTTGCACCTATTGCCGCACTTACTAACTGGACCATGCTTAAACGTATTAGTGTTAAAAAATAATACTCCGATTTAAAATAGCTCATCACCAACAGGGTAGGTGGCGAGTGGTCGCAGCGGGTAGAAACAAACGAGGTGGACGACGCGGAGGGAGAGGTGTGGCGCGAGGTGGTAGGGCTGCGAGAGCGCACCGTCTACGAGTTCTGGGTTCGGGCCAGTACTGCTGCGGGCGCGGGGCCGCCTACGCGGCCTGTTACTGCCGCGCCTACGCAGCACTGTGAGTTGTTTGTTCTTTTCTACAACAATTGCGTAACGAAACTTTTTGAAAATCTCAATGTTTTTCGCCTTATTTAGAAAGACAATTCAAAAGTCTATACTTAACACATTTAGCGCCATTTCTAATTTCGTGGCAGTCAAAGCCTTTATATTATAAAGCTGAAAAGTTTGTTTGTTACTTTTTTTTGAACGCGCTAATCTCAGGATCTACTAAACCGGATTGGAAACAATTTTCGTGTTAGATAGCTTATCTATTGAAAAAGGCTTTAAGCTATGAAACTTTATGCTGCAATGGGAGGAGAGCTTGGACGAATGAGGAGAGGGAGCAAACTCAAAACGCGCGGGCGAAGTCGCGGGTGACCGCTAGTGCGTATGTACGTTTGAAAGATGGAAAGGAACAAGTTTTAGTTTTCTCTCTCTAGTACTGAGTTGGTACACGAGTTTGTCACTTCATATTCTCAGACACAGAGTGACTGTAGACAGTGATAGTAGATCTTGCCCTCGTTAAGCTTCCGTGTCTGATTATCGCTCTTGGCCATTAAATCACACCTCATCACCACCATCTTGGGATGTCTAACAAAATTTTACAGTTGAATTATCTTATTAAATTTAGCAAATATGGTAACTGCAAATTTAAAAACAAATGAATTATTCATATTGAAAAATCGGGCAAAAGTTGTAAGGAATATACCTTTTTTTTTTGGTATAAAGGGATTTGATTTTTATATTTTCCCTTTGTCACTCGTGTAGTATCAGTGCGCATCTCGTCGTTCGGGCGCGTGGTGGTCGCTGGGTGGGGCGCGCGCGTGCGTCTGCGCTGCGCCGCGGTGGGCCCCGCCCCCCTGCGCTGGCGGTGGGCTCCCGCACCCGCCCCGCCTGCACACTCTGTGACTGACGCTGGAGACCTCATCATACATAGTAAGTGCATTTTACATATGAATAAATGTAGTTTCACTTTTGCAAAGTAGGCCCATCCCCAATGGGGCTTTATTGATGAATCAAACTTGTAAAAGGTATACATGAGCTGGGAATTTACTCTTTCTATGGCAACGTTACGTTACCACATTTTTTTTCCGGTCAGCACAGCGAGTCATTGAATATTGTAGCTTTTAATAGAAAAACCGATCCCACTAGACTCCTCAATACATTCTGGTAATCTGCCGCTGCCTAGATCCCCCGTAAAGTGAGAGGGAGACCACCACACTATCTTCCTTAATTTATAGTTTTTTATAAAGATGGTGAAAAATCTCCCCCGACAAGAGCCCAACTTTTACTTTTAATTACAATTAGCAAAAAAAAAATGTTTTTTGTAGTTTTCTAAATTGCACAGCATAAATAATAGTTAACTGTTTTTGCATAACATTTAAACATTTGTGTTTTTTTGTATTTTGGTTTAATTGTTTTTTTTTACTTATATTTTATATCTATTTAATATATAAAATTCTCGTGTCACAGTTTTGGTTGCCGAACTCCTCCGAAACAGCTTGACCGATTTTGATGAAATTTTATATGCATGTTCAGTAAGTCTGAGAATCGGCCAACATCTATTTTTCATCCCCCTAAATATTAGGGGTAGTCCACCCCTAAATTTTTTATTTTATTTTTTGGACAAAATTTTTAATTTCTATTTTTTTATGATACAACATACAAAAATACATACAACCCTCAATTTTCACTTTTCTACGATTAACCCTTATTTTTTAATAGCCATTTTAGTAATTTAAGGGTGAAAGGGGCCAAACAAAGTTTGCTGGGTCCACTAGTATTTTATATGATTATTTTATCTAAATTCAAAATTTTATAAAAAATGTAACACATATTGCAGTTATCAAATTTCTATCTTCCGCTCGTAGAAGCAGAATCGAACGCAAACTTCACGTGCTCAGTGCGCGGCGGCGGCGGCGGGGACGCGGCGTCGTTTGCGGTGGTCGTGCGCACTCCGCCAAGTGCGCCCGCGCCGCGATTAGTGCGGGCTGATGCACACGCACTACATTTAGCGTGGGACCCACCTCCTGATACAGGCACGCCATTGATAGGTAAGCTATCACAAACTTTTGCACAAGTGGTTTACAATGTTTCTACACTCACAGTGTCATATTTTATATTCATAAAAATGAAATAAGAAACCAAAAATTTGCGCACGGGCGGGACTTGAACCAGCAACCTCTTGGCTGACCGAGCCAAACGCTCTTACCAATTGAGCTATCGTGCTGTCAGTCCGACCTTGCGAAATTTGTGGTCTCTTTTCTGATACATTACTCAGCCAGTGATTACCTAACATATTTTCTACTAATATCAAGCTTTATACACCACCAAACGAAGCTAACTCAAAGTCTGGTGATTCGAAAATATTTACTAGAGTTATATTGTATCTACTTGACTGACATATACAGTAAATCATTGCTAAGATAACCTGTGTAGCTATTATTTTTTTTCATTCATCTACTTGGCCTGAATATTAATGAAATAAACTATTATTACTCGTCATTTTTTGTTTGTTTTTATACATGGGTGGCTGTACAAACGAAATTGATGCCAAAAAGATATATTTAAAAAAAAAGAAAAAAACCCACAAAATCAATTAATTAATGCGATACAGCGATCTAGTAAAAACTACCAGCACCAGGTATCCTCTTCGTAGCTTATTACTAGCTACGGCGTAGTATTTTGCAGATACGCGCTTGCTACGCGCGAGGGTGCTAGTTTCCCCGTTCGTTTTGTCATTTTTTAGAATGTTGAATGTAGAATGAGGTTTTCTTTTATAAAACTTGCATTTTATAAAAATAAAATATATTTTTCAATAAGTATAACTCATATTATTATCCCTGAGTTGGATGTCACTAACCAAAACAACACCCTGTCAATCTAATTCATTATTATTCTGGTCTAGGTTACACGGTATGGTGGTCTCGGGGCGGTGACACCTCATCACCGTCCCGGTCCGCGCGCGTGGCCGGTAGCGAGACCGCGCTGTGGCTGCGCGGGTTGGTGTGCGGCGCGCTGTACCGCGTGACGGTGCGCGCGCACAACGCTGTGGGTGCTTCACCGCACTCGCGGCCGCTGCTTGCGAGGACCAGAGGTGACAGTGAGTACATGCTGTGATCCTACTTAATTCTGTAGAGCCATAAAAGACATTAATAGGTAAACGTCACTTACAGCGTATATCCATATTGCTTCGGGAGAATATAATAAGCCACTGTGGAAATTCATTCACTATAATTTAATCTTCTTTTTAAGTCTTTTTGGTACAGAAGACCATATTCAAAATTTAATACATGTTGTTAATTGAGCGATTTTCTTAATTTTTTGCTTTATTGGAAATCCAATGGGTCAACACAAATGTCTTGACCCAGAATAGGCAAGTAATCATAAACCGGGGCCGGGGCAAGACGAAAGAACACTCTTGGACCGCTAGTTTTGTTTTAAATTAACAAAAATCCATATTCTGTAATTCCTAGATTATTCGCATGCTTTGAACAACTATTCATTGAACTTATAGCTACAAGCAGAAGTTTACTTGTGATCTCGATGTCGTCCACCAAGAGAGTTAACATTATGCGTAGAGGCGAAGGCGCCGCCGGGCAAAGAGTTCGTGTGGGCCAACAGCACGACGTTGCGACTCAACTTGCTGGCTTGGGGCGGCCGCTGTCCGATCGCTGCGTGGAGTGTTGCGCTTCGGCCTACGGACCCAGCTCCGGCGGCTTGGTCGGATCTGCTGGCTGATGGAGAATCTGCACTGGTGAGCGATAATTAACAACATATTACAATCAATGCAGGGGAACAAGGAGTTCGTGTGTTTTATAGAGTGTATTAATGTGTAATCGACACCAGTGGTTTGGTGAGACCGTTTGGTATAGAGAATTTGCGTTTCTACGCCCATTCCGCAAATATATTTTGGATGAAACTTACAGATAGAAACATTGCTGCAATAACATGACTGTGTACTTATCTATGTTGTTTCCTAGGCCAGCAACCTGAGGCCGGGCACGTGGTACGAGATCCGCGTAGTAGCGCGCTCACCTGCCGGGGACACTCCGGCGCTGTACAGGGCCGCCACGCACACTCTTAATGGAGGTAGGTGCATGTAATCCCGTAGTGTTGTAAAGTTTGGGGTATGTTATCTTTTCTCAATCTAAGGGTTATCCTTCGATACAATGTTAAGTATGATTTTTTTAAGGCTGCAAGCGTTGCACTTGCAATCATTGGCAGTGTCATCAAACAGTCAGCAACCTAGATATTTACATCAGGTTTATCATTAAATGCGTTAAAGTATATTACGGTCGAAGTCTGAACCACCACTGCACAATCAAGATTTAGGCCTTAAAATTCTTATAAGACAATCAGAGCTGATTAAGGAATATGACAAAATAGGTGATCAAGTCTTAAAATTTTTATCATGTCGATCCGAACTCAACATTAAATAGTTTTACTTACTTATGTTATCTGTACTTTGTGTAGAGAGGATAGGTGAGCCAATGGAGTTGCCAGTGGAAGCCAGGAGTCAGCTGGCTGACGGCGCCGCCGAGGTGGTTCCCGACTGGCGGTCGAGTCTCGCGCCATTATTACTTGGCGGTGGACTCGCAGCGCTACTAGCGTCTTTAGCAGGTAAGATCAATTCAATTTGACAACATGGGGATCCCCCTTAGTTTTCTTCAGCGACCGGTTGCAACGGTTGCAAGCGGTCTGCATTAGTGTGATCCTGCATTTTTAAAGTTCATCCGTCCTTCTTACTAGTGTACATTGTACACTGCGTTTTTGACCGAAGGGTCTCCAACCTAGATTTTATCTGCCCTAGTGGCCATCATTTCTTCGCGCTTCGTATCATTTCCTTTCTTTAGTTTTTTGTTCTGAACATCTTGATACTTTCTATGTGGCAGTGGGTCTGGTGCTGGCCAGACGACGATTGTGCGTGCGGCGTGCGTGCTCGTTACACGAGGCGCGCGCGCCGCACCCTCAGCTGTACACCACCGAACCAGGCAAGAGGAACGGAAAGACGCTCACCCCTCCCGATGGTGAGTGCAGTTCTTAAGCATTACATTTGAACGCACGATGGATGCACAAAGCACCTGTGCCTATAGGTTACCTACCCGGGCATAAGGAATGGCAAAACGCTCCTTACAATCCGTGCTGTCTCTAGATACAAACGCAATTTTCATAGTCGTATACCTGATTACCGTGTGGCGTGGGTCTCAGAATAACAAAGCGATTTTCTTGAATTATTTTTGCGAACAGCGTGTCTTGTGATCCATATGATATGATATATACACATATTAGTCTAGTAAAACCCTCTTTTTTAAAACTTAGTACCGTACTAAATTATTAAAGTACGAATTTAAATGGGATGTCTCACTAAAAGAGTCCAATAATGGAGTTATACTTTTCAATCGGTCGGATAACCTTAGTTTGGGTTTAAACTGATGCTTTTTTTAAAGAAGATTGTTAAAGTGTTCTACGCGACTTTTTCGTAAGAGCCGTGTTACATTGTGTTCGCTTGCACGCAGGCGATCTCCACGAGATCAGTCCGTACGCTACGTTCAGCATGGCCGGCGGCGCGTGCTCGGAGCGCGGCGGCTGCGCGCTGCACCTGCGCACGTTCGGACGCGCAGAGGCGCTCGACCTCGCCGCTCCGCCGCCGCGACCCAACCTGCTCGCGCACGCCAACGGTGAGGGTGTATCAATGACGTTCAAAAGGAAAGACGTGTTATACACCAACATTAAAGCATTCTAAAGTGGCGCAAGGATAGCTTTAATACGGGCGTATAGTTGTATATTACGACACTAAGTGCTAATAGAGACAAATGATGAGCCCATGCCGGTTGATAGAAAGAGATAAATATATAACATTCGTTACGTACTTATTGCTACTGAGCTCTCATTAGCACGAGCGCGTGACATCTCGCTCTTTAGCCTAATGTCATGCATTGCCAAATTATGTTAAAGACTAAATACGTACTTTAAGTTTTAATACTTTTAACTGAAAAACTATACTTATGAATGTAATGACACAGTTATCTTGTGTCTAAAAGTTGCAGTGTAATTTGGTACTACTAATTAACACACAGGAAGGCATTTTATAAAAAAACGAGAAATAATTTAAAGCGCTTTTAGGACATATAGCCATGAAGAGAAAGCGTGCCTAACTGAATGCACTCCGGGCAATTACCTGTGTAGCCATTTTCGAATTCATACGACGTATCGATAATTTAAAAACATTGTAAAGTGAAAGTGTATAATATTGTACCTTTGCACTTGGCCTATCTTGGCGTGACTCGGCAAAGTTAACCTTATAATTAGACTTAGTAAGACAAAGAAATTTTTTTCTTTGCATGTTTAGTGGTATTGGTCACTAACAAAAGCTAAAAATTAGATCTTGTCAACCAAAGTGCATACATCCCTCTCATCCTGCTGACCAAATTGTTTCATCCAACGTCATTTTTCGATTATGCGTCTAGTTACATAGCCTACATAGCGAAAAAAACTAACATTTACATACTTATCTATATACTTTGGACTTTGGTATTCCGTTTCGTGTCTTCAACTGATAAATGTAGACTATTTTTCGCAAAAGTATTTTTAACCCGTTTTATGTTCAAGAACTTGAGTTAAAAATCTAATGGATGTTTTAATGAATACAACATCTAAAGTATTTAACGAAACTTATTCTCGTGACGTCTCATAGCGCCGGATCTCGAAACATTCAGGAATTCACTACAAATGGAATTCTGCAATCACAGCGCGGAAACGGAATGAATGTGTTTATGCACAAATGTTCTAGACTGGTAGAACTTGTTTTAAATTGGATAACATTGCTACGATGTATGCTATTTCTAAATAAAGTCATGTAGAAAACATGCAAAGCATTTTCTTAATTGAAAGCCTTTCTGTCCCAGACACAATTTATTTATAATGCTGCTAATGAGTTCTGGAAAACCCTGCTTAGAGATGTTAAGATGTCAAATACCAAAAGGCCTTAAGAAGTTTGTAAAGTTTCACGCCTGACTTGTTTTGTCTACACAAACGAAAGCTTTACATAAAAATTTTACTTGAACGGTATTTTCTAAATTTACTTTTTTTTATTATTTCACAGAAAACGCAAGTAATTAAAAGCTTATTTATGAGAGTGGAAGGTAAGAGAGAAACTAAATTCCCCTATATAAAGTTTTCGAAAAAACTCCCCCGTGCAGTGCCTTGCTCTTAAATTCGATGATGATGAATGAACCCATGAATCATAATATTATTTCTGACTTATCTTAACGTAACATATTTCACGATATGAGTAAAACAAATAAAACTTAACAATTCAACAAACTATCTTATCAAACTGGCGGTAATCGTATTAACGTGAAGCGCAGTGATGTTGGCAAACACCACCGGTTCATATCGGGCAACAAAGCCTCCGCCGCCTGCGCACTCAGACAAACACTCCTCCGCCGAGATTGCAATTTCCGCTAGAGCCTTCAATTCATAATCCGCGAGTTTGATTGAGCTCCGCGCTAAGGGGGGAAACGTGATGAGTTTGTTGTAAAGAGATGTGATTTGAATGTCGTAGGCATTTTTTAAATCTTATTGCGAATTTGTTTTTAGGTTGTTGTATGTTACTAGGGTGGAAATAATTTCGAATGTTGGTAATAAATGCCAATTTATCAAAATAATGCAGTACCTATCATAATACTGAACCGAGTTTTCTTTAAATATTCAATCTTTTTTACATTCAAGGCTTGGTATTCAGCTGTATTTTACTTTAAGATCCGTAGTTAGATCCTTGTAAGGACGAGTTCTTATCTCCAGTACTTACTCAACATAAAATCCTAATTACGTAATAATTCCGTCAAAGTGCATTAACGTTGAGCCGTTACTGCGAGAAAATAGAGTTCAGGATATTAAAAACGCCATAAAATAATAATAGTTCATTCAAGAGGCATTATATCTGGTTCCATTGAGCGAGTTTGCAATTTCCGCTGTTTGCAGTTCTCCATTGTGAGAGGCCGCCTCCGGTTGGGGGGGAGGGTCAGATAGTGGAGGGAGGGTACTCCGTTCAATTATGTCGCGACTTCGGGCTCGCTCGGACGTCGTAACAAATGATGACCGTTCCATAAATCGGACACACGCCTAGCACTGGCTTACTGTAAGCTGCCTGTAAACCTCACCCTTATAGCTCGACAATCTACTCGAGTATTGCTTTGATGTCTTGGGACTCCGATACAGGGCTATGGTTTTTAATTTGAAACTTTATAAATCAAGTAGGATTTCTTCTTTTCATCTCTTTTGATACTATATACAAAAATCTTGTTTACAATATTGTTAATATTGCATACGTTATTTTAACCATGCACGGTACATATTGTACGAGCGAATAATATAACTTATTTCTTACTGGCTGTTCCTTATTTACCCCAAAGCAAAGGGCAAAACGAACAAATAACGGTAGCAAGTAAAATGCGCCATAAACATCAGTACATGAAATAACTCCTAACGCGGACCAGGTACAATCTCATTTAATACATTTCGTAGCGAGGCATAAATTCCCGAAATGTTCGTTCGTAGCAAAGCAAGGAAAATGTAGCACGCGCCGCAGCCCGCGGGACTACGGGCTACGAACAATGCCCGTCTAGGTGTGCGTTTTATTAAAACATCTTGACATTATTGAAATTTACACTTTATTTTTCTGTAAGTAAACAAAAATCTGTCAATTTGTAGACAGATACACAGGCAGACACGTTACACTCATAACACATTTTTTTTGCGTCGGGGGTATCATGTCAAATCTCAAAGTTTCTTGTAATTTATATAATAACGTTCTCTGTAGGACTCTACTTTAATCCTATTCTCGGCTTAATCTAAGCTGACCCGTATCAAACAGTCCGGCTAAATAATCATTTGTTTAGCGCGGCTCAGTTTACGACCCACACCGAGAGTATACTTACCGGAATATACCTTTCTCTCAATAGCAACCAACTCCTAAACTCTATCAAATGGGTACAATTTCCTTAACATGTTATAGAGTTTACAATGTGCCATTTGCTTTAACTTTACGTAATAGGCCCTGGTTTATAGCTGGCATCGCAACTCGAATGAGTTTCAAGCACTCCTTCTTACTGCACGACTTCGTTTCGTATTCATGAACAATTTCACTTTTTTAATTTGATCCGACCGCGGCGTAAAATTTACAGTATCAAAGTTTGCCCAAAACATTTTCAAGCCTTTAGGATTGCGTTTTTGTGACTAAACCAGTGTTTACTCTGCTTGATGAGATTATTAAAAACACACCCCTCTTTAAGGGTCTGTTTGATGTGGATTAAAGCCACGTTGTTAAGATAAATTGGTACATAGATGCGACCCATATCTTTGCACTAAACGTTATATACTACTAGATAACAAGAGTATGTAACTTACATGCCGGTTATCATAAGAATGGATCGGTCACACATGTCATATCACTCCCGCTTCCCCGCTAACCCAACCCGCGTTTTGTGTCATTACAGTTTTGCACACACAATTTTTGCACACTGTTCTCAACTGCCAGTGACAGTGACAGGTTCATTCCTTCGATAACCAGTGTCGGAAGTCTCGACATAGTTCCGTGTAAAACCACCAGGTGGCGCTCGAAAAATGCTGAGACAAAATTGGTGTTTTCGTGTATTTATTTATTGAGAAGAATTTTTGAATGATGCTTAAAAAACTACAAATATTTTTTTAAGATTTATTAAAGATATAGCTACGTAAGTTAAATGATATTTGATGAATTAGAAAATCATAAAATTGAAATTGTCGACGCGAAATGTCAAAAATGATGCATCAGACTTCGCCCGCAGGTGTACACCAAATCAATTTCAAACGATATAAGACATATTTTTTCTTTCAGTGCGAGGCAATTTGCATAATAATCGCGATTAGGCGCAACGACCAGGCTAAAGCTTAGCAGCCTTGGAAAATTATCAATGAACGCAAACGAACCATTTAGGTGCTGGATTGTAAAAAAAAAAATGTGACGGATTTGGGTTTTACAAAAAAAAAAACTAACTAAACTTTCTGGGTGCGTCAAATTAAAATAAAACAATGTGTGAACTCTGGTCGAGTAGCTGAAATAAGCTACGAAATTTTTGATAGTTTCATTCATTTCAAATAGAAAGATAAAATAATACTCATATTATGTCAATTGGAGTGCAATCAGTAATTTTAAAATACTTACAGTAATTTGCAGCTATAATAAACAATTGTTAGTGTCAAAGTATTGTTTTATTCATGTTTTATTCACATATTCATTTATTTTGCAGAATACTTGTACATTTATTATCACATTAATTAATTTCATAAATCATTAATATGCAATTCAGAAAATTCGTAGTCGGAATTGAGTAGGTACCGAGCATGCACTAACTAGGTGATAACTAAACTAGGGTGACATTTTATTTTTTTCTTAAATAATCAATTGCTTCGTGTATAGTTTAATGAAATGAAATGAAATGAATATTTATTTGCTCAAAACATGGTTTCAATAGATGGTAGGTAAATTACAAAAGTCCTCACATTTTACCAAAATTATGCATGCAAATTTATAATAATTATAGAAAATTTAAAAATAGTATAATTCAAGTTACATTTAAAGTCACACTAATATAATAATCAATCCTAAATTCAAATAAAATGTCAAAGATCGGTTAAAACATTCAATAAATTAAGTAAAAAATACAATAAATAATAATACAATAAAAACAATAATTAATAATAAATTAAATAAATAAAGACACAAAATGACCACTGCTTCCCTTACTTCATAACTGAAAACATATTATATGTTGTCTGAGAGATCGTTTATAGCGACAATACCGCTTACATTGTACTTTTCCTTTAAACGACTCGTTTGTGTGATTGTGATTGACTTATGTGATGTGCAATACGTAAAAAGTTATCTTATCTTCGTAAATCTCATCTTAATTCACATTATAGCAGCATCCGAGCATGCATAGCGCATACGAATGCAAACGCACCCGCGGGCTAACCTTGTACTAAGTGCGTCGATTAGCCACTAATAATCATACAGGTTCGCGAAAGCAAAGCAGGTACCACTAACTCCGTAAAAATAAATTACTAAAGTCAAACGAATTAGCTGAGAGTCAGAATATCAAGTCTCACTTAAGATTACTTCATTTTTGTTTTCGATTTCATCTGAATTTTGTAGAGTAAAGCAATATTTAATATTATAAACTGGTTTATTTTACAGATATTCACTTAGCTAAAACTTTATTTATTAGTTAATTTAGTTAAGGGTCAATTTTACCACCGTGAGATAAGATTTATCCGATTAAATACTTATTTATACTTATACTCGTACTTATAAAACGACCTATTTTAAAATGACTTTTACGTCAATGATTGAAGGCAAATAGATGACGTTTTCAAATTAGATGTTAGGTATTTTATTAGACGAATCACCCTTATCTGACTTTGTAAAAATTTACCCCAATTTGTAAATTCAGGACAAAGCTCCTATAAGAACTTCTTACAAGTTAATTTGTAATGAGACCAACCAAATTCAATTTTATCGTCCCTCGCTTGAATTAGGTCAGGAATAATAAATAAACGAGATGTTTTTTATGAAATACGGCGAAAACTTGTGTTGGATGCTCAGCAAACTTGTAATAAATGGGTGATGTTTAGAACGCGGCTGGTTTTTGAGCGTGTAATTTTAGTCGGCTACAATATGAGGGCACGATAAAGGGCGTTGTTGGGAGCTCTTCGGTTTACGAGCTCCGTTAATTGTGGCAAGAGAGCGAAAGAGCGCTGACAGACCATAGGCGATCAGACAGACCACTTCAAATAATATTTAAAACAACATTTTATTTTTACTACCACTATCTAGAATGTCAAATGCAGACGCTCTAAAGCGAAAGGTTTTATTAACCGCTGCTTAATTTGGGAGTAGTTTGCTGCTACTGTGATAGTTAAAATAACTTAGTCACTTAACGCGAAACGCTATAGTTAATAAATACAAGTGGATGTTACAGATAAAGCGTCATCATCATAATCAGCCAAAGGATGTCCACTGCTGAACAAAGGCCTCCCTCACGGTTTTCCACAGGGACCGAACTCAAGCAGTCTGTATCTTGTCGGTAGACGTCCTATGCCGCGTCTTTGATCGAAGGGTCTCCTATCCAAAACTTTTCTGCCCCAACGGCCTTCAGTTGTTCGCGCTATGTGCCCTGCCCCTGTAATCATAGAATGTTCTGATCTAGCGGTTCTGATCAGGCTGTGTGGTGAAGAAGGGAAGCCGTAATAAAATAAATATGCTCCAAACAAACGGCCGGCGTAAAACACAATGGACAATAACTACATAATTTTATTCATAAAGATGTCTTTGTGCTTTATTTCATTTCATGATTCAGAATTTTTTTCTAGGCACTGAAACTGCTGGGAGGCAAAAATATTTAAGAATGGAATAATGGAAAATTTTCATTTACATTTCCACAATTAAGCTTCAATTGCTTTTTACTTATTTATAGTTTTCGTTTCTGGAAATAATACCTTGATAATTCTTATAATAAATTTTCTGTTTTACCTCATTCTAGGTACCAAAGTAATAATCTATATATTTATAAAAATGAAGTGCTGTTCGTTAGTCTCACTAAAACTCGAGAACGACTGAACGGATTTATCTTATTTTAGTCTTTAAATATTCGTGGAGGTCTAGGGAAGGTTTAAAAGGGGAGAAAAAACCGAAAAACGCGAGAACGAAGTCGCGGGGGACGAAGTCTTATATATAAAATTTTCGTGTCACAAAGTTCGCTTCCGTACTCCTCCGAAACGGCTTGACCGATTCTCATGAAATTTTGTGAGCATATTGAGTAGGTCTGAGAATCGGCCAACATCTATTTTTCATACCCATATTTTTTTAAGTTACTCTGAGACAGCTTAAAATTTTAAACTACGGAACTGGGTGGGACGGGACCGGGGCGAGATGAGAATGGTGGCGAAACAAAGTTCGCTGGGTCCGCTAGTGAACATATAAATATATTTTCTGTTCAGACAACAATCAGTTTTGTGGACTAATTCCTATTGTGTTTAGAAATTAGACTTAATAATATTTGTATCTATTCAAACATTACTAATTTCATTTATTTTATGAGCAGAATACGGGCATACGCGGGACAGCGACTCGGAGTCGTCGGGCTCGCCGTGCGCCGCGTGCGCAGCCGAGCTGTACCGGCTGCCCGCCGCACACCTTTCAGGTAATGCTTCTTACTTACTTATATATTTTTTATTGCACAAACAAAATGAAGTACAAATGGCGGACTTAATGCTTTAAAGCATTCTCTACCAGTCAACCATTGGGTGAGGCAGAAACAGTTGAGGCGGCGTAAAATAACAAAATGAATGAACTACATATACTTACATAAATACTTTTTAAATAAACGTACATAAACATACATAAATACAATAAAATCTTCAAATCATCTCTACAAAAAAATACTTAACGCTGAACAGATATCATGTTACGACCTCCGTGGTCGAGTGGCTAGCACGTTGGTTTCAAGCGTCGCCATCTCGTGAGTTTCCGGGTCGATTCCCGGTCGGGTCAATGTAGAAAACGATCTTTTCTGTATTGTCTCGGGTCTGGGTGTTGTTGTACCACCGTTGTGTCTGATTTCCATAACACAAGTGCATTGGCAACTTAATTTGGAATCAGAGCAATGTATGTGATTGGTGTCCAATATTGGTGTCCAATAATGTTATTTATTCTCATTGAGAAAAACATTGCGTATAGACTTTTTGTACACATATTTTGATGTTGATGTCTTGATCGTATCTGGGAAGCAGTTCCAAAGTCTGATGGCGCTGAGGGTAAAAGAGTTGGAGACATAGGCAGTCTTATGCAAATGTGTGTACAGCTGCAGGGCATAGCTAGTGCTACTTTACAAAGTTCCTGGTTTTTAGCCATACACATGTTTGGAAATTATACTTTCAGGGCATCAAAAAATCTTGTAAATTATGCAATGTAAAAAGACCCAACGAATAACTGAAAATGTTATTAATATACTACAAAATGTTCTGAAATGTGGCACCTAGAAACAATATAATTTGCTTCATCATCATCATCATCATCATTATCAGCCAAAGGACGTCCACTGCTGAACATAGGCCTCCCCCACGGCTTTCCACAGCGACCGATCACTAGCGGTCTGCATCCAGTTTGATCCTGCGATCTTTATAAGGTCGTCTGTCCATCTTGTTGGTGGACGTCCTAAGCTGCGTCTTTGGTCGAAGGGTCTCCAATCTAGAACTTTCCTGCCCCAACGGTCATCAGTTCTTCGCACAATGTGCCCTGCCCATTGCCACTTGAGCTTACTGATTCTCAAGGCTATGTCCATTACCTAAATTCTTCTACGTATCTCCTCATTTCTGATTAGAGAAACACCCAGCACAGCCCTCTCAATAATTTGCTTGCCTGTAAGATATCACAAAATATATGTGAACTAAGTGCTGGGTGTCATTTGTGATCTATTAATCCTCATCATCATCGTTATCAGAATATTATTGTCATCGCCATCGTCTGCTACTGAACATGGGCCTCTCCGATGGTTCCCAATATGAGAATTCCATAGCGACCAGTTGCATGATGAATGATCTCAATAGACACTAATAAGTTATCACTTGGTTTAGAATGTTTTTAACACTCACAGTGTCATTTTATTTTATTTTATATCCATCAAGATGAAATAAAAACTTACACTTGACCCTGTTAGTCAGAAAGTGCCACCATCAAGTCCCACCCGTGCGCAAATTTTTGGTTTCTTATTTCATCTTTATGAATATAAAATATGACACTGTGAGTGTTATAAACATTCTAAATCATTCGATTGCGAAGCGTCATCAATTTCCAAGTTAGAAAAAAATAAAACTAAGACATGCAACTTAAAAAAATAACTTAATATCTACCTATTCAAAAACGAAACCATTTCCTTGCGGCAAGTAGGCTATGATGCTGGCTGCGTTGCAGTGTTAGATAGCTATGCTGATTATTTAAGCTAGAAACCAGCCTTATAATTGGCTGTTACATAATTTAATTTTGGCGCAATTTTTCTAAACAACAATTTAGCAGAAATTTCCAAGTTGAAATTATTCCGTAAAAAATAACTACTTGCCGTGGGCCAAGTAGTGTTGCATAAACAGACGGGTAGATGGCGCTAAACGTCTCGCATGATGACGAATAGAAGAAACCACAAATTTTGCAGGGTCCGACAGACAGCACGGTAGCTCAATCGGTAGAGTGTTTGGCCCGGTTAGCCAGAAAGTGCTGGTTCAAGTCCCGCCCGTGCGCAAATTTTTGGTTTCTTATTTCATCTTTATGAAGTTATCACTTTTATAGACACGCTCCCAGCAGTGGAATCGAGCGCAGAAGACACATCGTACAGCGCTGGACCGGGGGCGAGCGGCCGCGCGGTCAGTGGTCGAGGCACCGCCGCGCCGCGCGGCGACCGCAGCGAGCGCGGCGCGAGGCAGCGCGGCCGCCGGCGCAGGGACCACGCGCGACACACTAGCGGACCCACTGTCAGGTATAAGGCTACCTGTTGATGGATAAATAAATATTAAAGTACAATAGTCTGCCACTGTGTTCTTAATTTGTGACGACATTATCGGCCTAACGACAAAAATAGACCAAAGTTTAATCGCCTATAGAATGGTATTTTTAAGTTTTCACGTATGACTAAATAAACATATGACACAATACATTCTACTGCCTATAACATATAAATAAAACCATTATTACTACTGTCAAACTTCCTGACATTGTAAATATTCCTTTACGTTTTCTGACAAAATTAAAATGAAATCTCTGGGCTGCTAAGTTATCGGTTAAAACTAGTGTTTGACTGTTAATTGGCAAAATTTTACTAACGAGTATTTTATTTTATTTTATATTACAGACACTTACAGCTAAGTTAATAAAATTACACTTTGATTAAAAAAGCTTAATCACCAGAGCATAGGCAAGTTCTATATTTTAAAAAAATCCTTTAGCTGTGCGTCTCTTAATATGACTACTATATGACACAAGTATAAAACGATTCAAAGGCATGAGTGTACTGACATTCGTTAAAAAAAATGAAAAATAAATAAATGAAGTAAAATATTATTAGATTTATTAGTTTCTTTATTAGGTTATTATGTCAACCTTATTATGCTATGCGGCTTGAAATAGGGTTGTTTTTAATTAAGCCTTCACCATAATCTTTTCAAAGCCATAATTTATACATATTTAAACAATAGTTCAAACCTTCAATTTTTGTGTGATAAGGTCGTTCATTTCCGCGTTTTTTCCCGTTTTTAATCACCTGATAACTTGTAACTGATTTCTTTCATTGGGCTGTATTAAGACGTGTAATAACTTTTTTACCGTCTTTAGCCCGCTTGTGCAAGTCTTGATTAGCTAAGCGAGAACTTAAACTAACATACTGACTGTGTCATTTAGAACTGACACACAGAGTGATGAATAAATCCATAACTAAACGAATCCTGACATGCATAGTCTATAAAGCCAAAGACTGAAATGAGAATAGACTCTGTGCAACATGTCAAAAATTGCCTCGACTCCGAGAGGTTGCGGCTAAAGTTTAGTACTCGATGACCAACTAAAGCTCGCCCTCGTCTCGACTTGCCTTGTGGCGAGCCTTGTCGAACTCGGGCCTGTGATATTCGTGCGCTTAAGCGGTAACAAACTCTGCTTTTAGCGCAAAACTGAGTTAAATCCTCTTTGCCACATTCGGAAATATTTATCGTACAAAACTAAATAGCGAAGTTTGAAATTCACAAATTTCAAACTTTGGATTTTATTCTCACAGCTAACATTTATGAACATTTACTGACATGGTGTATGTATATTACTATTGCTATTTGCAGTTGTAGTATTAAAATGATAGGTCTTTCTTATGTGAAATGAAAATATAAATTAGATTTTTCTGTTTTCGATAAAGCCACCGTTTCTAAGAGGATAGATACAGAAGGATGACTAGTTTCGGTAATATATTAGAGTCCCGGAACTAGATCCCGACGATCCCCCCTAGCATGGCTTGGCTTCGAGCGCCGGCACGTACGACCTCAGGCCCGCTATTCACCAACTAATTAAACAGTGTTTTTTTTTAGCAACATGTACCATTATGATTATGGGACACCAAAGTGTAATGTAATTCATGCGAACAAATAAGTCACATTCTAGCCGTTTTCATCTTTGAACACAAAATACCGTTACATTGTGTTTGATAAATTACATTTAGTTGATATATCATGGCAGTCTATGAATGTAATAGCAATCCCATCAAAAACAATACTTGTCAAAAAAACCAAGTCTCGCAACTCAGTTGTTCTGCGGTAAAAGGTTGTGAGATCCATGTAATACCAAGTCGGTTATTAATTTATTCATTCTCTACTTAAGCGACTTTCTGTCTTAATACGTCCAGTCTCTAAGACCACGATCGTGATCCATAACAATTGAAAATCAATTGTGTCTGGAATCTCCGTACTCGAAGCATTAAGTTGTTACGTAATAATTAACAGCATCTTATAGTGACGCATATCAATATTAAAATTCTTTAGTGTTTTATGTAAATATATTGAGACTTGGCCATCGCACTAAATAATTGAATTTACATGTGTTTTCAGGCGATTGCATTTACACGTGTTTTCAGGCGATCAGCATCGAAAAAATGGTCTGAATTGCTTCGAGAAAAGGATGGTACGGCCGTGACGCTTGTTTGCTCGACTTGGTGGGGGCACTGCTGTGCCCCCAGATTTATAGGATTATCCGCACACAGCAGTACCGGAACGTATCCATCAGTGTCAGTGTCAAATTATATTGTAGCATACATCTTGTACGAATATCTGCACTCGTCAGTGAAAGTAAACACTGAACGTCACTTAACATCACTGTACATAACTGTCACTGACATCGAACACTCAACGTCACTAAACCTCACTGAACGTCACTGTCACTGATGAGTGCGGATACCGTTGTACAAGATGTATGCTACAATATAATTTTTCACTGACTGGATGGATACGTTACTGATCGGCATGTGACGGCACTGTTGTGTGCGGATCGGCCTTATAAGGTATTATAGAAAATCACAATCAAAATAAAAATCATAATAGTTACCCCAGTTACAAATTGCGAAAAACATTTTTTTTTGTAGTTCAATAATGCCTACATATTAAAGTTAAATATTTTTTTTATTTCAATTATTTTACCTATACTATTAAACTTCATTGAAACAATGATTCCAACGAGTAGCTGGTGAATAATGGGCCTCAGCTTGCATGCTCGCATCCCTGATTCCGAGAGACAATGGCAGCAATTTGGAGCATTGTTGGTTCAACAGATTGGCCGGTTCAATATCCTGATTCATTTCCGATTGAAACTTTTATAAGGCTGAAGCATTCATGAATATCCGCGCATCCCACTCCGCATGCCGCCGCGACTATACCTACCGCTTTAGGATGTAGACTATCATGCGTTTGTGTACTACCATATTTAATTAATTTTAAGGTTGAGTATGTTTTATCTAACTTCTGCTTAGAACATCTTAATTTCTATATTCATAGTAATGGTAAAATGTCGCTACCAGCGGTTGAATATTCACAATTGTGTGTGTTTTGAAAAAAGATACGTAAACCAATGGTCATTAAAATGCTGACATTTGGTTTAGGTAGCTTTTCTTCAAAACAAACACAATCGTAAATATTCAACCGCTGGTAACGTAACTTTACTATCACTATCAATGAAGAAATTTGGCTTTAGCCGAAATGTAGTAAAAAATTTTATTACAAATCTTAAATTGCGTAAACCTTATCTTGTTAGCTATGCTTAATTTCGATAGGACATTCCGATTTAGAATGATGCTGATTTAGAACAACTTACAATCAAGGATTAAAATTGATGCTCTTGAAGAGATAAAAGCCACAAATATTAGGAAAAAAGAATGTGGTTGGTACACAAACGCCGCGCCACAGTATATTAATGCAGTCAGTAAGCAATCTCCGGCATCTTACAGATACTTCGCGGCGGGCGCCGCACCCCGGCAGGAGGCGCTGTGAGCGCCGCCACTGTACATACTCTTCGTAGCTTTGTAAGCCGTGTTGTCCCCGTCTGACTGAACTAGTCCTATTTATTAAACTACTGAGTTTTCACACTGTGGTTTTATTTGCTCCAACGGTAATAAATTGCGAAGTCTGGCTCACGTTCGATTTATCTAAACGTCCGAATTACCCGGAGCTCGGGAGCCGCGTCTTGGGATGTTGAGCTAGACTTCGTAATCTATTTACTAGGTTTACTCAGTACTGAGAATAAATCACCTGTCTAAGCAAAAGATATATGAAGAGAATTTTTATAAGTCAAGTGCAAAGGTAAGAGATGAGATATTAAAGATTGCGCAAATTAACTTATTATTTAGCTTATCAGATAATCCTAAAATTAACTAATACAAAGGGTATGTACAATAAAGAAGTCTGAAACATGAATATTATACTGCACTATTGTGTTAAAATATTAACACAACAGTGCATTAAATGGATGCGAAAGATGCGAGAAGCGATGGAGAGGTCTATCATGGGTGTTTCGTTACGGGATCGAATCAGAAATTAGGAGATACGTAGAAGAACTAACGTGACGGACATAGACTTAAGAATCAGAAAGCTCAAGCGGCAATGGGCTGGGCACATAGCGCAAAGAACTGATGGCCGATGGGGCAGAAAAGTTCTAGATAAGAGACCCTTCGACCAAAGACGCAGCGCAGGACGTACACCTACAAGATGGACTGACGACCTTGTAAAGATTGCAGAATCAAACTGGATGCAGACCGCTAGTGATCGGTCGCTGTGGAAAGCCGTGGGGGAGGCCTATGTTCAGCAGTGGACATTCTTTCGCTGATAATGATGATGATGATGAGTGCATTATATACAATGTACGGGCTTATAAACTTCATTGTTCTTAGTGGTTAATAGTGTATTGTATGTTATTTACGTACCGAACTAAAGTGTTGAAGTAAGAAACTAACGTATTTAACAAAAATAGTTCTTTAAAGACCTATAGAAAAGAAGGTTATCAATTCGACTTGAAAGTAACTGATATTGTAAGAATTGAACTATAATAAATATACTAGAGTCCCCCGCGACTGCGTCCCCGCATTTTGCGTATGCTTTGCGTGATGTTTTATAGCTCGAAGACTTCGAGCTTTTTCTTCGATAAATAATCTTAAAAAAAATTGTATCAATCCAGCAATTCCGGAAATTAGCGCGTAAAAACAAACTTTTCAGCTTAATAATACTATTACAGATATAGATTTCAATCTATTTCCAGTTTTTTTTCGCCATTACCATACCCATACTAATCTGCATTCTCACAAACTACTAAACCGAGTTTTATAGAACTTGGGACCGTTCTCTTATTGGAATTTCACCCATGAATATATACAAGCATGCGTTTTTGAATAAATCGGGATACAAGGCCTTGCAGGCAGCCGCCTAAATTGAACATTTCCATTAAACTAACTTGTACCTGACATAGAACTGTAAATTTTCTAAATTTTGAATCCAATGTTTTAAAGTTGGAACTACGTGTATTTTACCAACATTATCAATGAATTTCATTGTTTTTAAAATTAATATTGCCCTATCCCATACACTTTTATGATGCGAATTAAAAGTTAAAGGGCCTAAAAGGTGTTTCCCAGATTTTTTCATATAGGCTTGATAACTTCCGTTCACAGAATCAAAGAGCTCGTCGAAAAATAGGGTGATCCACGCAGTCTCCTTACACTCTTCAGAAAGAATGCCCTTGTCTGGAAATAAAACAATTTATTTGACAAACAACAATTTATTCAACTATAAATTATAAGTCTTTGTTTTTTTTTAAAAAAATATTCATGTTTTGTTTTATTTTGCTTAAACTTTTTTGCACTGTGAGTTGTTGTGTGGCGGACTTAATGCCTAAGAGCATTTTCTACTAATCAATCGCTTGAGAATGCAGAAAGTTTAATCATTGGCACGATATTTACATTAACTAAAATTGGATACCTAAAAAAATGTGGCTTGACATAAACATACATACTAATATTTATTTATTTAAAAAAAATATTGCACAAATAAAAGTGTACAAAAGGTGGACTTAATGCTTATAGCATTATCTCCCAGTCATACCTTTAGATCATGCAGAGATAATATTACAGAAATAAATAATAACTAGCCAGTATATATATCTTATATTTACATGGTGACGGGTAGGTATCCCACCATAGCAAACTAGCGTATAGAGGAGGTCATTTTCTACATAATGGACCTAACCTTTTTTAACAAAAGTTTTAAAGTTTCGAAGATATGCTAATTTTTGTACTTGTATACTTAATACCTACTCAGACATATGCTAAAACAGATTGCTAAATTCACTTCATCCTTTAATGGCACATTAACTATTTTTGATCAAACTTTGACTTTGGTTTGTGTGTGATGTGCAATAAAGAGTTACTTTATATTCGATTACGGCAGACATAAGTCAAATCGATCGACGTCCTAACTTCGAAAACAGTAAATAATACAATGATTCTACTTTAAAAAGTTTGGTTCAGTTTTCGGGTCAAAAAATACACAGCAGTAATACGCAGGGTGTTGTTTTGGTCAGTCACATACAACTCAGGGATGATAATATGAGTAACACTTATTCTATACAATTTGCAGACTTAATGCATTAGCGCATTATCTACCAGTCAACCACTTTGGTTAATTACCGGAAAAAAATACTTCATATCTCTTTATGTAAAACGTACACTAAGTTAAAATTGCTTTGACATGCCCAATTAAGGATAACAGCTTCCTAATAATGGAGTTGAAACAATAGAATTGGGAATTAGTATAACATCAATGTCTCCGGGCGGGCCGTCCCGCGCAAACTGAATTTACCCTGAATTAGGTCAATTCGCCGTCGCTTCAGTGACTCCATTGATTTAATTACCTCTTCGCTTGCTAATTCCGTTTATGCACCCCCTTGTCGATTTATCAGTTGATACACTAGACGCGGCTGCGGTCTGTTATCCGTTCGGTGTGTTCGGATACTTGCAAACTAGATTCGTACACTAAGTAAAATACCACAGTATTTTTTTTGACTGCAAATATAACTTTGTTTTTTATAGTGTTTGTATGAAGTACAAAGTTATGTTTGCGGTTGTTGAAAATATGCTATATCTCAAAAACTACTAGTTCATTCTAGTCTTCCACTTAAATGTCATTATTTTTTATTTTTTGTATGAGAATCTGTAAGCGGTTAACAGGATACATCTTCCTACCAAATTTCAACAGTGTAATGCTTATAGTTACAGAATAAAATGGCTGTGACATACGGATGGACGGACAGACAGACAGGCAGACAGACAGACAGACTTGACGAAACTATAAAGGTTCCGTTTTTAGCCATTCGGCTACGGAACCCAAAAAAGGCATCCTACGACAGGTAGGCCAACTGTGATTTATGTTGTAAAATGTATTTAGGTGCTGTCGATTACTTCAATTAATGAACAAACGAAAGAATACGAAGTACCTACCTACCCACTCTCATGTATAGGATAGACTTAGTATCTCAATGAAATAAAATATTAAATATAATTATAATCTTACGGTTTCAAATCTGCTAGATTGTAATCTGTCGATTTATTGTCAACAAGCTGACTTGGCTTAGCATTCACGCTTTTATCGATACTTACATGTCAATCTAACACTTCACCTACCCTAACCCATCACTTTGCCCATTGATTAATCATTTCAGTTTACGTCAGAATGTATGAAGTTCAGTGCAGTTCACAATAAATCGACAGATTACCATTAAACGAATTTAAGAGCGCTTGCACACTTAGGCGACTTTAGCAGCGCGACGGTCACGCGGCAGTAGCGCTGCTGTCAATTTCATACATAAAATGATAAGCCCTTCATTAGAGAGACGCGCTGCTGTAGCTCTAATGTGAAGGCGCACTATAACCGTTCGATGGTAATTACGCGGTTTCTACAATATGACGGTGACATTCTTACACTAGTACTCTCAACTCGTACTCGTGTCTACAATCTATTCGGCTGAGTGTCACTCGTTTCAATCGGCGCGCGTGCGATCTTGAGTTACGGCGGGAGTAATCGCCTCTCCATAAATCGAGAACAGTGCTGGTTCGATCCCGGGCCGGCCGTTAGCCCCGCTGACATTTATCTCCGGGCTTTAATTATTTGCGAGCGCTCCTCGTCTTTCGATTCCATTGTTGCAATTTCGCATTGCCAGCGATTTTAAGCATTAGGTTCTTGTGACTTGTTGGAAATGCTATGTATCAAATCAACTTTTAAGTTAATACTAGTTGTAGGTACTGGGTAAACCGTCGGAATCACATTTTTTTTCTAAAAAACCTGGGAGAATGTACTTTAATATACATAAGTACAGTCCGAGCAAGTATGTAGGGTCAAGTATTCTGCTATTCAGACTTCACATACTTCTTTACTAATATTATGAATTTGAAGAGTTTATTTGTTTGTTTGTTTAAACGCGCTAATCTCAGGAGCTACTGGACCGAATGATAAATTTAATGGTCTGAATAATATGCCGAAGTTAATGTATAACCTTAGGTATACGGTGTATTTAAGATACTTATTGTTTTTTATTTTATTAAGCTTAATTATTAGCTTATGCTATGAGTAAAGCTAATTATAGTTTTTCCATAATTTTACGGTGAGTATAGGACGTGCGAGAAAACACAACAGTATAGTGCGACATAAAGTACACTTAAAAAGATCAAGTCGTGACAAAACTTCCTCTCGCAATCCTAACGCGATCACTTCGCAAAGCGTGTTGAAATTTTCATATAGGTATATCAACCTTAATTTTAAGTGTACACAGTGAAACGCTTATTTTGTTGTATAAACGCTTAATTTAATAAGGATTGATGCTGTATTGCTTAAAATGGGATCGTATATAAGCTATTATTTCTCGTAAAAAGTAAAGAATAAACAAAAGGTTATTGTGGGTTATCGCTATAAGATAGATATTTACAACCAAGTGTTTATGTAGACTATTTTAAGGTGTACAATACTGTAGCACATTATTTTGATCCATCTTAGGGTTCAGCTAGCTTTTGCATAATATGCTTAAAAAATTGAGCTTATTTACGACTTCACTCAGAAACCTATCAAATTAATGATGGTGTGCGCAGGCGAGGGGCTGGACTGGACAGGACAGTCCGCCAAGGACATAAATCCCATTTGAATACAGACGAGCAAAAGTTCCTCGTGTTCGCTACACCAAACAATTCCATAATTTGTTTCGGGAGTAAAAAAAGTCCTTGTAGTTAATTTATTTATAATTCTAAGTGTTGTGATATGTAATATTGTAATAGTGTAATTTTATTATAAATGACTTTGACATTAACTTTGATCCCATCTATTCCATTCATTAGTGTGTGGTGGTACCACCGTTGTGCTTTACATGCTTACATACATACATATTTTTGCTTTACATAACACAAGTGCATTAGTTACTTACTTTGGGATCAGAACAATTTATGTGTTTGGTGTCCAATATTTGTTTATTTTTATTACACTTTCATAGGTACCTGACTACCTCTTCTTTTAATTATTTAGCTCAATCAATCAAGGACTTCAATTACTAAGCTTTATAAAACTTCTCGTATCAGGCTCGATATTAACCTTATTTTTACGCTCAAGAAGCTGCTATCAGCGTATCACTCACTCTTGAAGCGGCATGAAGACCTCTCGAACGTTTCGCGTCTGCCACACGACCCCACGCACTCATTACCGCACCAAACGCGCCGGAGAATACAAATTAGCTTACCGACCCGACCATTGTGCGCCTCCTTTTCCTTATTACCCCAATAGCCCAACTTTTTCCAAATTATTTCCCTTATTGGACCCTTCAGCCCTCAAGAGCAGACGCGTTAGTCTCATATATTTCGAGCGTCAATGACAATCCTGCTTTCAAAGAATACACAAATTAAGGACGCGTCAAACACAGAGCTCGAATCAAGTAACACCGTAGTTTCTGCGGCAAAATTAAAAAGTTCCTCGCGGCAACGCTTCCGGCTACGAATCAAACAGCGCTCGTACATACCACTCCTATTTAGATTTCCATTGTTTGCAACAATGCCTTTTTTGCGAGATCTCGGTTACAATGTCGTAGCAATTAAAAAATAATGTTGCGGGAGTTCTTTGTTCTGGGACCAAAACGGAATTGAATTTATGAGAAGATATGTGATGGTTACGAATTCGTGAAACATTTACTTTGAGGACGCTTTGATTTGTGGAAGATTCTATATTGTTTATTGTAATGCAATAATTTTATCTAATAAATCTTCCTCTCGCCTGCCCTGGGCGCGGAAGCGTGGGGCTGCGGCGTGAGTCAATATTTGCCTCGATATTGCACTGTGCACTACACAATGCTTACAGCTCTAATATTGATATTGCAACCCAGGGCCCTAACAGATAACCGACGATCGACACGCCGACATACTAGCTCTCTCCACTCGCCTAGCGTGAAATAACGAAACATTTCAGTTTTTTTCTTCATAATTTAATCAACGAAGGGTTCGAGTATCCCATACATTTTTAAATCGGTAAAAGCATTTCAATGGAGCGCTCAGACACGTCGCTTTGAAGTGGGGTACCAATTTTTGCCGAATTAGCTCTGGCCTTTTCGCGGTCACGCAATAAACGGGTAGGTAGATAGCAGAATCTGTGATGACAGTTGATAAATTTGGAATAAGCCAGGCTATGCCTCAAATTAGTTATTAATTATATCTTTAAGCAAACGTAAAAAACACAAATTTTGAGAACGGATTTAAAAAGTTACGTCACTTTTACTTACTAAATTCTTTTCTTCCCTTCTTTTATAGTTATCTTTTATTTTTATTTAAATTCAGCAATATTTTTACACATACATAATTATAGTGGCTTGCGATGCAAAAGTCCAGTCCAGACCCATCCCCTTACAGTATCTATATCGTAAGGCACTCTCTTCTGTCACCTACTAGTACTTAAATATTTCATGCTATCCATAAGATGGTGAGAAATAATATTTAAAAATAGTTGCAGTCCCTCATTATATGTGTTGCGTTAATCCTTTATTTTTTCTTTTGATGACAGTCAGTGTAGTCTTTTGTTAGTGCGTCTTAAATTATCCTCAATTTTTAACATATTATATAGCATACCAGATTGTAGAAAATAAATGATTGAAAACATATCATTTTCTGTTTTTTCCAGATAATCAAAGTGTAAAGAAATGTTTTTTTTTTAATAGGTGCTGCTTTTCCAATCCAATATAAACTTATACAAAGTATAGTATCAACATGGGTTCCCACTGTTTTGGTACTGCGTCTCGTCCCGTCAGTGTGATGGTGTCGAGCCGCGAATCCGTCAGTTCTCGCGACGAGGGTCCGACTTGCTAATCAAATCTGCTGACCGCCGTCACTGACCACTCACCGGTCACCACTGCCAATGAACGGGCTGTCAGTTGCCCTGCTGAACGTCTGGAAATAACTTAGTACAGAAACTAACTATATAATTTTGCTGGTTGTTTATCAAAATACCAGTGAATCCAACAGAATTGGTTCCGTAGCTTTACTTGTTTTAAGTAAAGGGAGTCGAATTCGCTCCAGATTCGCAGATGTGTTTCCCAGCCATTACAATTAGGCCGACTTCAACAAGAGGGTAGAAAGGCTGTTACTAGTCAGAATAAAGTATCCTAGGACTAGGAAATATCATTTCCTATCATCAGGTGAGACTTAAGCCAAATGTCTGCCTAAATGCTATTTTAAATAGAAAGAAAAAAGTGTTTTCTTTTGAAATTTCCTTTGAAGAAGTTCTTTTTATTTATTTCAGTTCGACTGAATCATTTGGACCTTAAGCGTCTTAAAAGAAAAACTTAACTTAAGCTTTCCTATACGTAAAAACTGAATGAACTTGGACATATTTATTGTGCTCAATGTTAATTAACTTTCCGTTCCAAATTCGGTTTTTAGGGTTGCATTGATAAGGACATTATAGTTTCAAGTAAGCGAATAACTTTAAATGTTTTCAAAGTCAAGTCAAAGTCAAAATAATTTATTCAGTTTAGGACACAATATGCTACTTATGAAAGTCAATAATTAATATCAATCAATTATGGCCCACATTTCCATAAGCCTCCATTGCAAAATAATGAAAGATTTATCAATAATTCAAAGTACGTCATCAGCCCGGCGGCGGGATTACAGGCTCACCGCTATTCTAATACGTACCGTGAAGACCCGTGATCGGCTCTCGACGGAGGCAATTTCCCGCATTCCCGGCGGTTGTTATCGTGGGACAAAGGCAGTCCCGGACAATCCCGGGACGCCAATACAACGATTATCTCCGCGACACACACCGCTCAATGCCCCGATATCCAATCTCAGGCCACTCCGGTAGCTCGCTCTTCGACTGCAATCAATCTCGCGAATGTACTCAAGTGGAAATGCTCGAGGATAATACTGCACTGCCGCAATCTTTCAAGTGTCGTCAAAGAAAATACTTTTTGATAAAACTTCCGCGTTTTCAAAGTCATCTCGATACCCCATTGTCAAAAAGAACAAAAATGTAATATTATGTTTTTAAGTCAGTAAGTTGTTATTACTACGTATAGAAAAGCTACGCAAAGTATAAAATGTCACAAATACAAAAAAAAGAATATAACGTTTTCCTTGAAATTTGAATTTTAATATGAAACCATTAGTTGATGTCAAGTTGTGTCAATTTATTTATTTATCGCACGAGATTTATTCGTACTGTCAATTCCATACTCTAGTAATAGGAGTTCATTGTTTTATATTGTATCTAATTATTTATGCAATAAGGAATTTCTCAAATAAAAGGAACGTGTGAATATAACTTAATTTTTCTGAAAGAGTCCAACTGTTGCTTGAATAAATATATTTCTATTAAAACGTACTTTAACAACACCTCCTTTTTGCAGATCTGAAAGACTGCTATAATATAATTTAGGCAGGGCAAATTTAGTTTTTTTTCGACTAGTTTAAAAGAACGTTCTCTGGTCTTACGTACGCTCCCCGGGTTTATAAAAGAGAAGAGATAACCACCGAAACCGTATGTGAAGTTTCAGTAGAACGCAACAAGTTTCTTGTTAGCTGTTATGGGCAAAGTTGCGCGGCGGGCACCTCACTTATCTCGACAACTTCTATGATCTAGTTTCCGAGAAACGACGCTGACTGCAACTAGTTCGCTTGTACTACAACGCAACTTTTGTCATAAAAATATGACTACGTAATTTTATTATTGAGACTTGAAATTCAAAAAAAAAAAAATTTTTTTATTTTTTATTAAAACACAAAACAGTTTACAGTTGAGGAGAAACAAATTTTATACATAAATGAGTATTATGCTAAACTGTAAGCCAAAACATGTGCTTCAGGAATGTAAATAATGAGTTACATCGTTTCGCAAATTCAACTCTTACTATTATTACCTTATAACTCTAACTATGTATTATTATTACCCACGAATTTGTGAGGATAGAATATTGCTACTTTACAAACTGCTACTTTTAACTTAACAAAAAGTATACAAAATTATTTAAACGTTATGGTATTACAGCTTATTCATACAAATATAGCTATGTGCTGTGTTTTGTAAAATATTATAAAATATGTATAAAAATAGGGTGTTGTCGCGGGAAACTATTCAAATACCTAATACATTTAAACAAGTATAACAATATAGAGCATAAAACAAACTGCCACGAAGTCTCGCGCATACGAGAGACTAGTTTATTTTAAAACATCACGTACAAATCTAAAGAAGACACTCTGACTAGATCCCATGATATCGATACTCGGATAGTCATGCGATAAATCATTGTAGAGGCGACACATCCTTACTATCGGGTTGTAGTACGAGGTAAATATAAGCATAATTAAAATAACTTTAAAGAAATAAAAACTACTTTGTGCACTTATCTTCCATTTTTTTCCTGCTCATGTCTGGCTCACAAATTACTGACATTTAGGTAAATGGATAGCATGCACGTCAGTTGGATTTTTATTTTACGCAAGTGCCACTGTGCCAATTTTAGGGCAATAGACTTTTTCAAACCTTACATAAAATAAAACAAATTATGGAACAAAACGCTTTTTTAAAAGTATACTTTTCGCGAAAAATCAAAATTACGTCGGTTCGTTACACTATGCCACGCATATATAGAAATAAGAAAACATCCAAATTTCAATACAGAAGATGGTTGGAAACTTACCGGTAAATAAATTTCAAACTGTTATTAAAGAAATTGATTGTGATGATTATTTAAAAGATAATAATGTACGGACTTGCATGATCACTACAAACATTGTAAACCTTTTGAAACGAGGCATTGACAATAGTGACTGAGTTTGTTGCGCACCTTTTTCTCAGCATTAGCCCACAATTGTCCCGAAGCTGTGGTAGGGTTTATAATCGGACGTGTAAAAGTACCCCAGTAGGTCTATTTTACTTTATGGCCACTTAATTCCACAATGGGATCCAGTGCTAGCGAGGACCCAAGCCTGACCACTCACTCAAGATCACAAGACACAGTTAAGAGCTATGATAGTTGATGCATGATGAACAAAGTGATGGCACCGACTCCAAAAAGAACTTGTTTGCCTAAAGTATTCATTTCCTTTCCATGGAATTTCAGAGTTTATTTAAAAATTCTTTTTAGTTAGTAGTTATTAATTTTGGTTTTGAAGTCGGTTTTTATTAAAAGTCAATTTTATTTCTTCATTTTTAGAGAAGAGGGAAGTTGCACATTATGACTCTTTCTGAAGATTCTGTTCTTTAAGAAGCTACAAACTATGTTTTATAAGTTCTGTCATTATAATTACTGAACTCCTAAGCATTAAGGAGTTCCACCATCAGCTCAGCCCCACAAGATGATGACTATCAGTCGGAACAACACGTCAACATTAGGATTCTATAAAAAAAAATACTAAACATGCCTTTAAAATATGAGGGTTTCCCTAGATTACACCAAGATTCCATCATCAGATCCCAAATTGGCAACACTGGAACCAACTAGAATCGGTCGACAATGGACGGTGGCATGAGGTAACACAGATACAAAAAAACAAACAGTCAAATTGATAACCTCCTCAATTTTTAAATACGGTTAAAAATTACACTTTACCAAACGCTGTAAAGTTTTCGAAATGTCGGGATAAAGTTTCATAAATATTCGCGCAAAGTATCCGAAAAACTTTTTTTTTATTCCATGAGTTCTATTCGCGTAAACTTCAGAAACAAGTATGTAAAACAAATCAGTTACGGGGATTCTAGGTAATGTACGTTGTACATATAAAGTACTGCTATAATTTTATCGGCAGCCCGGGATATTGCTCGAAGCGGCGGAAAACAGACAGACAGCTATACTGGCAGGTATTAATGACGCAATAATCCGCCCAATCGTCCTTCTCCTAAGCCCCTTCCCTGAGGATAAGTAGTTTGTTTCCTAAATCCAACGCAATAGGCTCTTACGTATTAGTGATATCCGGTACTGTGATCAGGCTGACACTGAGCTGCAAATATGTATTTCTTACGATCATTTCACAGAATTACTAACTGTCGTACAATTTGTTCTAATTACTTTCATTACAAGTGTTTTCACAAATGTACTTTTTGTTAAGGAAGAGTGACTCCTTCTGCCACAGGTACCAAAGCACTTACCTGGAAGAGTCTACCTCTGCATAGCTATAATTTAAAATTATTGTTAAGGAAACATATATTTTTTTCATTTCTATGCTTCATTTTTATTATGTTGTGTATGTGACTGACATGTTTAGGAGGACCTACCTTTAATAGTTCTTAAAAACCAGCCAAGTGCGAGTCGGACTCCGCACTGAGAGTTCCGTGCCAACTTTTACTGAATTAAGGAATCCACTTACTTCCACTTACCTAAAATACCACAATAATTTGTTGACAGCAAATATAATTTTGTTTTTCTTAGTGTTTGCGATTGTTGAAAATGTGCTAAATCTCAAAAACTACTGGTTTGATCCCGTTCAATTTTCATTGAAAGTAATTGTTAAGATCTACATTATTTATTTATTTTCAAAATTTACACTTGCTTAGTTTAGAAGTTAGAGGGGCTGCCCATTTTACCACTTTCGAAGCGTCGATCGGCTTCGGACGGAACCCTAATAATCTATTCAATGTGTTTGTATGTGATATCGTCATATTATCCAATATTTGATAATATATGAGTATGTTGATTCTATTAAGGCTTCCAAACACGTGTGCTGAATTTCGTAAGTGTATTTGTATTGTATGTATGTCCACGAATATCTCGTAAACAATAAGCCATAGCAAGATGATTACTTTTTTAATTAAATGATATGTATTTTAATGAGATGTTTCGTCGAGAATTGCTCCAGTTGTTTTTGAAATATGGCTAATAACTAAAAACCATTAAATAAAAAAAAAATATTGAATAAAAATTTAACCGCTTTCAAAAAACTGAATAAAAAGCTCGAAATAACACATTTGACCTTTGTTTAAGTAGAAACAAATTAATTTGGAGTCGGTGCATGACGAACGTAGACTAATGATTTATGTAGGCTTGAGATCACGGACCTACTCCAAGTGAATTAACATATGTTTTTTTTAAATTCTTTCTTTAATTTAGCCGGCAAATAGTAGTAATTAAGTGCCGAATTAGATTACACAAATGTTCAGGCAACTAGTCAAAGTGGGCGAGCTGTTTTATTACAGTAACGAGAAGGGCGGACGGCCCTCCATCAAATCGGTAATGAAACAGGTCGCTGCGGGCCCGGCCAACTTTAAGCGCTACTAAATGATTCGAGACGCCGCCGACCCGCCGGGCCGTGTCTTACATGCCAAATAGACACTTCACTCAAATGTGAACTACATAAGTACTCGCGTTTAACCCACAATTTAAACCATCTTAACCACTTACGATAATGTAGAAGTTTGCGACTGATACTACGAAATTGCTTCGGTCAGAAGCTTGGAATCATTTTTTAGTTTCCCTGAGCAATGTAGCCTGCATTTAGGTACCTACTTAACTTACTTCAATATATTAAAGGTTTATTATAGTTATGGTACTCTTGATAGTATTAAATGGCTGTCATGGAGATACATAAGATAACATGTGCCTAATATAAGGATTAGTACAAACTTAGTTCGTGAATAAATCATTCTGTCTTTGTCAGTTTCCTTGATGGTTAAAGAGTCAAAATGTTGGTGTAATCGAGAAGTAAGCTAATCCTGGGATGCACAAATACGCTTTAATATATTCTGAGGTATACCTATGAATGATCTGATATAGTCAATACTATTTTGAATTTGAATGAAAACGATGATGTTGGACTGTAAAAAATTGACGTCAATTAAAGAAATACGGCTAATCAAAATAGTTTGTCAAACTTAAAATAGTAAATTGGTTTTATCCAAAACAATGCGCATTGTTTGAGAATGCAGTTTGACGAATCCGAGACAAGTTTATTCTCTAGCTTGGAGCATCTCATCTCAGAATTGAATTATCCTATCCGCATTGAGGCCAAGACACAATCTCTCAAGTTAGATGCTCTTGTTTCCATTCCAATTAAACAATAGTATCTTCATGGCTTTAAGTTATATCTTTCGCTGCGCAATCTCATGTTTCAGCTTCATTTTATCCTGAGATAATTCATTTTAAATTTATGCAAACGGAGAGTATCCGGTAGTTGTTTTAATGAGATTATTTACGTCGTCCCGAGATGGCATCTTGCTCTTGCTTCGGGCGGATTGACCAAATCACGGTTTATGCGAAGTAAAGATAAGGATTTTCTGTAGACTTGACTCGTAACAGGTAAAACTAAATACCTGGTATAGCTTTTTCTGTTATCAAAAATTAATAATTCCAAATGCCTGATATAAAATACTCCCTGTTATTTTTCAATATTTCGCGATTTACTGCAGAGATGTTAAGCTTACTAGCTCCATTATCTGACCCTGGATACAACCTATAAAAAAAGACATTACCTGAGACTTCTTTCTTTTTATGTTCTTACAACATATTACTGCAGAATACAAGCAAGCAACATATTTTTAAAACGAATATACCACGAGAGCGACTGCCGACAAACGTGTGCATAATAAACTAGCGGTCCCCCGCGTCTTCGTCCGCGCCTTTTGAGTTTGCTCCCCGCCCGTCGCAGCGGGATGTTTTATAGCCTAAAGCCTTCGTCGATAAATAAGCTATCCAACACAAAGTTTATATAAGCTATTCAAATCTCATCATGTACAACCTCGTATCTGTGCGTTTGATTATAATACCTATCTTTTGAAAATCTCTAACTACGCAAGTAAATTTTGAAAGATTGCGCGCCCGCCACACATGTGACCAGTTCAATATCCAGCATGGTCTGTTGTATGTAACCGACACAACGTTTTAGTTCGTTGTCGTTTTAATGTAACAACAACTTCCGTCTGTTTTTTTTTAAATCGAGTTTTTGAGGCTACGATAGGTAAAACTTGAAACCTAATTTTTAGGGTTCAGATTAAGATTCAGATTCAGAATCATTTTTACTGCAGGTCGCAAGTGGGTTACGAGATGGTACATGCGTGATATTAGATACAATACAAGTGACGCCCTGCAAGGGCACAGCAAACATGAGAGGCAACTATTGCCTATTTACTTAATATAAATTGTAGCATAATATAATACAATACAATGCAATTAAATTTTAACAAATGAAAATTTCATATCAACAAAAGTTTGGATCATAGCATTATTAATTTAATTATATTAAAAATAATTAAATATATTTAATAACATCATTGCGTTGAAGGGTTCCGAAGCCGAATGGCAAAAAACGGTACACTTATAGTTTCGTCAAGTCTGTCTGTCTGTGTGCCTGTTTGTCAGTCCGTATGTTCCAGACACTTTATTCTGAAACTATTAGTATTACACAGTTGCAACTGAGAAGGTAGATATACTTAGGGGGGGGGGGGGGGGGGGCTCCCATACACGAAACTACCTTTGTGTGTAGGGTGTCAATGAATAGGTACTTTAAAATGACATCGAGGTTCCTAAAACCATTTTCTCTACAAGTCTAACGTTTTAGAGATAGATGCTGGTAAAATGCCTCCCCCCCCCCCCCAAACTCTAAACAAATTGTAGATCTTGACAAAAACTTTCAACGAAAATTGGTTTCAACGAGATTGAACTAGTAGTTTTTGAGATAGAGCACATTCTCAATAACCGCAAACATAACTTTGTCATTCATACAAATACTATGAAAAACCAAGGTTATATTTCCTGTCAACAAAATATTGTAGTATTTGGCTAAGTGGAACTCTAATTCAGTTAAAGTTGGAACTTAACCCTTAGTGTGCAAGTCCGACTCGCACTTAGCCAGTTTTGAATCAAACCCACGTTTTTGATTCAAAATCGGCCAAGTGCGAGTGATTTTGGCTGATTGATGTTCGATTTTTGTAAAAAAACAGATAAAAGCCACACAAGAGTGATTAAAAAATTTCAGCTGGATTTTGCAAGTAGCCGAATAAATATTTACACATTATTTAAGAATTTCGTTGATTTTTAATTTATTTCCGCTTGCAATTTTGACTCTTGTGATTGAAATATAGAGCTCCTGTTCGAAACTCTTTACATTCGAAAACAATAATACACCGTATCTAGGAATGGAACACCGTGTCGGAACTGGGAATTGTCGAAATATCATACGTCACTTCGCGTCAGGATTGCCACAGAAGTTTCATCAAATCATCAATGAAAGCTGTAGATTGTCGTTATAAATTGTAGCTAATGTCGAGTCAGACCGCGCCATGCATGTTCTAGTAAAGATATTGATAAGTAAATCGTCGTAATCAGATTCTCAGAATCCAAAATTTGGATATTTGAACTTAACTGACAAAGTTTGCATTTTTATAATTTCAACCTTTGTCCAAATCCAGGGCCTTTACTGATCGACCATCATTCATATCAAATTGAAAACTATGTTTTTTTTCTTCTCACTCTTACAACAAGGCGGCGCGGCGTCTTAGCCGCTCGCAAGTGCAAAATCTAATTCACTTTTAAACTCGACTGAGTGTAAAGTAATTCTGCTAAATTGAGTTTCGGGCAACAAAGAGCTCCCGCGGGCCGTTTATTCGCTATTGAGTTATCTCGCCGCTCGCTCCGCGTATCTCCAGATTGGTCTCATTGTTTTTCTTTACATGTAGATACACTGGAGTAACTGCCGAAGCCTTTCTCATCGCACTTCCCGATTACTTTTGCGATCCTTTTCGTTTAGTAAGCTCGTTTTGCGCGAAAGCGTTAGATACACTTATTGTAAGGTAATGCAGGGTGTTATTTGGTCAGTGACACCCCAATTCGGGGATGATGAGTTATGCTTAATTTGAAAAAAAAAATAACTTAAATTATATGCAAATATGAGTAGTACACAATAAATTCTATGTCGACTTATCTATCTATAAATTCTTAAAAATCTTAAAGTAATGGTCAGAGTGTCGCAAAGGGTGCGCACAATAAAAATGAGAAAAAAAATCGCCTAATCACACCTTCGGGACCCGGGGGGAAGTGGGAGTTGAAGGGGGGGGGGGGGGACCTAAAGGGGAGAGTCCAATGGGATGACCTTGACCTTGGATGACCTCACCCTTGGATGACCTTGACTTTGATTGACCTCCCCTCCCCCTCCCCAACATTACATCTCCCCTCCCACACTACACCCCCCCCAAACATCAATGAGATGACCTTGCCCTTGGATGACCTCGACCTTGGACGACTTCAATTTGATGACTTTGACCTTGGGTAACTTTTAATGAAAAAGTGTCCCACATAAACGTTGTTACGCTTTCTCTCTTTTATCCAACGCCGTGAGAAAAAAGGGGGGTTAATATGACATCACCACCCCTCGCAAAATCGGCTGTTTGGCATCGAGTTAAGTTTCCTGCCAAACGGTGATTCTTGTCGGGTCACTGTTCTAACCTAACCTAACCTTGTTCTTTGGCATACAGTTAGTTTCTTGCCAAGCGGTGATTTCTGGCGATTCAGTACAAGCCAATGCCGTTCGTTATCAGGTCGCTGTTTTAAACTAACCTATCCTTGCTGTTTGGCATCCAGCTAGTTTCCTGCCAAGCGAAGTGTTTTCTGACTTTATGGCTTGGTCACCATAACAAAAGTTGCATCCCTTGGACCCCCCTAACCAGTGATACTGAAAAAAAGAGGTGTTACACAAGGCTGAAAATTTCGATGAATTTTTTCTAAGTCCTAACTGCCTTAGAAATGTACTTCGAAAAACGCCCTCTAACTTCGCGGGTATTGACTTTATAGCTAGGTCACCTGAACAAAAGTTGCATCCCTTGGAACCCCCCATCCAGTGACACTGAAAAAAAGGGGTGTTATATAAGGTCGAAAATTTCGATGAAATTTTTCTAAGTCCTGCGCACCCTTTCCTACACTCCAACCACGTACGCACTACGCAAGTAAATAAACATAAATGCACTTTATTTATAGTTCCTTTCTCATCTACGAGGTCCAGAAACATTCAGTTATGTACCAAATTTTAACATGGTTCCGGAATGATAAAATTGTTTATTCCAAATGACAAACACTCATGTTCATAATTAATGATAAAAGTTCTTATATTTAGTAGCCACTTACTAAGAGTACCTACCACTTATAATGACAAATTACGGGAAATCCAGATCAAGTGGCACAAGACAAATGAGCAATGCAATCGCAGGTAGTGCACATCCGACGCATATATAACCTCACACACAGCTGATAAATACTAACGTCACACACAGCTGTTCCGCCGTGATAGCGCTCCTGCACTCATAGCCAGCATTGTGGCCCTCAAAGCGGAAACTCCTTTTTGCGGTGGAACTTTTGCTATCGCACACTAAATTATTCAAACCGTGAATGCATGAAGCGCTGCATGCGAGCCGTCACAAAACTGCGTGATCTGTGGCAGCGCTGATTAAATGTCGTTGCTCACTTATCAACAACGGGAATAACAATCTAGTACAACACCATTATATCAGTATTTTAATGTAATGTAATTGATTGTAACCTGTTGTGTTATCCTGAAATAAATAACAAGAAACAATAGGAAACTCTAAAACGGAACGTCACCTATACTTATTTTAGACAAACACTCCTTTTAGCAACGCTAACTTTCCAGAATTGTAACGTATTAAAATACTGCCTGGTTAATAAATAGCTGCACATCTAACCGCGAACTCTTCTTTTTGTAAATAAATGAGCTAATTAGGCCGTAAGATAAATCACGCATATCTAAAATCCCTTTCCGATTTGATAAGTCTGCTACGACCATTAAACTGCCACGCTCTGTGGTAGCGGATAGCTTCGCTTTATTACAGGTGCGCTTGATTTGTTACCTGTGACCGCTGCTTTGTAACGCGGCACACGTCCATTTACCGCCTGGTACCGGTCATTGAAACGAGACAAAAACAATTCTTCAAGTACCGCAGGGACAAAACGTTAACATTGCAGGCTATGTCTATGTACAGGCTATACAACACATTTTTTTTTTTCCAATCTGTCCCGTAGTTCCTGAGATTAGTGCGTTCAAACAAACTCTTCAGCTTAACAATATTAGTGTGGGAATGTTAGTAATTGCTTGGTAGAATGGAAGGCAGACGACTGAATGAAAGAAAGAACGGAAGGATTGAATGAATGGGGATGATTTTGAAAAAGCGGAATGGACATTCCTCGACGATTACTAATTTGAAGCTGCTTTTATCATTTTATTCAAAAGTCTATTTGTGTCTTTAAACTAGGTAATAATAATAAAATCTATAGAATGCCAACCGGAATTTCATTTCTATATTAGTACTAGCAAACCCCGCAAACTCCGTTTCGCCACCAGGGGTGCGATTGTGTACAGCAATCGTATTCATTTGACAGTTCAAAACGTACGGTATGGTCTGTCAAATGACAAAGAACAAAGGGTTTGACAGATCATATGGTACGTTTTGAACTGTCAAATGAATACGATTGCTTTACACAATTCCACCTCAGATGGCTTCGTTTTATGTATCATTTCGTTTGGGATTAAAAGAAGAAGCTTTTTATGTTTGTTTTATATTTGAATTTTCTTTGCTATAAACTTCACGGAGCCCGAGACCTTCCCAACGAATGCAAAACCGTGGAAATCGGTTCGTGCGTTCTGGAGTTATAGCGTCAGAAAGGAATACCAGACTTATGTTTATATAGTAAATGGATAGTATACCTTATGCAAAAAAACGAAATATCAAAGTTCACACCATAACCCAGTCACAACCCGTAACCGAAACGTTGCGGTATTAAAAACCCAGGTAGCAAACATAAATTGTAGGGTAAGCTCCCGCGACCCGGCGTAAGCCGCGCGAGCCGCGACACTACTCCCCAATACGGGGATTACGTTTTTACGACGGCAACGAATAACATTCTTACCTATTTCTATTATCATCTGCTTTCCCGAGTGTAAGGTCTTCATTGTGTCGAACTAGGTCACTACTCCGCGCCCGAGTAATCTCGCTCGCAAATTATTTCAAGGGGATCCCGCGTTAACCTAATTCAGATAAGCAGATAAAATTAGATCGGTGACGACGTACGATATTATACCCTACCCTATAGCGCTGTCGTATTTCCATTATAGTATGGAATAGCTCGTTATAACCAGGTTCTGGATCTATAGCTCATATAACAATGTCTTGATGACATAGGCGTAGTAAGTACGTTACTCAAACCTGATGCATGATGCCGGCGCATAATGACACCAGAACTAGGATTATAAAATCAAAGGACAATAGGATGATTTTCGTTTAGAAAATATCAAATTTTCAGGCAAAATGTAAAATGAATATTAAAATCTATCAACCATTTATGATTTTTATAATCTGCCCAAGTAGCGAAATCTCCCCATAGATAGATTGGGGAGAAATTAGACGAGAGATTTTTCGATTTTTCCTTTTTTTATCATGTACGTGTTCTGTGTTAATAGTTTGTTTTAAAGCTAAAGCTACACTCCTTAAAAATAGTTTTTTTTTTACTCTTTATTTTTAGAGGCTTGGTCGCTGAGCGATCATGTCGCATCGTAATTTAAACCAATACAATGTTTATGCAGCCAAATTTAAACATCTCTTTAATGTTCAATAAAATGCTTTTGCTTCATCCGATAGTGGATGAGCCAGAAAACTGTTACAATGTCCTATGTTGAAATTGGTTTGGACACCAAAAATTGAATTAAGAATATTTTAGACCCCAACACATTCCATCAAGATGTGACGAATATCTTCAACAACCCCGCAATCGGTGCAGTTGGGGCTTGTAGACTTCTTCATTAGGAAGGCAAACTTCTTTGATTGATTATGTACTGATCGTAATCTTAAAGCTAAAGTTAGATTCTGTCTATTTAGGTTACAATTGTCAATCCAGCAGTTGATTGGAAGATGAGGTTGGATCGTTCGGTACCAAATTCCCTTTCCGAGTGATATTTCGTTAAAATATTCCTTCCAGTGATTGTGGCACTGTTTTTAATTTCTTTTAAGTAGTCAAAATGGAGCGGGGTAATATAAATAGGGATTCTATCGCTAGAAGCTAAAACATAGTTATAAATATAAAAATAAAAAAGTAACAGCTCATATTGGTTAGTAATTCATCAAAAAATAACTTTTAAATTAATGTTTGTAACAAATTATTTATAACTTAATTATTATTATTTAACTTTAATTATTTAAATTCAATTTTAAATGAGATACAATAGAAAAAAAGAAAAATTAACCTAAATTAAAACAAATAAATAAACTATTTACAAATAAAAAACATTCCCCAAATCTGAGACCTGCAATAGCGGCATGGTGCCGAGAAGGCTGGCTGCATTTCCTCTTTGGATTGCTAGCCTCCTAAGGCGCAATTGCGGTGGCGGTCGCGTTACCGCGGTGGACTGCGTGCGCGTACGCAATTCGCGCGGTGTCAGGATACACGTTACGTAAACAGTTATAAAATCTTATTGAAACAAGCTATTATCATTCTGTAAAAAGCTTATTGTTACTGAATAACTAACCTATGCTTGTAATTAAAAAAAAATGTATTCAAAAATGAAAAAATAGAACCAAAAAAAATCGTGGTAGGGTGACAACATATACGAAAAAAATTGCGAGAAAAAAAAATCGAATTTTAATCAATAACTGGCAGCAACCGGATGTGTTTGCGGTCTATGGTGTAGAAACTTCTCTTTTTTACTCATAAAGGTCAACCTGCCCAAGGAATAAGCATTTATACACCCATTTTATTTTTTTCAAAAAAGTAATTAAAAAGCGCCCACAGGTGGGCGCTTGGTAAAATCGCGAAACTCATGCTCAGCGCCCACCATCGGGCGCTCTGGCTATCCAAGGGCTAGACTAATTCTTTGGCCAAGAAATGTGCCAGCCCTCCGGTCGCCCGTACAATCAATTAACCGCTTGGTTAAATCATTGTACAGGCGATGTGCACTAGGTCCCCACGGCCCAAGAGTCTCAACCCCAAACGGCTCAAACATGTAAGAGCTGCTTAGCCCAGCATATTTGCGCCGTTATGGAGCCAGGGAATCGACTCCGGTCGCGTCCCACACTAGCGGTCGTCCCATCTTCCACAGAACCAGAGACATACCATCAGGCCTCCTACCGTCGCTCCGGACCAACCCATTCGGTTCAAGAATAGCTGGAATCGATGCGGTGGCAAGAACCCTGCGGATTATGTCGTTAAGGCTGGCATGACGAGAGATTCTCCCAGCGCTTCTGCTGCACGAAAGGCCGTGGTGACCCAGCGAGTCCACCATGACGCCGCAGGTGCAACGATGTGGGACAATGCAAGGGGCCCCCAAACGTAGTGCTAAGGATAAAGTAAAAGTGGAATTATCTAAAAGTGTACCAATATTAAAAGAAGAGAGAGAGTGAAGCCAAAGAAAGACCTGACTCCCATTCAGCCACAGCAAATTAAATTAAATTTAAATTAAATTTCATTTCATTATACGATTATCTTTTTTTTAGAGGGATACCTGTGCAGTGTAAATTATTTTCAGAGGGATACCTGTGCAGGTGCTTAGTTTGATTATGCCAGCAGTATCTTCTCACCTAATTCAGTCAGTCAGGTGCGAGCACTTGTTGACGAGACACGTATTCTTGGTTCGAATCGGAAAGTCAGGGGTGTCCAACATGTTTACATCACAATGTGTTAGTTATGCGGAGTTAGTAGGTGACGGTCGGGAGTGCTCAGTTTGTAAGGGGATATCATTTTGGATGCGGTGGCATTAGTGCAGCAGGGCGTCCTGGTTGTGCACGACCTTTAGGGATGTATTGCAGGCTGCGATTGAATTTTCCGGTTTGGAGGAGCAGGCGCATTTACCTAACACGCCTGGCAACTCTAAATTCTCATCAGGTTTGGCTTTGGCACGAGAGAAACCTTCTTCATCAACCCCAGTGCAGCCAGTTAGCCCGGAAGATGAGAACAGGCAACCATATCTGACACTATTAAATGATCAACCATTCATTGTATTCAACAAGACTTACAACAACTTAAGGCTGACATTTCTGAATTGAAAACATCTTAAAATACCAGACTGGATCAAATCGATAGCCGTATAGATGGAATGGATGCGCTAGTTTCAGCTGTGGAGCGCATGGGAACTGACGTGGAGGGACTTAAGTCGTTCAAATATCCAAAAAAAAAAAGAATTCCGGAGAAGCCTGGTGAAAATCTGATTGAAATAATAAAAGTCTGAGCAGATGTCACTCTCAGGGCTAATGGCGCAGCGGTTTCGCCATTAGCCCTGAGGGTGACATTGATTTTGTTACAAGGGTGGCTGTTTAGAATGATTCCGAAAACAGTAACCTAAGCCCAAAATAGTGAATATGCAATCACAGTACAAAAAAGACGATTTCCTGACTTCATTGCGTAAATTGAAAAACTTGAAGGCGAGTGACATTGGATTTCGAGGCTCTGATAGCCGTGTGTATTTCAATGACCATCTTTCTGCGCAGAACAAATATCTCCTCCAATAAGACAAACTTGAGGCTAAAGAAAAAGATTATGCTTTTTGCTGGGTCCGTAATTGCACTATTATGGTTCGCAAAACCGAGAAATCACCCGTATTGCATATAACTTCGGAGGAGTCGTTAAACAAAATTATATAAGTGTTAATTTCATGTATTACTATACTACTATACTAACCCGTTTTTGCTTTTGTAATGGAATCTATCGAAGTGATTTTTATTTAGCCGTGATATTGCACAAAAGGTTTAGTCACCTGCAGTACCACAAATGCTTTTGTTCAAGTACTCGCACTAATTAACTCTAGGTATGTATGGGCGTACGCTCCATCATTCATTGCGGAGTGCGGTATGCTTGTGATTCATGTATTTCGAACATGTCAAGCGATGAGTCGCGAGTTCATTTCACTTTCATACTGTATCAAAGAGTTAGCAGTTTGGTTTAGTCCGATAAATATGCCCTAATGAATAAATCAGGGAGACTGAATCAAGGGAGATATTCTGCACTGGCATCCCTTATTGATGCTAGCGCCCTCCTGTCAATGTAATCTTCTGGCCAGAAGATTCTTGTCGCACTGTACCTACGTGTCAGCCAATCAGCTGTTTAAAAAGATTAAAAGCAGTAACAGAAATGACATTTGACATTGATTTTTTGTATGTTTGCTGGCCTTATGGTGTTTAGTTTATGATTTAAGTATCTAAAAATGATGAATCTAATTGAGATTAAGTATAGTCCGTCTAATAATGTCTATTTTTTAGCTATTTTAAGTCAAAGTCAAATATTGTTTATTCAATTTAGGACACAATATGCCACTTATGAACGTCAAATGTACAGTGAAAAATAAAATAAAAATGAATGTGCCCTAAAGGGGCTCCTCTCCTTATCTTTTGGGCCCTACCAGCGCTTCGAGACAGAACACAGACAATTAGGCAAGTGCTGAGAAGAAACGCCGGAACAAACTCAGTCACCACAGTAAGAGATACTGTACATGGTCTTGTCATTTTTATTATCATCTCCTTTCATACGAATATGAAGGTAATAAGATAATTATCGAACGTATTACCGTAACTTACATGACTTAAAATAATTGTATAAGTGTCCTTTGTCGACCCCAGAAATGGAGACATTTCTGGGTCCGACAGAGGACTATCGTTCTGCCAACACCCTGTATAATATTCTGTGGAGATGATCCGAGCCGAAGACATTATTATTTACGCTAGGAATACGTCAGTCAATGATCGGTGAGAATCTCCTCCACACGATTTAACGTAATGATCCCAAGCGTGCAAAAAACAGATTTGATTAAATGAAACTGAATTGATAAAGACTTCTAGTATAATATCTATTATATCCGTAGTTACAACAAGAAAATATATTTTGAAACCTTTACCCTTTTCGTTTTCCTGGCAAGGCATTTTGCACTTTCTGATCAATTAAATACAGTCTAATAATATTATGAATGCTTGAATTTCTCCAGGTTTATATAATTCATATCACATTACTATGTAGTACCTAAGTAAATTCGTCGCAATAAAGCCAAAAATGATAAAAAACATCCATATTTAATTCCAATTTGGGCACGTTTTTCATAGACACACTCTTTGAACTAATAATTGGATGTTGTGTGGTAGCAGGATTTAATTTAAGTTTTTTTTAAAGAATGAAGTAGTTGAAGTTAAAATCACCCATCGCAGCCGGAATCACTTCAGCACCGTTATTTGTTGGGCGCACAAGAGGCGTTATCATCACTTTTTTCGATAATACTTCTGTAAAGGAATAACAATCATCCATCTTTACAAAAATCGTTCCTCACAAATTATTACATTATATAGGTGGAAATATATTTTTAAGTAAACAAAAGATGTTGTAATCAAATAACATGTTGAAAATAGTTGCGATTTGTCCACAATGCTACGCGGGCTACAAAATTAATAAGGTAAGTATGCAAAGAGAGTGCTTTCACAAACAAAAATATTACATCCAGGCGGGCAAGCAGCTAATAATTGCCTTGGAAGCGGGTATTTGGGGCGCCTGCTCTAAATGGACAGTATAATATTTCTTGCATAAAGTTATTTTAATAATCCAACAAAGACCCAGGCTACTGTAGTATCAATCCAGAATCCAGAAGTTCGAGACTGAATTCACACACATATTTTTAATCTTTGACAAAAGGTCAGCATCTACAGCGAATTTTCGAATGTTGCTTTCAGTTATTCTATCCTTTAGGTATTTAAACATAAATGAAGGCAGACTAATAGTATTCAGCAAAAGATAAACTCGTCAGATGATACCAGTTTAACGTTTGGAAGAAAACCTCTACTATGTATATCAATAGTGTGACCCTTTAGAGCTGTGGCAAATAGAGACAGCATATTGACAGGCTCGTCGCAATTACCTCAGTGTTTGAAGTCGAAAGTCTTCAACCAGTGTGTGTAACCATTGATCACATACGGATCCGAAAATGGTAGGTATCTTACTAGGGGTCTTATTAAGCAGCTTAAAGTCACACAACGAGTGATGGAGAGGACTATGCTCGGTATTTCTCTACGAAATCGATCAGAAATGAGGACATACGTAGAAAAACTATAGTGTCGGACATAGCCCTGAGGCAGGGGCAGAGACACAAAGTCAAAGGCACATCGTACGATGTTCACCGACAAGATGGACAGACGACCTAGTGAAGATTGCAGGATCGAACTGGATACAGACCGCTTGTGATGTTCAGCAGTGGACGTCCTTTACCTAATTATAATGATGATGCTGATGATCGACAGGTTTGGCGGCGGCGGCGTTGATTGACAGGCGGTTAAACTTATAGCTGAACAACAGAAGTGAAATCCTGACAATAGAGCTTAGCTAATTAGTATTGGAAACACTTGATTCACTGAATGTTCAGTAGATTAATTAGTCATATCATTAATCAGTCATATCTTCTTAAACCCTTACAGAAACTTGGATGTTATTTCTTTGTTCTTAATGTAAGAAATGAGAATCCATAAACTGCAATTTTAATAATTGCTTATAATTTTCATAAAGCAACATAACCTAGGAATGCAATGCTCATCGGAGCCGACGCTTTAAAGCGTCACGTCGGCTAGTTAATAGTGACACAGCATATTGATCTTAGGTCTTCCTCCTACGTGACTTGACCGCAACGAGCATAGCCCTTGTCTATGAGAATTTTTATTAAAACGTGACGTAGCACATGCTGGCATTATTGCATTTTATTTATTTTGCCTATGACGGTTTCGCTTGATTCCAAACTCATTTAATCCTTAACCCTGTCGACCTTACTCTCCCCATATTGGGTTCATTTGTCACATCTCGTAGCGTCTCACTGTCCCCATATCGGGTTCTCTGTACTGTTAGCGTCACAAATTACTCTCTCCATATGGGGATCGGTTGAGTAGACGATTTTAAATCGATGATTTAGCTATGTGGTGTGGACAATTGAATACTGGGAAGTCTTTAACAATTAGACGGTAAAATAAACAATCCATAAATACCAAAAAGTTGTGTGTTCCGACTAGTTTTTAGAAGGTGGGTATTGTGAATAGACCCCATTTACTAAAATGGAGTTATTACGATTTATTTTATCCTGTATTTATAAAATTTGTTCTATGGTGATAAGTACTGTTATTTATATGAAAAATATTATATTTCAGCTTTGTTTCTAAATATTATATTTCAGCGAGGTATTTGAAGGTATAATTGAAAAATTATAACGTAAACACTTACTATAAATACGATGAGTCATGTTTTTTCCCGCGTTACCTTCTTTATCGCCTCAGTATCATTAAAATATTTCAGTAACGTAATATTTAGTAAAACAGTGTAATAGCTAATACAAGAAACAACAAAACCCCGTTTACAAAATGATGATAGCTCCTTCCTACCGCGAGATATTTATATTTTTGTAAATTCCGCAGCGCCCGCCCGATGGCGGGCGCTTGGTACCAGACAGAGTCGAGGCCACGCGCGCGTTTGTCTTATGACAGTTGCGCGCACGCGCAGGCGCGTTCTTGAAGCAGATTGACAGGTTAACTGTTTTCGCGGGAGCTTCGCGCCCCAACGCGTGATATTTTTGCGAATTTCTTGAAAACTATGCATTGTACGCGGTCGTTATTTTGATTAATCTCTTAACGGACATTCAGCGCAGCAGCTTCTACCAAAACAGAGGTACGTGCATTTTGGTAAAAGCTGAAACCCTTAAACCCCCACAAAACCAGTTACGTTAGTCAAATTCACGATATCAGTTAAGAGTTAATTTCCATCATGTCGCGTCAGTCCTCATGCGTTCGCTAGAGAACACCTTCAACTTGGGAATAAGCGACAAAAAATGTATAGCATCGTTTAGAATATTTTTAACACTCACGGTATCTTACTTTATATACATAAAGATGAAATAGGAAACCTAAAATTTTCGCACGGGCGGGACTCGAACCAGCAACTTCTTGGCTAATCGGGCCAAACGCTCTACCAATTGAGCTACCGTGCTGTCGGTCCGACCTTGCGAAATTTGTGGTATCTTATGGATACGTCATTACGCGTGATGTTTAGCGTCATCCACCCGTCTGTTTATGCAACAGTGGGCCAAGTAGTTATTCATTACAGAATAAATTCAACTTGCAATTGACGACCTCCCCCCCTTCAAATTTTAAACTAAGCAAGTGTAAATTTTGATTAATATATTTAATGTAGATCTTAACAAATACTTTCAACGAAAATTGGTTTGGACGGGATCGAACGAGTAGTTTTCATATATAGCAAATTTTCAACAACTGCAAACATAACTTTGTTTTTCATACAACCACAACAAACAATAACAAAGTTATATTTGCTGTCGACAAAATATTGTGGTATTTTAGCTTCGTGAAAGTAAGTAGATCCCTAATTCAGTTAAAGTTGGCACGGAACCCTCAGTGGGCGAGCCCGACTCGCACTTAGTCGGTTTTGTTGGTAAATTATTTCATTTTATTAATGTATAGCATCGTATAAAGGCTATGTAAGCATTTAGGTTGAAAGGTGTTAATCAGGGATCAAATGACAAAGTCTCACACTAACAGCATTATACTATTCGTAAAACAATATTATTCTTAAAAACTGGGATGGTATACATATAAACCTAAGTGGAAATAATCAAGTGAAAACAAAGCTTGCAGGTACATATATTTACTAATTCCGTTTTCGGAGGCTTCGTTATTGCGATACAATCTGCGGCAGGCATAAACGAACAGAGTACATTAACGCGCTGCAAAACATCGCTTTGTTTCACAATATACCCGCTATGCCCTGATATTAGAGAATAAATTCCGCAATTGGATGTAGAGCTGCTTTTACCAGATTCTCGGCGATTACCTAATATAAAGACGTTTCAACCGACAACGCCGAGAAAATTACTAACAAACAGAGTTTATCTCTCAAATTGACGCGTATATTGCTCTTGACTAAATTTAACCACGAGTTGTTACGCTTGTCTATTGTACGTTTCCATTTAATGATGCAATCTAAAAAGTATTGTTGTTTTGAGTATGTGAAGATGCTAAGCATTTTATATCTTTTGTTGTTTCAAGCAATTCTTGTACAGTCGTGGTCATCTTATTAAGGACACTATCAAAAAATAAACAAGGGCTCCTGTCAACACCGATAAATATTTTAAATAACGAACCATTAGTTGTATCTTGACTTTTTTTATTAAGACTACACTGCACTTTTTTCATGCTGATTGGTAGCTAATCAACTAATAGGACAAGAGATAATTTAATTATTAATAAAGATGAATCGAGACAATCAAGGTTTAAATTTTGTCCAAATCTGTTTGAATAATATCGATAACACACACACACACACACACATAACACACGTTTAATACCCACCGTGGTCACCATTTGACAACGCCGATGCATTAATTTAATGATATTATATGTATGTTCTATAGTGGATTAATCTGAAATTAAGAGGCGATTAGTGAAAAATCGAATCTTGTAGGAAACATTATGAGAAAGTAGCAGTGTAGTCTTCATCGAAAAAATATTGGTAGCAAGTATTAATTTCTTTTCTTGATTAATAAATAAAGAAAACAGATGTTCATTCACTTGTTCATTAAGACAACGAATTCTAAGCTTAGTGATTCAAAACTTTTATCTATGTTGCGGGAAGCCTTAAAATTGTTTCTTTTTGATAGTGTGTCCCTAATTTAATGACAGCGATTGCATACTATGGAAGCATTTATATAAATACATATAAAATAAGCTATTTGTTTTTTTTAGCGTTCCGTAGCCGAATGACAAAAAAGGAACCCTTATAGTTTCGTCAAGGCTGTCTGTATGTATGTCTGTCCGTCCATATATCACCTCCACTTTATTCTATAACTTTAAGTATCACATTGTTGAAATTTGGTAGGAAGATGTATCCCGTTTACCGCTTTACGATTGTTATATAAAAAATAAAATACAATGATATTCAGGGGGGGGCTCTCATACATAAAAACTAAACGCGAAAAAAAAAATGTTGACAAACCTATGTGTATAGATAGGTATTTTAGGCGTCCCCTTCATCTTACTTCTAAACCAAGCAAGTGTAAATTTTGAAAAAAAATAATGTAACGTAGATCTCAACAAATACCTTCGACGAAAATTGGTTTGGACGGGATCGAACGAGAAGTTTTTGAGATATAGCACATTTTGAACAACCGCAAACATAACTTTGTTCTTTATACAAACACAAAAAAAAAGTTATATTTTCTGTCAATAAAATATTGTGGTATTTTAGCTAAGTGTAAGTAAGAGGATTCCCTAATTCAGTTAAAATTGGCACGAAACCCTCGGTGCGTGAGTCCGACTCTCGTTTGGCTGGTTTGATAAAGTATTTTGTTATTTTCTGAATGCAAATGTTTTTAAATTATCAAGCACAAAGTGTGTAGTAATTTTTTTTCAGCACAGCTCTTCAAACTTTTGAAATAAAATTGTCACGTCAAAAAACTTAAATATTGTTATTTACTGACAAAACTATTAAATTTTATTGATGAAATAATATTTTTGTTACAAACGCTATGATAAAAAAAATATTAAAATGCAGAAGTCATTTTTTTAAACAAACATTAATGATTAAATATCTCTTAAGCCACCAGATTTTCTAACACTTGTTTGCCTATATTTGATCATGACCTCATCCACCTAGGGATTTTGATTGGACCACTACTTATAGGACACCCTGTATAAATAACATAGAACATAATTTGAGTCAAATGTCTTTCAAAGTATTGATTTCCTATTACAAAAGTTGAAATATCTTCCCGGCCATTTGAGAGGCGTTGTCTGGAATTAATTATTGTCTTCGTTAATTAACTGAAGCGATCACGGCCGTGGAACTGGACACCTGCTCGCGACTAACAAAATAGCTGTAGAATCAATTAGTACTTTAGACATTTGGATCATATACGAGAAGCTAATAATTAATAGTTGAAAATTGCTATATTATGTTTTGTAGGAAGTAATTTGTGTTGAAAATAATTTGTTGATTTCATATTTATTATTTTGGTTCGTTACTTTTTGTTAAATTAAGTTCATGATGAATTACTTAATATTCTTTTTAGAATATTGGACACCAATCACATACATTACTCTGAATCCAAAGTAAATAGCGTATGCAATTGTGTTATGGAAATCAGACCCAACTTATGTTCATTTTTATTGGGAACAAGCGTACAATTTGCTTTTAAGCATACTTAACTTATCTATAACTCATTCATTTATTCGTACATTTTACTGAAAATAAAATTAATTTAGGAAATATTAAAAAACAACATTTATAGATCTGTTTAGCTATTTCTAGGGTTTCGTAGTCCAACAAGGAATAGTTTCGCCATATTCGTCTGTCCGTCTGTCCGCAGTGACCTGAGATTCTAGAGAACTGCAGTTTGGCATAAGTATGTATTTTAATTTTCTTAGCAAAATGGTAAAATAAAGTCTTGAAAAAGAATAGTTTTCGGTATACTATCATACAAGTTACGAGAGGATGTTTTTTTTTTCTCTTACCATAGTGTTGGGGGGTAACGTTATTTTTGTAAAGTGGCCTGTTTTCGTAACATCCAGTTTTAAAGGCAATTTTTTGTTAGCATCCAATGTCCCCTCCTCTCACAACTAAACGGTCGATACGTAAAAAAACCGGCCAAGTGCGAGTCGGACTCGCGCACTGAGGGTTCCGTGCCAACATTAACTGAATTAGGGAATCCACTTACTTCCACTTAGTTAAATACCACAATATTATGTTGACAGCATACCTATATATAACTTTGTTTTTCATAGTGTTTGCATGAAGAACAAATTTATGTTAGCGGTTGTTGGAAATGTGCTTTATCTCTAAAACTTTTCCATCCATCTCCATCTTGTTGGTGGACGTCCTACCCTGCGTCTTTGGTCGAAGGGTCTCCAATCTAGAACTTTCCTGCCCCAACGGCCATCAGTTCTTCGCGCTATGTGCCCTGCCCATTGTCACTTGAGCTTAATGATTCTCAAGGCTATGTCCGTTACCTTAGTTCTTCTACGTATCTCCTCATTTCTGATTCGATCCCGTAGAGAAACTCCCAGCAAGCATAGCCCTCTCCATCGCTCGTTGTGTGACTTTGAGCTTCTTTATAAGGCCCATAGTTAGAGACCATGTTTCGGATCCGTATTTCATCACTGGTAACACACTTGTTGGGAGACTCGGTCAAGGTCTTCGAGCATAGTGCCAAGATCGTCCAGCGTCTTTGCCACAACGACTATATCATCGGAAAATCGGAGGTGTGTGATGTATTCGCCATTGACATTGATGCTTCCAATGCCACTGTGAACAGTTTCGGAGATATAACATCTCCCTATCCCACACCTCTCCGCAGTGGAGTCGCCCTCGTATTCTGCTCCTGTACCCCAATCACGAACTTTCGACGTTATCGTCACGTAAGTGTAGCGAGTTTACGCAGTACAACGTTAGTCGGCATCACGAAGCACTCTTGTGTCGTGTAGTAAGCTCGATAGCATTGACGGAGATGACGTCATACTAACGTAAATATGGCCGTTGAGTGACACGTCCAGAAACAAGTTAAGCGTTTTTTTTTAAATATTGAAATATATCATGATATTCCAGTAACATCTAAGAAAAATCAATGACGCAACAAAATTACGATCAATATGTTTGGCAGGGTTAGTTAATGTAAAATTTTGGTCTATTAAAATATAAAGATATATGCTAATATTTGTATGATATGTTTTTTCTGTAATCTTTAGATTTTTGAACTGTTTACTATACTGTCAATTGACAGATTGACGTTATCAAAATTCAAAATTCAAAAAATGTTTATTCAATTTAGGACACAATATGCCACTTATGATCATATTGTGCCATCATATTGTGACAAATTCAAAATTTTTACAAAAGATTGAGCTAAAAATGATAAAAAAATATTTTAAATAACGAGGACAAGTCGTTTGCAGCTGTTGAACGTAACAATATTTGAGTTTTTAAAAAGTAAGTACGTAAAAGTAATACAATGATTTGTGATTAAAGTGCTTTTATTCATTGACTTTAAAAGCGAGATAAACTCTAGTTTGATTTTATTTCTAAAGAAATTGTGATTTATCCAAGCCCTCAGCTTTCCAAAAGAACGCTGTTGCATCAGACAAATGGAATGAAAAGCATTAAAGTCAACATAAAAAATATAAATATACAATTTTTCAGAATGAATTAAGAACAATATATGGAAACGCCTACCCAGCTAGAAGAAATAAAGTGAGTCTAGCAGTCCTGGCGGTCTTCGTTACTCCCATATGTCATAATCAGAGAAAAGATGAACCCAACAAGACCAAAATGAACAGGTTACAAGTGTCCCTGTTCCTGATTTTTTTTTAAGATAAAAATAAAGAGCATAACATACAAAATATTGTAATAAATATCATATTTTTACTGCAATGTTTTAATTTTAGAATTATATATAAGACTACAAACGTACTCTTTATTTCACACGTTTTTTTATTTCTCGCCAAAAGCAAAAGCCCTGTCTGTTGTGAAATGTGAGATTTTGAGCATATATAGTAAGAAACTATGTGTCGGATCCGTACGTTCTCACTAGTACACACACACCCGTTGAAGACTTTCATCTTCAAACACTGAGGTTAATGAGACGAGAAGACGCTCTTTCGCAATTTCCCAAACTCTGCCTAGCCATACGCGTTGGATTCGTTGATAGACCTCTTTCTTAGACCCACTTTGTTGCTTGTAAGGCTCGGTCAAGGCTTTCGACCGTGGTTCCAAAATCTTCCAGCATCTTTTCCTAAACAATCATACCACCAGTAAACCGGAGGTGAGACATGTATTTGCTATTGACGTTGATGCCGAATCTTTCCCATTACAGGAGCTTGAATCCGTCTTCAAATGCAGCCGTATGATAATTTTCGAAAAAAAACAATTAAGGCGGTCTTATCGCTAAAAGTTATAGACTTACCTAGTTACTCTTCGCTCATTGTTACCACTCTGAATCTCAAGTAATTGCAACTCACGATACTATACGTCAAAAAAAGTTCGTGCTCGCAAATCCAGTTGAACACTATGGAAAATGTTTACGCACAATAAATGTCAGGCATTTGAGCTGCCAAATTTAGTTTGTTTTACGTCCGATAGAGGCGCTTTCTGATTCTCATACAAATGATTACGTTACTCTACGAATACTTTGACGCAAATTATTCGTGATAGGGGTACTGTTACTCGGACCGACATGGTGGCGTTATTGTAAAGGCACTTTAATACCTCTATATACCTATAGTCTATGCGGCACCGCTGCAGAGAATGAAGCACCGCCCAAGTTTCGATCGAATCAAAGGCCTTCTCATAGTCCACAAACGCTAAGCATAGAGGCCTATTATACTCCTCGGACTTCTTAATAATTTGCTTAAGCGTATGGATGTGGTCTATGGTACTATAGCCTTTTCGGAAACCGGCTTGTTCGGGAGGCTGGACTATCAAACCTTCGTGCGAGACGATTCGAGATGACCCTTGAAAACAGCTTGTAGACATGGCTCAAGAGTGAGATGGGTCTATAGGTCTTCAATTAGGTTTTGTCTCTTTTTTTATAGAACAACACCACCACACTCCTGTTCCACGCCTCGGGCGTGATGCCCTCCAGTAGCACGGAATTAAATAGTGTCTGAAGGACTATAAGTACCGGTGTTCCACCCGCCTTCAGAACTCTGCTGTGATTCCGTCCTCGTCAGGTGCCTTGTTGTTTTTGAGCTGTTTAAGGGCTGTGTAAAGGCTGATGTCCTAGATGTCTTCGGTGTAGTGTCGGGTCAGGATAGCTCGTGGGTCTCTGACCGAGCTATCAACGGGTTTGGCAACTGAGGTGTACAACTGCCCATAGAACCTTTCGATCTCCCTCAAAACCTCTGCTTTCGTCGACGCTACACTGCCGTCCTCCGTCTTAAGCTTCATCAACAGGCTTTGCCCAATAGACATATTCCTTGCAAACACTTTGGAGCCTTGGTTCCGCTCTATCGTTTCTATAACACTATTAGTGTTAAAGCAACGGATGTCTTGTCGCAGGGACTTCCATATTTGTCTATTGAGCTGCCAATAGTTTTCAGCATTAACAGAGGTCTGCAATGCCATAGATCGACGTTTTGCCATAAGGTCGAGAGTATGGACGAACAGTTTTTGAGGTCTATCTTTACGGCCAGGCGTAAAAAACTTAGACCCCACCGTTTGGACAGTGTCCACATACCCTTTGATTATTTCGTCCACTGATAAGCAATTCTTTAGGCAATTGGAGCGGTTTGACAGCTCGAGTTGAAAGCTCTCGGGATTTTAGATATGAGCACGAATCGGTCGGAGCGTGGACTTCATCAGGCGGGACATTTCCAATTTGACATTTATATTCCATGTGCCTCGAAACATTCGGTGATCGCTACCGGTTTTCACCCTGTTGATCATGGAGACATCATTGAATAACCGTCTCTTTGAAGTCATGATGAAGTCACTGTACTTACGTCCTCATACATTTCCTCCATATCTTTATCCGGGTGTTTCGAGGTCGGTGCATATACCTGTATGACCTTCAGCGAATACTTCTTAGATATTCTGAGTATAAGGTATATCACCCTGCTCGACACGCTCTCGATGGTCTCGATATTGTTGACGAGGGACTTGTGAACGAGAAACCCGACACCGCCTTGGGACTTTTGGTCACCCTCCCGGTAGAAGAGCAGGTTGCCGGACTCCAGAGTTATCGTGTCCTCGCCCTTTCTACCTGATAAACCCATTATGTCCCAGTGTAACCTGCTCATTTCTTCCTCCAGCTATGAAACGGTAGACTTTAAAAAAAATGGGTTAAGGAACCTCAACGTCATTTATAAAGATTTATCCATGGACCCCACATGCATAGGTTCGACTAAAATAATTTTTTTCGGTTTTAGTTTCATGTATAACGACCTCAGTGGTTTCAAGCGTCGCCATCTCGTGAGGTTCCAGGTTCGATTCCCGGTCGGGTCAATGTAGAAATCGATCATTTCTATAATATTGTCCCGGGTCTGAGTGTTGTGGTACCACCGTTGTGTCTGATTTCTATAACACAAGTGCATTGGCTACTTTCTTTGGGATCAGAGCAATGTATGTGATTGGTGTCCAATATATTTAATCTATACTCTATACTAATATAATAAAGCTGAAGAGTTTGTTTGTTTGTTTGTTTGAACGCGCTAATCTCAAAAACTACTGGCCCGATTTGAATTTTTTGCGTTGGATAGTCCATTTATCGAGTAAGGCTTTAGGCTTTATAACATAAAGATACGACTTTTAGGATAGAAAGGTATGCTGCTTGGTATGTGTAGTGTAGGCTAGTCGTGTAGTTGGTACTTAGCTGCAGGTACGGCGAAGAATAACGTAGACAGTTCAAAGTTCCACAGGTTTATTCCACACACAAAAGTACAAGAGATATCACACACACAAGTCAATAGCACAGAAAGAAGAAGGAGAAGCGATAGTAGCGAGGATATAGCGAATAGACAGAAATTAGTTAACGCGCACAACACGACGGATTGGTAGGTAGTTCGAAGCGAAGCCGGGGAGCGCAAGCGACGTGCGTTCCGTGTCGGATAAAGATTCTGACTGGCGGGGGGCGGCACCGATGCGCCTACGCCGCGCGGTGTTCGCTATGCGTATAGATAAGTGTACGTTTGCGCGTTTCCATTCTACTTGACGGCGGCCAGCTGATTCTCGGCATATGACGGTACGGTAAGTATGCATGTTGTGATAATGAGTAAATGTTAGTGTATTTAGTATGATAGATAAGTAGTTACTTATATGTATTATTTATTGTTATATACTTTTGTATTTAATTTGATATGTATCATTTATATACTACGTATATAAGTAAGTTTATGTAATCTGTGTGTGTATTTATTATTATATGACATATTATGTAAATAGTATGTAGTATGTGGGAGAAGCCCACATCACTCCCCTCCAGAGACCTGGTTAGGGTCGATAGAAATCAGGAAAATGGACTTGTCGTCCGTACCTAGTTTTCTTAGGCAATTCAACTGGTGCGTTGGGTAATTGCGGAATGACAACATCATCAGACCGACTGTCCTTTAATACATAGGCTGGTTTAATTCGGTCCACTGAGACATTTACTGGCTTACCTTTTATAAGTAGTTTAAAAACTTTGTCTCCTCTTTCTATAACTTTGTGGGGGCCTGTATAAGCTGGTTGGAAAGGTGCGCGCGTAGCGTCTTCTCGAAGAAAGACGTGCTCCGTGGTCGCTAATTCCTTAAATACAAATACTTTGTGGCTGCCATGCCGAGACGCTGAGGCAGGTTTCAGGGTTTCTGCGAAAAATCGCAATCGAGCCGCGAAGTCTGATAGGTCTGTTGTACCTGGGATACCTGGGTCGAAGAACTCTCCGGGAAGTCGCAGTGGCTCGCCATATAAGAGTTCTGCTGACGACGCTTGGAGGTCCTCTTTAAAGGCGCTTCTGATTCCTAGAAGTACAAGGGGCAAGACTTCTGACCAATTGCTATCGGCGTGGCACGTGATTGATGCCTTGAGCTGCCTGTGAAAACGCTCTATTAGCCCATTACATGAAGGGTGGTAAGCAGTGGTACGCTTATGTTGGAAACCAGCGGTTTTTGCCAAATATTGAAACAGCGCGGACTCAAATTGTCGGCCGCGGTCTGTAACAATATCTGTTGGGCATCCGAATCTGGAAATCCATCCGGAGATCAATGCTTTGGCCACTGTTTCGGCGGTGATGTCAGGAATAGGCATGACTTCTGGCCAACGGGTGAAGCGGTCTATGGCCGTTAAACAATACCTGAACCCTTGAGAGATCGGTAGGGGTCCTATTAGGTCGATATGCACGTGTTTAAAGCGAGCGCGGGGTAAGTCGAAAGTGCCTATAGGAGCGGACACGTGTCGACTGACCTTTGCCCGTTGACATACCAAACACGTTCTGGCCCATTCCCTACAGTTTTTCCTCATCTCGGGCCATACGAATCTGGCACCAAATAATTTTGCCGTCGCGACGGGGCCTGGGTGGCTTAGCGAGTGTAGGCATTGGAAAACTTGCTTCCTAAAGTTTTTAGTGACGAATGGTCTGGGAGTAGGTGTGCTGATGTCACAGTACAACGGAAATTTACTCCCAGAATATTCCATCTTTTTTAGACGAAGAGAGGAATCATTTTGGGTCAGATATTGTCTTAATTCTTCGTCGACTTCTTGGTTTTGAGCTAAGTTGTCCAAGTCGATGGGGGCTGCTAGTTCCTCAATCCGTGACAGAGTATCCGCAACGACATTGTTTTTACCAGAAATATGTCTGATATCGGTCGTAAACTGGGAAATGTAGTCCAAATGTCGGAACTGGCGCGGTGAACAGTTGAGCTTTCGTTCATGAAAGGCGAAACATATAGGTTTATGGTCCGTGTATACGGAGAAGTGTCGTGCCTCAACCATATGCCGGAAGTATTTTATGGCTTCGTAAATCGCGAGCAGCTCGCGGTCATATGGTGAGTAATTTCGCTGGCAAGGGCTAAGCTTGCGCGAAAAATAGGCTAACGGCTCCCATACGTCATCTCGCAGTTGTTGTAAGACGGCTCCAATTGCCACATCTGATGCATCTGTAACTAATGCTAGCTTGGCTTGGCAATCTGGGTGTGCAAGCAAAGCTGCGTTAGAAAGGCTTTCTTTTGTCTCTGAGAAAGCCTTCAGAGCATCGCCTTCGAGGTTAATGGGTGTGGAGCCCTTGACCGCTCCAGTCAAAAGTGCATTTAGCGGTGCTTGGGTTTGGGCAGCATTGGGCAAGAACCTTCTGTAGAAGTTTGCTAAGCCCAAAAATCGCCTTAGAGCTCTGACGTCCTTGGGTGGGGGGAAATTGCGTATGGCATGTACTTTCTCCTCAAGTGGTTTGGTTCCGCTCTCCGAAATTCGATAACCCAAGAAGGTTACCTCGGGAGCACCGAAAACACACTTGGACACGTTTATAACCATGCCATAGTCCCGTAACCGTGAAAATACTTGCCTTAGGTGTTCTTTGTGCTGAGAGTGGCTTCGGCTGAAAACCAGGAAATCGTCGAGATAACAATATACAAAGTCCAGTCCGCGCGTTATCTCGTCCACAAAACGTTGAAATGTTTGGCCGGCATTGCGCAGACCAAACGGCATAAATGGGAATTCGAACATACCAAAGGGTGTGGTGGTCGCTGTCTTTGGTATGTCCTCCTCGCAGACAGGTATCTGGTTGTATGCTTTTACAAGGTCCAGGGTGCTGAAGACGCTGCAACCTGAAATATTGTGTGCAAAGTCGTGTATGTGGCGTATAGGATACCTGTCCGGAATTGTGCGTGCGTTGAGATGCCGATAGTCGCCACATGGTCGCCAGCCGTTGTCCTTTTTTGGAGCTAGGTGCAAGGGTGAAGACCATGGGCTCTCGGAGGGTCTTATTGTTCCGTCTGCTAGCATGTTCTCGAATTCCTGCATAGCTATTTTCAGTTTGTCAGGAGCTAAACGCCTAGGAGAACAAGAAACTGGGGGACCCGGTGTGGTGCGAATATGGTGTTTTGTGTTGTGTAAGATCTTACGTTGAGTACCAGCTGGTCGCGTAATTTCGGGAAATTCCCGTGTTAATAGGAGATGGTACGGTGAGTCACCAGTCGGAACCTTTACAGACAGAATGTTATTACAATTTTTAGCCAGTGAAGCTGGGGTTGACAATGTTGTGGTATTATCAATTAGTTTTTTATTTTTACAATCGACAACAAGGTTATAATGGCACAAAAAATCTACCCCTATTATAGGCTTAGTAACATCTGCTACCACGAATGTCCATGGGTAACGACGACGGAGTGAGAGATCCAAGTTGAGGTGCGCGTAGCCGTATGTATCGATAGTTGTCCCGTTGGCTGCGGTGAGCTTGTATCCCGTAGATGTTCGTCGCTCATGCAGTTGTGAACGCGGGAAAACGCAGAGGTCGCTGCCGGTGTCGACCAAAAACTGAACGTTCGTATTTCGGTCTGTCACGAAGAGGCGACCTGGAGACGTGGGGCAGTCTTCTGTCGCCATTACAGACCGCCCTTGTCGTTTCCCGCTTTGTAGTCGCAAGGTGGCTGGCACTTATGCGCCTGTGAACCAAACTTCCAGTGGTACCAGCAAACTGGGTGCCGTTTGTAGCTGGAGGCTGATCGAGATTGGCTTCTTGGAGATGACCGCCGCTGCTGAGATCTGGACCGATTATTGGAGCGTGATGTTCTTGTATGTTGGTCGAGTTTTGCCTCTAGGCGTTCAACCATCTTTCTCAATTCTGCTATCTCGCTTGTTTGGGTGCTTGTCCCAGGGTTGGGGGCAGAAGCAGCTGCTACGTTAGGTCCTGATCCGGTTATTTCTTGGATGCGGTCTGCCAATTCTGCAAGCTGTTCCAAGGAGTGGGTAGGCTGCGTCGTTAACACCGTCTGAATATGTTTAGGCAGTCGGTTCGTCCAAATTGTTCTGATGAACTCCTGAGGTACGTTTGGGCCTGCCAGGTCTTGTAGATGGCGTAGAAATTGTGATGCTGTTCGATCTCCAAGTTCTTCATAAGTAAGAAGCTGTTTCACTTTTTTCTCGTGAGATGCTGTGAGTCGCTTGATTAGCTCCGACTTGATTTTTCTGTAGCGGTTTTCATTCGGCGGCTTCACAATAATGTATTTTACTGCCTTAGCGTGATGTAAGTCTAAGTTTGTAATGACGCTGTTGAATTTTGCGAAATCGTCAGTAATTCCGTAATTGTTGAATTGTCCCTCCAGCAGCGCGAACCATATTCCAGGATCATCCGGACTGAACGGCGGAACTTTCAGGCTCATTCGTAAAAAGTCGTCCGATTTTTTCTCGGATGAGATTGTGGAAACGGGATTTGGTTTTTTCCGTTCCGTAACACCACCAGGTTGTGACTCTTCTGCCTGTGTATCCTCGTAGTCGCTCATCGTGTAATTTAAAGAGGGTCACCAGTTTAGGATAGAAAGGTATGCTGCTTGGTATGTGTAGTGTAGGCTAGTCGTGTAGTTGGTACTTAGCTGCAGGTACGGCGAAGAATAACGTAGACAGTTCAAAGTTCCACAGGTTTATTCCACACACAAAAGTACAAGAGATATCACACACACAAGTCAATAGCACAGAAAGAAGAAGGAGAAGCGATAGTAGCGAGGATATAGCGAATAGACAGAAATTAGTTAACGCGCACAACACGACGGATTGGTAGGTAGTTCGAAGCGAAGCCGGGGAGCGCAAGCGACGTGCGTTCCGTGTCGGATAAAGATTCTGACTGGCGGGGGGCGGCACCGATGCGCCTACGCCGCGCGGTGTTCGCTATGCGTATAGATAAGTGTACGTTTGCGCGTTTCCATTCTACTTGACGGCGGCCAGCTGATTCTCGGCATATGACGGTACGGTAAGTATGCATGTTGTGATAATGAGTAAATGTTAGTGTATTTAGTATGATAGATAAGTAGTTACTTATATGTATTATTTATTGTTATATACTTTTGTATTTAATTTGATATGTATCATTTATATACTACGTATATAAGTAAGTTTATGTAATCTGTGTGTGTATTTATTATTATATGACATATTATGTAAATAGTATGTAGTATGTGGGAGAAGCCCACAGACTCATAAAACCACAGCAGAAATGAAAAATGTTGCGAAAACGGGAGAAAGATATTCCTTTTGAGAGCTTCCGCTGCATATGCTGCGGAAACCGCTTAAGTTACACAAAAATCATGTATGACAGGATTGTTCAACATTAAGAGTTCTATAATAAAGTCTGCGACAGCATATGTCTATCTTTTATGGTTGACTTACTACAACCTTTTTTATGTTAATAAATTTGTAAAAAAATAATGCATTATTTTTAGAGGTGTATTATACACACAGGTATTTATTCTTATCAAAATAAATACATTTATCATCACGAGCATTTCATTTAGAACCAAGTTGCCCTTTTTATCATTTGATTTCAATAAATATCTTAGGAGCTATCACAGTTTTAACATAACTCCGCACCAAAATAATGTTCGCAGCTTAAGTACAACGTGCGTTTGCGCTAATATATTATAAAGCTGAAGAGTTTGTTTGTTTGAACGCGCTTATCTCAGGAACTGCTGGACTGATTTGAAAAAATATTTCTGTGTTGGATAGCTTATTTATCGAGAAAGGCTTTAGGATATAAAACATGACGCTGCGACGGGAGGGGAGGGAGCAAACTCAAAACGCGCGGACGAAGTCGCGGGGGACCGCTATATTTAATATTAATGTATGGGAGTCCACCTCTTAAATATCATTGTTTTTAATTTTTTGTATGAGAATCGTAAATTGGTTAACAGAATACATCTTCATACCATATTCTACCTAGTTTAAATATATGATAATACTCGTATAATTCAACTAATTCATTAAACATAGTAATAATGTTTTTAATTTGTCTGACAAAATGCACACTGTCTACAATTAAAAGCCTTCATTAACCTTTCCCTAGGTCTTTTCCCTACTATCGAAAAAGGTACTTCTGTGTCCGACTTCCTGTGTCAAAAGAAAACACAGTGGCGCAGGATAATTTATGAAAGGAGAGCAAACGAGAATGTATTTTGCCAGTGCTGACACGCTCCGTTCATGACACGCGCCAGTGTGGGACGGAACAAGCTTGTGGACAAGATGTCTTAGTTTTCAATACAAATAATATTTTTTGTCTGACATGTTCCTAGTACGGTCGGGGTATGTTAAGGTGTAGTGTAAAATAAACATAAACAGTACTTTAAACCTTACGTAATTTAATTTTTTGAACATACAGTATTGTGCGGAAGTTTTTAAAAGGCATTCATTAATAAGCATTTTTTACATTCGAAATAATAAAACTATATAAATTATAAGCATTTTATACCTGATAAATACTTAAAATTTTATCCTTGGAAACTGCACACGTTAACAAAACCTACATTTGAATCTTTTGCATATATTATAGATGTTACTTTTATTTGATTCCGTACGCTTACTTCACTTTCGTACTCGTAGTGAAATCTTACAAGTAAGTGGAAACTGTAAATTTTAAAAATGTATTTATTTTAGGCCCAAAAATGTTAGTATACAAATAGCCGTGTAAATGTTTAGTTAACTTAGAAAAAGAAAGAGCACAAATGATAATAATAATCAAAAACTTAAAACTAAACTTTAATAGTTTAGTTTTAGTTAAAACTTGGGAATGCGAGACTTTTAAAAGAGTGTTGTCTAAATAAATAAATAATAATAAACGTAGGTACTGCTAACATTTCAATAATTTTCCTAATCTACGGTTTTTCATAAAACAATGAGGGTTTTTTGTTGGCTACGTAATGCTAAAAGGAATCGATTACTATAAAGCCGAAAATTTCAAATACGAGATTTTGCAGTGACAATGCAAAAAAAACCGCGTGGTGGCATTATTCACGCAATAAAATAAACAAGAGTGTTGCTCGCGTGTCGCGTCGCGGCCAAACACAATACAATCGGGGTTGCGTATTATTGTCGCGAGGGCGGGGTTTAATTGGAAGTGCGGATTGTCGCCCGGAGGCGCCTTCATGAAAAATACACTCACGAGGGCGGGTGGAGGTTGACAGCTCCAAATTAGACCGTCAAGGGGTCCAGTGGACATGCTAAAATTATGCACAAACACTTTATTATTTTAGAATCATTCGTATATGTTTTAATAGTTATTTTGACAGTTCCCCGAACAATGAGTCCCTATTTAGTATTCTTTAAAAAAACTTTATGTATTAACATGTATTTATTATTGGTTGCTGGGCTCTATTGTTGCCAGCTCGACCAGGTATGATCTATTGTGGCGCCCTTAAATTGACATGTAGGTACCAACATATTTTTAAGTATCTGTACATAATATGACGTATTGGGCCCATTTAGTTAAGTTGAGCAAAAAAATCAGCAGCTTTTCATATGGAAAAAAACACATTCCTTTAAAGGTTTCGTGTAATACCAAAATTCAACCTAAAAATATCACTCCTAGACCTCCATTCTTTTTAAACAATATATATGAAGAAGGTTACTTTGTACAACCACGCAGAACAACCCTCCTGAAAATAAAAATGACCTTTCAAACCTTGAAGTGGAGTGACACCGGGACCCTCGTCACGTATGCCGCCGGCTCCATGTAATTACTAGCACGGTCGCTTTCAGCCGGCCGTCGACAACCACCTTCCACTATATTAACTAACTTTGATTAAATGACTACCTTATTAAACCTGTCGGTAAACTAAACGTATACTTTAAATTGTAACTTTGTTCTATTTCTATGTGTCAGATATAGATTTCTATGTATATATTTTTTTAGCCGTTCAATAAAATCTTACACTTAATATAAATTTAACTGACTACTTGTAACTTAATTGAATATCACTAAAATTACGTTGGACACTCAGAAAGTTGTGCGACTCTAAAACATATATTTTTATTAAATCTTTTCACAAAACTCTCCACCAGGCTCTATACAAAGCTTCATGCGTCGGAACCAGTTTTCGTAACACTTTTTCCAGTCCGCCGCAGGCACCTCGTTTACAGCCTGCTCGAACGCAGCAATCCCATCTTTCGGCGACAAAAATTGTGTCCCTTTGAGCCCATTTTATATTTTTAAAAAGAAGTCACACGGTGCTAGATCAGGGCTGTAAGGAGGGTGACCCAGGAGTTTGACTGGCGTGCTGTCTAGGAAGTCCATCGCTTCGAGTGCGGTGTGTGCAGGCGCATTGTCGTGGTGGAGCAGTAGTCCGCGGAGCCCAGTGTTTGATCGCTTATTGCTCGCCACAGATAATTTTACTGGTGGCCATTTGGTAGTAAGCCATTTGGCGTTGACGTTTCTTTGATCTCGTAAATAAATCGACACTAAGTGGCAAGTAAAAAAAGTGGCCACTTAAAAATGCTGGCGATCAAAATCTTTGACCCGTTCCAAAATCGCTTCTCTTTGGTAGGCGTTGGTTCATTTTGAAACACCCAAACTGTCGACATGCGCTTAGTTTCTGGATCGTATTGATAAATCCAGGACTCATCACCTAAAACGATGTCATAAACACACCGAGACGAGCCTGCTTCAAACTTGTTCAACATATCACGGTACCAGCGTGATACTATCCTCCTCACGCGAAGATGCCCGCGTAGAATCTCATGAACGCTTCCCGACCCAATCTTCAAAATGTGCTTAATCTCCTAATATGTAATTTTCCTATTATCTTGGATTCATTTTTTTACTGCTAGCGCGAATTCTTCCGTACTAGCCGTCAAAAGGCGACCGCATTGATCTTCATCCCACATTGTTCCCAAAGTTGGTCGACCGCGCTTTAATTCGTTATACCAATGATCGCGGTGGCCTTGGGAAGGCTTTTATTCATAAATGCCATTTGAAGTCTATCGAACGATTCTTCCGAGGCGACACTTGAAATCTTAAAAAAAACATATGCGAAAAATGTTTCTGGCACAGATTCATTTTTTAAGTCGGACACCTATTTTTACTTTCAAATAATCATATTTTTGAAAAAGTTTCTAATATACGAGTATATAAAAAAATTTTTTCGTAATACTTTCTGAGTACCTATATATATAAGAGATAACGCATGGATAGAATAGAGAGCGGGGATTTTCAAGTACAAGTAAAAGGCTAATAAGTCAAAAATATTTTTTTCAATTCGGGCCTGATTTTTCAATAGTCAGATCAGGGCGTCACCCTGTGAGCGACCACCCTATCGTCCATACTCGTGGGAATCGAATGTGTGATTCAGAAACCCAAAATAAAAACCAAAAAACCCTCATCCAGCAAGTCTTTCACAATGGACTTCTCGAACATCGGCCTAGATCGTCCTCCTTCAGTGGCAGCACAGAACACGGACATAAACAAATTGACTTAACCAAGCCTGCTTCGGCCTTATCAACTATATCAAGCAAGTCTGCAAATCAAGTGCAGCTACCTCCTGTATGGCAACGTGTGCCGACAAACAAAAAGCGCAAGTTTCGCGAGGTATCTCCCCCACTACCTGATCCTATTCCGATGGGAAACAAATTTTCTGGTCTACCCCTTGACTCAGATGACCAGCCCAATTCTAACATCAATCGACCTAATAAACCACCACCTATTGTCTTATTTATTTATTTTATTTAAAAAACTTCATGCACACAACATAAAATTGTAGGTACATATGGCGGACTTAATGCCAAAAGCAATCTCTACCAGTCAACCATAGGTCAGGACAGAGAAAAATATATATACAGGCGGTGCAAGTAAAGTTATAGAGGCAATAAAAGAGAAGAGAATAGCGATAGAGATAACTATAATACGATGATAAACATACACACTGCCTATTACTTATATACGATTATATAAAAAATAATGAAATCATATATTTATTATATAAACATACACATCATTTAAATATACATAATGTGGTACACATAGATAAATTAATGTCAATGAGACGGGTCAGTGAGTTCGTCTCTATATAGTGTTCGCAATGCCTTTTTGAAGGTAAATTTCGAGGTAGATGTTTGGACACTTTTTGGAAGCCCATTCCAAGGTCGAATGGCTGTGAGAGTAAAGGAATTGGACATAAAGCCAGAAGTGTGACGGGGAGTGAATAGTTGAAGAGAGCTACTAGAGCGAAGGGACCGGTCATGAGAAGAGTGGAGGTATGAGAATTTATCCTTAAGATAGGACGGAGAGTTAGAATCGAAGAGAATGGAGTATAGCATGCAAAGTGTCTGAATGTGCCTACGCTACCGAATGGGAAGCCAGCCTAACTGGTAGCGAAACTGGGATATATGGTCAAATTTACGTAGACCGAACACAAATCTTATACAATTGTTGAGGAGCCGGTCCATTTTACTGAGGAGATCTTGGGAGACATTTGTGCAGCAAACGTCGGCGTAGTCGAAAATGGGCAGAACCAGAGACTGTACGAGCAGAGCCTTCGTGCTAGAGGGGAGGAAATGCTTGAATCTGTACAGTGCTCGTAAAGTTTCGGTAACTTTCCTACTCATTTCTTTCACGTGGTGACCCCAGCTTAGTCGGTGTGAAGCCCAGGTTCTTCACATGAGGCGAATAGGCTACCACCTCACCATCGAAGACGATAGGAGGCAGAGACGTCATGTCAAGTTTTTGGAGCTGACCTGGACTGCCAATAATAATAGCCTGACATTTGCTGGGATTACCCCGACGCCAAATTTACTGGACCAGCTGCTAATCGCACGAAGATCCTCGTTAAGTTGAAGAATAGCGCCATCAATTGCAGATGGATCAGCTTGAGAATAGAGTTGGAGGTTATCGGCGTAGAGGTGGAAGGAAGAAGCGAGAAGAGGAGTTAATATATTAATGAATATAGAGAACAAGATAGAAGAGAGAATACCTCCTTGCGGCACACCAACCGGCATATCAGTCCAGTCAGAAAAGGGCTGACCGAGGCGAACAGCCTGCCGGCGACCGCGGAGGTAAGAAGAGAGCCAATCCACAGAAGAAGATGAGACTCGCAGATGAGAAAGGATGGCGAGAAGGATATCATGATCGACCGTGTTGAAGGCATTGGAGAAGTCAATCAGGACAAGGATAGTCACTTGTGACTCCTCCATGCCCGCCCTCACGTCGTCAAATATTTTTAGGAGAGCCGTGGTCGTGCTGTGCCCTGGCCGAAATCCAGATTGAAACTTGCTTATGAGATTGTTGGCTAGAATAAACTTAGTAAATTGTTGTTGGGCTGCGGCTTCGAGGATTTTTATCGCCAAGTCATCGCTTCGCGAACTTGGCAGGTCATCCAAGGAGCTGGTGGTCGCTTAACTCGAACAGTCCAGATAGGTGCATGAGCGTCAAAGAGCTTTAAGATATTAGACATTGAGCATGTCAACTTTCACATCAATGGTGTCCGCTCGAGACACCAGCGACCCGTCAAGCGCCGAAGAGTCTCGCTCAAGTTGTTGCTGGTTTATTTTTGCAAAAAATCGCAGTTTCACGGTCTCCGGCTTACGTTTGGGAGGACGAAGGTTATAACAGAGGAAGATAAGGTCGTGATGTGAGAATGCGGGAGCGAGTAACTGTCCATGCTTAGTACAGAGCTTCGGGCGCGAGGTGATGATATGGTCTATCCACGTATCATCTGTATAAAGATTGTGGTGTGTAGGTTGCAACGGTAGTAAGTGAAGTTTCACAGAATCTACGATCGACTTGAGCTGCGAGGAGCGGTTATCCTGCTTTAGGAGGTCAGTATTAAAGTCTCCCAAGATATAGTATGTGAGTACTCAGAACACATAATTTCAAGAATAGATTCGAGTTTCGAAAATTAATTACCTGTGGGTGGAGCATAGACAAACCCCAAAAACAGCCTTGGTTCCTTTCACAGATATTTCAAGAAAAATATATTCGAGAGAGTGAGAGTATTCACCTGGTGTAGTGTGTATAATTTTAAAAGGAACATCACTGTGAAGGTAAATTGCCACACCACCGCATCCTTTTCCGATTCTGTCATTTCGAATGAGTACAAAACCAGGAAGAGAATACGATGTGGAATTGAGATTGGGCTTTAGAAAGGTTTCTGAAACTAGAATAGCATTAACTGTATCGGAGGAGAAAGTGCTGAGAAGATCAGTGCAATGGAGGGAGACACTTTGAGCAAATGTCAAAGTGTCCTCCTTTATATGACGGACTTTAAAGTGATCTTCAAAGTTTTCAAGTTTGGAGCAGATGTTGTGATGGAGTGAGTCAGAGCTGTCAAGCGAATGAAAGGAAGAAGACATATAAATAGCAAATTGCACTTGTAAAAACAACTTTGGCTGTTGTGACAGACGAGGAATCGAACCCCGTGTCTTACGCAATCCGGGCGTATGCCTATACCACTCGGCCACCGTCACATCAGCAAGCCTGTTGAATTTTGCAAGCGCTTTCTTTAACGCGTAGGCTGCGTGGCGTCATCAATGTTGCGAGATTGCTCTCACAATATCCGAAGGAAATATTTCTACAAATATTTAACAATCGGTTAAGATGAACGAAGCCAATTTATAGTTATTATTTTGTTTTTATAGTGTTTTGTCACTATACAAACTTAATAATATAAATAGCAAATTGCACTTGTAAAAAGCAACTTTGGCTGTTGTGACAGACGAGGAATCGAACCCCGTGTCACGAGACAAAAAACAAGCTTTACACGGATACCTCTGAAGTTGCGAGAAGAGGAGGAGAAAACTGTGAAGTGTGGGTAGAACAAGAGTACGTATAAGGCCGTTGGAAAACTAGAGCATGTTCTGGCCAGCTAATTTCTGCACGAACGTTTCGCCTTTTGAGGCCTGGGCATGGTGTTCGTAGCGCCGGACTTGATGTTCGAGGGGCTGGGCTTGACGTTGGACGACCCGGCTTTGGAGGGCGAAGGTTTAGCAGTGGAGGCGAGAGGCTTGGGGCCCGCATTCAGAAGGGCCCTGGGACCAGCCGATGCAGCAGGAAAAGCCCCCCTAAGTCGGTTCAAATGCTCCTCACTACCAATGCGCTCACGGTCTCCGTTAGGCAGTTTAACGTAGATGTTTCCATCCAGCGTCCACACTCGTCTTATACCAAAATGCCTTCTTGCATCTAAAAAAAGAGTTTGTCGTGTCCTTGTCAAAAACTCGGAGATGACGAATTACGTGCCTTTCGACAAGGTTTTCTTTCTCCATACCAGTGCCCTTGTCATCTGACTCACAAACTTGATAATTATGGGCCGAGTGCAGCCCTCTTTGGCACTACCAAGCCTGTGACAAGCTGCAACAGATGACTTATCTATGTTGGAGAGACCAAGATTCTTGCTCATTATAGATAGAATGGAAGACAGTGGATCATCATTCTCAGCCTCCGGAATGCCTGCTACAAGAAGATGTTTACGCCTGTGTCTTGACTTGATGACATCAACTGCTCTGCCCAGCTCTGTGATTTGCTTCCGCAGAATATTCATTACACCAAGAGTGTGTTCACGGAAGGCGTAGAATTCCTTGGAGAGTGTCTGCAGGCACAAACCTGAGGTCGGAGAAGCTTGAGCTGCTTTAAGATTTGCCTCAAAATCTGTCATACGCTGCATGAGGGATTTCTCTAGAGCCTGCTGTGTGTCCACAATGCTGCTCATGTTCTCCATTGTGCTTCGGTGTTGCAGTGTGAGAGGTAGTCACCGGCAGGAAGTTGGACTTATCTTGTTAAATATTCATGTGATTATATGCACTACACTTAAGGTGATACTGGACTTAGTTACAAGTAAGTTTTGAATAAAATATTTGAGTAAAATAGCAAACAACTTATTCTTTATAATTTTTAAAAAAGAGCAGATGTTATCGCGTTCACAACTACCGCCAAAAAAAAGCCTTGTCTTGTACAAATCAGCATATTGTTGAGTCTTCTCACTTCCATCATCCCTAAGCTTGCTAAATAATGGCGTCACTACGAATAGCTACGTGGAACATTAACGGCTTATCACCTAACATTAATGAACTTGAAGTACTCATAGCCTCTAAAAAACTTGATGTTGTCTTGATTTCCGAGTCACACGCCAAATGTAATAGCTCATTTCGTCTTAAAGGGTTCCAAATCTACAGTACCCCTGCCCCCTACCCTGAGGGTCGTGCAATTGTTGGTTCGGCTCTGGCTATCAAGACTTCCCTAAAGCACTGTTTTCTTGTACCGTACTTCACCAGTCATCTACAGGCAACCAGCGTTAGACTCGAGGATAGAATAGGACCTACAACTCTATCAGCGGGCTACTGCCCGCCCAGATATAAAATAACAGATAGTATGTTTTATGATTACTTTAAAACCCTCGGCAACAGATTCATATCTGGAGGTGACTGGAACGCTAAGCACACGTTTTGGGGAAGCAGACTAACACTCACTAGAGGGAGACAGCTAAAAATATTGCATCGACCAACATCTTTACTATCCTTTGTCAACTGGTGAACCAACTTACTGGCCCACTGACCGGAACAAGGTACCTGATCTAGTGGACTTCTTCGTCACTAAAGGCATAGGCTATCTCTACACTGGAACGGAATCTAATTTCGACGGCTCTTCTGATCATACGCCTGTTATTTTGACCTGCGTTGCTGCATAACGGTAAAACAGACTGGGATGGTTTTCGTTTATATCTCGATGAGCATATCGACTTGAGGATTCCGTTGAAAACCCGTGAAGACGTTGAGGATGCCTGCAAACATTTTACAAACCTCGTACAAGTAGCAGCATGGAAAAATATTCCTTTTAATAACAAAATACCGGATACTTATATACTGCTGCCTGTTGAAACAAAGCATAAAATCGCTGAGAAGCGACGTCTCAGAAGGACATGGCAGCTGTCGCGACACCATTCGGATAAGACAAACCTCAACAAAGCTATGAAGGAGTATAGATTATCTTTGGAGGAATACAAAAATGAAAGTCTACGGAAGACCCTAGAAACTATGTCTCCAAAAACGAGAGGTGAGAATTCCCTATGGAAGGCAACTAAGTGTATAAATAGACCCCAGCAATCATTCCTCTAAGAAATAAGACCACATGGGTTCGTTCTGACCAAGAGAAAGCTGAAACATTTGCAACACATCTTGCTGAGGTATTCAAACCAAACAAGGGTAATGAGGATGAAACTGAACTAGACAATATGTATATATTTTTTTATATCCTATGGACATTCCCACACATCACCATCTAGTCCCAAAGTAAGCTACTCAAAGCTTGTGTTATGGGTGCCAGACAACCAACAGAATATTGAACCAAGACATCCAGTTGTGTCTCCTCCTTACACCAACATCACCCAAAGAGATTGCACAAGAAATCAAATTGCTCAACCTTAAGAAGGCACCAGGCTTTGACTTGATCACGCCGAGAATCCTCAAAGAGCTTCCAAGAAAGTGTATAACTTTTCTGACCTGCTTTTTTAACGCCACCTTCAGACTCTCCCACTTCCCGAGCCTGTGGAAAGTGTCCGAAATCGTAATGATCCACAAAGACGGCAAGCCCCCGCACGAGTGCTCATCATACCGACCAATAAGTCTTACGGCAATCCTCTCCAAACTGTGGGAACGCGTCTTTCTTAAGAGATTGAATGAAGTCATGGAGGAGTATGGTATAGTCCCTGAACACCAGTTTGGCTTTCGCAGGGCTCACTCGACCGTTGAACAAGTCCATCGAGTATACCATTGTGTAAGACAATACTTTGAGAACCAAAAATTCTGCTCTGCTGCATTTTTGGACGTTCAACAGGCCTTCGATCGCGTATGCCTATGGTTGCTACCTATGCCGATGATATTGCCTTATTGGCTGTGGACAGCAAGTGTAAAACTACAACGTTTATTGAACTCTACCTCTGACTGGCTCAAACAATGGCGTATCCAAGCCAGCGCTCAGAAATCCAACCACATAACATTTACTTTAAGAAAAGACGACTGTCCCCCAGTTAGCTTGGCAAATAACATTTTACCAAAAACTGACTGTGTGAAATATCTTGGTTTCCACCTAGATAGACGCTTGACTTGGCAAAATCACATCAAAATGAAGAGAGATCAAGTCAATAACAAGTTCAGGAGTTTATACTGGTTGATGGGTAGAAACTCAGTGCTCTCCTTGGATAATAAGCTGCTTCTATATGATTCCATTCTGAAACCCATATGGACATACGGTATTCAGATCTGGGGAGTTGCCAGCAATAGCAACATTATGTGCCTACAAAGAGTGCAAAATAATATAGTGAAGAGTATTGTCAATGCTCCATGGTTCACCAAAAACGATGAGGTCCACAATTATTTAAATGTTTCAACAGTAGCCGCTGAAATAGAGCGCTATAAGCTGCAACACGCAGAACGCTTGGCACGTCATCCAAATCCACTAGCATCTGGATTACTAAACGACCATGTGGTGAAGAGATTGAAGAGGAGCCACGTACTCTGAGTGGACAGTGAGACACTGGCCTCCTGCTCCGCAAACAACCTTCTGCACCCCACAAATCTGATTATAGTCTTGCGACTGATTGCAGATCAAAAAGCTCAAAAAAAAACTTTCTGAGTACCTATATATATAAGAGATAACGCATGGATAGAATAGAGAGCGGGAATTTTCAAGTACAAGTAAAAGGCTACTAAGTCAAAAATATTTTTTTCGATTCGGGCCTGATTTTTCAATAGTCAGATAAAAAATATTCGTCGAACAAAATACAATATGGTTCCTCCCTCAAATTTTAAATTCAAATTCAAATTCTAATATCTTATTTCAGAATAAAATTCCATATAAATTGTAACGTTGTACGTAAAACGTATAAAGGCACGTATAAAGTTGTTTTACTAAAATCTTAATGTTGACGTGTTGTTTCGTCTGATAGTCCACATCTTGTAGGGCTGTAGTAGCTGATGGTGTAACTCCTAAACGCTTAGGAGTTCAGTAATTATAATGACAGAACTTATGATAGGTAGTTTCTAGCTTCTTAAAGAACAGAGTCATAAGGTACAACTTCCCGCCCCCCCCTCCTCTCTTGTAATCTCTAAAAATGAAGAAATAAAATTAACTTTAAAAAAGTAGAAACCGACTTCAAAACCAAAATGCACTAAAAAGTCTTCAATAAACTCTTGATCATTGAAAGGAAAGGAATCCATTTTAGGCAAACAATTTCTTTTTGGAGTCGGTGCCATCACTTTGAAAATTCAGCCTCACCTGTCGCAGCACTTGTGCGCAAGTTAACTTTTATTTATCAAGCTTTAGGTATTTATCCTCTGCCATTATACCCCTTTTGAATGCAAAAAAATTAAGCAGTGGGCAGGAACATTTGCAGTTGGGTACTGAGATTGTAAATTTAAAAAAAACCGGCCAAGTGCGAGTCGGACTCGTGCACTCAGGGTTCCGTGCCAACTTTAACTGAATTAGGGAATCCACCTACTTCCACTTAGTAAAATACCACACTTTTTTGTTGACAGCAAATATAACTTTGTTTTTATAGTGTTTGTATGAAGAACAAAGTTATGGTTGCGGTTGTTGAAAATGTGCCATATCTCAAAAACTACTAGTTCGATATTGTTCAAACCAGTTTTCGTTGAAAGTATTTATTAAGATCTACATTATATATTTTTTTCAAAATTTACACTCGCTTAGTTTAGAAGTTAGATGGGGGGGACGCCCATTTTACCACTTTGGAAGCGTCTAGCTACGAAACGTTAGACTTTAAAAGAAAATTATTTTAGGAACCTCTATGTCATTTTAAAAGACCTATCCATAGACACCCCATTCGCACAGGTTTGACTAAAAAATTTTTTTTTTTGGTTTAAGTTTCATGTTCCGTTTTTTACCATTCGGCTACGGAACCCTAAAAAGACGTGTGGCACTCGGAGACTGCCGCGGTAAAGCTATTGCATAGCATTTTTATCAACATATGCAATTATATTTAATATAATTATTTGACGACCCGTCTGGCGTAGTGGTCGAGAAATCGCCTACTACGCAGCGGGTTGCGCGTTCGATCCCCGCATAATACAAACATTTGTGTGCATTAACATGTCTGTTTGTATTGGTCTGGGTGTTTTCTATGTATATCATGTATGTATTTACAAACAAAAAGTATTTAAGTATTATATCCGTTGTCTGGCACCCATAACACAAGCTTTGAGTAGCTTACTTTGAGACTAGATGGCGATGTGTGGGAATGTCCAAAGGATATTTATTATTATTATTATTTATTATAATTATTTCTTTATTTTATTTATACAACCAATGCCACCTAAAGGCGGATTGCTGAACTAAAGAGACAAACGTGATATTTCAAAAAGTCATTAAAAGTTCTGCTATTCATCGATAAATGGAAAAACTAAAAAGTATTTGTTAGGTTGGTGTTAGGTTATTTTGGTTACGGAATTTCTGGATTCGATCTCCACGTTTAAATACCTCGATAGAAGATAGGCAATAGCTTAAAAAATCGTATATAACATAATCATATATCATAAAATATACTTGGATTAGTTAAGACTCTATCCTACTCACGTTAGCCTTATTCCTCTGATATGTAACTACCTCTTTTGACCAAACACGAGTGAAACAACTCGAGTGCATTTCTACATTCTGCAAATCAGTCACCGAAGTCTCGACGCGACTCTATCCAATTACCGATCGGTTGAGAGAGCCACTTATAACGCGCTTCTTGCTTTGACGGCTAAGGACGAATGCAACAAAAGTCGGCAACCAAATCAATTGCCTTGCAGATAGACCACTTGACTTCATTGTGAGCTTTGAATTCTGATCTCAAGAACACTGAATTCAATATCCTAGAATTACAGCTCTAACATCACTAAGGCAGAGCGGTTGCTTGACTTGATTAGTGTAAATTAACTTCAACAATGCCTCAGGGTTTGGAAAGTTAACTTATTCAAAGCTGAGTTTATAAATAGTACTAAAAGGCTTAGGAGATTTTGACTCTGATTTGCAATCAACAAAGATCACAATGTAGACTACCTGACTGTTCATAATATTTTTTTATTTATTTTAACTTTATTGCACTATAAGTTGTACAATTGGGGAACTTAATGCTTTATGGAAGGAAAGAAAGAAAATACATTTATTTGACTCAAATAATTACATCAAGCATAATATATTACAAAAGCAGGCTACTTGAGTCAAAAAGGCACCCACCCGCTCAGCATAAGTCGTGGCAGCGGGACGCATACCACGACGCTGATTTTCAGCGGGTGCCTTTGTGGGTAGTGTACTGTTGTACATATTGTATTATGTGTAATAAATTGAGTACCTTAATATATTTAGTATTCATCGGATCCACATTAACATTTTCATCACATTATCTTTGTTTTTCCATGCTTCCATCCAAAGATTGCTGGTTCGTTTGCTGTAAACACGAACATAAGAGTTAATCATAGATTCTATCTACCATAACGCAGTTCGTATTTTCTCCCTAAAAAGTCGTACTGTAGACATTAAACTATAGGCATTACCTGCCTTTCTACTCTTCTTATTACTATTACTCTGTATTTTTGGATTATTGATGTTTTCTAATCCTTTTTGAACAATATTTATTGTGAATCTAAAAATGTCAAACTTTCAAAGCTCTGTTATTCTACTTTTCTTTACATAATACTGTAAAATAGTTGTGTTTTACCTTTGTTTGCAATTTTCCTTTAATTTGCATTGGGTGATGATTCGATTTCCTGTATTTTCGTAATTTGCTTACTTTTTGACAGTATTTTTATCTTTATTGACATCGTTGTTATGACAATATCTTTCAAAGTCTGACAACTTCTATCAAAGTTTATTACTTTTTCGGGTTTAATCCTCTGTAAACCACCAGTATTCATGTTCTATTTTTGAACCTACCTCGATCTAAATTTGAACGGCCCCGGCCCCCTATATAAGCATTAATTTTTTTCATTCATTTCATTCGATTCCGAGTTCTAAGCTCGAACAGTTCTATTATACTTCAAAAATACTCTACATCTTCCCTCAAGAAGTCTTGAAGAACCGCCGGTGACTACTGAAACACCTCCTCACGCTAGGGGAGGGACCGGACACCGGAGGAGTATCCAAGCACATTGACTGCAGTAACACCTCCTCGCTCTAGGGGAGGGACCTGTGTCCTTCTCGGAAGAGGATCCGAGACCAAGTACTTCTGGCACTCCAACTGATCATAACATTTTCTATATAGTGCCCGTTACCCTCATTACTGCACATCGGCGTCTCTGCTCTTCACGGCGCCTGTCACCGCTGCACATCGGCGTCACTGCTCTTCACGGCGCCTGTCACCGCTGCACATCGGCGTCACTGCTCTTCACAGCGCCTGTCACCGCTGCACATCGGCGTCGCTGCTACCTCCGCTGTGTCGGCCCTGCACTCCGACGCCGCCCTTTGCTGCCCCAGGACAATACTTATTGAAGATTTGAAGATACTTACTCACGCCCACTGCACTTTACTTACATTCATACAGACATCACCTCATCTCATTTTTCGGTACTGTATTCTTTTTGTTGTAATATAAATTCTATTCCCTCTTCTACCTCTTTCTTTTACCTTCTTCTACTTCTCCACATTTGTCGCTTCACGACAGTAGTTATAACTCGGCAATTAATTATACTCGTATACCAAAAAAAAATATATGTCATTCTCTACCTACCGCTTGCGAATGCAGATTATTTTCCTCCTAAAAATCTTGTGTGATACATTTTGACAGCTAATACCGAGCGTATAAATTGCATTTGTCTCTCGTTAAAAATTAAAATATAGATCCTTTATGTAACTAGTAATCAGTTCTAAATGGTGTTAATTTATTTTAAATAAAAATAAATATGTCCAATTGTATTACTTGACATAGTCATTTACTATAACAAGTTAGCAATTTTGAAATACATTGATGAGGGATTATAACTTTAGATTACTATAATTCAGAGTTAAAGCATTTTAGGGCACTATAACCGTTAATGACTTTGTACCTCTAGAATCATTAATTAAAACGTTTACGTTTATTACTAGCCACACACTGTATAAAACACGCAAATAAATGAAAAAAAATCTGACTTCACTGTCTTACAATAACTGTATTATATGTACGTCGACGCAAACAAAAGTTTACTTTGCTCTCGGCAGGAGAGATTTTTCAATCATATGATAAAAAAAATGTTAATAAGCTTGCTGCTGTTTATTAAGGAGCATAACTGTTTGCCTAAGTCCATACTAATATTTCTGACATGTACCTACTTATAAAAAATATGAATTAAAATACCTCGTTGAGGTCATAATGTAACAAGTTACCATTTTGCTTCTTTTATTGTATACTGTTATATTATGAAGTGAATAACTAAAAATGGTTACGAATCATTACGTCAAACGCACTCATCGCTGCGTGAATAATGCTGTTATGAAGTAATGTTCAACCTACATTGTGTAAGTTTCCTAATACATCGCCGAGGTAGGAACATGTAGGTAAACTGAACATAATTCCGCGAGCTTTATTCGTGAGTGGGTTATTATTACTCTTAATAGTCTTGATTTATGATTTTCCCTTCATAACATTCGGGTTTCTGGCATTCTCTATAATAACTTTCATGAGACCCTTGCGCTTACGTGTGAAGTACTTAAGTATTTCTTACACCTGGCGCTCCGTTCGTAACTCGCACTTCGGCACCTTATCAACGCTACGTCGTCACACGTAGCTCGTAGCTAGTAGCCCGTAGCCTGAAGCTCGTAGCGTTACGTAAGCCATAATACGCGCCGTCGAAGGTTAATGGGTTTTGCCATCCATAGCTAATTTACGACATTGTGCGCGGCAGCGTATATGTAAAGCCCTTCGAGGAATCAGAAACCTGGTAGTTCTGAGCTCCGGGAGAGTTTACTAACATTAACTTACAGAAAGTTGCCTTGAAACATTCCAGATGATAATATTAGGTATGCCTATTCTAAAAATCAATATTTTCTTTGCATTTTATGCACGTTTTATAAAAACATTAAAAGAGAACGAATGGGGAAAGACGCACCTCGCGCGTTACTAGTGCGTATCTATGAAATACTACGCCGTAGCTAGTAGTTTAGACTCACTCGCTAGTACCGCAATAATATATTGATTTTGTGGGTTATTTCCATTAAAGCGCCACCTGGTGATTTTATAGGGAACTACGTCGAAACACCATACTTGAGTCGCTCGTCGCTGATCAAAACAACCCTCTATAAAACTATTTAGACAGTTTCCTTAATTAATCCCTCAAGCGTATGTGAACGAGACACAATGCAAATTCTATTGTTATGCGGTTGCCTGCAACCGCTCGGGTGTTGAAGCATTAATCTATTTTTAGGTACTGGGTTATTTATATAAGTTTTTTAACTAGAAAAAATGTAAGTTAGTAACGTGACGTGACGTATAAGCATGGCTTTCTAAAAGATGTACGAAAATAAACAACAAAGCAAACGTAGAGCCTCCTTGATACAAGCGGTAGCGAATCACCGCAGACTTACTCGATGATCTGTGATGAAACGAACCACGTGGAATATATAGCAAGTAGGGTACCTACTGACGCCAAATGTCTATAAAAGATACAATTAGACAATAATAGTATACAAAAGGTCACGAGTAACTTTCCATAATTAAAAGAAATATATATGTGTTTTTAGGGTTGATCTCTAAAATAACGGCCACTTATTTATAATGGTCCTTTATTATTTTAATTGTTTTAAAATTAAAAAGTATATATCTCATTAATAATTTATAAAAATACAACTTATTTTTGTTATAATTTACTAGCAACTTAGAATAAAACCATATAGTGTAACTGTAGTTATGGAAGAGCGAAGTCAGTTGTCACCGGCATATTTTGCTCGATCTGAATACTGTTATATTTTGGTTTAGAATGTGTTTAACACTCACAGTGTCATATTTTATATTCATAAAGATGAAATAAAAAACCAAAAATTTGCGCACGGGCGGGACTCGAACCAGCACTTTGTGGCTGACCGGGCCTACGAAATTTGTGGTCTCTTATGGATACGTCATTACGCGTGACGATAAGCGCCAACTACCCGTCTGTTTATACAACAGTGGACCAAGTAGTAGTAGTAGTTATTCATTACAGAATAAATTCAACTTAAAGATTGATGGCGCTTCGCTATCTAATGGTTAACATTGATTTAACCCTCACAGTGTCGTATTTTATATTCATAAAGATGAAATAAGAAACCAAAATATTTTGCGCACGGGCGGGATTCAAAATAGCAACTTTCTGGCTAACCGGGCCAAACGCTCTACCAATTGGGCTACCGTGCTGTCTGTCCGACTTCGCGAAATTTGTGGTCTCTTATACGACATAACGCGTGGCGTTTGGCCCAGTTAGCCTGAAAGTTGCTGGTTCGATCCGGCTCGTGCGCAAATTTTTGGTTTCTTATTTTATCTCAATTACTGTTATATATTTTTGTTGAAGAATAAACTTTATTATTTGTTTATAATAATTGATGACCTCTGTGATGTGCGGGCTTAGCACTCTGGCTTTCAAGGCGTTACCACTCCGAGGTCCCAGGTTCGTTTCCCGGTCGGGTCAATGTAGGAATCAGAACTTTCTACATTGTCTCAGGTCTCGGTGTTGTAGTATCACTGTTGTTTCTGTTTACCATAACACAAATGCGTTGGCTATTTACTTTGGGATCAGAGCAATATATGTAATCGGTGTCCAATTTTAATATACAGGGTGTTGTTTTGGTCAGCGACGAGTGACTCAGGGGTGGCTATACAAACGATACTGATGCCAAAAAATATATATAGTAAAAATATTTTTTTGAAATGGAAAAAACCCACAAAATCAATTTTTTTTATCCGGTACAGCGACTTTGATTGAGCGGCTTCTGACTGTAATGCCGGACGTCGCAGGTCTGAACTCCGCAAGGGGCAAATGTTTGCGTGATAAGCACGTACTTTTTAACCGACTTCAAAAAAGGAGGAGGTTATCAATTCGACTGTATGTGTTTTTTTTTGTATGTTTGTTACCTCATATCTCAGTCGTTTATCGACCAAATCGAAAAGTTTTTTCGCCTACTTAGAGGGTGTACCTTCTAGTTGGTCCCATTTTTTCCATTTTGGGATCTGATGATGGGATCTTGGTGTAATCGAGGGAAACCCTAAAATTTTAAAGGCACGTATAGTGTTTCATTACTAGAATCTTAACGTTGACGTTTTGTTACGTCTGATAGTCAACATCTTGTGGGGCTGAGCTGATGGTGGAACTCCTTAACGCTTAAGAGTTCAGTAATTATAATGACGGAACTTATGATAGGTAATTTGTAGCTTCATAAAAAATAGAATCATAAGGTGCACCTCCCCCCCCCCCCCTAATGAAATGACTAAAAATGAAGAAATAAAATAAACTTTAAAAAAAAGTAAAAACCGACTTCAAAACCAAAATGCACTAAAAAGTCTTAAATAAACTCTTCACCATTGAAAGGAAAGGAATCTGTTTTAGGCAAACAATTTCTTTTTGGAGTCGGTGCCATCACTTTGACCATCAAGCATCAGGTTTTTACTTTTTTTTAAAGTTTATTTTTGTGCCCTAGTCCTGGATGTTTATATTTATTTCAGTATTTATGGGAGACGTCCCTTTTATTATCGTTTTCTGGTATTCGTAGCACATGGGGAAAAAATCTTACTTATGACTAACTATTTATAACTAACCTTACTAAAAACCATGACAATTGTTGTGTTGTCTGGCGCATATTTATTTATTCTTTAAAAAGGACACACTACATTTTTGTTAACTAGAGCCAATGACTATGACACACATCATCCTATCCAATACAATATGTTCTTCATAATGTTCACCGTTTTATAGAATCACGCAATCTTTATTGATCTTTAACTACCTACCTTCTTCAAATTATTTATCAAGGTATTAAGTCGCAAAATTATAGTATAAGTATGCTGAAACGCAAAACAGAGGCAAGTAAACAAATAATTTTGAGAGCGCCCGCCGTGAAATCGGGCCGAAATCAAATGCAAATGAATGAAAATGATATTCGTAATAAATTCAAATGAAGGTGGCTCGCTTTAAATTCAATTTTTGCAAGCATTCTCGTTATTAGCATTGTAGGGCTCGTGACAAGAGGCCGGGCGACAGCTCCTGGCATGAAACCATTCCATTTACCATCATTTCATTATTATCATCAGCTAAAGGACGTCGACTGCTGAAAATAGGCCTTCCCCACGGTTTTCCACAGTGACCGTGGTCTGCGTCCAGTTTGGTCGTCTGTCCATCTTGTCGGTGGACGTCTTACACCGATACGTCGTTTTACTATCATTTATCATCAGTCAAAACTTTTCTGTTTATATAAAATGCCCAGATAGTACTAGTCTCTTAAGAAATGCTACATAATACTGAAGTTATAACATTTAACTTATACTGGCTAAACCCTAGACTAGAAGTACTTGGTACAGACAATATTTGCCCGGCGCACACCCTACACTGATTGCAATGTTATCGTCGCATCTCTATCAACGTGTCTGATTACCTCTCTCCAAACAACCACTACATTTCTCACTAAATTTATGTCAGCTAATCAATACCAGGAGCATTGATTACCTTGCACTAAACTATTTTTAAATAAGTACGCTGTAAAATATAAATTTTGGTGTGGGTTATAAAGTGTGCTCCTGGCTAAAGTGAAATCCTTATAGGAGGTGGAAGTAGACCTAAAATGTAGACATAAAAGAAAGTCGCGTTATTTGACTACACCTCTAATAACACAAGAACGGATGAACCGACATTGATTTTTGTATTTACTTCATTCTTTATTGCACTGACAAAACTAAAGTACAAATGGCGGACTTAATGCTTAAAGCATTCTCTACCTGTCAACCATTCGGTGAAGCACAAACCAGTGAGGCGGTGTAAAAAAACACAAAAAAGCAACAAATTCCTTTTAAGCTACTAATATACTTACATATATAATTAAAAATAAACCTACTTAAGCATACTTGAATATATACAATTATCCATAGATAGGCTCACAGAGATTATAATAGGGGAAACAGAGAAGGACAAACTTTATCAAGCATCACGTGGTATTCTCACTGGGAAAAAGTTCACGAAAAGACTTCTTGAAGGAATACTTAGACGATAAAGTCGAAGATGGATTTATGATTTTTACACGCGACGAAACGAACAACGTTTATGCGTTTGGGGTATTAACTTTATTGGATGTGACGCGGCCTCAAATAGGATAATAATTAAAAAACACAGGGCAGGAACCGCTTGTTATACATAAAAGATAAGCATTTTTTAAATATATCATTTTTGCTTATTATCGCTATATTATAGCCGTTTTTAGGGTTCCGTAGCCAAATGGCGAAAAAACGGAAACGTTTCGTCAATTCTGTCTGTCTTTCCGTCCGTATGTCACAGCCACTTTATTCTGTAACTTTAAGCATCATACTGTTGAAATTTAGAAGAAAGATGTATCCTGTTAACCGCTTTACGATTCTTATACAAAAAATAAAAAAATATGATATTTAAGAGGGAGCTCCCTTTATCAATTCGACTGTATGTTTTTTTTTATCATCATTATTTTTTTTTGTATGTATGTTACCTCATATCTCAGTCGTTTGTCGACCGAATCGAAATTTTTTTTCACCTACTTAGAGGGTATACCTTCTAGTTGGTCCCATTTTTTCCATTTTGGGATCTGATTATGGGATCTTGGTGTATTCGAGGGAAACCCTCAAATTTTAAAGGCACGTATAGTGTTTCTTTACTAGAATCTTAATGTTGACGTGTTGGTCTGATAGTCAACATTTTGTGGGGCTGAGCTGATGGTGGAACTCCTTAACGCCTAGGAGTTCAGTAATTATAATGACACAACTTATGATAGGTAATTTGTAGCTTCGTAAAAAATAGAATCATAAGGTGCAACTCCCCCCCCCCCCTCTTATGTAATCACTAAAAATAGAGAAATAAAATAAACTTTTAAAAAAAAGTAAAAACCGACTTCAAAACCAAAATGCACTAAAAAGTCTTAAATAAACTCTTCACCATTGAAAGGAAAGGAATCCGTTTTAGGCAAACAATTTCTTTTTGGAGTCGGTGCCTTCACTTTGACCATCAAGCATCAACTATCACAGCACCGACTCCAAAAAGAAATTGTTTGCCTAAAACGGATTCCTTTCCTTTCAATGGTAAAGAGTTTATTTAAGACTTTTTAGTGCATTTTGGTTTTGAAGTCGGTTTTTACTTTTTTTTTAAAGTTTATTTTTACCCTCTCCTAAATCCAGAATTTTATCCGTAATTTGAAAATACCGTCCATGTGTGGCTCCCACACATCCTATTCATAATATATAATATAGACTAAACTTATAGAAATCTCGATTATCACTAACCTTCGCTTGAACGTGAATGAGACAAAGTCAAATTAAAAATGCTCGCGTGCGACAAAACGTGGTGCTACACTATACAAAAAAAACACTCACGTAACACACGTAATTACCCAGATGAAATTGTTTTGCATTGACTTGTTGTAAATTGTGGAGCTAAGAATGGACGATTCCGGAACGGCTAAACGGGGGCGGCTGGATGCGACTGGCAAAGCTTCATTAGGCAAATGTTTCGAGTTTTCAGCATTTGATTACAAAGGACTGTCGCCATATATTCCTATTATTCCCTTTACTCCTTAATTTCGTGCTACATCGATACAAAAAAGGTAATTAACAAGGAAGACGAACCGTTTGTGCCTTCTATTAATTATGTTTATTAAATTTCATAGCCTGAGGAGTCTGGCGGCGACACCGACAAGAATGCTGTTAACTTCAAAAGGGTCGTGTAAATTTCATTACACGCCGTACTTTCACAGTTAATCTGGGACAGGAGCCGGCGCGAGACGACTGCCGATCTTTATTAACAAAGGTCGAAATCGAAACGGTTAAAAAATTCTATTGTACTCGGTGATGTTTTATTTAAGAAAAGGAAAAACAGGCTTAGGTTTGTGGTACCGAAGTTTATGCTTATTCGATCAACAATAATAACACAGATGTCTAATATTGCTGCGGCCATACAAAACGGCCGCTATGCAATGTTGTTTGTAGCCGCATTCTGCGGTTTTTGTTATTTTTACGACGTCCATTACTCTCAATGTTACTCGGGTCCCGGCGCGGTGATATTGTTCCGCTGAGCCGATACCCGCTCCGTCGCACGGATGCAGTATTGTTGTTGTTATCTCCCCGCCTGCATGCCGCTGTTTATGAAACACAACATTTGTTTACCCCATCCTTCTCCATAAAAACATCACTTGTTGACTGCTCTACGCGTGAATGAATATGCTGCATACAAGCTATGACACTAAAATTGGTTTTATCTTTGTTTACTTTGTTTGACGAAGTACTGCATAGAATGTGTACGATGATTTTAGGATCTGCAACAAAACATCGCTTTAGTTTATATTGCGTCAGAATATAAACTAATCCAGTGATATTATGCAGCGAGTATTAATCATAACCCGCCTGAAGGTATGAGACCAGTGCGAAGAGGGTGGAATACAAACGTTAGTGTATCGATATAAATATCAACTCGTTGCGTTTTGACATTCACGATACGCACCCACCTCCTTTCACCGCTTGCATATGTACTACAGGGGGTGGACTAGATTTACCACCCAATCTATCATGGTATTGAAGAAAGTAGAATAAATAATGACCGTGACAAAAGTGTTGAGTGATAGTGGTATAATGAGGCCAGCTGCGGGGCGTAGCGGCCGCTTGGCGCGCTCCATCATGAGCAGCAGCGACTTTTTGAAGCGCAGTGGCGTGTGCAGCCACTCCATCGCGTAGATCGACTCCATCATACGATCACTCTGCAACAAATCGACAACTTTTTCACAATCCACCAACAACCACAACGCAGACAAAATGCCACAATTCGAAAGGTTTGCTATGCTTAATACTCTATTCAAAAATATTTGACCTCAAAAATCCGACTGAAAATCTGTGTGCCTTTAATTGGGGTAGACAAGGTCTATATTAGACTCTGATCACAGAATAACACTGCTAGCAACTAATGCATATAATACAGACCGCTTGCAACCAGTTGCTCTCGAAAACCATGGTGACGTTTAAGGATGATGATGTCATTGATTAAAATTCATTTTTCAGAAACAAGTGATGCTAATTGCTTTAAGAACAAATTATTTCAAACGTTTGTAATGAGTAAAATAAAAGTACAACGAAACTTTAAAGAAGAGAATGAATATACTTACTTCGCAGGTAACTTCATTTCCATAATAGCAGTACAAAAATAATTCCGTCAAAATACAGGTTATGAAGAGTGTCATTGATGCAAATTCAATACTCAAAGCGTTGAGCTGGAAACATAAGAAAATTGTGTTAAATCTCTCCAAGAAATATAAATCGTTACATTGAAGAAAATAGTTACCCCAATCATCTTATAAGCTGCCATGCAGAGAATCCAGCCACCAATGCCAAACTGAACCAGTATGGCAGTACCGAATATATCTTGCAGACGATTGTTGGTCCTGCATAAAAATACCAATGAAATAAATACTAATATTAAGTTTGAACGCCGCAATGGATATATCACAATCAAAGTTACTTACTCCGTGATTTGCTTGTAATGAACTAAACATTCCAAAAACAATCTATCCAAAACTTTGTCGAATACTTCGTTCGAATTTTCCTTAACAATTATGATTGCTCTTTGTGTGAGATTTTCTAAATTCTTCCTGAAAGAAACATGATTTTTAAGGATTTTTTAATCATAAGAGCAATATCTTTATGAAAACATGAAGAAGTCAAACCTCAAAATATGTAGCTGTGTCTTGCACTGATACAACACGGTGCCCATAAACGCATCCATTGTTGTATTAGCTATACCAACTAAAGTCGTCACGTAGTACGAATATATTAGCAACATAATGAAACTGAAACAAAAACAAAACTGCTGAATTCCGACCACAAAATACTATCACTTGTACTAAGTGGAAATATAAAATAATCCATATATTAGAGAGAGATTAATATATAAAATGGATGACATACTTACAAGAGCGGTTTGTTGTGGTCAAGGTTGGTCCAGAAGGGGAACTCAACTGGGAGTCCTTGCGCATAATACAAGATGGGGAAGATGATCCACAGCGTGCAAGTAACCACGGCTGTACCGGAGTAGGTCACCAGCAGCCGGCGGGCGCTCACGGCCGTTTCCTTCAGTAAGCCCTTCTGCCACGCAACTGGTTGGTTATATAATGGATCTGGCGAAACAGTATAAAACCGTAGAGGCTATTATGCAGGCTCTAAATTATTTTGATTAGATCAGATGATGGCGCAGTCGGCCCTAAAGCAGTAGTTAAACTAAATGTAGATCTATAGCTACCGTCTAGACCGCCGATCATTTCGTCGATCTTTTCGGCATCGACGAAGAACACCAGCTGCTTCGTGATGGATGTCACGTGGCAAAGCAGCAAAAACATAACTCGAGCCAGTTTATCCATGTCGTCACGCTCCTGTGAATAGGAAATACGTATTATGGTATACTGATATCCTTCTGTGAAAACAAAACTATTATCTAGGCAAATGAGTAATTTGAATTAGCACGATTAATAAAGGGATATTTTTATGCATATCTGTATATTTTGCGAAATAACAAGTAACTCTACTAATTAATTGAGCGCATACCGTATAAATGACAACTTTGTTAAAAAAAACAATTTGATTAACTAAATAATATGTCTCACATGAAAAAAATACAAAATCCGATGAACTATTTGAATTAAAACGAAAAATGTGCCAGGTACATCGGATATACAGTTTTCAAACATAAATACGAACTTCAAATCAAAAATACTAAATTGCACTCGAAATTGTATAGTGTTACAACTAAATTTAGAAACTGATATATAGAGGTCCCAAGATGAAGAATAATGATGTAATAGCAAATAGGCCGAAATATAGCCTATAAAAGATGTTCTTAAAAGTAAAATTGGTAACGATTTTCTATTAAAATGATTTAATATTTTTGTTGAAGTAAAAAACGTGCATTATAACTATTTAAAACATAGTGTTTGAGTAACTGTTTGCTATACAATCACACTAGATGGCGCTGTGTGTACTTTGAATCGCGCTATCGAGTGGATTTTTCAGAATTACTATAAGAGTTAAGAAAGTGTTGTAACTAAGTTTTGCGGGGTTGAATAAACACCTCATTACCGAGAATCGTTTCGTTATTTTTTGGGAGGACCTCACAGTAGGCGGGACATGGTCCTCCCGAGCCGGTTCGGTTTTTCGTGAAATACTTAGAATCTATCAGTAGTGTGTAAAAGTAAAGTGAGTGAATAAAAAAAAAAGTGAACGTACTGTAGCTGTCAAATTCAAGTGACGTTTAAAAGTGACAAGTGACATAAACTGTCAAACTGTGACATATGCCAAACTCAAGTGACATTAGCTATCAAAGACAATAAATACGTAGAACTGTCAGTGAAGTTTACCATCAGTGTTACCAGTGCAAAATAAAATTAAAATATTAGTAGTTTTGGACTTTATTAAAAAACTTTGAAAAAAAGACTTAAAAAAAAACGTAATTGAACTTAGTATTTAAAAGGACAGTTTGAAATAAACAAAATGTTTGAAAGTGATGATGAAAACAGTGTCTATGAACAATTAAAAAAATTACAACTTGGTTTACAAATACAAATAGAGAAATCACACACCAATTTTAAGAAAACACCTAAGGATCGCTTGTCATGGAATTACATTGAAATGAAATTAAAGTTAATTGATCAACTGTGGGAGAAGTTTCAAAATAATCACTTCAAGTTAATTAAAAAGTAGATACAAGTTCTTGGGTTCCTGTTGTTATTTATCTACTAACAAGCAAGTTAGACAGTGAATCTTTGAAGGGATGGGAACAAGAAATAAGTAAATATGATAACGAAACACTACCAACATTCGAAGATCTTGCCAAATACTTAGAATCGAGATTTAGATCACTAGAAAGAATTCAATCAACAAAAGGAAACTTACGCACACTGACGAGAGAGACGAAACCTATGACTACGACTACAGAAAGGAGAGTTTTTTACAATACGCCTAAAGAGGGTTGTGTACTTTGTGGCGGTGATCACTACATTTACAAATGTCAAGACTTTATACAAATGCCCATCACGGATAAGAAAGCGTGTATCGAGAAAAACAACCTTTGTTTTAATTGCATGATACCGAATCATGGAGTGAAACAATGCAAACAAAAATCTAGATGTCGCATTTGTGGGAAACGCCACCACACATTGATTCATACTGAATACCACAACAACACACCTCCTAAAAATTGCGAACGACAAGATTATTCAACCCAAGAGTACAAAAACACACAAACCACGGATCCGAAAGAAAACATAGCAACACACTACGCGATGGAAACTGGAGTCCAACACACAACTAACATCTTGTTAGCCACGGCACTTGTTAAGGTGACCGCCGAGAACGGACATACACTACAACTACGAGCATTGATTGATCAAGGGTCTGAAGGATCATTCATCACGGAGAAAGCTACACAAGCTCTTGGTCTAAAGAAACATACAATCAATGGCACAATCAGCGGTATTGGAAACAACATAGTGATGCGAGCTAAACATTTAGTAACATTGAATTTACAGTCAGAGTACGACAAAACATTCAACCTACCAGTAAGAGCATATGTGCTTAAGACATTGACTCGCCTTCTACCGTCAAGACAAGTGAACATAAGATGGAAACACACACAAGATCTGCAACTAGCTGATCCACACTATGGCACACCAGCTTCCATTGATCTTCTGCTTGGAGCTGAAGTATATAGTAACATCATATTAGAGGGAGTGAAACCTGGGTCCTTTAACTCACCGTTAGCACAAAACACCAGACTTGGATGGATTTTATCTGGAGAGATTAATTCAACATATAGAGACGGTAACAAACATAACATAATCAACATGCACATATCAACACAACAAGAAGACAATGACATTTTACAAAAATTCTGGGAACTTGAATCTGGAGATACATACCAAAACAAGAAACAATTAACAGAAGAAGAAAAACAATGTGAGACAATTTACGAACAAACTTATACCAGAGATAACGCAGGCAGATACATAGTTGAGATTCCGTTCAAACAAAAGAACTTTGATTATGGAAATACGAAACAAATAGCAGAGAAGAGATTAGAATATTTAGAGAAGAGACTTGATAAAGACAAGGAATTGAAGACAGAATACACCAGAGTTTTAACCGAGTATATGCAACTAAACCACATGGAAGAAATAACACATAATGAGAATGAGAATACACGCAATTACTACTACATGCCACATCACCCAGTGATAAAACCGGAGAAAACAACATCTAAAGTGAGAATAGTATATGATGCTTCATGCAAGGGTCCTAATGGGAAATCCCTCAATGACAACATGTTAATTGGTCCCAAACTACAGCAAGATCTGAGACAAATAGTAATGAGATGGCGTAAACATGAAATAGCCGTTATAGCCGACTGTGTCAAAATGTATCGTCAAATCAAAGTGACCAATGAAAGTGCCAACTATCAAAGAATTTTATGGCGAGTGAACGGCGAAATAAAGGAATTTAGACTTACCAGAGTTACATTTGGCACAGCTAGCGCACCTTATCTTGCCACAAGGACGCTTCAACAACTAGCAGTCGATGAAGAGCAAAGCTTCCCTATAGCTTCAAAAATTACAAAAAAGGATTTTTACATGGATGACCTGCTATCTGGAGCCGACAATTTAGTAGATGCCTTTGAAGTTCATTCCCAAATGACGAAGTTGATGAATGCTGGAGGGTTTCAACTGCAGAAGTGGGCCAGTAACAAATTAGAGTTTGAAGAACATATCGAGAATAAAGATTCTAAAACAAATGAAACTTATATACTAAAATCAGAGACTATTATAAAAACGCTAGGAATCTGGTGGAACAAGCATACAGATCAGTTCCAGTATGATATAAATCTACGAATTTCATCTAAATCATGCACAAAACGATTCATACTTGGTGAGATTTAACGACTGTTTGACCCAATGGGATGGTTAGCTCCAGTCATTGTAGTAGCTAAAATAATCATACAAAAACTGTGGTTGGCTAGAGTAACGTGGGATGAAGAAGTTCCAAAGGATGTAGAGGACGAATGGTACAACTTCCGCAATGATCTAGAACAAGCAAAAAATATACATATAAAGAGATGGCTCGATACAAACAATGATGATCAAAAGTTAGAATTACACGGGTACAGTGATGCATCTGAAAGAGCATACGCAGCAGCTATATATCTACGTGTGGTCAAGGCTGATGGAACCATACATGTTAACCTTATTACAGCGAAAACTCGAGTCGCGCCAATCAAGACTGTTTCCATTCCTAGACTCGAACTCTGCGGCGCCGTACTCTTGACAAAATTGCTTTACGAAACAGCTGAATGTCTTGGTATACCTCATGCTGATATCCACGCTTATACCGACTCAACTATAGTACTGGCTTGGCTACAATGCCACCCATCAAAGTGGAAGACATTCATAGCTAATCGAACTTCTGAAATACTAACCATCTTACCTGCGAAATGCTGGAGCTATGTAGAATCGAAGCAAAATCCTGCAGACATAGCTTCTCGAGGAGCTTCACCAAGTCAACTTTTACAATCTGACTTATGGTGGAAGGGACCCGAAGAACTTCTGAAAGAAAATATTATTTACAAACAGTTGAAGGAGAATACCACAGACCTGGAAAAGAAAAAAGAAAAGATTAATGTATACAAAAATATAATAGCAGTAAATGAAGATTTTGATTTATTAAAGAGATATTCTACGCTAACTAAACTACTAAGAGTAACAGCATACATACTAAGAGTCTTTTCAAAGGAGAAACCAAAGGAAATACATCTTACTGGTATAGAAATAAATAAAGCAAGAGAAGTATGTATAAAACTATGCCAAAATGAAGTATTTGGAGATGAAATTGAAAGAATAACTACAAATAGAGATTTAAAAAAGGATAGTAAACTACGTAGTCTAAACGTTTTCCTAGACGATAAAGCAATAATAAGAGTGGGAGGTAGATTACAAAATAGTGACTTACCTGATTTTACGAAACATCAAATAATTCTACCTGGAAACCATGCATTTACCAGATTAATACTAACCGATTACCACATACGCACCTTACATGGTGGTCCAACGATGTTGTTGAGTAGCCTACGCAGACGATATTGGATAGTTCACGCTAAAAGTCTCGTTCGACAAGTCGTTCATCAGTGTATGAAACGTGCTAGAGTCCGAGCCGGCACCAGAAACCAGATGATGGGATCCTTACCTGATGCTCGCGTGACACCCTGCAAACCTTTTCTACACAGTGGCGTTGATTTTGCAGGTCCGATTGATTTGAGACTCTCAAAGGGTAGAGGTTGCAAAACACAGAAAGGATACATTGCCATATTTATCTGCATGGTTACCAAGGCCATACATATTAAAACTGTTACATCCTTAAACACCCAAGATTTTATCGCCGCATTTAAACGCTTCGTAGCTAGACGAGGACACTGTTCAGATATGTGGAGCGATAACGGGACAAATTTAACAGCTGGAAACAAAGAACTTAGAAAATTAATAGATAAGGGTACTGAAAACTTACTACCTGAAATCAAGAATATCCTGGCTAACGACGGAACTACATGGCATCACATTCCGCCTTCAGCGCCACACTTCGGCGGACTATGGGAAGCCGGAGTAAAATCAATAAAGTTTCATCTAAAACGAATTCTTGGAAGTACAACATTAACCTACGAAGAGATGTCTACAGTGACTGCACAGATCGAAGCCTGCTTAAACTCTCGACCAATATCTCCAATGAGTGATGATCCTACAGATTTCTTGCCTTTAACACCTGGACATTTTCTTCTGGGTAAATCTCCAACTACCGTTCCAGAAGAGAGCTATTTAAATTCAAATATTAACCAATTAAGCCGATGGCAATTAACACAAAGGATGTTTCAAAACTTTTGGAAAAGATGGTCAAATGAATACTTATCACGTTTGCAACAACGTCCCAAATGGATGACCAAACAACCAAATTTCAAAACAGGAGAACTCGTGTTGTTAAAAGACGATAATCTACCACCCTCCAAATGGACGCTTGGAAGAGTAATAGAAGCATACCCTGGTGAAGATAATTTGGTGAGAGTGATAGCAGTGAAGTGTAAAAATTCAATTGTTAAGAGACCAATAACTAAAGTGTGTTACCTTCCAAATTAATTCATTTGTTCTATGGACACTTAAGTAGTTATTTACTTTATATGTATCTAATACTTATCGATTTTTTTTGTTTACATTTTATGAAGGACATCACGATGTCCTTGGCAGGCGATATGTTTGAGTAACTGTTTGCTATACAATCACACTAGATGGCGCTGTGTGTACTTTGAATCGCGCTATCGAGTGGATTTTTCAGAATTACTATAAGAGTTTAGAAAGTGTTGTAACTAAGTTTTGCGGGGTTGAATAAACACCTCATTATCGAGAATCGTTTCGTTATTTTTTGGGAGGACCTCACAGTAGGCGGGACACATAGTATTCGTTCAGTAAAACGGTTCTACAAATATTATTAAACAGTAAACTACCTTAAATTCGATCTGTAAGCGTGTATAATTAGTGTGCAACTCATTATTTTGGGTGGAATTTTGTAATATTTTGTAAAAATTTTGTAAAATAGAGAATACACAGGATAATGAAGAAATCCGGCCAAGTGCGTGTCGGAGTCGCACATTTAGAGTTCCGAGCCATCTTTTACTGAATTTGAGATCCACTTACTCCTACTTACCTAAAATACCACAATATTTTGTTGTCAGCAAATATAACTTTGTGCAAGCAAATATAACATAGTATTTGTATGAATAATAATGTTATGTTTGCGGTTATTGAAAATGTGCTATATCTTAAAAACTCCTAGTTCGATCTCGTTCAAACTAATTTACGTTGAAGTCTTTGTCAAGATCTACAACCTTTTTTTTCCAAAATTTGCACTCGCTTAATTGAAAGGCGGGGGGACGCCTACTTTAATACTTTGGAAACGTCTATCTCTCAAACGTTAGAATTTTAGAGAAAATGGTTTTAGGAACCTCGATGACATTTTAAAAAGACCTATCCATACATACCCTACACGCATAGATTTGACAAATATGTAGTTTCTTGTATGGGAGCTACCCTTAAATATCTTTTTTTGTATGAGAATCGCAAAGTGGTTAACAGGATACACCTACTTATTAAGTTTTAACTGTGTAATACTAATAGTTTCAAAATAAAGAGGCTGTAACATATGGACGGGTGGACAGACAGACAGATAGAAAGATTTCACGAAACTATAAGGGTTCCGTCATTTGCGATTCGGGTGCGGAACCCTAAAAAGTTTTACTTTTTATTTTGAAAAAAAAACATTCTATTATTTTTACAAAGACGACTACGTGCAGGTCGTAGGATAACACTGAACGTTATTCCGCTTCCAACTGATTGCAATAAAAAACCAAGGATTAGACCTATGTTATGTTTTTGGCAGTGGATGTCCTGCAGCTAATTATGGTTTTGATTTTAGCGAATCTGGATACCATGCTAGAGAGATTAATTCCATCATCTCACTCACCTGGTACGCATAAACGCACTCTTGCACGAGATAAACGGTGGTGACGGCGAGTGCGAACCGGCAGTAGAGTGCGTGGACTCTCTGCGTGCTCGCTGACGCGGTCTCGCGACCCAGACGGCAGAATCCGCAGCAACGCAGGAACGACAGGTGAGGAGCCACGCTGCTGCCTGCCAGAGACCTGGTGTGTACAATCGCTATCATTCGCTAAACATCGCCAGAAACTACAGTTATATACCCATACTGTGGTCCGCCGAGATGGTTTGAGTGGCCCGCCGGCCCAGACTTCATGTGGCACTCACCAGAAATCTTGGCATGAAGAAAATGGAATAATGGGAATCTTAATTTTCGTGCACAATTTGATCTCTCAAAGCCATATTATAAAATTATGGCGTTGCAACTTCCTGGCATAATAGGTAACCAGATTTTACGCGCTCTCTACACTCGCGGTAGTTTAAAGTTATTTTAGCACTATGTCATAATGATAAATCGTCATCTCACAGTTGTTTCGATCACGTTCTCTAATAGAAATTCTTTATAAATAAGTCAATTTTTCGTGCTCTGGTTTTGCCGCTATTTGATCCGAGAGACTTGCGGCTCAGAGTGTCACTTTTTAAACGTCTCTGCAGTCCTTATAACAAAAAGGTTAAGCATCGCCGATATACGGCAAGTAAGGTCTACAGGGTTTGGTAAAGTCATTCGACCCTAAGTCCACCAAAACCAAATAATGGAAAAGAAATATGTTTTGACAGTCAGATTTTGTTATAACGTTTATTTATTTAAGCAACACATTTGCATGCGGCACGCGAAATTCGCATAATTCTATGTTTGCTTCAAGATTTTGTTAGCTAGATGTGATCAGATCGTCGCATCTTTGTCGGTATCGTTCAACCGCATTGGTGCCAACATGCGAATGCGTTGGTGTACCTGTTAGTACACCAACGCAAGCGTAACTGACTCTGATTGGCAATCAAATCACCTATCTTCACCGCTCTGGTATGCATGTGCCTTGGTATTTAATAACTTAACTAATAGTATAGGAGTAGGGGATTATTGGGCATTCTTAAACAGATTTTTTTTTCATCATCGATCTCACTGTCGTTCCATCAATAATGTAAAAAAACTTTTTTAGAATGCCCAATAACCACTTTGCCAATCGCATCCTACTGTATTAATACATACATAAATTTCACTGCTTAGTTTAAATCAAGTTTTTAATTTATTAACACTTCTGTTTTAAATCATTTTGTCAAAATCCATCAACCAGGACGGTCGATTAAAAAATCAGATATGCGATTTCTGTAACAAAAAGAATCCCTAAAATTGTATGTTATATGCTACTTAATCGGAGATCCAGTCTTGGAAAGCTAAGAAGCTCTCTCCAGCTTAAGTTGCACCATCTTATAGTTTTTTTTGAATAGTACAGGCATATATTTATCGGGGAACCAGTCCTGGAGGCCAGGAAGCCCCAACCAGTTTAATATCTGTTCTTGCACAAAACACATTAAAACTTGAAACCTCAATTTACATCAATTCGATGTACTACTTATTCGGAGATCCAGTCTTGGGAGGCCAAGAAGCTCCATCTAGTTTAAGTTGCACCATCTTAGAGTTATGTTTTGAATGGTACAGTCAGATATTTTTCGGGAAACCAGTCCTGGAGGTCAGGAAGCCCCAACCAGTTTATATCTGTTCTTGCTTTTACTTGACTAAAGACATTAAAACTTGAAACCTAAATTTCCATCTGTTTTAGTAAAACAATTTACATCTATTCGCTGTGGAACTGAATCGAGGATCCAGTCCTGAAGGCTAGGAAGCCTCATCCGGTTTTTGAGTTGAATTCAATTTACTTAAAATGAACCGAGTTCGCGAAATGGTTACTGGGCATTCTAAAAAAGGTTTTTACATTATTAGTCAAACGGCAGTGAGATCAATGATGTGAAAAACTGTTTTAGAATGCCCAATAATCCCCTACTTGTAGGTGACGTGCATCAATATTTTTTTCGAAACGCTGCACCTGATATAGAGGTGCGTGCCTTTTCGTGCATTGCTTATTCGTTCTTTAGACATAGGACAAAAACTCTGTATATAGTAAATACCACGCACTGTAACGTGGCATCAGTAGCACATTATTGATAGCACTACTCAGCTTGATACGAGTATAACACTTTTTCGATTAGCCAATGCAAAATTACAAAACTGACAGTAATTGGCTCATGTTTACATTACTTTACTTTGTTTACTTTGTTATTTTAATTTAAATTGCATTTAAACTCAGAAATTGCTCTAAGTCTTCATTGCTAGTGGAATATTCTGCTGTTACCTGCTGCTTCAGTTAGAATTTGATTTAAAATATTTAATATTTTACATATAAATCTTTTGGTACTTTTTGCCTTGATTAAGAAATAAATTAACTGAAGATATGAATAAGTAATAGCTCTCCAAGATTTCATAATCGTATATCAATGCTCACTCGGTTGTATATTTGTTTGTATGTTATAAATAAAGGTTAATGCACATCAAAAAGCTCTACGATATCACAAGTACAATTAAAAAAGTTTCACCGACATATTTTCTGATATCTGTAGTCCCAGGAGCGTGTCGGCACAGTTGCGTAAGTGTTCTGATCTGTCGTCAGTCCTGATAACTGGTAATTATCATTTATTCTATCACAGCACCGCTGACTTAACCCATTAGCGACACAAGCTTTCATGATACATTTTGGGCCTGATTTAATATGTAACGACTGAAACTAAAACTGAATAGAAAACTTTCTCTTCTTATTAAATAGATGGAGGCAGACTTTAATGATGTAGAGACTTCAAAGTACAGAGACTTTAAACAGCTGTTAGTCGCACAGAAAAATGGATGTTTTCACATTGACAATTTAGCGTCGACCTCTTGATGTCCTCGCTAAATTGACATGAATTCTCTAAATTGTATTTGCAACTAACAGCTTTTTAGTTGGATTTATTTAGAAAAGAGAGAGTCATTTAGTTATGTTTTATTTTTTTCTTTATTTCACCATAATATGAGATCCAATTAATTATAAGCAATCAATAGGATATAAAGATCGCAGGGTCAAACTGGTCATAGACCGTTTGTGACCGGACGCTGTGGAAAACCGTGGGGGAGGCCTATGTTCAGCAGTGGACATCCTATAACTGATAATGATAATGACGATGCAGAATCATTAAAAAAAAGCGTCTAGTTCTCTTATAAAAATAAATCAGAATTTAAAAAAGCATAATAGATTTTTCTTGTAACAATAACAAGGTTCTGATCCCTGCACAGCTAAGCCTATTGGGAAATAAACATTTTATTGCCCTACAATCTAAACTCCGAGGAATAATAAAACGGACCCAAAAGGTTTCCAAAGTGAAATTCTGATTTCTTAACTTTTTGTTATAGGCAATTTTGGTATAGATATTATTCTCGAATAAAATTTAGCAATACAGTAAGTTTTTAGCAGAAAGGTCCAGGAAAGGGTTGTAGCGCTCGGAGTTAATAATTTACGCGCGGCATAATATTGTCGGCATTTTACTAATTACACGTTACCCCCGTCTAATTACTGTCTTCGCTTGTAGCCTGTAATTACTTTATCCAGGCAATATTTATAGCTTACATAATTTTCTGAAATAATAAAAACCTTCCTATTGTTAGAACGAAAACTAATACATGACTAAAAAAAAACTTAAAACCTACTCATTGAAAAACGAAGCTGTTTCCATGTGACAAGGAGGCAATGATACTTCATTTCTATACAATGTCTATTTTTGATACTTGATCAAATGAAATGTGCCCAAAATAATCTTCAATTTAAAAAAAATAATAATTGTCGATAATTTAGTGTTTTGTGTTTTTAAGACTAAGTGTTTAGTGTTGTATTTAAAAAAAATGTTAGATCAAAAATGAAAAGAAAAACTTGTAAACACAAATTTTAAAAGTTTGTATTTCTAGTTATTTGCTAGGTATTGTTGTAATTTTGGGTCTCGCATCCGCACATTTTGTTTGATTAATTATCGAAAATACACATTGTATATGTTTGTATATTAAACAGCGTGGTCCCGCTAGGAAAGATCTCATATTTTCTGTTTATTACAGTAATAAATAGAATAGAATAAATACAATATTACATTTATTTGCGCATAAATGGGGTTACAAAGTGAAAGTCACACATTGAATCAACAACTAATTTAAGGTGTCGTGTGTCATGGTCCTCCGCATCTCCAACCTCTTTACTTGGTCTGCCGGAGTACCGCGTAGAAGCTGTACGATGACTTGAGAATCTGAAACAAGGCAGTAACTTTATTTTATCAATCTATCATAACCGTTATCACCTGGACGATGTTCACAGATAAACTTAAGTAGGCCTAGCTGAATAGTTTTTTTGCAGGGACCAGTTTCAAGTGATCTGCAATATAATTAAGTTTTAAATAAAAGTTTCTTGTGATTTTAAGACTTTTGAGTGTTGAGAAGTATAAGTATTTTTTTATGTTACTATTTTTCCCATGAAACATTGTGATGAAAATTACCATAAAAACATACATATTCCTTATTTGCTAAGCGAATGGCCTTTGCATTGTTACACATAAAAATTTTCAAAAAACAGACATCAGGTCACGCAGGATAAGGCAAAAGGATACCGCAGATGCAGTAAATGTATGCTTCGATGGATAAGTCACACCTGAACCTGTAAGCTCTACATCTACACACCTGTGTCCGGAGACGGCTCAGGGACTTCCACGTAGGATATGGTAATTTGTGTCTTTGTTGTCTGTGGGGATGTTCATCAGACGGAACAAACGAGCAGGACACGTCTTGCAGTAGATGGAAAGCGGTCAAGTAGAGAGAGGGGAGTACGTACTGTAACGAAGGTGTCGAGTGAGAGCGGTATAATGTGCCCGGCGGCGGGGCGCAGCGGTCGCTTGGCGCGCTCCATCATGACCAGCAATGATTTCTTGAAGCGCAGCGGCGCGTGCAGCCACTCCATTGCGTAGATTGATTCCATCATGCGGTCGCTCTGCAACACACAAAACCTTTAGTCTGACAGTAATTTACTGGTGGTGATTACTGAAGTGAAACCTTCAACGTGACCGTTGTATTCGGATGGATCTTCGTTTTTCAGAAGCTGCGTTAAACTATTGTAAATGCAAGTCGGACCCATGCAAAATAGGTTCCATATCTACTTAACCATTTTATGTAAGCATTTTTATTGCCCTTAAATTTAATTAAGACCAAAAAAAATTGCCTTTATTTCCTTCGGATATTCAGTGAGCAATCTCGCTACATTGATTAATAAGACGCAGCCTACACGTTAAAGAAAGCACTTGCGAAATTCAACAGGCTTGCCAATATGCCGAGTGGTATAGGTATGCGCCCGGATAGTGCAAGACACCGAAATCGATTCCTTGTCTGACACCGGTTATATCTTTATCATCTTTTATGTTTGGAATATTATACTTTCATGAGTGTAGATAGCCGGTGGGATATTGCTTTTCACTTTTAGGGGTAAACATTAATTTAGTTTATTTTCTACAATCAGGATGAAGTTGAAGGTAATTGATTCACGTTATATTATTACGCAAACAGTCTTATAAGCCGGTTTTAACTAATACACTGTTATGTCTCGAACTTTCCAGACGCTGTCATGGGCATTTCTTGGGAGGGCAATTTTTACTGGTCACACGCTCATTATTCCTTGTGTATTAATCGTACAGTATCAGGAATCACTTATATGATTTATCATTTATCAATCTACGAGAATTTAGTTAAATAAATCATATGCAATTCGAGGTTTTTTATTTAAAAATATTTGACCGTCAAAAACGGGAGCAAAACAGCTGTTCTTCGCGCGTCACACTGAGCGCGCGTTGAGTTCAATCGGTTATATCCTCTTTCTCCACTGTTGTGAACATATATATCAAACGTTAAAAAATCTGTTAATAAGTCAAAAATAGATACTAGAAAATTTAAAATGATACCCAGAATATTAAAGGAATACAAAAATATTATGTGTCGGTCACACGATTTTGGTGCATTCGCGAATACGGCATTCAATCGCTCAAAACTTCAAAGAACGCCGACTTGTCGGCACAGGCTTTATACGCGCCGAAACGTTAGTCGCGCCACGGCATCCGAGGAATACACCTGTGTGCCTTGTCGTCTCGGAGCAAGAAATACAGGTACGTTATTCTCCAACTTTTTTCGGTTAACCCCACTTGACGTAACCCTTCATGGGTGGTTTTATAAAATTAACAGTAATATTTTATAATTTGTGTTTACTATGTAAGTAAGAACACCTAATCGAGATTATCGTTAGCTATTTTGTTTCCATTTAGGTCCACTAACGCCGTGAATAATTTGGAAATTGATAAATTTACGTAACTTTCGTGGCACCTTTTTCGTAGGCATTTGCCCACGAAGGTGAAGGGTGACGGTTCCCTACTTTGCAATCTTAAATTCTTATTGTAGATGCTTGTTACATAAAAACTATACTGTTTTGACTCCAGATTACTGGAAAGAGTTCGTTAGAATACTTTATTTAGAAATTTTAGTTTAAAGTTTTTTCAAATCGTCAATTAGTCATGTTAAAATACAATTATTTTGATTAATATAAGCTAAAATTACCGTGTTTTGGTTTAAAAATCTGTCTTCAGTGGAAATAAACTGTTTAAAAGTATTTTAATAAACTATAAAAACATTTACGCATAATTTTGTGTTTTAGATTTTAACTAGTAAACCTTTAATATTTATATATGATTATTAGCGATGCTCTTTTTTTTAGTGTGGAACCTAGAATGGCACCACAAAGTGCAAGCCAGCGGCTGGAGTTAAAAAGACAAGCGGGAAAAAGGAGAAGAGAAAGGATTAAAAACAATGTCGAATTACACAATATTGTAAAAGAAAAAGCGAGAGAAAGATATCATAAAAGAAAAGCAGAGGGAAAAATTATTCCAGTTAGTGTAATGAATCATAGACAGAAAAATATATTTAGAGAGCAAAACCGCGTAAAGAGTAAACTCTACCGGCAAAGAAAAAAACAAATCAATATCCTGCATGAAGACACCATATTTATCAATCCAGAGCTTCCAAACTTCACCGATAAAGATCCACTTTGTTCTTCAACATCATCGGTTATTTTACCACTCCAAGAAGATATTACGGAACTCCAACCTAATCCTGCGGCTGGTCCCACAACAAGGTTACGTAAAAAACAGTCTGAAAATGTAAGCATTTCATCAACACAGTCACAAGAACCGATGCGCGAAGAAGATCTTACTGTTTCTCTAGGTCCTTCTAGGTCACCAACCTCTGCATCAACTCAGTATGAAATACCATCATGTTCAACGTTTGTAGCAACGACTACCAATATTAATGATGTGTGTACTGATTTGGCGTCTGAAAATGATTCTTATGTGAGCTCAGGTCATTCGAATACGGACACCTCCAGTTGTGATTCCACTCCTTTGAATAGTCCTCGCAAGGTACGCTTTAAGAGATTTCATCAGCCTAAGCATACTGTTAAAAGAATTTCACCGAATAAACTAAGCTACCAAAGAAGCAATCCGGAAACAAGACTAATGCACAGGCGAATAAATGAGTTAAAAGTTTTGAACACTAAATATCGCAAGCAAATTTCAAGACTCAGAAGAAGCGTTTTAGCATTTGAAGGTAAAAATACGGATACTGGCCCTTCTGGTACTGATACTTCGGAATTAGAAAGCAACGATGAACAAAATGTCAGTATCAAAAATAGACTCCCAAATGACATTGAACAGTTCTATATCGATGACGAAAACAGCAGGATGTGTGCAGGTAAGAAAGAGACAGTTACGAAAAACAAATTGAAAAGACAAAAGAGGCTTCTAAATGATACGATGCAAAATCTACATGACAAGTTTTGTAAGAAATTTCCTTATTACAATATAAGTTACTCTCATTTTTGTAAACTGAGGCCGTATTGGGTCCAGATTCCTAATGTTAGAAATAGAGAATCGTGCCTGTGCACTCTTTGTTCGAATATGGTGTTACTGATAGCATCACTACGGCGAAATGATATAATATCTGAAGGATCCGTGAGCGATATTATTAACGCTATTTGCTGTGATTCAAGAAACGTGCATTGTTTGAAAAGAGTCTGCCCGAATTGCCAACATAGAAAAATTGAGTACAAAAAACGCGATAACAACAATGAACAGACTTACTATTGGACTTGGAAGAAGAAGAAAACTGAATATGAGAAGAACGGGGTAGTTAAGACTACTACAAAAATTGCAAAAGAAAAGGTTACCGCAACACCGATGGACATGATAGCTGAGTATGAAAATAAACTGGGCCCATTCCTGCAGCACCGATTAAATATCACTTCGCAATACAATTTTCAAAATACCCTGAAACGAAATCTATCTGAAAATGAGGCGATAATTCATTGCGACTTCAGTCAAAATTACGAAACAAAGTATAGTAGCGAAATACAATCATACCATTTTGGCAGCAGTCGCAACCAAATTTCACTACATACTGTCGTAATTTACTTTTTGAGTGAGGGCAAACTGGAATCCAAATCGTTTTGTACAGTCAGTAATTGTCTTCGGCACGATGCCGTTGCTATTTGGGAACACCTCATACCGATATTATCATTTGTAAAGAATAATTCACCATTGGTGAATAAGCTACATTTTCTTTCAGATTCACCATCTGCACAGTACCGTAACAAGAAAATGTTTTTTATCATAACTAAACTACACTGGGATTTTGAAAACTTAAAATTCATAACTTGGAACTATTCCGAATCCGGGCATGGAAAAGGCGCACCTGATGGTGTCGGGGCTACCTTGAAAAGAACAGCAGATCAATTAGTAGCTCGAGGTAATGACATACCCAATATGGATTCATTTTTGAAACTATTGAAGTCAGCTGTCAAAAATGTCATTATAGAAGAAGTTCATGAAGCAGGAATGTTTGAAAGAGAGTTACTAATTCCACCTTTACCAGACTTTAATGGTTCGATGAAAATTCATCAAATACTTTGGGATTATTCACAGAAAGATATATTGACTATGCGGAAATTGAGTTGTTCATTGGATGAGTGTTTTACTTCCACCACAGAATGTATACATGGAATGCACATTGGATTTTATAACGTCAATCAAAGTAAAGCTGTTACTGGACCGCGAGGCAAAAAAACTTTGAACGACCGCTTAGTAAAGCGATCCAATAATATTTTTTCTAAAGCAAACACACAAACACATCCGGCAACAGACGTGCCGCTAAAGAATGTTGCTACTAATGTGGCAAGAACTTTTAGTGGTAAGCAGCCTTGTGCGAGGCAAACTGAAGATTACGGTAATGATTCAAGAAAGGATGGAGTTGTTAACCAGAAAAGTTTCGATTTTTGGCATGACATGCCTTCTCCGAATTCTGATTGCTTCAATCGAACTTATTTCAAGGATCTCATGTTTTCCTCTATTAATCTAAATGATCAGACTGAAGTTATCAGAAGTATATTGGACAGCGATGACGAAAACATATTCTAAAAACAAAATGTTCAAAATTTCAATTAACATAGGTACTGATTATGCTCAATGTTTGTTATTATTTTTATTTGTTGAATTTGTATTTCATAATGCTATGAAAGTTTTTTTATTTAAGTTGTAAAGAGTCTAAAGACTGGAAAAGCTAAGTGCCTAGAACTTAAGATGTAGCACGTCAAAGATTAAACGTCGACATTGGAAATGATTAGGTCCTGCTATTTTTAAATACCCATTTTATGTTTTTTTACATACAGACAGTTCATAACTACGAGTACGAGTCTTTGTGAGGTAGAGAGTATCGACAGAATTAGTCCTACTATTCCATAAGTGATTTTAATTTATGAGCACCTAACTCTCTCAAGGCAATGTTTATATAAATTATGACTAGTGTTACAACGACTGATTAAACTAGTGTAACGAAATAGTCAAGAAGACTTAACACAATATAATTTCTTTATCAAAGAATCAGATGTTTGTGTTATTTATGAATCAAATGTTGATTTTGCTATAGTAACAAATATTATCTCTTGAGATATTATTTTTGTGTTTACTTTTTAGATGTTACAGCCTTGCCTTAACTATAGGTATATTTTATGTGACTGTTTTTATTAACTGATCTCAAATAAAGTTGATTTTCAATAAACAGTAGTTTCTTTGATGTTTTCCAAAACTCTATGAAATTCAGGTTTTACTCATTTCCTAGAGTGAATTAATCACGTGATTATAGTAAAATGTAAGTTATACATTATAACAGTAGCCATATAAAGGTTATTTTTTGTGATTACATGAAGTTTGCTTTTTTGAACACCATTTCGTAACCTTCGTGGTATCAAGAGTAACTTTCGTGGTCAGCGAAATTTCTTTTTTTTTATTGGAGTCAGATTTTGGCCGATTTTTATGTCTCAAATAGAATTAAAATCAATGAACCTTCTTCTTTAGGGTAGTATTTTTTTCATACAGAAAAACATTAATTTAAAAATCGCCACGAAGGTGATGCGAAGAACGCTTTCTGAAGAAATGCCCTCATCATTTGAGAGAAAGTGACAAAACAGTGTAATGGCTAAAATAGGTTTATTAAACTGTTTAAATTATTATGAATTAGACTGTAAGAATAAAAAAGCTTTGCACACGTTTATGCTGACCATTAAGTAGATAGTTTATTTAGATAGTTGATATAACAAATAAACATTTGATCCAATTTTCATTAACAGCACAAAATCAACAATTAAAATATTGGGCTGCCTGTGATAGCACAATGACACTTTTTTCATTTTACACTGTCACCATTTTTTTGGGAATCCGCACCACCCGCTATTTTTCATAGTATCTGACAAGTCTTATCGTAGCTATACACCTTTCTGTCGGTGACAAAATGGTCTTGTCTTTCATTTTGTCAATTATTAATGCACATATTCGTAAAAGGTTGTGTTTTTATTGTTTCGTCAAGTCCCTCTGTCTGTCTGTCTGTCTGTCCGTCCGTATGTCACAGACACTTTATTCTGAAACTATTAGTAAAATGTATCCTGATAACCGCTTTACGTTTCTTATAAAAAAAAATAAAAATAATGATATTTTATTGGTATGGGGCTCCCAGTTTTACGGGTAAAAAAATAACTATGTATGGAGTCAATCTCTTCCATACTGTGTAGGGCCCGTATTCCTCTAATTTATTGTAACAAAATCACTATAGGTTAGATTTTTGACGTTTGGCCCATACTGGAAGTGTCAAGAATTGTAAGCAGAATCGACCTCCAAGTACCATCTGTGCGGCCTAAGTGTAAACATTTCGAATAAGCGTCATCTAGGCAATCGAATGTAAATCATAGCAAACCGTCACTTTGCTTTTTCTTTACAAAAAAAGCAATTGCAAGCGCTTACTTACAGGAGCTTACTGTCAGTTCTATGGCACAATTAACCATTTTGGTCAGTGGAAGTCAATTCGCTTATAAGCGCTATTTCTACCAAACAAAACAATTTTCGGGTCATGGACGTTGTATTAAATTGTTACATCTCTTATTTTTTGTATTTTCAAACCCCGCTATATAGAAGCAAAGTTAACACATTACTCGTATTTTGTATCAATCCTTAAATCCTTTCTTTGCAAAATCCTGTTACTAAGTCTCTTGTTGTATTTCTCTAAACAAACATGAAACGTCACTTGGGCGTACTACGGCTATCTTCTTTAATTGCTTCACAGATTAACTCGGATGACAGCAAATATTTTTATGAATATTGACGTTCTCAATGCGTTTGAGCGCTAGAAATATCTCGAGTGAAATGAGTCGCTTTCTCCTTCACCTGATAAAAAATATTAAAATCATGTTTGTCGTAAGTTAAGTTTCATGTCTTAACACATATTGCAGTAAAGAAAAAACGTTTATGGGTTAGAACTCTAATATAAGGAAATCTATCAATCTATTAGATTTCCTTATAAATTTATCATAATTGTTTCACGTTTCTACCTATTACCATTAGTTAGGAGAGTGTGGAGCCCTTGAACTCCAGGAAAAAAATGCTCTTTAAACCTGAATACTACAATTGTTTATTGTAACATTCAGTAAACGACCGTAAATCAAATAACAGTTTTCTAGTACCTATGATCTCTGAGCTAAACCCCGAAAGCTATGAATTGGACTACTTATGACAAATTAACTTAAAAAACATCTTGTTACTATTATTATAAATAATCATACTAACCTCGACTTGGACTTCATTTCCATAGTAACAGTAAAGGAATAGCTCCGTCAATATGCAAACAATGAATAGTGTAGTCGACGCAAACTCCAGACTCAAAACGTTCACCTGAAATAAGCAGGTACAGCTGAAATATTATTTACTCCGCGGAGCGTGAATCTCGGGTGCTCAAAGCGACAGAGCCGTAGCTAGCTAGTGTCGGGACAATGGATACTGACGCTGACGATCTTGTAGGCGGCCATGCAGAGGATCCAGCCACCCACTGTGAACTGCACGAGCACTACTAGTCCGAACACTGACTGCAGCAGGCCCATCGTGCTGAAACACGACACATTTATTTGGCGCATAAACGACGTATCTACGTTCAATGATCATTTGGATGCATGCTGCTAGATCACATTTTACGCCACAGGATCAATGTCAACTTTAAGACAAAATAAAACAAATGAATTGAGTTCATTTGTCTAGACAGTTAGTTCAAAACAATCAAAAATGTCTATCTTTAAAAAAATAGTTTACTAAAAAATATTGTTATTTTATTAAATATTTATCGTTTTGTAGTTTTGTATGGATGATCAAGTAACTAATATTGATAACAACTATCATCTAGATTAGGCTTTAAGATACTTTTATTTAAGCAATTATGTGTATACCGTTATGTAAAGAGAGTAAAAAAGAAATTAAAATAAGAAACAAAAGGTTTGTATAACTTACTCAGCAATTTTTTGGAAATGCTGGATACATTCATACAGCAATTTCGTTAAATTGGTTTCATAGTTTGAACTCAATTTATCCTTTGACATTTCGTATGCTCTCTCGGGTAATGTTTCGAAGTTCATCCTAAAACATAAATACAAATTGAATGGATAAAAAGTTAAGATTTTCGTTTTATAAATGTTTTCGGAAATAGTGTAGGTCTGAGTACTACCGTAGAATGCGTAGCTGCGTTTGGCACTGATACAGAACCGTCGCAATGAAAGCGTCCATTGTCGTGTTCCCGACGGCTACGAGGTTTGTTGCGTAGAACGAGTGGCATAGGACTACTACGAACCTAAAATAAAGTCTTACAGTTATAGGTGCTTTTAAAAATATATAAATTAAAATAATATTTCTGTAAATGTGGAAAATATAATTTGTCACCTTGTTGGCAAAATTGTATTAATTATCTTGGAAACTCAAAATGCTAATGCGTGACTTTTTAATTTTAAGCCAAATGTAAAACTGTAAAGCTGTTTGTTTTCTTAATAAATATAATGGTAATTAGAAATATGACGCAAAGCTAGTAGTAAAATAGTGCAGAGTAGAGTGCCGTTATCTCAAGTTTACGGTGGTTTTCCTTGCTAGCAACGACGTAACTTTTTGTATGGTAAACTTTAGTTCTGCAAGTGACCACTACAGGCGTTGTGCAATTTTCGCTAGCGAGAAAGCCGTCGTAAACTCAGAGTAACGGAACAGGTATTTTTCTAATCAACGTGTATTTATCTAAGTCTCAGTAGCTGTCTAGTGCCACAGTGATAAGTGAACTCGTATTTTATAGCAACAACGTGCCGTCTTACATAAAAGGCTGGTTATAATCGACGAATGTCCAGAATGGGAACTCGACATGAAAACCACGTAGCTTGTAGACAACCGGGAAGATGATCCACAGCACGCAGGTGGCGACTGCGCAGCCGTAGTATGCGCGCAGAAGTCGAGCCGCGCGCCGCGCCGTCGTGCGCTGGAGGGACCGGTACGCCTCCGCCGGCTGGTTGAATAACCCTTCTGGAACACGACGTCGTATGCAACGTGTAATGATAAATGTGCAACACAGACAGACACCCTGCATGATTTTTATTTCAATAGACCCAATTCTGAAAGAAAAATATACTACATATTTAGGGTTTTATGGAGTATTTTAGTTCTACTGACACTTCTGATCATTTCTTGCTCTGCGTACGACGCTCTGTTGAGAGAGGTGTCTGTCGGTATATCGTCGTGTCGCTGGCTACACCGCGCTGACATTTTTATTATTACTAACTACGCTCATAAAAAAATAGCTATTGCTTGTTTAAGTAGGTATTGTTTACGCACGTTATGGCTTGTCTTATCAATAAATAGACAAGGCAACATTTTAATGAAGAGGGTTTAAAAATGTAACCTATATTAAAAAGTGATTATTCCTGCTCGTTATTCCAATCAAACTGTTTTCAGGTTCTGCGCATTTAACGTCACTAAATAAAAACACTATAAATTACACTATAAAAAACACTGTTTCTAACACATGCAGTAGCACAGCACTCAGGGCCGCTTGTCATGTCCCTAACTACGGCTCATTGTATCAAGCATAAAAGTAAAGTTTATAAACTAAAACCCAACCGTATGCCACTTTGATTTTATTTTTATTATAATGAATCTTCTTACTACAGTAGGTGTAGTACGACCACGGCTACCCTTTAAGACTATTTTATTGTTTCGTACTTTTTAGAGCGTGTTTTAAGTAGTCGGGTTTTAGTTTTATAACTTTATTTTTATTTAACTTATTTTGGAGTAATGTAAATTTGTTTTAGGTAAAACTATTATGTAGAGCAGACCTAGTACCTAACACCTAATTAAACCAACACTAGTTTAAAAGTAAGTTTATAAATTCTTGCAATTATCAGGTGATTGCAAGCAAAGCCGTGAACAACAGATAATATTGTTTGCAGATTTGAAATATGCTAAAAAAGCTCTTTCATTTGGTACCCTACACGATACTTTATTAATATATTTTTTTCTTTAAGTTTCTTTACTTTAAGTTTCCTAGAGGGCGCTGTAGTCAATTTACCGTTGCTTCATGTAGCCTATAACCAGTGGACGATCGAGGGGCTTCTTACGACACCTCATTTATCCAATTATGATAAATAACCGGAGAAACCGATGAACATCCATACCCACATACATACATACAGGTAAAAATCATTACCCTCCTTTTTGCTTTGCCGTAGTCGGGTAAAAAGGTGACTCACGGTCCAGTTGGCGCACAATGTCGTCGATGCGATGCGCGTCACTGTGGAACACCGCCTGCTTGCTGACGCACGTGCAATGACACAGCAGCACGAACAGCACCCGCGCCAACTTGTCAATGTCCCGCCGGTTCTGCACATCACACATTGTATTTTTTTAATTATTATTATTTTATTGTGCTTAAAAATATCTTATTTCCGTATCTATCGAATTGGATTAGTCTGTAAGGGTACATGTATGAAGAAAATAAATAAACTAAACTAAAATAAAAATTTGTAAATAAAACCAAACAAGTGCATTCCGCCAAATAGCTGTGTTTCGTAGTCCACGTACCTATAAGTCCGTTTTTTCTTTTCTATGCTTGGCGAATATTGTAAACACTATTATTATATTTTTATAAATAGCCGCTCTGCAGTCCGTTGGCACTACAGTGCCATTTTTTTAAGTTATCAGAAAATAAAATCAGCTTACCTATATAATGTTTTAAACTTTCATGGTCACTAACAATAGAATAGTTGGATACGGGATTGCTACTATGAAAGTACCTTATTATTTATGAGTTTCCGATATTTCGGCACTGTTGCAAGCGCCATCATCACGGAGTTACATCATGGCGCTGTAACTCTGTGATCATGATTCATGGCGCTTGCAGCAGTGCCAAAATATCGGAAACTCATCTATACTATAATATTATAAAGCTGAAGAGTTTGTTTGTTTGTTTGTTTGTTTGTTTGAACGCGCTAATCTCAAAAACTACTGGCCCGATTTGAAAAATTATTTTTACGTTGGATAGTCCATTTATCGAGGAAGGCTTTAGGCTATATAACATAAATATACGACTCATAAGACCACAGCAGAAATGAAAAATGTTGCGAAAACGGGAGAAAGATATTCCTTTTGAGAGCTTCCGCTGCATACGCTGCGGAAACCGCTTAAGTTACACAAAAATCATGTATGACAAAATAGTTCAGCATTAAGAGTTCTATAATAAAGTCAGCGACAGCATATGTCTATCTTTTATGGTTGACTTACTACAACCTTTTTTATGTGAATAAATTTGTAAAAAAATAATGCATTACTTTTAGAGGTGTTTTATACACACAGGTATTTATTCTTATCAAAATAAATACATTTATCACCACGAGCATTTCATTTAGTACCAAGTTGCCCTTTATATCATTTGATTTCAATAAATATCTTGGGAGCTATCACAGTTTTAACTTAACTCCGCACCAAAATAATGTTCGCAGCTTAAGTACAACGTGCGCTTGCGCTAATATATTATAAAGCTGAAGAGTTTGTTTGTTTGAACGCGCTTATCTCAGGAACTGCTGGACCGATTTGAAAAATATTTCTGTGTTGGATAGCTTATTTATTGAGAAAGGCTTTAGGATATAAAACATGACGCTGCGACGGAAGGGGAGGGAGCAAACTCAAAACGCGCGGACGAAGTCGCGGGGGACCGCTAGTTAATAATAAGGCACATGGTAGCAATCCTGTATCTAACTATTCAGCTTACCTAATTTTTGATTTGATAAAATATCCGTGCTCTACGATGGTTGTATTGTATTTTTCGAGATACTCATATTTTTAAATGATTCATTTTGTTAAAAAGAAATATAGAGATTATATACAATATTCGCAAAGCAAAAAAATACTATGAATAAAACATCAAAGAAACCAAAAATTTTGGTAGGTTAGTACAATGTTGAACGCTATTTTATGTACCATACATATTAATTTCATATATTGTACATTCTATGAGTGAGTGATTTTATAAGGTATATTTCTGTATAATACAGTACGATGTAAAGTTTTTAACCTGGTACGCATAAATGAGTTGCTGTAGCACATATCCCGATGTGACGCAGAACGCAAAAGAGCAGTAGAGGCTGTGAGCCCTGCGCGCCAGCCCGCCTGCACCCGCGCTGCCTGCGCCCGCGCCCGGCAGGTGGCAGAAACCCACTCGCCGCAGCACTGCCAGGTGTGGCACCACGCTGCTGCCCGCCAACGACCTGGAATTGACTAAATTAAGACACCAATACACACAGCATAGTTACTTTCTTTAAATTATTTACCAGCAGCCCAGCGTACTTCGTCTCAGGCGGCTTTGGACGGAGCCGTTCCGTAAATGTCAAAAATTATTCATTATTTTGCTACTCGGGGCAAAGACGAATCCAACAAAGTAAAAATTATAAAAATGCGTCAACCCGTTCTAAGGTTACGAGTAACTAAGTTGTGTCACTAACACGACTTTCCTTCCTGTATCTGAGGAGAAGCAGAATCTCCCGCCCGTGCAAATATCACTAAGGATGATTTATCCTAATTTTTAACGCAATGTCATAACATAATATGAATCGGTTCAGAGTGATCCGTGTGAATAAGAGCGAAAGTGTGTTTGCACTCATACAATAATTTACCTATTAGTAGCAATTAACAATATGACCGATAAATCAGAAAGTACTTTACAAAGTATAATAAATGAATTATCAAAATATTTTAATATAATTTTGCTTTTACAACGTACATTCCTGCAACTAGTCACGTTCAATGACAACACTCAATTAAGCACTGGTACTGATAAATCAACTGTAAAATCAGGAGGTCGATTTTAATTATTAATTCTACTAGTGACAGCCCATGACCAGTGATTAATTCGCGCTACAATAAACGTAAAATTGAACTGCCTATCTTGGAATAATAGTTTTGTGAGCTTGAAATTCATACTGACATTTTTGATTTCATTTTAGCTACATTATACACAGGAACTCTGATTATATGTCCCGCCCGTGCGCAATTTTTGGTTTCTTTTTTCATCTTTATGAATAAAAAATATGACACTTTGAGTATTTAAAATATTTCAAACCATTGAATACTGAAGCGTTATCAATTTCCAAGTCGAATTATTTTGTAATGAATAACTTGGCCTACTGCTTTTGTAAAACAGTTGGGGTAGGTAGCGCAGACGCCGTAATGACGTAGGTACTCATAAGTGGCCAGAAATTTCGCGCGGTCGGACCGACAGCACGGTAGCGTTCGCCCGTGCGCAATTTTTGGTTTCTTATTTCAGCTTTATGAATAAAAAAGAGTAGATAATATAAAATGACCAGGGATCCCTTAAATTTATTACAGAGGAAAAAAGTTTCAAAATTCAGTGAGATGGTTAATTGTCGAGTGTAGAATACAAGAAAGAAAACCGGCCAAGTGCGAGTCGAACTGAGCACTGAGGGTCCGTGCCAATTTTGACTGAATTAGGGAATCCAGTTACTTCCTCTTAGCTAAAATACCACAATATTTTGTTGACAGCAAATATAACTTTGTTTTTCATAGTGATTGTATGATGAACAAAGTTATGTTTGCGTTTGTTGAAAATGTGCTACATCTCAAAAACTACTAGTTCGATTCCATTCAAATCAATTTTGGTTGCAAATATTTTTTAAGGTATACATTATATATTTTTTGGTTTTAGGAACCTCTGCGTTATTTCATTCCAAATTTCAACAGTCTGATGATTACATCTTTTTTAATATTTTTTTATATATTTTTCCTGATTTCTACACTCGTTTGACAACTACCACCATGAATAAAATTTAGCTCCTTGAATAACATTTTTAACACTTTAGAATTACTTCAGTTTTTGGACTGATTATCATTGTACCTAAGAACTAACAATTTTCATATAACTATAGTATAAATCTCTAAAAATATTTATTACAGTTATAAGTAGTATCTGTTTTATGAACTATTAGTTTAATCAAATTCAATAAAAAAAAGGTCTTTAATCTGAGCATGTCATGACGTTATCTTCTCTCTTCTTATGTATTAGTCAAAACAACGTTTTTACCAACCACAAAGCGTAACCTGAAATAACCGCAAAAGTTGGTATTTCTGACTATTAGTAGTTTATAACTAAATAATATGAAAGACATGCAGTTCATTGGTGCTGTTTCGAACGGTTACTTTTTTCCTTGGCTCATTGTACAATCAATCTTGACATCACTTTTTTTAATTTGTCTCTTTATTGCGATCTTTGAAAATCAGAAAGTAATTACTTCATTCATTTACATTACTTAAAAAATGGATGACAATGCCAAGCACAGAAAAATGGATTTTACAAAAAAAGTTTAGATTCCAGCCTCATTAATATTTCTATCTCACCCAACAGTTAACTGGTAGTTTTTTTTTTATCTTTACTTATTGAAGATGGTTAATTCGCTTTGTGAAGATGCTACCCTCATTGGAACCCATTACAATTAAACATCAACTATTCTCTACGCTTAAAACATACTTGCACTAATCTATATGAACATTTGGCAGAATTTGACAAAGGACTGGCCAAAATTTCATTACATATTCCAGGTTCTCTTAAATTAATGAAAAAACGTTTACCAAATTCTATTTTTTCAGCCTCATTCCGAGCCCACTCCACTAATATGTCGTACACATCTTCTACAACTTCACATTCTGAGCAGTTTACAACTGGTAGATATAGCTTTTAATTATTAACTTCCTTTTGTATGTGCGATAATTTAAAAAATCAGCAAGCTTAATAAGGTACATTAATTATTAATTATATCTTTATTTAATTATTACATATCATTGAGTTTAAGCACTATGGAGTATAATGGTCGAATAATTGTATATCATCATCATCATCATCATCATTATCAGCCAAAGGACGTCCACTGCTGAACATAGACCTCCCCCACGGCTTTCCATAGCGACCGATCACTAGCGGTCTGCATCCAGTTTGATCCTGCGATCTTTATAAGGTCGTCTGTCCATCTTGTTGGTGGACGTCCCACGCTGCGTCTCTGGTCGAAGGGTCTCCAATCTAGAACTTTCCTGCCCCAACGGCCATCAGTTCTTCGCGCTATGTGCCCTGCCCATTGCCACTTGAGCTTACTGATTCTCAAGGCTATGGCCGTTACCTTAGTTCTTCTACGTATCTCCTCATTTCTGATTCGATCCGGTAGAGAAACACCCAGCATAGCTCTTTCCATCGCTCGTTGTGTAATTTTGAGCTTCATTATAAGGCCCATAGTAAGATACCATGTTTCGGATCCGTATGTCATCACTGGTAACACACACTGGTTGAAGACTTTCGTCTTCAGACACTGAGGTAGATAAGATGAGATGACACTCTTGCGTAATTTCCCGGCTGCCCAGCCGAGTTAGATTCGTCGATTGACCTCTTTCTCGAAGTTGGACCTACCCAATTGGATCACTTGTCCCAGGTAGACGTACTCGTCGACAACTTCGAGAGTTGAGTTCCCAATGGATACTGGAGTGGGTATAACAAGGGAACTCGACATAATTTTCGTCTTCCCCATGTTCATTTTAAGACCCACTTGTTGGGAGACTCGGTCAAGGTCTTCGAGCATAGTGCCAAGATCGTCCAGCGTCTTTGCCACAACGACTATATCATCGGTAAATCGGAGGTGTGTGATGTATTCGCCATTAATATTGATGCCGATTCCTTGCCATTCGGAGATATCACATCTCCCTGTCTCACACTTCTCCGCAGTGGAATCGCCCTCGTGTTCTGCTTCTGTACTCGGACCGACATGGTGGCGTTATTGTAAAGGCACCTTAACACCTCTATATACCTATAGTCCCACCAATATGGAAATCACAATTTTCAATATGTTCTCAGGACTGGGTGTTTGAGATCAGAGCAATGTATGTGATTGGTATCTAATATTTAAATAAAAAAAAAAGTTGTATAATCACCTTTTAAATGTATTTGACCATTTAAAATTATAAACGGTGAAATATTTACCAGGCTTTGTTTTTCAGACCAATGTGTATCCTCTGCATAAGATCATAATCTTTGAACCAACAAGTACAATGTAACAGGTAATTAATGCCAAAACGACAGTGTACATAATTATCTACGCGAGTTTAAAATGACATCTACAATACAAGGCCGGGTAATATTTCCACGCGCTACCATTTTATTGAAATTGGATTGAAATAGCCCGTTTGATGTTGCTCTTATCGTAACTTATACTAAAATTCAAATAAATAATCAAATATTTCCTCTTTATAATAATAATTTAACTTACGTTTGCTGCGATTTGGCTCCGAAATTACTGAACCGATTTTTTTTGCATCCTGTAATCCTACAAAAAACCCTGCATTATCCATGATGAACCTAGACTACATAATATTTAAAAAAGGGATCTGTTTTTGAAAAACTATAATAATAATAACCACATGTGTGAATTAAAAAAATTGCGAACGCTGCCTATTGACAAAAGAGCAAAATGGTATACCACAGTTTTATAGATAGGTCCACGATACAATATAAATTTTACAGTTTCATCACAATAAATCTTTTTAGGATTCCGTAGCCGAATCGCAAAAAAACGGAACCCATATAATTTCGTCAAATCTGTCTGTCTGTCTGTACGTCCGTATGTCACAGCCACTTTATTCTAAAACCTAATATTGATATAACCTTTATGACGATACGACTCTATACATAAAAAAAAAGTATGACATTGGAGCCCCCCTCCAGTACATGAAACTAAAACAAAATACATTTTTTTGCTTAGGTTAGATTAGGTTAGGTTAGGTTTTTTTTTTAATTCTAGTTCCCACTGGCATGGGGGACTAGTGACCTTTGTTGTTAATGGTTTTTATATATTGTTCATTTTTATTAATAGCTGACAGTTTTAGTGTTGTTTTATATTTACCTTATCTTCTAATTATTATATTTCTTATTTCTATATGCCTTTTTCATATGCCTCACTATTTAAATTTTTGCTTATTACTATATAATATTATCTTGTTTTTATACTACTTTAACTATACGTATTTTTACTAACTATTTTTATTTTTTGTGAACTTGTTGTATATACTCAATTATATACACAAGTTTCACTGTTTATTTGCTATGTTTTATTTTTATTAACTATCGTTTTTGCTACTCTTCTGCAGTATTCTAGGAATTTTTGTCGAATTTTACAATTACTAATAATGGCCGCAATATTTTTAATTTTGATTACTTCATCTATCTCATTTTCAATTTCGTGTCTGTCTTTCCCGAAGATGGGGCATTCCGTCAATATATATTCAACGCTTTCTTCTTTTTCAGGGTCACAGGTGCAAGATGGGCTCTCCTTGCACTTGAAGCGGTTCAAGTACCCGGAGACCTCACCATGCCCCGTCAACACCTGCACCAATAGCGGATCAATATCTATCTTTCGAACCAGTTTGTATGCCCCAACAGCGGTCGGGAAGAACATCTTGGTGACTCCCGCTGTTTGTTCGCTCGTATAGCGCCGTTCCTATTTCTCAAGCGTATCTTGGCGTATGATACGCTTGACAAATGACACCGGACACCGGTCGTAATCCGGTCTCGTCTTCAGCCTCAGGGCAGCCTCCTTAGCCAGAACATCAGCTCGTTCGTTTCCCTCCAATCCTGCATGGGCTTTTATCCAATAGAGTTTTATGCTCTTACCATTAAGCGCCATATTGTGGATGACTTGCCTGGTCTTTACAGCTAGGAGATGGAGGGAATGGCCGCTTGTAAGCGTTTAGAGCGCGGCTTGGGAGTCGCTGTAAATGCTGAAGACGAGCCCGGTCTTAATATTTTCCGCGATCTCAACAGCCTTTGTAAGAGACAAAAGTTCAGCTTGATAGACAGTGCAGAACTGCTCCAACCTGAGTTTCTTGGTTTTAGTCTCCACCCCATTATCCCACATGGATACTGTGGCGCCGAATTTGCCCTCTATTTTACTACCATCAGTGTAGATTTTCGGGCCATCATGCTCAGTCTGGACCAGCTCTGCGCTGCATGTTATGAGATCAAACTCGAGCCTCGCCTGCATCGCTAGGTGTGGCGTGTCCGTGTATCGCGTCGGGGCCTCAACGCTTCGGTCTTCTACCACTCTCCGGGAGTGTCCGCGCTTTACCTCATAAAGGGAGGCTGCTTCCTGGATCCTAAGGTCCGGAAAGTAGCAGAGAGGAAGCAGTCCGGAAAGTAGTAGAACCGAGTTGAGAGAAGTGGTTCTGTAAGCCTTGACCAACTTTTGCGCAAAACCCCGCTGCACCTCATTAAGAAATTTCTTAATGCCTATCTTTTCCGACGCCGGAGCCCACGCACTTGCTGCGTACATGATGATAGGCTCTATGACTGCTACGTAAATCGTCCTGATTATCTCCGAGGACAGACCCCACTGCACTTTTGCCGCTCTGGCCAGCTGTTTGTAAATGTTCAGGGCCTTTCGACAGACATTAGCTACGTGGGTGTTGAAAGTAAGCTTATAGTCAATCGTCAGGCCCAGAACTTTGATTCCTTTAGACATGTCAATGTCCTCCCCTCCCATCCGTAGTTGTGGTGTGTCGTGTTTTAATTTGTTTGTAATCACCATGGCCTTGGTTTTATGAGGCGCGAACTTGAGTTTATTCACGACACCCCACTCCCGGACATGGGCGAGGGCTTCATTTGCCTGTCTTTGGACGTCCAGAGCGGTTTCCTCGGAGAAAACCAGGACGACGTCATCCGCAAAGGCTTGGCAGTAGTCGCTCTGCGTTCAAGTTCTTTTAGTAGTGGATCCAACAGGTGGTTCCAGAACGTAGGGCCCCCTACTGACCTCTGGACACAGCCTTTGGTGGTTTCGGCGGTGTGTTCAGCTCCTGCGTACCTCACTCTCACCCTTCGACCGGAAAGATAGCTGTCGACGACCTTTCGGATGTTTTTTGGACAGTCAGTTTCCGCTAATCGGCATCGGATAGCGGGCCACCATGCGCTGTCAATAGCTCCCTCTATTCCAGTGACACCATGACCATCAGTTTCTTTTTCTTCAACTGGGTTTTTAAGTGGATCATCATGTCATAGAGGGAGTCTTCGGTGCTGCGCTGTGGTTTGAAGCCGTACTGCCTTTCGCTTTGACTACCGAGGGTATGCCATCTGATTCGGCGGACGAGCATCTTCTCCCAAATCTTACCCAATATCGGCAAAAGGCCTTAAATGAAACGCAATGAGTTTCAGTGACAAAGAACGACTAATTTATTCAAACACATCACAGATACAAAAGACCACAGTAATACATTTTGACATAACTGTCAGTAGATGGCGTTACTTGTATCATTTCTATATTTTGATACTTTCAACACTCCCACTCAAAATATAGAAAATTACAAACAAAACAAAAGTAATTCATATTTCAACAATATCTAAAGTATTTAAATGTTTTTAATGTTTAATAGGGCTTAAGCTCTTTGTGAGCAAATCTGCTGGCATATCTGATGTACACATATATTCAACAGCAACAATGTTTTCAGTTATCATTTCTCTACAATAATGATATCTGACATCTATATGTTTCGTTTTATTATGAAAAACTGGGTTAGATAACAATTTCTGAGCACTCATACTATCATTGAATACAGTAATAGTATACAATTTTTGGGTAATTTCATTCTGCAAATTCCTTAAGTAAACTGCCTCTTTACATGCTTCTGAGATTGATACATACTCAACCTCTGTGCTAGATAAAGTGTACACGGGCAAGCACGTACAACACTTTTCGTCAGCATAAATTCGCCCTACTTTTGTACTTGCATTTTATTATTTTTTGTACAAACACTTCAGTTCGTTCGCATCCATCAAACCATTCAGTCGCGCGTTCTCACTTACCATCAAAATCCATCTCTAGCATTTAAAGTTCAATATACAAGTTTTTTACATTTAACAAATCTCTCTATCATTTCAAATCAACCCCATCAAACTGTTACGGCATCCCCGTACATGGTCCTTCGAGCTACCGTAGCGGGACCTCTTACACGCGTATGTGACCTTATTTCATGTGAAGTGTTTCCGCAAGCGGCCTATCGTGACATCGTGCACTAAGTGACGTGTTCGCGGTTCAAAACTCAATCACTGTGCTATCAAGTGTACAGACTCTCAATCAAACAACACCATCTCAACATTGCGTGATCAAGAAGCGCAGCCAGCCACGGAATCCCATAATCAAGTTTGGGAGTTTCGAGGCTACCAACGAGCGTGACCACTCAGTCGTGTCCGTCTTACCAACAACTTCAGTGGGAGTATCAGAATCTCCCCTGGAGCACCAGCCGCGTCAGCATCGGCATATCAGCAGCTTCAGCAGAGGCTAACAGGCAGTATCTTCAGCTCAAGTAAGATCAGTCCTTTTTACTAACACCAATCATGGCAAATTTCAATGACATTCTTGCTACTCAGAACCAATTAACTTCAGCAATTGAATCACTTTTAACCAACTTCAAAAAAGACGGCCCCGAAAGGAAGTCGTCGCCTGATTACATCAAACGTAGATTGGATACTCTAGACAACTACTGGTTCGAGTATAACAATAACTACAACATATTATCACAGCTAGATTTGGATGAAGCAAGTAGAAAGCAGATCGATCAAGAGTATATTCAAGTAAAAGAGAGATTTAACGATATCAGAGCTCAGATTCAGAACTATCAGCTTGCAAATGTAGAGAGACCAAGAACACCTACATTAAAACCTCCAACATTTGTCGCTCCGAATCCGAGTGAGATAAAGGTTACATCAAAACCAACAACATCCGCGTCTTCATTAAGTAAAACCGACGAGATGTTGAACAGACAGCAGAGCAATTTCAGAGCACTGCAACGCACCATTAACAAGATAAATATAGCATCAGTATCAGAAAAATGGGAGTTCAAAGATCTGCTTCGCACCCTCCATAACCGTTGGGCAGTTATCGATGCTTTACATTGGGAGTTAGATTGTGACCTCAATGGCTCAAACAAGAAATATGAAGAAGCCTATTCGTATTATGAACAAGAATACGATACCATCAAAAAGGCCATAAACAAGAAAATGTGGTCAGTAGCTCATCAAGAAAAGTCCACCCCTCAAATAGAGGTACCAACCTTCGGTGGCAGCTACATCAATTGGATTTCGTTCAAAGACCTCTTTAACGAAACAATCCATAACAACCCATCAATGTCAGACGCTCAAAAGATGCAGTACCTAAAAACAAAGGTGAAGGGAGAGGCAGAAAAACTAATTCAGCACTTGCACGTAAGCTCTGACAACTATTCGATCTGTTGGGACATTCTCAATCAGCGATATAATAACAAAAAACTTATATTTACATCTCATATCAACATCTTGATGAACATACCCACAGCCCAACAACAAACAGCAGCCCATCTCAAACGTATTCATGACAGTACATTGGAGTGTCTGAATGCTATTAAAAACTTAGGGGTCGATATCAGCACATGGGACCCCCTTCTTGTTCATATTTTGACCCAAAAGTTGGATACAATATCATTCACAGAGTATGTAGAGTCCGTTATGGACCCTAGGGAATTACCAGTACTCAATGAACTGTTGCATTTCTTGGAAACCAAATTCACCATCTTAGAATCAGCACGCAGAAAGCAAGATAGTTTGCCTCAAAAACCACACTCTATAAATCAGGGGTCAAAGTATCAAAGTAATAATCAAATAAAACATTCATTTTCAACGAGCAGCAAAGTAACGTCGCAACCTACTTATAACAAGAAAGCAGCGTCATCAAAAAGTAGTAGGTGTTTGTTGTGCAATAATGAGCACCGCATTTTCTTCTGTCCAAAGTTTTTGGAAATGTCACCATATAATAGACTCAAGACCATCAAAAACAACAGATTCTGCATCAACTGTCTTCATTATCATCCCCAAAAACCTTGTTCGTCAGAAAACGGGTGCCGCGAGTGCAATAATGATCATAATAGCTTGTTGCACGAAGCGTTTACGCAATCAGCGCATTCGGTACCGGACACCGGTAATGCGAGCGTGAGCGCGCGCGGCGGAAGCGTAAGCAAAATCGCAAACGCCGGGGTCCAAGTCGGCAAAAGTTCGCACGTGGCGAATTCATCAGTCAATGAACCCGTCGAGGTACTCCTTCCAACTGCTTTGGTAAAGATACAAGCAATCGACGGTACATATCATATAATGAGGGCCTTATTAGACCAAGGATCACAGACAACCCTTATAACAGAACATGCAGCGCAACTCCTAAAATTACCTCGAATGAGATGCAAGGGAACGGTTTCAGGTATAGGAGATAAATCAAGTAACTGCAAAGGCGTCATCAGTGTGAAATGCTCATCAATAGTTAGTGATTTTACATTTGAAACGGACGCTTTTATTATGAATCAACTTGTCAAGAACTTACCTAATCAAACATTCAATAAACCAGATTGGTCATACCTAAATCACATCACATTGGCCGATCCGGAATTTCATCAAAGTCGTCACATCGACATCTTGTTAGGTGCCGACGTTTATTCAATTATATTAATGGATGGCATATGTAGAGCCAGCTCAAGCACAGTCCTTCCGACCGCACAACAGACGCAGCTCGGCTGGATTTTGAGTGGCAATGCACAAACATCATACCAGTGTAACGTTGTTATTCAAAACATAGATGAAATACAGAAGTTCTGGGAGATGGAAGAAATAGCTGAACAATCAGAGCTATCTTCGGAAGACCTGCAATGTATCGATTTCTACCAGTCAACCACAAAAAGAAAGGAAGATGGACGCTACGAAGTTCGCTTACCACTCAAACCTAATTATCAGGAAAAATTAGGTCAATCAAAAACAAAGGCCATTGCACAGTTTTACAGGTTGGAACAAAAGTTATCCAAAAACATAAATATCGATAAAGAATATAAATTATTTATAAACGAGTACATTGCACTCGGTCACATGAAACTTGCTGACAACAACTGCAGGCGTCGCCTTACGTGTCATTTACCTCACCATTGCGTCATTAGGGAGGACTCGACGACAACAAAATTACGAGTTGTATTTAATGCTTCCGATAAAACATCATCAGGAGAGAGCCTCAACGATGTAATGTGTAGGGGTCCAAATCTCCAACAAGACATTCAGAGTCTTATCATCAAATGGAGACAACATCGTTTCGCGTTCACAGCCGATCTAGAAAAGATGTTTCGACAAATATGGCTCAATGAGGAAGACCAAGACTTACAGAGAATCATGTGGCGAGATGACAAATCTGAAAGGCTCAGAGAATACAAGCTGGCGACTGTTACCTACGGGACAAAAGCGGCCCCCTTTTTAGCCATGATGACCCTCAAACGTTTAGCTCAGGACGAAAGAATAAACTATCATAACAGTTCAGCACCTAACGTCCTTGAGGAGTCGTTTTACATGGATGACCTTATTCATGGGTCACATTCAATTGAAACGGCCAAAAAACTTCAATCAGAGATGATTAGCCTTTTAAATTCAGGAGGGTTTAATCTCAGAAAGTGGAAGTCCAATGCGCCTGAGCTTTTAGTTGGAGTACACGTGGATCAAAAGCCTCAAGATTTTGATTTTAAATAAGCAGACTCGGCTAAAGCTTTAGGACTTGGATGGAATCCACAGCAAGATCTATTCATCTTTCAGTCACAGATTTATTTGTCAACTTCAGAAATAACAAAAAGATCATTGTTGTCTGATATTTCAAAAATATTTGATCCCTTGGGCTGGCTGTCACCCCTCACCATCAAGCTGAAAATACTATTTCAAGATGTATGGAAAGCGTCTGTGGAGTGGGATGAACCGGTACCACAAAACATCAGTGAGCAATGGCAACAATTACATTCAGAAATGCAGCTTATCAGTCAATATCAAATTCCGAGGTGGCTGCAAACAGAACATAGAGACCGCATCGAACTGCATGGCTTTTGTGACGCAAGCACTAAAGCCTATGCATGCGTCATCTATTGCAAGATAATCAAAGAGCAAACTGCATCGATTGTCTTAGTAGCAGGAAAAACAAAAGTAGTACCTCTCAAGAAAAACATTTCATTGCCCCGACTCGAACTTTGTGGGGCGGTACTCCTATCAAAACTCATGGCTAAAATCAAAACATGTCTAAACACTCATGAGATCACCATCTATGGCTGGGTCGACTCTATGGTGGTACTAGGTTGGCTAAATGGTAACGCAGATCGATGGAAGCCATTCGTAGCCAACCGAGTAAAAGAAGTTATAACGTCCATAGAATCAAGCTGTTGGCGTTATGTCAAATCAGAAGAGAACCCAGCTGACTGCGCTAGCAGAGGGTTGACTCCGTCACAGCTTACAGAGCACTCTCTGTGGTGGCAGGGCCCTACGTGGCTTAAATCAATAGACAATTACAAAACAACAGATGACGAAAAACAAGCTTATATAACTAATCAAGATATCAAACAAGTTAAACAAATAAAACAAGTCAACGTTACGCAAATGACAAGCGGAAGCGAGATCATAGAAAACTTATTAGAAAAACAAAGCTCATTATCAAAGGCAACCAGAATACTAGCATGGATACTTCGATTAAAAAGTAAAAATATAAAACAGCAATACTTATCAGCAGATGAATTAAACAAAGCAAGATTAATAATAGTCAGAAATATTCAACACAAAGAGTTTACCAAGGAAATAAGCGATCTATTAGAGAGCAAAAGCGTTAACAAGAAAAGCAAAATATACAACTTAAATCCTATGCTAGATGAAAACAATATCTTACGGGTCGGGGGACGACTCAGAAATGCAAACATGGACCCCGAAATGAAACACCCGGCAATCATTCCAAGCAAAACAAGACTCGCAAACCTAATCATCGATCAAGCACATGATCTCACATTTCATGGTGGGGCTCGCCTAACCACAGTCCATATTCGCCGCAAGTATTGGCTACTTGGAGGAAACAATGCCACCAAAAAGCGCTTGCGATCATGCGTCAAATGTAGCAAACACAACCCTAGGCTACTAAATCAACTGATGGGCGACCTACCTGCGGCACGAACGAATCCATCTCGACCATTTTATCACTGTGGGGTAGATTATACTGGTCATGTAGCCGTCAAAGCAAGCAAAGGTCGTGGAGTAAAGTCCATCAACCAAGGCAGTACACCTGGAACTGGTGTCTGACCTGACAGCATCAGCGTTTCTCGCAGCACTACGCAGAATGTCAGCGAGGCGAGGAGTTCCCGGTCATATCTACAGCGACCAAGGTACCAATTTCATAGGAGCCAACAAGGTATTGCAGCAGGAATTAACTCACCTACAAAATGATCAAGAATTCATGGCAGAGGTATAAAGTATGGGCACGAAATGGCACTTCAACGCTCCTTCTTGGCCATCAGCAGGAGGCCTATGGGAGGCGGCGGTGAAAAGCCTGAAGCACCACCTGAAGAGAGTGATCGGCGAACAAAAGCTGACATTCGAAGAATTCACTACCATTCTAACTCAATTGGAAGGGTGCCTCAATTCCCGCCCACTCTGTCCGCTAACTGAAGATCCGGATGACCTGGACTACTTAACACCTTCACACTTCTTATCAAGTGGGCCGTCTCTTACTCTGTATGACACTGAAACAGATCTTAGGACAAGGTGGCATCTCACTCAAAAAATATTTAATGACATCTGGACTCGTTGGCGAAGTGAATATCTTACTCAACTCTCAGCAAGGGGTAAATGGCAGCAGTCAAAACCAAACATCAAAATAAATGACGTAGTCATAATCAAGGATGACAATCTTCCAGCTGGGAAGTGGGCTTTAGGTCGTGTTGTCCAATTACACCCAGGAGCCGACGGCTACACAAGAGTCGTCACACTGAAAACTAAAAATGGTTTGCTCACGCGTCCTGTGGTAAAACTTTCCATTTTACCAGTCAATTCATGTCAGGAAGAGAAACACCGTCCAAACACAGAAAAAGAACAATCATCATCAGAGAAATCACTTTCAAAAACATGCAAAAAGAAGTCAATAGCTTTATCTTTGTTTTTATTCTTATTATTCATTATTACGCCTATCAATGGCATGTATAATCTGACCTCATTACCTAGTAATAACAGTTTATACTTCGATCGCATAACAAACATGAACATAATACGAGACGATTGGCGCCTCATTGTCTACTATGACACACAACCTTATCAAGAAGGGAATGCGGCGTTAGCAAAATACATCGAATACCTCGAGGGCCTATGCTCGAGAGTGTTTATCAAATCATATTGCAACGGTATCGTATTACAGTTCCATCAGGAGGTAAATGAACTGAAACACTACAACACCATATTAATGAGTCATAATAAAAACATGAACGAACCCACAGGACACCGAAGGCGGCGTGGTTTAATCAACGGTGTCGGTTACATTGCGAACAATTTGTTCGGCGTCTTAGATCAAAACTTCGCAGACAAATACGAACGAGACATCAACCTCATTCGAACAAATCAAAATCATTTAGCGGCTCTCTGGAAAAATCAAACTTCGGTGGTTGAGGCAGAATTCAATCTACTGAAACGGACAGAAAACATCATTGACAATCACCATAAAATGATAAACAAAAAACTTAATGTTCTAGAAAATTCCGTAATTCGAGTTCAGATTTCAGAATGATATGCAGAACATGTCTCTTGTTAGTGAATTTATCACCACTTCTATTATGGCGAATAACATTCTACTACGCTTAAGGGACATTCAACAAACATTACTGAGCACTATCACGAATATCTACAACGGAAAATTTAATTTTCATCTGCTTACGCCAGATCAACTCAGACACGAACTTGGCGTCATAAGCGGAAAACTGCCCAAAGATTTATTCATACCAATTGACAATTTTGGAGACTTGTCAGAGATTTACAACCTTTTACAAGTTCGCGCAAGAATAACAAGCAACTTTATCATATTTGAAATAACAATACCACTTGTCGGTGGCGATTTATATGAAGTCCTAAAAATCGTGCCTATCCCTCACCTAACAACAAATAATCAAGAGATAGTAGTGCAACCCATAGCAGATTACGTCGCAATTAATCTAAACAAAGACGTATTCATGACCATTACAGATCAAGATTTAAAGACATGCTTGCAACGTAACTCTCAAACTATACTATGTCACATAATGAAGCCAATTTTCAACATCAAGGACGATCAAAATTTCTGCGAGCGTTTGCCCTATTCAAGACAGTGCAAAATATTCACAAGTCCATGTAACAATAGATGGGTAGAACTAAACAATATCAATACCTATTTTTATGTTTGTTGTGGACAGTGCCAATTGAAACTTATATGCGATGATCAAGTTTTAGCTATACAAATGACTCACTCCGGATTATTTAATATTGACCGAGGTTGTACCATAAAATCAGCTGACTTTTTTGTATACTCTCACCGAAAAGAGGTCAGTAGAATCAGTGTAAGCTCTAACGTTCAATCACCAGAGATTTCACCTATCAACCATTTAATCAATATATCAATACCCCACATCATTTTATCGAGCAATCAGTCAGACTTCGATTGGAACAATCACAATAAACAGCTGCAAGAAATCGAGGATAAACTCAAAGCCATGAAAGAAAGCCAAGCTTTATCAGACGGAGTATCCTTCCATGACGTGCATCACTATTCGGCCATATATGTGTTGGGTGCCGTGGTGAGCATCATCATCGTCGTGTGGGCGTGGCGACGCTGCGCGCGCAGGTCAGCCGCGCCCGACTGCGCTGCGCCGGCGGCGACGCCAGCGCCGCTTCCAGCACCGCGGGAAAGTGCAGTGCAAAGTGTTCAGTGCAGTGCGTCCAATGATCAATATAGTGAAGTGTGTGAAATCCCTAAAAATGTCCCAATTCAAGTGCGCGAGTGTTAAAACAAAATAAGTGCTCGTCCCCTGTAGTGTTGCGTTCCGTATTTAGTATTTCGGAAAACGTAGCCAATTAGGTTAATCAAAATGTCAATCACCTTGTAAATACATCAAAACTAACACCGGGAAACATTTTAATTTTAAGAAACAATTGTTTCACCCTTGTAATCATTTCAGCATCTCACCACTCCTACTAACCCCATCTTTCTCGCCCGGGAATATGTACACGGGCAAGCACGTACAACACTTTTCGTCAGCATAAATTCGCCCTACTTTTGTACTTACATTTTATTATTTTTTGTACAAACACTTCAGTTCGTTCGCATCCATCAAACCATTCAGTCGCGCGTTCTCACTTACCATCAAAATCCATCTCTAGCATTTAAAGTTCAATATACAAGTTTTTTACATTTAACAAATCTCTCTATCATTTCAAATCAACCCCATCAAACTGTTACGGCATCCCCGTACATAAAGCAATACATTTTTGTTTACTACAGTTCCAAGATATTACTGATCCTGACAAAACAAAACAATACCCAGAATATGATTTCCTATCATTGATATCATTACTCCAGTCTGCATCTACATAACCTACAATGTTGTTATTGTTGCCTTTACAATATTCTAAGCCTAAATCTTTTGTTTTCTTTAAATATCTTAACAATTTTTTTTTGCATACTGCCAATGTTCTTCAGTATTACAATTATTAAATTGGCTTAAATAAGACACCGCATATGCTATGTCGGGTCGTGTAAGAACAACTAAATACATTAAGCTCCCGACAAGCTGCTGATAAGGATTTTGGCTACTACCAGTAGTCTCCTTTGTACATTTTAAATTGACCTCCATAGGAGTATTTGCTGGCCTACTATCAGTCATACAAAATTAAGACAATAATGTAACTATATATTTCTTCTGATTTAATGTAACTGTGCCTTTTTCCTTATTAAAACATACAGACATTCCTAAACATTCCTTAATAATACCTAAGTCTTTTACCTGGAAATTTTTACTTAACATGGTTTTAAGGTGTTTATTTTCAGCTCTATTGTTGGAAAAAACAAACATGTCATCGACATGGCTCTATTTTTGACTTTATATAACCATCAACTAACATACAAGAATCTACCTTCTTATGCCAAGCCCGGGATGCCTGCTTGAGACCATATATAGCCTTTTTTAATTTAAGCACCTTACTATTATCTGAACAGGCGTAACCAGCCGGTTTCTGCATATATATTGTCTCAGCCAGGTCCCCATTCAAGAAAGCGGTTTTTACATCAAGATGAGTTACTTCTAGATTCAACTGAACTGACAATGCAAAAAGTAACCTAAGTGTTGTATGCCGCACAACAGGGGAAAAAGTTTCACTGTAGTCCACACCGTACTTTTGAGAACACCCTTAGCTACAAGCCTAGCTCTATAACGCACATTATTTTCTGAATCACACTTCTTTTTAAGAACCCACTTGCACTTCACTATAGTTTCAATTTCGTAGGCCTATTTACCAACTCCCAAGCACCGTTGTCCTTAAACACTGAAGTTCTTCTTTAACCGCTGACAACCACTGGTCCTTTTCTTCTCCTTGTAAAGCCTCTTCTATTGACAAACCATTGGCATCATCAAACTCCTCAGGGACACACATATTAGTCATTATGTACTTTTCTGGCTTTTTCTTTATCCTGGTAGACTTGGGACGTGCCGGCATATCAGAAGCATCTTCGTAATCACTTGGTATATAGTCTTCATCCGATAAACACAGTGTTTCATCAGTTATTGTGGTTTCATCCGCAGCGGTGACATTTTCTAAGGTTGATGCCTCCTTATCTTCTATTTCTCCCACTGAACATGAGTTTTCCTTTCTCTCACTCTCAATAATTGGGATAGTGATATCTGGATGTTTATCCTTTTCCATGACAATGACCTCTCGGTTAGTTGTGATACACTTTGTCCTTGGATTATATATCCTGTATCCTTTGATACCATCAGGATATCCGACAAGAATGTGTTTTTCAGCTTTCTTGTCCCATTTCTGACGTCTTGCCTTTGCCACATGTACCATCACACTGCTACCGAAGATCCTGAGATGGCTCACATTTGGTTTATGACCAAACCAGATTTCATATGGAGTCTTGTCATTCAATGATGGAAGTACTGTTCTATTCTGTAGGTACAAAGCAGTATGTGTCGCCTCTGCCCAGAACTCTTTCCCTAACTTCTTACCAGTCTCGATCAATTGGCTTAAGTACTGACAATAAATTTGTTGTCAATCCTGGAGCACACATAACATCTTTCACTGGTATCTCATATTCACATTGATCAGTTTTCATCACAATATTTACGTCGCCGGAACATAATACTTGAAGTTTCTCGTTGTTTGCAACACATATCTCTCGCATATCGTGGTATGTTGCATCCTTTATCCACTTTTCATTGGCCGTCAAGTGCATACTCGCGCCAGAGTTGATTTACCAGTCGTACTTGTTGAATTGGCCACTCAAAAACACTGCACTGAATGCATTACTCTGTTTACGTTGCAATTCTTTCGAATGATCACTTGAATTATCAATATTTGGGCATTGATTCTTGTAGTGACCCGTTTTTTTACACCGGTAACATTTGACATGACTTTTGGCACCACCACTGACATTGACATTTGACTTAGCTTGACTTTGCGCACCGCCTGACACATTTTTATTTTTCTTAGGTTGCCACTTCTGGGCGCCACTTGCAAATGCCCCACCAATTTCACTGGATTGAGAACCCACTTCCGTTTCCATATCCATCAGCTTGGTTCTAATGGCGTCCGTTGTAATTTGGATACCTAAATGCTCAATGGCCATGATCATCGGCATGAATTTTTCCGTCAATCCGATAGTAAGTAAGAGTAAAAGACAGCCGATCCACTCGTCACTGATTTTAAAACCTGTCCCGCTCAACTTTTGACCTGTCTCGACGATCTGCGTGACGTACGCCTGCATGGAAGCACAGTTTTCCAACCGTATTGAAATAAGGTTTCGCAAAAGAGATATTCTTCGCGTAAATCCAGAATCATCAAATAATGACTTAAACTTGTTCCAAAGTTCTGACGATGTTTTGACTTCCTTGATATGCACGCACAAGGCGCTGTCTATAGTCATGATAAGCTTTGCCTTTGTTTTCGCATCTTCTTCAGCTTCTATAGTCTTCCCAGGTATTGGCCTGATGCAATGCACCATATCCTCCAGGACTAGAAAATTCTCTGCAGCGAAAACCCATTCTGAGTAATTTTCTCTGCCTTTCAGTTTCGGCACTGTTACCGACGGGCGGTGCAACACGAAGTGAAATTACCAAAATTTACGACAAGACTCTTTATTTCACAAAACACACGGAATATATATACATTTTTGTTGAACATTAATTTTGATCTAACGTCACTATTTAAATTTTATATCGAACACAGATGGCCAGTTGGAGCCGCAAAAAGGATGTATTACAATATAAATAAATAAAATTTGAGACGCGTCGCTAACACTCCCCACCCTAGTGCTGCGGTGCAGCACTCAAACATCTAAGGAAATCGGTGCGACGCGTGCCACAGACCGTCGCCAAATCCCAGATTTGGTCTTGACGTCTACCATTCTAGTACGACCATCCTTGCCCGGGTAGGTCTGATGGATGATACCCCTAGGCCACGTGTTGCGGGGTGAGCTCGGGTCAACAATAAAGACTAAATCACCTACCTGAAGCGGTGCCCGTTCCTCGTTCCATTTTTTGCGTGGTAACATGTCTGGTAAAATTTCTTTTGTCCACCTGTTCCAGAACATGTCTGCCAACCTTTGCGCTTTTCGCCATTGCTTCCTCAGGTGCATGTCAGAATCGTCAAACTCACCAATTATAGGCGAATTGGATGAGCTTTCTAAAAGAAAATGATTTGGAGTAAGCGTTTCTACAGTAGATGGATCTACAGCTACGTAAGACAACGGACGTGAATTTACCATATTCTCCACTTCAGCCAAAAAGGTAATCAGTGTTTCTTCTTTAGGAATCCTTTCTGTCATCACCACTTTCAGTGAAGTTTTCACAGTTCTAATCAATCGTTCCCATGCCCCACCCCAGTGGGGGCTACCTGGTGGGATAAAATGCCAATCCATCTGATTGTTCACTGCTTCTTGTTTTAGGATCTCGGTGTCTAAGTTTGCAATACTTCGACGCAACTCTTTATCTGCTCCTCGCAGATTGGTGCCATTATCTGAATATAAATGGCTAGGCCACCCACGCCTTGCTGCCATTCTACGTAATGCCATGATGAGAGAGTCTGTTGATAAGGAAGCAACGACCTCGATATGAATTGCTCGAACTGTCATACACGTGAACAAAACACAGTACCTTTTTTCCTTGCGTCTTCCCACTGCTACCTCAATAGGCCCGAAGAGATCGAGCCCACAGAAAGTAAAGGGGCGCTGATGGTGCGCTAATCTTGCGTGAGGCAAATCTCCCATACGAGGAATCTGCGGTTTGCATTTTCTTAAACGGCAAAGCATGCATTGTGATACGACAGCTTTGACAGTTGGTCTTAATCTAATCATCCAGTATTTCTGTTTCAACTCTGTACGAGCAAGCAACGTACAGTTTCAGTAAAGTCATCAATTTTGCGTTGACCTAATTTACCTGTATTCATCATTTTTCACTCAACCAAGTCAGTTCGCATATAGCCATCAAGAGCGCCGCGCGTACTCATTCATTTTATCATAATTTTCCTTTGTACCGAGTTTTAGTCCAAATATACGTAAATTTTATAGTAATCAAGTTTTATCATTTATCAAATTTGATTCGGTTCACCCCGAACATTGGTCCTTCGAGCCTTCCGTAAAAGGCGGGATCATAACGCGTTTGTGGACTTACATGTGACCTGCACACGTGTCGTCGGTTCCGCTGAACCTATCGGAAGGAAAGTGCACGTGTAGTGTACACCACGTGGTGATAGTGCTGCTGTGCAACCAAGGCACGGCGACGCGTCACACATCCAGATCAACGGAGGTGTGCAATCAAGAAGCACACCTAGCACCTAAAACACCAAGGTTTTGGGTCATCAGCAGCTAGCCGGTGCCTGGGAGCGACCACGAGCTGTCCCGTCCTGCATCAGCTGTAAGCAACAACACCTGGAGTATCAAGACCTTCACCAGACCATTATTATCAAGTAAGACCAGTCCTTTTTATTCTTCATAACCATGTCAACTTTTGAAGACCTCATGGCCAATCAACAACAGCTGGCTTCAGGCATTGAGCAAGTCTGGACCAACTTCAAGAAAGATGGTTCAGAGAGAAAGACGCCAGAGTATTTACAACGTCGTGTAGAAGTGTTAGATACATACTGGGTCGATTTTGAAAACAATCATTCAAGGTTATCAGAGTTCGGTATAGATTCTCCATATTTCGAACACAACGATTACGAAAGAGTAAGGGAGAGATATCGTTCAATCAGGGCAAGTATATTAGATTATAAGCAACCCGTGGCTGGTGAAGAAAGGCATGGCCCTACGGTGTTGAAACCGGCAACATTTAAGCCAACCACAACCGATCATAAGCAACCATCGGCGATACCAAGGTCAGCCGATACTTATCAACCATCGCCGTCATCAAGAGCAACGGCCAGCAGAACAGAAGACATGCTGAAAAAACAACAAAGCAATTTCAAGGCTTTCCATCGCTGCGTATCAACCATAGACCTAGAAACCATGTCAGAAAAGTGGGAGTTTGACGACATCCTTCGCACTCTCCAGGCTCGTTGGGCGACTATTGATGCTCTGCACTGGGAGCTGGACAGCGAATTGGACGAATCAAATAAGAAGTACGAAGAAGCATTTTCAAGTTACGAAAGGGAGTATATAAGAATCAAAAAAGAAATCAACAAGAAAATGTGGTCTATGGCGCACAGGGAAAAAGCCACTCCTCAAATGGAGATACCTACGTTCAGTGGAAATTACAACACCTGGATTTCATTCAAGGACCTTTTCACTGAAATTATTCATAGTAACTCATCGATGTCCAGTGCACAGAAGATGCAGTATCTTAAAACAAAGGTCAGAGGCGAAGCTGAAAGGTTAATTCATCATTTATCTGTAAGCTCCGACAACTACTCTACCTGCTGGGAAATTCTAAATCAAAGGTATAACAACAAAAAGTTGCTGTTTACTTCACAAATTAGCACATTACTTAACCTCCCGACTGTCCAAACTCAATCATTAAATCATATCAAGCGCATGCATGACACAACTATAGAATGTCTCAATGCTATCAAGAACCTTGGAGTCGACATTACTTCATGGGACCCCTTGATTGTGCACATTCTGTCGCAGAAGCTAGATACGGAGTCATTCACGGACTACGTTGAATCAGTAAAACAACCTAGAGAGCTACCAGTGTTAAAAGAGTTTCTAGACTTTTTAGAGACAAAGTTTACAACTCTTGAGTCATCATCACGTAGAAAACAAGACAACTCTACGCCAAAATATCAAGGTAACATCAAGCATAATAATCAGTATCATAAACCTACGTTCAATAAAAATGCATTTTCTTCAAGTGTGAATGCACAACCTCCTACACAACCCCCCAGCAACAAGGCAGGGCCAGCATCAGTTAGATACAGGTGTTCAATTTGTAAAAGCAATGACCATGGGATATATTTTTGTCAAAAGTTCTTAGAAATGACGGCGTTCAACAAACGTAAAACCGTCACTAAATTTAATCTGTGCCAAAATTGTCTCAATTATCATCCTGGGAAATCATGCCTATCAGATCATCGATGCCGAAAATGCAATGTAACTCACAATAGTTTATTGCACGAGGCATTTACGCAATCATGTAACATGACAACGGAAGCGGCGGCGGCCGCGGGCGCGGGGAGTGCAGCTACCACGAATGCAAACTCAGGGAAACAGGTAAAAAGTAGCTCCCACGTGTCGCTGCCAAACGAACCAATTGAAATATTGTTGCCAACCGCTATTATAAAGATACAATCGGCGGACGGCTCTTATCACACTATGCGAGCTCTTCTAGATCAGGGATCCCAAGTCTCTTTGATCACTGAACACGCAGCACAGTTATTGCAGTTACCAAGAAAAAAATGCATAGGAGTAATTTCTGGTGTCGGTGATAAAGAGAGCAGCTGCAAAGGGATGATGAATATAAAGTGCATGTCAGCTATCAGCGATTTCACGTTCGAAACTGACGTATTGATCATGAAAAGCCTCATCAAAAACTTACCTAGCTGTTCATTTTCAAAACCAGATTGGTCATATCTCGATAACATCAAGTTAGCAGATCCAGAATTTTACGTCAACCGCCCTATAGACATCTTATTAGGCGCTGACGTATATTCCATCATTTTATTAGACGGCATTTGTAGAGTAAATTCAACCTTGCCAACCGCCCAACAAACGCGCTTGGGTTGGATATTGAGTGGCAATGTTAAATCATTTCAATGCAATATAGTATTACACAATCTCGACGACATTCAACGGTTTTGGGAGATTGAGGATATTTCTGAACCATCTACCGTATCATCTGAAGACCAGCGATGCATTGACTATTATGAAGCTACCACGACCAGGCATGAAGATGGCAAATATATCGTCAGATTACCCTTGAAACCAAATTATCAAGAAAATTTGGGCGAATCAAAACACAAAGCAATCGGTCAATTTTATTCATTGGAACAAAAACTTAATAAACAGGCAGAAATTGCGCAAGATTACAAGCAATTCATTAGTGAATACATCGAGCTCGGTCATATGAAACCTGCCCCTGTCGTCAGCGACTTGACACCACAATGCTATTTACCGCACCATTGCGTCACGCGACTAGATTCATCGACGACGAAACTTCGTGTAGTTCTTAATGCGTCAGCAAAAACTTCAAGTGGCTCTAGTTTAAATGACGTAATGTGTCGGGGCCCTAACTTGCAACAAGATCTGCAAAGTCTCATAATCAAGTGGAGACAATACAAATTCGCCTTTACTGCCGACATAGAAAAAATGTTTAGGCAAATATGGCTAGACGAGCAAGATCAACCGTTACAAAAAATCTTTTGGAGAGATCATGAAACAAACAAATTAAAAGTCTACCAGCTGACTACAGTAACATACGGAACAAAATCGGCACCTTTCTTGGCAATGAAAACGCTCAAGCAATTGGCATATGATGAAAAGGCGAACTATCAAGAGAGTTCGGCGCCCAGTGTCCTAGAACAATGCTTCTATATGGACGATTTGATTCATGGCGAACACTGCCTAGAAGCTGCGATTCAATTAAAACAAGATTTAAGCAAACTTTTAAAATCAGGCGGATTTAATCTTAGGAAATGGAAAGCCAATGCATCCGAGTTGCTTGACTGCAGCGCTGAGGAAAATAATCAAGACATTTTTGACTTCAAACAGGCTGAGTCAACGAAGACCTTAGGGCTTGGGTGGAATACTAAAGAGGATCATTTTACATTTCAACCTACAATGAACAACAACACAACGAGACCGACTAAAAGATTACTTTTATCAGATATATCCAAACTGTTTGACCCGTTGGGCTGGCTCGCCCCTATCACAACCAAATTAAAAATCATATTTCAAGACATCTGGAAAACTAATATTCAGTGGGACGAGCAAGTTCCTGCGGACATTTGCAAAGAATGGATTAAAATCAGAGCAGATATAGATACTATCTGTGACTGTGTTGTGCCAAGATGGCTAGGCACAATCGATCAAGATTGCATAGAGCTCCATGGGTTTTGTGATGCAAGCCCAAAGGCCTTTGCGTGTGTCATTTACTGTCGAATCAACTGTCAAGACAGACAATCAATAACACTCGTGGCAGGAAAAGCTAAACTTGCTCCGCTAAACAAAACAATATCACTACCTCGGCTCGAACTGTGTGGGGCGGTGTTGTTATCCAAACTAATGGACAAAGTCAAGTCGTGTCTCAACGGCCATGTAATCAAGATCTATGGCTGGGTGGACTCAATGGCGGTGTTAGGATGGCTCCACGGTGACGCTGATCGGTGGAAACCATTCGTCGCCAATCGAGTAAACCAAGTGATATCCATAATGCCATCAAATTGTTGGCGTTATGTTAAATCAAAGGAAAACCCCGCTGACTGCGCCAGTAGAGGAACAACAGCAACAGAACTTAAACAACATCAGCTTTGGTGGCAAGGCCCCGAGTGGCTATCCTCTTATCAGCCTATAAACGAGCAAAATACAATGCAGTACACAACTAATGAAGAAGCGAAAAAGAAACTGATAGTAAATGTTACCCAATCAGAAAAAGAGGACAGAATTATAACAAATTTATTAGCCAAAAACAGCACTTTGATCAAAACTATTAGAATATTAGGATGGATCATGAGATTTATAAAGCGAAATAATAAAGATCAGCATTTATCATGTGAAGAGCTGCGCAAATCAAGACAAATGATCATTAAAGCAATTCAACTCCAAGAATTTACTGAAGAGGTTGCAAGCCTGAAGGCAAACAAGGCCATCAATAACAAGAGCAAGTTACTAGAATTCAATCCTTTTCTAGATGAGGCCGGAATTCTACGTGTTGGTGGTAGACTTAGACACGCCAACATAGATCACGAAACAAAACACCCTGCTATTATTCCAAGTAACACCAGATTATCAGATTTATTGATCGACGAAGCACACGAACTAACATATCACGGCGGGGCGCGTCTAACCACTGCGTTCCTGAGACAAAAATATTGGCTCGTTGGTGGGATAAGAGCCGCTAAAAAACGGCTTCGCCTGTGTGTGAAATGTCGAAAACATAATCCAGATAAACAAAAACAACTAATGGGGGACTTGCCGCCGGCCCGATCTAATCCATCTCGCCCTTTTTATCACACAGGAGTGGATTACACCGGCCACGTCCTAATCAAAGCTAACAAAGGCCGCGGTATCAAAACCACAAAGGGATATGTGGCCGTGTTTGTATGTATGTCTACTAAAGCAGTACATCTGGAGCTCGTTTCCGATCTGACGGCTTCAGCATTTTTGTCAGCCTTGCGACGAATGGCCGCTAGAAGAGGTGTGCCCGGCCATATCTATAGCGATCAAGGCCGAAACTTTGTCGGGGCCGACAAAGTACTACAAGAAGAACTAGAACAAATATTAAATACTACCAGCGATCAAGATATTCTAGGAGAGATAGCAAGCATGGGCATTAAATGGCATTTCAACGCCCCATCCTGGCCATCAGCGGGGGGGATATGGGAGAGCGCCGTCAAAAGCCTAAAATACCACATCAAAAGAGTTATAGGCGAGCAGACACTTACGTTTGAAGAATATAGCACCATCCTTTGTCAGCTAGAGGGATGTCTAAATTCAAGGCCACTGTGCTCAATGACAGAAGATCCCAATGACTTAGACGCCATCACTCCAGCACACTTCCTGGCAAGTGGACCCACGTTGACCATCTACGAAACAGAAACCGATTTACGAACCAGGTGGCACCTAACTCAAAAGATATATAAAGATATCTGGGATCGCTGGTCAAATGAGTACCTTACTCTGTTAGCAGCAAGGAGTAAATGGAGAAAACCACAACGTAACATCAAGGAAAACGATGTCGTGGTAATCAGAGACGACAACACGCCTCCGGGTAAATGGCCCTTAGGGCGTGTGGTACAACTTCATCCCGGCAGCGATGGTTACGTCAGAGTTGTTACGCTCAAAACTAAGAACGGGTTCATGCAGCGACCAATTGTAAAGCTCTCCGTTTTACCGGTTAATGACAGCGAGGAAATCAATCAAAACCCATATAAAGACCAAGAAAATCATTTACCAAAATCCAGATCATCAACCCGCAAGAGAAAAAGTTATAGTTTTGTATCACTAGCTACAGCACTGTTATTATTTTTCATTACAATTATATCGCCAGTACAAAGCATGTACAACATAACGCCGTTGCAAAATAACAGCCTTTATTTCGATAGCATTACGAACATGCATTTAATTAGAGACGACTGGCGTCTAGTCGTCTACTACGATACTCGTCCTTATCAAGAAGGGAACGCCACCATAAGCAAATATCTAAAGTACCTCAATGTACTGTGCTCGAGTATTAAACAACAATCCCACTGCCGCGAGATAATGACTCAGATGCAGCACGAGTTCGCGGAACTACAATATCATAACAACATTTTAATGCATCAGAAATCCGATACGCGCTCGCGTCGCCGCCGCGGTCTTATAGACGGTGTCGGATATATTGCTAATAGTCTTTTCGGCGTATTAGATGAACGCTTCGCCGAAAAGTACGAGAAAGATATAACTCTTATCAATGAAAATCAAAAACACCTGGCTTCCTTGTGGAAAAACCAGACTTCAGTTATAGAAGCAGAGTTCAACCTTCTTAAGCGCACCGAGGATATCATGAACTCACATCACAAGACCATCTTGAATAAAATTCTACGATTCGAAAACACAATCTATGAAGCTAGCATTGCTGTTCACAACATTTCTATCATAACCGAATTTCTCGGTACAGCCATGATGGCAAACAATCTCCTAAACAGCCTCAGAAATATCCAACAAATGTTACTAGATACGATCACAAACATTTATAATGGCAAGTTCAATTTTCACCTGTTGACGCCAGACCAGATCAGACAAGAGCTAAACGTTATAGCAGGTCAACTCCCTAAAGATTTATCTCTACCAGTCGACAATAATGACTTTTCTGACATTTATAATTTGCAACAAGTGCGGACTCGAATTACATACAATTATATCATATTCGAGATCAAGATTCCGCTGATCAGCCGAGACATGTATGAAGTTTTACGACCTATACCTATTCCTCATTTGATTGGGAACCTTAATCAACAAAATGTCGTACCTATATCAGAGTATGTGGCTATAAGCCTGAGCAAAGATGCGTTCGTGCCACTATCAAGAAGAGATTTCGACTTATGTTTGAATCTTAATTATGAAACCATTCTTTGTCACCTAAGGATGCCTATTTATCACATTCAAGATGATCAGAGTCTTTGTGAGACATTTTCCAATTCAAGGAATTGTCGAACAACTATCAGTTCTTGCTTTAATAAATGGAGCGAAGTACATAAAATAAACACATATTTTTATTTCTGTTGTGAGCAGTGTCAGTTAAAGTTGCTATGCGAAGATCAAGTTACCGTAGTGCAACTGACCGCCGCTGGCCTGTTTACTATCGACCATAAGTTAGCATAAGTTCCAAGATACGAGCTCCGGAAATTTCGCCCATAAACCATATTTTCAATATATCTGTATCAGAACAACCTATACCGAACGATGAAACTGATAACGTGACCCATTATCGCCAGTTACAACAGATCAGACAGCAACTAGATCTTATGAAGAGCAGTGAACCCATCGTAGAGAATTTATCATATCATGATGTCCACCACTATGTGGCCATATACGTGCTCTTCGTGATCGTGGCGGGGGCTGTCGTAGCCTTCGCGTGGTGGCGCTGTAGGCGGGCGCCTGCAGCAGCCGCGGCGGCAGCGCCGGCGGCCGAGGGACCTGCGGGTCCGCAGCCTGCTACCCGTGCCAGTGTCAGTGCAGTGAAGTGTAGTGTAAACGAAATAAGTGAATCAAGTGAGTTTCCAAAAAAGTGTGCGCGTGTGTTAAAGCATAATAAAAGCACATCGCCCGTGCTCCGATCAGTGTTTTCAATTCAAGACTCAAGTGACTAGAGATAAGATGAATTGTTGAATCACCTTGTTATTCGTGGTACTAACAAAAATCATCTTGCATGTTAGAATAAAAAATATTGTTTTATCACCTTGTTAATCATAAGATCATGCTTAACTTCATCTCAACTAACAATCTCACACTTTCTCCCGCCCGGGAATATGTACGAGCAAGCAACGTACAGTTTCAGTAAAGTCATCAATTTTGCGTTGACCTAATTTACCTGTATTCATCATTTTTCACTCAACCAAGTCAGTTCGCATATAGCCATCAAGAGCGCCGCGCGTACTCATTCATTTTATCATAATTTTCCTTTGTACCGAGTTTTAGTCCAAATATACGTAAATTTTATAGTAATCAAGTTTTATCATTTATCAAATTTGATTCGGTTCACCCCGAACAAACTCATTTACTACGGTCTCCTGATTTCCATGAGCAGCCTTGACATGGTAATAAATAAATAAAAAATAAAAATAAAAATAAAAATAAAAATAAAAAATTTTATTAATCGGACAACAACGATCCATAGTGTTAGTAAAATCATAAAAAAATATATCATCTAATGTTAGTACTTAATAACTAAAAGGGAACGAGTGACAGCACATAAATGAGCGACAAGTGGACAGTCACCACTGTCGGCAATGACCTGGAGAACATTGTTGCGGCTGCCGCGAACTTGGCGAAGCAGTGAACCAGCTTTTTTCCGCAGTATAGCCGGGAAACTGTCAACATCTGCGAAAGCGAACATACTTGAGTCACTACAGTATCGCGGCAGCCCCAACAATGCCCTAAAGGCATTATTATATTGTATGCGCAAGGCATTGTACGATTTTTGGGTGCACTTGACCCACAGACCACTCGAGTAAAAACTTGTGCAGTAGGCTTTAAAAAGCGTAATTTTCACTGGTACTGAGCATTGAGCAAATCTGCGAGCCAGCATGTTTGCCCTAACCGACAACGCCCTGCGCTCTCTTTCCAAGTCGCTATCATTTTTAAGGTCTTCCGTTACAATATGACCAAGATACTTAAATTGTTTCACCCTACAGAGCGCAGACCCATATAATTTAACCGGTGGTACATATTCAGGCAGTCTATTGCCAGCTTTAAAAACCATGAATTCACTCTTCTTTGAGTTGTATACCAAACCATGGGCCTCTGCGTAGGCTTCACAAACCTCAAGCAATTTTCTCAGGGCACTGATTGAAGGAGCCAGCAGCACCATATCATCAGCGTAACTGATATTATTCACGCATACGTTCGCAACATGACACCCTATTCTCATACTGCTGAGTCCCTCGATCAGTGCATTCACATATAGATTAAAAAGCCTAGGAGATGTTAATCCGCCCTGTCTTACACCACATTCCAGTCTGTAAGAGTCGGAAAACTCGGCACCCCATCTCACACTGTTAGGTTGATTGCCATACCAATACCTAAACAGAGAGACTACTTCTGACGGCAACCCTATCCGTTCCAACTTCTTCCACAGAATATCATATACTACCAGATCGAAGGCCTTAGAAAGGTCTAGGAAACAGGCATACACAGGCGTATTCCTGGCTGTGTAGTACCCGACGACATGCTTTAAGCTCATAATTGCACTCTCAGTAGACAGATGTGACCTAAAACCAAATTGAAGGTCGTGGATTTTCAAGTAACAATCTAGCTGAGTATTCAACACTCCGTCGAGCACTTTGGCAGTTATTGTGGCCAGCGATATAGGCCTGTAGTTCGACCTTGATGTTATGTCACCCGTCCTATTTTTAACTATTGGAACCACAACGGTCTTCATCAAGTCAGAAGGCAAGTACGTATGGAGTAAACAAAAGTAAAAGAGCATAGCGAGTACTCTCGCGATGTGAGGACCCGCCTTCTGAAGATGTTCAACGCTGAGCCCATCGTGCCCCGGCGACTTGCCCTTTGTCATATTCAGTAGAATTTTATTCACAGTTTTGGCTGTGATCAACGTACCAGAGTATCCATGAGAAATTTCAGAGTTGGTTGACCCCCCGGTCGACTCCAGAGGAGACTTTACAACAAAGTGGTCCCTAAACATGTTAGCTATTTTTCTAGACTCACTCTCTCCCTCAATAACTGCTGACACGCTGGAGGCAGAGTTGAGATTACAAGTGCACTTCCAGAAATTTTTAAAATCACCCTGTCTGTGATGAGTTGCTATCGCATCGAGTAATGCCGTGCGATCAGTCGTGCCACTGGATGCCGTCCATCTAGGATTATAGGTTTTTTTGTTCCCAGGTCTATGTCCAGTGCGGCATCAATGCGGCCTCCAACACGAAGCAAGCCGTCTTCATCAAGTACAGGAGTCAAGGTAAGTAGTCTACTCGTTCGGGATACACCATTCCTTTGTTTTATTGCAGCTATTTCTTCGGCAAAGGACTCCAGTTGCGCATGGCGTAGCAGCAAGCGTTCGGCTTCTTTCATGGTGCCACAGTCTATTACTTTGGTAAGTCTCTTACATGCATCAATAAATTTCAGAAATACAGCAGTAGCCCTCAGCAATCGCAACCAAGAAGAAAAACGCTCAGGGTCAGGAACTGGTAGTTTAGCATTCAATACAGATTGCTCCACAACCAAAACGGTAGCGGAATTTACCTCATTTACATCAGGCTGAATCATGTCGCACGGCCAGTGTTCACTGCTACTGTGTAAAAACTCGGGGCCGTTCAACCACTCGCCCTGAAATATGTCTAGGCTAAACTCGTCGCGCGTAGCCAAATCAGCAACGTTTAAATATGACAGAACGTATCTCCACTCCTCCGGTCTCGTTAACTCATCAATTTCTCCTAAGCGGTTTGCCTCGAAGGTTTTATAAGAACGAGTGTTATTTCTTATCCAGTGTAAAACTGTGGTGGAGTCGCACCAGAAATATCGGCGTATTGGCTTCAATTTATGTTCAGTTATTATTGTTTTGGCCAGCCTAGCAGACAACAACGCCGCTTGTAGCTCCGCTCGAGGAATTGTCAAAGGTTTCACCGGCATAACTCTACACTTGCTAGCCACGAACGCGACGCGTGTTATGCCATTATCGTCCCACCGCCAATAAGCTACGGTGCACATGGCTTTAGCAGCCGCATCACTGAAAATGTGTAGCTCCAGCTTGACATATCTATTTTTAGACTCGCCTGCGGTCGTAGCAGGTGCTACGGCATCGTAGCGTGGGCGCGTCGTAGCGTTCGTCGTCGTAGCACCCTTCGTAGGCGCGCGAGGAGGGAATGAAGCAGCACTTTGTCCTTCGGTCTCTCTTGCACTCGTAGCAGGTAAGTAGCACCTAGGTATGCGTAGACTTTTTATTACCTTAAGTAGATCCAGCCAGTTGCACCACGCATTGTTAATATCATCTGGAATAAAATCGTCCCATCCTATATTCAAGCGCCAAGTGTCTTGCAGTATCGTTCGACCTTGAATAATGAATGGTGATAAGAAACCAAAAACATCAAAAATAGACATGATGACCCGTAACATGAGTCGTTTTGTAGGCTTTTGTTTCCCTGTAATAACCTCCTCAGGAACGCGTTTAAGAGTCACGTCAAACCCTAATATATCCTCTTTAGGAAACCATATTAATCCCAAAGTTCGTTCCCCGTCGTACTGTTGGTCTATCTTAAATTTAACAGCGGCTTCACCTACGCTTTCTTGAGGTAAACTCTGTAAAACATTTAAACTATTACTCATGAAATTGCGTATTTCAAAACCTCCTTCTCGGTGAATCTTTATAACATTATTCGCCATTTCAATTGCACTAGCTTCATCTTCAAAAGTTTGAATGTAATCGTCCATATAGTTAGAGTTACGTATCGCGTCGACAGCAGCAGGCAGCGATGACTCGTAACGCTCGGCATTCTTATTCTTTATAAACTGTGCAATAAAGGGTGAACAATTAGGACCGAATATAAGTGATGTCATAACGTATGTTTTGACAGGTTCCGCTGGGCTGTTTCTCCATAAGAATCGCAAAGCGTGTTGATCTGCTGGGTGAACTTTTATCCTTAAAAACATGTCCTTGATGTCTCCCATTACTGCAATACTATGTTCTCTAAAGCGCAGCATAATACCAAACAGTGAAGACAGTAAGTCAGGACCTGAGAGTAAGTAGTCATTAAGACGGAAACCGTTTACTTTACCTGCCGCGTCAAATACCAACCTCAGCTTCTTTTTATTGGGGTTGTCTACGCCGAAGTGTGGTAGGTACCATTCTTTTGATGAGGTTTGGCTCTCGTCAGTGAATTCTTGAGCAAAATCATTAGAAAGCAAGTGCTGAATTCGCTCTTTGTACCTTTGTGCGAAACCTTCACTCTTTGACATCTTTTTCTCGAAGTGCAGCAGTCGATGATGCGGCGCGCCGCAGTTGTTCTTGTCGCATGCGACAGCTGGGCAGGTATCACGAGTATGACGACATAGTAAGCACTTATAGCATAAACCTTTGCGTTTTACATATTGCCATCTTGTTTTTCTAAGTGCTTTCTTAAATTGCTTGCAATCTGGCAGTTTATGCTGACGATCGGAGTGACAAAATTTGCACATATCTTCACTTATAGACAGTTCAGACTGCAGAAGTACCGTTTGTGGTCTGTTAGCGTTGTTGTGGTAAGATCTGCTATTGTGGTATCTGCTATCAGTGCGTTGGCTACTTTCGTGTACGATCGCCGATGATGTAATTGTTGATACCTTTACAGCTTCACAGTGTAGAAAATCGGATAATGTTATCAATCTTGATTTCTCGTTCCCTTCCGCCAAGATCGGGTAACTGTAATCAGCCCACTTTGACAGCAATACTGTAGGCAGTTTCGAAAGGATGATGGAAACTATGCTCATTCCTTGTAGGTTTCCTCTTCGGTATTCAATGCACGGACTGCTTCGATGAAGTTTCGAATTTTACATGAAAACATAATGATGTCTCTGTGATAGTCCTGCGATACCGGTGGCAATCGTTTTATGTCTTGAATAATACGATTTATGATGCCGTCAGGGCTTCCAAAACGAAGCTGCAGTGTGGATATAATAAAATTAGGTGACGACGCGCTGATCAGCATTGCTGACACTGTATCTTTGGCTGCTCCTCGAAGGCACTTGCGTAACCGCCATAGGTTCTCTTTCGCGCTGAACCCAAAACTTTAGTCGACTCGTCGTATGACTGTTTAAATTGTAGCCACTCGATTGGGTCGCCGCTGAATTCAGGTAGTTCACGCGGTGTGCTTAAACGGCTGAGCAGATTAGCGTTGTTTCTATTGGTAGAACAGGCAGCAGTGGCTAGATCCTTGATAGTGCTAGCTAGCATGTGGTATGTTGCATCGGTATTTACTTGTGGTTGAGCGTCTGGTGCTGTAAGCGATGGCGGCGCGGCCAGCCGAGTGTTTAGCGGTGGCGACGGCGGCGGCGCGGCGGCTTGCTGTGTACCGGCAGCCGAGAAATGTGACTGGGCAGTGGCTGCAATTTGGGAAGCAGCAGGCCTCAGCGGCGAAGATGCTCTCTGTTTACCGATGCTAGATCTACTCAACTCCTTGTAGCTAGATTCTAACCACTTTTCTACATACTCGTTGCCCTTCTCTTCTTGTGGACTGTATTTTTCTTCTTCGAGTTCCGCGATATCAACTTCCAATTGTTTATCTATGAGTTCCATGCGGATCCGAGCCTTTTGTATCGCTGCTTCCATTTCTAGCCGCTTTTTTCTTGCTTGTATGGAAGCTATGGACGACTTTGCAGATTTGACACTTGCCGGTGCGGGATGTTCCAGTTCAACGCTGCTTGCTGGCATGACGACGTCGTTTTTCTCCATTAGCACGTCGATCGATGCACTTTTGCCAACACCATCAGTAGCACCTACATTGTGCTGTAGTTGACTTTCATCACGTTTTTGAACCACTCCGCCATCTTGCTCGCGCTCGTTTCGCACTGCACTCCGTGTTTGCACCATTTTCGTAGGAGTGCGGATCATTGATCCGGATCGAAGACCAAACTGTTACCGACGGGCGGTGCAACACGAAGTGAAATTACCAAAATTTACGACAAGACTCTTTATTTCACAAAACACACGGAATATATATACATTTTTGTTGAACATCAATTTTGATGTAACGTCACCATTTAAATTTTATATCGAACACAGATGGCCAGTTGGAGCCGCAAAAAGGATGTATTACAATATAAATAAATAAAATTTGAGACGCGTCGCTAACAGGCACGTTGACTAGGTAATTCGATGCCATCCTCGTTAGTTAACTTACTGGATAACACGATCGATACAATTATAACTTCAATAAGTCCGAAACTTACTTCTCGACACAAAATTACTACTTTTAACAAAAGTATAGAGGTGCGCTGGGCCCATAACCTTTAATGAAACGCAATGAGTTTCAGTGACAAAGAACGACTAATTTATTCAAACACATCACAGATACAAAAGACCACAGTAATACATTTTGACATAACTGTCAGTAGATGGCGTTACTTGTATCATTTCTATATTTTGATACTTTCAACAAGGCCAATCGGTCTGTAAGGTTTGGGATGAGTGTAGTCGTCCTTTCCAGGTTTGGGAAAGATAACGACGACCACTTCCTTCCAGGCTGAGGGAAAATGAGACAGCTCTAGGCACTTATTAAGGATGGCCAGAAACAGGTCTGGGTTTTTCTTTATGGAGGCTGCACATATGTCCGCCGTTAATCCGTCTACCCCAGGTGCTTTCTTCGGGTTGAAGCTACAAGCAGCCCACCGCAGCTCTTCTAGGGTGAACGGGGAGTCAGATGACTCATCATCCCCACCGCCGTTCACTTCTTCAGCTCTCTGCCTTATACGTTTGTGAGCTTCACTGTCGGCTTGTGCTTCATCTCTGGAGTAGAAGGTCTCCGACAAGACTTTGGCAGACTCCTCTCCTCCCAGAGCTATTCCATCTCGGACTAGCGGCATATCCTCTTGGCGTTTGGTCGTTCTACCAATGACTCGGTATATTCCTTCCCACATCGTCTCCCTTTCTTGCTTGGTGCAGAACTCCTTCCAGCTTTGTGTTTTGGTGCTTTTTAGGAGCTGCGCGTACTCGTCGTCGTCGGGCTAACGCAAGTCAAAAGACACAGCGCTCTAGCCTCTACCCTATTTGCTAGTCAAAATATATAAAATAACAAGTCTGTTTTCTACTATAATCACACCTAGCCTTGGTGGTAAATGAAATATGGGAGTTTGCGTTCCTTTGATGTTAGCGGTGCAAACGGAGTGTCCGCGGATAGGTCGAGACCGAGACTAGCCGAGGCTAGGCGCACAATATCTAAGAAAAAAGCACACAGGGTTGTCGAACAAAAAATTTCAGTAGGGCTGAAAAACCGAAATTTCACTATGAAATGTACTTTTGAAAATTTATATCTCAAAACGTATAAGTCGCAGCGCGCTGAAAACAATTTTGGCGTGCTCTAAACAACAGACACTACGATTTGGAAACAAAAAATTTGAAAAAGTGATTACGCGAAAACACTTAGAAAAATTTCGATCAAAATTTATATGAAGAATTCGAAAATACGTAAAAAATGTCAAAATTAAATGTAAATGTACGCTTTTAGTCGCTTCTTTCAACGTAAATAAATAGAAACCAGCAAATAAAATTTTATAGAAGCGCAAAAAGTGCTATTATTTCAGCTTTCAGTATTGAAAATGTATACTTTCTATGTAAATCGCCACCAGCCTTTATACCTCGGTTCGATGTAAGAAATGCGTATGTTTTGCGAATTTTTTGCGTTCCTTTGATGTTAGTGGTGCAAACGGGGTCTCCGCAAATAGGTCTCGGCTAGGCGCACAATATCTAAGAAAAAAACACACAGGGTTGTTAAACAAAAATTTTCAGTAGGGCTGAAAAACCGAAATTTCACTATGAAATGTACTTTTGAAAATTTATATCTCAAAAAGTATAAGTCGCAGCGCGCTGAAAACAATTTTGGCGTGCTCTAAACAACGAACACTACGATATAGAAACAAAAAAAATTGAAAAAGTGATCACGCGAAAAAAAATCGATCAAAATTTGTATGAAGAATTCAAAAATATGTAAAAAATGTCAAAATTAAATGTAAATCTACGCTTTTAGTCGCGCCTTTTAACGTAAATAAATAGAAACCAGCAAATAAAATTATATAGAAGCACAAAAAGTGCTATTAATTCAGCCGACCGCAGTGGCCTATGTTACCGCTGTGGTAAACCGGGACATGCAGCCAGGGGATGCACTGCCTCGCCGCACTGCCCTCTGTGCCCGGACGCAGGGTTGCAAGCGAACCACCGGGTGGGCAGCAAGAGCTGCAAACCGCCCAAGCGTGGCAATCGAGCGGGAAGGACAGTGGCCAGGACTCCAGCCGCACCGTCCGCGGCCGAAAGGCCCACTACCATGGAGGCAGAAAATACACCAGCTTAAAATGGCCTTCAGCGTTCTGCAAGCGAATGTGAACCACTCTGCCGCTGCGCAGGATATTCTCTTGCATAATGCGGCGGAGTGGTCCATAGACGCCGTCCTCGTGTCCGAACCCTACTTCATACCGGCTGACCGGGGGAACTGGGTAGGAGACGTGAGCGGCCTGTCGGCCATCATGGTGTCAGGGGCACATTCCATCGACGTTGTAGCCCGGCAGAGCGGCTTCGTCGCCGCCAAGTGCAAGGAGTTTCTGCTGGTGGGGGTCCATTGCCCCCCCAGCCGAACCAGGAGCGATTTCGAGGTCGATCTGGACCGTTTCGGGTCGGTTCTCCGTCAGTCCACCTTGCCGGTGATCGTTGGCGGTGACTTTAACGCCAAGAATATATCCTGGGGCTCACGTCACACTGTCCCCAAAGGGGAGAGTCTGCTGGACTGGGCGGTGTCCAATGGACTTGTTATAGTCAACGTGGGGACCGAACCCACTTGCTTGCGACCGCAGGGGGAGTCCGTCGTGGACATAACGTTCGCGACCCCCGCGGTTGCAGCTCGAATAAGTGGCTGGAGAGTGGTCACAGAGGCGGAAGAATTGTCGGATCACCGGTACATCCGGTTTGACATCTCCGCCTCCGGTCCCGTGATCCCTCCGAGCGGTACACCCCACCCGACATACCCCCGATGGAGGCTCAGTTGCCTGGACAGAGACACAGCGCGGGAAGCCGCGGTCGTCAAGGCCTGGCTGCCTGTAGGTCCCGAGCCCGTCCAAGTGGATGCGGAAGCGGAATGGTTCCGGGAGGCCGTTACGGACGTGTGTGACGCGTCCATGCCTCAGTCCGGACCTTCCCTTCCCCGGCGGAACGTCTATTGGTGGACGGATGAGGTTGCGGAGCTGCGCCGCGTGTGTATCGAGGCGCGTCGCGCCTCAGCCAGACACCGAAAACGCAGACGCAGCCGCTTTATCAGGCCTACAGAGAAGCGAAGCAGGCGCTCAAGATCACCATCCTGGAGGCGAAACTCAAGGCGAGGAAGAATCTTCTTGCATCGCTCGATGCCGATCCGTGGGGACGCCCGTACTGCACGGTGCGGGGGAAACTCCGCCCATGGGCACCCCCGGTCACGGAAAGGCTAGAGCCCGAGTTCCTCCGAAAAGTCGTGTCCACCTTGTTCCCAGCTCAGGTGGAACACACCCCGCCTTCGATGTTGCCACACCCCGTGGCCTCCAGAGAGCCCCCTGACCCCGTGTCCGAGGGCGAAAACGGCGCGGCATTAGAGCGGTTAAAGGCCAAGAACGTGGCCCCGGGTCCTGACGGGATTCCAGGTAAAATCTGGGTTCTCGTATCGGATATACTAGGTGACCGCCTTCGTAGGCTCCTTACCGCTTGCCTAGAACAGGGGCGCTTCCCGGCGCTATGGAAGGAAGGAAGGCTCGTGCTTCTGAAGAAAGACGGACGTCCGATTGACTCCCCTTCGGCATACCGTCCGATCGTGTTGCTGGATGAGGTTGGCAAGCTCTTTGAAAGAGTCGTTGCAAACCGCCTCGTTCGGCACCTGGATACGTATGGGCCGAATCTGTCGGATGTTCAGTATGGCTTCAGGAGAGAGCACTCTACGATCGATGCTATCCTGCGGGTAAAATCGCTCGCCAGCGAAGCGGTGGAGAGCGGCGGTGTGCTGTTGGCCGTGTCTATCGACATTGCTAACGCGTTCAACACGCTGCCGTGGACCACGATAAAGCAGGCGCTCCGATTCCACGGAGTGCCTGTTTACCTGCAGGATACCATCGCATCTTACCTGGGAGGACGTGAGGTTGCGTGTGATTCGGTGGGCGGTCGTTTGCGGCACTTGGCCGGATGCGGCGATCCACAGGGGTCGGTCTTAGGGCCACTCTTGTGGAACATCGGATTCGATTGGGCTCTCCGCGGCCAGTTCGTCGCGGGGGTTGGCGTGACTTGTTACGCCGACGATACCCTGCTGACAGCTTGCGGTGAATCTTTTGCCAATGCTGCACGTCGTGCGACTGCTGGGGTCGCTGTGATGGTACACCGAATCCGCCTTTTGGGGCTGCGGGTGGCGCTGGAGAAGTCTGAGGCGCTGTGTTTTCACGGCCGTCAACACGCGCCACCTGCGGGCACTGGGTTGATGGTGGATGGGGTTCTGATCCCGGTTTCATCCACCATCCGGTACCTTGGGCTTGTGCTTGACGGAAGGTGGCGGTTCAAGGCCCATTTGCGTCAGCTCGCTACCAAGCTCAATGCGACCGTGGGTGCTTTGAGCCGGTTACTGCCAAACCTGGGTGGTCCGTCGACGGCTCCTCGACGACTGTACTTAGGGGTGGTCCGCTCGATGGCACTTTACGGTGCCCCGGTGTGGCATGACGCCCTTTCGTCCGAGAACATGACTGTCTTGCGGAAGGCTTAAAGGGTGTTAGCCCTGCGTTTAGCGCGAGCCTACCGCACCACCTCCACCGATACTGCGCTGGTCTTGGCCGGCAGCCTACCCTGGGATCTCGACTCCCTGGTCCTCGCCGCGTTATACCAGTGGCGGGGAGACCAAAGATCTCAGGGCAATAGGCCCGCACCGACGGAGGTGGAATCGGAAAGGACACAGCTCACAGAGCTAGCCCACGAGCAGTGGCGCCGTAGATTGGCCAGTAGCCACTTTGGCGTCCGGGTCATTGAAGCCGTACTCCCCGTTCTCAAAGAATGGGTCGAGCGACCACACGGCCAAGTGACATACCGGATGTCGCAGGTGTTTACAGGCCACGGGTGCTTTGGGTCATACCTCTGCCGCATTGGCAGGGAACCCTCAACCCGATGCTGGCACTGCGATGCTCCGGAGGATACGGCACAGCACACCCTCGAGGTGTGCCCGGCGTGGGTCGCTGACCGCCGTGTCCTCCAAGCACACGTGGGGACCGACCTCAGCCTGGGCTCTATAGTCCGGCGTATGGTCGAAGACAGGGAAGCATGGCGAGCCATGGCCGCATTTTGCGAGCGGGTGATCGCCGAAAAGGAGAGCGTGGAGCGAGAACGATAGGCTGCGGCTGACGCACTCCTTATGCGCCGAAGGCGTACTGGGCGCAGGAGGAACCTCCACCACCTGCACATGCCCCTCCCTGTGCCTCGGGTCGTGGACGCGGGGGCGTCCGCTTCCCACTAAGAGGCGCGATGGTGTGTAATGCGTTCTACGCATCGTCGAGACATCAAGCCGGAGGATAACCTCCTTCGGCGCTGAAGGCAGGGGCACTTGCCCTCTTCAGATCGGGTGAGACCGTGTGTCGGTCTAGTCAGTGAGGGGCCGCGGATGTGTGCTTATGGCGCTGACTCGTGGCCCCGAACTCATGGCTCCCGAGAACGCCGCTGGTTTTTAGTGGGTATGCCCCGATCGGGGAGAGTCCCACATAACCTGCTGCCTTCCCCCGAGGGCGGCAGGTATGCGTAAAGCATTTTCCAGCGAAACCAAAAAAAAAAAAAGGTTAGGTTCCCCGTCGAATGGAGCACGCCTTGTCGTGGCGAGGGGGCTCAGTAGCCTATCGCAATCCAGCGGCGGGTGAAGCCAAGATGCTCCGTGGAGAGTGCCGCTGCGTCTGTTCCCGTATCGGGCGGCAGTGGCCATAGTGAGTCGCGTCTGTCTCGCATCGAGCGGCGGCTCACTAACAGTCGTTGGACTCCCGGCACCCCTCTGGTAAAGCAGAGGAGGCAGGAGATGTCCTGGGGACTTTGGTCCTCTGGGCGAGCTCGGCGTGCATTTGCCGTCGGGCGTGGCTCGCCTAGTCGGGAGGGTCTCGGACAGACGGTGTGGGGACACCTCTGTCTAATCACCAGGGACCCTCCTGAGGCGCCAGTGTGCCGTCGGGAGTGGGATCGCCCCACTCCGTGGATATCCGCCCTCCTAATAGAGGTTGGAGGTTGCGCTGGCAAGGGTCGCGAGACTGTTGAGACACCGCGGCCCCTGCTGTCAAAGCCACCAAACGCGGCGGGCGTCGTCAGGTTTTAGTGTCCGCAGCGTACGCAGCAGAAGCTCTCAAAAGGTATCTCTTTTTCCCGTTTTCGCAACATTATTTATTGCTGCTGTTGTATTATGAGTTGTACCTTTATGTTATATAGCCTAAAGCCTTCCTCAATAAATGGACTATCCAACGTAAAAATAATTTTTCAAATCGGGCCAGTAGTTTTTGAGATTAGCGCGTTCAAACAAACAAACAAACAAACAAACTCTACAGCTTTATAATATTAGTATAGATATAAAAAAAGGCTGTATGTTTCAACTTATTTATCTAATTTTTATTTCTCTTATTTACTATTTTACACATGGTTTCACAATATTTTACAAATTCGTCACATTCCTTTTTTGCACTAAGTAACTCACTAAGACTATTCAGACCAACTTTACATCCTACTTTCTGCTCAAAATCGTGTCTAAGTACATTAAAGATGGGACATGATATATTAGAAGGTGGGGGACAGTTTTTTCGACGTCAGGGTCGCATGCACATGATGGACTCTCCCTGCACTTAAAACGATGTAAGTATTGGGAAAATCCACCATGCCCCGTGAGAATCTGGGTTAGTAAACCCGCTGGGTCAATCTTGCGAACAAGCTTGTACGCGTCTGCGGCGTTCGGAAGGAACATTTTTGTAACGGAGGCTGTTGATCCCTCTCTGTACCTATCACTCCATTACGAAATGGATCGTATACGCAACGTGCGCTTCACGAAAGAGACCGGGCAAAGATCGTTATCCGGTTTTCTCTTCGACGTCAGCGCGGCATCCTTGGCTAAGTCATCAGCACGCTCGTTGCCGGAGAGCCCTGCATGTGCTTTTATCCAGAACAAAGATACATCTTTGCCCTGGACAAAAGCCTTCCGCAAATTCTCTCTCGTCTCTACGGCAAGGAGATGGAGGGAGCCATGGTTAGTGATAATCTCCAGAGTGGCCATCGAATCACTGTATAGACCATAACTCTTCTCCGCCCTCCTGAGGATCTCGCCTGTTGCCTTACATATGGCCAACATTTCCGCCTGGTAGACCGTGCAGTACGCGGACAGACAAAACTTTCGGTTCAGGATCTCGGCTTCGCCTTTCCATAAGGAAAGGGCGGCTCCGACCTTCCCCTCAATTTTGCTGCCGTCGGTGAAGATTCGCACCGTCTGCACGTTGTGTGTATCAACCTGACTTTGGTCTTCTAGGTGTTTAAATTCTATGGCCATATGTGTAGCTGGATGAGGAGTCTCTGCAAACCCTACCCGACTCTCGGTCTCTCTGTCTCCTAACTCCAGAAGGGGTGACCCTCTCTTCGTCTCGTACAGTGCGGCTGCCTCCTGTATTCTGAGGTCGAGAGGAAGTATCCCAGCCAGAGTCAGTGCCGAGTGTAGAGAGACTGTCCGGTATGATTTGCAGAGCTTCTGGGCGAAACCTCTTTGTACAGCGTTCAACAACTTCTGCGTTCCAATTTTCTCGGCCGCGGGCGCCCACGCTGCTGTCTAAATATGTGTATTAAAATATATAATAGAATACCTAAACACATAAAAATATTAAGACCTCGCCCATTCCTGAATAAATTGTACGATTGGTTAATTGATAAGAATTATTATAGTATTAAGGAATTTTTAGGGTAAATAATTGTTATATTGTGACATTTTATTTGACATTTGTAAAATTGACATTTATTAATATTCACTACATTTTCACATGCTATATTTATGGCGAAATATGCTGGAATTCAATTTTATTGTAATTGTGACCTTATTGTACCATATTTCAATGTGAATAAATGAATCTTGAATCTTGAATCTTGCTGAAGCGTACATTATGACCGGCTCTACACACGCGTTATAAATGAGTCGAATTACTTCGGGGTGCAAGCCCCAGTTAACTTTAGCGGCCCTCGAGAGCTGTTTGTAAATTTCTAGAGCCCGTCTTACTTGTTGTGCAACATGTGTATTAAATGTTAATTTATTATCAATAGTGAGCCCTAGAATTTTTACTGCCGTGGATAGTTCTATATCGACGCCACTCATGCGGAGCCGTGGAGTGTCGTATTTAAGTTTTCTGGTTAATACCATTGCACATGTTTTATGCGGCGCGAATTTTAGCTTGTTCTAAGTTCCCCACTCTGTAACGTAGTCTAGTGCTGCGTTAGCGTCCCTGGCCACATCTGTTGCCGTATTGCCGTCGAATACCAACACGACGTCGTCGGCAAAAGCCTGGACGTAGTGTCCCCGCCTCTCCAACTCCCGCAGTAGAGGGTCTAATAGAAGATTCCAAAGTATCGGACCACCAATCGACCCCTGCACGCAACCTTTAGATGTTCTCCTATTGACTTCTTCCCCAGCGAATCTTACTTTGACTTTTCTGCGTTCCAGGTAGCTATCTAACAGTCTTCGTATATTGACCGGGCACTTTTCCTCAGCCACACGGACTCGGATAGCTGGCCACCAGGCGCTATCGAAGGCCCCCTCTATATCCAATGACACTAGGGTTACCAGCTTCTTCAGCTCAATCTTACCCTTAATGCGGTGTATTAGATTATAGAGGGCGTCCTCGGTGCTACGCTGGGGCATGAATCCGTACTGGCGAGTACTAAACCGCGGTACAAGATACCATTTCATTCGCGCTACTAGCATCTTTTCTAGGACTTTCCCCAATACCGGCAGTAGACCAATCGGTCGGTAAGCTTTGGGGTTCGTGTAGTCGTCCTTCCCTGGTTTACGGAGTACTACTACTGTGGCTTCCTTCCAGATGTCCGGGAAGTGGCCGATCAGTAGGCACTTGTTACACAGTGCGAGAAAAGCGTCCAGATCCTGATGGATGGCCCGGCCCGGCTGCAAATGTCCGCTGTAAAGCCGTCTGCCCCCGGGGCCTTTTTTGGATTGAAGCTCCTCACCGCAGTCTCTAGCTCCAACTTCGTAAACGGTGGATCATGATGCTCGCCATGCTTCCACTCGTTTACCGTTTCCGCTGTCTTTCTGACTGTGCGGTGGTGTAGGTTATCAGTGGTATCCAGGTCCTGAGGGTAGAAGGTATCCGCTAGTAGATTTGTCGATTCCCTGGGGTTTAGGTGAGCTCCGTCCTTGGTGAGGGTCAGATCTTCTGTCCTTCTGGTAGTGCGGCTTATAACTCTATATATACCCTCCCAGAGGCCCTCTCGATCTTGTCTGGTACAGAAATTCCTCCAACTCTCCACTAGAGCTTTCTTAGCTTCGCACTCATACTGGGTTTTCTTTTCCAGGTACTTAGCTACCACTATCTCCCTACGGTGCGGTGCAGCATTTTTTATTTTACGCCTGAAAGTTGTGGCAACCCTTTTCAGTCTTGCGAGCTCCTCGCTCCACCACGGGACATTGAGAATCTCTTTAGTTTTCTTTGTAGGCACACTTGCCTAACAGGCTGATGTAATGGCCGCTTCGTAATTTATAATCACTAGTTCCAGGTGTTTTGGACTTGAGATATTATTAATTGTATCCGTATTTAGGTTGTGGTGCTGCTTGGCCTCAAGTAGTGTGGAGTTAAAGATGTCCCAGTCCGCCTTCCTTGTGTTATACAGCCTGGTAGTCCTATTGACCTTTAGTCCCTTGCTTTTGCGGAGGCTTATTTCGAAGGCTATTGTGTTGTGGTCGGAACTTGTCATATTTTGGTCCACTCGCCAGTTGTCAACCAGATCTAGTAGGTTTTCAGAGCAAGCTGTAATGTCTACATGGCTTTGATAGATTTTTGTACCCCTAAAGGTGTCGAAAGTGGGTGTGTCGCCTCTGTTGAGTACTTGTAGACCGATTTCTTCTAGGGTGCCAAGCATTTCTTCTCCCCTGTGGTCTTCCTCTGTACTGCCCCACCAGCTGCTCTTTGCGTTGCTGTCTCCGCCAACCAGCAGTAGCCCTGGGCCCAGCTCCTCTACAGCCGCTCCAGGTATGGCCCGATGGGTTGCTCCGGTTCGAAGTAGAAGGACACCGCCGCGATTTCCCAGGCGCTGGTTCGGATCCTCACTGCGACTATGTTGTCGCATGTGAGTTTTGGGCACGGTATAACATCGAGATCGCCATCGAAGACGACTATCGCTGCTTTTACCGTCCCATCTCCTACTACTGCGTTCTGGTAGAGTCTCGCCCCACGGTAGTCCTTCATCTTCTTTATCCGACCCACGTACGGCTCCTGGACCAGCGCAAACGCCAATTTGCGCTTGCTGGCCTCCACCATGAGTTCGGTCGTAGCTAGCTGTTTACGTTGGAGGTTTGCCTGAGCCACTGCATAAAATCTGTTGGGGTCGCCTGCCCCTGAACGCGATGGGACCACCTCAGCACTGGTATTGTACCTTAGCCCGGGCCAGTGCCTCCCACTTCCTTCGCACCGGACACTCCGAGCTAAACGCATTGTGTTCACTGTTTTCTAGCTTCGCGGCCACACAATTACAGCAAGTTGGTGCTATGGACGCGAGGACATCAGCGCATTCGGTTCTCATGTGAGGGCCCCCGCAATGTGTGCACCGGGGTACGGTCTGCTTGCAGAATCGCCTCCCGTGCCCGTATGCCAGGCACATGGAGCACTGCACGAGCGGAGACTGATCCGCAACCCGTACCCTCTGGATGTCAATGTAAACAGCCTCTCTGTCTATCATCCTGTTGTAACTTTGCGGTGAGACCTTAAGTACAACGTGATTCATGAGGTGATTCCTAGACTTGCGCCTGAACTTCACCTCCATGCGGCTGTCCTTCGCTTCGAGGCCATGAAACACCGCTCCGTTCTGGTTTCTCAGGGCCATGAGTATGTCCGAGTCACTATGACTGGACATTACATCCCTGAGTATAACCATAGGATCTTGGTTCTTCATCTCCTCGAAACGAAGGTGATTGGCTGCGCTCTGGAGGCGTTCTTTCACTCTGTTGCGTTCTTCGACAGTCAGGTTGCAACCTAGAATGACCTCCTTGTCCTTCACTTTTCGGACCCTTTCAACGGTCACCCAGCCATCCTTAGCATTGACTGCGTTCCTAACTTGCTGCATGGTTAGGTTAGGGTAGGTTAGGTTAGGTTAGGTTAGGTTAGGTTCCCGCCCCCCTCGAATGGAGCACGCCTTGTCGTGGCGAGGGGGCTCAGTAGCCTGTCGCAATCCAGCGGCGGGTGAAGCCAAGATGCTCCGTGGAGAGTGCCGCTGCATCTGTACCCGTATCGGGCGGCAGTGGCCATAGTGAGTCGCGTCTGTCTCGCATCGAGCGGCGGCTCACTAAAAGTCGTTGGACTCCCGGCACCCCTCTGGTTTATCAGAGGAGGCAGGGGATGTCCTGAGGACTTTGGTCCTCTGGGCGAGCTCGGCGTGCATCTGCCGTCGGGCGTGGCTCGCCTCGTCGGGAGGGTCTCGGACAGACGGTGTGGGGACACCTCTGTCCAATCACAAGGGACCCTCCTGAGGCGCCAGTGTGCCGTCGGGAGTGGGATCGCCCCACTCCGTGGAGATCCGCCCTCCTGATGGAGGGTGGAGGTTGCGCTGGCAAGGGTCGCGGGACTGTTGAGACACCGCGGCCCCTGCTGTCAAAGCCACCAAACGCGGCGGGCGTCGTCAGGTTTTAGTGGGTATACCCGGGGGCGTATCCGGGGGAGTCCCACACACGCCCCTCCGTTCCCCGACGGAGAGGTACGGTGCGTAAACTGCATTTCCTGACGTTAAAAAAAAAAAAAAAAAAAAAAAAAAAAGGTTAGGTTCCCGCGGGGTTCCCAGCAGTGTTGGCTTCCTCGCAGCGATCCCCGGGCAACGTTTCGTCTGACCACCGTAACGGAGTGGCAGACAGGCGGCTAACGAACACTGTGCGATCGTATACTTTCAAGGCGTTTAAGTGCGATCATTGTCGTTCGACGAAATGTCGAAACCTTTGAGGGACGCCTCCGGGCGTTTCATTAAAAAAGGCCCTTCTCAGGGCCAACCCCAAACGGCCCTTTTCAGGGCCACCCCTGACGACGCTTCGACGTCGAAGGCTAGCCGCACACCATCTGCGGCGAGCGTGGTCTGCAGAGAGGACGATCTGTCGGAGTCCGACAGTGACGCCTTTGTAGCGGAGCTGCCTGACCGTCAGGCGAAAAAGCGGGCCTACTTGAGGCAGAGTTCGGAGGGCTCTTCGGATTCAGCCAAAAGTGGCCCGAAAAAGTAGAGCAAGGCTGTAAAGCCTGCTAACTCTACGCTGGCTTGCACTAACCACGACGTAGGTCTGCTGGACGCCCAACGTCAGCTGAACGTGGCGAACAGGGCACGAGTCCAACAGGAGTTGGAAGAGGAGGTTGCCGTTAAGGAGGCACAGGCACGCGTACGCAGAGCCAAGGCGGACTATGGTGCGTCAAGCGTCATGTACGCGGATCACTCCTTAGCCGAACTAGAAAAGATGGCTGAAGAGGACCAAGAGGAGATCGTCAGGGTCGCCTCAAAGTCCTCGAATTTGAAGGGGACCTTCCAAAAGGCCCTCAAGTGCCGGGCTGCCAGTCTTCGTGGCATCATCGGGGAGTTGGTGCAGCGCACAACCACCGACGAGGTAAGGCAGCTCCAAAAGAGGGTGGACTGCCTTACAAAGGAGGTCAGCGAGCTTCACACGAAGCTCGCTGAAGCTATTGGGCAGCCCGTCCAGGCCCCGCCTGCTGCAGTGACAGTGGATCTCTCCTCCTCCAACCTTGAGGAAACCATCCGCAAGGTTGTGATGGAGGAGAGAGCCTTCACACGGGCCTGCATCGCGGGCATTGAGGACAGGTTCTTGCCCGAAAGGCGCGTCAGGCCACCGTTAGCAGCAGACAGGGCTGCTTCTGCCTCTGCCCCCGCCCCGGCCGCGATGGCTCCTCCCCCGACCCCTAAGCCTGCAAAGGGCAAAGGGAAGGGGAAAAAGACGGTGGCTCCGCCGGCTACGACTGAGGTGGCGGCAGCCTCATCCCAGAGGGAAGACGCCTTTCTTCCCTCCAGCACTCCGTCCAACGAGTGGACTGAGGTGGTTAGGAGGAAGAAGAGAGGCGCCAAAAAGGTAGTGCAATCTGCTGCTCCCACCAATGTACCCTCCGGTTCGTCCAAAGGGACGAGCAAAGGAGGGGAAAATAGCAAGCGGAAAGCAGCCCCCAAGCCGAGTGGGAGGAAACTGGTTCCTCCCAAAACCGCCGCCGTCGTAGTGACGCTCACTACGGAGGCCATGGAGAAGGGCGAGACGTATGAATCCGTCCTGAAACGGGCTCGTACCAACGCCAACCCAGCCACTTTGGGTATTGGCCTGGTGACATGCCGCCGGACCCAAACCGGAGCTCGACTCTTCGAGTTTCCGGGGGCCCAGGGTGGCGCCAACGCGGACCTCTTCGCAACTAAGCTGCAAGAGGTCATAGCGGATGTGGCCAAAGTTGCCAGGCCAACAAAGACCGCGACATTGGAAGTGACCGATCTTGAAGACTCGGTCACAAAAGATGAGGTGGTGGCGGCAGTTGCCGCTACAGGAGGCTGCGATGCGGCAGCTATACGGGGCGGGGCTATCAAGCCTGGTCGCGGTGGTCTGGGCGCTATTCGCCTGGAGTGCCCGGTCGTCGCGGCAAAGGCTGTACTGGCCAAAAGACGACTCCCCGTAGGGTTTTGTGTGGCTGTGGTCCGGGCACTTGAGGACCGGCCTTTCCGTTGTTTCAGGTGCTTCGGAGTAGGACACACCAGAGCTCTGTGCCCATCCCGAGTGGACAGGTCGGAGCTCTGCTACCGCTGCGGGGAAGCGGGGCACAAGGCGTCAGAGTGCGGTGTTGCCACACCGCACTGCGCGGTGTGCTCTGCCAGTGGCCGTCCAGCTGGCCACGTAATGGGAGGAAGGCAATGCAATCCTCCCCCAAAGAAGGGACAAGCGCAGGCGCCAACTCGACCTGCTGCAGCTGTTGAGGCTGTCGAGGCCTCACAACAGGCTGAAGAGGGCAATGCGATGGACCAATAATGACAGTGGTCCATCGCATTTTACAGGCTAACACCAACCACTGCAGAGTGGCCCAGGACCTGCTGGTGCAAACCATGGCTGAGTGGTTGGTGGACGTTGCGGTTGTCGCTGAGCCATACTCTGTCCCTGGCCGATGGCTAGGGGATAGAGACGGCTTAGTGGCACTTGTGGCGCGGTCTTCCACGGACTCCCCCCCCCTCTCGCTCTTAGAGAAGGGACCGGGATACGTGGCCGCCGCGTGGGGAGACATAATCTTTGTTGGGGTATATTTCTCCCCAAACCGACCACTGTCAGACTTTGAGGACTTCCTTGGAGTCCTCACCGCAGTGATCTCAAGGGTGGCGCTACGTCAGGTCTCCGTTCTGGGAGATCTGAACGCTAAGTCGGTGGTTTGGGGTAACCCAGCTACCGATGCACGCGGGCGGGCCCTCGAGCTGTGGGCGGCCTCTTCCGGGCTCTCCCTTCTCAATAGAGGGGAGGTCCATACGTGCGTGCGGCGGTGGGGTGGGTCAATTGTGGACGTCACTTTTGCCTCACCAACGCTAGCCGCGCGTGTGAGAAACTGGCGGGTGGACACGATGGAGACTTTCTCGGACCACCGCTACGTGCGGTTCGAGATCTCCACCCAAGGTCCCCAGAGAACGACTCCTCCGGGCCAATCTCCTTTCCCTCGGTGGGCCTTAGTTCACCTGGACAGGGAGGCAGCGAGGGAGGCGGCGTTCGTCCAGGACTGGCTTTCGCCTGACGTAAATGTCGTGGACGTAGACGCTGCCGCGGCAGAGCTGAGGGAGTCGTTGACCGAGGTATGCAACTCTAGTATGCCTCGGTCTCGTCGACCACCTCCCCGACGCGCCGTCTATTGGTGGTCGGAGGAGTTGGCAGCGCTTCGAACTGCCTGCGTGGCGGCTCGAAGAGAGTACGCTCGAAGCCGGCGGCGGCGAATACGCGACCGGGAGAACGAGGACCGCCTTCACGACCTGTACGTGGAGGCGAAGCGGGTCCTCAAAAAGGAAATGCTCGCCGCCCAAGACTCGGCGCAGGCTGAGCTACTGGAAGGCCTTGACGGAGACCCTTTTGGGAGGCCATATAAGGCGGCGCGGAACAAACTGCGTCCCTTCGGCCCCCCAGTATCGGAGACCCTTGAGCCGGCAGTGCTGGATGAGGTCGTACGGTCCCTGTTTCCAGGCAGAGCCGACGCTTTTACCCCACCAGCAATGGACCCTCCGCAGGGTGTGGTTCAGGAGGAAGAGGAGGACCAGGTGGCTCCTCTTACTGGGGTCGAAGTTCGTACGGCGGTTCTTCGCCTTCGTGCGAAAAAGACGGCCCCAGGGCCAGACGGCGTCCCAGCAAGGGTGGTGGCAATAGCCGCCACCGAAATGGAAGAAAGGTTTCGGGACCTCTTTGACGCGTGCTTCGCGTCGAGAAGGTTTCCGAAACCTTGGAAGGAGGGACGTTTATGCCTCCTCCGAAAAGAAGGACGCCCGGCGGACTCTCCCTCGGCATACCGACCCATCGTTCTCCTCGATGAGGTCGGTAAGATGTTCGAGGGGATCATCGCCGCCCGCCTCAAAGACCACCTGAGGATGGTTGGGCCGGATCTGTCGGACGCTCAGTTTGGTTTTCGACCTGAGCGTTCGACAATAGACGCCCTCGCCCTATTAAAGGGTGTGATAAAGGAGGCGACGGATGCTGGGGACGGAGTGTTGGCTGTGTCGTTCGACATAGCCAACGCCTTCAACACCCTTCCCCATGCGACCGTCCTCGAGGCACTCCGGTTTCACGGAGTGCCTCAATATATGAGGGAGCTCCTGGCCAGTTACTTGGAGGATAGAGCGGTCCTCGTAGTCGACAAAGCTGGCCAGGTCCGGCGTTACCCGGTTGAGTCCGGTGTTCCGCAGGGGTCAGTCCTAGGACCACTCCTGTGGGACATCGGGTTCGACTGGCTTCTGCGCGGGACCCTCCTCCGGGGCACGAGTGTCATCTGTTATGCGGATGACACTCTCCTCACTGCCCGAGGGGGGAATTTTGGTGAGGCGGCCAGTCTGGCCTCGGCGGGCGGATCGCTAGTCGCTCATAGGATCCGCCGCCTTGGACTGAGGGTGGCGTTGCATAAGACCGAGGCCGTTTTCTTCCACGGGCCTCGGCAGCGCCGCCCACCTGGCGCCCACATCTTTGTGGAGGGTGTCAGAATCGAGGTTAAGACCCAGATGAAATATTTGGGTCTAACGCTCGACAGCAGGTGGCGCTTCAGCCCGCATTTCAGCGGACTGTCGTCGCGCCTGCTGAAGGCAGCGGGGGCCCTCTCATGGCTGATGCCTAACTTGGGAGGGCCAGGCGGGCGATGCCGGCGGCTTTACGCCGGCATCCTGAAAAGCATAGCCCTGTACGGGGCACCTATCTGGGCAGACTCCCTTCAAAGAAGGGAGAATGCCACAGCCTTGCGGGTGCCCCAGAGGGCCATTGCGCAACGGGTGGCGCGGGCTTACCGCTCGGTAAGCTTCGCAGCAGCGTGTGCTCTGGCTGGCACCCCTCCTTGGGAGCTCGAGGCGTGGGTGCTAGCCAGAGTCTACGAATGGACGGCGGGGCGAAGGGCAATCGGTGAGCGCCCTGCCCCTGAAGAACGCGAGGCTGTCCGGCAGGAGGCGAGGGATGCCGTCGTCCATCACTGGATGGCGGACCTTGCCTCCGCAGTTTTCGGCCGTCGCACCCTAGACGCGCTTGGGCCGGTCCTGAAGGACTGGCTTGACAGACCGCACGGATTCCTCACCTTCCGATTGGTGCAGGTGCTGTCCGGGCACGGCTGCTTCGGGTCGTACCTTCACCGAATCGGGAGGGAGGAGAGCCCGTCGTGCCATGACTGTGGCGCGGCGGAGGACACGGCACAGCACACCCTCGAGGTGTGCCCGTCGTGGGCGGAGCAGCGCCGCAGTCTTGTTGCGGTGGTTGGGCTGGACCTCTCGCTTCCCGCCGTGGTAATTGCCATGTTGGGGAGCGAGGAGGCTTGGGTAGCGGTAGCCTCCTTCTGTGAAGACGTCATGTCACAGAAAGAGGAGGCGGAGCGCGCGCGGGAGGACGATCCTCTCGCGCCAATACTCCGCCGAAGGAGAGGCAGGAGAAGGCGGGTGGTCAACCACCCTCTTCTCCCCCGGTGATAAGCAGCGGGCGACAGGCGCGGGGGCGTCCTCGTCCGCATTGCACCGCTTATCACCCAGCCGAACGAGGATGACCGAGCACTGACAGTCATCCTCGAGCCCCTTCCTATTAGCGGGAGGGGCGTGACGGGCCCGCCGCTGGAAGGCGGGCAAACGCCGGCGGGGAACTGGACGCAAAGGCTATGCCGATTCCCAGAACCCCGCCACCAAAGGCGATGCGGGAGTGCCGCTGGGTCGTTTAGTGGGTATACCGGGAGTCCCCGGGAGTCCCACATACCCCATCCGTCCCCCGACGGGTGGGGATGCGTAATGCATTTTTCCCAGCGAAAAAAAAAAAAAAAAAAAAAAAAGGTTAGGTTCCCGCCCCGTGTCGGGTTACTGGTCCCGCATCGGGCGCGTCCCCAGGTGGTGGATAGGGGAACGCCTCCCAGATATGGGGGGTACCGGCTTCGGCCGGCGCGAACCAAAACCAGAGCGCGGCAGGTTTTGTCAACTCGGCGGACCTGTCGGGCCAGAAGGGAAGGCCTTATGGCTCAAGTCCTCTTGTATTCGCCGCTCTGCCTGCTCCTCCTCGAAGGAATGGACCAGAGCGGCTTGAGTACCTGAGGCGTAGATAGGGGTGCCTAGACCGGCGGGGCGTTTGTCCGGGTCGAAGGGCATGGGTCGTCGGGGCATATTGCCCGGATCCGTGGGTTTTTCCCGGGTGGTGGCCTGTCATCACGACAACCCGGGCAGCGCATTTGTGCCGTGCGCTGGGTCCCGTAATCCTGGGAGAAGAGGGTCCTGGACGTTGAGCCTGAGGCAGACCACCCAGGCAACACGCTGTCTTTGGCCTCGGATTCCGGGCACACGGGGGGCCCGTGGAGTAGCCGGTCCACGGGTTATTCGGCTGCGGGCGAGCGGCTTAACCCTCGTCCAACGGTGACGCGGGGGGTATGGGGGGCAGGGCAGGCGGCGGGTCGGTGATGTTGCGCGTTCTGGTCGACGCGTGCTCACCTTGCCCCAACCGTCTCGTCAAAGATCCCGTACCAGTCTGCCCGAAAGGGAAGTGGCGTCCTCGCTATAGTCGGTGGGAAACCCTGGGGTGCCAGTGGCACCTCCCCAGATGGGGCTCCGTGGTGGGTGGGGTCACCACCGACTGAATTGATACAGAAAACGGACATGGCTTGCTCAAAAAAGGATATTTGTAAAATTGCGACCAATCCCCGAGCGCGAGGCGCTCAAACCGAATCAAAAGCAGAGGGTGACGGTGCCGTCCTTTTCAGGACGCCCGTTGTCCGCTTAGAAAGATGTGATACACCACTGGCTGGACCGTCGGGTGGCCGTTTCTTCAGACCCGGGGATTTCTCCGAGTCAGAGGACGAGATCACCCTTACTGGACGTGACAAAGAGGGGACGTCACTTTGTGATTCCCCCTCACCTGGATTAGACACCCACAACCGGGACAAAAGCCTGGAGATCGTGGACCCTTATGAGTCCGCGTCTTCGGGAATGACATCTCGATCGCCGTCTGGGTCTCGCACCAGCGGTAGGACGAGAGCCGGCAAACGGCGGGCAGATGAGGCTGTTTCAGACCTCTCCCCCGCGAAGGTACCGGCTGACAAGGTAACCGCTGCCCGCAGAGGCCGGGGACGCCCACCTTTGCACGGAGAGCACGCTGGGGTAGTCAGAGCTCGCGAACAGCTGCGGGATGAGAAGCGCCGTGCGGCGATAGTCGAAGCCGAGGAGGAGGCTTCCCGCCTCGCAGAAAGGCTTCATCACACGCGCAATCAGAGTGAGTTCTCTGTGAAGGATCCCACCGCAGAGGAGCTGAGTGGCCAGATTCGGGCTGCCACGGAGACAATTCTATTCTGCGTGGCCAAATCCGGAAACCTAAAGGGCAGCTTTCAGCGTGCCCTGAAGGAGGCTGCCACCTCCATCACGCGGGCGGTCGAAATCCTCAGCACAAGGACAATAGACGATGAGACACGGCGGTTGCAAGCCGCGAATAAACGTCTGGAGCAGGATGTCGCGGACTTGAAACGCGTCGTTCAGGAGCTCAAGGCAGAGAGGCTCGCGGATATTCGTTCTGCTGTCCCAACCGGATCGCAGACCAAAACCGCCCTAGAAGAGCTTGAACAGCGCCTTATGCGCCAATTTGGAGGCATGACGACCCGTCTGGTGTAATGGTCGAGAAATCGCCTACTACGCAGCGGGTGCGGGTTCGATCCCCGCACAATACAAACATTTGTGTGCATGAACATGTCTGTTTGTATTGGTCTGGGTGTTTTCTATATATATCATGTATGTATTTACAAAAAAAAAGTATTTAAGTATTATATCCGTTGTCTGGCACCCATAACACAAGCTTTGAGTAGCTTACTTTGGGGCTAGATGGCGATGTGTGGAATGTCCAAAGGATATTTATTATTATTATTATTATTATTATTATGATGGATGCCAAATTGGCGTCCATCACAGATCGGCTGCTCCCTGAGCCTCGCCTGCGCCCGCCACTTGCCGCGGACGCTCGCAAGGCTCAGGTTGAGCGCCCCTCTGCCGGCGCAGATAAGGCAGCTAAGAAGCAGCCATCGACCGTAGGACCATCGTCCAAGAGTGCCGCCTCTCCCCGAACGGGCGATGCGCCGTCCGAGGTGTCCGCCCCTGTGGCCACGACCTCGATTGCCGGTGCAGTTCCAGCCGGGGAGAAAAAGAAGAGAAAGCGGAGTAGGAAGAAAAACGCCCGTGACCTAGGCCAGGAGTCAGCGCCCGCTTCCGTCTCCCAAGTTAAGCATCCCCACCCGACAGCCCAGTCTGCAGCTGGCCCTGGTGCCGAATCGTGGACAGAGGTAGTCCGGCGTGGGAGAAAGGTTAACTCGCGTGCCGCCCCACAGCAGCCATCTACGGTCCAGTCGAAAAAGCCGACTGCTCCGAAGGCTCCGAAGGCTCCGAACCTCCGCCCGCCGAGGACCGCCGCCATTCTGGTGGCGATGCAACCGGGAGTGCTGGAGGCCAAGGAGCACTCATACGAGTCAGTGATGGGCCGTGCCAAGCAGGCAATAGATATCGGTGCGTTGGGGATCTCAGGGATCCGCTTCAGGGTCGCCAAGACTGGCGGCAAGGTCCTTGAGATCACCGGTGCCGATAGTGAGGTTAAGGCTGACACCCTGGCGGCCAAGATGCGTGAGGTCATCCCCGAGACGATAGCGAAGGTGACCAGGCCGACCAAGAGCGTCGATGTCCGGATCTCGGGACTCGACGACTCTGTGACCAAGGTCGAAGTCGCCGAAGCTGTCGCCAAGGTGGGGGGCTGTGATCCCAAATCGATCCAGGTAGGGTCGATTGGTCGATCCTTTCAGGGCACAGGGGCCTGTATTGTAAAAGTGCCGATTGCTGCAGCCCAGAAGGTAATAAAGGGGCGAGTTTTGGTGGGCTGGGTCTCCGCCCAGACCAGGCTTATGGACCCGAAGCCACTTAAGTGCTTCCGGTGCCTGGAGGTGGGACACGCCCGCGAGAGCTGCCCCTCGACCACTGATCGCAGTACCCTCTGCTACCGCTGTGGTGTACCGGGACATGCAGCCAGGGGATGCACTGCCTCGCCGCACTGCCCTCTGTGCGCGGACGCAGGATTGCCGGCGAACCACCGGGTGGGCAGCAAGAGCTGCAAACCGCCCAAGCGTGGCAATCGAGCGGGAAGGACAGTGGCCAGGACTCCAGCCGCACCGTCCGCGGCCGAAAGGCCCACTTCCATGGAGGCAGAAGTAACAGCGGCCTAAGATGGCCTTCAGTGTTCTGCAGGTGAATGTGAACCACTCTGCCGCTGCGCAGGATATCCTCTTGCAGCACGCGGCGGAGTGGTCCATAGACGCCGTCCTCGTCTCCGAACCCTACTTCATACCGGCTGACCGGGAGAACTGGGTCGGGGACGTGAGCGGCCTGTCGGCCATCATGGTGTCAGGGGCGCATTCCATTGATGTCGTTGCCAGGCAGAGCGGATTCGTCGCCGCCAAGTGCAGGGAGTTTCTGTTGGTGGGGGTTTATTGCCCCCCCAGCAGAACCAGGAGCGAGTTCGAGGCCGACCTGGACCGTTTCGGGTCGGTTCTCCGTCAGTCCACCTTGCCGGTGATAGTTGGCGGCGACTTCAACGCCAAGAATATAGCCTGGGGCTCACGACATACTGACCCCAAAGGGGAGAGTCTGCTGGATTGGGCGGTGTCCAACGGACTGGTGATTGTCAACGTGGGGAACGAACCCACTTGCGTGCGACCGCAGGGGGAGTCCGTCGTGGACATAACGTTCGCGACCCCCGCGGTTGCAGCTCGAATCAGTGGCTGGAGAGTGGTCACAGAGGCGGAAGAATTGTCGGATCACCGGTACATCCGGTTTGACATCTCCGCCTCCGGTCCCGTGATCCCTCCGAGCGGTACACCCCACGTGACATACCCCCGATGGAGGCTCAGTTGCCTGGATAAGGAAACAGCGCGGGAAGCTGCGGTCGTTAAGGCCTGGCTGCCTGTAGGTCCCGAGCCCGTCCAAGTGGATGCGGAAGCGGAATGGTTCCGGGAGGCCGTTACGGACGTGTGTGACGCGTCCATGCCTCGGTCCGGACCTTCCCTTCCCCGGCGGAACGTCTATTGGTGGACGGATGAGGTTGCGGAGCTGCGCCGCGTGTGTATCGCGCATCGCGCCTCAGCCAGACACCGAAGACGCAGACGCCGTGATCCGGCGCTGGACGAGCCGCTTTATCAGGCCTACAGAGAGGCGAAGCAGGCGCTCAAGATCGCCATCCTGGAGGCGAAACTCAAGGCGAAGGAGGAGCTCCTTGCATCGCTCGATGCCGATCCGTGGGGACGCCCGTACCGCACGGTGCGGGGGAAACTCCGCCCATGGGCACCCCCGGTCACGGAAAGGCTAGAGCCCGAGTTCCTCCGAAGAGTCGTGTCCACCTTGTTCCCAGCTCAGGTGGAACACACCCCGCCTTCGATGTTGCCACACCCCGTGGCCTCCAGAGAGCCCCCTGACCCCGTGTCCGAGGGCGAGTTCGGCGCGGCAATAGAGCGGTTAAAGGCCAAGAACGTGGCCCCGGGTCCTGACGGGATCCCAGGTAAAATCTGGGTTCTTGTATCTGATATACTGGGTGACCGCCTTCGTAGGCTCTTAACCGCTTGCCTAAAACAGGGGCGCTTCCCGGCGCTATGGAAGGAAGGGAGGCTCGTGCTTCTGAAGAAAGACGGACGTCCGACCGACTCCCCTTCGGCATACCGTCCGATCGTGTTGCTGGATGAGGTGGGCAAGCTCTTTGAAAGAGTCGTTGCAAACCGCCTCGTTCGTCACCTGGACACGGATGGGCCGAATTTGTCGGATGATCAGTATGGCTTCAGGAGAGAGCGCTCTACGATCGATGCTATCCTGCGGGTAAAATCGCTCGCCAGCGAAGCGGTGGAGAGCGGCGGTGTGCTGTTGGCCGTGTCTATCGACATTGCTAACGCGTTCAACACGCTGCCGTGGACCACGATAAAGCAGGCGCTCCGATTCCACGGAGTGCCTGTTTACCTGCAGGACACCATTGCATCGTACCTGGAAGGACGAGAAGTTGCGTGTGATTCGGTGGACGGTCGTTTGCGGCACTTGGCCGGATGCGGCGTTCCACAGGGGTCGGTTCTAGGGCCACTCTTGTGGAACATCGGGTTCGACTGGGCTCTCCGCGGCCAGTTCGTCGCGGGGGTTGGCGTGACTTGTTAAGCCGACGATACCCTGCTGACAGCTCGCGGTGACTCTTTTGCCGATGCTGCACGTCGTGCGACTGCGGGGGTCGCTGTGATGGTACACCGAATCCGCCTTTTGGGGCTGCGGGTGGCGCTGGAGAAGTCTGAGGCGCTGTGCTTTCACGGCCGACGACGTGCGCCGCCTGCGGGCACTGGGTTGATGGTGGATGGGGTTCTGATCCCGGTTTCATCCACCATCCGGTACCTTGGGCTTGTGCTTGACGGAAGGTGGCGGTTCAAGGCCCATTTCCGTCAGCTCGCTACCAAACTCAATGCGACCGCGGGTGCTTTGAGCCGGTTACTGCCAAACCTGGGTGGTCCGTCGACGGCTCCTCGACGACTGTACCTAGGGGTGGTCCGCTCGATGGCACTTTACGGTGCCCCGGTGTGGCATGACGCCCTCTCGTCCGAGAACGTGACAGTCTTGCGGAAGGCTCAAAGGGTGTTAGCCCTGCGTTTAGCGCGAGCCTACCGCACTACCTCCACCGATGCTGCGCTGGTCCTGGCCGGCAGCCTCCCCTGGGATCTCGACTCCCTGGTCCTCGCCGCGTTATACCAGTGGCGGGGAGACCAAAGATCTCAGGGCAATAGGCCCGCACCGACGGAGGTGGAATCGGAAAGGACACAGCTCACAGAGCTAGCCCACGAGCAGTGGCGCCGTAGATTGGCCAGTAGCCACTTTGGCGTCCGGGTCATTGAAGCCGTACTCCCCGTTCTCAAAGAATGGGTCGAGCGACCACACGGCCAAGTGACATACCGGATGTCGCAGGTGTTTACAGGCCACGGGTGCTTTGGGTCATACCTCTGCCGCATTGGCAGGGAACCCTCAACCCGATGCTGGCACTGCGATGCTCCGGAGGATACGGCACAGCACACCCTCGAGGTGTGCCCGGCGTGGGTCGCTGACCGCCGTGCCCTCCGAGCACACGTGGGGACCGACCTCAGCCTGGGCTCTGTAGTCCGGCGTATGGTCGAAGACAGGGAGGCTTGGCGAGCCATGGCCGCATTTTGCGAGCGGGTGATCGCCGAAAAGGAGAGCGCGGAGCGAGAGCGAGAGGCTGCGGCTGACGCACTCCTTATGCGCCGAAGACGCACTGGGCGCAGGAGGAACCTCCACCACCTGCACATGCCCCTCCCTGTGCCTCGGGTCGTGGACGCGGGGGCGTCCGCTTCCCACTAAGAGGCGCGATGGTGTGTAATGCGTTCTACGCATCGTCGGGACATCAAGCCGGAGGATAACCTCCTTCGGCGCTGGAGGCAGGGGCACTTGCCCTCTTCAGATCGGGTGAAACCGTGTGTCGGTCTAGTCAGTGAGGGGCCGCGGATGTGTGCTTATGGCGCTGACTCGTGGCCCCGAACTCATGGCTCCCGAGAACGCCGCTGTTTTTTAGTGGGTATGCCCCAATCGGGGAGAGTCCCACATAACCTGCTGCCTTCCCCCGAGGGCGGCAGGTATGCGTAAAGCATTTTCCAGCGAAACCAAAAAAAAAAAAAGGTTAGGTTCCCGCCCCCCTCGAATGGAGCACGCCTTGTCGTGGCGAGGGGGCTCAGTAGCCTGTCGCAATCCAGCGGCGGGTGAAGCCAAGATGCTCCGTGGAGAGTGCCGCTGCGTCTGTACCCGTATCGGGCGGCAGTGGCCATAGTGAGTCGCGTCTGTCTCGCATCGAGCGGCGGCTCACTAACAGTCGTTGGACTCCCGGCACCCCTCTGGTTAAGCAGAGGAGGCAGGGGATGTCCCAGGACTTCGGTCCTCTGGGCGAGCTCGGCGTGCGTTTGCCGCCGGGCGTGGATCGCCTCGTCGGGAGGGTCTCGGACAGACGGTGTGGGGACACCTCTGTCCAATCACCAGGGACCCTCCTGAGGCGCCAGGGTGCCGTTGGGAGTGGGATCGCCCCACTCCGTGGAGATCCGCCCTCCTCATGGAGGGTGGAGGTTGCGCTGGCAAGGGTCGCGGGACTGTTGAGACACCGCGGCCCCTGCTGTCAAAGCCACCAAACGCGGCGGGCGTCGTCAGGTTTTAGTGGGTATACCCGGGGGCGTATCCGGGGGAGTCCCACACACGCCCCTCCGTTCCCCGACGGAGAGGTACGGTGCGTAATAGCATTTCCTGACGTTAAAAAAAAAAAAAAAAAAAAAAAAGGTTAGGTTCCCGCCCCCTTCGAATGGAGCACGCCTCCCCCTCGAATGGAGCACGCCTTGTCGTGGCGAGGGGGCTCAGTAGCCTGTCGCAATCCAGCGGCAGGTGAAGCCAAGATGCTCCGTGGAGAGTGCCGCTGCGTCTGTTCCCGTATCGGGCGGCAGTAGCCATAGTGAGTCGCGTCTGTCTCGCATCGAGCGGCGGCTCACTAAAAGTCGTTGGACTCCCGGCACCCCTCTGATTTAACAGAGGAGGCAGGGGATGTCCTGAGGACTTTGGTCCTCTGGGCGAGCTCGGCGTGCATTTGCCGTCGGGCGTGGCTCGCCTCGTCGGGAGGGTCTCGGACAGACGGTGTGGGGACACCTCTGTCCAATCACCAGGGACCCTCCTGAGGCGCCAGTGTGCCGTCGGGAGTGGGATCGCCCCACTCCGTGGAGATCCGCCATCCTCATGGAGGGTGGAAGTTGCGCTGGCAAGGGTCGCGGGACTGTTGAGACACCGCGGCCCTTGCTGTCAAAGCCACCAAACGCGGCGGGCGTCGTCAGGTTTTAGTGGGTATACCCGGGGGCGTATCCGGGGAAGTCCCACACACGCCCCTCCGTTCCCCGACGGAGAGGTACGGTGCGTAATTGCATTTCCTGACGTTAAAAAAAAAAAAAAGGTTAGGTTCCCGCCCCCTCGAATGGAGCACGCCTTGTCGTGGCGAGGGGACTCAGTAGCCTGTCGCAATCCAGCGGCAGGTGAAGCCAAGATGCTCCGTGGAGAGTGCCGCTGCGTCTGTTCCCGTATCGGGCGGCAGTGGCCATAGTGAGTCGCGTCTGTCTCGCATCGAGCGGCGGCTCACTAAAAGTCGTTGGACTCCCGGCACCCCTCTGATGTAACAGAGGAGGCAGGGGATGTCCTGAGGACTTTGGTCCTCTGGGCGAGCTCGGCGTGCATTTGCCGTCGGGCGTGGCTCGCCTCGTCGGGAGGGTCTCGGACAGACGGTGTGGGGACACCTCTGTCCAATCACCAGGGACCCTCCTGAGGCGCCAGTGTGCCGTCGGGAGTGGGATCAACCCACTCCGTGGAGATCCGCCCTCCTCATGGAGGGTGGAGGTTGCGCTGGCAAGGGTCGCGGGACTGTTGAGACACCGCGGCCCCTGCTGTCAAAGCCACCAAACGCGGCGGGCGTCGTCAGGTTTTAGTGGGTATACCCGGGGGCGTATCCGGGGGAGTCCCACACACGCCCCTCCGTTCCCCGACGGAGAGGTACGGTGCGTAATTGCATTTCCTGACGTTAAAAAAAAAAAAAAAAAAAAAGGTTAGGTTCCCGCCCCCCTCGAATGGAGCACGCCTTGTCGTGGCGAGGGGACTCAGTAGCCTGTCGCAATCCAGCGGCAGGTGAAGCCAAGATGCTCCGTGGAGAGTGCCGCTGCGTCTGTTCCCGTATCGGGCGGCAGTGGCCATAGTGAGTCGCGTCTGTCTCGCATCGAGCGGCGGCTCACTATAAGTCGTTGGACTCCCGGCACCCCTCTGGTTAAGCAGAGGAGGCAGGGGATGTCCCAGGACTTCGGTCCTCTGGGCGAGCTCGGCGTGCGTTTGCCGCCGGGCGTGGATCGCCTCGTCGGGAGGGTCTCGGACAGACGGTGTGGGGACACCTCTGTCCAATCACCAGGGACCCTCCTGAGGCGCCAGGGTGCCGTTGGGAGTGGGATCGCCCCACTCCGTGGAGATCCGCCCTCCTCATGGAGGGTGGAGGTTGCGCTGGCAAGGGTCGCGGGACTGTTGAGACACCGCGGCCCCTGCTGTCAAAGCCACCAAACGCGGCGGGCGTCGTCAGGTTTTAGTGGGTATACCCGGGGGCGTATCCGGGGGAGTCCCACACACGCCCCTCCGTTCCCCGACGGAGAGGTACGGTGCGTAATTGCATTTCCTGACGTTAAAAAAAAAAAAAAAAAAAAGGTTAGGTTCCCGCCCCCCTCGAATGGAGCACGCCTTGTCGTGGCGAGGGGGCTCAGTAGCCTGTCGCAATCCAGCGGCAGGTGAAGCCAAGATGCTCCGTGGAGAGAGCCGCTGCGTCTGTTCCCGTATCGGGCGGCAGTGGCCATAGTGAGTCGCGTCTGTCTCGCATCGAGCGGCGGCTCACTATAAGTCGTTGGACTCCCGGCACCCCTCTGGTTTAGCAGAGGAGGCAGGGGATGTCCTGAGGACTTTGGTCCTCTGGGCGAGCTCGGCGTGCATTTGCCGTCGGGCGTGGCTCGCCTAGTCGGGAGGGTCTCGGACAGACGGTGTGGGGACACCTCTGCCCAATCACCAGGGACCCTCCTGAGGCGCCAGTGTGCCGTCGGGAGTGGGATCGCCCCACTCCGTGGAGATCCGCCCTCCTCATAGAGGGTGGAGGTTGCGCTGGCAAGGGTCGCGGGACTGTTGAGACACCGCGGCCCCTGCTGTCAAAGCCACCAAACGCGGCGGGCGTCGTCAGGTTTTAGTGGGTATACCCGGGGGCGTATCCGGGGGAGTCCCACACACGCCCCTCCGTTCCCCGACGGAGAGGTACGGTGCGTAATTGCATTTCCTGACGTTAAAAAAAAAAAAAAAAAAAAGGTTAGGTTCCCGCCCCCCTCGAATGGAGCACGCCTTGTCGTGGCGAGGGGGCTCAGTAGCCTGTCGCAATCAAGATGCGGGAGGTCATCCCCGAGACGATAGCGAAGGTGACCAGGCCGACCAAGAGCGTCGATGTCCGGATCTCGGGACTCGACGACTCTGTGACCAAGGTCGAAGTCGCCGAAGCTGTCGCCAAGGCAGGGGTCGATTGGTCGATCATTTCAGGGCACAGGGGCCTGTATTGTGAAAGTGCCGATTGCTGCAGCCCAGAAGGTGATAAAAGGGCGAGTTTTGGTGGGCTGGGTCTCCGCCCAGACCAGGCTTATGGACCCGAAGCCACTTAAGTGCTTCCGGTGCCTGGAGGTGGGACACGCCCGCGAGAGCTGCCCTTCGACCACCGATCGCAGTACCCTTTGTTACCGCTGTGGTGTTCCGGGACATGCAGCCAGGGGATGCACTGCCTCGCCGCACTGCCCTCTGTGCGCGGACGCAGGATTGCCAGCGAACCACCGGGTGGGCAGCAAGAGCTGCAAACCGCCCAAGCGTGGCAATCGAGCGGGAAGGACAGTGGCCAGGACTCCAGCCGCACCGTCCGCGGCCGAAAGGCCCACTACCATGGAGGCAGAAAATACACCAGCTTAAAATGGCCTTCAGCGTTCTGCAAGCGAATGTGAACCACTCTGCCGCTGCGCAGGATATCCTCTTGCAGCACGCGGCGGAGTGGTCCATAGACGCCGTCCTCGTCTCCGAACCCTACTTCATACCGGCTGACCGGGAGAACTGGGTCGGGGATGTGAGCGGCCTGTCGGCCATTATGGTGTCCGGGGCGCATCCCATCGACGTTGTAGCCCGGCAGAGCGGTTTTGTCGCCGCCAAGTGCAGGGAGTTTCTGCTGGTAGGGGTCTATTGCCCCCCCAGCCGAACCAGGAGCGAGTTCGAGGCCGATCTGGACCGTTTCGGGTCGGTTCTCCGTCAGTCCACCTTGCCGGTGATCGTTGGCGGCGACTTCAACGCCAAGAATATAGCCTGGGGCTCACGTCAAACTGACCCCAAAGGGGAGAGTCTGCTGGACTGGGCGGTGTCCAACGGACTAGTTATTGTCAATGTGGGGACCGAACCCACTTGCGTGCGACCGCAGGGGGAGTCCGTCGTGGACATAACGTTCGCGACCCCCGCGGTTGCAGCTCGAATAAGTGGCTGGAGAGTGGTCACAGAGGCGGAAGAATTGTCGGATCACCGGTACATCCGGTTTGACATCTCCGCCTCCGGTCCCGTGATCCCTCCGAGCGGTACACCCCACCCGACATACCCCCGATGGAGGCTCAGTTGCCTGGACAGAGACACAGCGCGGGAAGCTGCGGTCGTCAAGGCCTGGCTGCCTGTAGGTCCCGAGCCCGTCCAAGTGGATGCGGAAGCGGAATGGTTCCGGGAGGCCGTTACGGACGTGTGTGACGCGTCCATGCCTCGGTCCGGACCTTCCCTTCCCCGGCGGAACGTCTATTGGTGGACGGATGAGGTTGCGGAGCTGCGCCGCGTGTGTATCGCGGCGCGTCGCGCCTCAGCCAGACACCGAAGACGCAGACGCCGTGATCCGGCGCTGGACGAGCCGCTTTATCAGGCCTACAGAGAGGCGAAGCAGGCACTCAAGATCGCCATCCTGGAGGCGAAACTCAAGGCGAGGGAGGAGCTCCTTGCATCGCTCGATGCTGATCCATGGGGACGCCCGTACCGCACGGTGCGGGGGAAACTCCGCCCATGGGCACCCCCGGTCACGGAAAGGCTAGAGCCCGAGTTCCTCCGAAGAGTCGTGTCCACCTTGTTCCCAGCTCAGGTGGAACACACCCCGCCTTCGATGTTGCCACACCCCGTGGCCTCCAGAGAGCCCCCTGACCCCGTGTCCGAGGGCGAGTTCGGCGCGGCAATAGAGCGGTTAAAGGCCAAGAACGTGGCCCCGGGTCCTGACGGGATCCCAGGTAAAATCTGGGTTCTTGTATCTGATATACTGGGTGACCGCCTTCGTAGGCTCTTAACCGCTTGCCTAAAACAGGGGCGCTTCCCGGCGCTATGGAAGGAAGGGAGGCTCGTGCTTCTGAAGAAAGACGGACGTCCGACCGACTCCCCTTCGGCAAACCGTCCGATCGTGTTGCTGGATGAGGTGGGCAAGCTCTTTGAAAGAGTCGTTGCAAACCGCCTCGTTCGGCACCTGGATACGGATGGGCCGAATTTGTCGGATGTTCAGTATGGCTTCAGGAGAGACCGCTCTACGATCGATGCTATCCTGCGGGTAAAATCGCTCGCCCGCGAAGCGGTGGAGAGCGGCGGTGTGCTGTTGGCCGTGTCTATCGACATTGCCAACGCGTTCAACACGCTGCCGTGGACCACGATAAAGCAGGCGCTCCGATTCCACGGAGTGCCTGTTTACCTGCAGGACACCATCGCATCGTACCTAGAAGGACGAGAGGTTGCGTGTGATTCGGTGGACGGTCGTTTGCGGCACTTGGCCGGATGCGGCGTTCCACAGGGGTCGGTTCTAGGGCCACTCTTGTGGAACATCGGGTTCGATTGGGCTCTCCGCGGCCAGTTCGTCGCGGGGGTTGGCGTGACTTGTTACGCCGACGATACCCTGCTGACAGCTCGCGGTGACTCTTTTGCCGATGCTGCACGTCGTGCGACTGCTGGGGTTGCTGTAATGGTACACCGAATCCGCCTTTTGGGGCTGCGGGTGACGCTGGAGAAGTCTGAGGCGCTGTGTTTTCATGGCCGACGACGTGCGCCGCCTGCGGGCACTGGGTTGATGGTGGATGGGGTTCTGATCCCGGTTTCATCCACCATCCGGTACCTTGGGCTTGTGCTTGACGGAAGGTGGCGGTTTAAGGCCCATTTCCGTCAGCTCGCTACCAAACTCAATGCGACCGCGGGTGCTTTGAGCCGGTCACTGCCAAACCTGGGTGGTCCGTCGACGGCTCCTCGACGACTGTACTTAGGGGTGGTCCGCTCGATGGCACTTTACGGTGCCCCGGTGTGGCATGACGCCCTCTCGTCCGAGAACGTGACAGTCTTGCGGAAGGCTCAAAGGGTGTTAGCCCTGCGTTTAGCGCGAGCCTACCGCACCACCTCCACCGATGCTGCGCTGGTCCTGGCCGGCAGCCTCCCCTGGGATCTCGACTCCCTGGTCCTCGCCGCGTTATACCAGTGGCGGGGAGACCAAAGATCTCAGGGCAATAGGCCCACACCGACGGAGGTGGAATCGGAAAGGACACAGCTCACAGAGCTAGCCCACGAGCAGTGGCGCCGTAGATTGGCCAGTAGCCACTTTGGCGTCCGGGTCATTGAAGCCGTACTCCCCGTTCTCAAAGAATGGGTCGAGCGACCACACGGCCAAGTGACATACCGGATGTCACAGGTGTTTACAGGCCACGGGTGCTTTGGGTCATACCTCTGCCGCATTGGCAGGGAACCCTCAACCCGATGCTGGCACTGCGATGCTCCGGAGGATACGGCACAGCACACCCTCGAGGTGTGCCCGGCGTGGGTCGCTGACCGCCGTGTCCTCCAAGCACACGTGGGGACCGACCTCAGCCTGGGCTCTATAGTCCGGCGTATGGTCGAAGACTGGGAAGCATGGCGAGCCATGGCCGCATTTTGCGAGCGGGTGATCGCCGAAAAGGAGAGCGTGGAGCGAGAACGATAGGCTGCGGCTGACGCACTCCTTATGCGCCGAAGGCGTACTGGGCGCAGGAGGAACCTCCACCACCTGCACATGCCCCTCCCTGTGCCTCGGGTCGTGGACGCGGGGGCGTCCGCTTCCCACTAAGAGGCGCGATGGTGTGTAATGCGTTCTACGCATCGTCGAGACATCAAGCCGGAGGATAACCTCCTTCGGCGCTGAAGGCAGGGGCACTTGCCCTCTTCAGATCGGGTGAGACCGTGTGTCGGTCTAGTCAGTGAGGGGCCGCGGATGTGTGCTTATGGCGCTGACTCGTGGCCCCGAACTCATGGCTCCCGAGAACGCCGCTGGTTTTTAGTGGGTATGCCCCATCGGGGAGAGTCCCACATAACCTGCTGCCTTCCCCCGAGGGCGGCAGGTATGCGTAAGGCATTTTCCAGCGAAACCAAAAAAAAAAAAAAAAAAAAAAGGTTAGGTTCCCGCCCCCTCGAATGGAGCACGCCTTGTCGTGGCGAGGGGGCTCAGTAGCCTGTCGCAATCTAGCGGCAGGTGAAGCCAAGATGCTCCGTGGAGAGAGCCGCTGCGTCTGTTCCCGTATCGGGCGGCAGTGGCCATAGTGAGTCGCGTCTGTCTCGCATCGAGCGGCGGCTCACTAAAAGTCGTTGGACTCCCGGCACCCCTCTGATTTAGCAGAGGAGGCAGGGGATGTCCTGAGGACTTTGGTCCTCTGGGCGAGCTCGGCGTGCATTTGCCGTCGGGCGTGGCTCGCCTCGTCGGGAGGGTCTCGGACAGACGGTGTGGGGACACCTCTGTCCAATCACCAGGGACCCTCCTGAGGCGCCAGGGTGCCGTCGGGAGTGGGATCGCCCCACTCCGTGGAGATCCGCCCTCCTGATGGAGGGTGGAGGTTGCGCTGGCAAGGGTCGCGGGACTGTTGAGACACCGCGGCCCCTGCTGTCAAAGCCACCAAACGCGGCGGGCGTCGTCAGGTTTTAGTTGGTATACCCGGGGGCGTATCCGGAGGAGTCCCACACACGCCCCTCCGTTCCCCAACGGAGAAAGGTTAGGTTCCCGCCCCCCTCGAATGGAGCACGCCTTGTCGTGGCGAGGGGGCTCAGTAGCCTGTCGCAATCCAGCGGCAGGTGAAGCCAAGATGCTCCGTGGAGAGTGCCGCTGCGTCTGTTCCCGTATCGGGCGGCAGTGGCCATAGTGAGTCGCGTCTGTCTCGCATCGAGCGGCGGCTCACTAAAAGTCGTTGGACTCCCGGCACCCCTCTGGTTTATCAGAGGAGGCAGGGGATGTCCTGGGGACTTTGGTCCTCTGGGCGAGCTCGGCGTGCATTTGCCGTCGGGCGTGGCTCGCCTCGTCGGGAGGGTCTCGGACAGACGGTGTGGGGACACCTCTGTCCAATCACCAGGGACCCTCCTGAGGCGCCAGGGTGCCGTCGGGAGTGGGATCGCCCCACTCCGTGGAGATCCGCCCTCCTGATGGAGGGTGGAGGTTGCGCTGGCAAGGGTCGCGGGACTGTTGAGACACCGCGGCCCCTGCTGTCAAAGCCACCAAACGCGGCAGGCGTCGTCAGGTTTTAGTGGGTGTCGCAGTCACTCCCGGCTAGTGTGGACAAAGGGTGTTTAAAAGGTACTAATATTCGAATGAAATAAAGAAATCCGGGTATAGCATTTGGCAACAAAAGTTTATTCAAATTTGCTATTTCACAATTACCTTTTAACACCTTCAAAAAAATCAAATACAAAACTTAATAGCTCAGAATACAGTAGAGACTAGGTTAGGTTCTAATTTAGTTATCAATATCTATACTATTACAAATCTTAATGTTCACAAATTTCTAATTAAATAAAGATAAACCACCAATTTAAGTGTTTAATTACCTAAATAAATTCCAAAATTTATCCTCAAAGGGATTCCTAAATTATACCTAAATTAATAGCTAAATTATCCCACTTTTCCTAAGTTAAAGTAAATACAAGAAAACCAACCTTGGATTTCAACGGAGGTTACTATTTCAAATCTTTGTTGCATCAAACTACAAACAATTCTGCAACATTACCCCAAAATTTCACCGATACCGATCCATCCTCAAAACAGCAGACAAGAAGCAAATCAATCCATAAGGAAGTTCTGACTTCAAAAATTAATCCAAATGAGGTCTAAGTAAGGTCTTAGTAAGGTCTAAGTAAGGTCACTGAGGTTACAACATGATCACCAAATTGTGACTGTTCAACTTACAGACACATATCAAAAGCGAAACCTGCAAAAGCTGGCTCGCCATATAATTTCTGAATTGATTACTAAACAGTTATGCTAATTATTCTATTTGAGACCATTTTTCCAGTCATTTATATCAAATCATTTTAGAAATTAATTCATCCAAATTGACATGTTGGCGGCGTCAGGAATAACTATCAAACTACAAAATAATTTGGGGCGTGCCCCATAATCAAATATCTAATTTATTTCATTTTCACACACGTTCCACTCCGACGCACGACCAACAGTCGGAACCGGAAAAAAAGCAGCTGTCACACTTGACAAATGTCAGTGTCATCATATCTATGCCAAAATATGGACTGGAGTCCTACATCCATTTAGCTTTTCGTTTCACGCGAACTTATATAAAAATATACAACGTTACAATACCCCCCTCCCAAAGAAAAGAGGTTCACTACAGTGAACCGAAAGCTGTCCCCAGCTTCCGTAACTGTAAAAATATGTACTGTTACCAAATGCCAAAATAAAATCAAAATAATTTCCTTCCACTATCAAACAAGTTCAAACTAACCTAAGAAGACATTCTATTTACTATATCACTAGTTGATATTATTTGAAGGATCCAAAAGTATAAACCAAAAACTACATCTAAGAGGCCTCAAAATAAAACTCCTAACCATAAATAAGTACAAAGCTTCGAAGCTCAAAAAAATAAAATTAAACCCGTAATCCATACAGCCATTTCATGCATAATGACTATATAATATCCTTATATTTTCTTACCGTGAAAGAAAACACAGTAACAAACATCCTCAACCTTTTTTATTATTATAATTTACTCATAATCATTAAGTAAATTATGTTAAAATCCTGAAAAAAACATCGCCAAACCAATCTGGAATGACCTAAAGCTAGACAACAATTCAAAGTCATAAGTTACAAGAGACTCTCCTTAAAGGTTTCAGCTAAAACAAATCCCCAACCAAAGTTATATCATTCATCCACAAACAAACCATTCAATCAACCTCGCCATTCATACTTCATCATACAAAACAAACAGTTTTATTTCCAAATTCAAATAAAACTGAACTCTTTCACTTTTGTGTTTAGAATTTTCATCAATTTATACACAACTAAAGAAACTCAAGTCGAACCAGAACTTATGCTTTAATATCCTTAATATGCCACGAACCGAGTGAATGACCATCCATCGTCTCCAACTCGTAAACCAATGGTGACAAAACTTTAGTGATCCTGCACTTAATAAACTTTGGCGCCAACTTGGCCATTTTAAAGTTTTGGGCATCACTTTGAGTGTAGTTGGTCTTCCAAACTACATCACCAACCGAAAATTTCGCATTTCTGCGCCTCAAATTATAATAAGTGGCATTTCTAGCATGAGCATTTAGCATGTGTGCACGAACCTTCCCAAAAATGTCCTTAAGACAACCGAACTCACCGGCATACTCCTCCCTAGGCATATTCACTGAATACTCCGCCTCGGTATCCCTGTAGAATGATCCGTTGATGACTGGTTCCCTAGCATGTACTAGGAAGAATGGAGAAAACCCAGTCGATTCGTTGACAGCACTATTGATTGCGAATTGTATCTTGTGCAGGTGTCTGTCCCACGAACGATGGTTTTCCTGAACGAAAGAAGCTACCGCAGTCATCACGGTTTTGTTGTACCTTTCCACAAGGTTTACCTGGGGCGTGTATCTGGGTGTGTAATGATGTTTCGGAATGTTGTAACGAACCAGTAACTCCCTAAATTCTGATCCCGTAAATTGTGTCCCGTTATCCACAATCACGGTTTCAGGAACTCCATGGGTTAATATAACATGATTTTCAAAATTTTTTGCAACATTCGCACTAGTAGCCCGCCTAAGTGGAAATAACAAAGTGAATTTACTAAAACAACACGTCACAACTAACAAAAAGGTAAACCCTGATTGTGACCTGGGTAGAGGACCAACTAAATCAACGGAAACCACTTGGAATGGTCTCTGACAAACCTTAGGATTACCCATCAACCCCAGAGTTCGCTTGGTGGAGTGTTTATAAGCAGCGCAAGTATCACAGTTCTTAATGAATCTTTGCACGTCAGCAAACATTCCGGGCCAAAAATATCTCAAACAAAGTTTTCTGTGCGTTTTAAATACCCCTAAATGTGCTGCTGTCGGTACTGAATGATTCTCGCGGATAATTGTTTCTCTGCGATCCTTACGAACGACTTCCTTCCAATCAAACTCTGACGTCAAACTGTACTTACCTTTACTGTACCTGTACAGTATACCATCCTTAATTTGGTAATTTGGAACATTGGTCGGGTTATCCTGACAATTTTTAAACAAACGGTCATACCAAGGATCATCGACCTTTTGTGACGTTTCTACATCATTTATGACACTAACAGGCAAAAGTCTAGATAGTGCATCAGGGACTACGTTATCCGTACCTCTCCTATGCTCTTTCTCAAAATTGAACTGGGATAAGCGACAACCCCAACGAGCTAATCTTCCCGACGGGTTTTCAAGTTTAAGAAACCATTTTAATGAGGAATGGTCAGTAAAAACCTTGAATTTCCTAGAACCCAAATATGCCTGAAATTTTTCAACTGCAAAAATAACCGCAAGAGCTTCCCGCTCGGTTGCACCATAGTTTTGCTCAGCTTTGTTCAATGACCGGCTAACGTAAGCAATAGGATGTTCACGGCCATCAATTTCTTGAGCGAGCATACCACCCAAACCGTACGCAGAAGCATCGCAGTGTACCGTGAAAGGTTTACTGAAATCAGGCACAGCCAAAATAGGTGCCGTAACTAAAGCATCCTTCAGCTTATTGAAGGCTTCTTCGGCTTCATCAGACCATTTAAACGGAGGTGAATTTTTGCCCTTCGAAGTCAACCTGTTTAAAGGCGCGGCTATTGTTGAAAAGTTCCGAATGAATCTGCGATACCATGAGCACATTCCTAAAAATACTTTAACATCATGAGCTGAAGTTGGTGTTCTGAATTCCATTATAGATGCTACTTTACCAGGATCAGTTCTTAAACCATGCTCATCAATAACATATCCCAGATATTTAAGAGATTCTCTAAAAAATTTGCATTTTTCCCTGTTAATTGTCAAGTTAGCCATTTTAAGTTTTTCCAAAACTCGATTTAACAACAAAAGATGACAAGAAAACGAATTTGAACAAATAATTATATCATCTATGTAACAAAATACTTTACCGCCCTCTATATCACTACAAAAGTTCTGATTGAACAGCATGTCCATCAGTCTTTGCTGTCTAGAAGGAGCTCCACAAAGACCAAAGGCCATAACTTTAAATTTAAAAGAACCTCGACCCGGAACTGTAAATGTTGTCTTTTCCTGTGACGCAGCATTTAAAGGAATTTGCCAAAAACTAGAAGATAAATCAATAGAGGACAGAAACCTGGCTTCCTTTAAGCTGTCTAAGATTTGAGGAATATATGGAATGCCATAAGAATCACTTTTAGTGACAGCATTTAACTTACGACTGTCCAAACAAAATCTCCATTCATCGTTTGGCTTTGGGACCAAAAGTACTGGATTGTTCCATGGACTTTCACTTGGAGCTACCACATCAAGGCTCAACATCCTGTCTAACTCCTTGCCTAAGGCTTCCTTTTTCTCTGGAGACAAAGGATATTGTCTGGCCTTAATAGGTGCAGCATCACCGGTGTCAATCACATGTTCAATCAGTGTTGTCCTACCTAAACCTGCCTTTTCAGTTGAAATTTCCTCAAACTTGTCAATCACAGTAGCTGCAAGCTCACGTTGTTCTGGAGTCAAATTGCCATAAGGTGTTATACAGTGAAACTGATCTGAATTTGTCAAAATGTTATACGAAAAAATATGTTCCGGGGATCTTCTATAATCAATACGTTCAAAAATTTCAGGGGCCAAGTTAAATCGTTTCCAAAAGTCACAACCTAATATCACATCAGAAACTACTGACGGAATAACATAAAACTGAATAACATGAGTTTGATTGTTGAACGTCACTGGCAAATAAAAACGTCCAATTGTTTCCAACTTACAACCATTCGCAACACTACACGACATATTTTGTTCATGCACGAACGTAAAACCCAAATTTTCAAAGTGTGTATGCGAATTATTTCCTAAAATTGAAACACAAGCACCAGAGTCCAACAAACCAATCGTTTCCAAATCCTGAATCTTAAATTTTAGATACGGCCGAACATCATCCTTATTTGTTGCAAACCGGACTGTAGCAATTGAGCTAAAACTGTAGTACTTCCTAACTGAATCTAAGCATTTATTATTTTCTACAATGTTATTGTTACAGTCCAAGCTGCCTAGTTTTTTGGATCTTTAGCCTGTTCGCCTATTTTATTAAAGCAATTTCTAGCAAAATGACCATCTTTACCACACTTGAAGCATGACAATGGTTTAAAATTTCCATTTGTGTAGGTTTTGCACAATTTAAAATTGTGGTTAGGTTTACCACATTTAAAACAAAGTTTTTTACCCTTGGTAGTACCGGAAACACTCGAAACATTGCTGTCACTTTCCACATTATTTACTTTCAAATCGTGTTTGACACTTTGCTTCGAAACACTAGCTACCGAAGAAGATTGTGACTGCTTTTTCGGTTTATACAAAAACTCAGACGTAAGTACCGAAAACTTTTGTTTTTCCGGTTCAGAAAAATCCAAACAACGCTGACGCGTAACCTCAATGACCTTGCATCTACGCAACAACTCATCTACCGAAGTAACCTCCACAAAAGCCAACTGCTGTGAATAAAATGGTCTAATATTACGAAGTAAAATCTCTAATTTTTCTGTTTCAGGAAGCTGTTTTCTCAACCTGTCAAACATACACTTCATTATAGAAAAGTAAATATGAAGCGGTTCATCCGTTCCCTGTGTGCGAAGACGAATCTCACCTAAGAGCTTGTAATCGTAATCCACAACACTAAAATCCTCCAACAATAAAGATTTAAGTTCACTCCACGATGACACATTTGAACGCACTGCCCTATACCAAATCAGTGCCTGGTCTACAAAAAGTCGTGCTGCATAATTTAAAAGTTTCTGGTCAGAAACCCCGTCAGCTCTTTGCAAGTCTTCAACCCGATCAAGGAAAGATCTCGGATCTGAAACACCATTGAACCGAACGTTCCACTTCGAAACACATTTGTCACCAACTTGACTGCCATCTGTAACAGCCAATTTTTCTACCTGAAGATCCCTGACTTCAACGTCTTCCTATTCTATGTTGCTAGAAGTTGTTTGTTCCAACATGGCAAGTAAAGTTTTTAATGAACCGAAACAAAAACTTACCTTTTGTTTTATTGAAACATCCTCCACTGCAACCCTCTTCAACCTGTAATGTAAGTGGAAAGCTAATGTTTTTGATCTATTTAGTGAAGAACCAGAAGGTGACCTACTCTGTTTAATGATATTTTCTTGTAAATCTTTAAGTTTTTGTTCAATGACTACTAACTCCTCTTTTGGATCCAAATCAGTTTCTGATATTTGATCCGAAGGATTATCATTCAGCAAATTTCTCAATTGTTTTCTAAGAGCATCAACTGTACTTTCTGGTGTCTCCTCTCTAATTTTGACTTCATATACCAATTCATCTTTATTTAAATGTGACGGAATAACTTCCTTACAAGCCATTTTTAAATTTCAATTTTTTCAACTAATTTGCAATGCAAACTTATATAAATTACACTGTTATATCACTGTTAAATCAAATTATTTACTATTTCTTTTGGTGGTTTATATTTTTTACAAGTTGTGACCTAGGCAAATGTTTTCTTTTTACAACAAAGTTATAATGGTTAAAATAGGTGTGAAAATATCACAATCAAAACAAATACAAAATATACCTCAATACATATACAGGTTTAGAGAATTTCATTAATGCTAGGTAAAAGCAAACAAAAGGTTTTGGGATTTCACAAAATAAGGTTTACACCATAACAATAACTTTTATTTGGTTAGTAAATACAAATTGTTTGATGCAACACTAAACTTGTGGGATAATTCCTAACCAGTTAGTAACACAGGCAAAATAAACCTAAGCTAAATAATATGGTGGTTAATTAGCATTCCAAAAAAATTCTAACAACAAAGTGCTCAAAATTGTACTAATAACTAATTCTAAAGTTGGGCGCCATTTGTCGCCGTCACTCCCGGCTAGTGTGGACAAAGGGTGTTTAAAAGGTACTAATATTCGAATGAAATAAAGAAATCCGGGTATAGCATTTGGCAACAAAAGTTTATTCAAATTTGCTATTTCACAATTACCTTTTAACACCTTCAAAAAAATCAAATACAAAACTTAATAGCTCAGAATACAGTAGAGACTAGGTTAGGTTCTAATTTAGTTATCAATATCTATACTATTACAAATCTTAATGTTCACAAATTTCTAATTAAATAAAGATAAACCACCAATTTAAGTGTTTAATTACCTAAATAAATTCCAAAATTTATCCTCAAAGGGATTCCTAAATTATACCTAAATTAATAGCTAAATTATCCCACTTTTCCTAAGTTAAAGTAAATACAAGAAAACCAACCTTGGATTTCAACGGAGGTTACTATTTCAAATCTTTGTTGCATCAAACTACAAACAATTCTGCAACATTACCCCAAAATTTCACCGATACCGATCCATCCTCAAAACAGCAGACAAGAAGCAAATCAATCCATAAGGAAGTTCTGACTTCAAAAATTAATCCAAATGAGGTCTAAGTAAGGTCTTAGTGAGGTCTAAGTAAGGTCACTGAGGTTACAACATGATCACCAAATTGTGACTGTTCAACTTACAGACACATATCAAAAGCGAAACCTGCAAAAGCTGGCTCGCCATATAATTTCTGAATTGATTACTAAACAGTTATGCTAATTATTCTATTTGAGACCATTTTTCCAGTCATTTATATCAAATCATTTTCGAAATTAATTCATCCAAATTGTCATGTTGGCGGCGTCAGGAATAACTATCAAACTACAAAATAATTTGGGGCGTGCCCCATAATCAAATATCTAATTTATTTCATTTTCACACACGTTCCACTCCGACGCACGACCAACAGTCGGAACCGGAAAAAAAGCAGCTGTCACACTTGACAAATGTCAGTGTCATCATATCAATGCCAAAATATGGACTGGAGTCCTACATCCATTTAGCTTTTCGTTTCACGCGAACTTATATAAAAATATACAACGTTACATGGGTATACCCGGGGGCGTATCCGGGGGAGTCCCACACACGCCCCTCCGTTCCCCGACGGAGAGGTACGGTGCGTAATTGCTTTTCCTGACGTTAAAAAAAAAAAAAAAAAAAAAGTTAGGTTCCCGCTCTTGGCGATCAGGGCCATCAGGGGATACCGCACTATCTCGTTTGAGGTCGCGTGCGCTCTCGCCGGGTCTCTTACGTGGGACCTGGAGGCCGGGGTTCAGTCCTCGGTCTACTGGCGTGTAACAGCACACGCACAGAGCCAGGGCTGCCGGCCCCCAAAAGACACCATAGTGAGGTGGCGAACGGCGGCCCACGAGCTGGCTCTGGAGGAGTGGCGGCGGCAACTTGTTGAGGGACTCGGTCAACATCCTACCGAGTCCCGACGCCGGACAGTGGAGGCTCTCCATCCCATCCTCTCTAGATGGGTTGGGCGGAGACATGGGTCGGTTACTTTCCGACTTACGCAGGTCCTCTCAGGGCATGGATGCTTCGGGAGGTATCTGTGTGTCGTTGCTGGAAAGGAGCCGACTCAGAGATGTCACCATTGTGACTGTACCGAAGACACGGCGCAGCACACAATGGTGGACTGCCCAGCATGGGTAGAGCCACGGGCTGACTTGACCGCGGCTCTCGGAGGCGGAGACCTCAGCTTGCCGACTGTCATGTCAAAAATGGTCGCAAGCGAGAGATCGTGGGAGGCGGTGGCCCGATTCTGCGAAGTGGTGATGTCGCAGAAAGAGGCCGCCAAACGAGATCGGGAAAGAGACCCGGCCTCCCTCCGCCTTCGTCGCCCGCGGGGCGTGCGTTCGGGCCACAGAGCCAGAATGAACGACGCCTCGTCGGGAGGGCCTCGGACAGACGGTGTGAAGACACCTCTGTCCAATCACCAGAGACCCTCCTGAGAGACGGCAACAGTGTGCCGTCTGGAGTGGGGTGATACGCCTCGCCCCACTCCGTGGAGATCCACCCTCCATTTAGAGGGCGGACGTTGCCGCTGGCAAGGGTCGTGGAACTGTTGAGATACCGCGGCCCCTGCTGTCACGGCCAACATGCGGCGGGCGTCGTCAGGTTTTAGTGGGTATACCCGAATCCGGGGGAGTCCCACACACGCCCCTCCGTTCCCCGACGGAGAGGTAAGGTGCGTAATTGGCATTTCCTGACGTTAAAAAAAAAAAAAAAAAAAAAAGGTTCCCGTGTCGCCCCCCTTGAATGGAGCACGCCTTGTCGTGGCGAGGGGGCTCAGTAGCCTGTCGCAATCCAGCGGCAGGTGAAGCCAAGATGCTCCGTGGAGAGTGCCGCTGCGTCTGTTCCCGTATCGGGCGGCAGTGGCCATAGTGAGTCGCGTCTGTCTCGCATCGAGCGGCGGCTCACTAAAAGTCGTTGGACTCCCGGCACCCCTCTGATTTAGCAGAGGAGGCAGGGGATGTCCTGAGGACTTTGGTCCTCTGGGCGAGCTCGGCGTGCATTTGCCGTCGGGCGTGGCTCGCCTCGTCGGGAGGGTCTCGGACAGACGGTGTGGGTACACCTCTGTCCAATCACCAGGGACCCTCCTGAGGCGCCACGGTGCCGTCGGGAGTGGGATCGCCCCACTCCGTGGAGATCCGCCCTCCTCATGGAGGGTGGAGGTTGCGCTGGCAAGGGTCGCGGGACTGTTGAGACACCGCGGCCCCTGCTGTCAAAGCCACCAAACGCGGCGGGCGTCGTCAGGTTTTAGTGGGTATACCCGGGGGCGTATCCGGGGGAGTCCCACACACGCCCCTCCGTTCCCCGACGGAGAGGTACGGTGCGTAATTGCATTTCCTGACGTTAAAAAAAAAAAAAAAAAAAAAAGGTTCCTGTGTCGCCCCGTGTCGGGTTACTGGTCCCGCATCGGGTGCGTCCCCAGGTGGTGGATAGGGGAACGCCTCTCAGATATGGGGGGTACCGGCTTCGGCCGGCGCGAACCAAAACCAGAGCGCGGCAGGTTTTGTCAACTCGGCGAACCTGTCGGGCCAGAAGGGAAGGCCTTATGGCTCAAGTCCTCTCGTATTCGCCGCTCCGCCTGCTCCTCCTCGAAGGAATGGACCGGAGTGGCTTGAGTACGTGAGGCAAAGACAGGGTTGCTTAGACCGGCGGGGCATTTGCCCGGGTCGCAGAGCATTGGGTCGTCGGGGCATATTGCCCGGGTCCGTGGGTTTTTCCCGGGTTGTAGCCTGTCATCATGACAACCCGGGCAGCGCATTTGTGCCGTGCGCTGGGTCCCGTAACCCTGGGAGAAGAGGGTCCTGGACGTTGAGCCTGAGGCAGACCACCCAGGCAACACATTGTCTTTGGCCTCGGATTCCGGGCACACGGGGGGCCCGTGGAGTAGCCGGTCCACGGGTTATTCGGCTGCGGGCGAGCGGCTTCACCCTCGCCCAACGGTGACGCTGGGGATACGGGGGGCAGGGCAGGCGGCGGGCTCGGTGATGTTGCGCGTTCTGGTCGACGCGTACTCACCTTGCCCCAACCGTCTCGTCAAAGATCCCGTATTAGTCTGCCCGAAAGGGAAGTGGCGTCCTCGCTATAGTCGGTGGGAAACCCTGGGGTGTCAGTGGCACCTCCCCAGATGGGGCTCCATGGTGGGTGGGGTCACCATCGACTGAATGTAGGAGGAAATTGGAAATGGCTTGCTCTAACAACAAAAAAAATAATTTAGCGACCAACCCCCGAGCGCCAGGCGCTCAAGGCGAAAAGAAAGTAGAGGGAGACGACGACGTCCTTTTCAGGATGACTGTTGTCCGCCTGCAAAGGTGTGTAACACCACAGGCGGGACCGTCGGATAGGCAGTTTTTCGGGCCCGGGGATTTCCCCGAGTCTGAAGACGAGCTAACCCCTACTGGCAAATGCAACACAGGACATGACAACCAAGACTTAGACGACAGCCTGGAGATCGCGAAATCTTACGAGTCAGCGTCTTCGGGCATGGTATCAAGATCGCCGTCTGGTTCACGCACCAGCGGCAGGATGACGAGAGCCGGAAAACGGCGAGCGGATGAGGCCTCTTCAGACCTCTCTCCTGCCAAAGTACCGGCAGACAAAATCACTGCTGCCCGCAGAGGCCGGGGCCGCCCACCTACCCATGGGGAGTGCGTAGGTGTTGGCAGAGCCCGCGAGCAGCTGCGCGACGAGAAGCGCCGTGCGGCAATCGTGGAGGCCGAGGAGGAGGCTTCCCGTCTTGCAGTGCGGCTTGAGCACACACGCAACAAGAGCGAGTTCTCAGTGAGGGATGCCACCGCGGAAGAGCTGAGTGGCCAGATCCGGGCTGCCACGGACACTATTATGTTCTGCGTGGCGAAGTCCGGAAACCTGAAGGGTAGCTTCCAGCGTGCCCTGAAGGAGGCTGCAACCTCGATAACGCGGGCGGTTGAGATCCTCAGCTCGAGGACCATCGATGAGGAGACGCGGCGGCTGCAAGCCGCAAACAAGCGCCTGGAGCAGGACGTCGCGGACCTGAAGCGCGTCGTCCAGGAGCTCCGGGCTGAAAGGCTCGTGGACATGCGTCCAGCAACCTCCACCCCCTTTGGGGAGGAGTTCGAGCAGCGCCTCATTCGCCAGTTCGGAGGCATGATGGATGCCAAATTGGCGTCCATCATGCCTCCGAATCCTCCGCATCCAAGATCGGCTGCTCCCTGAGCCTCGCCTGCGCCCGCCACTTGCCGCGGACGCCCGCGAGGCTCAGGTTGAGCGCCCTTCTGCCGCCGCAACCAAGGCGAAGAAGCAGCCGCCAACCGCAGCACCGCCCAAGAAAGCCGACTCTCCCCAGACGGGAAAAGCGCCGTCCGAGGTGTCCGCCCCTGTGGCCACAACCTCGACTGCCGGTGCAGTTCCCGCCGGGGAGAAGAAGAGGCGAAAGCGGAACAAGCGAAAGAAGGCCCGTCAAGCCCCCGAGTCTGCGCCCGCTTACGTCTCACAAGCCGGGAGTTCCCGCCCAACAACCCAGTCCGCAGCTGGCCCTAGAGCCGATTCGTGGACAGAGGTAGTTAGGCGTAGGAAAAAGCCATCCTCGACTTCCGCCCCGCAGCAGCAGCCTTCGGTCCAACCCAAGAGGCCAACTGCCCCCGCGAAGAAGGCTCCGAACCTCCGCCCGCCGAGGACCGCCGCCATCCTGGTGGCGATGCAACCGGGAGTGCTGGAGGCCAAGGAGCACTCTTACGAAACAGTGATGGGCCGTGCCAAGCAGGCAATAGATATTGGTGCGTTGGGGATCTCCGGGATCCGCTTCAGGGTCGCCAAAACTGGCGGCAAGGTCCTGGAGATCACCGGTGCCGATAGTGAGGCGAAGGCTGACACCCTGGCAGCCAAGATGCGGGAGGTCATCCCCGAGACGATAGGGAAGGTGACCAGGCCGACCAAGAGCGTCGATGTCCGGATCTCGGGACTAGACGACTCTGTGACCAAGGTCGAAGTCGCCGAAGCTGTCGCCAAGGCAGGAGGCTGCGATCCGAAGTCGATCCAAGTAGGGTCGATCGGGCGATCTTTTCAGGGCACAGGGGCCTGCATCGTTAAGGTTCCGATCGCTGTAGCCCAGAAAGTCGTCAAAGGGAGAGTTTTAGTGGGATGGGTCTCCACCCAGACCAGGCTGATGGACCGGAAGCCGCTTCAGTGCTTCCGATGCCTGGAGGTGGGACACGCCCGCGAGAACTGCCCCTCAACAGCCGATCGCAGTGACCTGTGTTACCGCTGTGGTAAGCCGGGACACGCAGCCAGGGGATGCACTGCCCCTCCGCACTGCCCTCTGTGCGCGGACGCAGGGTTGCCAGCTAAGCACCGGGTGGGCAGCAAGAGCTGCAAACTGCCCAAGCGTGGCAATCGAGCGGGGAAGACAGTGGCCAGGACTCCAGCCGCACCGTCCGCGGCCGAAAGGCCCACATCCATGGAGGCAGAAGTAACAGCGGGCTAAGATGGCCTTCAGTGTTCTGCAGGCGAATGTGAACCACTCTGCCGCTGCGCAGGATATCCTCTTGCAGCACGCGGCGGAGTGGTCCATAGACGCCGTCCTCGTCTCCGAACCCTACTTCATACCGGCTAACCGGGAGAACTGGGTCGGGGACGTGAGCGGCCTGTCGGCCATCATGGTATCAGGAGTGCATCCAATTGACGTGGTAGCCAGGCAGAGCGGATTCGTCGCCGCCAAGTGCAGGGAGTTTCTGCTGGTAGGGGTCTATTGCCCCCCCAGCCGAACCAGGAGCGAGTTCGAGGCCGATCTGGACCGTTTCGGGTCGGTTCTCCGTCAGTCCACCTTGCCGGTGATCGTTGGCGGCGACTTCAACGCCAAGAATATAGCCTGGGGCTCACTTCAAACTGACCCCAAAGGGGAGAGTCTGCTGGACTGGGCGGTGTCCAATGGACTTGTTATCGTCAACGTGGGGACCGAACCCACTTGCGTGCGACCGCAGGGGGAGTCCGTCGTGGACATAACGTTCGCGACCCCCGCGGTTGCAGCTCGAATCAGTGGCTGGAGAGTGGTCACAGAGGCGGAAGAATTGTCGGATCACCGGTACATCCGGTTTGACATCTCCGCCTCCGGTCCCGTGATCCCTCCGAGCGGTACACCCCACCCGACATACCCCCGATGGAGGCTCAGTTGCCAGCGTGCGCGGCATAATGGAGGAGGTCCTGAAGAGGACTGCCTCCGAAGAGCTGCAGCGCATGCAGGCCACTATTGACCGCCTGTCGGCCGAGGTTGCCCGTCTCCGGGAACAGGCCGGGCGAGCCATGCCTGTGTTGCCTGCGGCGCCTGCCACGGAGCCGGCCCCTCCCTCAGTTATGGAGGTCGTTCCGCCCTCCCTTTCCAGTGACCTCGAGGATGCCATTCGAATGGTCGTGAGGGAAGAGAGGGCCTTCGTAAGGTCCTGCCTGGCCGGTATTGAGGATCGCCTCTTGCCGGCCAACACCGTACGTCCGCCCCTGGCGGTGGACCGCAAGAAGGCGGCAACATCTGCGGCTGGTGCTGAGTCGCCCCCCTCTGTGGCCTCAAAGCCCTCCAAAGGGAAGGGCAAGGGGAAAAGGACCAAGCAGGTGACTGAGGTGGCAGCTCTTACTGCCCCAGTGGCCAAGGAGGCTGCACCATCTGCATCCTCCGCCTCCCCGAAACCCGGCCCGTCCTCGGCCGCGGTAGTACCGACGACTGAGGACGGAAATCTTCTTCTTCCCTCCACCACTCCCGCCAACGAGTAGAAAAAGGTTGAGAAGAAGAAAAAGAAAAAGAAGACGAAGGCTAAAACGGCGACGCCTCCCACTTCTGCTTCCGCCCCAAAGCCGGAAACAGCGAAGTCCTCCGGCAAAGGCGGGAAGAAGAAGAAACGTTCTAAGAGCTTGACTCCCACCAAGACCGCGGCTGTGGTGATTACCATCACGCCGGAGGCAGCAAAACGGGGGGAGACATACGGCTCCATACTGGAGAAGGCGCGCGAAGCGGTGAACCCGCTCATTCAGGGGTTCGCCGACGCCGTCAAATGCCGGAAGACACAGACCGGGGCTCGAATATTTGAGTTCCCGGGCGCAGGACGAGAAGGGAATGCAGACCTGTTCACCGCCAAGCTGCGTGAGGCTGTGGCCGATGCAGCAAAGGTGGAGCGCCCTCAGAAGTTGGCACCTCTCATGGTCCTGGAGATGGACGACTCCGTTTCCAGGGCCGAAGTGATCGCCGTGGCCGCCAAGATCGGTGGTTGCGAGGAAGCCGCCATCAAAGGCGGCGAAATCCGTGATGGTCGCGGGGGATATAGGGCCATCTACTTGCAAGTCCCGGTGGCCGCTGTAACGTTGTATATTTTTATATAAGTTCGCGTGAAATGAAAAGCTAAATGGATGTAGGACTCCAGTCCATATTTTGGCATAGATATGATGACACTGACATTTGTCAAGTGTGACAGCTGCTTTTTTTCCGGTTCCGCACTGTTGGTCGTGTGTCGGAGTGGAACGTGTGTGAAAATGAAATAAATTAGATATTTGAATATGGGGCACGCCCCAAATTATTTTGTAGTTTGATAGTTATTCCTGGTAAGTATCTGCAGAAAGGTTTGCGTTGATTTTTGTTTGTTGCGAGACATTTCTTAGAGTCTGAGCACATGGTTCTTTTTATCGTTTCAGACGCCGCCAACATGTCAATTTGGATGAATTAATTTCGAAAATGATTTGATATAAATGACTGGAAAAATGGTAAGTATGTTGAGAAACTCCTTTGGAAAATCCTTGTAAAGAAAATGTAGCCTACCTACATCTGGGCATATTGTATTGAGAGTTGTAATTTTTATCATTTCAGGTCTCAAATAGAATAATTAGCATAAATGTTTAGTAATCAATTCAGAAATTATATGGCGAGCCAGCTTTTGCAGGTATTAAATTGGTTTATTATAGATTTCATAAATAGGGTGATGAAAAGTATAACCACCCTCACTTAGAAAAAAAAATTGGTTGTTAACTAGAACTTTCTTTCATTTCTAGGTTTCGCTTTTGATATGTGTCTGTAAGTTGAACAGTCACAATTTGGTGATCATGTTGTAACCTCAGGTAAATATTTATTATGAACAGTTAGTGTTTTTTAACTTTTACTTTGGTTTGTGCGTTGAACTAACCTTTTGTAAATTCTTTTCAGTGACCTTACTTAGACCTTACTAAGACCTTACTTAGACCTCATTTGGATTAATTTTTGAAGTCAGAACTTCCTTATGGATTGATTTGCTTCTTGTCTGCTGTTTTGAGGATGGATCGGTATCGGTGAAATTTTGGGGTAATGTTGCAGAATTGTTTGTAGTTTGATGCAACAAAGATTTGAAATAGTAACCTCCGTTGAAATCCAAGGTTGGTTTTCTTGTATTTACTTAAACTTAGGAAAAGTGGGATAATTTAGCTATCAATTTAGGCATAATTTAGGAATCCCTTTGAGGATAAATTTTGGAATTTATTTAGGTAATTAAACACTTAAATTGGTGGTTTATCTTTATTTAATTAGAAATTTGTGAACATTAAGATTTGTAATAGTATAGATATTGATAACTAAATTAGAACCTAACCTAGTCTCTACTGTATTCTGAGCTATTAAGTTTTGTATTTGATTTTTTTGAAGGTGTTAAAAGGTAATTGTGAAATAGCAAATTTGAATAAACTTTTGTTGCCAAATGCTATACCCGGATTTCTTTATTTCATTCGAATATTAGTACCTTTTAAACACCCTTTTGTCCACACTAGCCGGGAGTGACTGCGACAAATGGCGCCCAACTTTAGAATTAGTTATTAGTACAATTTTGAGCACTTTGTTGTTAGAATTTTTTTGGAATGCTAATTAACCACCATATTATTTAGCTTAGGTTTATTTTGCCTGTGTTACTAACTGGTTAGGAATTATCCCACAAGTTTAGTGTTGCATCAAACAATTTGTATTTACTAACTTTGGTTAGTAAATACAAATTGTTTGATGTCTTTCAAATTGTTTGTTTGTCTTTTATTTGTAAAAGTTGTTGTTACGGTGTAAACCTTATTTTGTGAAACCCCAATTGTTGTGTTTGATTTTATTTAGCATTTAAAATACTCACAATCTGTTTAAGTATTGTGATATATTTTGAGTTGTTTTGGTTGTAATATTTTGGACTCCCTTTATATTGTTTTGTTTGAAAACTTGTAAAAATATAAAACACCAAATAATAGTTAACATTATTAATTAATGTTTCTTAACAGTGATTTAACAGTAAATTTATAAGCTAGCGTTGCGAATTTGTTGAATTAGTTTTGGATTTTAATTATTGCTTTTATTGTGGTTACATTGATAAATGAGGTATGAAGTAAATTGTAGGGTCATTGTGGTTACGCGTCAGCGTTATTGGAGTTGTTCTGAAAACGAATTAAATTATGTTTCTTGCGTCTGTTTTGTATATAAACCAAGAAATCAGTTACAATTTTCTCAGTGTAACGCATTGTTTTAGTAAATCGACTCTGTTGTTTCCTATTAGGCGTGCTACTGGTACGGATGTTGCCAAAAAAAAAATTTAGAAACCATTTATAGTAATTCATGAGTTACTGAAACCGTGATTGTGGTTAATTGGACACATATTATGGGATCGTGATTCAGGGAGGCACTGGTTTGTTACAACATTCCTTAACATAATTTTACAGGGATACCGCGACGGAGTACGCAGTAACTATGCCTAAGGAGTATTATGTCGGTGAGTTTGGTTGTTTAAAGGTTTTTTTTTTCAAAAGTTTTTAGTGTCCATGCTAGACATGCCACAAATTTTGTTGTTTTGGGGTGCAGAAATGCGTTCTGGTTTTTGGTTGGTGATGTAGTTTGGGAGTCGAGCTACACTCAAGTGATGCCCAATTTGGCACCAGTTTGTTTGTTTTTTGTTTGGTGTGGGATCACTGAGGTATTTTTCACCATTTTGTTTACGAGTTGGAGGCTATGGATGGTCGTTCACTCGATTCGTGGCATATTGAGGTTATTAAGACATAAGTTTTGATTCGACTAGAGTTTCTTTGGTTGTGTTTAAATTGATAAAAAATCTTAACACAAAAGTGATAGGGTACAGTTTTATTTAGATTGAGAAATAAAACTGTTTGGTTTTGTATGATGAAGTATGAAAGGCGAGGTTGATAAGATGGTTTGCTTGTGGAAGAATGAAATTAATTTGTTTGTGGGTATGTTTTAGCGGAAACCCTTAAGGGGCTACCCGGATTTTTAGCGCGCTCACTAGCGCCACTTTAGTAGAAAAATCATAACTCGTTATATTAAAGTCCAATCAAAAATCTGGTAGATACGATTGTAGTACAGGTTCTATAGTTTATTTAGTACATTTAAATTGTTTCTAAAGTAGTTTACTGTAGTTAGAGTTAGAAAAACTGCTAAATATGGCCACTTTTAGCATTTTTGCTAACTGTAACTGCAGATAACTCTATTTAATTGAACTTAAACATTGTGTCTAAACCACATAATCAGAGCTACAATCGTATCTACCAGATTTTTGATTGGTCTTTTATTGACCGAGTTATGATTTTTCTAGTAAAGTGGCGCTAGTGTGCGCGGTAAAAATCCAGGTAGCGCCTTAAGTTAAGTCGCTTGAAACTTATGATTTTGAATTGTTGTCTAGCATGAGGTCGTTTTGGAATTATTTGAATGTGTTTGTTGCCCGATTTTTGACTTAATTAACTTATGAGTAAATTAAGAAAAAAGAAACTACCTTGATATTGAGATTTTATTTTGAGGGCTTTTGGATAATTTTGAACAGAACATTCAATGTAGTTGATTTGTTTTTTTTTGTGAGCTTTTGGATTATTTTGAACAGAACAATCTTTAATGGCGTTGACGTTGAGATCTTTAGGTATTTTGTGATGTTTTTAGTTGAAATATTTTTATACGGCGTTTTGAGATTCTTTTTTTGGGTATTTTCGATATTTTGAACAGAAAATCTTAAATAGCGTTGAGTTAAGAATTTTTGAGGTATTGTCGATATTTTGGAATAGGATATTCTTAAATAGCGTTGATTTTGAGTTTTTTTTTGTAGGTATTTTGAATAATTTTAGCAGAGCACCCCTTAATAACATATGGTTAGCTTTTTTTTGAGATCCTTTTGGGACATATTTTTTTTTGGTATATAATTTTGGATCTACAGTAATAGTTTGAATCGTTCTTGTGAAATTGTTGCCCTATTAGTGTCAGTTGAGATTGTTGGATAGTGGAAGGAGATTATTTTGATTTTGTTTTGGCATTTGGTAACAGTACATATTTTTACAGTTACGGAAGCTGGGGACAGCTTTCGGTTCACTGTAGTGAACCTCTTTTCTTTGGGAAGGGGGTATTGTAACGTTGTATATTTTTATATAAGTTCGCGTGAAACGAAAAGCTAAATGGATGTAGGACTCCAGTCCATATTTTGGCATAGATATGATGACACTGACATTTGTCAAGTGTGACAGCTGCTTTTTTTCCGGTTCCGCACTGTTGGTCGTGCGTCGGAGTGGAACGTGTGTGAAAATGAAATAAATTAGATATTTGAATATGGGGCACGCCCCAAATTATTTTGTAGTTTGATAGTTATTCCTGGTAAGTATCTGCAGAAAGGTTTGCGTTGATTTTTGTTTGTTGCGAGACATTTCTTAGAGTCTGAGCACATGGTTCTTTTTATCGTTTCAGACGCCGCCAACATGTCAATTTGGATGAATTAATTTCGAAAATGATTTGATATAAATGACTGGAAAAATGGTAAGTATGTTGAGAAACTCCTTTGGAAAATCCTTGTAAAGAAAATGTAGCCTACCTACATCTGGGCATATTGTATTGAGAGTTGTAATTTTTATCATTTCAGGTCTCAAATAGAATAATTAGCATAAATGTTTAGTAATCAATTCAGAAATTATATGGCGAGCCAGCTTTTGCAGGTATTAAATTGGTTTATTATAGATTTCATAAATAGGGTGATGAAAAGTATAACCACCCTCACTTAGAAAAAAAAATTGGTTGTTAACTAGAACTTTCTTTCATTTCTAGGTTTCGCTTTTGATATGTGTCTGTAAGTTGAACAGTCACAATTTGGTGATCATGTTGTAACCTCAGGTAAATATTTATTATGAACAGTTAGTGTTTTTTAACTTTTACTTTGGTTTGTGCGTTGAACTAACCTTTTGTAAATTCTTTTCAGTGACCTTACTTAGACCTTACTAAGACCTTACTTAGACCTCATTTGGATTAGTTTTTGAAGTCAGAACTTCCTTATGGATTGATTTGCTTCTTGTCTGCTGTTTTGAGGATGGATCGGTATCGGTGAAATTTTGGGGTAATGTTGCAGAATTGTTTGTAGTTTGATGCAACAAAGATTTGAAATAGTAACCTCCGTTGAAATCCAAGGTTGGTTTTCTTGTATTTACTTAAACTTAGGAAAAGTGGGATAATTTAGCTATCAATTTAGGCATAATTTAGGAATCCCTTTGAGGATAAATTTTGGAATTTATTTAGGTAATTAAACACTTAAATTGGTGGTTTATCTTTATTTAATTAGAAATTTGTGAACATTAAGATTTGTAATAGTATAGATATTGATAACTAAATTAGAACCTAACCTAGTCTCTACTGTATTCTGAGCTATTAAGTTTGTATTTGTTTTTTTTGAAGGTGTTAAAAGGTAATTGTGAAATAGCAAATTTGAATAAACTTTTGTTGCCAAATGCTATACCCGGATTTCTTTATTTCATTCGAATATTAGTACCTTTTAGACACCCTTTTGTCCACACTAGCCGGGAGTGACTGCGACAAATGGCGCCCAACTTTAGAATTAGTTATTAGTACAATTTTGAGCACTTTGTTGTTAGAATTTTTTTGGAATGCTAATTAACCACCATATTATTTAGCTTAGGTTTATTTTGCCTGTGTTACTAACTGGTTAGGAATTATCCCACAAGTTTAGTGTTGCATCAAACAATTTGTATTTACTAACCAAATAAAAGTTGTTGTTACGGTGTAAACCTTATTTTGTGAAACCCCAATTGTTGTGTTTGATTTTATTTAGCATTTAAAATACTCACAATCTGTTTAAGTATTGTGATATATTTTGAGTTGTTTTGGTTGTAATATTTTGGACTCCCTTTATATTGTTTTGTTTGAAAACTTGTAAAAATATAAAACACCAAATAATAGTTAACATTATTAATTAATGTTTCTTAACAGTGATTTAACAGTAAATTTATAAGCTTGCGTTGCGAATTTGTTGAATTAGTTTTGGATTTTAATTATTGCTTTTATTGTGGTTACATTGATAAATGAGGTATGAAGTAAATTGTAGGGTCATTGTGGTTACGCGTCAGCGTTATTGGAGTTGTTCTGAAAACGAATTAAATTATGTTTCTTGCGTCTGTTTTGTATATAAACCAAGAAATCAGTTACAATTTTCTCAGTGTAACGCATTGTTTTAGTAAATCGACTCTGTTGTTTCCTATTAGGCGTGCTACTGGTACGGATGTTGCCAAAAAAAAAATTTAGAAACCATTTATAGTAATTCATGAGTTACTGAAACCGTGATTGTGGTTAATTGGACACATATTATGGGATCGTGATTCAGGGAGGCACTGGTTTGTTACAACATTCCTTAACATAATTTTACAGGGATACCGCGACGGAGTACGCAGTAACTATGCCTAAGGAGTATTATGTCGGTGAGTTTGGTTGTTTAAAGGTTTTTTTTTTCAAAAGTTTTTAGTGTCCATGCTAGACATGCCACAAATTTTGTTGTTTTGGGGTGCAGAAATGCGTTCTGGTTTTTGGTTGGTGATGTAGTTTGGGAGTCGAGCTACACTCAAGTGATGCCCAATTTGGCACCAGTTTGTTTGTTTTTTGTTTGGTGTGGGATCACTGAGGTATTTTTCACCATTTTGTTTACGAGTTGGAGGCTATGGATGGTCGTTCACTCGATTCGTGGCATATTGAGGTTATTAAGACATAAGTTTTGATTCGACTAGAGTTTCTTTGGTTGTGTTTAAATTGATAAAAAATCTAAACACAAAAGTGATAGGGTACAGTTTTATTTAGATTGAGAAATAAAACTGTTTGGTTTTGTATGATGAAGTATGAAAGGCGAGGTTGATAAGATGGTTTGCTTGTGGAAGAATGAAATTAATTTGTTTGTGGGTATGTTTTAGTCGCTTGAAACTTATGATTTTGAATTGTTGTCTAGCATGAGGTCGTTTTGGAATTATTTGAATGTGTTTGTTGCCCGATTTTTGACTTAATTAACTTATGAGTAAATTAAGAAAAAAGAAACTACCTTGATATTGAGATTTTATTTTGAGGGCTTTTGGATAATTTTGAACAGAACATTCAATGTAGTTGATTTGTTTTTTTTTGTGAGCTTTTGGATTATTTTGAACAGAACAATCTTTAATGGCGTTGACGTTGAGATCTTTAGGTATTTTGTGATGTTTTTAGTTGAAATATTTTTATACGGCGTTTTGAGATTCTTTTTTTGGGTATTTTCGATATTTTGAACAGAAAATCTTAAATAGCGTTGAGTTAAGAATTTTGGAGGTATTGTCGATATTTTGGAATAGGATATTCTTAAATAGCGTTGATTTTGAGTTTTTTTTTGTAGGTATTTTGAATAATTTTAGCAGAGCACCCCTAAATAACATATGGTTAGCTTTTTTTTGAGATCCTTTTGGGACATATTTTTTTTTGGTATATAATTTTGGATCTACAGTAATAGTTTGAATCGTTCTTGTGAAATTGTTGCCCTATTAGTGTCAGTTGAGATTGTTGGATAGTGGAAGGAGATTATTTTGATTTTGTTTTGGCATTTGGTAACAGTACATATTTTTACAGTTACGGAAGCTGGGGACAGCTTTCGGTTCACTGTAGTGAACCTCTTTTCTTTGGGAAGGGGGTATTGTAACGTTGTATATTTTTATATAAGTTCGCGTGAAACGAAAAGCTAAATGGATGTAGGACTCCAGTCCATATTTTGGCATAGATATGATGACACTGACATTTGTCAAGTGTGACAGCTGCTTTTTTTCCGGTTCCGCACTGTTGGTCGTGCGTCGGAGTGGAACGTGTGTGAAAATGAAATAAATTAGATATTTGAATATGGGGCACGCCCCAAATTATTTTGTAGTTTGATAGTTATTCCTGGTAAGTATCTGCAGAAAGGTTTGCGTTGATTTTTGTTTGTTGCGAGACATTTCTTAGAGTCTGAGCACATGGTTCTTTTTATCGTTTCAGACGCCGCCAACATGTCAATTTGGATGAATTAATTTCGAAAATGATTTGATATAAATGACTGGAAAAATGGTAAGTATGTTGAGAAACTCCTTTGGAAAATCCTTGTAAAGAAAATGTAGCCTACCTACATCTGGGCATATTGTATTGAGAGTTGTAATTTTTATCATTTCAGGTCTCAAATAGAATAATTAGCATAAATGTTTAGTAATCAATTCAGAAATTATATGGCGAGCCAGCTTTTGCAGGTATTAAATTGGTTTATTATAGATTTCATAAATAGGGTGATGAAAAGTATAACCACCCTCACTTAGAAAAAAAAATTGGTTGTTAACTAGAACTTTCTTTCATTTCTAGGTTTCGCTTTTGATATGTGTCTGTAAGTTGAACAGTCACAATTTGGTGATCATGTTGTAACCTCAGGTAAATATTTATTATGAACAGTTAGTGTTTTTTAACTTTTACTTTGGTTTGTGCGTTGAACTAACCTTTTGTAAATTCTTTTCAGTGACCTTACTTAGACCTTACTAAGACCTTACTTAGACCTCATTTGGATTAGTTTTTGAAGTCAGAACTTCCTTATGGATTGATTTGCTTCTTGTCTGCTGTTTTGAGGATGGATCGGTATCGGTGAAATTTTGGGGTAATGTTGCAGAATTGTTTGTAGTTTGATGCAACAAAGATTTGAAATAGTAACCTCCGTTGAAATCCAAGGTTGGTTTTCTTGTATTTACTTAAACTTAGGAAAAGTGGGATAATTTAGCTATCAATTTAGGCATAATTTAGGAATCCCTTTGAGGATAAATTTTGGAATTTATTTAGGTAATTAAACACTTAAATTGGTGGTTTATCTTTATTTAATTAGAAATTTGTGAACATTAAGATTTGTAATAGTATAGATATTGATAACTAAATTAGAACCTAACCTAGTCTCTACTGTATTCTGAGCTATTAAGTTTGTATTTGTTTTTTTTGAAGGTGTTAAAAGGTAATTGTGAAATAGCAAATTTGAATAAACTTTTGTTGCCAAATGCTATACCCGGATTTCTTTATTTCATTCGAATATTAGTACCTTTTAAACACCCTTTGTCCACACTAGCCGGGAGTGACTGCGACACCGCCGCTTAAATCCTCTTGAACCGGAAGCGAATCCCGTTGGGCCTAAGCTCAGCGTTGGTCCGGGCCCTGAAGCAGTTGCCAATGCGCTGTTTTAGGTGCTACGGGACAGGCCACGTAAAGGCCGCCTGTCCGTCTGCAGACCGCACACAACTGTGCCTACGCTGCGGGTCAGCCGATCATAAGATCGGCTCCTGCAAAGCACAGCCAAAATGCGCGGTATGCACGGCCATTAAAGTGTCCGCTGGTCACGTGATGGGGGGTCCTAAGTGCAACCCTCCACCAAAGAAGGGCAAGCTGCAGGCGTCGATCCCGCCTGCGGCCGCGGCGGCTGAGGTTAGTCCTGAGCCGGCAGAAGGAAATGGTGCGATGTCCGAGTGATGCAAGAAGCAAGACATCGCACCATCCTCCAGGGCAATCTAAATCATCGCCGGGCGACTCAGGACCTGATGACTCAGGCCATGGCCGACTGGACGGCGGGATTGGCGGTGGTCGCCGAACCGTACTCCGTGCCTCCCAATTGGGTAGCGGATAGGGATGGTTTGGTGGCGATCGCACCGCGGCCCTCCACGGATTCCCCTCCCCTCTCACTCACAGAGAGGGGGTCCGAATACGTGGCCGCCGCGTGGGGGGAAATCACCGTTATTGGCGTTTATTTCTCCCCCAACCGCCCCCTAGCTGAGTTGGACCAGCTGCTCACCAACCTGGCGGCAGCGGTCGCTCGAATGTCGCCGAGGCAGATTGCTGTGCTCTTGACGACTTGAATGCCAAATCGGCGTCTTGGGGGAACCCAGCCACTAATCCTCGTGGGAGGTTGGTAGAGTTGTGGGCAACGTCGGTCGGCCTGTCCCTCTTGAATAGAGGGACAACCCAAACATGCGTGCGGCAGCAGGGAGGGTCGGTGGTGGACATATCGTTCGCCACCCCTGCACTTGCCGCACGCGTGCAAAGGTGGGAAGTCGATTTGACGGAGACTCTATCCGATCATCGCCATATTCGGATAGAGTTCTCAGTCCACAACTCTCGAGCGGTGTCGAGCCGTGGTCCGGTGAAGTTCCCTAGATGGGCTATAAGGACGGGACGAGGTAAATGAAAGATGTTATTGTTTCTACGTATGATATTATAATGAATCCCAATAAATCAAGATTACAGTTATATAATTAGTCTATCACTACGTCACATGCCCCTTCAAAAAGAAAAAAAAATGTAGAGTATAAGTACATTTTTTTGTTTTAATTTAAAATACAAAATATTTTATTTGAGTAAATATCATATCAAAAACTTTATAATAAATCTTTATTAATAATTGATTTAAAACAAAAACTAGCAAAACAACCAATAAGAGGTAAATACAGTCGTTCGTTACATAACTAAGTATAAAAATACACTATATTGCGTACAATCTAGTTCTATTTTTGTGTACAGTTTTTTTAATTAATTAATACAATAACATTTGGTGATACATCCTTAACTACTGAAAATGGACCTAAATATAAAGGGTCAAGTTTATTACAATTTTCATTTTTTATAAGTACTAAATCACCACATTTATAAACAATAGGATTAACATAATTATCATACTTATCTTTTCTTAACATTTTACTAGTACATAGATTATTTTTAGCTTCTAGTTGCGACACTTGAATTCGATATTTTAATTCTATTGGATAGCTGTCAAAATTATACATCGGATCTACAGTATTGGTTAAATTCGTAGGTATATTACACACTTTGCCAAATACTAATTCGTAAGGTGTAAATTTTGTTTCGGTATGTACGGTAGTATTATACGAAAAACACCAAAATGATAACCATGAACTCCACTCTTGATTTTGATTGTCGTTTATTTGCATTCTCAAGTATGAAGTTAAATGCTTATGACTATTTTCTAAAGAGCCTAAAGTCTGATGATGAAAAGCTGTGGATGTTAAGTGATTGATATTTAAAATTTTACAAACCTCTTGAAACGTTGTGTTCACGAACTCAGTCCCTCTGTCCGTAATAATTTCACGTGGAATTCCATACCTGAGTATAAAGTTGTTTACCAAAGCTCTTGCTACGGTGGCCGCCTCCTTATTCGCTATCGGATACGCCTCGACGTATTTGGTCAGGTCGCACTGGAGCGTTAGTATGTAACTATAACTATTATCTCTCGTTAATGGGCCTACTAAATCTAAATAAATGCGATCAAATGCTGAGGACCCACAGTCAGTTATTACCATAGGTTCCTTAATCGCTTTTAAGTATTTATATCGTTGGCATTGGTCACATTTTTTCACAAAATTACTTATATCCTTTTCTAATCCTGTCCAAAAATATTTTCTACGAATATTGTTATACATTCGCCGTATCCCGGCATGTCCACTAGTGGGAAGAATATGATAATCATTTAAAATGACCTTTTTAGTATCATTATCAGTTATTCTTTTGACACCTTTTATAACGCATAAGCGGGGTCCGGACCACTTAGGCAATTCACTTATTTTCTTAGCTAGCTCTTTTATTATATGTGAATTTTTATCATTCTTTATTAAATATACGGTGTCAATATTAAGAGACGAACAAAAAGATTCCATTTCCCTCACAGAGACAGCTCGTGTACACTGCGATTGGGTAAACAATTTCACAAATATTATTCGCTCGGATGAAGAGTATCCAAAATCTCCTCTTTGAATTATCATATTCTTACTCACTTTCCTCCATTCTTCCTCATTTACAAATATCATCTCTGTGTAATCCTTCGGTAATTTAAGCATTTCCACGACTCTTGGGTGATCAGTCCAATCGTCTCGTGTAATGTTTTTCACCGAAGTGTTACTCAAAGATGATGACTCATCCTGCTTACGTCTTTGCGCCCTTGTAAGTACTGATACAATGTGTTCATTCATCGCCTTTAATTCCTCGCTTTCTATTTCTATACGTGACAATGCATCTGCAGCTACATTGTCGCGCCCTTTCACATACACAACTTTAAAATCGTACTCCTCTAGTAAAAGCCTGAATTTCATCAATCTACTGGAAGGATCTGTCATATTATACAAATAAACTAATGGCCGATGATCAGTTTATATTATGAATTTTCTTCCGAATAAATATGGCCTAAAGTATTTTACTGACCATACGATAGCCAACAATTCTTTTTCTATAGTTGGGTATCTACGTTCCGCCTTGTTTAGACTACGGCTTGCGTAGGCGACTGGTCTACGGTCGCTGTTACACAAAACCGATCCTATTGCGAATCCTGAAGCGTCGGTTTGCAAAATAAATGTGTTTTCCTTATCAAAATTAGAGTATTGCAAAATGGGCGGGTTCATAAGTGAACTTTTTAATGATACAAAAGATTGTTGACAATTATCATCCCATTCAAAAGTAATATTTTTTCGGCATAAATTATTTAACGGTATGCATATTTTAGCAAAATTAGGAATGAATTTGCGATAATAATTAGAAAACGCTACGAAACGTTTGGTTTCATCTGCATTTTTAGGTGTAGGATATTCTTGTAAAACTTTAATTTTATCGGGATCTGGTTGAATGCCGTTTGATGATACGACATGTCCCAAATATAATATTTCTTTTCGTAGGAAATCACACTTATCTGGATTTAATTTAAGGTTAACGGTTCTCAATCTTTCTAAAATTGATATTAAGTTTTTATTGTGAATATCAAGATTTCTTCCAAAACATATTAAATTATCCAAATATACAAAACATTTTTCATAATTTAATCCTGACATCGCCACGGTCATCATTCTAGAAAAAGAACTTGGACTCGTTTTAAGACCCATGGGCATACGCGTCATTTGGTATTGCCCAGATGGTGTTGTGAATGCAGTATATTTTCTGCTATCTGAATCTAATTTTGTCTGAAAATATGCTTGTGTCAAATCTAACTGTGAGAAATACATAGACCCAGAGAGAGAATCAAGTATGTCTGTTATGTTAGGAAGTGGAAACTTATCATCCATAATACGATCATTTAATTTTCTAAAATCAATAACTAATCGCCATTTTTTTGACTTGTCGTCTGATTTCTTTGGGACTAATAAAACGGGACTAGACCACTCGCTTTTGGCAGGTTCTATGATTTCGTTTGACATCATATTTTGAACTTGTCTTTCTATCTCGTCTCGCTGTGAAAAAGGTAATCTGTACTGTTTAATATAAACTGGTTCCGAATTTGGCTTTAACTGAATATTTTGTTCATAAAGATTACAGGTGCCCAATTTATCACCGGGAAGATAGAAAACATCTGAGTATTTTGCACAGATATTTTGAATTGATTTATTTTCCTCTTCGCTTAAATGATTTAATTTTAATAATGCTAATAATTTACGTACTCTCTCACCATCTGACACTTGTTTATCAAAACTACAAATATGATACTCGGATAGTCTATCGAAATCGGGTTGAAAATAACTGAGTCCAACTTCTGTTTCACGTGTATTTAAAATTTGAATTAAAACTTTACCATTTTTAGGTTGACAGATGCTTCCAGCGATAAATACTCCCTCGCATAACTCTTTCGGTAAAATCACATACTCATCTTTCAACTCAAAATTAACTTCAAAAATTTTTTCACACCTTGGGGGTATTACTACGTAATTATTAAAACCTAATTTTCCCATATCTAAAGGTAAACATTGTTCTATCCCTGCATGTTTCAACGTTAATTGATTACTTTCATAATTAATTATGCAATTATATTTTATTAAAAATCTTGACCAATAATACCATCATGAATACATGGAAGGCTTTTTAGAACATAAAACTTATGATTGATTTCTATATCGCATAAGGTAAATGGAATGTAAACATAACCTTCGGTGTACAGTCGGCCTCCAATACCTTTTATGTTGATGCGCTCTTTATGTATTGGAAGATTTAGATGTTGTGCTGTTTCAAATTTCACCGCTGACAGAGTGGCACCGGTGTCAACCAACCATCTATATTTAGAATTGCTCGTCGAAAGTTCCAGAGAATTATTATAATCACAAGTTAATATGTAATTATTATGTCCGAAAAAACTCAACTTCCTGTGTCGAATTTTCAGTGTTTTCGGCACTGGAGCCACTAGGTTGACCTATTTGATTTTGGTTTAAAACATGCATGTTGTACCTGTTATTCACGTTACCGCGATTTGTAGAGCCATAGCCCCGGCCGCGTCCTCGAAAATTCCATGTACCACGTCCGCGAGCATCCCCACGCGAAAATCCGCGAGAATAACCACGTGAGAACCCACGAGCAAGTGGCGCTTGTTGATTTGGCCTTGATGCACGTCCTTGACCTCTGTAAGAAATCTGTCCTCTATTTGTATTCTTTGACTTGAAAATATCTCACCTGAATTGGAGCTTGTTTCACCTTGCATAGACTCGTCCTTTGCCGCTCTGATTGCGTCCTTTAACTCGACGTAATTCCTGGCGGCTAAAATGGTGCTTAATCGGCTATTTCTCAAACCGTCCGTAAATCGTCGGATGGCTAATTTTTCATTTAATGGTTTTAATACTGCGTATGCGCTATCATTGCCATCGGCTTGAGAAATAGTCAATTTGACAAATAATTCTTCTATTTTCTTACCGAATTCATCAATGGTTTGTGAACCTTGCCTTGCCCTCACCAGCTCTAACTGTAAAGCCGTCGGGGACTGTTTGGCAAGAAGATGATTTTTCATATCTGTAATTAAACCTTTAGTGGACGTGTAACTCTGAGCTAACCGCAGCTTTGCGCTCTCTGTTAGACGCGTTTTCAAAACAAAATTAATGAGCGACTGTTCGCCTTCTGTGCCTAATGTCTGGCTATAAAAATCAATTGTGTCAATCAATTTTTTTGTGACCTCCTCCTCTCCTGTCATCACAGAGATGAGGGATGTTGCAGTCTTAACGTCAAATGAAGCCATGGTTACTGGTTTTGGTTCCATGTGTGTCTCGAAACAAAATTTAACTATACTTGAATAGTAGTTCTCTATCTGGTTACAAAGATCTAAAATTAATTTGGCCTCTTCTGGTTCTATATGTCCTTCTGCAATACTAGTTTCTAATTCTTTACGGCTTAATACATACTGAGTATAAAAATTGTTTGCCTTTAAAAATTTTCTTTCTAAAAATTCTTTTGTTCTTTTAACTTTGCTTAGCTTTGTTAAATTTATTTTTATACTTTTAATATCTTTATATATTTCTTGAATATCTGACATAATATTATAATAAACTTTATGACAGTACTTTTCTTTATATTTCTTAAGTCTAATAATTAATATTTATAGTTTACACTCACATTAACACGGCACTTTTAATGACACTCACTCACACGTTTCTGGATACCTCTCATGGTTGGTGGCCTTGGCTGATTGCCACTACTGCTGCCTCCTAGACCTCGAGCACGTCCTTGGGAGCGCGCGTCTCGCGCCTGCCTCCAGAACGTCGGAACGCACTCCTTGCTACCTCCTGCCGCATCCACTCTTGGTGGCACCTTCTGTACAGCTTATACAGACCGCCAAATGCTCCGATAGAAAGCATAATCAATATAATGCCCAATATTAGGTTTGTTATTGACACATTTTGGTGCAGTTGTGGAATATCGGCACTATTGGTGCCGCTAGCCGCGTTTTGAGCTATTACAACCTCCTCAGTTGATTGCGATGAACCCATTTTGAATGTTTTTGAGGTTTATTTCAGTACCACACACCGCGCTGGTATCGAAGTTTCTAAAGTCCATCATTTTACCACTTGATCACTCACGACTTATTAGTTCGAACCGGACACCGAACCTTAAAATGGCAGGGTCACCATATAAGGACGGGACGAGGTAAATGAAAGATGTTATTGTTTCTACGTATGATATTATAATGAATCCCAATAAATCAAGATTACAGTTATATAATTAGTCTATCACTACGTCACAGGGCGCTCACCAAGCTAGACCGTGACATGGCGAAAGAGGCGGCCTTCGTCCAGGATTGGTTCGGGGCACCAACTGATCCGGATGTGGATGTAGCCGCTGGGCACCTGCGGAGCGCGCTGACCGAGGTGTGCAATGCAAGCATGCCTCGGTCTTGTCGGCCCCCTCCAAGGTGGGCGGTTTACTGGTGGTCGGCGGAACTTGCCGACCTGCGGGCCACCTGTGTCGCGGCCCGAAGGGCTTACACCCGGAGGCGCCGCCGCAGCCACCGGGATGAGGAAGAGGAGGGCCGCCTGTACGCCCTCTATAAGGAAGCGAGGCGCACATTCAAGGCGGCCATAGGCGCCGCTAAGGACTTGGCACGGGAGGAGATGCTGGAGAGTCTGAATGACGATCCGTGGGGGAGACCGTATAAGGCGGTGCGCAACAAGCTGCGCCCCTTAGGTCCCCCACTGACTGAGACTCTCCAGCCAGATCTTTTGGAGAGGGTCGTCCGGGTCCTGTTTCCGGACAATACTTCGTTTACCCCTCCGAAGATGGATCCTCCCTTTGGGAGCGGCCCCCCGGCCGCGGGTTTTGACCCCATTGCCGCGGAGGAGTTCGATACAGCGTCTGACTACCTCCGCAGCAAGAAGACGGCGCCGGGTCCAGACGGGGTCCCGGCCAGGGTCGTGGCCATCGCCGTCAGCGAGATGGCTGGTCGCTTTCGGGACCTCTTCAACCGATGTTTTGAGGTGGGGAGGTTCCCGATAGCGTGAAAGGAGGGCCTTCTGGTCCTCCTTAGGAAGGAGGGCCGGCTGGCGGATTCCCCGTCCGGTTACCGCTCCATAGTGCTCCTGGACGAGGCGGGCAAGCTGTTTGAGAAGCTGATAGCTGCCCGCCTCAACGAGCACCTGGCAGGGACGGGCCCAAACCTATCCGACGCCCAGTATGGGTTTCGGGCGGGCCGGTCTACAATCGACGCCCTGACAAAGCTTAGGGCGACGACAAGCGAGGCCGCAGAGAGGGGGGAGGGCGTGCTGGCTATATCATTTGATATAGCCAACGCATTTAACACCATCCCCCACTCAACAATTCTGGAGGCACTCCGCTATCATGGAGTGCCTCTTTATTTGCGGGCCCTGTTGGCGGACTACCTCTCGGACAGAGAGGTGCTTTTGTAACGTTGTATATTTTTATATAAGTTCGCGTGAAACGAAAAGCTAAATGGATGTAGGACTCCAGTCCATATTTTGGCATAGACATAATAGATATGATGACACTGACATTTGTCAAGTGTGACAGCTGCTTTTTTCCGGTTCCGCACTGTTGGTCGTGCGTCGGAGTGGAACGTTTGTTATAATAATGTATTAAAAGTGAAAATTATAATGGGGCACGCCCCAAATTATTTTGTAGTTTGATAGTTATTCCTGGTAAGTATCTGCAGAAAGGTTTGCGTTGATTTTTGTTTGTTGCGAGACATTTCTGAGAGTCTGAGCACATGGTTCTTTTTATCGTTTCAGACGCCGCCAACATGTCAATTTGGATGAATTAATTCCGAAAATGATTTGATATAAATGACTGGAAAAATGGTAAGTATGTTGAGAAAACCCCTTTGGAAATCCTTGTAAAGAAAATGTAGTCTACCTACATCTGGTCATATTGTATTGAGAGTTGTAATTTTTATCATTTCAGGTCTCAAATAGAAAAATTAGCATAAATGTTTAGTAATTAATTCAGAAATTATATGGCGAGCCAGCTTTTGCAGGTATTGAATTGGTTTATTATAGATTTCATAAATAGGGTGATGAAAAGTATAACCACCCTCACTTAGAAAAAAAAATTGGTTGTTAACTAGAACTTTCTTTTATTTCTAGGTTTCGCTTTTGATATGTGTCTGTAAGTTGAACAGTCACGGTTTGGTGATTATGTTGTAACCTCAGGTAAATATTTATTATGAAAAGTTAGTGTTTTTTAACTTTTACTTTGGTTTGTGCGTTGAACTAACAATTTTGTAAATTCTTTTCAGTGACCTTACTTAGACCTTACTTAGACCTTACTTAGACCTTACTTAGACCTTACTAAGACCTCATTTGGATTAATTTTTGAAGTCAGAACTTCCTTATGGATTGATTTGCTTCTTGTCTGCTGTTTTGAGGATGGATCGGTATCGGTGAAATTTTGGGGTAATGTTGCAGAATTGTTTGTAGTTTGATGCAACAAAGATTTGAAATAGTAACCTCCGTTGAAATCCAAGGTTGGTTTTTCTTGTATTTACTTAAATTTAGTGAAAAGTGGGATAATTTAGCTATTAATTTAGGCATAATTTAGGAATCCCTTTGAGGATAAATTTTGGAATTTATTTAGGTAATTAAACACTTAAATTGGTGGTTTATCTTTATTTAATTAGAAATTTGTGAACATTAAGATTTGTAATAGTATAGATATTGATAACTAAATTAGAACCTAACCTAGTCTCTACTGTATTCTGAGCTATTAAGTTTTGTATTTGATTTGTTTAAAGGTGTTAAAAGGTAGATGTGTAATAGCAAATTTGAATAAACTTTTGTTGCCAAATGCTATACCCGGATTTCTTTATTTCATTCGAATATTAGTACCTTTTAAACACCCTTTGTCCACACTAGCCGGGAGTGACTGTGACAAATGGCGCCCAACTTTAGAATTAGTTATTAGTACAATTTTGAGCACTTTGTTGTTAGAATTTTTTTGGAATGCTAATTAACCACCATATTATTTAGCTTAGGTTTATTTTGCCTGTGTTACTAACTGGTTAGGAATTATCCCACAAGTTTAGGTTGCATCAAACATTTGTAATTACTAACCAAATAAAAGTTGTTGTTATGGTGTAAACCTTATTTTGTGAAATCCCAATTTGTTGTGTTTGATTTTATTTAGCATTTAAAATACTCACAATCTGTTTAAGTATTGTGATATATTTGAGTTGCTTTGGTTGTAATGTTTTGGACTCACTTTATATTGTTTTGTATGAAAACTTGTAAAAATATAAACCACCAAATAATAGTTAACATGATTAATTAATGTTACTTAACAGTGATATTACAGTGTAATTTATATGAGTTTGCGTTGAGAATTAGTTGAAATAATTTTGGATTTTAATTATTGCTTTTGTTGTGGGTACATTGATAAATGAGTTATGAAGTGAATGTGGGGTCATTGTGGTTGCGTGTCAGCGTTATTGGAGTTGTTCTGAAAACGAATTAAAATTGTAACTTGCGTCTGTTTTGTATATAAACCTAGAAATCAGTTACAATTTTCTTGGTGTAATGCATTGTTTTGGTAAATTGACTCTGTTGTTTCCTATTAGGCGTGCTACTGGTACGGATGTTGCCAAAAATTTTAGAAACCATTTATAGTGATTCATGAGTTAATGAAACCGTGATTGTGGTTAATTGGACACATATTATGGGATCGTGATTCAGGGAGGCACTGGTTTGTTACAACATTCCTTAACTTAATTTTACAGGGATACCGCGACGGAGTACGCAGTAACTATGCCTAAGGAGTGTTATGTCGGTGAGTTCGGTTTTTTAAAGGTTTTTTTTTCAAAAGTTTTTAGTGTCCGTGCTAGACATGCCACAAATTTTGTTGTTTTGGGGTGCAGAAATGCGTTCTGGTTTTTGGTTGGTGATGTAGTTTGGGAGTCCAGCTACACTCAAGTGATGCCCAATTTGGCACCAGTTTGTTTGTTTTTTGTTTGGTGTGGGATCACTGAGGTATTTTTCACCATTTTGTTTACGAGTTGGAGGCTATGGATGGTCGTTCACTCGATTCGTGGCATATTGAGGTTATTAAGACATAAGTTTTGATTCGACTAGAGTTTCTTTGGTTGTGTTTAAATTGATGAAAATTCTAAACACAAAAGTGAAAGGGTTCAGTTTTATTTAGATTGAGAAATAAAACTGTTTAGTTTTTGTATGATGAAGTATGAAAGGCGAGGTTGATAAGATGGTTTGCTTGTGGAAGAATGAAATTAATTTGTTTGTGGGTATGTTTTAGCGGAAACCCTTAAGTTAAGTCGCTTGAAACTTATGATTTTGAATTGTTGTCTAGCATGAGGTCGTTTTGGAATTATTTGAATGTGTTTTTTGCCCGATTTTGACTTAATTAACTTTATGAGTAAATTGAAAAGAAATATATTTTGTTATTGAGAATTTATTATGAGGGCTTTTGGATAATTTTGAACAGAACATTCAATGTAGGTAGTTAATTTGTTTTTTTGTGAGCTTTTGGATTATTTTGAACAGAACAATCTTCAATGGCGTTGACGTTGAGATCTTTAGGTATTTTGAGATGTTTTTAGTTGGAATATTTTTAAACGGCGTTTTGAGTTTTTTTTTTTGGTATTTTGGATATTTTGAACAGAAAATCTTAAATAGCTTTGAGTTAAGATTTTTTTGAGGTATTGTCGATATTTTGGAATAGAATATTCTTAAATAGCGTTGTTTTTTTGTAGGTATTTTGAATAATTTTAGCAGAGCACCCTTAAATAACTTAAGGTTAGCTTTTTTTGAGATCCTTTGGGACACATTTTTTTGGTATTTAATTTTGGACCTACAGTAATAGTTTGAATCCTTCTAGTGAAATTTGTTGCCTTTTAGTGTCAGTCAGGACTTGTTGGATGGTGGAAGGAGATTATGTTGATTTTATTTTGGCATTTGGTAACAGTACATATTTTTACAGTTACGGAAGCTGGGGACAGCTTTCGGTTCACTGTAGTGAACCTCTTTTCTTTGGGAGGGGGGTATTGTAACGTTGTATATTTTTATATAAGTTCGCGTGAAACGAAAAGCTAAATGGATGTAGGACTCCAGTCCATATTTTGGCATAGACATAATAGATATGATGACACTGACATTTGTCAAGTGTGACAGCTGCTTTTTTCCGGTTCCGCACTGTTGGTCGTGCGTCGGAGTGGAACGTTTGTTATAATAATGTATTAAAAGTGAAAATTATAATGGGGCACGCCCCAAATTATTTTGTAGTTTGATAGTTATTCCTGGTAAGTATCTGCAGAAAGGTTTGCGTTGATTTTTGTTTGTTGCGAGACATTTCTGAGAGTCTGAGCACATGGTTCTTTTTATCGTTTCAGACGCCGCCAACATGTCAATTTGGATGAATTAATTCCGAAAATGATTTGATATAAATGACTGGAAAAATGGTAAGTATGTTGAGAAAACCCCTTTGGAAATCCTTGTAAAGAAAATGTAGTCTACCTACATCTGGTCATATTGTATTGAGAGTTGTAATTTTTATCATTTCAGGTCTCAAATAGAAAAATTAGCATAAATGTTTAGTAATTAATTCAGAAATTATATGGCGAGCCAGCTTTTGCAGGTATTGAATTGGTTTATTATAGATTTCATAAATAGGGTGATGAAAAGTATAACCACCCTCACTTAGAAAAAAAAAATTGGTTGTTAACTAGAACTTTCTTTTATTTCTAGGTTTCGCTTTTGATATGTGTCTGTAAGTTGAACAGTCACGGTTTGGTGATTATGTTGTAACCTCAGGTAAATATTTATTATGAAAAGTTAGTGTTTTTTAACTTTTACTTTGGTTTGTGCGTTGAACTAACAATTTTGTAAATTCTTTTCAGTGACCTTACTTAGACCTTACTTAGACCTTACTTAGACCTTACTTAGACCTTACTAAGACCTCATTTGGATTAATTTTTGAAGTCAGAACTTCCTTATGGATTGATTTGCTTCTTGTCTGCTGTTTTGAGGATGGATCGGTATCGGTGAAATTTTGGGGTAATGTTGCAGAATTGTTTGTAGTTTGATGCAACAAAGATTTGAAATAGTAACCTCCGTTGAAATCCAAGGTTGGTTTTTCTTGTATTTACTTAAATTTAGTGAAAAGTGGGATAATTTAGCTATTAATTTAGGCATAATTTAGGAATCCCTTTGAGGATAAATTTTGGAATTTATTTAGGTAATTAAACACTTAAATTGGTGGTTTATCTTTATTTAATTAGAAATTTGTGAACATTAAGATTTGTAATAGTATAGATATTGATAACTAAATTAGAACCTAACCTAGTCTCTACTGTATTCTGAGCTATTAAGTTTTGTATTTGATTTGTTTAAAGGTGTTAAAAGGTAGATGTGTAATAGCAAATTTGAATAAACTTTTGTTGCCAAATGCTATACCCGGATTTCTTTATTTCATTCGAATATTAGTACCTTTTAAACACCCTTTGTCCACACTAGCCGGGAGTGACTGCGACACTTTACGTCAACAGGGAAGGCAGTCTTCAGCGGCGGAAAGTCGAAGCCGGGGTTCCTCAGGGGTCGGTGCTCGGCCCCTTACTGTGGAACCTCGGATACAATTGGCTGCTCCGAGGTGCCCTGCTCCGTGGCATGAGTGTCATATGTTACGCGGATGACACTCTTGTCACGGCTCGGGGTCGGACTTACGGAGTGGCCACGTGTCTGGCCTCGGCTGGCGGCACCCTTGTCGCTGAGAGGATCCGCCGGCTGGGACTCGAGGTGGCGCTGCACAAGACCGAGGCTATTTTCTTTCCGGGGCCTAAGCAGCAAGCACCTCACGACGCTCACATCATTGTGGGCGGCGTGAGGGTCAAAGTGAAGGCTCAGATGAAATATCTGGGCCTGATCTTAGATGGTCGTTGGCACTTCGGCCCTCATTTCGCAGGCTTATCGGAACGCCTGTTGAGGGCCGCCAACGCCTTCAGCTGGCTCCTCCCTAATCTGGGGGAACCGAGAACAAGATGCCGGCGATTGTATGCCGGCGTCTTAAGGAGTATGGCGCTCTATGGCGCCCCCGTGTGGGTAGACTCCCTCAATAAGAGGGAAAACGCCGCCCTCCTCCGCAGGTCCCAACGAGCCATTGCACAGCGGGTGGGGAGGGCATACCGCACGGTTGGGGGTGTTGCGGCCTGTGCTCTTGCGGGCACGCCACCGTGGGAGCTGGAAGCCCGGGTCCTCGCCACCGTCTACAAATGGACGGCGGAGCAGAGGGCCCGCGAACTGCGACCGGCTCCCGAAGAGCGAGGAGCGGTGCGGCGCGAGGCGCACGAAGCCATGGTTCGTCTGTGGAAGGAGGACCTGGCGAGTGCGCCGTTCGGGCGTCGCACGTTGGATGCCATTGGTCCGAATCTGGACCGGTGGCTAGAGAGGCCCCACGGGTTCCTCACTTACCGTCTGGTGCAGGTGCTAACCGGGCATGGTTGCTTCGGTGACTACCTGCATCGGATCGGGAGAGAGGAATCCCCGTCGTGCCATGAGTGTGGTGCGACGGAGGACTCGGCGCAGCATACCCTCGCAGTCTGCCCAGGCTGGGAGGAGCAGCGCCGGGTTCTAGTGGTGGCAGTCGGCCAGGACCTGTCATTGCCTAGTATGGTGAACGCCATGCTAGACGATGAGAGGTCTTGGAAGGCGGTAGCCACCTTCTGCGAGACTGTCATTTCGCAGAAGGAGGCGGCGGAGCGGGAGAGGGAGGACGATCCCTCAGCGCCCCCGCTCCGCAGACGGAGGGTGGGCAGGAGACGGCGGTTGTACGATCGCTCTCTTGTCCCCCAAGGTGGCATGCAGGCTGGAGGCACGGGGGTGCCTCCTCCTGCATTGCACGCGCCACCACCGTCGAGAGGGAATAGTGCCGCGTCCCCGGCTATTCCCCCTGTCCCCCCGCAAGGGGGGCGCGCTGGGCCCGCCGTGTAGGTTGCTGTCCAGGGTGTGCATGGATGTCAAGGCTTTTGCTAGACTCCCATGTCGCCCTGCCTAGACAGGGAAGGGAAGCCGCAGGTTTTAGGTGGGTAGTCTCCGCTCTTCGTTAAGCGGTGGGAGTCCCACACACGGCTGAGGCCCCCCGGTCTCGGCTACGGGTTCTCACTATCTGGCAGAATCTTTTTGCTCCGAAAGTCACTTGGCATAACACACTTGGCATAATTTTCTTTAGTCGAATATTATTCAGGCAGAATTTTCTGTTAGCATAATTATTGTTGGGTCGAATATTTATGTGCCCGAATTTATAATGGCATACTTTTAAAATAGCAGAAATTTATAAGGCATAATTACCTTTGGCAAAGTTTTACTTTGCATACTTTCGCTAAGCATAATGTTTATTAAGTACGATGTTTATTTGGCATAATTTGACGAGGCATACTATGAAGAAATTGCTATTTCTTTTAAATAGTATTTTACCCTAAAGTTGAATTAAAAAGTCATTAAGTTGTGGTACAAAAGTTAGTGACAGAAACGAATCGGTGCAAAACCGACTCCACGCAGTCTTGTTTGCCCCACCCCTAGAGTGTAATTCAAAATCGCGTAGGCGCGGAGGGGCGAGGCAGCCCGAGAGCTGAGGAGCAGGTGGTTTGAAAGCACGCCGCCGCGGCTGAGGCTGGCCGGCAAAGCCGGCCAGCAAGCAAAAGCTGCGGTGGTAAGCGAAAACCATCTATGACGATAAGCTCGCGTGGGACTGCCGGAGCCCCGCAGCGCCGGAGCCGTGACAGAAACCATGCATGTTTCTGCTGCATGCTTGCTAGCTTGATTGCTGCATGCTTGCTTGCTGCATGCTTTGCTTGCTTGCATGCTGAATGCTTGCTTGCATGCTGCATGTTTGATTTGCCATGCATGTTGTATGTTAGTATTGCTGAGATAGAACTACTTGGGATACACAGAGAAATTAAGGTTTATAGGAGAATTTAAATATGAAAAATATGCCAAAAGACGATTCGAACTGTGAACTTTCTGCGATAGGATGATTCTGCCTATTAATGACTATATATATGAATTTTATGCCACAAGACGATTCTATCTGTGAACTTTGTGCGTTAGGATGATTCTGCTTTAAGACTATTATGGATATAAAATTTCTGCCTAAAGATGATTCTAGTTTACACGATTATGCGTTTTGAACGTCTGATAAATGAGTGAATGCTAATTGATGTTCTGCGAAAGGAAGTTTATGCTATTTGATGATATGCTAAATAAAATTATGACAATAAAAATTCTGCGAAGCAAGGTAGACCCCTCGGCTACGGCTCATAAATGGGTTTTCCTGCGATAAAAAAAAAAAAAAAAAAAAGGTTAGGTTAGGTTCCCCCTCGAATGGAGCACGCCTTGTCGTGGCGAGGGGGCTCAGTAGCCTGTCGCAATCCAGCGGCAGGTGAAGCCAAGATGCTCCGTGGAGAGTGCCGCTGCGTCTGTTCCCGTATCGGGCGGCAGTGGCCATAGTGAGTCGCGTCTGTCTCGCATCGAGCGGCGGCTCACTAAAAGTCGTTGGACTCCCGGCACACCTCTGATTTAACAGAGGAGGCAGGGGATGTCCTGAGGACTTTGGTCCTCTGGGCGAGCTCGGCGTGCATTTGCCGTCGGGCGTGGCTCGCTTCGTCGGGAGGGTCTCGGACAGACGGTGTGGGGACACCTCTGTCCAATCACCAGGGACCCTCCTAAGGCGCCAGTGTGCCGTCGGGAGTGGGATCGCCCCACTCCGTGGAGATCCGCCCTCCTCATGGAGGGTGGAGGTTGCGCTGGCAAGGGTCGCGGGACTGTTGAGACACCGCGGCCCCTGCTGTCAAAGCCACCAAACGCGGCGGGCGTCGTCAGGTTTTAGTGGGTATACCCGGGGGCGTATCCGGGGGAGTCCCACACACGCCCCTCCGTTCCCCGACGGAGAGATACGGTGCGTAATTGCATTTCCTGACGTTAAAAAAAAAAAAAAGGTTAGGTTAGGTTGGGGTCGGGGTCCCCCTCGAATGGAGCAAGCCTTGTCGTGGCGAGGGGGCTCAGTAGCCTGTCGCAATCCAGCGGCAGGTGAAGCCAAGATGCTCCGTGGAGAGTGCCGCTGCGTCTGTTCCCGTATCGGGCGGCAGTGGCCATAGTGAGTCGCGTCTGTCTCGCATCGAGCGGCGGTTCACTAAAAGTCGTTGGACTCCCGGCACCCCTCTGATTTAGCAGAGGAGGCAGGGGATGTCCTGAGGACTTTGGTCCTCTGGGCGAGCTCGGCGTGCATTTGCCGTCGGGCGTGGCTCGCCTCGTCGGGAGGGTCTTGGACAGACGGTGTGGGGACACCTCTGTCCAATTACAAGGGACCCTCCTGAGGCGCCAGGGTGCCGTCGGGAGTGGGATCGCCCCACTCCGTAGAGATCCGCCTTCCTGATGGAGGGTGGAGGTTGCGCTGGCAAGGGTCGCGGGACTGTTGATACACCGCGGCCCCTGCTGTCAAAGCCACCAAACGCGGCGGGCGTCGTCAGGTTTTAGTGGGTATACCCGGGGGCGTATCCGGGGGAGTCCCACACACGCCCCTCCGTTCCCCTACGGAGAGGTACGGTGCGTAATTGCATTTCCTGACGTTAAAAAAAAAAAGAGTTGGGGTCGGGGTCCCGTGTCGGGTTACTGGTCCCGCATCGGGCGCGTCCCCAGGTGGTGGATAGGGGAACGCCTCCCAGATATTGGAGGTACCGGCATCGGCCGGCGCGAACCAAAACCAGAGCGCGGCAGGTTTTGTCAACTCGGCGGACCTGTCGGGCCGGAAGAGAAGGCCTTATGGCTCAAGACTTCTTGTATTCGCCGCTCTGCCTGCTCCTCCTCGAAGGAATGGACCAGAGCGGCTTGAGTACCTGAGGCGTAGATAGGGGTGCCTAGACCGGCGGGGCATATTGCCTGGATCCGTGGGTTTTTCCCGGGTTGTAGCCTGTCATCACGACAACCCGGGCAGTGCATTTGTGCCGTGCGCTGGGTCCCGTAATCCTGGGAGAAGAGGGTCCTGGACGTTGAGCCTGAGGCAGACCACCCAGGCAACACATTGTCTTTGGCCTCGGATTCCGGGCACACGGGGGGCCCGTGGAGTAGCCGGTCCACGGGTTATTCGGCTGCGGGCGAGCGGCTTAACCCTCGTCCAACGGTGATGCGGGGGGTACGGGGGGCAGGGCAGGCGGCGGGCTCGGTGATGTTGCGCGTTCTGGTCGACGCGTGCTCACCTTGCCCCAACCGTCTCGTCAAAGATCCCGTTCTAGTCTGCCCGAAAGGGAAGTGGCGTCCCTGCTATGGTCGGTGGAAACCCCTGGGGTGTCAGTGGTACCTCCCCAGATGGGGCTCCGTGGTGGGTGGGGTCACCGCCGACTGAATGGATACAAATAACGGACATGGCTTGCTCTAATAAGGATATATCGAAAATTGCGACCAACCCAGTAGCGCGAGGCGCTCAAACAGAGAATAAGGCAGAGGGCGACGCTGCCGTCCTTTTCAGGACGCCCGTTGTCCTCCTGCAAAGGTGTGAAACACCACTAAATGGACCGACCGTAGCCGGTTCTTTAGGCCCGGAGATTTTTCCGAGTATGAGGACGAGGCAACCCTTACAGGACGTGACAAAGAGGGGACGTCACTTTGTGTTTCCCCCTCCCCCGGACTAGACAACAGCCTGGAGATCGTGGACTCCTACGAGTTCGCGTCTTCGGGAATCACATCCCGATCGCCGTCTGGGACTCGCACCAGCGGCAGAATAACGAGAGCCGGCAAACGGCGGGCGGATGAGGCCTCTTCAGACCTCTTCCCTGCCAAAGTCCCGGCAGACAAGGTCACCGCTGCCCGCAGAGGCCGGAGTCGCCCACCTACCCGTGGGGAGTGCGTAGGTGTAGGCAAAGCCCGCGAGCAGTTAGTGGACGAGAAGCGCCGTGCCGCGATTCTAGAAGCCGAGGAGGAGGCTTCTCGCCTAGCGGAGCGGCTTGTGCACAGGCGAAACCAAAACGAGTTCTCCGTGAGGGATGCCACCGCGGAAGAGCTGAGCGGTCAGATCCGGGCTGCCATGGACACAGTTCTGTTCTGCGTGGCCAAGTCCGGAAACCTGAAGGGCAGCTTTCAGCGCGCCCTGAAGGAGGCTGCCGAAGGTGGCGATGCAACCGGGAGTGCTGGAGGGAAAGGAGCATTCCTATGAATCCGTGTTGGGCCGGGCCAAACAGGCTATTGACATCGGTGCGCTGGGAATCTCCGGGGTCCGCTTCAGGGTCGCCAAAACTGGTGGTAAGGTCCTGGAGATCACCGGCGCCGATAGCGAGACAAAGGCTGACACCCTGGCAGCCAAAATGCGGGAGGTCATCCCCGACGCGATAGCGAAAGTGACCAGGCCGACCAAGAGCCGTCCGGAGAGATGTCCGGATTTCAGGACTCGATGACTCTGCGACCAAGGTCGAAGTCGCCGAAGCTGTCGCCAAGGCGGGAGGCTGCGATCCGAAGTCGATCCAAGTTGGGTCGATCGGGCGATCTTTTCGGGGCACAGGGGCCTGCATCGTTAAGGTTCCGATCGCTGTGGCCCAGAAGGTCGTCAAAGGGAGAGTTTTAGTGGGATGGGTCTCCGCCCAGACCAGGCTAATGGACCGGAAGCCGCTTCAGTGTTTCCGGTGCCTGGAGGTGGGACACGCCCGCGAGAACTGCCCTTCGACAGCCGATCGCAGCAACCTGTGCTACCGCTGTGGTAAGCCGGGACATGCAGCCAGGGGATGCACTGCCTCGCCGCACTGCCCTCTGTGCGCGGACGCAGGGTTGCCAGCGAACCACCGGGTGGGCAGCAAGAGCTGCAAACCGCCCAAGCGTGGCAATGGAGCGGCGAAGACAGTGGCCAGAGTAGGGTAGAATTGGGGCTCCTGCATCATGCAGCTCTCGCTTCGCTCGAGCAGCATGATGCCTGGAGCCCCAATTCTACCAGATCAGTATTAAAATCCAAAAACACTAAAATTGTATGCAGTACGATTTTATGAAGTTAAGTAATCATGTATACCTTGTGATCTGTCCTGATAGCCTGTACTACGTAACCGAGCCCTATCGTTAAACTTCGTTTGAACTACTCGCATGCTGTCGAAGGCCCTGATTCCCTCCTGATCGGCCTAAGAATGAGTGTAGGTATATAATCAGTTCAGGAATCAAAGACTAGGTACTTATTATAATCATGATGTAAGTTTTATTTCTTTTTTTTTTGTTGTTATGGTGTTAAAGTTGTTTAGTTACATGAGTACCTACAAAGGTAGTTGAAATAAATAAAAAAATAGTTGTACATAGTAAAATTTTATTTAAAAATCATACATTCACATTGTTTTCGGAACACCATTTCTTAATACATAAAACATTTTTCAACGCACATATTTTCTTATGATTAAAACAGTTGTACAAATAAGTATTTTTACAATAAAGTTTACAAAGATCATTTAAATTAGGAGCTCCCAAGCGACTTATGTCTATAATATTATTCGGATCACACAGATCTTGTACCCATTTTATTTTTTCATCTCCTTTTAAAATAATATTTTTATCATTCAAATAAGGTTTGATAATTCTGCTAAATTCTCTATAGTCAATGTAGCCCTCACTCCACCTATAGCCTCTATGCTTTTCAATCCAGCAGACATGTTTTTTTTCTTCAGGATTTAATGAAGCGAATGGGTATGGGGGTTTTATTAAAAAAAGGTGTGTATGTTCTTGCATAGCTATTGCAAATTCTTTTACTATGAATTCATTTTTACTATTTTTGAACCCCTGGAGATCTACATATATTGTGCTGCTTTTCATGATATTTTTTTCACGATATTACTCAAAGGCTTATATTCAAATATACAGTCGTTTAAGATCAAGCAATAAGCAGCTGTCTGATCAGGTATTTCTTGATCTGTTTCGATTTCAACTCTGACATCGATCGATCCCTTTAACGTCTCATGCTGTCGTGAACAATCGATAACAAATAAGGGAGCAACGTCTCTGAATTCTTTTAAACTCAATAACGGTTCTGACCGACGACCGTGGTACGACTGTTGAAATCTTGTATACTGCTCGTATAATAAAGTGAATTTGTCGTCTGAAAAACTGACATTCAATCCTTCATAAGGATAATAAGTTGAGTTTAAAAATACCCTTACATCACGTACGTGGCAATGATCAAACTCAGCCAGTGACAACTGACTGTTATGTTTGCGATTGGTTTGCAAGGCAATTACAACAAATCGTGGTTTTTCTATTTGAGATGAAGTTTTGATAGACCAAGTATGCTTACGTGTTTTAGGTAGTAATGGGTATTCATACAGATCCCAATTACGAAATACTAATGGAATAGCTCTATCTTTCTCTAAATGCTTTAATAAATTTATTCTTTCACGATCAGACACTTTGATATGTGGCACTCTCCAAATAATTTTACTAATTATAATATCGTCCACCACTTCTCCTGTATTCAACTTGACAGCATTAAGATTCGTATTGCTTCTAAGTAGCACTAGCTCGTGTTTACAATTAATAATAATTTTTTCATAGTCTTCTGCAAATCCTAATATCTTGTTTAACGGTATTGATACGGAAAACGCTCCACCTGCAGTATTATTTGTTCCTTCAGTTGACCAGCCCCAAACTCGAGCATATTTTGATTCGTTTTCATTCAAAGAGAGATAAGATTTGATTGTTGTAGTTATACCTGCATTTTTAATTTTATCTATTTCTACTCCATTTAATTCATATCGAATGTCTTGAAATAGAAATAATGCTGGATTATTTATAAAATGTACATTCGCTACTTTTTCTTCACTTTTCACTACATTCACTTTTCCTTCGATATACAAACTACTAAGTGAAGGCAGCACGTACAGGTCTTGTTGATTAATAGGAATACGAATTTCATCATTCTTGTTGAAACTTGTCACGTAAGGTTTGTATGAATGGTACTCGAAACTTTCAATGCAGTTGTCGTAGGATGTTTGTTGAGATATATTTAAAATATTCATTTTATCAAGCCGATTAACTTAAGGAATTCTTTATTGGTCTTGGTAAGCTTCTTTTTTAGATGATCTGATGTATTTTTGTGAGATGTTCTTTTAGGACTGGCTTGAAATGACGACGTGGTGGGGCTTTTATTGAAATTTATCATTTTTTCCTAAAATGTAAATACAGTTGCACTTCTTCACCTCTTAAATTTATCTCTTTATTATCGGAGCCCAATAGCCTTATGTTGATAGCACTTATAGAACTTTGATTAACAGGAAAATAAATTAAATTTTTGGGTATTTCAATTATTCGATAACCAGGCGGTACATTAGGCACGAATTCGTAAATAATATGACTTGCTTTCCCATTTACAAAGGAACCGCTAACTACATTGCATTCGATCCTTACGATGGTTGTTGATAGAATGCTGACAGGATACTGTGAATCAGTACTTATATTCGCATTTATTGTTTTCATTCCAAACCCTAAAATTTTACCAATTGATTCGCTTTTATTAAAATGCACATCTTTGGAGCATACAATATTTGTTTTCAATGTATTGTTATTGCAAGTTAGTTTTAATGCAGCGTTCTTAATGTTACTTTTTAAATAATCACAAATATCCTGAAGCTCATAAGATCCTTCTGGAATTTTAATAATTTCGTTTTTACCATAGTAAAACTTATTGTTGCGGTCATCTATATTAGGAATAGAATTGAACGTTGAAAAATACAAAAGACCGCATTCATAGTCTTCTCGAAGTTCCAACGGCGGTGAATAGTTTACTGTCAAAGAGGCTCCTATCCCAGTTATAGACACCGTGAAAGACATTTTTATACTGATACATTTATTTATTTCTTCCACTATTTAAGTGCTTCTTCCAATATTTTCTTAAAAATTTTAGACACAGATGGCCACAGTTTGAAGAACCAAACTCTTGATGTCTCACATAATTATAGTTTATTGGTAATGCGTGCATGTATTTGACAAATTCTAACGGCGGCTTTAAATTGCCGAAACTATCATAATATTCTACATAATTATTTTGCTTTACATAGGCTACCCAATGCGTGCCAGGATTTATATTCATATCTAAATTGAATATTCCACATTCAATTTTTCTAGGTTTCAATGGTAACGTATCTCTCATGTAAACGCCTCGAAAATAAGGAATATTATTAGCATGTTCCAATATATCTAAGTTAGTAAGTGCACGTTTGGGTAGCCGCTTATTTAGTTTTTTGATGTTATGTATAAACCTGCTCCCGTTTTATGAGGCTTAATATACAACCCTTTTCCAATAGCCACCGCCTCCATCATTCTGTTGTGTCTTTCAGATTCTTGCAGACTTTTTTGTGCAGCTTTAGAATCATTAACAGCTTTAGCTATACCTGCTGCTCCTCCAGCTAGCGAACCTAAGGCTGACAATCCCGCAAATATGGGAATAAGTGGTAAAAATCCTCCACACTTTGGAAGAGGAATTAAACGCGGTAAAAGAATTCTTTTCTTATTACTAAATATTTTCTTTGCAGCTTCATAAGCATATTTAATAGTGGAATGATGGTCTTTGGATTTGAATTTTTTTAATCTAGCCTGTATTTTTTTAATACCTTTCTTAAATGATTTTATGCCACAACCTGCTCTGATCTTTGCCTTCATAGCATTTTTAACTATCCATGAGGCAATTTTTTCTCCTTTGCCTGCATCTTTCGATTTCAACCTTTTCTTAGCCATATTCAAAAGTTCTAAGTCAGCTTTACGTCGAGCGTCCGAATCTTTATTATTGTATGCTATATCGTGATGCATGCAAGCCTCATCCAATTTGTTTACTCCTCGATCCCCTCGCCGTATTCGTTTTTGAAGTTTTGTACCAGGACCGCAGAATTGATATCCGGGTAAATGCAACTCGATCGGTAAATGATCTATAATGTCGTTAATTATCCCACCGCCTCTCTTCATCGATAAGTGTAAAGTGTGACAAAGTAGTGATTAGCGGTTATTTATATACCTATCTAATCTACACAACTACTTCACTTTTATTGACCCAGCTGTTTTCTTTTTCACTCAGCCCTAACCATTTTACAAAAAGTTTGTTTCCTTTTTTCTTTACAACTTTTTCGATAAGGTAAAGGTCTGGAAGTTTAGTTTGTTGTAATTCGTATCCGTAAAAAGAGCCTAGAATATTTTGATTGTGTTTGTCTTCTATTTGATAAGTTTGAGGATTGGTTTGATTGATTTTTACGATACGAAATATTTCCGTAGACCAATTGGGTGTATATCCTTTATAGAAATCACCCTTGTATTTACTTATACGCACAAAATCACCAACTTTCAAAGCTGATTCTCGACGTAATATCTTTAGTTTCTGCGCCTTATTAATGTTAGACTTAACTAACATCTCATTTGAGTGATTGACATTTATCGGTTTGAATTTTGTAATGCGGTGACAAGTGTTGTTATAATTATGGACAACGGAATTTAAATTACTTTGAAACCATTGATATCGTCCACATAAACTAAACGCTTTGTAGAGATGAGATTTTATAGTTCTTATTACTCGCTCTACCATGGAAGCTTTTTTAACAGAATATGTTGAATAATGATTTATGTTGTAACTTTTCATCAACAGTTTAAAAGAATCGTTATAGAACTCTGTGCCTAGGTCTGTTTGTAAATTTTTAGGTTTCCGCGATGATTCAGATAATATAGTATGCATGGCATTCGTAACACATTTTTTAGATTTTGATTTTAATGGTCTAACCCAAACGTATTTTGATAATGCATCAATTACTACTAGAACATATTTATATCCTCTATTAAACGATGAATATTTTTGAAAATCCATAAGATCGGCTTGCCATAAATCATCTATTCCTTTAATAATTGTATGTCTTCGTATGAAATTTCTTCTCACCGGTTTATGAAGCTCGTTTACTATATCTTCTTTACTCATTGTGATCTGGTTTTGATTTCAACATAAGATCGATTTCTTTTTTTTGTATAATACAGTGTACTCAAATTTGAAGTAGTTAGTTTTTCTAAATTATTAAGATATTTTTTGATATTGCTTTGAATTGTTTTTATTTCATTTTTTATTTCATCCATACATCTGTCCACGTATTCTTTATTCACAGCCTCATCGCCCTTTTCAGGAGTTTGTAATCCTTTTAATCTTGATGATTTCAAATCAAATTCGCCTGAGTCCGACCTTACTAATGTATCGGTAAGGATGTCAGTGAATGCCGATAGTCGTAAACGCTTATGAACATGATGACCAAATTTATCTACATTCATTGCCGTCCTCTCGCCTCCCGTAGTTTGATAATACTGCCAAATCTTCCTGATGGTAGCTTAATATATTTAATGTCTTTAATGATGCCAGCTTCATGCAATTCCTCTACTATCGCATAAACTTCATTATGTACCGAAGTGTTACCAGCCGCCCATGATCCAAGTAGTAATTTTAAACGTTCAACTAACTCGTTTGGATCGTCCCAGTAAACTAAATCGGTATCCTTTTTGACTTCTTTTAAAATATCAATGCCCTCACCTCGTGGAGCGCTTTCTATATTACTTGTATGACTTCTAGAGAATTTAAACATCGGTTTAATCACGTTCATATATTTAAATCCTTTGTTACTATTTATTGGTTTGGTCGGATCGTAGTTACGTTTATGTGCATTGGTATCCATAAGTACTAATTTATAATTTTGTAAGTCCTCTTCGCTAACAATTTTCAAATTTGGCGTCTTTTTATACAATAATTCTTTTAATCCGGGGGTTTTTTTCAAGCTGTGGTTTCCAATTTTTAAAATGCAGTCATCGACATCATAAACACGTGTATTGCCGAGCATTAATTTTCCTTGTACATTTCTAACACCATAGGGTATATCTTTTTTCATTACTTCAGATGACACCGACCATGATAAGGAATCATTGGCAATACTTGGTGATGACTGCAGAGATTTAAATGAGTTCTCATGGACATCCTGATCTTCAGAGGGTGATGTGGTGAGAGTTTTGTTAGGTGTTTCACAAACATCGTTATCTGAGTTTTCCCCATCTTCAACAACTTTCTTGAAGTAATCAAGATCTTCGTTTGAAGTATTCGATGCCTCGCTTTCGCAGTGCTTAGTTCTTTTCACTAGTCTGGATTGCTCCAATTCCTTGTCTATATGATGTTTACCATCAGTTTTGCTTGTTAACAGTTTAAGTGGGTTGATAATTGGTTTAAAAATCGTTTCCAAAGCCATATCATTTGCATTTTTTGAATCTTTTATCATTTCTACCTTTCTTTTTACTGCCGACGCAGACTTTACAATTTGTTCCTTGAGGCTCCTTTCCATAGTTTAGGATTCCACTCTGGTCAACTTCTCAAATTAAACTGGCTCGTATGAACATATGTAACACATATATAAAAAAGTTTATTCCATTACAATAAATGTATCAAACTTCACTCTGTAACAGCCTTTGTTTCGCTCACAATCCTTATTGATAACAACATAGCTGTACGGTTTACTCCACGCGATCGAACACATTTCACGGAACTGAGACCATGTCATGTCAGACCCTACGTGTTCGTCGTAAACGTGTCTTAGATTAATATCGTCTTGTTTAAACAATACGATGAGGTTAGCATTATCTCTCACTAGTTGTTTAGGTATTTTAGTGTACGTTTGATTAATGTAAAAACAATCAATTTTTTTATGACGACCCATGGCAAAATAATCGCGTATATTGTTCTGATTCTCACAAGCAACATCATCAAATATGATAATTGACTCGGGAGAAGCTTCGTGTGGACTTAAAATCTCGCTGTTATTATTATACTTGTAATAAGATACATCGACAACATTTTCCAAAACTCTTTCCAAAAATATATATTTAGGCTGATATAAAGACTTTGAGTACACATAAAGGTTGCGAAATCGTGGCCCATTCTGGTGTAATAACAAACTGATTACTAAGTTGGTCTTTCCACAGTTTGATGGACCACAAACGATACTGCGAATAGTATTTGGCAGTAAGTTTCCATGGCGCTTTACCTCAGTGGTTGGTACAGGACCGATACATTCTAATTTAAGTGATTCTTTTTGTTTGAGGAATTTCATATTAGGTTTGTATATTTGACCGCTACGTTTGATGGGTTTCGTCAAACTGATGTTAGTATCATCGTGACTATATTAAAAACTTGTAATCATCAAGCAGGTTCCGCTGATGATTTAACTTCATTATGCCTAGTGTTAATAAAACATTTCATGTTATAAATATATCGGTTCCCCATGCAACTTAGCCGCGCAGATATCGTATTTCCAATACAAACTCTCACAACCATTTAAACTCCTTGAAGGCTGATTTTTAAGATTAAGCTATCCTATTTCCTTTCCTGAGACTCAAACTATCCCTATACTAATTTTCATCTAAACCAGTTCAACGGTTTACGCTTGAAGAGGTAACAGACAGACACACCTACACATTTATAATATTGGTAAGTCTTAAATCATTTTTTTTTTAATAATAAAATATATAAATAACTTATCATTCCGAGCAGACGAAAGCGCATATCAAGCTAGTATTCTAATCTAAATAAAAATATTTGTATCCGTCCACAGGACAAGGTTGACACTTATAGCATTTTTGATTGCCCATGCTTGGCATTACTATTCATTATGTAAACAAAATGTCTTAATGACAATAAGGCGCCTTTTTCACACAAATATTAAAATATTTACACTTTTTATAACGCAGTTATGAGCTTGCAGATTTTCAAGATTTGATGAAATTGTCTCCGCCAGGGCCAGGCCTAGAATAATAACTACTAAAACATTTTTAAAATAACAAATATAATAATATGGTACGAAGCTTGCCGGTCGGCTGCTGTGTCATAAAACACCTAACTCCTATTTCATCTCTATAAGGCCAAACGTTCCGACATGTGTGCGGATCAAATTAAATGATGTTCAAATTATTTAGCGCATTTCTTCATTACTGTTTTCATTTTCATACTGAGTGAACGTTGTAATTCAGATTTGGTAAGTAAAGTAAATACTATTTTATATTATTAATAATACATATATAGTCCATCTAACAGCGTTCTTATTATCAAGGATTTTAAATCAGTGTCTAAAGGTATCGTAATATCACCTGTAATTTGAACCGAAAGGCTTGGTTGTTAATACTTATTTAAACTTTAAGAAATAGCTGTCAAAATCCATTGGTAAATAAATACATAAGTGATAGGTAGGAATAGTAAGATTAAGGATAGGCACACACTTGAGCTCATTTTTTACTATAGGATGTAATATACAATATAATATGCTTCAAAGCACAAAATACCATCATATGCATATTTTAAAAGAAGTTGTTCTTAATTCACTTTAATACAATCCTTGAATATAAGTATTCCATAGCAAATCATATTGTAAAATAGTATAGGATTTGTATGTCGGATATGGCATTGTTTTGGCTCTAGTGAAAATGCTTCCTTGAGAAAGTATGGTGAACGCTATCAAAGCTATAATGTATATTCCGTAGTGAAAATTGTAGTTTAAAGTTCTACTGCGAAATTTTAAATGACTGAACTATCTGTACCATATCTGTTTTTTTTTTGCAGATCATGTCTAACGTTGGAGAAATCGCTGATTCAAACCCTATCACAAACCCCTTTTACTATGCGCAAAATGTGGATGGTTATTTGAATGACTTTTACGATAGTAAAGTTGAGGAACGACTTGAAGATTTGCCGTTAAATCAATTTATTGGCGATCCGGAAGTTTCGGAACTACGCTCGGAACAACAGCAGCCGAAATGTAAAAAAATTCAAAAAAAGAAGAAACGGGCTCATAGCTCACCCTCTTCATATATCGTCCGAAAAGACAAATCAAAACGCGGTCGCCGTCTCATAAAAATATTCATTTATGAACTTGACGAGCATGAAGAAACGGAAGTAGATCACCGTAGTGCCAATATAAGTGCTCAGTATGTGTCAGACGCTATGTATGACGATATTTTAGACGCTACAAATAGTGTTATAAAAAAAATTGGTGAAAAATTATCTGAAGGGTTTTAAAATTGTTATTAGATACATAGTGAAATACATTATTTAGTGAAATGTTGTTTTGTTTTATTTTGACACCAGAAATATGAATATTAAATAAAAGAGATTTGTGTTCCAATAAGCCGTTTATTTGCATCTTATGAAATTAATTTGACAATATTAATAATACTTAATTTAATACTTAATGAAATAAAGATGTATATGTTAACAAAATAAATATTTAATAAAGGGGTGTGAGACACATGACAAGAGTGTAATAGCTTTCTCAAAAATAACATTTTTAAAATACTGTCTTGTAGTGACCCCATGGTAATGTGGTACATCCATCATACATAATTTGTCTCTTATCATCATCTCTATTTAGTACAAGTTTATTGATTTTTTGAGTAAATATATTATGATTTTTGGATCTTAATATACACATATTTTTTCTTATAGTTTCGTTATACCACAATGTCTTTTTGTATTGCTGAATATCAAGTTTTTTGGTAACACATTTTTTAATCCCCTTTGCTTTTTTTATTGAAGTATTTATAGAGTCTATACAATACAATTTGGCTCTTAAACCAACAAATTCGGATATGATGTCACCATTCATCTCATCTTTGAAAAATCCAGGAACTTTACAATTCACTTTAGGCATATCAAATTGATCATTTTCGAAATTGCTAGTATCAAAATATTTTATATTTCTTTTCATGTCTTCATAAAAATCATCTGTATGTATGAGATACAAAAGACTATCAGTATCAGTGTAACAAAGTTTAATTGAATCTTCATACATTCGTTTCATAACAGAGTAGTGAAACCTGTACAAATGACTTTTAGCTAGTTCTAAAATAGAAAATCCTATGTAAATAGGGCGATCAAGAACAATTTTTGTCAGTTCAAGCTGGATTGCAACTAATGACTCGGATATCATAGTCAAATTTTTGAAATTTGGAGCGCTCACATATTTTTCTGCTCCACAGAATTTGTTAGTCTTATTTGTTTCATCTTTCCATAAATTAACCAATTTTACATCGACTTGTTTTCTTTTATTCTCTATGGTCTTGCCAAAAATAGAGTTATTTTGTTTTTTAAAAAAATCTCTTTCAAATTCCGAAGTAGCTTCCTGACGAAGCATCGTATTTAATGAAATATATGGTTCTAAAAAGGCACTTTGATCAAATGACAGTATTCTATAAATTTTGAGTACAATAAGACCATTACTTATACATTCTTTCAAGTGACGATAGTGAATAACGTATTTACATTTGTCATACAAGTTGGCGATTAATTTTTCATTTTTACTTCCTGGTGGGACAAATTTTTCTGCAGCAAATGGTAAATCAGAATGACTGTCGTGTATTTCAATCGGATAGTGTAAATCTACTTCCAAAATAAACCCTGTGCTACTATCGTCAGGCATACTCATCAATTCAAATTGGTGTATTTCATCTTCGGTTAAAAATTTAAAGTTCCCAATCGGCAATTTCTGCATCATAGCAAAGCCATATAAATTGACACAGTCAAGATAAATTAAAAAACTGCTAGGATCATCACTGTCATAATGTGGTAAATATTTATTGTTAGCCTTTGCATGCCTTAAAGAACATTGAGCAAGGCCGCCTCGAATACCTTTTTCCAACATTTCATACATCTCAATGTCTGAGACCAAATCTAATTTGATGTTTGTAAAGAGCAACATAGCATCCCAACTCAATGAAGGAGATGACACATAGTAGCATGGATCAAGGCTATAATATTTTAAACTCATAGCTCTGAATTTTTCAAAAACGTCACATAAAAGTAAAACATCGCATTTTAAATACAAATCAGTATATTCACCTAAGTTACGAATTCCAAAATCATTCCAAACTTTTTGCGCATGATTATAATCTTCTGTTGAAATAGATTGATTAGTAAGGTGATTGAAAAATTCAGTTTGCTCTGGTAATTGATTTTCTTTATAACGATCCCAAGAGTCTATATAATCATAACAATAGATACCTTTCTTCCTAACTAAATTAAATAAATGCTCGTCATTAAAAAATAAATGTAAATTTGAAAAATCATGCGGCCCCATAGTTTTAACTAAATTATCTAAGCTTGAACTTAAAAAATTGAAAGAATCAATAAATTTTAACTGAGCATTGCTTTTTTTATCAATTGGAATGAATTTAGTAAACGATATGTATTTCTCTTTATTTCTAGGTATTAAATTTATACGCCCGCATGTAGCAGAAAGTTCTTTTATAAATAAATGGCAATCATAGCCAGAAAGGTTGTGAAATATTATAGGTATAAACGAGCATGTTTTTGCTTTTAAATTACAATCATTATGAGCAGCCCCTCTGTACTTCCCTGTAAAATGATCATGATCGGCGACAACAATATCAGTTTTACGAAAATTTTTCTTACACAAATGACATATCCTCGCATTATTAAAAGATTCGCGTTCCGTTTTGCTGATTATTATAGGTTTAGAGTCGGAAATCAATTTAAATAATCTTTTTACATCTTTGCTGATAAATTCAATAAATTTTTTTGAACACTCAGGTCCTCTATATGAAACAAACTTATTTAATTCAGGTTTCGAATGACAAAATATATAATATGCAAAACAACTTGCCTCATGAATTTGAATATTTTCTACAAATGTGCTTCTATCTTTGTCTGAATATTCATGTAATAAGCTCTCAAAATCACCGTAAATTACAATAGGAATTCTTTGAGTTTTTTCGTAGTTGGAAAAAGATAGTTTGGCGTTTGTCTCAGGTAAAACAGTTTGAACTCTTGCACAGTTATGAGTAATTAGTTTTTCTGAAGTATTAAAATACAAAAAACACTCTTCACATAAATGTATTTTTGATTTATGCTTAGTTAATTGCTTGTGCACCAGCTTATCAAATTTTTTTATAAGACAAAAATGATGCTTATTGTTTTTATTTATGTACAGCAGGTTGACATGCATTATTTTTCTTTTTGATGTTTTATACAACGGTCCAGTTACTTGTTCTTTTTTATTTAAGCCATAAATATTCACGCTAACAGTAGTATTCATTTGTTCAAATAATTTGATATCTCTAATACTTGGTGGGAATGACATATTATCAATAATTAAAACTTTAGAATAATGAGGGTAAGATGTCACTCTATTAGGATTATTTGTAGTTGGATAAAGATAAGCTATAACACTCCATAGAAAACAGTGTTCATCGTTGTTCATTATATTTAGGCATGATTTTGTTTTGAGGACTTTTTTTGGCAATGGTATGTATGAGCCAAATCTCAAAGGATTGTATTTGACAATGTTTAATTCTAAGTGACTTATCGACTCGACTGTCCAGCCTGACTCACAAAGTTCGAACTCTGAACATTTATTTATGATTTTTTCGACAAACTTTTTATACAGAGACCCTAAATCGGTATTTTGGTATACTACATCATATTTAGTATTAAATGACTTTAGTGACGTTTCATTGTTTTTTGGTAAAGAATAAGAAACAAAAAGTTCGAAATTAACTTTAACTGTAGTATGCTTTTTTAACATTTTCTTAATGAGATATTGTGATGTCTGTGAAATATCAGTTAAAAAAGATTCAGGTGAAATCGTAAAATTTTCAGGACTTATTTTATAAGTCGTAATTTTGTTTTTAAAGGCACATGCTATTAAACGAACATTATCAAACTCTGTTTGCAGCAAACAATTAGACTTGTGAATATTTGACTTTTTGTGAGCAGAATATAGCTTAACATAAGCGTTACAGGGCTTACAGAAAAACATTGTGCTTAATATTTATTGATTTATTTTATTTGTATTTATTATCATAGAATTACAATTTTTAATGTTTTTATCTGCTTGTATAAATTGGCTGTACATTTGAAAAAAAAACATGATTAAAATATGGTATGATTATGTACATGTATACTAATTATTCAGATTTAAAACTTAATCTACAATTTGTCTTACTTAAATTTTTTGTTCACATAAGTTTTTTAGTTTTAGAGTTTTTGGTTTATGGTTTTTGGTTTGTGGTTTTTGGTTTTTGGTTTAGTTTGGTCACTGAAAGGAATTACATAATTATTGTTTAGGCGGATACAAAATAGGGCGAATGTTGCGGAAATCTTCCTTTACCGCCGAAACCAACTGGGTTACTGCCTTCCACGTTGGCGTTTTCTCATCGGCGGCGGTTTTGAAGCTAACGAGAGAGTGTTGCCAGCGATCGGTTGCAATCGCCTCCAGTTCACGGAAGTTTGAGATGCGGACTTCTATGTAGTACTCTCCCCGTTTCGTCAGATCGTTTTGATGCGTATATCCAGAGCCTGTGCGGCGTGACAGATAGCTCTTCAATGTAGGCGCTCGGATAGGTTCAGGCTCTTCATCCTATTAACAGAATGAAAGTATTAGAATTAAAATATTGCTCCACCTTTCCGACTAAACTATAAATAATATTGATAAGTGTTTTGTTTATTAGTTATAATTTGGATGATACAAGTAATTAGGTTGGTAAGTTTCTAAATTATAAAACATTAAAAACCATGTCGATCTTATTAAGAATCACAAGTGTCTGTTACTTAATACTGAAATATTCATAATAGTTTGAAGGATTACACTATGTCAAAAAAAATACTAATATAGCATCAGACTCACCTCAGAATCTGGAAAAACGTTTAACTTGCGTTTCTTGCCGACGGAAACTGATGCTGAGGGCGTTGTGTCAGCTTCTGATTCAGAGTCGCTCGCAAATACTTCAACACGTTTCTTGGGCTTGGGAGTTGTCTTCGTCGCTTTAGTTGACTTAGTCTTGGAAGGTTTTTTTCTTTGCGATGAAGGCTGAACCTCGGCGTCAGACTCAAACGGATTCGAATACCTTAAAACGAAAAAAAGTAGTTAAAACACATAGGTAGATAACGTAACACATAGAAACATGCAAAAAATACTTTACTTAAATATATACTTCTGTGCACAGCCTAAGTTTAGTAGGAGGTACGTACATACTTGCTGCCTTGATGATGTCCACTTCCAACAAACACCGAAGAGAAAGTCACTGCGATATGTCGAGCTCTCCTTCGACAACCTAATTTATACCCATAATTTATAAGAGCGTGTTCATATGAAAACGTTAGAGATTTGTTAAAATATAAATTTAAAAAAACAGTGAGTGGTTGTTTTGAATAATAATCTTTATTGTTTAAATACATAAGGCATATTATTACTAAATAATCGATTAAATTTGAAGCACATGGTAAACATCTACTTTACTTATGTTTTTAACTGAAATATTACTCTGGCGCCTCAATGTCGCTGCAATCTGAGACGTTTTTCTTATATGGTATGCTCATGTACTCTTAACAAAACCTAATTGTTTAGTGGGACTAGCTTATAGTGGTTTACGTACTAAATAAACACAGTACCATTATAAACAAACACCTAGTTTTAATTATGATTTTTAGGTAATTTTAACCAAAATGCAATGGATTAAAAGCATTGTCATTTTTTCATCGTTGCAAAGAACCAATGATAAGTATGATGGGATAAAAGGTTTTTAAGTAAACGTGATAGTTTTATAGTTTATTAATATTATTTTCAAATCGGTAAATATTTTATAACTTTGTTGTTTTTCGTGAAAAATTGGTTAATATAAAATTAAGTAGGCATTCAGTTATGTGCGATTGAAATCGTTGATAGAGATATGACTTTTAAAATCGTTAACTTTGTTTGCATTATGTGTAGTTATCCTAATTTACTTACTACCTATTTGTTTATTATTAATTAGTCAATAATATATTATTAGTTAGGTAATCATATACATTATTCACTGTCTTTTTGTGCAAGAGACTTAGGTATTGATGGTCATAATTTACCCTCTACAATTTGGCAGGCATCGAAAACGTATACTACAGTAAAGTTCTTACAAGTAAGGTGTTTTTATCTATGCCAACACGCGATACTGGTATAGTAGATAGGTACCAGTTTTGTTTTTCCTCACGAGTTAGGGTCAATCATCACTTAAGTTTTTTTTAAATATTTTCAATGTCAGTAATTATGATAATATAATTTATAGCACATGACTTAAATTGATTCAGGCCTTTGTGTAACAGGGCAACGCATAAGTTTGGGAATCTGTACTGCACCTACGTCTCTTTGTAAATAAAAACATAGAAAACGTAATTTCATCCTCGGGCCCTATGTTCGATCTATGGTTTGAAAATGTGGAAGTAGAGACTGCCTATCGCCTTGAGAATCGGACGTGGTAAAGTAGATTTAAAAAAACAAGCTCTTAAGAATAAAAGTAATGTTGATGTTTTGCTATATAGGGGCAGATACATGTGGTGCGGGCGCGGGAGGTTTCGCATGTATGTATATACGGTTCGACACGTTTCGCCGTCAGTTTTCAACTCGAGTACGACAGGGATCGGTTACGTAGTTCGGACGAACAGCATCGGTGCTAATAGGTAGTTAGTCACATACGCGATTACTAAACTTCAACTTCGTTAGACTTAGACCGCACTAGTGTCATCTTTCTGCATACATAACTTGAGTAAGCTAGGATTGTAATACTGATCTGGTAGAATTGGGGCTCCAGGCATCATGCAGCTCGAGCGAAGCGAGAGCTGCATGATGCAGGAGCCCCAATTCTACCCTACTGGCCAGGACTCCAGCCACACCGTCCGCGGCCTAAAAGGCCCACAAACATGGAGGCAGAAGTTACAGTGCGCTAAGATGGCCTTCAGCGTTCTGCAGGCGAATTTGAACCACTCTGCCGCTGCGCAGGATATTCTCTTGCAGCATGCGGCGGAGTGGTCCATAGACGCCGTCCTCGTCTCCGTACCCTACTTCATACCGGCTGACCGGGAGAACTAGGTGGGGGACGGGAGCGGCCTGTCGGCCATCATGGTGTCAGGGGCACATTTCATCGACGTTGTAGCCCGGCTGAGCGGCTTCGTCGCCGCCAAGTGCAAGGATTTTCTGCTGGTGGGGGTCTATTGCCCCCCCAGCCGAACCAGGAGCGAGTTCGAGACCGATCTGGACCGTTGCGGGTCGGTTCTCCGTCAGTCCACCTTGCCGGTGATCGTTGGCGGCGACTTTAACGCCAAGAATATAGCCTGGGGCTCACGTCACACTAACCCCAAAGGGGAGAGTCTGCTGGACTGGGCGGTGTCCAACGGACTTGTTATAGTCAATGTGGGGACCGAACCCACTTGCGTGCGACCGCAGGGGGAGTCCGTCGTGGACATTACGAAGTGAGAAGCCGTACTCCCCGTTCTCAAAGAATGGGTTGAGCGACCACACGGCCAAGTGACTCGCTCTCGGACTGCCGTAGCGTACGGACGTGTTCGCGTGTGCTCCGCAAGATTTGCTCGCGTTGTGTGCTAGTGCTCAATTTTAGTGCTTTCCCAACTTTGAACATATTTTACTGTGTATTTTTGTGTTTTCCCTGTGCATATCGATCTGGTTGAGCCACTGCTCCCGATCGTATCCAGGAGGAACCCGCGCTTGGACGCTTATCTTCGTATTCTTTGTAAAACTTTTAAACTGTATATTTTAACTTGTGCGCAATGACGTTTTATTCTCATAGTATTAAGACATTGTTAGTTAAGCATTTAGTGTAATTTTAGTGTCGTACTTTCATTTATTAGGCTAAGCTAGAACTTTAAAACCACGTGCTTGTTAGGTTAGGAGACCGCGTGGCCTTTGAGGTTATAACCACGTGCATTTTGACAGTGACATTTGACACTGACATTTGCCGTCAGCGTCATCGTGACACTGACGTTCTGCACCATAGACAAAATTGCGTTTCGTTTATGCTTAAAATGTGCGTTACAATAGCGTTGCTCGTTATTGCTTAATAACGTTTTATTGTATAACGGTATCGTTGCGTCAAAGTTACATTGACATTAGTGACGTTGACAGCCCACTTCTGTCAGTGCGTGTTGCGTTCCGCAGCGCGCATCAGTCGTTTCCGCGCGCAGGCGTCGGCGCGTACGCGCGCGCTCGCGCGTACACTGCTGCGTGAGCAGCGGCCCCGCGCATACGTGAACGCGCGTTTTCGGGTGTACCGATATTGTTGCATATAAACTATTGTGATTTGTAAACAATCTTTAACAATGAGTGGTGGACAAGAACAACAACGTTATAAAGAGCTATTAGAGGAAGAAATGCAAGCCAGGGAGGAGGAACTAAGAGTCCTGGAGGAGATGCAGTCCGAGGCCGGCTTCATGCCTCGGAAGTCGCTGCAGCGCACACCGCCGCGCGGGTTTTCGCCGGCACCCCCCCCGCCTCCGGAACAGCAGCCGTCAGCGCAGCCGACCAGCAAGCGCCCCCTCGGGTCGCCCCAGGAGGTGCAGGAAGCCGTCAGGCGCAGAGTACAGTCAACGAGGGGTTCCAAGGTCCCCCCCGTTGCAGGCATCCTAACAACTCCATCAGCGTCGGCGGCATTAGCATCAGCATCAGCAGCAACAGCAACAGCAGTGAAGCCGACCTCGGAGGGCGATGCTGGGCAACCTGGAAGGCTAGCAGGAGCGTCAAAGCTCGACCTATTAGACATGGCGTATGACGCAATAAAGGGAATAGGTGGTGTTACCGGAGCGTCCAACAAACTCAACCAAGCAGATAAGGGCGCGATTGCAGCATACAGCCAGGAGATCCTCGCGGTGGTGGCAGCCCTTAACGTCAGGTTGGGAGAAGCAGAGCGCCATATCGTGGAGATGAAGCTGAAGGTAGCGACTGCTGAGGTACAGCTGGCATCGGCTTCGACACCATCTTCTGCAGCTGCGGGCGGGCCGCGGAGTTTAAGTGATGCTGTGCAACTGCGCAGAAAAACGATCCCGATCCCAGCACCCAGTGGCCCACTACTCGCGGTCTACCCAGCGGAATCTAACAGCGGCAACCTCAAGACTGCGGACGATACAAAAGCAGAGCTCAAGAGGACGGTGGACCCCAGGAAGATTGGGGCGCAGGTGGAGAAAGTTAGGAAGGTTGGGAACGCGGGGGTAGTCGTGCAGACCACCTCGTTCGAGTCGGCGCAGCGTTTCAAGGAGGCACTGCCCTCCACGTTACGCATCACGGAGCCCAAGCAGCGTGACCCTCTCGTTGCGCTAGTTAACGTGAGCGGAGACCCAGATCCTGCTGAACTGATGACGATTGTCCATGAACAGAACTTCGCAGCTGAACCGGACTGGCCCCTGACGAGGCTTCAAAAGGAGGCTAGGGTGGCCTTCAAAAAGGGACGACGTGGCGGCGGCGTCACCACCGTGGTCCTGGAATGCACTGCAGCTTGCCGAACAGTCTTAATGAAGAAGGAGCGGCTCTTCATCGGCTGGGACGTAGTGCGTATCCAGGACTACGTGTCAGTGACCTGCTGCAATAAGTGCCAGGTTTACGGACACCCCGAAAAGTACTGCAGGTCAACGGAGGTCGTTTGCGGCAAGTGTGGTGCGACAGGACATCGCGCGGCGGAGTGCACAGCCACGGCGTCAAAGTGTGCCACCTGCGCCAGGTTTGGCAAGAAGGACTCGGCGGCGACTCACACCACGGGGTCACGGGATTGCCCCGCCAGACAATACGCAGAGGAGCGGAGCGTAGCGGTCACTCGTTACGCTCTTTGAATCGTGGACCCTGGGGCAGCTTAACCTAGCCGGTGCGGCGCTGGCCACTGCTGAGCTTCCTGTACTATCACAGGATTTTGGTCTTGATGCCATTATGGTACAGGAACAGTACGCTCACACTGAGCATATTCTCCAGGGGGGCCCCGCGTCAATGGCGGGTGTCTATGCGGCGGGATCCGGAAGACTGACGTTAGCAGTCCTACATCACCTGTCAACGGACCGCTGTACCGTCTGCCACGCGGATGAGCCGGACACTTACTTGGTCTCAGCGTATTTCAAATATGGGGAGGAGATCGACCCCCATATACAGCACCTACAGGAAGTGTTAGTGTCGCTCAAGGGGAAAAGGGTCTTATTTTGCATTGACTGCAACGCCCACTCCCCTATGTGGCACTCGACGGAGGAGCAGTGCATGGGCCGAGGACGTACTGCGGACTACCGAAGAACGGCCGTCGAAGATTTCATACTGGGAAACGACCTAGTAGTTTGGAATGCGGAAGGCCAACCGTTTACCTTCAGCACCATCAACGGAGAGTCGAACATCGACATTACCGTATCGACCAGAGGAGTAGTGGTGAGCGGTTGGAAGGTACATCCAGGGGCCAGCACAAGCGACCACAGACTGATCACCTTTGAACTAAGCAGACAGGAGCCTTCGGGCTTTCGGGATCGGGGTGTTGACTGGGGTCGGTTCGAGAGTGCGATACATGAGAGAATGGGAGGGATGAATTTTTATGAACCAGCGGCTGCAGTTTGCAAGCGCTTCACAGACGTGATTGTACGCTCTGCTAGGCAGACGCTGGGGCGTAAGAGGACGGGTGGGAAGGATGGATACGAGTGGTGGACGAAAGAGTTAGACGACTTGAGAAGAAGGTGCGGCGCTTCACGCCGAGCTTGGCAGAGGACGAGGAAGACAGGTGGTAGGTCAGAGGAGGTAGCGCGTGAGGAATTTCATGTGTGCAGGGCGCGGTATAGAAGAAGAAAGGAGGAGACTGAGCTCGCGTTCTTCCGGGGGCTTGCTGATTCCGGCAACCAGGACCCATGGGGCCTAGCCTACCGAGTGGCCTGTGGTAGGAAGCGTCCCCCAGCCAATGTCATCAACGGCACGAAGTTCGCCGATGGCCACGCAGAGACCGTGGAGGAAGCCATGCACGGCCTTGTTCACGCTCTGTGCCCGGACGACGACCCGTCTAAGGACACGGAGTATCACAAACAGGTGCGGATCTCGGCTCCCACGGTTCCTGCGGGTCCAGATGCCGCTCCTCCTTCCTGTGAGCAGCTGGGAAACATGGTAAGGCGGCTGCCTAACACGGCTCCAGGACTGGACGGGGTGACTGCGAGAATGCTGCAGCATGTATGGAGGGCTGCATCGGTGGAGTTCCATCTGGTGTATGCCAAGTGCGTGGAGGAGGGAGTGTTTCCTGATGTGTGGAAGGAAGGACGACTGCTCGTGCTGCCAAAAGGTAATGATAAGCCACTCACCGATCCGAAGGCGTATCGTCCGATCACGCTCCTATCTGTCCTTGGTAAGTTACTTGAGCGTATAATGTTACACTGTGCACCTCAAATCTCAGAGGGGATCTCGGACTGCCAGCATGGTTTCACTCGAGGGAAGTCGACGGTTACAGCGATTAACGCTATAACTAGCACTGCCAGGACGTCCACTGCGAAGTATGTTCAAGCGATCTATCTTGACATCTCTGGCGCGTTCGACAATGCCTGGTGGCCCATGGTGCTGACCAGGGTGAAAGAAGGAGGGTGTCCACCTAATATCTTTAAGATGTTGGTGGAATACTTCGACGGACGCCGAGTCGGCATGTACGTGGGAAACAGGGTATTGTGGAAAGTATCCACCATGGGATGTCCGCAGGGATCCGTGCTTGGGCCAACGTTGTGGAACGTCTTGTTGGATGACTTGTTGCGATCACCAATGCCAGAGGGGGTGAGCATGGTGGCCTACGCCGACGATGTCACCATTTTGATTGAGGCACAGTCGAGAGCAGGCATTGAAGCCAAAGCCGCTGAGGCTCTTAGTATCGCATCGGATTGGGGTGCCCGTAACCGTTTGGGCTTTTCCTCTGCCAAGTCGCAAACGACGACGATCAGGGGGAAACTCCAAAGGCCTCCAACCATCAAACTCGACGGTGCATCGATCCGTTCGGTTGACTCTGCAACTGTGCTGGGCGTGGTGATCGACTCGAGCCTGCTTTTCTCGCGGCACGCGCAAAGTATAGTAGAGCGTGCAGCCAAATGCTTCGGGAAGATGTCGCGTGTGTCGGCATCGTCCTGGGGCATTCGATATCCCGGTCTCCGCATACTGTACCAGGGCACCTTCGTTGCCACACTTGTGTATGCCGCGGCGTGCTGGTTTGAACGGGTCAAAGTGCAGTCGATACGTGGCGTACTCCTCAGGGGACAGAGGCCCGCACTTGTGCTGCTGACAAAGGCCTACCGGTCTGTCAGCACGGCCGCGCTCCCGGTACTGGCTGGAGTACTGCCAGCGGACTTGGAGATACAACGTGCAGGCAGTACGGAGGTGACGCGACAGAGCGCGACCAAGGAAGAAATGGGCAGACGTAAGCGCGAAATTCGGGACTCGGTGATCATATTCATATTCATATTCATATTCATTTATTCACTTCATAATATAACATTACAGCAGACAATATATAACATATAGGCAAAAGATGGTTATTTTGTTACATTATGACCTCAACGAGGTATTTGTGAATTCAAGTTATTAAATTCAATAAATTACAATTAAATCAATTCTTCATTAAAATAGTAATGTCAATAAGTATTTTGTCAAATTGTTAGTATGTCAAATATAAAGTCATTTCTATCTATCTAAATAATAATAATGCGGTCATGTTAAATTCAAATTAAAAGAAAAAAAATACAATCAAATCATGTCAATTTTCAATTTAAATCACAGATTAGTAAGAGTTTAAATTATATAATGTCATATCTAAATATATTGAAATTTATCATTGAAATATTCATTTATATTATAATATGCCTTTTTAACTAAAAACTTCTTTAATTCCCTATCAAATTTAATACCTTGGAGGGCTTTAATAAAGTTAGGCAAATGGTTATGTATCTTTATAGCCATATAGTAGGGACCGACCTTGAATAACTCCAGTCTGGCCGGAGGCAAAATAAAATCATTTGCGCGCCGCAAAGCGTAACGGCTCGACGTGTCATTAAAATGCTGAAAATATCTACTGTGTTTTCTTATAAAACGACATAATTCGAAGATATAGACGCAAGTCACCGTGAGTATTTCAAATTTTACAAATAACATTCTACATGTGTGTCTCGGCGCCGTAAACGTAATTATTCTAAGACATCTCTTTTGTAACACAGATACCGCATGCACATTGGTGGAGTTGCCCCAAAACATAATCCCGTAACGTATCCAGGCAGCAGCATGGCTATGATACGCAGTAAGCGCACACTCCTCATTTGTGTTTCTTCGAAGTTCGCGCAGCGCGTACGAAAAACTACTAAGCCTACTTACTACGACTTCTACATGCGGCTTCCATGAAAGGGTTGAGTCTAACGTGATTCCAAGTAGTGGGAACGTATTTACTTGCTCAATCAACTCTCCCTGATGTGATATGGACAAAACTAATTCCGTTCTCTGATAGGGCCTAAATTGCATAATTTTAGTTTTCCCAAAATTTATTGTAAGACCTATTTCTTTTAGTTCAGTTACTATTTTATGTAGACATTCACTAATAATACCCTGTATATTGTCTATATTATTTTGATCACAAGAAATCAAAAGCGTGGCATCATCCGCAAACAGAATAATTTTATGTGAAACTACTGAAGGTAAATCATTTATGTAAGCTAAAAATAACAAGCAGCCCAATACACTGCCCTGAGGTATTGAGTCTGTTATAGTTTGGGTAGTGGAGTTAACTTGCTTAAGTTCTTTAATTTCCCTATACAAATGCATAATTTGTACAAATTGTTTCCTATTGGAAAGATAAGAAGTGAGCCAATCTTTCGCCTTCCCTCGTATGCCAAGAAAATCTAGTTTTTTTAATAAAATATCATGCAAAACACAATTATATGCTTTGGAAATGTCCATAAAAAGAGCTACCACACATTGGTTTTTGTCTAATCCATTTAGTATTTCATAAATACATTCGAATACTGCAGTTGCAGTAGAATGATTTTTTCTAAAGCCATGTTGATTTTTATTTAGAACATTATATTTTTCTAGAAATTTATTCATTCTTTGACATATTATTTTCTCAAATATCTTTGAAATTACCGGCAATAAGGCAATAGGGCGATAATTTGCAACATTTTGTTTATCACCTTTCTTAAAAATAGGCTTTATTATTGCCAACTTCAAGGCATCAGGGCAAATGCCCTCGTTATAGGACTGGTTAATTAAATACGTTAATGGTTTCACAAACTCATCAACACAATGTACGAGTAGGATACCTGGAATTTCATCATACCCACACGAGTTATTACGTTTAAGGCTTAGTATTGCTTTTTTTACATCTGATTCCGTAACATAATCTAAATACATTGAGTTAGGCAATGATATTGCTCGTTGTTGGTTAGGATTAGTGATTATTCCTGAACTAATACCTACATAGTAATCATTAAATGTTTTGGCAATTTTTCCGGGTGAAGTTTCATTTTGATTTTGTATTTTTAAGCAGATATTTTCATGTTTATGTTTTTTATTATTTGGTTTAATTTTTTCATTGATCATGTTCCACATTTCTTTATACTTATTGTACGAATTTTTAAGTCTTTTTATGTAGTATTTTCTTTTTTGTTTCGCAAGGATTTTTTTTAGAATTTTGCTGTATGATTTAGTGTAAGTTTTTAAAGATTCATTATCATAAGTAGATGTAAGTAAGCGTAAGATACGTTTATGGTAGCAGCATTTCTGCAAACCTTTTGTAATCCATTTTGTTTTTTGACTATTCACAAGCATTATTTTCTTTTGTGGTATATTTATATCTAATAAATCCTTAATGGTTTTAAGAAAATTGTTATAGTTATCAGTAATATTGCTATTTGAATTTAATATACTATTCCAATTTATTTGCTTCAGTTTTTCTTGAAATTTATCCATGTTTTTGTTATTAAATATCCGTTTACTTATTTTGTACGAAAAATTATTAGTACGAAAATTATCCTGTAGTGGAAATTGTCCTATTAATGTATGGTGATCAGAGATATAATATTTCTTCACAGTCGCTTCCATGTTTACGTTTGCAGACACTATGAATTGATCTATACACGATGCAGTATTTGGCGTCACTCTAGTATGTTCTTTTATGATGCAGTGTAATCTAAACGATTTTAAGAGATTTAGGAATCTACGCGATAAGTTAGTATTTTGGGTTATATCTATATTTATATCACCTGCTATAATAATCCTTTTATTTGAAGAGTGCTTTGTGATATGCTTTAACAGAGCATATAACTTTGAGAAAAACGTATCTTCTTCCCTATCTGATCGATATATAGATATAATCAATAAATTGTTTTTAATAATTTCGATAGCACAAAATTCTACTACAAATTCTACTGTATACGACTGAATATCCAAACGCTCCATTGTTTTGACATTGCTCCTAGTAAATATAGCTACTCCACCATGCCTACTCCTACCCCGTGCACTTTTTTGCCGTATAAATTTAGCTTTTAGCTCATAGCCCTCCAATGTATAAAGTTGATAGTTATCCGGCAATAACCAGTGCTCCACTATTACAACAATATCTATATCAGCATTCATTAAAAGAACATTAAGATCATCAATCTTATTTGTTAAAGATTGAATGTTTTGACACATAATTTTACAATAATTAGGAACGAAAGGAATGGTTTGTTGGCAAAGATATTGTATCTAAGATATCTCCTACCCCTTGATTTCCACATACCACATGACTACCTAGCATTAGTATAAGTTGATTTACATCCTTCAAAATTGTTTTAAACCCTTGAAGATTAATTTTTCCATTATATTTTAAAAACATGTCATATGAGTAATGTAATTTTTTGTTTGAGTCAACAATGTAACAATATTCATAATTCAAATTATCATAATAAATTAAATCATTAACCCGTCAAACGTCCTGCGCACCACACGTGTGCGTAACTCAAAATGTACCGGTAGCGTCCTACGCACACGTGGTGTGCCTAACACAAACATGACATTTGAGGTCGTGTCTATGGATTTATCTTGACAATTTTTCATTGGTAGAAAATTTAATTCACTCTGCAGTTTTATCTACTAGCTTCGTAAGTGCTCGTCAAAAGAATTTTGTAGTAGCAGCACCAAAAAAAAATTAAAAGCAATATTAGTCGACCTGATCGCCATTTTTGCCATGGCCGGCCGGTTTTTTCGTTTGCGTAAACAATTATGTTTTGTATTAGATTTATAGTGATTTGTGACAAAAACATTAGTGAAATCGAAAGGCAAAGAGTAAGTGTATTGTGTTGTGCCGAAAAACAGTGCGCAGCTACTTTATATTTTGCAGATTAATGGCGGCAAGTTTAAGGTTATAAGGTAACGATAATAAACAAAATATTTATTTTTATTTTTATTTCTAGGAAGTAGCAGACGAACTACTGATAAAATTACAGGATAGCATGGTTCTTCTTCTTTCTTAAAATATATCATATGTAAGGTTTTGTAAAGAAATAAACACTTATATTAACGTACAAAGCTCGATAGTCTGACAAAAACAAGTTTATCATAAAAATCGTATCACTACCCGTGTCGCCCCTCCACAAAGGCGATCACGGGACGGGTTAAACATTTCAATTCGTCTATTAAAAATATTTGCTTGGTAACAATATTTAAATGTTGGCAGGCATAATATAATATTAGTATGCTTAATAGTTAACAATACTTTTCTAATGTGTTCAACCATATTTTTATAATTATTTGATATGTTAAAGTCCGCCTCACCCAAAAATAAAACACAGTAGTCATCTAAGGTATAGTTAACTAGTTTCTTATGCAAGTCACTTAATTGCTCGCGAATACCGCCACCTGGAATGCGATAGTGAATCATATTGCATTCTGCAAAGTTGTTTACTAATGTCTTTGACTCTGTGTTCCGGTCGATGCAACTAATAATGCATACTTTAGTTTTTTTAATCCGCTTAATTCTCCTTTGATGTCCCTTTTTTTCACATTGAATGGGTATTTCATCGTGATGAATATGGTTTTCCATAGAGGACGCATCTGGGGTTGGATGAATTATTATGTCATTTCTATTAGTGATCAAGTCATTTTGTTCCTTTCCCCGTTGTACGTATTTGTTTTCTAATGTAGTGACAGTCCTTTTTAATTTGAATATTTCCGTATTGGCCATTTTTAATTCATATCTAAGTTGGTGAATTTCGTCCCGTAAGGATTCGATTGAGTAGTTTTGACTAGCAGCGCCATCTGTTGGAATGACTGGGATGCTCTCAACATTTGCCGCGCAAGAATGCATACTGCTCGTACTTGGTGAAAATGATATATCAGCGGGCATGTTTATGTTCTGTCTGCCTCGGACTGTTACAAAATCTGTATGGTATTCATCATCATCCGTGGTGTCTTCCTCTGACAAGGCTTCAAAGGAATTTTCCGTAGGGACATTTATTATATTAGTGTTACTATTTTTGTTAAATCTACAATCATCACACTTTAACTTTTTACGATTATCTGGTTTCATTAGGTAGAATAGCTTATCTCCAATACTTGTACAGTCTAAATGGTAATATTTTTCACAGTCAATGCATTTTATAAAGTCTCTTTTTGTTATTTCTTTTCCACATTTAATACAAATTTGCGCCATTTCTATTTTTATTATATTCAAGTTATTTAATAGTTATTTAATTATATAATAAATTTATGTCAAAATAAATGATAAAAGTCTAGTTGAGAATAATTTCGATGTAATAAAATGTTCATAATAATTATATTTGTCACAAAAAGATTTACTGTCGTAGTCAAGAGTTGTTTGATTTGAACCCAGAGAAGACACGTACATGGATCTTAATGTTCACACCAATTTCCACTGCGCCAAACTGACTATTTTGATGGTAGCGAAAACTTGACAGATATTGTTACAAAAAGTTTCTTGTCTTGGATTTTGTTACCATATATGGTCATAAAGTTAGAGCATGAGCACTTGATGAATCACACTTAATACGACACAAGTTAACCGTTTCTTTTTGACTGAAGGCACACTATTACTTCACTTTTTATTGGTTTTAAGGTTCACAAAATCATGTTTTAAAGGTTTTATTCAACTATATTGTAATATTTTTCAGTTTATAAGTCCATATTCAATTGTTTATGTTTTGTTGTCACTTTTTTTAAGTTTAAATTTTCTTCATTTATGCACTCGTTTTTTTAATTGATAACATTACCACTTGAAATACACATTATTATTTACAGTTTGTTGCACGTTTTACTTAGATAATGTCTATTTTAGTATTTTTAAATATCAAAAATACACAGAGCCGATGTTAACATGACGGCAGCGCCATCTCCATATCATATAGACTGGCAGCACCGCTGGGAGCAGGAGACCAAGGGTCGTGAGCTCTACCAGTTCTTCCCGGACGTGGCTGGGAGACTCGGCATGCGCTGGGTCATACCAGATCATGTAACATCCCAGATGCTCACCGGACATGGATGCTTCAATAAAAGGTTATGTGAGATGAAGCTGCGAGAGGAGAGCGCGTGTGAATGTGGAGCGGAAGAGGAGGACAGGCACCACGTTTTGTGGTACTGTCCGTTGTATGAGGACCTGCGGCGTAAGATGATGGATGGTGTCGTTCCGATCGAGGTGGGTCCCGTTTGGTACCGGGATCTTGTGGGCTCGGAGGGGAATTTTCAGCGGCTGCGGGAGTTTGCGTACGGGTGGTCAAGGAGGAGGGCGGAGAAGCGGTGAGGAAGTGAAGAGAAGCAGGTGGAGCGGAGAGATTTCACTTTAATAATAATTCACTTTAATTATAATAATGATTGGAGCAGAGCAATTACGCTACAATAATAACGACAATAGATAGAAATACATGATACACTAATAATAATGATAGTAAGGCACGCCCCAGAAAGGGGAGAAGTGTCCAATGGGGACAAAGGAAGAGATAGAACTTGTAGGGAGCACAAGGAAAAGCGCCGACCGGTGAAGCAGCCTTACGAAGAAGGCACGTACGTGGAAGTCCGGTCGGCGTCTCCCGCGATTCGGCCAGTATAACCAAATGGTTGGAATGGCCATGGGAGGTGGTGGGTTTGACCCCAAAGGGGAGAGTCTGCTGGACTGGGCGGTGTCCAACGGACTTGTTATAGTCAATGTGGGGACCGAACCCACTTGCGTGCGACCGCAGGGGGAGTCCGTCGTGGACATTACGAAGTGAGAAGCCGTACTCCCCGTTCTCAAAGAATGGGTTGAGCGACCACACGGCCAAGTGACATACCGGATGTCGCAGGTGTTTACCGGCCACGGGTGCTTTGGGTCATACCTCTGCCGCATTGGCAGGGAACCCACAACCCGATGCTGGCACTGCGATGCTCCGGAGGATACGGCACAGCACACCCTAGAGGTGTGCCCGGCGTGGGTCGCTAACCGCCGTGCCCTCCGAGCACACGTGACCGACCTCAGCCTGGGCTCTATAGTCCGGCGTATGGTCGAAGACAGGGAGGCATGGCGAGCCATGGCCGCATTTTGCGAGCGGGTGATCGCCGAAAAGGAGAGCGCGGAGCGAGAGCGAGAGGCTGCGGCTGACGCACTCCTTATGCGCCGAAGGCGTACTGGGCGCAGGAGGAACCTCCACCACCTGCACATGCTCCTCCCTGTGCCTCGGGTCGTGGACGCGGGGGCGTCCGCTTCCCACTAAGAGGCGCGATGGTGTGTAATGCGTTCTACGCATCGTCGGGACATCAAGCCGGAGGATAACCTCCTTCGGCGCTGAAGGCAGGGGCTTTTGCCCTCTTCAGATCGGGTGAGACCGTGTGTCGGTCTAGTCAGTGAGAAGCCGCGGATGTGTGCTTATGGCGCTGACTCGTGGCCCCGAACTCATGGCTCCCGAGAACGCCGCTGGTTTTTAGTGGGTATGCCCGAATCGGGGAGAGTCCCACATAACCTGCTGCCTTCCCCCGAGGGCGGCAGGTATGCGTAAAACATTTTCCAGCGAAACCAAAAAAAAAAAAAAAGGTTGGGGTCGGGGTTCCCAGCAGTGTTGGCTTCCTCGCAGCGATCCCCGGGCAACGTCTCGTCTGACCACCGTAACGGAGTGGCAGACAGGCGGCTAACGAACACTGTGCGATCGTATACTTTCAAGGCGTTTAAGTGCGATCATTGTCGTTCGACGAAATGTCGAAACCTTTGCGGGGCGCCTCCGGGCGTTTCATTAAAAAAGGCCCTTCTCAGGGCCAACCCCAAACGGCCCTTTTCAGGGCCACCCCCGACGACGCTTCGACGTCGAAGACTAGCCGCACACCATCTGCGGCGAGCGTGGTCTGCAGGGAGGACGATCTGTCCGAGTCCGACAGTGACGCCTTTGTAGCGGAGCTGCCTGACCGTCAGGCGAAAAAGCGGGCCTACTTGAGGCAGAGTTCGGAGGGCTCTTCGGATTCAGCCAAGAGTGGCCCGAAAAAGAAGAGCAAGGCTGTCAAGCCTGCTAACCCTACCCTGGCTTGCACTAGCCACGACGTAGGTCTGCTGGACGCCCAACGTCAGCTCAATGTGGCGAACAGGGCACGAGTCCAACAGGAGTTGGAAGAGGAGGTTGCCACTAAGGAGGCACAGGCACGTGTACGCAGAGCCAAGGCCGACTACGGCGCGTCAAGCGTATCGTACACGGATCACTCCATAGCGGAGTTAGAAAGGATGGCTGAAGAGGACCAAGAGGAGATCGTCAGGGTCGCCTCAAAGTCCTCGAATTTGAAGGGGACCGTCCAAAAGGCCCTCAAGTGCCGGGCTGCCAGTCTTCGTGGCATCATCGGTGAGTTGGTGCAGCGCACAACCACTGACGAGGTAAGGCAGCTCCAAAAGAGAGTGGACTGCTGTAAGATCAGTTAGTAATAACTAAGTAAAGTTAGTTCCGAAATGTTTCAATAGATGGCGCTATGCCTAGTTAACTTGCACTAACGAAGTTTTTGGTTACACTCGTATATAGTAAATTGGATGTAATTTATTTTGACTATCTGTCGAAACAATAAACCGTTGTCTGCGAAGTTGGCTTTTATTTAGCAAAGCAACCTAGCATTCCCTCGACTGTGACCTGTCAACCTGGCGGTTGTACATGGTCCTTCGAGTGCCGGGAAGGTTGTGCCAGACCTATACCGGAGGCGGAAGTCGTTCTGACGGTGACGCATTTTTGGAGCACTAGGCGGTGTAGTGTGGTGATACCAGGAGTGCTACTCTGATCTGGTGGAGGAGTAGCATCCTGAGGAGTGGTGCCGCTGCAGAGGAGGTCCAGACTTGGTGGTGAATCCGGCTGGGGACTTCAGGCGCCGCAGAGCAGAGGTGACGTCAGGATCAAGTTCCGGTGCGGCACGGCCCGGGTGACGTCAGATCGAGTTCGAGTGACGTCGGGCGTCACGTCACGAGTGAGTGCAAAGGAGAAACTGTGAGTGCTTTTGTATTTTTATGTCAAAACAGAAAATAACATTTAAAAAATATATCTCCGTGATTAGTGATTTTAAAACAAGAAAATTGAACCATATGTCTTAGAAGAAATTAACTTTGAAGATTAAGTGATTATCGTTGTATGAAGATTTTGGACTTAGAATAATTTTAAGTTAGTTAAGGGACTTAGAATAATTAGGAAAATTTGGTTCATACGGGGAACCTATGCCCGATTTTAGTTGAAGTTTTTTTAATGTCAAAGATTTAGAAAATTTTAAAATAATTTTGCATGAACTTAGTTTATTTTCATTGAAATCGTAAGTAAGTAAAGAGTAGTTTTTTAATTACACTTGTTAAAACGTTAAACTTTTACTCAGCTTTTTTTTATTAACTGTCCAGTTACTTTTTTGTTTACATAAGATTTACTATATTTTTCAAATATGGAGGCTGAATTATCGGTTCAAATGGACAGTCAAGGAAGAATTGTTAAGGCTTTGGCAAACTTTAAAAAATCGCCTAAGTCTAGAATTACAGAAATGTATTGCCAAACTAGATTAGAAAATTTAGAATGTATGTGGTCGGATTTTACTACGTTGCACAAAAAGTTTATTAGGGATTATAATGCCGAGATTCAGGAAGATGATTACATGAAAAAATGATGTTTATGATGTAACAGAGGAGACCTATATAGAGTATAAAACTTTGTTAAAAACCTCGTTACAAATGTTTGTAAAAGAAAGAGACCAATGGTGCGATGCTAGGGAAAAATCCATACCTGAAACGTCTAACAAAGAATCCTTTAAGTTACCAAAAATTGTGATTCCTAATTTTTCCGGTAAATATACTGAATGGATAACATTTAGGGATTTATTCATGTCTTTAATCCATAATAATGTTAAATTAGATAATGTTCAAAAGATGCATTATCTAAAAAGTTCTTTGTCTGGAGAAGCTGGACAATTACTCAGACAAATACCTATTTCAGAAGCCAATTATGAGAGATGTTGGTCTCAATTAAAAACGAGGTATAATAATAAACGCTATTTATCGCACTTTATTTTAAAAAGGTTATTGAGCCAGAAAAATATTGTTGTTGAGTCCGCAAACGCTTTAAAAGAGTTAATTGATACAACTAACGATTGTTTGAGCGGATTGACTAATTTAGGCATAGATACTGCTAACTGGGACATAATAATAATACATATTTTATGTTTAAAACTTGATGCCGAATCGAGGAAGCAGTGGGAGTTTACCATAACAGCAAGTACTCCATCAGAGGACTTGCCAACATTCGAGCAATTTAAAGACTTTTTAACGAATAGGTATAGAGCACTCGAGTTTTTAGACACCAAACCAAATAGATTTCAATCAAGTTGTAATTTTAATACAAATAATAATGTTGTAAAATTTAAAACTATGCACACAACAAACAAAATTCAATGTGCATTTTGCTCAGAGGCACACAAATTGAGTGCTTGTAGGAAATTTGCTAGTGAAGCTGTTGACTATCGTCGTAATTTCGTTCAGTCTAACAATTTGTGCTTCATATGTCTAGGTTCTAACCATGGGGCGAAAACTTGTCAGTTAAATATAAAATGCAAGTTATGCCATCGGAAACATCACACGCTTTTGCATCCCAAAAATGCAGAGAACGCACATTCTAAGGTTGCCAAGGTTGAGTCAGAGGGAACTGATAGTCCACTGGGAAAAACAGGGCCTAATTGTGAGGCAGGTAGCTCTACCAAGAGTAATTCAACGGTGGTTGCTTGTAGTTTTTCGACAGGTAACATAAAACAAGTATTGTTAGCGACGGCGCTAATCAATGCTGAGTCGAAAAATGGAAGCAATCATGTGTTGAGAGCCTTGTTAGATCAAGGTTCTCAGGGAAACTTTGTCACAGAAGCGGCAGTGAGTGACTTGAGATTGAGAAAAACTCCCATCCAAGGAGAGTTTTTAGGAGTGGGAGGAGACAAAGGACTGGTATCCAAAGCCATGGTGACTATTAAAATCATGTCACGAGTGAACCCTAACTGGAGTGTAACAGTAAAAGACTATGTTCTGAAGTCGATAACTACTTTCCTCCCTAGTAGAAAAATAGATCAAATTGATTTTTCAGACTTCCAAGGAATGAAACTTGCCGATCCTGATTACAACCGGCCTAATAAAATAGATTTGTTATTAGGTGCGAAGGTTTTCAGCCAGATAATCCAAGAAGGTATCAAAAAGGGACCTGATGGATCGCTTCTTGCTCAAGCTACCAGTTTAGGCTGGATTTTATCTGGATCAGTTAATCCAAATAATTGTCCAACGGGAAGGATAATGGCATTGCATTGTCAGGTACAAGAAAGTGAAGATATGTTAAAGAAGTTTTCGGAACTAGAAGATGGAATTGGTCTGACAAAAGCACAAACATATACTGAAGAAGAAAGAAATGTGAGGAGATTTATGTAAAAACAACGCAAAGAGATAATGAGGGAAGATATATAGTAAAATTACCTTTTAAAACGGAAAATCCTGAGTGTAAAAAAGGAGAGACAAGAAATATAGCAGTAAAAAGATTGAATAGAAAAAAGATTCGAAAAAGATGAAAGATTCAAAGAAAATTACAAAGCAGTTATAAATGAATACATAGAAATGGGACACATGGTTGAAATTCAAGAATCAGATGCGAATAAGGATGAGTCGGTATATCTACCGCACCATGCGGTAGTAAGGGAAGATAAGGATACAACTAAGCTAAGAGTCGTTTTTAACGCATCTCAAGCAGGAAAAAATGGAGTCTCACTAAATGACAATCTGATGGTTGGCCCAACAATTCAGCCGGACTTAAGACATTTAGTGATGACATGGAGATCGTCGTGTATATGTCTCACAGCGGACATAGTAAAAGTGTACCGACAAATTAAAGTGCACAAAGAGGATGCTGACTTCCAAAGACTGGTATGGAGAGATAATCCTGATGAGGACATAAAGGATTACAAACTAGTCACAGTTACCTTCGGTACAGCATCAGCGCCGTTTTTAGCAGTAAGAACATTGCAACAAGTGGCAGCTGATGACGGTGACAGGTATCCTTTAGCTGCGGAAAAAGTATGTAATAACTTTTATATGGATGACATGATGAGTTGCTGTGAAGATATAACAGAAGGAATCGAACTATACACACAAATGAAAGATTTATTAAAAGGAGCTGGTTTTACTTTACAAAAATGGGCGAGTAATAGCGAAGAGTTACTAAACATAATAAAGGAGAAGGAAAATGGAAATAAAGGAGAAAACTTAAGGGATGGAATTAATATTAAAATGGATGAGGTAATAAAAATTTTAGGACTTACTTGGGAACGGCATGATGACAACTTCCAGTACAAAGTTGATATTCCAGCAGTAGCATCACCTATAACTAAAAGAAAAATAATAGCAGACATATCACGCCTCTTCGATCCGTTAGGATGGGCTACTCCGTGTATTATAGTAGCCAAGGTGTTGATACAAAAATTATGGATAGCTGGTATTAGTTGGGATGAGGAAGTTCCTAAAGAAATATTGGAAGAATGGTGTACTTACCGCAATGATTTGAAAAGTTTGTCTGAAATTAAGATTCCAAGATGGGTTGGAACTAAAAAAGATGATGTGAAGAGAGAACTCCATGGATTTTGCGACGCTTCTAAGCTAGCTGCAGTGGTATACATGCGGATTGTTGATGCAGAAGGGAGAGTCCATGTATCATTAATAACTGCAAAGTCCAAAGTCGCTCCGATCAAACAGGTGTCGATACCAAGATTGGAACTTTGTGGTGCCGTAGAGCTTACGCGCCTAATGATGGATACAGCCAAAGTTTTGAAAATTGAGCGTAATGACATTCATGCGTGGACCGACTCGACAATCGTGTTGGCTTGGCTGAATAGTTTACCCAGCCGATGGAAAGTGTTTGTTGCTAACCGTGTTGCAGAAATACTTACCTCCATAGAACCTCAGCAGTGGTCACATGTTAGCACTCACGAAAACCCAGCAGACTGTGCATCTAGAGGTGTTTCTCCGTCTGATCTGAAAAATAATTCATTATGGTTAAACGGTCCGGCCTTTTTAATGACCGATAATGTAAAGTATGAGAAGCCCATGGAATTGACGACTGAAACAGAAGCAGTAAGAGTTCATCAAACGATAGTACAGGAAGAAGATTTATTTGAAAAGTTCTCGAAACTATAGAAACTCGTACGTGTCGTCGCGTATTGCAGAAGATTTCTGGAACTGAAGAAGCCTAAACCTGAAAGAAAAAGAAATGATTATTTAACATCAGAAGAAATAGAAAAAGCATTAGAAGCTGTTATACAAAAAGATCAAAGCATGCATTTTAAAGAAGAGCTACAAGCTATAAAAAGAAATCAAGTTATTAAAAACAATTCTTTGAAATCGTTGAATCCATTCATAGATGAAGCAAATCAACTGTTGAAAGTTGGAGGAAGGTTAGAACAATCTTGACTGCCCTCAAGCCGCAAACATCCAATTGTAATGGCAAAAAACTCCAAACTGACAGCTTTGTTGATCGCAGATGCGCACCTTCACACATTGCATGGAGGTCCACAATTAACTTTAAATTACCTGCAAAATAAATATTTTATTGTTGGAGCTAAACAACTCATTAAAGCCCATGTTAGGAAGTGTGTTCAATGTGTGAAAAATAAAGGAATAACAAAACCACAGCTGATGGGACAGCTTCCAGCTGTACGGACTACACCTGGTAGGCCTTTCGTACGTAGTGGCGTAGACTTCGCTGGTCCAATTCAAATTCGCACTACAAGAGGTCGTGGTCATAAATCCTATAAAGGATATATCTGTTTGTTCGTCTGCATGGCTACCAAGGCGGTGCATGTAGAAGCCGTAAGTGAACTCACAGCACAAGGTTTTCTTCAAGCCTTTAAGAGATTCGTTGCCCGGAGAGGTCACTGTGGAGATATCTGGAGTGATAATGGGACTAATTTTATTGCAGCCGCCGAAGAAATTCAAAAGCTATTTTCAGATGAAAAAGATAGCCTTCTGCTTGAAATCGCTGAACAATTAGCGACCAATAATACGACGTGGCACTTTATTCCGCCTCATGCTCCCAATTTCGGAGGGTTGTGGGAGGCCGGAATCAAATCAGTAAAATTCCACCTGAAACGAGTAATTGGAAACTCCACTCTAACATATGAAGAGCTGGCGACAGTTCTAGCGCAGGTTGAGGCATGCCTAAATTCAAGGCCTTTGTCGAAGCTTACTGAAGACCCAGAGATTAATGTCCTAACTCCAGGTCATTTTCTGGTTGGAGAACCGTTGGTCGTACCACCTGATCGCAATTATGAGAGCTCAAACCTAAGCTCCCTTAGAAGGTGGCAGTATACTCAACGTATGCGTCAGGAATTTTGGCGCAAGTGGTCAAAAGAATATTTAAACCAATTCTTTCATAGGTATAGATGGTCAGTTGAAACACCACAGCCAAAAGTAGGAGATATTGTTTTAATAAAAGAGGACGGTCTTCCCCCATGTCGGTGGTTATATGGTAAAATTGTAGATGAACACCCGGGGCGTGACGGAATTGCGAGGGTAGTCACAGTCAAAAGCAAAAACTCTTTGTTAAAACGTCCTACAAATAAAGTGTGTGTGACACCAATAACTACTTAATGAAATTTATATAAATAGGTAAAACTGTGTTACTTTTACATGTGTTACTTGTTAGATTTTTATTTTATTTTTATTATGTATTTTAGTTTTAAAGTGTCAAACTTACATTTAATGGGACATTTTGTGCCTACAAAGATTTTTATCATGTTAAGTTATACATTCTACTCGGTTTTAATATATTTTAAAGTTTGTTATTAATTTAAAGTTTTTGTTAACCTTGCAAGGTAAATTGATATTTTAAATGGATATGGGGTTATTTTGAGTTTTATCACATATTTTAGAGTTATTTAAGGACTAAATATATCAATTTGTCCTATGCGGGTAGTAGATGTAAGATCAGCTAGTAATAACTAAGTAAAGTTAGTTCCGAAATGTATCAATATGTGGCGCTATGCCTAGTTAACTTGCACTAACGAAGTTTTTGGTTACACTCGTATATAGTAAATTGGATGTAATTTATTTTGACTATCTGTCGAGACAATAAACCGTTGTCTGCGAAGTTGGCTTTTATTTAGCAAAGCAACCTAGCATTCCCTCGACTGTGACCTGTCAACCTGGCGGTTATACAACTGCCTTACAAAGGAGGTCAGCGAGCTTCACACGAAGCTCGCTAAAGCTATTGGGCAGCCCGTCCAGGCCCCGCCTGCTGCAGTGACGGTGGATCTCTCCTCCTCCAACCTTGAGGAAACCATCCGCAAGGTTGTGATGGAGGAGAGAGCTTTCACACGGGCCTGCATCGCGGGCATTGAGGACAGGCTCTTGCCCGAAAGGCGCGTCAGGCCGCCGTTGGCTGCGGACAGGGCTGCTCTTTCTTCTGCCCCTGCCTCGGCCGCGATGGCTCCTCCCCCGACCCCTAAGCCCGCAAAGGGCAAAGGGAAGGGGAAAAAGACGGTGGTTCCGCCGGCTACGACTGAGGTGGCGGCAGCCTCATCCCAGAGGGAAGACGCCTTTCTTCCCTCCAGCACTCCATCCAACGAATGGACCGAGGTGGTTAGGAGGAAAAAGAAAGGCGCCAAAAAGGCAGTGCCGCCTGCTGCCCCTGCCAATGTCCTCTCTGGCTCGTCCAAAAGGACGAGCAAAGGAGGGGAGAAGAGCAAGGGGAAAACAGCCCCCAAGCCGAGTGGGAGGAAACTGGTTCCTCCCAAAACCGCGGCCGTCGTAGTGACGCTCACTCCGGAGGCCATGAAGAACGGCGAGACGTACGAATCCGTCCATAAACGGGCTCGTACCAACGCCAACCCAGCCACATTGGGTATTGGCCTAGTGACATGCCGCCGAACCCAAACTGGAGCTCAACTCTTCGAGTTTCCGGGGGCCCAGGGCGGCGCCGATGCGGACCTCTTCGCAAGTAAGTTGCAAGAGGTCATAGCCGACGCGGCCAAAGTTGCCAGGCCAACCAAGACCGCGACATTAGAAGTGACCGATCTTGTAGACTCGGTCACAACAGAAGAAGTGGTGGCGGCTGTTGCCGCTACAGGGGGCTGCGATGCAGCAGCAATACGGGGCGGGGCTATCAAGCCTGGTCGCTGCGGTCTGGGCTAAGCTGGGCCCTAAAAAGCTTCCAACTATTCAAATCTGCGGGCCTAGATGGGATTTTCCCAGCCCTTCTGCAATGGAACGCGAAGGAAGTTATCACCTACCTACTACCAATATATAGAGCATGTATAGCATTCAAGTACATACCTAAGCCATGGAGAGAGGCAAAGATAGTATTTTTACCTAAGCCCGGAAAGGGAGACTATACTTTAGCCAAATCCTTCAGGCCAATCAGTCTGACTTCTTTTCTCCTGAAAACGCTAGAAAGACTAATAGACATATACCTAAGAGATGAGGTTCTGATCAACAAAACACTTCATCCACAACAACACGCATACAGGAAAGGCAGATCAACTGAATCAGCCCTACACATGGTAGTGCATAAAATAGAGTCTGCCATAAACAACAAAGCATCAACCCTAGCCGCTTTCATAGACATAGAAGGGGCTTTTGATAAAACCATGCACAACAGCATTAACCTTGCCCTAAGAAAACTAAGGGTAGAACCAGTGATAACGAAATGGATAAACGAGCTAGTCAGTAAAAGAGCGGTCCAAATTACTACACACACCACCATGCGGGCAACGGTGGTCAGAGGATGCCCACAGGGTGGCATCCTTTCTCCACTTCTATGGAACATAGTAGTAGACAGCCTCCTGAGTAAACTAAATGAAAGAGGATACACTACCATCGGGTATGCAGACGATCTAACTATACTGATAAACGGAAACGCGGAAAACCTCTTATGTGGCATAATGCGTTCCGCCTTTCAGATAGTAGAAAACTGGTGTGATGAGCACCAACTGTCAGTAAACCCGAAAAAGACAGAACTCATCCTTTTCACAAACAAAAGGAAGTTACCTGTACTACAGCTACCAAAACTGTTTAACACCGAATTAGCTCTCTCATCACAAGTGAAATATCTGGGCATCACTCTAGACAGTAAACTGAACTGGGGGAGTCATATCGGTGACAAATTGCAGAAGGCCTGCATAGCTTTTTATCAATGTAAGCGACTTATTGGCAAGAAATGGGGCCTCAACCCTAAGATCACACTATGGCTATATACATCAGTTATCAGGCCTTCCCTTACCTACGGATCAGTTGTATGGTGGCCCAGAACGCAACTGACCACGATCAAATCAAAACTTCAAAGCCTACAACGATTAGCAAGCATCGCAGCCACAGGATGTATTAGAACCACTCCATCAGCCGCACTAGAGTTTCTCCTGAATCTAAGACCGCTACATCTGGTAATTCAGAAGGAAGCAAAGGCAGCTGCCCTCAGACTTAGAGCGAACGGACTATGGAAGCAAAACACAGTGACCACTCATTCAAAAATCCTAAATGCGATCCTGAAAGAAAAACCACTTCTGGACGCACCCATGGACAGGACACCATGCCAACATGTCTTTGACAGGAGGTACAATATCCAACTCACTGAAGAGCCTAAAGACAGCTCAGGCATAAAGGAGGTTCGGATATACACAGACGGCTCCAAAACCCCACAGGGTACTGGAGCTGGAGTATTCTCAAATGATCTTAATATAAAAATATCAACCACTTTAGACAAACTAAATACAATCTTTCAAGCAGAGTGTGTCGGCATAACTAGGGCAGCACAGGTAGTCGCAGCCAGAGACGTCAAAGACCTGCATATTAAAATCGTCTCGGACAGTGCGTCGGTGCTCCAGGCCCTACAAAATAATAGTATAACATCCGTCCTTATTTTGGAGTGCCACAAAGCACTCCAATACATAGCAAGCACAAATAAGGTTACCTTGCAATGGATCAAAGGACATAGCAACTCCTTAGGTAACGACGCAGCTGACGAACTAGCCAAGCGAGGCTCAGCAACAACAGTATATGGACCGGAACCTATACTGCCCATACCGCAGGCCCAAATAAGAATTTGGCTACGTGCAGAAACCGAAGCAGTACATCAAGCAGAGTGGAGAAACGGTGAAGGCTGCAGGCAAACAAAGAACGCAGTCCCGGTAGCTTCGAAAAGGTTCGCCCGCAACCTCATCCGCTTACCTAGAGACAAACTACGCATAGTTATAGGCACTATAACTGGCCACACTCTTTTAAACAAGCACCTATTCACAATAGGTGTCACAGACAGCCCCCTATGCAGAGGGTGCATGGAGGCAGAAGAAACACCACACCACGTGCTAATGGAGTGCACAGGAGTGATGCAACAACGGGCAAATATTCTCAAATCCCCAGCCACTTTCCCGGACGCCATTAGCAATCTAGGCAGATTGCTAGCCTTCTGGGAAAGTTTAGGGTGGTTAGAATAAAAAAGAGGGACATACGTACAATGGCCCGATCGTGTGGCTAAGTGCGGATAAAACCCCGGCCAAACTAACTAACTAACTAACTGCGGTCTGGGTGCTATTCGCCTGGAGTGCCCGGTCGTTGCGGCAAAGGCCGTACTGGCCAAGAGACGGCTCCCCGTAGGGTTTTGTGTGGCTGTGGTCCGGGCACTTGAGGACCGGCCTTTCCGGTGTTTCAGGTGCTTCGGAGTAGGACACACCAGAGCTCTGTGCCCATCCCGAGTGGACAGGTCGGAGCTCTGCTACCGGTGCGGGGAAGCGGGGCACAAGGCGTCAGAGTGCGGTGTTGCCACACCGCGCTGCGCGGTGTGCTCTGCCAGTGGCCGTCCAGCTGGCCACGTAATGGGAGGAAGGCAATGCAATCCTCCCCCAAAGAAGGGGCAAGCGCAGGCGCCAACTCGACCTGCTGCAGCGGCCGCCACTGTTGAGGCTGTCGAGGCCTCACAACGGTGGACGTTGCGGTTGTCGCTGAGCCATACTCTGTCCCTGGCCGCTGGCTAGGGGATCAAGACGGCTTAGTGGCACTTGTGGCGCGGTCTTCCACGGACTCCCCCCCCCCCTCTCGCTCTTAGAGAGGGGACCGGGATACGTGGCCGCCGCGTGGGGAGACATTGCTTTTGTGGGGATCTATTTCTCCCCTAACAGACCACTTTCCGAATTTGAGGACTTCCTTGGAGTCCTCACTGCAGTGGTTTCAAGGGTGGCGCAACGTCAGGTCTCCGTTCTTGGAGATCTGAACGCCAAGTCGGTGGTTTGGGGTAACCCAGCCACCGACGCACGCGGGCGGGCGCTCGAGCTGTGGGCGGCCTCCTCCGGGCTCTCCCTTCTAAATAGAGGGGAGGTCCATACGTGCGTGCGGCGGTGGGGTGGGTCAATTGTGGACATCACTTTTGCCTCACCTGCGCTAGTCGCGCGTATTACAAACTGGCGGGTGGACATGGCGGAGACCTTCTCGGACCACCGCTACGTGCGGTTCGAGATCTCCACCCAAGATCCCCAGAGAACGGCTCCTCCGGGACAATCTCCGTTCCCTCGGTGGGCCCTCGTTCACTGGGACAGGGAGGCAGCGAGGGAGGTGGCGTTCGTCCAGGACTGGCTTTCGCCTGATATAAATGTCGTGGACGTAGACGCCGCCGCGGCAAAGCTGAGGGAGTCGTTGACCGAGGTATGCAATTCTAGTATGCCTCGGTCTCGTCGACTACCTCCCCGACGCGCCGTCTATTGGTGGTCAGAGGAGCTAGCGGAGCTTCGAACTGCCTGCGTGGCGTCTCGAAGGGAGTACGCTCGAAGCCGACGGCGGCGCATACGCGACCGGGAGATGGAGGACCGCCTTCACGACCTGTACGTGGAGGCGAAGCGGGTCCTGAGAACGGCGATGCTCGCCGCCCAGGACTCGGCGCAGGCTGAGCTGCTGGAGGGCCTCGACGGAGACCCTTTTGGGAGGCCATATAAGGCGGCGCGGAACAAACTGCGTCCCTTCGGCCCCCCCGTATCGGAGACCCTTGAGCCGGCAGTACTGGATGGGGTCGTACGGTCCCTGTTTCCAGGCAGGGCCGACGCTTTTACCCCACCAGTAATGGACCCTCCGCAGGGTGTGGTTCAGGAGGACCAGGAGGCTCCTTCTCTCACTGGGGCTGAGGTTCGCACGGCGGTTCTTCGCCTTCGTGCGAAAAAGACGGCCCCAGGGCCAGACGGCGTCCCAGCAAGGGTGGTGGCAATAGCCGCCACCGAAATGGAAGAAAGGTTTCGGGACCTCTTCGACGCGTGCTTCGCGTCGAGAAGGTTTCCGAAACCTTGGAAGGAGGGACGTTTATGCCTCCTCCGAAAAGAAGGACGCCCGGCGGACTCTCCCTCGGCATACCGACCCATCGTTCTCCTCGATGAGGTCGGAAAGATGTTCGAGGGGATCATCGCCGCTCGCCTCAAAGACCACCTGAGGATGGGTGGGCGGGATCTGTCGGACGCTCAGTTTGGTTTTCGACCTGAGCGTTCGACAATAGACGCCCTCGCCCTATTAAAGGGTGTGGTGAAGGAGGCGACGGATGCTGGGGACGGAGTGTTGGCTGTGTCGTTCGACATAGCCAACGCCTTTAACACCCTTCCCCATGCGACCGTCCTCGAGGCACTCCGGTTTCACGGAGTGCCTCAATATATGAGGGAGCTCCTGGCCAGTTACTTGGAGGACAGAGCGGTCCTCGTAGTCGACAAAGCTGGCCAGGTCCGGCGATACCCGGTGGAGTCCGGTGTTCCGCAGGGGTCAGTCCTAGGACCACTCCTGTGGGACATCGGGTTCGACTGGCTTTTGCGCGGAACCCTCCTCCGGGGCAAGAGTGTCATCTGTTATGCGGATGACACTCTCCTCACTGCCCGAGGGGGGAATTTTGGTGAGGCGGCCAGTCTGGCCTCGGCGGGCGGATCGCTAGTCGCTCATAGGATCCGCCGGCTTGGACTGAGGGTGGCGTTGCATAAGACCGAGGCCGTTTTCTTCCACGGGCCTCGGCAGCGCCGCCCACCTGGCGCCCACATATTTGTGGAGGGCGTCAGAATTGAGGTTAAGACCCAGATGAAATATCTGGGTCTGACGCTCGATAGCAGGTGGCGCTTCAGCCCGCATTTCAGCGGACTGTCGTCGCGCCTGCTGAAGGCAGCGGGGGCCCTCTCATGGCTGATGCCTAACTTGGGAGGGCCAGGTGGGCGATGCCGGCGGCTGTACGCCGGCATCCTGAAGAGCATAGCCCTGTACGGGGCGCCTATCTGGGCAGACGCCCTTCATAGAAGGGAAAATGTCACAGCATTGCGGGTGCCCCAAAGGGCTATTGCGCAAAGGGTGGCGCGGGCTTACCGCTCGGTAAGCTTCGCAGCGGCGTGCGCTCTGGCTGGCACCCCTCCTTGGGAGCTCGAAGCATGGGTGCTAGCCAGAGTCTACGAATGGACGGCGGGGCGAGGGGCACTCGGTGAGCGCCCAGCCCCTGAAGAACGAGAGGCTGTTCGGCAGGAGGCGAGGGATGCCTTCGTCCATCATTGGATGGCGGACCTTTCCTCAGCAGTTTTCGGCCGTCGCACCCTCGACGCGCTTGGGCCGGTCCTAAAGGACTGGCTTAAAAGACCGCACGGCTTCCTCACCTTTCGGTTGGTGCAGGTACTGTCCGGACACAGCTGTTTCGGGTCTTACCTTCACCGAATCGGGAGGGAGGAGAGTCCGTCGTGCCATGACTGTGGCACGACGGAGGACACGGCACAGCACACCCTCGAGGTGTGCCCGTCGTGGACCGAGCAGCGCCGCAGTCTTGTTGCGGCAATCGGGCCGGACCTCTCGCTTCCCGCCGTGGTAATTGCCATGTTGGGGAGCGAGGAGGCATGGGTGGCGGCAGCCTCCTTCTGTGAAGACGTCATGTCACAGAAGGAGGAGGCGGAGCGCGCGAGGGAGGACGATCCTCTCGCGCCAATACTCCGCCGAAGGAGAGGCAGGAGAAGGCGGGTGGTCAACCACCCTCTTCTCCCCCGGTGATAAGCAGCGGGCGACAGGCGCGGGGGCGCCCTCGTCCGCATTGCACTGCTTAGCACCCAGCCGAACGAGGATGACCGAGCACTGACAGTCATCCTCGAGCCCCTTCCCATATGCGGGAGGGGCGTGACGGGCCCGCCGCTGCAAGGCGGGCAATCGTCGGCGGGGAACTGGACGCAAAGGCTATGCCGATTCCCAGAACCCCGCCACAAAAGGCGATGCGGGAGTGCCGCTGGGTCGTTTAGTGGGTATACCGGGAGTCCCCGGGAGTCCCACATACCCCATCCGTCCCCCGACGGGTGGGGACGCGTAATGCATTTTTCCCACCGAAAAAAAAAAAAAAAAAAAAAAAAAGGTTAGGTTCCCGTGTCGGGTTACTGGTCCCGCATCGGGCGCGTCCCCAGGTGGTGGATAGGGGAACGCCTCCCAGATATGGGGGGTACCGGCTTCGGCCGGCGCGAACCAAAACCTGGAGCAAGTCATTGCTCCAGGCGAACCTCATGAGGTCTGCCAGAGCCCAGGATCTTTTCTCCCAGGCTCTGGCGGAGTATCATATCGACGTGGCCGTCGTCTCGGAGCCGTACCTGATACCAGACCGACCAAACTGGTTGGGGAGTCGGGACGGCCTCGCGGCGATAACCTCCTCCGGTGGCCTACCCCTCTCACTTCTCGAGAGGGGTGCCGAGTTTGTAGGGGCCTCGTGGGGTGGATTAGCAATTTTTGGAGTTTATTTCTCCCCTAATCGCCCACTCCACGAGTTCGAGGCCTTTCTACAGGCGTTGTCGGCCGCGTTAACGTCACACTGACCCCAAAGGGAAGAGTCTGCTGGACTGGGCGGTGTCCAACAGACTTGTTATCGTCAACGTGGGGACCGAACCCACTTGCGTGCGACCGCAGGGGGAGTCCGTCGTGGACATAACGTTCGCGACCTCCGCGGTTGCAGCTCAAATAAGTGGCTGGAGAGTGGTCACAGAGGCGGAAGAATTATCGGATCACCGGTACATCCGGTTTGACATCTCCGCCTCCGGTACCGTGATCCCTCCGAGCGGTACACCCCACCCGACATACCCCCGATGGAGGCTCAGTTGCCTGGACAGAAACACAGCGCGGGAAGCTGCGGTCATCAAGGCCTGGCTGCCTGTAGGTCCCGAGCCCGTCCAAGTGGATGCGGAAGCGGAATGGTTCCGGGAGGGCCGTCACGGACGTGTGTGACGCGTCCATGCCTCGGTCCGGACCTTCTCTTCCCCGGCGAAACGTCTATTGTTGGACGGATGAGGTTGCGGAGCTGCACCGCGTTTGTATCGCGGCGCGTCGCGCTTCAGCCAGACACCGAAGACGCAGACGCCGTGATCCGGCGCCGATCCGTGGGGACGCCCAAACCGCACGGTGCGGGGGAAACTCCGCCCATGGGCACCCCCGGTCACGGAAAGGCTAGAGCCCGAGTTCCTCCGAAGAGTCGTATCCACCTTGATCCCAGCTCAGGTGGAACACACCCCGCCTTCGATGTTGCCACACCCCGTGGCCTCCAGAGAGCCCCCTGACCCCGTGTCCGAGGGCAAGTTCGGCGCGGCATTAGAGCGGTTGAAGGCCAAGAACGTGGCCCCGGGTCCTGACGGGATCCCAGGTAAAATCTGGGTTCTCGTATCGGATATACTAGGAGACCGCCTTCGTAGGCTCCTAACCGCTTGCCTAGAACAGGGGCGCTTCCCGGCGCTATGGAAGGAAGGAAGGCTCGTGCTTCTGAAGAAAGACGGACGTCCGATTGACTCCCCTTCGGCATACCGTCCGATCGTGTTGCTGGATGAGGTTGGCAAGCTCTTTGAAAGAGTCGTTGCAAACCGCCTCGTTCGGCACCTGGATACGTATGGGCCGAATCTGTCGGATGTTCAGTATGGCTTCAGGAGAGAGCGCTCTACGATCGATGCTATCCTGCGGGTAAAATCGCTCGCCAGCGAAGCGGTGGAGAGCGGCGGTGTGCTGTTGGCCGTGTCTATCGAAATTGCCAACGCGTTCAACACGCTGCCGTGGACCACGATAAAGCAGGCGCTCCGATTCCACGGAGTGCCTGTTTACCTGCAGGACACCATCGTATCGTACCTGGAAGGACGAGAGGTTGCGTGTGATTCGGTGGACGGTCGTTTGCGGCACTTGGCCGGATGCGGCGTTCCACAGGGGTCGGTCTTAGGGCCACTCTTGTGGAACATCGGATTCGATTGGGCTCTCCGCGGCCAGTTCGTCGCGGGGGTTGGCGTGACTTGTTACGCCGACGATACCCTGCTGACAGCTCGCGGTGACTCTTTTGCCAATGCTGCACGTCGTGCGACTGCTGGGGTCGCTGTAATGGTACACCGAATCCGCCTTTTGGGGCTGCGGGTGGCGCTGGAGAAGTCTGAGGCGCTGTGTTTTCACGGCCGACGACGTGCGCCGCCTGCGGGCACTGGGTTGATGGTGGACGGGGTTCTGATCCCGGTTTCATCCACCATCCGGTACCTTGGGCTTGTGCTTGACGGAAGGTGGCGGTTCAAGGCCCATTTCCGTCAGCTCGCTACCAAACTCAATGCGACCGCGGGTGCTTTGAGCCGGTTACTGCCAAACCTGGGTGGTCCGTCGACGGCTCCTCGACGACTGTACCTAGGGGTGGTCCGCTCGATGGCACTTTACGGTGCCCCGGTGTGGCATGACGCCCTCCCGTCCGAGAACGTGACAGTCTTGCGGAAGGCTCAAAGGGTGTTAGCCCTGCGTTTAGCGCGAGCCTACCGCACCACCTCCACCGATGCTGCGCTGGTCCTGGCCGGAAGCCTCCCCTGGGATCTCGACTCCCTGGTCCTCGCCGCGTTATACCAGTGGCGGGGAGACCAAAGATCTCAGGGCAATAGGCCCGCACCGACGGAGGTGGAATCGGAAAGGACACAGCTCACAGAGCTAGCCCACGAGCAGTGGCGCCGTAGATTGGCCAGTAGCCACTTTGGCGTCCGGGTCACTGAAGCCGTACTCCCCGTTCTCAAAGAATGGGTTGAGCGACCACACGGCCAAGTGACATACCGGATTTCGCAGGTGTTTACCGGCCACGGGTGCTTTGGGTCATACCTCTGCCGCATTGGCAGGGAACCCACAACCCGATGCTGGCACTGCGATGCTCCGGAGGATACGGCACAGCACACCCTAGAGGTGTGCCCGTCGTGGGTCGCTGACCGCCGTGCCCTCCGAGCACACGTGACCGACCTCAGCCTGGGCTCTATAGTCCGGCGTATGGTCGAAGACAGGGAGGCATGGCGAGCCATGGCCGCATTTTGCGAGCGGGTGATCGCCGAAAAGGAGAGCGCGGAGCGAGAGCGAGAGGCTGCGGCTGACGCACTCCTTATGCGCCGAAGGCGTACTGGGCGCAGGAGGAACCTCCACCACCTGCACATGCCCCTCCCTGTGCCTCGGGTCGTGGACGCGGGGGCGTCCGCTTCCCACTAAGAGGCGCGATGGTGTGTAATGCGTTCTACGCATCGTCGGGACATCAAGCCGGAGGATAACCTCCTTCGGCGCTGAAGGCAGGGGCACTTGCCCTCTTCAGATCGGGTGAGACCGTGTGTCGGTCTAGTCAGTGAGGGGCCGCGGATGTGTGCTTATGGCGCTGACTCGTGGCCCCGAACTCATGGCTCCCGAGAACGCCGCTGGTTTTTAGTGAGTATGCCCCAATCGGGGAGAGTCCCACATAACCTGCTGCCTTCCCCCGAGGGCGGCGAGTATGCGTAATGCATTTTCCAACGTAAAAAAGAAAAAAAAAAAAAAAAAAGGTTAGGTTGGGGTACCGTCCCCCCCGAATGGAGCACGCCTTGTCGTGGCGAGGGGGCTCAGTAGCCTGTCGCAATCCAGCGGCGGGTTAAGCCAAGATGCTCCGTGGAGAGTGCCGCTGCGTCTGTTCCCGTATTGGGCGGCAGTGGCCATAGTGAGTCGCGTCTGTCTCGCATCGAGCGGCGGCTCACTAAAAGTCGTTGGACTCCCGGCACCCCTCTGGTTTATCAGAGGAGGCAGGGGATGTCCTGAGGACTTTGGTCCTCTGGACGAGCTCGGCGTGCATCTGCCGTCGGGCGTGGCTCGCCTCGTCGGGAGGGTCTTGGACAGACGGTGTGGGGACACCTCTGTCCAATCACAAGGGACCCTCCTGAGGCGCCAGTGTGTCGTCGGGAGTGGGATCGTCCCACTCCGTGGAGATCCGCCCTCCTGATGGAGGGTGGAGGTTGCGCTGCAAGGGTCGCGGGACTGTTGAGACAACGCGGCCCCTGCTGTCAAAGCCACCAAACGCGGCGGGCGTCGTCAGGTTTTAGTGGGTATACCCGGGGGCGAATCCGGGGGAGTCCCACACACGCCCCTCCGTTCCCCGACGGAGAGGTACGGTGCGTAAACTGCATTTCCTGACGTTAAAAAAATAAAAAAAATAAAAGGTTGGGGTACCATCTGTCAGACCTCCTCGTGGTGTACCCTGGGCAACGGCTGGTGTTCCATCCACCAGCCGGCTAACGTGACAGGCGCGCGGGATGTGGTGGCCTATACTCGGCGATCGAGTGGCGGCCCTCCCGGGCGCACCCGTAATCCCCATTGAGGGGGACGGGGGTCCTGGCTACTGAAGTCAGGACCGCGACAGACAAGTCTTTAAAATCCCCTAAGTGCAAGGTTTGGTGGGGGCCGATGCACTGAATGGCCGGTGGGGATACGTCGGTCCCTACCCCGTCACGAGGTGAGGAGGGGCAGCTGCGCCCGTAAGCAGTTATAAAATATGGACAATTGTAAAAAGGATAATATTCCCCGAGAGGGTCCCAGTTCAGCTGGGGAATCCCTCCACGCCCTTCTCAGGGCGGGCTGCCCCACGTATACTGGGGGGGCAACAATTGTTCCTCGGTGCGAGCCGAGTATAGTAGAGGTAGTGGAGAGTGATGACGCAGAGATTGGTGGAGCAGAAGGGAGAGTGCGGCGCGGTGGGTTCCCATCGCCCCGCCCTAACATGAAGAAAGTTAGCGAGACGCTAACCGGGTTGGGGCCCCGTGAACTGCGGGTGTCCCTCACCCGCATGGATACAGACGCAGATAGTAGGTCCGACACTTCCGCGGGCACAATGGTGTCTGCAGCATCCGGAGGTGAGAAATTCTGGAAAGGACCGAAGCGGCCACGGAGAGAAGAGGGCAACGGATCAAGCTCCGAATCGGACCGCTCTAGATCCCCCAAACAACTCGCGACAAAGACGTCGGTAGCGAGAAGAGGACGAGGTCGGCCCCCTACCACAGGGGAGTACGTCGGCCTTTACGAAAGGAAGAAGGAGTTTTTGAAGCTCCAACAGCAGGAGATAGAGCTCCAAGCTGAGAAGGAGTTGCTCGACATCACCGTCGAAGCCCGAAAAACACGGCAAAAAACAAAAACTATCGTGTCAAGCAGCGGGCCTCTTGACAGTGAAGTGACGACGATGTCCCTTAAGAAACTAATATTGTCGGGTCTCACAATGATCAACGAAGTGAGAACGAAATCCGGCAAATTTAAAGGGACAATGCAGGCGGCCTTGAATACGGCGAGCGAGATGATTCGGGAGGCGTCCGAAGCGCTTGCCACAAGGACCGTCTGCGAAGAAGTAGAGGCCCTAAGGGCCCAAAACACCCGCCTGACGGTGGAAATGGAGGTGTTAAGGAAGGAACTGGCCGATTTCAAAGCCAGTCTCCTAAATAAAGAGGCGCCGGCCCCCAAAGTAGTTAACGCATCCCCCGGATCAATGGAGGAGTGGGCTGAGAAGATCCTGAGCCTAACTACGGCTCGGATCAACGCCACGGTGGAGGGCCTCGAGTCACGGCTGAACCCAGAGCCGCGACTGCGACCACCGTTGGCGTTCGAGAGGCAAGCCAACGTTCCATCCGTGGAGGAAGCGGCAGCCAAAGTGGTGAAGCCCCCAGTGGCCATCGCAAAAGCTCAGGCGCCCTCCAAGGCCCCCAGAGTTATAAAGGCTACCAGCTCCCGGGGGCCAGTAGTAGTAGAGCCTGCTACAAACAAAAAAAAGCGGGCGAAAAAAGGAAAGGTGCAGAAGGCACCTACACCTGCAGTGTCCCAGCCACGGCCGCTGCCCCCTGCACCGGTCTCTACTGATGCAGGGTGGACAACGGTCGTAAAGAGAGGAAAAACAAACGGGAGTCAAAACCCAAAGACGGCTACCAAACCTCAGCCTAAGCCTCAGAAAACGGCCAAGATCAAAGCTCGCCCTCCGAAATCCACAGCGGTGGTCATCACCGTGCAGGAGGGCGCAGCTGATCGAGGCGTAACATACGCTAAGGCCGTTACAGAGGCCAGGCAGAGGATTAACCTAGAAGAACTCGGCATAGACGGTGTCCGCTTTCGCCGGGCTATAACGGGGGCGACAATAATAGAGGTGCCAGGCGCCTCTAGCGGCGATAAGGCGGACTCCCTGGCTGGAAAGCTCAGGGAGCTCTTTAACGAGGACGATATCCGGGTGTCCAGACCCACGAGGACCACAGAGATCAGGGTCTCGGGGCTGGACGACTCAATAACAACCGCCGAAATTCAGCAGGGCATCTTTAAACTTGGAGGATGCCCTGTTGATCAGATAAGAGTTGGCCTCCCCTCACGCGACCACACAGGCCTGTACGCGGCATGGGTACGGTGCCCCATTGCGGCCGCGAAGAGAGTACTGGAGGGCCGCCTCTTGATCGGCTGGGTCGTCGCCAAGGTTAGGGCTCTACCTCGCAGAAGCCTGAGATGCTTCCGGTGCTTAGAGCCTGGCCACGTGCGCGCCCAATGCCAGTCGGAGGTAGACAGGAGCCGCCAGTGTTACCGGTGCGGCCAGCTGGGGCACGTCTCCAGCATGTGCAGAAATGCCCCCCACTGCCCCCTATGCTCACAGGCGGGCAGAGAAGCTGGGCATAGGTTAGGCAGTGGTGCTTGCAAAGCACCCCCCAGCCGCCGGAAGAAGGCCCCGAAGGTCACGGCAAAACCTCCAAGCCAGCCATAACCTTCCCGTCCAACACAAGGACAAGAGACGGGAGAAATGTCGGATGATTAAAAATGGCCCAGACATTTTTATTGGCGAATGTCAACCACTGTGCCAGAGCTCAGGACCTTTTACATCAGAGCCTGACACACATTTGCGTCGTCACGGAGCCGTACTTCGTTGCAGCCCGTGACAATTGGGTGGCTGACACGGATGAGATGGTTGCCATAGCCACCAACACAATGGCTGGCTCACCTCAGTTCTCAGGCGTCAGTAAGGGAAACGGCTGTGTGGTTCATAAAAATGAAATAAGAAACCAAAAATTTGCGCACGGACGGGACTTGAACCAGCAACCTTTTGGCAAACCGGGCCAAACGCTCTTACCAATTGAGCTACCGTGCTGTTAGTCTGACCCTGCGAAATTCGTGGTTTCTTATGAAAACGTCAATTGCGTGACGCTTAGCGCCATCTAGCCGTCTGTTCATGAAACAGATGGCCCAAGCAGTTATTCTTTACAGAATAAATTCAACTTGGAAATTGATGTCGCTTCGCTATCGAATGCTTTAGAATGTTTTTTAACACTCACAGTGTCATATTTTATATTCATAAAGATGAAATAAGAAACCAAAAATTTGCGCACGGACGGGACTTGAACCAGCAACCTTTTGGCAAACCGGGCCAAACGCTCTTACCAATTGAGCTACCGTGCTGTTAGTCTGACCCTGCGAAATTCGTGGTTTCTTATGAAAACGTCAATTGCGTGACGCTTAGCGCCATCTAGCCGTCTGTTCATGAAACAGATGGCCCAAGCAGTTATTCTTTACAGAATAAATTCAACTTGGAAATTGATGTCGCTTCGCTATCGAATGCTTTAGAATGTTTTTTAACACACACAGTGTCATATTTTATATTCATAAAGATGTAATAAGAAACCAAAAATTTGCGCACGGACGGGACTTGAACCAGCAACCTTTTGGCAAACCGGGCCAAACGCTCTTACCAATTGAGCTACCGTGCTGTTAGTCTGACCCCGCGAAATTCGTGGTTTCTTATGAAAACGTCAATTGCGTGACGTATTCTAAAGCATTCGATAGCGAAGCGACATCAATTTCCAAGTTGAATTTATTCTGTAAAGAATAACTGCTTGGGCCATCTGTTTCATGAACAGACGGCTAGATGGCGCTAAGCGTCACGCAATTGACGTTTTCATAAGAAACCACGAATTTCGCAGGGTCAGACTAACAGCACGGTAGCTCAATTGGTAAGAGCGTTTGGCCCGGTTTGCCAAAAGGTTGCTGGTTCAAGTCCCGTCCGTGCGCAAATTTTTGGTTTCTTATTTCATCTTTAAGAATATAAAATATGACACTGTGAGTGTTAAAAAACATTCTAAAGCATTCGATAGCGAAGCGACATCAATTTCCAAGTTGAATTTATTCTGTAAAGAATAACTGCTTGGGCCATCTGTTTCATGAACAGACGGCTAGATGGCGCTAAGCGTCACGCAATTGACGTTTTCATAAGAAACCACGAATTTCGCAGGGTCAGACTAACAGCACGGTAGCTCAATTGGTAAGAGCGTTTGGCCCGGTTTGCCAAAAGGTTGCTGGTTCAAGTCCCGTCCGTGCGCAAATTTTTGGTTTCTTATTTCATCTTTATGAATATAAAATATGACACTGTGAGTGTTAAAAAACATTCTAAAGCATTCGATAGCGAAGCGACATCAATTTCCAAGTTGAATTTATTCTGTAAAGAATAACTGCTTGGGCCATCTGTTTCATGAACAGACGGCTAGATGGCGCTAAGCGTCACGCAATTGACGTTTTCATAAGAAACCACGAATTTCGCAGGGTCAGACTAACAGCACGGTAGCTCAATTGGTAAGAGCGTTTGGCCCGGTTTGCCAAAAGGTTGCTGGTTCAAGTCCCGTCCGTGCGCAAATTTTTGGTTTCTTATTTCATCTTTATGAATATAAAATATGACACTGTGAGTGTTAAAAAACATTCTAAGGCTGTGTGGTTGTGAGAGTCGGCGACGTGTTAGTGGTGGGGGTTTACTTTTCCCCCAACCGCTCAATCGCCGATTTTGAAAATTTTCTGGCGCAGATTGATGTCCTCCTGGCTGGGTGGGGTCGGACCGATCAGGTGGTGGTGGCCGGCGACCTAAACGCTAAGTCTGTGTCTTGGGGCTCTCGTCTCACCGACGACAGAGGTGAGCTCGTTGAGGATTGGCTCACGGGTCATGGTCTCGTCGTTGTCAACCGGGGGACGGTGGATACGTGCGTGCGGATGCAGGGTGGATCCGTCGTGGACATTACGTTCGCAAGCTCTGCCCTGGCGCGCCGTGTCCAGAACTGGGAGGTGCTGGTGGGGGTTGAGACATTGTCAGACCATAGGTATGTACGTTGGGACGTCTCCCCCCTCCAGCCTCCCCAGAGCAGTTCAAGCCGTCACACGGCGGACCTTGGCCCCAGATGGGCCCTGAAACGCCTCGACCGGGACACCTTCGAGGTGGCGACCCTGGTCGAGAGCTGGTCACCCTGGCCAGAGAGCGTTGTTCCCAGCATAGAGGTTTAGTGGTTCCGGGAGGCCATGACGCACGTGTGCGATGCGGCAATGCCCCGAGTTGGGGCGTTGCCGCCACGCACAGCCGTGTACTGGTGGTCTCCGGAACTTGCTCGACTAAGGGAGGCCTGTGTAGAGGCGAGGAGGCGATATTCCCGGCACCGCCGCAGGCGAAGGAGAGATGAGGCCCTAGACTCGCCACTCTACAGCGAGTACCAGGTGGCCAAAAAGGCCCTTCGGGTCGCGATCGCTGAGGCCGAGAACGCCGCCTGGGAGGAGCTCCTCTCTTCCCTAAATGAGGACCCTTGGGGAAGGCCATATAGACTCGTCATGAGTAAATTGCGTCCGTGGGCCCCCCCACTTACTGCCACGTTAGACACTGGCCTCCTGCAGAGGGTTATAGAGGCCCTTTTTCCGGAGAGCTCAGAGTTCACGCCGCCGATCCTTTTACAATCGGACGGCGAGGACAATGATGAGGTTCCGGAAATATCTGAGGGAGAACTCGGGGCCGCAATTCTACGCCTTAAGGGCAAAAACACCGCCCCTGGCCCGGACGGAGTCCCGGGAAAGGCCTGGGTACTAGCCATGAAGGACGGTCAGGAGCCCAGATTCCGCTCTCTCCTCTCGACCTGCCTGCGAGAAAGACATGGTGAAGACATGGTGCGACAAAGAACTGGTGCTCCTCAAAAAGGATGGCCGCCCAGCAGACTCCCCTTCTGCGTACAGACCCATCGTCCTTTTGGATGAAGGGGCGAAACTCTTTGAGAGGGTGTTGGCCCATCGGTTGGTGCGACATCTCGAGGAGATCGGTCCCGACCTCGCCGATAACCAATTTGGTTTTAGGAGGGGAAGGTCGACCATCGATGCCATCGACCGAGTCAAAAAACTCGCGGAGGACGAAGTGCGGAGAGGCGGTGTGGTCGTAGCGGTGTCTTTGGACATCGCCAATGCCTTCAATTCTATCCCGCACACAGACAGCAGATAGTCGCCAGCTATCTCGCTGACAGGGAAATCACTTTCCCAACGAACGAGGGCTGGGGCAGCAGGAGAGTGTCGTGCGGTGTTTCACAGGGATCGGTCTTAGGGCCGCTCCTGTGGAACATCGGGTATGACTGGGCGATCCGGGGTGCGACGCTGCGAGGAGCCAGCGTGATATGTTACGCGGACGACACGCTGGTCACCGCGAAGGGGAAAACGTACCGAGAAGCCGCCATCCTGGCGACGGCAAGTGTTGCCCAAGTGGTGGACCGCATAAGGCGACTGGGGCTGACGGTCGCATTGCACAAGGCAAACAAGATTAGGCCACATCTTAAAGAAGAGCTGCGACTACTTTTGATAGAATCACTGATCCTCTCTCATTTTAACTACTGCAGCTCCGTTATCAGCCCAAATTTAAAAGTACATTCCGAAAAATCAATCCAACGCGTACAAAATGCATGCATTCGATTCTGTTACAATGTCCCAAAGAGAGAATATATCACCCCATACCTTAATAAAAAAAGCATTCTTAATATGAAAGCTAGAAGTGAACTCCAGTTCGCCTGCACAGTTCATAGGGTACTCTGGAACAAGAAACCGGATTACCTATTCGAAAAACTCACCTGGGTTAAAAACCTTACGCAGAGAAGCTTACGACCGGCCGTACAGAACTTGCTAAAAATACCAAAACACAAGTCCATACGATATCGAGGATCCTATAAATTCCACGCTGCAAGTATATGGAACGTTTTGCCTCCTCCCATGAGAGTTAAAATGAGCGTTGATTGCTTCAAAAAGAAATATAAAACAGCCTTATTGAAAAGACAGTTAGCGACAGAAAATCTTCGTGGACATGGGAAACTCTTGCCCCTGAATATTATATTTCTAAAATTATTTATAGCCCACACACACCACGTCCCTACGAACACAACACACACACACACACACACACACACACACACACACACACACACACACACACACATACACGCACACACACACATACACGCACACACACGCACAAAGGATGCTAGTGAGGTGTTTTTTTTTAGATAGGTTGTTTCTTTTTTCATTATGTATTGTTTTTCCTAATTCATTTAAATTTGTTGCTATTTCTATTATTTAAGCCCTCGTAACTCAAACCCTCGCACAAGATCTAAGAGGGATGGGAGTGGCTGAAAATCAGCGTTGACTTCTGCCAACACTAGCTGAGCCACATCCATTTGCTCCTATTTTAAGCTACAATTTTAAGAAATTGTGATAGAGATAAATTCTTTTTTGTATGGGAAGCAATAAACGCATTTTACTTTACTTTACTTTACAAGTCCGAGGCTATGTGTTTTCACGGGCCTCGGCACGCACCGCCAGCGGGGGCTGAGCTTGTTGTGGGTGGCGTCTCCATCGGTGTCAGGGGTACCATGAAGTACCTAGGATTGGTCCTCGACAGCCGGTGGAACTTTAAGGCCCACTTCGAGTACTTGGCTCCCAAGCACGTAAGGACGGCAGGGGCCCTCAGTCGCTTTATGCCGAATCTGGGGGGTTCTAGTACGGGATGTAGGCGCCTTTTCGCCACCGTACTGAAGTCGATGGCCCTCTATGGGGCCCCATTTTGGGCGGACGCCCTTAAACGGGAAACCCGGGCAGTGCTCCGCTGATCCCAGCGCGCAGTTGCTAACCGCACCGTTCGCGCCTTTTGCACGGTGTCAGGGGAAGCGGCTTGCGTGCTTGCTGGGGCACTGCCATGGGAGTTGGAGGCGAGGGTGCTCGCCGATGTCTACCGCAAGTCTGCGGCGGCCAAGCTTGAGGGTACACCACCCTCGCACGAGGAGGTTGAGTGCTGGCGGGATGAGGCTCGCAACGTGGCTATCGACACGTGGTCGAACCGCCTGGAGGAGCCGGAAGCGGGCCACCGTACGGTAGTCGCGATCCAGCCAGTGCTCAGGGAGTGGATGGAGATATTAATATTGTCTTTTGTTTATTATACTTTATATAAAATGCACTGCATGCGTTGCGCGCCAATTAAAATTCATGCGTACAAAATACAGAAAAATAAAAATAAAAATTTGATAATACTATTAGTGTGACTGAATATTACATTATAGCTTCCGCGGCGTGCGACCTTGTGGTCCAACGGATTCGCCTGTTGGGCCTAAGGGTCGCTCTGGAGAAGTCGGAGGCCGTCTTGTTTGACGGTCCGCGACAACGCCACCCACCGAACATCAGCCTGATGGTCGACGGCGTGGCCATCGACGTTAAGCCCCAGATGAAATATCTGGGACTTATCATCGACAGCCGGTGGCGGTTCGGCCGTCACTTCGCCGAACTGTCACCCCGACTGCTAAAGACGGCGGACTCGCTGGGGTGGCTGCTCCCGAACTTGGGCGGGCCAAGTGCTCATTGCCGACGTCTGTACGCCGGCATTTTAAAAAGCATGGCGCTTTACGGTGCCCCCATCTGGGCGAACTGCCTGAGTAGGGACAACGTGTCTCAGCTCAGGCGGCCCCAGCGAGTCATCGCACAGAGGGCGGCCCGCTGCTACTCCACAGTGGCGGGTACAGTGGCGTATGTCCTGGCTGGGACTCCGCCTTGGGAGCTCGAGGCCCGAGTCCTAGCCTGGACATACGCACGACGGTCGGAGCAGCGTTCTCGGGGAGAGCGCGGCTCCCTAGAGGAGGAGCGCGCCTTCGAGCGCCAGACCCGAGAGCTGCTGATTCGGGCCTGGACCGGGGTCCTAAACTCTTCGGAGTCGGGTCGAGCCACCCTCGACGCCCTGACCCCGGTCCTGACCCGATGGCTAGAGAGACGGCACGGCTCCCTCACCTACCGTCTGGTGCAGGTCCTTACCGGACACGGATGCTTCGGCGCCTATCTGCACCGGATCGGACGGGAGGAGACCGCCGCGTGTCACGAGTGCGGTGCTGCGGAGGACACGGCTCAGCACACCCTTGTGTCGTGCCCAGCGTGGGAGTCGCAGCGCCGCACTCTGGTCGCGGAGATCGGCCAGGACCTCTCCCTCCCCAGCGTGGTGGAGGCCATGCTCGGGAGTGACAGAGCCTGGAAGGCCGTCACCTCCTTCTGCGAGGACGTTATCTCACAGAAGGAGGCAGCGGAGAGGGTGCGGGAGGAGGATCCTCTTGCCGCCCCGATCCGAAGGCGACGAACGGGGCGGAGACGGCGGCGTTATAATCGCCTGATCCCCCCCGGTGGAGGCCAGCCGGCGTCGGGTACGGGGGTACCCGCGCCGGCATTGCACGCGCTTCCACCGCCGCCTGACGGGAATGACCGCACACTCCGGGCCATTCCCGTTGCCCGCCCTCATGGGGTGGGCTTGCCGGGCCTGCTGCGGCGGGCAATCACCGACGGGGCAGCGGTAGTATCCGACCGGCTTCCCGCAGGAAAAGACAAATATTATTAACTTTTTATGAGGCAGGTTTTAGTTGACTGTAATAAGGTATGTGTTGGCTGTAAATTACCCTTGATGTGATTATGACGATGCCGAGGGTAACTAATAAGGGTATTTCTGTCTCATTTTAGATACATTCAGTCGACATTGAACTTGAAAACTGATTAATACCGAATAATGGATTTACAAATCGAACATAATCAAAATCATGAAAATCGGTCCACACATTCTCGAGTTATAGAGAGATACTCGTCAGATGATAAGAAAGTTATAGTTACCTTAAAAGCTTATTTTGATACTAGCGGTCCCCCGCGACTTCGTCGGCGCGTTTTGAGTTTGCTCCCTCCCCTCCCGTCGCAGCGTGATGATTTATATCCTAAAGCCTTTCTCGATAAATAAGCTATCCAATACAGAAATATTTTTTCAAATCGGTTCAGCAGTTCCTGAGATAAGCGCGTTCAAACAAACAAACTCTTCAAGTTTATAATAGCGCAAGCGCACGTTGTACTTAAGCTGCGAACATTATTTTGGTGCGGAGTTATGTTAAAACTGTGATAGCTCCTAAGATATTTATTGAAATCAAATGATATAAAGGGCAACTTGGTTCTAAATGAAATGCTCGTGATGATGAATGTATTTATTTTGATAGGAATAAATACCTGTGTGTATAATACACCTCTAAAAATAATGCATTATTTTTTTACAAATTTATTAACATAAAAAAGGTTGTAGTAAGTCAACCATAAAAGATAGACATATGCTGTCGCGGACTTTATTATAGAACTCTTAATGTTGAACAATCCTGTCATACATGATTTTTGTGTACCTTAAGCGGTTTCCGCAGCGTATGCGGCGGAAGCTCTCAAAAGGAATATCTTTCTCCCGTTTTTGCAACATTTTTCATTTCTGCTGTGGTCTTATGAGTCCTATCTTTATGTTATATAGCCTAAAGCCTTCCTTGATAAATAGACTATCCAACGTTAAAATAATTTATTTCCCAAAACCTTATTTTTAACCTTTATTTCCCGTGGAAGGCCTAGAGCCGCGGTTGAATCCAGAGCCCCGGCTTCGTCCACCGTTGGCATTTGAAGAACGGAACACCGTACCACTAGTTGAGGTCACGGCACTTGCAGCGGCAAAGTCCTCGCCTGTAAATAACAAAAAGCAGGCGCCTGCTACTGCCCCCCGAGTTATTAAGGCAACTAGCGCTCGAGGACCTCTGGTAGAGCCAATAAGCGCATCTACCAAGAAAAAGAGGAAAAGGTCGCAAAAAGGTAAAGGGGCTAATGCTCTTGCTCCTGCAGTATCACAGACCCAGCGGCCTCTTCCCCCTGCTCCGGTCTCCGTTGGTGAAGGGTGGACGACAGTGGTCAAGAGAGGGAAAACGAATGGCGCCAAAAACAAGAATATAGCTGCCCGGCCGCAGGCGAAAGCGGCACAGGCGACCAAGATTAAGGCTCGCCCTCCTAAGTCCACGGCGGTGGTCATCACCGTTCAAGAGGGCGCAGCAGAACGAGGCGTGACGTATGCCACAGCGGTAGCAGACGCCAAGCAGCGAATTAATATAGCAGAGCTTGGCATTGACGGCGTACGCTTTCGCAGAGCTATGACGGGGGCAACCATCATAGAGGTGCCTGGCGCCACTAGTGGGGAAAAAGCGGACTCCCTGGCACAGAAACTCAGGGAGATATATAACGAGCAAGACATCCGGGTGTCCAGACCCACTAGAACTGCAGAAATCAGGGTCTCTGGGTTGGACGACTCCGTCACGACGGAGGAAATACAGCAGGGTGTCTCCAAACTCGGAGGGTGCCCTGCAGATCAAATAAAAGTGGGCTTTCCCACCCGCGACCACACGGGCTTATATGCCGCCTGGGTGCGGTGCCCTATTGCGGCCGCTAAAAAGGTGGTAGAGGGTCGCTTGCTCATTGGCTGGGTTGTCGCTAGGGTCAAGGTTCTACCCCGCAGAAGCCTCAGGTGCTTCCGGTGCTTGGAGCCTGGCCATGTGCGTGCCCAGTGCAGTGCGGAAGTTGATAGAAGCCGCCAATGCTACAGGTGCGGCCAGCTGGGGCACATTTCCAGCTTGTGTAGTAATGACCCGCACTGCCCACTTTGCTCGCAGGCAGGTATGGAGGCAGGGCACCGTCTAGGAAGTGGTGCCTGCAAAGCCCCTCCCAACAAGAAGACCAAGAAGGGAACGGCAAGTGCTCGTAGCCAGCCGGAACCTTCCCGTCTGACGCAAGGGCCAGAGGAGGAGGAAATGGCAGGAGACTAACAGTATGGCCCTGAAATTCCTAATGGCGAATGTCAACCATTGTGCCAGGGCTCAGGACCTTTTACATCAGAGCCTGGCACAGTGGTCGACACACATTTGCGTCGTCTCGGAGCCATATCATGTCATAGACCGTGACAACTGGGTGGCAGATAAAAATGAGACCGTGGCGATAATCACTAGTATAGGTGCTAACTCGCCTACCTTTTCACGTGCGCGCCAGGGACATGGGTGTGTGGTAGCACAGGTCGAGGATTTGTTGGTGGTCGGGGTGTATTTCTCCCCCAATCGCTCGATCGCAGAGTTCGAGCGGTTTCTGGCGGAACTTGATGTGCTGTTGTCGGGTTGGGGTCGACCGGATCAGGTTCTTGTGGCCGGTGACCTAAATGCCAAGTCGATGAGCTGGGGCTCCCGTCACACAGATGCCCGGGGTGAGCTTGTAGAGGACTGGCTCACGAACCATGGTCTCGTAGTGGTCAACCGAGGGTCGGTCGACACGTGTGTGCGAATGCAGGGCGGATCGGTCGTTGATATCACATTCGCGAGCCCTGCTCTGGCGCGCCGTGTCCAAAACTGGGAGGTGCTGGTGGGGGTCGAGACGCTGTCAGACCACAGGTATGTGCGTTGGGACATCTCCCCTCTCCAGCTTTCCCCGAGCAGTTCAAACCGTCCCACGACGGACCTCGGCACAAGATGGGCTCTGAAACGCTTGGATCGGGACACCTTTGAAGTGGCAGCACTGGTTGAGAGTTGGTCGCCCTGGCCGGAGCGCGTAGATCTCAGCAGGGAAGTCGAGTGGTTCCGCGAGGCCATGTCGCACGTGTGCGATGCGGCGATGCCCCGTGTGAGAGCGTTGCCGCCACGCACGGCCGTGTACTGGTGGTCTCCGGAACTCGCTCGGCTGAGGGAAGTTTGTGTAGACGCCAGGAGACACTACTCCCGGCACCGACGTAGGAGAAACAGGGATGAGGCCCTTGACTCGTCGCTATATGGGGAATACCAGCAGGCAAAGAAGGCTCTTCGGGGTGCAATTGGAGAGGCTAAAAACGCCGCTTGGGAGGAGCTCCTCTCCACCCTGAACCAAGATCCGTGGGGAAGACCTTATCGGCTCGTGATGAGCAAACTGCGTCCATGGGCCCCCCCACTTACCACCACCCTAGATGCTGGCCTGCTACAAAATGTAGTAGAGGCCCTTTTTCCGGAAGGCTCAGAATTCACGCCGCCAATCCGATACCAGTCGGTGGATGATGATAATGAGGAGGTTCCAGAAATAACCGAGGGAGAGCTGGGAGCCGCGGTCCAACGTCTCCAGGCCAAGAACACCGCCCCTGGTCCGGACGGCGTTCCCGGGAAAGCATGGGTCCTGGCTATGAAAGACGGCCTGGAGCCTAGGTTTCGCGTCCTCCTCTCAACCTGCTTAAAGGAAGGGCATTTCCCGCTCGCATGGAAGAGGGGAAAACTAGTCCTCCTAAAGAAAGATGGCCGGCCTCCTGACTCACCATCAGCTAACAGGCCCATTGTCCTATTAGATGAAGCGGCGAAGTTATTCGAGAGGGTGATGGCCAACAGACTAGTGCGCCACCTGGAAACGATAGGGCCTGACTTAGCCGACAACCAGTTTGGGTTTCGGCGGGGAAGGTCAACGATTGACGCTATCGCTCGGGTTAGGAAGACTGCCAAAGATGAGGTTGATAAAGGTGGAGTCGTGTTGGCGGTGTCTTTAGACATCGCCAATGCCTTCAACTCTCTCCCCCATAGCTGCATCACGGAGGCGCTAAAACACCACAGGGTGCCGAAGTACCTTCAGCGAATAGTAGCCAACTATCTTGCTGACAGGGAAATAACGTTCCCAACAGGTGAAGGCTGGGCAAGCAGAAGGGTGTCGTGCGGTGTTCCACAGGGATCTGTCTTAGGGCCGCTCTTGTGGAACATCGGTTACGACTGGGCAATACGGGGTGCCACATTGAGGGGAGCCAGCGTGATCTGTTACGCGGATGACACGCTGGTTATGGCAAAGGGAGGAACGTACCGACAAGCTGCTATTCTGGCGACGGCTAGCGTTGCTCAAGTGGTCGACAGAATAAGGCGACTAGGGCTTACGGTAGCGCTGCACAAATCAGAGGCCCTGTGCTTTCACGGGCCTCGGAATGCACCACCGGCGGGAGCCGAAATCGTTGTGGGTGGCGTCTCCATCGGCGTCGGGAGTACCATGAAGTACCTAGGATTGGTCCTCGACAGTCGGTGGAACTTTAAGGCTCACTTCGGTTACATGGCTCCAAAGCTCGTTAGGACGGCTGGCGCTCTCAGTCGCCTTATGCCGAACTTAGGTGGCCCCCATACGGGATGTCGGCGCCTATTCGCCACGGTGATAAAATCAATGGCATTATACGGCGCCCCCATATGGGTTGATGCCCTCAAGAGAGAGAACCTCGCCGTGCTTCGGCGAGCACAGCGCGCAGTCACCAACCGCGTAGTGCGGGCTTTCTGCACAGTTTCTGGGGAAGCGGCTTGCGCGATCGCTGGGACCTTACCATGGGAAATAGAGGCACGGGTGCTGGCAGAGGTATACAATAAGTCCTCGGTAGCAAAGCTTGAAGGCACACCGCCTTCGAAAGAAGAGGTTGAGCGCTGGCGGTTGGAGTCTCGCAATGCTGCTATCGATTTGTGGTCGAACCGCTTGGAGGAGCCGGAAGCGGGCCACCGTACGATAGCGGCTATCCAACCAGTGCTCAGAGACTGGATTGAGAGGCGCACAGGTTCTCTCTCTTACAGGATGGTACAGGTACTGACCGGGCATGGCTGCTTTGGGAAGTATCTGCACAGAATCGGTAGGGAGAGAACCTCTGTCTGCCATCAGTGCGGGCATGCCGTGGATACGGCCGAGCACACAGTGCAAGAGTGCCCGGAATGGGCTAGGGAACGAGCGGCGCTAGTCGCTGAAATTGGTCCGAATCTTTCGCTGCCTGCAGTCGTGAGAGCTATCATAGCGAAGGACACTCATTGGGAGGCATTCAGCACCTTCTGCGAAGAGGTGCTGAACAAAAAGGAAGAGGCGGAAAGGGAGCGCGAAGATGACCCTCTCGCTGATCCCCAACGCCGAAGGAGAGTCGGACGGAGGCGTCGGGTTTTTGCCCGTCAATTCCGTAGCTAGTCGAATCTAGTCATAGGTTAGGTTAAGGCGCCAGGAGGTGGGCTCTTTACACCCGCCCACCTGGCGTTTTGTGTATAGATAGTTTTAGTTAAATCATTATTATTTATACACTGCGATTATTTCATTTACACCTGTGCATCTTTTGTGTACAGGCTTTTGTATATTTATATTTAATATTCTTTATGACTTATATTTATACAAATTGTGAATGAATTTCCCACGTAGGGAGGCTCGCTCTTTTGGCAGTCTTCTTACTGAGCCGGAGTGGTCGCATGGTGGGTCTGCTCAAGCAGACAGCGCGCGAACCGGGAAAGACGGGTAAGGCCTGGCTACACCGTCAACTTTTCCGGAACGTGTCTGAGGTGGCTCATGGTGGATTTTTTAGTGGGTAGGCCTCGCCCTTCTGGCGGGGAGAGCCCCACATAACCCGTCGCTTGGCCCTTCTCAGGGCCAACCTCAAACGGCCCTTCTCAGGGCCACCCCCGACGACGCTTTGACGTCGAAGGCCAGCCGCACACCATCTGCGGCTAACGTGGTCTGCAGGGAGGACGATCTGTCGGAGTCCGACAGTGACGCCTTTGTAGCGGAGCTGCCTGACCGTCAGGCAAAAAAGCGGGCCTACTTGAGGCAGAGTTCGGAGGGCTCTTCGGATTCAGCCAAGAGTGGCCCGAAAAAGAAGAGCAAGGCTGTCAAGCCTGCTAACCCTACCCTGGCTTGCACTAGCCACGACGTAGGTCTGCTGGACGCCCAACGTCAGCTTAACGTGGCGAACAGGGCACGAGTCCAACAGGAGTTGGAAGAGGAGGTTGCCGCTAAGGAGGCACAGGCACGCGTACGCAGAGCCAAGGCCGATTACGGCGCGTCAAGCGTCTCGTACACGGATCACTCCATAGCGGAGTTAGAAAGGATAGCTGAAGAGGACCAAGAGGAGATCATCAGGGTCGCCTTAAAATCCTCGAATCTGAAAGGGACCTTCCAAAAGGCCCTCAAGTGCCGGGCTGCCAGTCTTCGTGGCATCATCGGTGAGTTGGTGCAGCGCACAACCACCGACGAGGTAAGGCAGCTCCAAAAGAGGGTGGACTGCCTTACAAAGGAGGTCAGCGAGCTTCACACGAAGCTCGCTGAAGCTATTGGGCAGCCCGTCCAGGCCCCGCCTGCTGCAGTGACAGTGGATCTCTCCTCCTCCAACCTTGAGGAAACCATCCGCAAGGTTGTGATGGAGGAGAGAGCTTTCACACGGGCCTGCATCGCGGGCATTGAGGATAGGCTCCTGCCTGAAAGGCGCGTCAGGCCGCCGTTGGCTGCAGACAGGGCTGCTCCTGCCTCTGCCCCAGCCCCGGCCGCGATGGCTCCTCCCCCGACCCCTAAGCCCGCAAAGGGTAAAGGGAAGGGGAAAAAGACGGTGGCTCCGCAGGCTACAACTGAGGTGGCGGCAGCCTCATCCCAGAGGGAAGACGCCTTTCTTCCCTCCAGCACTCCATCCAACGAATGGATTGAGGTGGTTAGGAGGAAGAAGAAAGGCGCCAAAAAGGCAGTCCTGCCTGCTGCCTCTGCCAATGTCCCCTCCGGCTCGTCCAAAAGGACGAGCAAAGGAGGAGAGAAGAGCAAGGGGAAAACAGCCCCCAAGCCGAGTGGGAAGAAACTGGTTCCTCCCAAAACCGCGGCCGTCGTAGTGACGCTCACTCCGGAGGCCATGGAGAAGGGCGAGACGTACGAATCCGTCCTGAAACGGGCTCGTACCAACGCCAACCCAGCCACATTGGGTATTGGCCTAGTGACATGCCGCCGGACCCAAACTGGAGCTCGACTCTTCGAGTTTCCGGGGGCCCAGGGTGGCGCCAATGCGGACCTCTTCGCAAGTAAGTTGCAAGAGGTCATAGCGGACGCGGCCAAAGTTGCCAGGCCAACCAAGACCGCGACATTAGAAGTGACCGATCTTGACGACTCGGTCACAAAAGATGAAGTGGTGGCGGCTGTTGCCGCTACAGGGGGCTGCGATGCAGCAGCAATACGGGGCGGGGCTATCAAGCCTGGTCGCGGCGGTTTGGGTGCTATTCGCCTGGAGTGCCCGGTCGTCGCGGCAAAGGCCGTACTGGCCAAGAGACGGCTCCCCGTAGGGTTTTGTGTGGCTGTGGTTCGGGCACTTGAGGACCGGCCTTTCCGATGTTTCAGGTGCTTCGGAGTAGGACACACCAGAGCTCTGTGCCCATCCCGAGTGGACAGGTCGGAGCTCTGCTACCGCTGCGGGGAAGCGGGGCACAGGGCGTCAGAGTGCGGTGTTGCCACACCGCGCTGTGCGGTGTGCTTTGCCAGTGGCCGTCCAGCAAGTCATGTGATGGGGGGAAGGCAATGCAATCCTCCCCCAAAGAAGGGACAAGCGCAGGCGTCAACCCGACCCGCTGCAGCTGCCGCCACTGTTGAGGTTGTCGAGGCCTCGCAACAGGCCGAAGAGGGCAATGCGATGGACCAATAATGACAGTGGCCCATCGTATTTTACAGGCTAACACCAACCACTGCAGAGCGGCCCAGGACCTGCTGGTGCAGACCATGGCTGAGTGGTTGGTGGATGTTGCGGTTGTCGCCGAGCCATACTCTGTCCCTGGTCGCTGGCTAGGGGATCAGGACGGATTGGTGGCGGTTGTGGCGCGGTCTTCCACGGACTCCCCCCCCCTCTCGCTCTTAGAGAGGGGACCGGGATACGTGGCCGCCGCGTGGGGAGACATTGCTTTTGTGGGGATCTATTTCTCCCCTAACAGACCACTTTCCGAATTTGAGGACTTCCTTGGAGTCCTCACCGCAGTGGTTTCAAGGGTGGCGCAACGTCAGGTCTCCGTTCTTGGAGATCTGAACGCCAAGTCGGTGGTTTGGGGTAACCCAGCCACCGACGCACGCGGGCGGGCGCTCGAGCTGTGGGCGGCCTCCTCCGGGCTCTCCCTTCTAAATAGAGGGGAGGTCCATACGTGCGTGCGGCGGTGGGGTGGGTCAATTGTAGACATCACTTTTGCCTCACCTGCGCTTGCCGCGCGTATTACAAACTGGCGGGTGGACATGATGGAGACTTTCTCGGACCACCGCTACGTGCGGTTCGAGATCTCCACCCAAGGTCCCTACAGAACGGCTCCTCCGGGCCAATCTCCGTTCCCTAGGTGGGCCCTCGTTCACTTGGACAGGGAGGCAGCGAGGGAGGCGGCGTTTGTCCAGGACTGGCTTTCACCTGATATAAATGTCGTGGACGTAGACGCCGCCGCGGCAAAGCTGAGGGAGTCGTTGACCGAGGTATGCAACTCTAGTATGCCTCGGTCTCGTCGACCACCTCCCCGACGCGCCGTCTATTGGTGGTCAGAGGAGCTAGCGGAGCTTCGAACTGCCTGCGTGGCGGCTCGAAGGGAGTATACTCGAAGTCGGCGGCGGCGAATACGCGACCGGGAGCAGGAGGACCGCCTTCACGACCTGTACGTGGAGGCGAAGCGGGTCCTCAGAACGGCGATGCTCGCCGCCCAGGACTCGGCGCAGGCTGAGCTGCTGGAGGGCCTCGACGGAGACCCTTTTGGGAGGCCATATAAGGCGGCGCGGAACAAACTGCGTCCCTTCGGCCCCCCCGTATCGGAGACCCTTGAGCCGGCAGTGCTGGATGGGGTCGTACGGTCCCTGTTTCCAGGCAGGGCCGACGCTTTCACCCCTCCAGTAATGGACCCTCCGCAGGGCGCGGTTCAGGAAGACCAGGTGGCTCCTCCTCTCACTGGGACCGAGGTTCGCACGGCGGTTCTTCGCCTTCGTGCGAAAAAGACGGCCCCAGGGCCAGACGGCGTCCCAGCAAGGGTGGTGGCAATAGCCGCCACCGAAATGGAAGAAAGGTTTCGGAACCTCTTTGACGCGTGCTTCGTGTCAAGAAGGTTTCCGAAACCTTGGAAGGAGGGGCGTTTATGCCTCCTCCGAAAAGAAGGACGCCCGGCGGACTCTCCCTCGGCATACCGACCCATCGTTCTGCTCGATGAGGTCGGTAAGATGTTCAAAGGAATCATCGCCACCCGCCTGAAAGATCACCTGAGGGTGGTTGGGCCGGACCTGTCGGACGCTCAGTTTGGTTTTCGACCTGAGCGTTCGACAATAGACGCCCTTGCCCTATTAAAGAGTGTGGTAAAGGAGGCGACGGATGCTGGGGACGGAGTGTTGGCTGTGTCGTTCGACATAGCCAACGCCTTCAACACCCTTCCCCATGCGACCGTCCTCGAGGCGCTCCGGTTTCACGGAGTGCCTCAATATATGAGGGAGCTCCTGGCCAGTTACTTGGAGGACAGAGCGGTCCTCGTAGTAGACAAAGCTGGCCAGGTCCGGCGATATCCGGTTGAGTCCGGTGTTCCGCAGGGGTCAGTCTTAGGACCACTCCTGTGGGACATCGGGTTCGACTGGCTTTTGCGCGGGACCCTCCTCCGGGGCACGAGTGTCATCTGTTATGCGGATGACACTCTCCTTACTGCCCGAGGGGGGAATTTTGGTGAGGCGGCCAGTCTGGCCTCGGCGGGCGGATCGCTAGTCGCTGATAGGATCCGCCGCCTTGGATTGAGGGTGGCGTTACATAAGACCGAGGCCGTTTTCTTCCACGGGCCTCGGCAGCGCCGTCCACCTGACGCCCACATATTTGTGGAGGGCGTCAGAATCGAGGTAAAGACCCAGATCAAATATCTGGGTCTAACGCTCGACAGCAGGTGGCGCTTCAGCCCGCATTTCAGCGGACTGTCGTCGCGCCTGCTGAAGGCAGCGGGGGCCCTCTCATGGCTGATGCCTAACTTGGGAGGGCCAGGCGGGCGATGCCGGCGGCTGTACGCCGGTATCCTGAAAAGCATAGCCCTGTACGGGGCGCCTATCTGGGCAGACTCCCTTCAAAGAAGGGAGAATGCCACAGCCTTGCGTGTGCCCCAGAGGGCCATTGCGCAACGGGTAGCGCGGGCTTACCGCTCGGTAAGCTTCGCAGCGGCTTGCGCTCTGGCTGGCACCCCTCCTTGGGAACTCGAGGCATGGGTGCTAGCCAGAGTCTACGAATGGACGGCGGGGCGAAGGGCACTCGGTGAGCGCCCTGCCCCTGATGAACGTGAGGCTGTTCGACAGGAGGCGAGGGATGCTGTCGTCCATCATTGGATGGCGGACCTTGCCTCCGCAGTTTTCGGCCGTCGCACCCTCGACGCGCTTGGGCCAGTCCTGCAAGATTGGCTTGACCGGCCGCACGGTTTTCTCACCTTCCGGTTGGTGCAGGTACTGTCCGGGCACGGCTGCTTTGGGTCGTACCTTCACCGAATCGGGAGGGAGGAGAGCCCGTCGTGCCATGACTGTGGCGCGGCGGAGGACACGGCACAGCACACCCTTGAGGTGTGCCCGTCGTGGACCGAGCAGCGCCGCAGTCTTGTTGCGGCGATCGGGCCGGACCTCTCGCTTCCCGCCGTGGTCATCGCCATGTTGGGAAGCGAGGAGGCGTGGGTGGCGGTAGCCTCCTTCTGTGAAGAAGTCATAACACAGAAGGAGGAGGCGGAGCGTGCGCGGGAGGACGATCCTCTCGCGCCACTTCTTCGCCGAAGAAGAGGCAGGAGAAGGAGGGTGGTTGACCACCCTCTTCTCCCCCGGTGAGAAGCAGCGGGCGACAGACGCGGGGGCGCCCTCGTCCGCATTGCACTGCTTATCACCCAGCCGAACGAGGATGACCGAGCACCGCGAGTCATCCTCGAGCCCCTTCCCATATGCGGGAGGGGCGTGAAGAGCCCGCCGCTGCAAGGCGGGCGAACGCCGGCGGGGAAATGGAAGCAAAGGCTATGCCGATTCCCAGAACCCCGCCACCAAAGGCGATGCGGGAGTGCCGCTGGGTCGTTTAGTGGGTATACCGGGAGTCCCCGGGAGTCCCACATACCCCATCCGTCCCCCGACGGGTGGGGATGCGTAATGCATTTTTCCCAGCGAAAAAAAAAAAAAAAAAAAAAAAAGGTTAGGTTAGGTTAGGTTAGGTTTTTTTTTTTTTTTTTTTTTTTCTGCTTTCTGTTCCCCGAATATCCGTTCAGGATTGATTATCAAAGGGCTCATTGTATATTTTTCTTTTTTTTGGGTTCTTTATTTTAATGAGTAGCAGAGTCTAGTTTTATTTATTACATTTTCTTATTCTACTTTTATTCTATTTAATGTATACATAGTTAATTTTAAACATGGTTTTACTGGCTCTTGACGAGGAGAGCTTAATTCTATTTATACTTAATCTATTACATTGCTTATAATTCTAAATTAATGTTTGAACAAAGACTTCTTTTGCTTAGGACTAATTCTTAATACTATCTTATCTTATAATACAACTTTTTATTTGTTACATCTTAATTTCTATACTATATGCTTAAACATCTATATTGATTATAAGTGCTAATTACCCTATTATTACATAATAATAGTTTTAGACACAATTATTTATACTACAGTTTTATTCTTACTAATAACCAGTTTGCAAATATTTTCACAATATAAGATGAACAGTTCTCTTATATTTTTATCAATAATCAGGTCCTTAAATTTATCAATTTTTACTGTTTCACCCGTGTTTTGTTCGAATTCAAAACGGAGCTTCCCATATATTGGGCAATGAGCTAAGAGGTGGGGCACCGTTTGTTCTACCGCTGGGTCACAGTCGCATGCCGGACTCTCCCCGCACTTGAACCGATGCAAGTATTGGGAGAATCCGCCATGCCCCGTGAGAATCTGCGTGAGCAACCCTGCTGGCTTTATCTTTTTAACTTTTTAACTTTTAGTTTATACGCGTTTAAGGCATCTGGGAAGAAAAGTTTCGTTATCGCCGCGGTTTCGCCTTTGCTATACCGATCGCGCCATTCCATAATGGAGCGATGACGTATCGTCTTCTTTGCGTACGACACCGGACACCGATCGTAGTCCGGTTTCCTCCTCAGCGCCAATGCAGCCTCCTTGGCCAGATCATCAGCACGCTCATTGCCTAGGAGACCTGCATGTGCTTTTATCCAGAACAAAGAAACATCTTTGCCCTGGATAAAAGCCTTCTGCAGGTTCTCTCGTGACTCCACAGCAACGGGATGAAGAGAGCTATGGTTAACGACCGTCTCCAGTGCGGCTCTCGAGTCGCTGTACAGACCATAGCTCTTCTCCTTCCTCTTGAGTATTCCGCCCGTAGCCCTGCATATGGCCAGCAATTCCGCCTGATAGACCGTGCAGTACGCGGACAGACAAAACTTTTGGTTCAGGATTTCGGATTCACCCTTCCATACAGAAAGGGCTGCACCGACCTTCCCCTCAATCTTGCTGCCGTCGGTGAAGATTCGCACCTCCTGCACGTTGTGTCTATCGACTAGGCTTTGGTCCTCCAGACGTTCGAATTTTATGGCCATATGCATTGCCGGGTGGGGAGTCTCTGCAAATCCTACCCTACTCTCGGTCTCTCTGTCTCCTAACTCTGGAAGGGGCGACCCTCTCTTCGTCTCATACAGGGCGGCTGCCTCCTGTATCCTGAGGTCGAGAGGTAGTACCCCGCCAGTGTTAGCGCCGAGTGTAGAGAGACTGTACGATATGATTTGCAGAGCTTTTGGGCGAAACCTCGCTGCACCGAGTCTAGCAATTTGCGCACTCCGATCTTCGTGGCCGCTGGGGCCCATGCTGCTGCCGCGTACAATATTATAGGTTCGATAGTGGCGTTATAGATAAGCCGAATTATCTCGGGGTGAAGCCCCCAGGTAACTTTTGCGGCTCTAGCAATTTGCTTGTAGATATTCAAAGCCTTTCTTGTTTGGTTGCCAATGTGGAGGTTGAAGGTGAGTTTTTGGTCGATTGTTAAGCCTAAGATATTTATATGTTCCGACATACCTACTTCGACATCTCCCATCGTTATGCGTGGAGTATCATATTTTAGCTTTCGCGTAAGCGTCATTGCACATGTTTTATGTGGCGCGAATCTAAGCTTATTTTTAACCCCCCACAGGTTTACGAACCGCAAAGCCCTATTTGCTTCTGTCTCAATTTCGAGCGCCGTCTCCCCGTCAAACAGCATTACAATGTCGTCGGCGAAGGCTTGGACATAGTGTCCCCGTTTTTCTAATTCGTGCAACTGTGGATCCAGTAGAAGATTCCACAGGATGGGACCGCCAATAGACCCTTGAACGCACCCCTTGTTTGTGCCTCTTCCGACTTCTTCACCCGCGTATCGGAGTTTGATGCTCCTATGCTCCAGATAGCTGTCTAGCAGCCTCCTGAGATTTACCGGGCACCTTTCCTCAGCCAGTCGGATTCTGATAGCTGGCCACCACGCGCTATCGAAGGCCCCCTCTATATCCAGTGACACTAGGGTTACCAGCTTCTTCAGCTCCATCTTACCCTTTATTCGGTGTACTAGTGTATAGAGGGCGTCCTCGGTGCTGCGCTGGGGCATGAACCCGTACTGGCGAGTACTAAACCTCGGTATCAAATGCCATTTCATCCGTGCTACTAGAATCTTCTCCAGGACCTTCCCCAAGACCGGCAGTAGGCCTATTGGCCTGTAAGCCTTGGGGTTCGTGTAATCGTCCTTGCCCGGTTTCCTCAATACCACGACTGTGGCTTGTTTCCATATGGATGGAAAGTGCCCGATGATCAAGCACTTATTGAGGAGGGCAAGGAACGCGTCCAGGTCCTGGAGTATAGCCCTGGAGCATATATCGGCTGTGAAGCCGTCTTCGCCGGGAGCTTTTTTCGGATTGAAGCCTTCCATCGCCGTCTTCAGTTCGGTGTGAGTGAACGGTGGATCAAGATGCTCATCATGTTGGTACTCGTTCACTTTTTTTGCCAATATTCTTATCCGTCGATGGTGCTCCTGCTCTTGATCCTGTGTATCCTCCGGGTAAAACGTCTCCGCTAGATATGTGGCCGATTCTTTATTATTGAGCGGTCTCCCGTCTTTGGTAAGTGGCAGGTCTTCCTCTCTATTGGCGGTCCTACTAATCACCCTGTAGATGCCTTCCCAGAGCCCCTCACGGTCTTGCTTACTGCAGAACTCCTTCCAGCTGCTAATCTGCTGTATTTTGGCCTGCCGCTCGTATTCCTCCTTCTTCTTGAGGTACTCGTCAACCGCATTATCCCTTCTGTGTGGTGCCGCATTTCGGATCTTCCTCCTGTATGTTACAGTGGTCCTTTTTAATTTCTCCAGTTCTTCGGTCCACCACGGGACTTTCAGGATCTCCGTGCTCTTCTTCGAAGGTATGCTGAGTCTGCATGCGTTTGTGACCGCTTCAGTGAAGCTTTCCACTGTCTGGTCAATCTGCTGCGCATTCTCAATGCGGTTTATTCCTTCGAAGTGGAAATTCCTGGCGGCTTTTTCTTCAGCGAGTGTGTTGCAGAAAAGTTCCCAGTCAGCCTTTTTTGTGTTGTATTTCCGGGTGGTGCGTATCACTCTTAGTCCCTTCCCTCTCTTCAGGTTCATGTTGAACGTGATCGCGCTATGGTCTGAGATGATCATGGACTTATCCACCCTCCATTGTCCCACAAAGCTCAGTAGGTCTTCGGTGCATGCTGTTAGATCGACGTGACTGGTGAACCTTCTGTCCCCTCTTATTGTGTCGAAGGTGGGCTCAGTGCCTCTGTTCAGTAGGTGCAGTCCAGACTCCTCCAGGGTTCCGGACATATCTGCCCCCCTGTGGTCTTCTACGGGACTACCCCACCAGGCACTCTTGGCATTACTGTCCCCTCCAATCAGCAGTTTTCTAGGGCCCAGACTCTCGACGACTTCCCTCAGCCGGTCCAAGTATGGCCCTATGGGTTTATCCGGCTCGAAGTAGAAGGATACCGCGGCGATTTCCCAGTCGCTGGTTCGGATCCTCACTGCGACTATGTTGTCGCAAGTGAGTTTCGGGCACTGTATGACGTCGAGGGCGTCGTCGAAGACGACTATCGCCGCCTTAACAGTCCCATCTCCTATTGCAGCGTTCTGGTAGATTCTCGCTCCACGGTAGTCCTTCATTCTCCTTCTGCCTCCCACATACGGCTCCTGGACCAGCGCAAACGCCAATTTGCGTCTGCTGGCCTCCACCATGAGTTCAGTCGTTGCTAGGTCTTTGCGTTGGAGATTTATCTGGGCTACTGCGTAGTGTTTGGCGGGGGCGCCTGCTCTGGTGTTCTCTGTGTCGCCCTTAGCAGCTGTACTGCACCTTTGCTCTCGCTAAGGCCTCCCACTTCCGTCTCACTGTGCATTCAGGGCTGTACGCGTTGTGTTCCACGCTGTCCAGCTTAGCGGCCGTACAATTTATGCACTTGGGTGGTTCCGCTGCTAGCCAGTCCGCACATTTATTTCTCGTGTGAGGTCCACCGCAGTGTGTGCACTTTGGTTCTGTCTCCGTACAGAGCCGCCTACCATGGCCGTATGCCAGGCACATGGAACATTGTACTAACGGTGACTGATCCGCTACTCGTACCCTCTGCATATCGATGTTCACAGTGCTCTTTTCGATCATGCGGTTGTAGATATGAGGAGACACTCGCAGGACTACGTGGGACATAAGAGAGTTCCGGGCTTTTCTCCTGAACTTAACCTCCATTCGATCATCCTTTCCTTCGAGGCCATGGAAAATCACCCCGTTCTGGTTTCTCAGTGCCGATAGTATCTCCTTATCGGAGTGGCTGGACATGACGTCTCTGAGTATGACCATCGGGTCGTGATTTTTCATTTCCTCGAATTTGAGGTTGCTCGACGCGTTCTGGAGCCGCTCCTTGACCTTATCTCTCTCCTGTACCGTCCTGCATCCCAAAATGACCTTTCTGTCCTTTGTCTTCCGCACCTTTTCGACAGTGACCCACCCATCCTTGGCGTTTACCGCTTCTCTGACCTGTTTCATTACCTCGTCTCCAGTAGTCTTGTCATCTTTGGCTTCTATCAAGATAGAGTGTAGAGCGCTCTTTCTTTCTAAAGGTATTTTACGAGGAGATGTCGCCACTGCTGAGGCATAGGTGAGCTGCTGCCGTGCTGCTTCCTGGTGCTCCATGACCGAGTCCCTAAGTTTCTTAAGCTCTTCGTAGTTTCTGTCGATTTTTTTGGTCTGCTCTTTTATTATTTCAGTCATGATGTCCCTCTCCTTTATTTCCGTGTTTTCCTGAACTTCGTCTTTTTTCACCCCTTTTCTAACTTCTGTTTCTTTTTCAGGTGCTGATACCGCTGCCATCTCCTTTACTATGATGAATAGGCCGTCCAGCGCCTGGGTGATTCCGGTCTTGAGGTCCGAGCGGAGGTTACGTGACTCGCTAATATGGGTCTTTGCCTTCGCTAGGAGCCTCCTGGCCTGGGTCACCCGGTCGGTGGGTTTGGCCGCTTCCGGCGCCGGCCCTGGCGACACCGCGGCTGCCTCGATCGAGGCTCTACGTGTCGCGGTTTTCAGCTCTGGCTGATGCACTGCCTTCGTCTTCGGTTTCGGCGGCGCCGCCGGTACCGGGGCTGGCTTTGTCGGTGAGCGAGCGTGCCCGTGCGCTGCTACGGTGCAGGGCGTGGGCTCTGTCATCACGCTCTCCCACTCTCCTATACTACGCCTCACCCTGGAGGGCTGAGGCAGCGTGGTTTTCGAGGGGCCGGCCCTCTCGTCAACGATGACCGTCGGGGAGATGGGGGAGTTTGTCCCTACTACCTTTTTTGCTGGGGTGCGCGTTGTTGCCATTTTTACAGGGGCAGAATTTGTCTTGTCGGTAAAATTTACAAATAAAAAATAAAAAAATAATACTAATGCAGTACTGGTTCCAAGGAACCTTGTACACCCTATCCTAAGATTACCTGTCAATAGACACGGTAGTCAGTCAAAACACGAAAAATAAAAATAAAATGAAATAAAATAAATGCACGTAATTAGTGCGGTAACGCAAGATTTACAGCCAGCAGAGATGCTCCCGTGTCGCAATTTAACCGCAGGAAAATTGCGGTCTTTCAAAAATTTTTCTCTATGTAGAGTCGTTACTGCTTGCTTTAGTCTCTACCCGCCAACTCGGTCAGCAAGAGCACGATCGTAGATTTAAAGTTGTATAATAAAAAAAATTTAAAAACTTTGCTCTACCTAGAGTCCTATTGAGGGGGGGGAAAGATAGTGCTCCCTAAGCCAATCTCAATCTGAAAACCCGGTTCAAATCGGACCAGTAGTTCCCGAGTTATGGAGCTTTAAAGTTTTGTAGGCCTAAGGGTTGGCCAGGGGTCAGGGCTCAACTTATACTGGTCGATAGCTGAAGTTGGTCGTAGGGGGTTGAGATTTTGGGGGTAGGTCCGGAAAGGGTCCGTTTGGTGAGCGATAAGCGAATGGGGGGTGGGTTTAAGGGAGGGGGGGGGGGAAATGTTGTTATTTTTGACCTACGACCCTTAGTTTCGGAGATACGGGGTGTTTTTTGATTTTCCCTTATCTTTACAATCTTATATTTTATCGCTGGGGGGTGAGTTTTAGAATTTGGTTATAAGATTGTAATTCCTAAAGTAGTGGTCCAAATTTTTTGGGATAAAAAGAGGAGGGATGTCTGTTTGTCTGTCTGTAAGTTTCTGTCAATTTAGTGGGGGTTAATTTGGGGATGAATTTAATATAGATTTTTAAAGTTAGGGGTAGTTTGTTGACCAGCTTCAAGAGGTTGGCTTCGGGGTTAGGACTGTCGTATTGATACGGAAAAAATTTGGGTGGTGTAAAGCGCGACCCAAATTTATTGTCAGGGGCGGAAAATTTTAAAGTTGGGGGTTGCAACCCCTAAATTTTTTGGGTTTTTTGTACAAATTTCACGGGGGGTGGTGTTTTATGACGTCCCTAGGTCGGTAGCCCCTACATTATTTTCGCGATATCTCGCACCCTTACGGAGATAGGGGTGAAACCAACTTAGTACGTAATGGCGATTTTTACCAAGTTTTACAAAATAATAGCTAAAAATTTAAATATCTAATAAAATGAAAAGCAAAAAATAGTATAGGCACCAAAAATAAATTCCCCTTGTTCGAGATATTTTTCGAAAATTTTAGGGCTCACCCCCAACCCCTGAAAAAATCTCAAACTTTTTCGGCTATGTACCTTGGCCGCAAATAGCCTTGTTTTGGCTTTTATAATTTTTTGAAAAATTTTGTTCTTAAGGAAAGAAGTTAGGCCTGGGAAAGATCTTTAATATTCTGAGGGTTGTTTTTATTTAGGGGTGGTTTTTACAACCCTTATTTTTGAAAAATTTCTAAACACTGTATTTTTGAGAAAAATAAATAAATAAAAATTTTAAAAATGGGGGTTTGTTGATTAGCCTAAATACTATTTAGGGGCTTAAAATTAGGGTTGTCACACAATATCTCGCAGGGCTGTCACTATAAAATAAACTTATGTCTATGTATGGGGCTCCTATACTGGGGCTCCTATACGATAAGTGCCAACTCGACGACCTGCTTTATACTAACCTATGTAACTTCTACAATCCTTATGGCGCGCGGGTTTTGATGATACCACTCGATAGGGTGTAAAAGGCTCTATCTAGTGGTATGTTCAAAATAATTTTAGCGCTACCTTAAGGGGGTGATAAGTATTTTTAAAAGTAACTTCTTATGTAATTTAGACACTTATATGTAATTTTAAAACTGGTTATTAGTCTAAAAATTCTTAAAACTATTTCTAACAATAAACTAAATGAATAAAAACTGTTTCTTTGATTTTTTGATTTTTAAGGGTTGTAGTTTTCAACCCTTTGATTTTTACAAATTTTAAATATCTATAACTTTTTAATTTCTGAACCGATTTTCTTCAAATTTAAAATACAAACAAAATACGCAACAAAAGATTTTTTAAAGTTATAAAAAAGTAGGGTTGTCGATTTATCTTCGCCGCCAGGGCTGTCACAAATTTACAGAATTTAAAAACTAAGAAAAGTCCACTTATCTATATCCGATTTCAATTCCGGAAACGGCTCCCGGCTCCTCGTCTGCACCGCCTTCTCTTCAACTCTTCAGATTTGGCCGCACTCGTCTGGAACAGGTACCACGTGACACGTGGTAACTTGTTTTTTTGGCTTTTGTGGCCAAACCCGCGATCCAAAAAATCCAAGTGAGGTGTCCACTTGTAGGTCTTCCAAAGGCGCTCCCAGCTGCAGTTGAAAAACGGTGGGTCACCGCTTTAAATCGAGCGGCGTCACGCGTCAAGTCCACAAAAATAACCTAGAATCAGGTTTTTTTGGCACTGTTTAAGAACCGCTGACACTAGAGACTTGGTCTTTGCACTGTTGGATGCGTCTCGTCAGCGCGCTTCTTTTGACGTATAGCACTTCACTATTGACGCGAAAAAACCCACTTTCACTATTTTACGAGCGCGGAGCGACCTTATTTCGTGACGCTCTCGGCGGCGGAGGGCGTGCGAATGGGGGTTAGGTTAGGTTAGGTTTTTTTTTTTTTTTTTTTTGTAGCTGCTCTGTACCCGAATATGGAGTTCCAGGATTGGATTCTCGTATTAAGGATTCATTGCGAGCTGGGAATTTGGTTTTCTCGTTCATCAAAACGCTACTTTCATTTAATGACATAATATCTTACAAATATTCTTAACTAAGTACATCTTAACTAATACATTTTTTTCTTAATTAACAGTTTTTATCATATTACTTATACTAACATTTGTTTTTCTTATTACTATTACATCTTAGTCCTATAACAATTTATTTAACATTCTAATTTCTTATCTCTAATTATACATTTTGTTATTTTCTTAGTCTAATTTAAATTATTTGCTATGTTTTCATTAACAATTTAATGATAATAGCAAATTTTATTTTAGCTTTTATTTAAGTTGTTTACCTTTAAACAGATTTTCTCACAAAAAGAGATAAATTGGTCTCGACTACTTTTATCAGTTACAAGTTCATGTAAGTTGTTAGGACTAACTTTAGCCCCCGTTCTTTGTTCGAACTCAAAACGAAGGTTGCTGTATACAGGACAGGAGGTGAGGAGGTGGGCTATGGTTTGGTCGACTTCGGGATCGCAGGTGCATGATGGACTGTCCTTGCACTTGAAACGATGCAAGTAGAAGGAAAATCCACCATGCCCTGTCAGGACTTGAGTGAGTAGGCCAGCTGGTTTAATTTTTCGGACCAGTTTATACGCGATGCTGGCGTCCGGGAAGAACAATTTGGTTGTGGATGCCGTACTACCTTTTTTATATCGTTCGTTCCATTTCACAATGGAACGAGCACGAATAGTGTTTTTCGCGTACGAGATCGGACACCGATCGTAATCAGGCTTCCGTTTGGACGCAAGCGCGGCCTCCTTTGCCAGATCATCAGCGCGTTCATTGCCAAGTAGCCCCGCGTGTGCTTTAATCCAAAACAAAGATACATCTTTGCCCTGGACAAAAGCCTTTCGCAGGTTCTCCCGCGTCTCCACTGCGAGAGGATGGAGAGAGCTATGGTTAGTGATCGTCTCCAAAGCGGCCATCGAATCACTGTATAGACCATAGCTACTTTCCCTCCTCTTAAGGATCACGCCCGTTGCCTTGCATATGGCCAATAATTCCGCCTGATAGACTGTGCAGTACGCGGACAGACAAAACTTTTGGTTCCGGATCTCGGCTTCGCCTTTCCATAAAGAAAGGGCGGCTCCGACCTTCCCCTCGATTTTGCTGCCGTCGGTGAAAATGCGCACCGCCTGCACATTGTGTCTATCGACTAGGCTTTGGTCTTCCAGGCGTTCGAATGTTATAGCCATATGCGTAGCTGGGTGAGGAGTCTCTGCAAACCTAACCATACTCTCGGTCTCTCTGTCTCCCAACTCCGGCAGAGGCGACCCTCTTTTCGTCTCGAACAGAGCAGCTGCTTCCTGTATTCTGAGGTCAAGAGGTAGTATCCCTGCCAGAGTTAACGCCGAGTGTAGAGAGACTGTACGATATGATTTACAGAGCTTCTGGGCGAATCCCCTTTGGACCGCATTGAGCAGTTTCTGCGTTCTGATTTTCTCAGCCGAAGGAGCCCACGCTGCCGCAGCGTACATGATTACCGGTTCTATACATGCCGTGTAAATCAGCCTAATCACCTCTGTATGAAGCCCCCAGTTTACCTTTGCGGCGCGCGAAAGTTGCTTATACAGATCTAGGGCTTTCTTTGTTTGAATGGCCACGTGCGAGTTAAAAGTTAACTTATTGTCAATGGTAAGCCCTAGTATTTTTATTTCGCGAGAAATGCCGATGGGTATTCCACCCATGGTTAGACGCGGGTTGTCAAATTTTAATTTTCGTGTGAGGACCATCGCACAGGTCTTGTGTGGTGCGAATTTAAGTTTGTTTCGTGTCCTCCACCGTTGGACAAAGTCTAAAGCCGCGTTACCTACTTTCGCTACCTCATCTGCCGTGTCTCCGTCAAAAACGAGGACAACGTCGTCGGCAAAAGCCTGGACGTAATGTCCCCTACACTCCAGCTCCCGCAGTAGAGAGTCAAGTAAAAGGTTCCAAAGTATTGGACCACCAATGGACCCTTGCACACATCCTTTACTTGTGCTCCGCTTTACTTCCTCCCCGGCGAATCTAACTCTGACCCCTCTGCGCTCCAGGTAACTGTCCAGTAGCCTCCTGATGTTTACCGGGCACTTTTCCTCAGCCAGACGGACTCGTATTGCTGGCCACCAGGCGCTGTCGAAGGCCCCCTCTATATCCAGTGACACTAGGGTTACCAGCTTTTTCAGCTCAATCTTACCCTTGATTCGGTGTACTAGATTATAGAGGGCGTCCTCGGTGCTGCGCTGGGGCATAAATCCGTACTGGCGAGTACTAATCCGCGGTACAAGATGCCATTTCATTCGCGCTACCGTCATCTTTTCTAGGACCTTCCCCAAGACCGGCAGTAGACCGATTGGTCGATATGACTTGGGGTTCGTGTAGTCTTCCTTGCCCGGTTTTCTGAGTACCACGACTGTGGCCTCTTTCCAGATATCCGGGAAGTGTCCGATCTGGAGACACTTGTTTACCAGGGCAAGGAATGCGTCCGGGTCCTGGTTTACAGCCTGGCTGCAGATGTCTGCCGTAAATCCATCCGCCCCTGGGGCCTTTTTTGGGTTAAAGCTCCTAACCGCGATCTTCAGCTCCTGTTGTGTAAACGGTGGGTCATGTTGCTCATCATGCTTCCACTCGTTTACCCTTTCTGCCGATAGTCTGATCGAGCGGTGGTAATCAGTGTCAATCCTCTCCAGGTCCGGTGGGTAGAAAGTCTCCGCCAGTAAGGTTGCAGATGCTTTGGGGTCTAGGTGTGTTCCGTCCTTTGTTAGGGTCAAGTCCTCTGTCCTTCTGGTGGTCCGGCCTATTACCCTATAAATACCCTCCCATAGGCCCTCGCGATCTTGTTTAGTACAAAACTCCTTCCAACTTTCGGTCTGGGCTTTTTTGGCTTCGCACTCGTATTCACTTTTCTTTTCCAGGTACTTGGTTATCACTATGTCTCTACGGTGCGGTGCTGCATTTTTAATCTTGCGCCTGAACGTAGTGGTTACCTTTTTCAACCTTGCGAGCTCCTCGTTCCACCAAGGGATCTTGAGTACCTCTGTACTCTTTTTTGCGGGCATACTTGCTTTGCAAGCTGATGTAATAGCGGCTTCGTACTTCTTAACCACTTGTTCCAGATGTATTGGATTTGATATGGCATTTATTGTTTCGGGGTTAAGATTGTCCTGCTGTTTAGCCTCATGTAGTGTGGTTTTGAAGAGATCCCAATTAGCCTTCTTCGTGTTGTACAGTCTTGTTGTCCTTTGAACTTGTAACCCTTTACTCTTACGAAGGCTAATTTCAAAGGCTATGGCATTATGGTCGGAGCTCGTCATCTCTTTGTCTACTCGCCAGTTGTCGATCAGGTCTAGCAGATCCTCAGTGCAGGCTGTTATGTCGACATGGCTTTGATACAACCTCGTACCCCTCACTGTGTCGAAAGTGGGTGTATCGCCTCTGTTGAGTAACTGTAATTGAGACTCTTCCAAGATCCCGGACATCTCTTCACCTCTGTGATCTTCAACGGTGCTGCCCCACCAGGTACTCTTGGCGTTGCTGTCTCCACCAATAAGCAGTTTTCTTGGGCCCAGCTCCTCTACGACCTCCCTCAGCCGCTCCAGGTATGGCCCGATGGGTTGCTCCGGTTCGAAGTAGAAGGACACCGCCGCGATTTCCCAGGCGCTTGTTCGGATCCTCACTGCGACTATGTTGTCGCAAGTGAGTTTCGGGCACGGTATGACATCGAGATCGCCATCAAAGACGACTATCGCTGCCTTTACCGTCCCATCTCCTACTATGGCGTTCTGGTAGACTCTCGCCCCACGGTAGTCCTTCATACTCTTTACCCGGCCCACATACGGCTCCTGGATCAGCGCAAACGCCAATTTGCGTTTGCTGGCCTCCACCATGAGCTCGGTCGTTGCAAGTTGTTTTCGCTGGAGGTTCGCCTGGACCACTGCATAACTTCTGATTGGAGCGCCTGCCCGTGAACGCGTTGGAACCACCTCAGCACTGATATTGCACTTTAGCCCGGGCCAGTGCCTCCCACCTCCTCCGCACCGGACACTCCGAGCTAAACGCATTGTGCTCATAGCTTTCCAGTTTTGCGGCCACACAGTTGCAGCACGTTGGTGCTATGGACGCTACGACATCGGCACATTCGGTCCTCATATGTGGTCCCCCACAGTGTGTGCATCGGGGTGTGGTCCCTTGCAGAATCTCCTGCCGTGTCCATACGCCAGGCACATGGAACACTGCACGAGCGGGGACTGGTCTGCAACCCGCACCCTCTGGATGTCAATATGGACAGCTTCTCTGTCTAGTAACCTGTTATAGATGTGCGGCGAGACTCTCAGGACTACGTGGTTCATGAGGTGATTCCTGGCCTTGCGCCTGAACTTAACCTCCATGCGGCTGTCCTTCGCTTCGAGGCCATGAAATACCGCCCCGTTCTGGTTTTTCAGGGCCGTGAGTATATCCGAGTCTGTGTGACTTGATATAACGTCCCTGAGTATGACCATAGGGTCTTGGTTCTTCATTTCCTCGAACCGAAGGCAATTGGCTGCGCTCTGGAGGCGTTCTTTCACTCTGTCACGTTCTTCGATTGTCCTGCAGCCTAAAATAACCTTTTTGTCTTTTACCTTTCTGACCCTTTCCACGGTAACCCAGCCATCCTTTGCATTGACTGCGTCCCTGACCTGCTGCATGACGTCGTCTCCTGTTGCAGCTTCGTCCTTGGACTCTACTACAATGGAGTGCAGCGCGCTCTTCCTCGCTGGTGCTCTGCTGAGTGGCGCTGCTGCTGTGGCGCCTGCATAGGTCTGAGTCTTCGCTGTCTCATGGTGCAAAGTGATGGCTTCTCTCAACCTTTCTAGTTCTCTATTCGTTTTTTCAATTTTATCCCCTTGTTCTCGCATCAATTTAACCAAGTCCTTTCCCTCCGATCCTACGCCTTCTCGGACTACGAACCCCTCCCTAACTCCTACTTCTGACTTCTCGCTGGCTCCTTTTTCTATTGCAGGTCCAGTTACTGCTGCGAGCTCCTTCACCAGTGCGAATAGGCCGTCCAGCGCCTGGGTGATCCCGACCTTGAGGTCCGAGCGGAGGTTACGTGACTCACTGATGTGGGTCTTTGCCTTCGCCAGGAGTCTCCTAGCCTGGGTCACCCGGTCGGTGGGTTTGGCCGGTTCCTGTCCCGGCCCCGGCGACACCGTGGTTGCCTCGGTCGAGGCTCTACGTGCTGCGGTTTTCGGCTCTACATGTTGCATTGCCTTCGTCCTTGGCCTCAGCGGTGCCGCCAACGCCGGGGCAGGCTTCGTCGGTGATCGAGCATGCCCATGCGCTGCCACTGTGCAGGGCGTGGGTTCTATCGTTGCGCTCTCCCACTCTCCTATGCTACGCCTAACCCTTGAGGGCTGGGGCGGCGTGGTTTGCGAGGGGCCGGCCCTCTCGTCAATGATGACTACCGGTGAGATGGGTTAGGTTAGGTTAGGTTTTTTTTTTTTTTTTTTTTTTTTTTTGTAGCGGCTCTGTCCCCCGAATATTAATTTCAGGATTTTATTGTTCAAAGGGACTTCTTATTATTTCTTTTTTTTTGGTTTTATCTTTATTTAAATGAATTGCCGAGCCTTTTTATTTATTTATATACATGATATTCTTATACTTATTACATCTTTATATATATAAGGCTACCTCGTTTTAAGTGATAATATTTTAAAGACAGATTCAGAAAAATAAATGAAACATATTTTGTACGAAAAAAAAAATTTTTTATACGCTAGTTTTCGAGAAAATTGCCTCTAAACATGTAGAAAAAAGAGTAAAATAAAACACCCCGTGCCGCGTGTTGCTGAGCGGAGCTCTCAGTTTTTGTAGGTATTGTCATACGCGCCGCCCATCGCCGTGTCGCCGCAATGTTGCCTGCCTGCCTGCCTACACGTGTCGCGCTCGCGGCCACTCCCCGCCCCATCGGATAGCCGAGCCGCGCGACGCGAGTCAGTCTGCCAAAAAAAATCGCGTTTGTATGTTGTGTGCGCGCGCGTCACGGACCCGCGGTGCGTTTTCCGGAGCCTGGGCTGGGTTGTCACCCAGCTATGTCTAGTTTCCCGCCGCGCCTTGACCTGGTACAACACAAAGCCAAACACCGCAGACGCTTGCTATGGCGGTTTCTGCACAACGAAGCCCTCCACCTTTATCATTTGAGGGTCCAAGATTTGCTGTTGGCGGGGATTACGCCTTTAACACTTGACGGTCCAAGTTTAGCTGCTGGTGCGGACTATGCGACGAAGATCGAGCAGCTCGAGCTCGAGTCCTCCCGTTGACTACTGCGCAATTGCACGTTGCAGGGATAACGTGCATGCACAACACAATGCTGCAGTTATTCGCCACCAATTCCAGCAAAGGTTCAGTGCATACGTGTGTGAATGAACAGTGAATGCCGTGATGGCTAGTGAAAAAAATAGCAGTGCTCGTGATAGCTAGATTGTCTAGTGCTCGCTTCAGGGCCCTTATTTTTGAATCACTCGCGTCAAGATAGTGTGTGATATTCATTGTTTAATGTCCGATTTTCCTATGAAAATTAGTATAATCTCACGTGGAAGTGATTTGCAAAAATGATTAATGAATTTTGTGAGTACCCACGCCAATATTTTGCGCGATTTTTATTGATTTTTAATTTGTTTTCAAACAAAACTCACACGCCATATTCAAGCGAGTGATTCAAAAATAGAGGCCCAGTTTGCATAATAAGGTTAGGAGGTATCGCCTCAATTGGCAATTGTAAAATAAGATGTTACCGTAAATATAGTAACCTGTTTTACTGCAAACCTTTGACGTCATTGTTTTCAAAATATGTTAACTTATCGCTGCTAATAAAGAAAACGTATTTGTAAACCAATGCAGAAATCCTAGTTTTAATTTATTTTATTGTGAAATAAGACTTGTATCCACATATCTGTACAAAAACTGAGCAAGTGTGATAATTAAAAGTAAAAAATAATAAAAATGTACGTAATTTTCAAAGATGTGTTTGCGTTTTATGTGTTATGTTAATTTACGGTACCTAATAAACGAAATTTAAAACAAAACTGTGTTAAATTTACTCACGCAATTTTAAGTGCATATCCATCTACTGAATCAAAAGGAATCAATAGGTACTCATTAGGTAGGTAGGTAGGTAACTACAACATCTGTTGAAATTAAATTTAGTAATATTGAAAATTTTAATAGGTATTCTTTTTAAAGTTTACTTTCACATAAGATTTGTCTTATTATTATTAAATAAACAGAGGTAACACAACACAATTAGGAAGTTTACTTTCACATAAGCTTTGTCTCCTTATTATTATTAAATAAACAGAAGGAACACAACACAATTAGGTAGTTTTAGTTTATCATTCCTGCCCAGCTGTTCATGTTTTAAGCCTGCGATAACCACATAGGTACCTAAGTTGAGTTTCTGTCTTAGTTTATCATACATACCCAGCTGTTAGGGTTTTAGGCCTACGATTAATGAACACATACCTACCTAAGTTGAGTTTCTGTTTCAGAGAATCATACCTACCCAGCTGTTTTAGGCCTCAGATAAATGGGCACATACCTTCTTAAGTTTTTGTCTTTGTTTTCATACCCAGCTGTTTTGTTTGTTTAGCGTTTATCTGACTGATCTATCTGTTTAATTTATTAGGTACTGATACACGTTGATAATGTTTTTTTCATATTAGTGTTTCGTAATAATAGGTAATCGAATGCAGTAGGTAGTTACCTTTATTATTATTATTATGCAGGACCAAATAAATAGGCGCGCAGCGGCCCCTACCGCCCGAGTACCGCGCATCGGCACGCCGCATGAATGAGATAGGTATCTTCTGTCACGCTCACGCCCACGCGTCTGTCTCGTTCTCGCTTAGCTAGTCCATCTTCCGTCACACTCATGCCCATACGTCTGTCTAGTTTTTGCTCAATGTAGTACTTATGTAAGAGACGAAAGGCTATGTCGCGGAACAGGGTGCTCTTAAAAAATAATATTTATTTTTGTTAGGAAAAATAAAAACGTAAACGGGCCAGTTTTCAAAAAAAATAATTATTGGGTCCTCTTTCTATGTTATTGTTTGATGCTCTGTTAAAATATTATCACTTAAAACGAGGTAACCTTATATAACTAGTTTACAATATAACTTTTATAGAGCAACACTTAGTCTATTACATATTTATTTTACTAACTGGTACAAATTCTTATTTCTATTTTATACTTATTACATGTTCTTATGTAATCTTATATCTATTACATTTTATCTAAGTCTATGTCCTTTTTCACTTTTTTAACTCTTGTTACAGTTTTACTTAATTCTATTATAACATTATAATTGTTTAAGTAAATTTTCTTATGCTAATCCTTATTTTTATTTATACTAATTTTACATATTCTTTCACATAGTGTGATAAAGGGCTCTCTAGTATTTTTGTTCGCTATCAACTCATGAAGATTGTCTAGCCTTATGGTCTCATTTGTTATTTGGCTGAAGTTGAACCTAGCTTTGTCGTGTACAGGGCACTCTATTAGCAAGTGCAAGACTGTTTGATCCTTCTCAGGGTCACAGTCGCATGATGGACTCTCCCTACACTTGAAACGGTGCAAGTATTGGGAGAATCCACCATGCCCCGTGAGAATTTGCGTGAGAAGACCCGTTGGTTTGATTTTGCGAATTAGCCTATAAGCATCTCCTGCGCTCGGGAAAAATATTTTTGTGACCGCTGCGGTCTCGCCTGATTTATACCTATCGTTCCATATCAGTATCGATCGACTACGTATAACGTTTTTTGCGTAGGATATCGGGCAGCGATCATAATCTGGTTTTCTTTTGGAGGCAAGAGCTGCTTCCTTAGCAAGGTCGTCGGCGCGTTCGTTACCCTGGAGACCTGCATGTGCCTTTATCCAGAACAAAGAAACATCTTTGCCCTGGATAAGTGCTTTCCGCAGATTCTCCCTTGACTCTACGGCAAGGGGGTGAAAAGAGCTATGGTTAGCGACCGTCTCCAGAGCGGCCCTCGAGTCGCTGTAGAGACCGTAGCTCTTCTCCCTCCCCTTAATGGCTTCGCCCGTTGCCTCGCATATGGCCAACAATTCCGCCTGATAGACGGTGCAGTACGCGGACAGACAAAACTTTCGGTTCCGGACTTCGGATTCACCCTTCCACACAGAAAGGGCTGCACCGACCTTCCCCTCAATTTTGCTGCCGTCGGTGAAGATTCGCACCTCCTGCACGTTGCGTCTATCAACCTGTCTTTGGTCTTCTAGGCATTCGAATCTTATGTCCATATGCGAAGCTGGATGAGGAGTTTCTGCAAACCCTACCCTACTCTCGGTCTCTCTGTCTCCTAACTCTGGAAGGGGTGACCCTCTCTTCGTCTCATACAGGGCGGCTGCCTCTTGTATTCTGAGGTCGAGAGGAAGTATCCCTGCCAGTGTTAACGCTGAGTGTAGAGAGACTGTACGGTATGATTTGCAGAGCTTTTGGGCAAAACCTCTCTGCACTGAGTTGAGTAACTTCTGCGCCCCGATCTTGTTCGCCGCGGGTGCCCACGCTGCTGCAGCGTACGTTATGATTGGCTCTACTGTCGCTGTGTAGATCAGCCGGATAACTTCTGGGTTAAGACCCCAGTTAATTTTCGCGGCCCTAGCAAGCTGTTTATATATTTCTAGAGCTTTTCGGGTTTGGGCTGCGATGTGCTGATTAAAAGTCAGCTTATTGTCCAGAATAAGACCTAGAATTTTAATTTGATTTGACATCGCGATGTCGACTCCATTCATAGACAGCCTCGGGGTGTCGTGTTTAAGTTTTCGCGTTAGTAACATAGCGCATGTTTTATGCGGTGCGAATTTCAGTTTGTTTTTAACCCCCCACTTCTGCACAAATGATAGAGCCGCATTTGCCTCCCTAGTAATTTCCTCCGCAGTGTCCCCATCGAAGATCATCACTACGTCGTCCGCAAAAGCTTGGACGTAGTGCCCTCTACTTTCCAAGTCCCGCAGCAAAGGATCCAGTAAGAGATTCCATAATATCGGACCACCAATCGAGCCCTGTACGCAGCCTTTGTTGGTATCCCGCGATACCTCCTCGCCCGCGTAACGCACCTTCACACTCCTGCACTCTAAGTAGCTGTCTAGCAGCCTCCTCACATTTACCGGGCACTTTTCCTCAGCCAGACGGGTTCTGATTGCTGGCCACCACGCGCTGTCGAAGGCTCCCTCTATATCCAGTGACACTAGGGTTACCAGCTTTTTAAGCTCAATCTTACCCTGGATTCGGTGTACTAGCGTATAGAGGGCGTCCTCAGTGCTTCTCTGGGGCATGAATCCGTACTGGCGAGTACTAATCCGCGGTACTAAGTGCCATTTAATCCGTGCTACCACCATCTTTTCCATGACCTTCCCCAAGACCGGCAGAAGACCTATCGGTCTATATGCCTTGGGGTTCGTATAGTCCTCCTTGCCCGGTTTCCTCAGGACCACGACTGTGGCCTGTTTCCAGATGTTGGGAAAGTGTCCGATGGTCAGACACTTGTTGACCAGGGCAAGGAAGGCGTCCGGGTCATGGAGTACAGCTCTAGTGCAGATGTCGGCCGTGAAACCGTCTCCTCCGGGTGCTTTCTTCGGATTAAAGCTATGCATCGCCGTCATAAGCTCCGTCTCTGTGAACGGTGGGTCGTGGGTCTCGTCCAGTGTGTACTCGTTCACAGTTTCCGCTGTCAGTCTAACTTGGCGATGATGCTCATTGTCGTCCTCGATCCGGTCTTCTGGGTAAAAAGTTTCAGCTAGGAGTTCGGCTGACTCTGCGGGGCTTAGTGTTCTTCCGTTTTTTGTTAGAGGCAGGTCCTGTTCTCTGGTGGTGGTCCGACTTATGACTCTATATATCCCCTCCCAGAGTCCTTCGCGATCCTGTTTAGTACAGAATTTCTTCCACGACTCAGTCTGAGCTTTCTTGGCAAGTCTTTCGTAGGTTTCTTTTTGCTTCAGGTATTCGGCTACCGCTGTATCTCGCCGATATGGCGCAGCATTTCTTATCTTACGCCTATATACGGTGGTAATTTTCTTTAATTTGGCGAGCTCTTCGTTCCACCAGGAGATTTTCAGCGTCTCTGTGTTCTTTTTTGTAGGCATGCTTGCACTACAAGCTTCGGTGATGGCCTCGGTGAATTGAAGCACCTTCTGCTCAAGTCCGCGCTTATCCTCAATGCGTTCGATGCTGTCTTTGTTGAGGTTTTTCAGCGACAGTTCTTGCTGCAGGGTCGCACTGAACATCCCCCAGTCGGCTTTTTTGGTGTTGAATAGCCGTGTTGTCCTTTGCACTTTTAGCCCTTTGCTCTGTTGAAGGCCCATTTCGAATAATATGGAGTTGTGGTCAGAACTCGTAAGAGTCTGGTCAACTCTCCAGTCCTCCACCAGGCCTAAGAGATCCTCGCTACAGGCTGTTAAGTCTACACGGCTTGAGTAAGTTCTTCCTGCTCTAACCGTCTCGAAAGTCGGTACGAACCCCTTATTTAGCACGTGTAGATTGATCTCTTCTAAAGTGCCAGTCATTTCCGCTCCCCTACGATCTTCTTTCTTGCTGCCCCACCAGGTACTCTTGGCGTTACTGTCACCGCCTACCAGCAGTAGTCTTGGGCCAAGCTCTGCTACCACTTCTCTCAGCCTGTCCAGGTATGGCCCTATGTGTTTATCCGGTTCGAAGTAAAAGGATACCGCAGCGATTTCCCAGGCGCTGGTTCGGATCCTCACTACGACTATATTGTCGGTAGTGAGTTTCGGGCACTGTATCACGTCGAGGCTGTCGTCGAAAACGACGATCGACGCTTTTACAGTCCCATCTCCTATCGCAGCATTCTGGTAGATTCTCGCTCCACGGTAGTCCTTCATCCTCCTTCTACCTCCAACATAGGGTTCCTGGACAAGCGCAAACGCTAGTTTGCGTCTGCTGGCCTCCACCATGAGTTCGGTGGTCGCAAGTTCTTTGCGCTGCAAGTTCGCTTGGGCCACTGCGTAGAGTCTGGTGGGGTCGTTGGCTCTGGTTTGGGTTGGGGCAACTTTAGCAATACTGCACCTTTGCTCTTGCCAGTGCCTCCCATCTCCTGCGCGTCGGACATTCCGCACTATATACCGTGTGCTCTACATATTCCAATTTTGCTGCCGAGCAGTTGCAGCACCTTGGTGGAGCCGCCGTCAACCAATCGGCGCATTCGTTGCGTGTGTGTGGGCCTCCACAGTGAGTGCATTTTGGTGTTGACTCCTTGCAATATCGTCGTCCATGGCCGTACGCTAAACAAAGTGAGCACTGCACTAACGGGGACTGGTCGGCGACCCTAACCCTTTGCATATCGATATGCAGCGCTCCCTTTTCCAGCATCCGGTTATACACCTGCGGAGACACTCGTAGCACGATGTGGCACATCAATGTGTTCCGTGCTTTACGCCTGTATTTAACTTCTATCCTGTCATCCTTTGGTTCGATGCCACGAAAAACCACCCCATTTTGGTTCCTTATCGCGTTTTTGACGTCCTCATCTGTGTGACTGGAGATGACGTCGCGGAGGATCACCATCGGGTCCTGGTTCTTCATGTCCTCGAACCTAAGGTGACTTCCAGCTCCTTTTAGCCGCTCCTTCACCTTATCCCTCTCTTCCATTGTCCTGCAACCGAGGATCACTTTCCTGTCTTTTATCTTCCGTACCCTCTCTACTGTGACCCACCCGTCTTTGGCGTTCACAGCCTCTCTGACCTGCCTCATAACCTCATCCCCAGTCACTCCTTCATCCTTAGCCTCTATGACAATGGAGTGAAGAGCACTCTGTCTCTCCACTGGAGGCTTTCTGGGGGAGGCTGCTGCTGTTGAGGCGTAGGTCGCCTGTTTGGCAGTCTCTTGGTATGAGTGTACGGTGTCCCTCAGTTTCTTTAGTTCCTCAGTTGTCTGGTCAATTTTTATGCTTTGCTCCTTTACCAGCTGCATCAAGTTTTTCCCTATTTCTGAGCAATCCTCATTCTTTTCCTGCTCTCTTCTTTTCTCTTCTATGACCACTGTCCCACTAGTCTCTTTTCTGTTCGCAAGTACCGCGCTGGAATTGGTGTTTCCGTCAGCGGTCGCCTCCTTCACCAACTGGTAGAGCCTATCTACCGCCAGAGTGATCCCGGCCTTTAGGTCTGCCCGCAAATTGCGAGACTCACCTATGTGGGCCTTCGCCTTTTGCAGCCAGTTCCTGGCCTGGGTCACTCTGTCAGCAGGTTTGGCTGTGTCCGGTTTTGGCCCTGGGGACGTCGTCTGCGACTCTACCGAAGGTCGTCGTGTAATATTCTTCGGTTCCGGCTGAGAAGCTATTTTGGTGCGTTGCTTAAATGAGACTCCCGGCGCAGGTAAGTGAGTGTTGGGGGAGTGGGCGTGCCCGGTGGACGTGCACTGCTTTGGGTCCATTTTTGTGTTTTCCCACTCTCCTATGCTTCTTCTGACGTTTGAGATTTGCTCGGGAGGCGTACGGGAAGGTCCTGCCTTCCCGCTGTCATCCGCACGTGGCGGGGTTTTTTCTACGGCCTTTTTGGCTGGTGTACGGGCAGTGATCATGCTGGACAGAGCCTTGTCACTGGTTCAAAGTCAAACTAAATATATTTTATTCGAAAGAATTAAGTAAACTAGCCTAAGATTACCAGTCAAAAGACAAGGTAATCACAACACAGAAATAAAACGAAAAACAGTAAATAAAACACAAACTTTTTTATTTTCAGGCGTCGCGCGGGGCTCTATCACTCGGCAGTGTTCCCAATAGATGTCGCAACGCTCAGAAGGAGACTTGTAGTAAGTCGTAGTACCGCTTTCTAAAGTTTGTGCGGCTTTCGTCGGTATCTCTACAATGTAGAGTCCTGTTTTTGTCCTTAACCCTAAAGTCCCGGCTCTATAGCCCAGTTTCAAACTAAATCTACGTGTTAAAACTAATAAAACTATAAAAAGCTGTATTCTAAAAATCTCTATGTAGAGCTACTGTGTGTGCTATGCGTTTTTCCTATAGGGCTTGCTCTGATAGGCCTCCTATTCGAAATCCGGTCTTCCTACGTCAAACGGATCAGAAGTTACGACACTTTTAATTTTTCCAAGATGGCGGACAAGATGGCCGCCAGAAACTTTGAAAATTCGTAACTACGCGGCTATTTATCGTACGAGCTCCGGAAAAAGACTACACTGTTCAGTTTTACGTGATTTACCACCTCTACGCGTTAACTCTACCTAATTTTTTCAATTTGCCGACTCTACAATGTAGAGTATTTGTCTGGACGGAAATCTGAGGGAATGTCTAACAAGCTCCCCAGTCGAAACCGCGTCTTTCTAGGGCCAGCGGGTGCAAAGTTACGGGACTTTAACCAAAAACAAAATGGCGGACCAAGATGGCCGACGAAATTTCAAACCCTTATAGCTTCACAACCGCTGGTCGCAGAGTCTCGAGCGGGGTATCGTTTGAATCGTCTTGAAGAGATCTAACAGGTTCCGGTTCCCGTCAAAATAGGTAGAGCTCCGATTCAATTTTAAAAATTTGCTCTATGTAGAGTATGCAGTTTATAGTAATATACTGAGTGCACGCTATTAAAACACAAAAAACAATGTCATAAAAAATTAAAAACCCTAGAGAACACAAATTATATTATAAAATCTAAAGGGCTCTATATAGAGCTTTCTGCTCTACTAGACAAATGTAGATCTCGATGAGACCAATCTAACGACGTGTCGCACGTTTGATTCGGTGCATAAACTTCGGATTTATTGTCAAAACAAATTTCGCCCAATTTTCCGAGTTACGTAATTTGAAACTGAAAATGACCCCCCTGAAATTACAGTTTTTCCAAAAAAATTTTGCACCGACTCGTGAGGTCCTATGAAAAAATGACCGTCACGTCGCTAGATTTTCAAATTTCGTCCCCGTTAATTTTTACAAGCCCCCCAAAGTTTTTACCTATAAAATTCACCCCTATTTTAGAATGTTAATAATAAGGAATTCTTATTTTAATAAATTACAAAGATGCTAAAATATGTTAGGGCAAGAAGTAAATTATATTTTAAAACTTTAAAAAGTTTGAAAAAGTTAAATTAAGCTATTTTAATATATTTTTAAGTTTAGGGGTTGAATTTTATTGAATTTTTTACTAATTTGAGTATTTTATTATAATATAACCTTAAAAAATGTTTGCAAATTGTCTGAAAATTTTGTTATTGCTAATACACAAAAAGTGGCGTTAAAAGATTTGCAAATTTTTTGCAAACTTAAGTACAAAAGGAGGGTTTAAGATAAGGGTAGTTTTTAAATGAACTTACAAATAATTTTATAACTACTAGCCTAATAAAGCTAGGGAGCTCAAATAAAATGTTATTTATTAACTAATAACTGGGCTATTTAAATAAGTATATGCCGCCCTCGCGAAAACTACCCCTAACAGACAGGGGGTGTACAAACTTAAAACTAATGAATTTTTACTAACTAAAATACCCTTAGAAATTACAATTAAAATAAAATAAATATTTTTTTCACTTTTATAGTCTTTTTATATGTTGCGCTTTCCCTCCAAATTTTTGTGGATTTTTCGGGGGTGGTTTTCACCCCTTTTTAATTTTTCGTGAATTTTTAAAATTAAATAACACAAAAACCACTGCTACGATTTTGATGAAATTTGGTGGGTATATAGTCTGTAGCACAAAGTATTTTTCCCAATAATAAAAATGTAGGGTTGCAGATCTCTATCACGAGGTAGAGCTGATAAAAGTTTTTACTAACTTCTAAGGGTTGTATCTCCGGTTCCAGATTCTTCTCGGGGGTGCGGATTTTTGCTCCCGGCTGCTATCGACGTCCTCTACGGCTGGGTGTAGAAAGATATCCGGAAATCCGGAAAACGTGGCCTTCTCGACCGCGTGTGATTTCCGGAAAATCCGGGAAAACTCCTGAGGGCGTCACCGGAAAAATCCGGTTTGGGTGGCGTCGGCTGCGTCTCGGGAGGGCGCGTAGGATGGCAGTTGAAAAACTGTGGGGTGTCGCTCAAAATCCTGAGTTATTCGCGTCCAAAGGTGAAAATAACCTCAAATTTGAGGTTAGGTCGACACGTTTTTCACTGTTTTTCACTTTTTCACCAAAATTTTTATACACTTGTGTAGCGCGCACAAAAAGACGAACAATGACGTATTGCACTTGCCGATCGGACTGAAATTGCCGATTTTATGAATTTTTCGGCGCGGAGCGAGTAAAAATCGTGACGCTCGGGGTGGCGGCGAGCGTGGGACTCGGGTTAGGTTAGGTTAGGTTAGGTTAGGTTAGGTTAGGTTAGGTTAGGTTAGGTTAGGTTAGGTTAGGTTTTTTTTTTTTTTTTTTTTTTTTTTTTTTTTTGTAGCTGCTCTGTACCCGAATATGGAGTTCCAGGATTGGATGCTCTTAATTAAGGATTCATTGCGAGCTGGGAATTGGGTTTTCTCCGTCATCAAAAGACGCTACTACTTTTAATAACATAAAAACTTTACATATTATTTGCTTAACTAAGTACATCTTAAATTCTACATTCTTATTTTACTTCTTAAAATTATAACATTCTTATCTATATTTCTTATTACCTACTTTATTTTTATTAACATTATCTTTCTTATTATCTGTGAAATTGTCACAATTTCAACAACAATAATTAACACAATTTTAACCTTATTATCTAATTTAAACAAGCTTATTTATCTAGGATTACATTTTTGCTATTTTATATATTATCTCACATAATATATTATAACAAACTTATTTATCTAATTTTTATTTCTCTTATTTACTATTTTACAAATGGTTTCACAATATTTTACAAATTCGTCACATTCCTTTTTTGCACTTAGTAGCTCACTAAGACTATTCAGACCAACCTTACATCCTACTTTCTGCTCAAAATCGTGCCTAAGTACATTAAAGATGGGACATGATATTAGAAGGTGGGGGACAGTTTCTTCGACGTCAGGGTCGCATGCACATGATGGACTCTCCCTACACTTAAAACGATGTAAGTATTGGGAAAATCCACCATGCCCCGTGAGAATCTGGGTTAGTAAGCCCGCTGGGTTTATCTTGCGAACAAGCTTGTACGCGTCTGTGGCGTTCGGAAGGAACAATTTTGTAACAGAGGCTGTTGATCCCTCTCTGTACCTACCACTCCATTTCGAAATGGATCGTATGCGCAACGTGCGCTTCACGAAAGAGACCGGGCAAAGCTCGTAATCCGGTTTTCTCTTCGACGTCAGCGCGGCATCCTTGGCTAAGTCATCAGCACGCTCGTTGCCGGAGAGCCCTGCATGTGCTTTTATCCAGAACAAAGATACATCTTTGCCCTGGACAAAAGCCTTCCGCAGATTCTCTCTCGTCTCTACGGCGAGGGGATGGAGGGAGCTATGGTTTGTGATCGTCTCCAGAGCGGCCATCGAATCACTGTATAGACCATAACTCTTCTCCGCCCTCCTGAGGATCTCGCCTGTTGCCTTACATATGGCCAACATTTCCGCCTGGTAGACCGTGCAGTACGCGGACAGACAAAACTTCCGGTTCAGGATCTCGGCTTCGCCTTTCCATAAGGAAAGGGCGGCTCCGACCTTCCCCTCAATTTTGCTGCCGTCGGTGAAGATTCGCACCGTCTGCACGTTGTGTGTATTAACCTGACTTTGGTCTTCCAGGTGCTTAAATTCTATGGCCATATGTGTAGCTGGATGAGGAGTCTCTGCAAACCCTACCCGACTCTCGGTCTCTCTGTCTCCTAACTCCAGAAGGGGTGACCCTCTCTTCGTCTCGTACAGTGCGGCTGCCTCCTGTATTCTGAGGTCGAGAGGAAGTATCCCAGCCAGAGTCAGTGCCGAGTGTAGAGAGACTGTCCGGTATGATTTGCAGAGCTTCTGGGCGAAACCTCTTTGTACAGCGTTCAACAACTTCTGCGTTCCAATTTTCTCGGCCGCGGGCGCCCACGCTGCTGAAGCATACATTATGACCGGCTCCACACACGCATTATAAATGAGTCGAATTACTTCGGGGTGCAAGCCCCAGTTAACTTTAGCGGCCCTTGATAGCTGTTTGTAAATTTCTAGAGCCCGTCTTACTTGATTTGCAACATGTGTATTAAAAGTTAATTTATTGTCAATAGTGAGCCCTAGAATTTTTACTGCCGTGGATAGTTCGATATCGACGCCGCTCATGCGGAGCCGTGGAGTATCATATTTAAGTTTTCTGGTTAATACCATTGCACATGTTTTATGCGGCGCGAATTTTAACTTGTTCTGAATTCCCCACTCTGTGACGTAGTCTAGTGCTGCGTTAGCGTTCCTGGCCACATCTGTTGCCGTATTGCCGTCGAATACCAACACGACGTCGTCGGCAAAAGCCTGGACGTAGTGTCCCCGCCTCTCCAACTCCCGCAGTAGAGGATCCAACAGAAGATTCCATAGTATCGGACCACCAATAGACCCCTGCACGCAACCTTTAGATGTTCTCCTATTGACTTCTTCCCCAGCGAATCTTACTTTAACTTTTCTGCCTTCCAGGTAGCTATCTAGCAGTCTTCTTATATTGACCGGGCACTTTTCCTCAGCCAGACGGACTCGGATAGCTGGCCACCAGGCGCTATCGAAGGCCCCCTCTATATCCAATGACACTAGGGTTACCAGCTTCTTCAGCTCAATCTTACCCTTAATGCGGTGTATTAGATTATAGAGGGCGTCCTCGGTGCTACGCTGGGGCATGAATCCGTACTGGCGAGTACTAAACCGCGGTACAAGATACCATTTCATCCGCGCTACTAGCATTTTCTCTAGGACTTTCCCCAATACCGGCAGTAGGCCAATCGGTCGGTAAGCTTTGGGGTTCGTGTAGTCGTCCTTCCCTGGTTTACGGAGTACCACCACCGTGGCTTCCTTCCAGGTGTCCGGGAAGTGGCCGATCAGTAGGCACTTGTTACACAGTGCGAGAAAAGCGTCCAGATCCTGATGAATGGCCCGGCTGCAGATGTCCGCTGTGAAGCCGTCTGCCCCCGGGGCCTTTTTTGGATTGAAGCTCTCCATCGCGGTCTCAAGCTCCAACTGCGTAAACGGCGGATCATGATACTCACCATGCTTCCGCTCGTTTACCGTTTCCGCTGTCTTCCTGACTGTGTAGTGGTGTTTGTTATCAGTGGCCTCTAGATCTTGTGGGTAAAATGTGTCTGCTAGTAAATTCGCTGATTCCTTGGGGTTCAGGTGAACTCCGTCCTTGATTAAGGTCAAATCCTCTGGTCTTCTGGTGGTCCGTCCTATCACCCTGTAGATTCCTTCCCACAGACCCTCCCTATCCTGCTTAGTGCAAAACTCCTTCCAACTTTCGATCTGTGCTTTCTTGGCTTCGAACTCGTATTTTTCTTTCTTCTTTAAGTACTCAGAAACCACTTTGTCTCTTCGGTACGGAGCTGCATTTCTAATTTTTCGTCTGTAAGTAGTGGCAATCCTTTTAAGCCTTGCAAGCTCCTCGTTCCACCACGGGATCTTAATCAATTCTGTGGTCTTCTTTGCCGGCATACTTGCCTTACAGGCTGATGTTATGGCTGCTTCATACTTACTAACCAGTTGGTCTAGGTGTTCTGCACTTTCTATACTATTTATTGTCTCGGTGGTAAGGTTATCCTGCTGCTTGGTCTCGTGAAATGTGGTGGTGAAGAGGTCCCAGTCCGCTTTTCTTGTATTATACAGCCTTGTTGTTCTGTGGATCTTCATACCTTTGCTCCTTCGGAGGCTTATTTCAAAGACAATAGAATTATGGTCGGAGCTTGTCATGCCTTGGTCTACTCTCCAATCATCGACCAGATCTAAAAGATCTTCGGAGCAGGCAGTAATGTCAACGTGGCTTTGATACACCTTCGTACCCCTCACGGTATCGAAGGTGGGTGTATCGCCTCTGTTGAGCACCTGTAAGTTAGACTCCTCAAGGGTCCCCGACATATCTTCTCCCCTAAGGTCCTCCACGGCGCTGCCCCACCAGGTACTTTTGGCGTTGCTATCTCCTCCAATAAGCAGTTTTCTTGGGCCCAGCTCCTCTACGACCTTCCTCAGCCGCTCCAGGTATGGCCCAATGGGTTGCTCCGGTTCGAAGTAGAAGGACACCGCCGCGATTTCCCAGGCGCTTGTTCGGATCCTCACTGCGACTATGTTGTCGCAAGTGAGTTTCGGGCACGGTATGACATCGAGATCGCCATCAAAGACGACTATCGCTGCCTTTACCGTCCCATCTCCTACTACTGCGTTCTGGTAGACTCTCGCCCCACGGTAGTCCTTCATCCTCTTTATCCGGCCCACGTACGGCTCCTGGATCAGCGCAAACGCCAATTTGCGTCTGCTGGCCTCCACCATGAGTTCAGTCGTTGCAAGCTGCTTGCGCTGGAGGTTCGCCTGGGCCACTGCGTAGCTTCTGGTTGGGTTGTCTACCTCTGAGCGCATTGAGACCACCTTAGCAATACTGAACTTTTGCTCGTGCCAGTGCCTCCCACTTCCTACGCACCGGGCACTCTGAGCTAAATGCGTTGTGTTCGGTGGTATCTAACTTTGCTGCCACACAGTTGCAACACGTTGGTGCTATGGACGCTTTGAAGTCTGAGCATTCGGTCCTCATATGGGGGCCTCCACAGTGCGTGCATCGGGGTGTAGTCTCCTTGCAGAATCGTCTCCCATGCCCGTACGCCAAGCACATGGAGCACTGCACTAGCGGGGACTGATCTGCAACCCGCACCCTCTGGATATCGATGTGGACCGCTTCTCTTTCCATCAGTCGGTTATATATCTGTGGTGAAACCTTCAGCACGACGTGGCTCATAAGGTGGTTCCTGGCCTTACGCCTAAACTTCACCTCCATGCGGCTGTCCTTCGGTTCGAGGCCATGAAACACCGCCCCGTTCTGGTTTTTCAGGGCCATGAGTATATCCGAGTCTGAGTGACTGGATATAACATCCCTGAGTATAACCATAGGGTCCTGGTTCTTCATCTCCTCGAACCGAAGGCAATTGGCTGCGCTTTGGAGGCGTTGTTTTACTCTTTCGCGGTCCTCGATTGTTTTGCAGCCCAAGATAACCTTTCTGTCCTTTACTTTTCGGACCCTTTCTACGGTCACCCAGCCGTCCTTAGCATTGACTGCGTCCCTAACTTGCTGCATGACCTCGTCTCCTGTTGCAGCTTCATCCTTTGATTCCACTACAATGGAGTGCAGGGCGCTCTTCCTCGCGGGTGCTCTGCTGAGTGACGCTGCTGCTGTGGCGTTCGCGTATGTCTGGGTCTTCGCTGCCTCCTGTTGTGAAGCAATGGCCTCTCTTAGCCTCTCCAGCTCCCTGTTGGTTTTATCTATTTTCTCCCCTTGCTCCCGCATCATTTTCACCAGCTCCTTTCCCTCCGATCCTATCCCCTCCCGGACTTATCCCCCCTCTCTGGCTTCAACTTCTAACTTCTCACTAACTCTTTTTTCTGTTATAGGTCCTGTAGCTACTGCTAGCTCCTTCACCAAGGCGAATAGGCCGTCCAGCGCCTGGGTGATCCCGACCTTCAGGTCCGAGCGGAGGTTACGTGACTCGCTGATGTGAGTTTTCGCCTTCGCCAGGAGCCTCCTGGCCTGAGTCACCCGATCGGTGGGTTTGGCCTGTTCCTGTCCCGGCCCCGGCGACACCACCGCAGCCTCAGTCGAGGCTCTACGTGCCGTGATCTTCGGCTCTGTCTGATGCATTGTCCTCGTTCTGGGCTTCACCGGTGCCGGCGGTGCCGCGGCAGGCTTCGCCGGTGAGCGAGCATGCCCGTGCGCTGCTACGGTGCAGGGCGTAGGCTCTATTATTGCGCTCTCCCACTCTCCTATGCTGCGCCTCACCCTGGAGGGCTGAGGCGGTGTGGTTTGCGAGGGGCCGACCCTCTCGTCAACTGTGACTATCGGCGAGATGGGAGAGTTTGTCCCCATAGGTTTCTTAGCCGGGGTGCGCGTCGTCGCCATTACTTTGTACAGAGCTTTGTCTAGTTAGTAAAAATAAAAAAGAAAATTTTTCGGTTCAAGTGAACCTAATTCAAACTTATACTAGGATTACCGGTCAATAGACACGGTAATCAGTCTAAACGCACAAAAGTATACACGAAAATAATAAAAATAAATATTTAATTACTAGTAGAGTTGGTGTAGAGTGGGGCTCTATCAATCTGAGGGTGCCTAGCGCCTCTAGACCCAACTCCCTACAAGCTAGTACTGGTAGTCAATTTATGTAGAGTGAAAAATCTAGGAACTCTACCTAGAGCTCTCGACTCTATCTTTTCAGGTGCCCCTTTTGATCCTAGGTCCTTAGGTCTTAGCCCAGTCGAGATATAATAACTGGTTCCTGAGCTATTGAATTTAGCGAGTTTTTCCTAATTTTATACGGTGTTGGGACTTAGAATAATTTTACTCGCTATGGTAAGGACTTAGAAAAATTTTTAATATTTTGAAAAATAAAATTTTGAAAATTGATATTTTTTGTTTATATTCCGAAAAAGTGGGCAGAAAGTATTACGATTCTGGTGGATAAATTAAATTATTTTTATTATTTATGCGTTTTTTAGGTGCCTTTTGGTCCGTAGAGCCAACTTCTTAATTGCTCTACGTAGAGCTTTAATCTCAACTTAACCAGGTACTCCTCTCTATTTAATGCTGTTTGTTGAAAACCCTGACCAAATCGCCTAACTGGTTGCAAAGTTATTGAATTTAAAGGATTTTTGTAACTTTTTCGTAAGGGCTGGACTTAGAAAAATCCTCTACAAGGCGAAAAATTGAAAATTTAGAAAATCCCAATCTGTTTTCGGAAAGCGACGTAAAAGGCTGACCGAATTACGAATCTTTTGGCAGAATTAAATTTTTATCAGTTTTTCCGCACTTTCCAGGCCACTTTTCCAACGAAAACTCAAAATCTCTATTTCTCTATGTAGAGCAACGGCGTTTTCGTGTTTCGATAGCTCTCCCCTATCCGAGTATCTAGAAGAAAACCGCTTTCCAATCTGTCAAATATTTACAGAGTTATAGATTTTAAAAGATTTTTCCAAATTTAGGTTCAGCGACTTAGAATAATTTTGGTGCAATAAGATTTTGTAAGACTATTCTACTTTCTTTCTAAATTATTTATTTTGTTTTTTACTTTAAAATTTTTGTATTAAGCTAACACGACTATATACTAAGTAAACTATGTTATAATGTATTAATTGTAATTTTAACTATATATTTACTTATTATTTCGATTTTAATCCGAATTTTTACGCTTTTTTACTGCCTAGCTGTGGGGAAAGCTTTATAGCTATAAAAATATGTAATGCGCGTGGGATTTGATTTTATATTATTGTTGCCTATTAAATTGCCTAACTAACGATATGAATTTTAATATGTTTTATCAATTTTAGCTATTTTAAAAACGTATATATATGTACCTAGTCCGTGCCGACGGTAATTCCGCGGATTTTTTGCCGGTTTAGGGGCGTTCTTACAACTACCCCTGATATTTCGCGTGGGTTTTATCTATATATTATAAAAGCGTATTAAGTAAGCTATCTAACTATGCAAGTTTCAGAATTTTCGAACGCAGGGTTTGGGCTAGGGGGTGGTTTTTGTCCTTAAAGTCGTTATATGACACAATTTATGTAAATAAACTTGTATATTATATAAACCGAACGTCCGAAAAATCCAAAATTATATTTAAATAGAAGAAAAAGATAGTTTTAACTAACAATTAATTTTAAAAAGATAAGGGTTAATATTTGGGGTGGTAAATAGGGGGTTGAAATTTACTACAAATTTGTTTACTATTTTTACAAAGCTTATTTTAATTAAATTTATTATTTTAAAAATCTAATTTTACCTTTAATGTAATGCCTATTAAATTTACTAATGAAATAAACTAAAAACAAACGTACTTAATATGAAAATAAGGGATGAAAAAGGGTCTGAAAGTCCAAGTGGCCGTTGAAATGTACAATATTTTCCTTTGTTTACACTTTTTCGTGACTAATTTAAACTTTTATTTATGAAAGCGCGTGGGATTAAGTTATATAACTAGACAGGGTGTAAAAAGCCCTTTCTGGTGATATGTTTAAAATAATTTTAGTGCAACCCCTTTGGGGTGTAATTTAACTAAATAATTAATAAAGCTTAATTTAAACACAGTTTTACACTTTATATTCTACTAATTAAATACTAAATATTAATCTAAAAATCCTATTTATATAAAATATGCTAGCCCTTATAAAGTTTTACACGATATATTTTTTACAATTAAATAGGGGTTGAATTATTCCACCCCCGAATTTTTAAAACTTTTAAACTTGAATAAAAAATTAATTTACCAACCGAATTTAATGAAATTTAAAATATAGGTAAAACTAATAAAGTACTATTTTTTTAAAACAAGAAAAGCTAGGGTTACCGATTTGGATTCCGAAATAGGGCTGTCACAATTTATATTAATATTTAAAATTAAATTTTTTACACTTAGCGTTATCCGATTTCTTTTTTGAAAGTGTCTCCCGGCTCCTCGTCTGAAAAGGCTTCGTTTTCTGTTTTCTTTTTCAGCCGCACTCTTCCAGAACTAGGACCACGTGCCACGTGGTCACTTGTTTTTTTGCTGTTTGTGTCGCACTCCTTGGCCGCAAAAATCTGATTTTGGTGTCAAATCGTAGGTCTTGCAAATGCGCTCCAGACTGCACTTGAAAAAAGTAGGGTCGTCGATCTCTTTTCCTCAGCGTTTCACTTTTTCACTTTTAAAAACGGTTTTTCAGGAATAATTTCAAAACCGTTACACTTAGAGATGAACTTTTTTCACTTTTCGGTGCGTCTCGTTAAGGCGCGTCTTTTGATGTATCTCAAGTCTTGTTTTTCGAGAAAAAACCCACAACTTTGATTTTTAAGGCGCGGAGCGAGTCAAAATCGTGACGCTCTCGGCAGCGGGCGGCTTGCGACTGGTTAGGTTAGGAGGAGAGCCCGTCGTGCCATGACTGTGGCGCGGCGGAGGACACGGCACAGCACACCCTTGAGGTGTGCCCGTCGTGGACCGAGCTGCGCCGCAGTCTCGTCGCGGCAATCGGGCCGGACCTCTCGCTTCCCGCCGTGGTAATTGCCATGTTGGGGAGCGAGGAGGCGTGGGTGGCGGTAGCCTCCTTCTGTGAAGACGTCATGTCACAGAAGGAGGAGGCGGAGCGCGCGCGGGAGGACGATCCTCTGGCGCCAATACTCCGCCGAAGGAGAGGCAGGAGAAGGCGGGTGGTCAACCACCCTCTTCTCCCCCGGTGATAAGCAGCGGGCGACAGGCGCGGGGGCGCCCTCGTCCGCATTGCACTGCTTAGCACCCAGCCGAACGAGGATGACCGAGCACTGACAGTCATCCTCGAGCCCCTTCCCATATACGGGAGGGGCGTGACGGGCCCGCCGCTGCAAGGCGGGCAAACGCCGGCGGGGAACTGGACGCAAAGGCTATTCCGATTCCCAGAACCCCGCCACCAAAGGCGATGCGGGAGTGCCGCTGGGTTGTTTAGTGGGTATACCGGGAGTCCCCGGGAGTCCCACATACCCCATCCGTCCCCCGACGGGTGGGGATGCGTAATGCATTTTTCCCAGCGAAAAAAAAAAAAAAAAAAAAAAAAAAAAAAAAAAAAAGGTTAGGTTAGGTTCCCCCTCGAACGAACTTTTCGACAGCTGTCTTGCTGTCGGAAGGTTCCCGAAGGTGTGGAAGGAAGGCGCCCTCTGCCTCCTCGCCAAGCCGGGCCGGCCGATTGACTCTCCTTCGGCCTATCGGCCAATTGTGTTGCTGGACGAGGCGGGAAAACTCTTCGAGAGTATTCTCGTAACCCGCATCGTCCGGCACTTGGCGACTACCGGCCCTGACCTGGCGGAGGCCCAGTTTGGCTTCCGAGCCGGCCGCTCGACCATCGACGCGTTGAGCTTTTTGGGGGACATGGTGAAGGGTGCTGCTGAGAGTGGGGAAAGGCTGATGGCAATATCTCTAGATATCGCCAACGCTTTTAACAGCATTCCCCACTCCACAATCATCGAGGCCCTGCGCGCTCACGACATGCCGCCCTACTTGGTCCACCTCCTGTCCGATTACCTCCGGGACAGGATGATAACGTATGTGGACCAGGGAGGCTCGCTGAGGAGCCACCGCGTCGAGTCCGGTGTTCCACAGGGATCAGTCCTCGGACCATGCCTGTGGAATATCGGATTCGACTGGCTGTTGAGGGGCGCACTCTCCCCGGGCGTGAGGGTCGTCTGCTATGCGGACGACACTCTCGTACTGGCCCGGGCCTGGGATGTAGCGCGGGTCCTCCAGTTGGCCACCGCGGCGTGCGACCTTGTGGTCCAACGGATTCGCCTGTTGGGCCTCAGGGTCGCTCTGGAGAAGTCGGAGGCCGTCTTGTTTGACGGCCCGAGACAACGCCACCCACCGAACATCAGCCTGATGGTCGACGGCGTGGCCATCGACGTCAAGCCCCAGATGAAATATCTGGGACTTATCATCGACAGCCGGTGGCGGTTCGGCCGTCACTTCGCCGAACTGTCACCCCGGCTATTAAAGACGGCAGACTCGCTGGGGTGGCTGCTGCCGAACTTGGGTGGGCCAAGCGCTCATTGCCGACGTCTTTACGCCGGCATTTTAAAGAGCATGGCGCTTTACGGTGCCCCCATCTGGGCGGACCGCCTGAGTCGGGACAACGTGTCTCAGCTCAGGCGGCCCCAGCGAGTCATCGCGCAGAGGGCGGCCCGCTGCTACTCCACAGTGGCGGGTGCAGTGGCGTGTGTCCTGGCTGGGACCCCGCCTTGGGAGCTCGAGGCCCGAGTCCTAGCCTGGACATACGCACGACGGTCGGAGCAGCGTTCTCGGGGAGAGCGCCGCGTGTCACGAGTGCGGTGCTGCGGAGGACACGGCTCAGCACACCCTTGTGTCGTGCCCAGCGTGGGAGTCGCAGCGCCGCACTCTGATCGCGGAGATCGGCCAGGACCTCTCCCTCCCCAGCGTGGTGGAGGCCATGCTCGGGAGTGACAGAGCCTGGAAGGCCGTCACCTCCTTCTGCGAGGACGTTATCTCACAGAAGGAGGCAGCGGAGAGGGTGCGGGAGGAGGATCCTCTTGCCGCCCCGATCCGAAGGCGACGAACGGGGCGGAGACGGCGGCGTTATAACCGCCTGATCCCCCCTGGTGGAGGCCAGCCGGCGTTGGGTACGGGGGTACCCGCGCCGGCATTGCACGCGCTTCCACCGCCGCCTGACGGGAATGACCGCACACTCCGGGCCATTCCCGTTGCCCCCCCTCATGGGGTGGGCTTGCCGGGCCTGCCACAGCGGGCAATCACCGACGGGGCAACGGTAGTATCCGACCGGCTTCCCGCAGCCCCGTCCGCCGCTCACGAGTCGTCGAGCGAGTCGTCGCCGTCCGATTTCTCGGACGACGACGACTGGCTTGAGACGACTTTTGAGCGGCCAGGTGACTGACGGAGTGTCGTTGGTTTTTAGTGGGTATGGGCGTCTGAGCTCGAGTCCCACATAACTCGCCGTCTCCCCCGGGCGGCGAGTATGCGTAATGCATTTTCCAACGTAAAAAAAAAAAAAAAAAAAAAAAAAGGTTCCCCCTCGAATGGAGCACGCCTTGTCGTGGCGAGGGGGCTCAGTAGCCTGTCGCAATCCAGCGGCGGGTGAAGCCAAGATGCTCCGTGGAGAGTGCCGCTGCGTCTGTACCCGTATCGGGCGGCAGTGGCCATAGTGAGTCGCGTCTGTCTCGCATCGAGCGGCGGCTCACTAAAAGTCGTTGGACTCCCGGCACCCCTCTGGTTTATCAGAGGAGGCAGGGGATGTCCTGAGGACTTTGGTCCTCTGGGCGAGCTCGGCGTGCATCTGCCGTCGGGCGTGGCTCGCCTCGTCGGGAGGGTCTCGGACAGACGGTGTGGGGACACCTCTGTCCAATCACCAGGGACCCTCCTGAGGCGCCAGGGTGCCGTCGGGAGTGGGATCACCCCACTCCGTGGAGATCCGCCCTCCTGATGGAGGGTGGAGGTTGCGCTGGCAAGGGTCGCGGGACTGTTGAGACACCGCGGCCCCTGCTGTCAAAGCCACCAAACGCGGCGGGCGTCGTCAGGTTTTAGTGGGTATACCCGGGGGCGTATCCGGGGGAGTCCCACACACGCCCCTCCGTTCCCCAACGGAGAGGTACGGTGCGTAATTGCATTTCCTGACGTTAAAAAAAAAAAAAAAAAAAAAAAAAGGTTAGGTTAGGTTAGGTTAGGTTAGGTTAGGTTAGGTTAGGTTCCCCCTCGAATGGAGCACGCCTTGTCGTGGCGAGGGGGCTCAGTAGCCTGTCGCAATCCAGCGGCGGGTGAAGCCAAGATGCTCCGTGGAGAGTGCCGCTGCGTCTGTACCCGTATCGGGCGGCAGTGGCCATAGTGAGTCGCGTCTGTCTCGCATCGAGCAGCGGCTCACTAACAGTCGTTGGACTCCCGGCACCCCTCTGGTTAAGCAGAGGAGGCAGGGGATGTCCCAGGACTTCGGTCCTCTGGGCGAGCTCGGCGTGCGTTTGCCGCCGGGCGTGGATCGCCTCGTCGGGAGGGTCTCGGACAGACGGTGTGGGGACACCTCTGTCCAATCACCAGGGACCCTCCTGAGGCGCCAGGGTGCCGTTGGGAGTGGGATCGCCCCACTCCGTGGAGATCCGCCCTCCTCATGGAGGGTGGAGGTTGCGCTGGCAAGGGTCGCGGGACTGTTGAGACACCGCGGCCCCTGCTGTCAAAGCCACCAAACGCGGCGGGCGTCGTCAGGTTTTAGTGGGTATACCCGGGGGCGTATCCGGGGGAGTCCCACACACGCCCCTCCGTTCCCCGACGGAGAGGTACGGTGCGTAATAGCATTTCCTGACGTTAAAAAAAAAAAAAAAAAAAAAAAAAAGGTTAGGTTAGGTTAGGTTAGGTTCCCGTCCCGTGTCGGGTTACTGGTCCCGCATCGGGCGCGTCCCCAGGTGGTGGATAGGGGAACGCCTCCCAGATATGGGGGGTACCGGCTTCGGCCGGCGCGAACCAAAACCAGAGCGCGGCAGGTCTTGTCAACTCGACGGGCCTGTCGGGCCAGAGGGGAAGGCCTTATGGCTCAAGACCTCTCGTATTCGCTGTTCCGCCTGCTCCTCCTCGAAGGAATGGACCGGAGCGGCTTGAGTACCTGAGGCGTAGATAGGGGTGCCTAGACCGGCGGGGCGTTTGCCCGGGTCGTAGGGCTTTGGGGTCGTCGGGGCATTTGCCCGGATCCGTGGGTTTTTCCCGGGTTGTGGCCTGTCATCACGACAACCCGGGCAGCGCATTTGTGCCGTGCGCTGGGTCCCGTAATCCTGGGAGAAGAGGGTCCTGGACGTTGAGCCTGAGGCAGACCACCCAGGCAACACGCTGTCTTTGGCCTCGGATTCCGGGCACACGGGGGGCCCGTGGAGTAGCCGGTCCACGGGTTATTCGGCTGCGGGCGAGCGGCTTAACCCTCGTCCAACGGTGACGCGGGGGGTACGGGGGGCAGGGCAGGCGGCGGGCTCGGTGATGTTGCGCGTTCTGGTCGACGCGTGCTCACCTTGCCCCAACCGTCTCGTCAAAGATCCCGTGCTAGTCTGCCCGAAAGGGAAGTGGCGTCCCTGCTATGGTCGGTGGGAAACCCTGGGGTGTCAGTGGCACCTCCCCAGATGGGGCTCCGTGGTGGGTGGGGTCACCACCGACTGAATATAGAAGGAAATTGAAGATGGCTTGCTCAAACAATAAATCTTGTAATTTAGCGACCAACCCCCGAGCGCAAGGCGCTCACAAAGAAGGAAAAAGAGAAGGTGATGGTGACGTCCTTTTCAGGATGCCAGTCGTTCGGCTCGAACGATGTATTACACCACAGGCGGGACAGTCGGGTAGCCAGTTTTTTAGGCTCGGGGATTTCTCCGAGTCTGAGGACGAGGTCACCCTTACCGGATGTAAAAAACAGGGATTGGACAACAGCCTGGAGATTGCGGATTCTTATGAGTCTGCATCTTCGGGCATTTTGTCGAGATCGCCGTCGGTTTCACGCACCAGCGGCAGGACCACGAGAGCCGGCAAACGGCGCGCAGATGAGGTCTCTTCAGATCTCTCGCCTGCCAAAGTCCCGGCAGACAAAAGCACTGCGGCCCGCAGAGGCCGGGGCCGCCCTCCTACCCATGGGGAGTGCGTAGGTGTAGGCAGAGCCCGCGAGCAGCTGCTCGACGAGAAGCGTCGTGCGGCAATCATGGAGGCTGAAGAGGAGGCTTCGCGCCTCGCAGAAAGGCTTTTGCACGGACGGAATAGGAGCGAGTTCTCGGTGAGAGATGCAACCGCCGAAGAGCTGAGTGGCCAGATCCGGGCTGCCACGGACACAGTATTGTTCTGCGTGGCGAAGTCCGGAAACCTGAAGGGCAGCTTCCAGCGTGCCCTGAAGGAGGCCGCCACCTCTATAACACGAGCGGTCGAAATCCTCAGCTCGAGGACAACCGATGAGGAGACGCGGCGGCTGCAAGCCGCGAACAAACGCCTGGAGGAGGAGGTCGCGGACCTTAAACGCGTCGTCCAGGAGCTCCGGGCTGAGAGGCTTGCGGATATCCGCCCTGCAGCTCCAAGCGGAACCCAACCTCACTCCGCCCCCTTTGGGGAGGAGTTTGAACAGCGCCTCATGCGCCAGTTCGGAGGCATGATGGATGCCAAATTGGCGTCCATACAAGATCGGCTGCTCCCTGAGCCTCGCCTGCGCCCGCCACTTGCTGCGGACGCCCGCAAGGCTCAGGTTGAGCGCCGTTCTGCTGCCGCCGACAAGTTGAAGAAGCAGCCGCCGACCACAGCACCGCCCAGGAGAGCCGCTTCTCCCCAGACGGGCAAAGCGCCGTCCGAGGTGTCCGCCCCTGTGGCCACGACCTCGACTGCCGGCGCAGTCCCCGTAGGGGAGAATAAAAGGCGAAAGCGAAGCAAGCGGAAGAAGGCCCGTAACCAGGGCCAGCAGTCCGCGCCCGCTTCTGCCTCCCAAGCTGGCAGTACCCCCCCGACAACTCAGTCCGCAGCAGGCCCTGGAGCCGAGTCGTGGACAGTGGTAGTTCGGCGGGGGAAAAAAGCGGCCACTAGTTCCGCCCCGAGGCAGCCACCTCCGGCCCAGTTGAAGAATACAACTGCCCCGAGGAAGACTCCGAACCTCCGCCCGCCGAGGACCGCCGCCATTCTGGTGGCGATGCAACCGGGAGTGCTGGAGGCAAAGGAGCATTCCTACGAATCAGTTATGGGCCGGGCCAAGCAGGCCATTGATATCGGTGCGTTGGGGATCTCCGGGATCCGTTTCAGGGTCGCCAAGACTGGCGGTAAGGTCCTGGAAATCACCGGCCCCGACAGCGAGAGGAAAGCTGACACACTGGCAGCCAAGATGCGAGAAGTCATCCCCGAGGCGATCGCGAAAGTGACTCGGCCGACGAAGTGCGTCGATGTCCGGATTTCGGGACTCGACGACTCTGCTACTAAGGTAGAAGTCGCGGAAGCTGTCGCCAAGGTGGGGGGCTGTGATCCCAAATCTGTCCAGGTGGGGTCTATTGGTCGCTCTTTCCAGGGCACAGGCGCCTGCATTGTTAAGGTGCCGATAGCTGCAGCCCAAAAGGTTGTCAAGGGGAGGGTTTTAGTGGGATGGGTCTCCGCCCAGACCAGGCTGATGGACCGGTTGCCACTTAAGTGCTTCCGGTGCCTGGAGGTGGGACACGCCCGCGAGAACTGTCCTTCAACAATCGACCGTAGTAGCCTGTGCTACCGCTGTGGTAAGCCGGGACACGCAGCCAGGGGATGCACTGCCCCTCCGCACTGCCCTCTGTGCGCGGACGCAGGGTTGCCAGCTAAGCACCGGGTGGGCAGCAAAAGCTGCAAACCGCCCAAGCGTGGCAATCGAGCGGGAAGGACAGTGGCCAGGACTCCAGCCGCACCGTCCGCGGCCGAAAGGCCCACTTCCATGGAGGCAGAAATAACAGCGGGATAAGATGGCCTTCAGTGTTCTGCAGGCGAATGTGAACCACTCTGCCGCTGCGCAGGATATCCTCTTGCAGCACGCGGCGGAGTGGTCCATAGACGCCGTCCTCGTCTCCGAACCCTACTTCATACCGGCTGACCGGGAGAACTGGGTCGGGGACGTGAGCGGCCTGTCGGCCATCATGGTATCAGGAGTGCATCCAATCGACGTGGTAGCCAGGCAGAGCGGATTCGTCGCCGCCAAGTGCAGGGAGTTTCTGCTGGTAGGGGTCTATTGCCCCCCCAGCCGAACCAGGAGCGAGTTCGAGGCCGACCTGGACCGTTTCGGGTCGGTTCTCCGTCAGTCCACCTTGCCGGTGATTGTTGGCGGCGACTTCAACGCCAAGAATATAGCCTGGGGGTCACGTCACACTGACCCAAAAGGGGAGAGTCTGCTGGACTGGGCGGTGTCCAACGGACTTGTTATTGTCAACGTGGGGACCGAACCCACTTGCGTGCGACCGCAGGGGGAGTCCGTCGTGGACATAACGTTCGCGACCCCCGCGGTTGCAGCCCGAATCAGTGGCTGGAGAGTGGTCACAGAGGCGGAAGAATTGTCGGATCACCGGTACATCCGGTTTGACATCTCCGCCTCCGGTCCCGTGATCCCTCCGAGCGGTACACCCCACCCGACATACCCCCGATGGAGGCTCAGTTGCCTGGACAGAGACACAGCGCGGGAAGCTGCGGTCGTAAAGGCCTGGCTGCCTGTAGGTCCCGAGCCCGTCCAAGTGGATGCGGAAGCGGAATGGTTCCGGGAGGCCGTTACGGACGTGTGTGACGCGTCCATGCCTCGGTCCGGACCTTCCCTTCCCCGGCGGAACGTCTATTGGTGGACGGATGAGGTTGCGGAGCTGCGCCGCGTGTGTATCGCGGCGCGTCGCGCCTCAGCCAGACACCGAAGACGCAGACGCCGTGATCCGGCGCTGGACGAGCCGCTTTATCAGGCCTACAGAGAAGCGAAGCAGGCGCTCAAGATCGCCATCCTGGAGGCGAAACTCAAGGCGAGGGAGGAGCTCCTTGCATCGCTCGATGCCGATCCGTGGGGACGCCCGTACCGCACGGTGCGGGGGAAACTCCGCCCATGGGCACCCCCGGTCACGGAAAGGCTAGAGCCCGAGTTCCTCCGAAGAGTCGTGTCCACCTTGTTCCCAGCTCAGGTGGAACACACCCCGCCTTCGATGTTGCCACACCCCGTGGCCTCCAGAGAGCCCCCTGACCCCGTGTCCGAGGGCGAGTTCGGCGCGGCAATAGAGCGGTTGAAGGCCAAGAACGTGGCCCCGGGTCCTGACGGGATTCCAGGTAAAATCTGGGTTCTCGTATCGGATATACTGGGTGACCGCCTTCGTAGGCTCCTTACCGCTTGCCTAGAACAGGGGCGCTTCCCGGCGCTATGGAAGGAAGGGAGGCTCGTGCTTCTGAAGAAAGACGGACGTCCGACCGACTCCCCTTCGGCATACCGTCCGATCGTGTTGCTGGATGAGGTGGGCAAGCTCTTTGAAAGAGTCGTTGCAAACCGCCTCGTTCGGCACCTGGATACGGATGGGCCGAATTTGTCGGATGTGCAGTATGGCTTCAGGAGAGAGCGCTCTACGATCGATGCTATCCTGCGGGTAAAATCGCTCGCCAGCGAAGCGGTGGAGAGCGGCGGTGTGCTGTTGGCCGTGTCTATCGACATTGCCAACGCGTTCAACACGCTGCCGTGGACCACGATAAAGCAGGCGCTCCGATTCCACGGAGTGCCTGTTTACCTGCAGGACACCATCGCATCGTACCTAGAAGGACGAGAGGTTGCGTGTGATTCGGTGGACGGTCGTTTGCGGCACTTGGCCGGATGCGGCGTTCCACAGGGGTCGGTCTTAGGGCCACTCTTGTGGAACATCGGGTTCGATTGGGCTCTCCGCGGCCAGTTCGTCGCGGGGGTTGGCGTGACTTGTTACGCCGACGATACCCTGCTGACAGCTCGCGGTGACTCTTTTGCCGATGCTGCACGTCGTGCGACTGCTGGGGTCGCTGTGATGGTACACCGAATCCGCCTTTTGGGGCTGCGGGTGGCGCTGGAGAAGTCTGAGGCGCTGTGTTTTCACGGCCGACGACGTGCGCCGCCTGCGGGCACTGGGTTGATGGTGGATGGGGTTCTGATCCCGGTTTCATCCACCATCCGGTACCTTGGGCTTGTGCTTGACGGAAGGTGGCGGTTCAAGGCCCATTTCCGTCAGCTCGCTACCAAACTCAATGCGACCGCGGGTGCTTTGAGCCGGTTACTGCCAAACCTGGGTGGTCCGTCGACGGCTCCTCGACGACTGTACCTAGGGGTGGTCCGCTCGATGGCACTTTACGGTGCCCCGGTGTGGCATGACGCCCTCTCGTCCGAGAACGTGACAGTTTTGCGGAAGGCTCAAAGGGTGTTAGCCCTGCGTTTAGCGCGAGCCTACCGCACCACCTCCACCGATGCTGCGCTGGTCCTGGCCGGCAGCCTCCCCTGGGATCTCGACTCCCTGGTCCTCGCCGCGTTATACCAGTGGCGGGGAGACCAAAGATCTCAGGGCAATAGGCCCGCACCGACGGAGGTGGAATCGGAAAGGACACAGCTCACAGAGCTAGCCCACGCGCAGTGGCGCCGTAGATTGGCCAGTAGCCACTTTGGCATCCGGGTCATTGAAGCCGTACTCCCCGTTCTCAAAGAATGGGTCGAGCGACCACACGGCCAAGTGACATACCGGATGTCGCAGGTGTTTACAGGCCACGGGTGCTTTGGGTCATACCTCTGCCGCATAGGCAGGGAACCCACAACCCGATGCTGGCACTGCGATGCTCCGGAGGATACGGCACAGCACACCCTCGAGGTGTGCCCGGCGTGGGTCGCTGACCGCCGTGCCCTCCGAGCACACGTGGGGACCGACCTCAGCCTGGGCTCTATAGTCCGGCGTATGGTCGAAGACAGGGAGGCTTGGCGAGCCATGGCCGCATTTTGCGAGCGGGTGATCGCCGAAAAGGAGAGCGCGGAGCGAGAGCGAGAGGCTGCGGCTGACGCACTCCTTATGCGCCGAAGGCGTACTGGGCGCAGGAGGAACCTCCACCACCTGCACATGCCCCTCCCTGTGCCTCGGGTCGTGGACGCGGGGGCGTCCGCTTCCCACTAAGAGGCGCGATGGTGTGTAATGCGTTCTACGCATCGTCGGGACATCAAGCCGGGGGATAACCTCCTCTGGCGCTGAAGGCAGGGGCACTTGCCCTCTTCAGATCGGGTGAGACCGTGTGTCGGTCTAGTCAGTGAGGGGCCGCGGATGTGTGCTTATGGCGCTGACTCGTGGCCCCGAACTCATGGCTCCCGAGAACGCCGCTGGTTTTTAGTGGGTATGCCCCGATCGGGGAGAGTCCCACATAACCTGCTGCCTTCCCCCGAGGGCGGCAGGTATGCGTAAAGCATTTTCCAGCGAAACCAAAAAAAAAAAAAAAAAAAGGTTAGGTTCCCGTGTCGGGTTACTGGTCCCGCATCGGGCGCGTCCCCAGGTGGTGGATAGGGGAACGCCTCCCAGATATGGGGGGTACCGGCTTCGGCCGGCGCGAACCAAAACCAGAGCGCGGCAGGTCTTGTCAACTCGACGGGCCTGTCGGGCCAGAGGGGAAGGCCTTATGGCTCGAGACCTCTCGTATTCGCTGTTCCGCCTGCTCCTTCTCGAAGGAATGGACCGGAGCGGCTTGAGTACCTGAGGCGTAGATAGGGGTGCCTAGACCGGCGGGGCGTTTGCCCGGGTCGTAGGGCTTTGGGGTCGTCGGGGCATTTGCCCGGATCCGTGGGTTTTTCCCGGGTTGTGGCCTGTCATCACGACAACCCGGGCAGCGCATTTGTGCCGTGCGCTGGGTCCCGTAATCCTGGGAGAAGAGGGTCCTGGACGTTGAGCCTGAGGCAGACCACCCAGGCAACACGCTGTCTTTGGCCTCGGATTCCGGGCACACGGGGGGCCCGTGGAGTAGCCGGTCCACGGGTTATTCGGCTGCGGGCGAGCGGCTTAACCCTCGTCCAACGGTGACGCGGGGGGTACGGGAGGCAGGGCAGGCGGCGGGCTCGGTGATGTTGCGCGTTCTGGTCGACGCGTGCTCACCTTGCCCCAACCGTCTCGTCAAAGATCCCGTACTAGTCTGCCCGAAAGGGAAGTGGCGTCCTCGCTATAGTCGGTGGGAAACCCTGGGGTGTCAGTGGCACCTCCCCAGATGGGGCTCCGTGGTGGGTGGGGTAACCACCGACTGAATTCAGGATGATAATGGATATGGCTTGCTCAAACAATAATAATTTAAATTTTGCGACCAAACCCCGAGCGCAAGGCGCTCAAGGAGAGAAAAGAGCAGAGGGTGACGGTGACGTCCTTTTCAGGACGCCCGTTGTCCGCTTAGAAAGGTGTGTTACACCTTTGGCTGGACCATCAGGTAGCCGATTCTTTAGGCCCGGGGATTTCTCCGAGTCTGAAGACGAGGTCACCCTGACTCGATGTGACAAAGAGGGGATGTCACGTTGTGTTCCCCCCTCCACCGGATATGACAATACCAGCAGCCTGGAGATCGTGGACTCTTACGAGTCTGCGTCTTCGGGCATGACATCACGATCGCCGTCTGGGTCTCGCACCAGCGGCAGAATTACAAGAGCCGGCAAACGGCGAGCGGATGAGGCCTCCACAGACCTCTCCCCTGCCAAAGTACCGGCAGACAAAATCACTGCTGCGCGCAGAGGCCGGGGCCGCCTACCTGCCCATGGAGAGCATTCAGGTGTAGGCAGAGCACGCGAGCAGCTGACCGACGAGAAGCGCCGTCAGGCAATCGTAGAAGCCGAGGAGGAGGCTTCGCGTCTTGCAGTGCGGCTTGAGCACACTCGCAAAAAGAGCGAGTTCTCGGTGAGGGATGCCACCGCGGAGGAGCTGAGTGGCCAGATCCGGGCTGCCACGGACACTATTATGTTCTGCGTGGCGAAGTCCGGAAACCTGAAGGGTAGCTTTCAGCGTGCCCTGAAGGAGGCTGCCACCTCGATAACGCGGGCGGTTGAGATCCTCAGCTCGAGGACCATTGATGAGGAGACGCGGCGGCTTCAAGCCGCAAATAAACGCCTGGAACAGGACGTCGCGGACCTGAAGCGCGTCGTCCAGGAGCTCCGGGCTGAAAGGCTCGCGGACACACGTCCTGCAACCTCCGCCCCCTTTGGGGAGGAGTTCGAGCAGCGCCTCATGCGCCAGTTCGGCGGCATGATGGATGCCAAATTGGCGTCCATCCAAGATCGGCTGCTCCCTGAGCCTCGCCTGCGCCCGCCACTTGCTGCGGACGCCCGCAAGGCGCAGGTTGAGCGCCCTTCTTCCGCCGCCGACAGGACAAAAATGCAGCCGCAGACCGCAACGCCGCTAAAGTCGCCTAAGACTGTCGCTTCTTCCCAGACGGGCAAAGTGCCGTCCGAGGTGTCCGCCCCTGTGGCCACGACCTCGACTGCCGGCGCAGTCCCCGTAGGGGAGAAGAAGAAGAGAAAGCGGAGTAAGAAGAAGAAGGCCCATGACCAGGGCCAGGAGTCCGCACATGCATCCGCCTCTCGAGCTGGGAATTCCCACCCGACAACCGAGCCCACAGCTGGCCCTAGGACCGAGTCGTGGACACAGGTAGTCCGGCGTGGGAAAAAGGCGAGCCCAAGGTCCGCTCAACAGCAGGCGCCTACGGCCCAGTCCAGGAAGCCGACTGCCCCGAGGAAGACTCCGAACCTCCGCCCGCCGAGGACCGCCGCCATCTTGGTGGCGATGCAACCGGGAGTGCTGGAGGGAAAGGAGCATTCCTATGAATCTGTGATGGGCCGAGCCAAACAGGCAATCGACATCGGTGCGCTGGGGATCTCCGGGATCCGCTTCAGGGTCGCCAAAACTGGTGGCAAGGTCCTGGAGATCACCGGCGCCGATAGCGAGACAAAGGCTGACACCCTGGCAGCCAAAATGCGGGAGGTCATCCCCGACGCGATAGCGAAAGTGACCAGGCCGACCAAGAGCGTCGATGTCCGGATCTCGGGACTCGACGACTCTGTGACCAAGGTCGAAGTCGCCGAAGCTGTCGCTAAGGCAGGAGGCTGTGATCCCAAATCGATCCAGGTGGGGTCGATTGGGCAATCTTTTCGGGGCACAGGGGCTTGCATCGTAAAGGTGCCGATCGCTGTGGCTCAGAAGGTCGTTAAAGGGCGAGTTTTGGTGGGATGGGTCTCCGCCCAGACCAGGCTTTTAGACCGGAAGCCGCTTCAGTGCTTCAGGTGCCTGGAGGTGGGACACGCCCGCGAAAGCTGCCCTTCGACAGCCGATCGCAGTACCCTCTGCTACCGCTGTGGTGTACCGGGACATGCAGCCAGGGGATGCACTGCCTCGCCGCACTGCCCTCTGTGTGCGGACGCAGGATTGCCAGCGAACCACCGGGTGGGCAGCAAGAGCTGCAAACCGCCCAAGCGTGGCAATCGAGCGGGAAGGACAGTGGCCAGGACTCCAGCCGCACCGTCCGCGGCCGAAAGGCCCACTTCCATGGAGGCAGAAGTAACAGCGGGCTAAGATGGCCTTCAGCGTTCTGCAGGCGAATGTGAACCACTCTGCCGCTGCGCAGGATATCCTCTTGCAGCACGCGGCGGAGTGGTCCATAGACGCCGTCCTCGTCTCCGAACCCTACTTCATACCGGCTGACCGGGAGAACTGGGTCGGGGACGAGAGCGGCCTGTCGGCCATCATGGTATCAGGAGTGCATCCAATCGACGTGGTAGCCAGGCAGAGCGGTTTTGTCGCCGCCAAGTGCAGGGAGTTTCTGCTGGTGGGGGTTTATTGCCCCCCCAGCCGAACCAGGAGCGAGTTCGAGGCCGACCTGGACCGTTTCGGGTCGGTTCTCCGTCAGTCCACCTTGCCGGTGATAGTTGGCGGCGACTTTAACGCCAAGAATATAGCCTGGGGCTCACGTCACACTGACCCCAAAGGGGAGAGTCTGCTGGACTGGGCGGTGTCCAACGGACTGGTTATTGTCAATGTGGGGACCGAACCCACTTGCGTGCGACCGCAGGGGGAGTCCGTCGTGGACATAACGTTCGCGACCCCCGCGGTTGCAGCTCGAATCAGTGGCTGGAGAGTGGTCACAGAGGCGGAAGAATTGTCGGATCACCGGTACATCCGGTTTGACATCTCTGCCTCCGGTCCCGTGATCCCTCCGAGCGGCACACCCCACGTGACATACCCCCGATGGAGGCTCAGTTGCCTGGACAGAGAAACAGCGCGGGAAGCTGCGGTCGTTAAGGCCTGGCTGCCTGGAGGTCCCGAGCCCGTCCAAGTGGATGCGGAAGCGGAATGGTTCCGGGAGGCCGTTACGGACGTGTGTGACGCGTCCATGCCTCGGTCCGGACCTTCCCTTCCCCGGCGGAACGTCTATTGGTGGACGGATGAGGTTGCGGAGCTGCGCCGCGTGTGTATCGCGGCGCGTCGCGCCTCAGCCAGACATCGAAGACGCAGACGCCGTGATCCGGCGCTGGACGAGCCGCTTTACCAGGCCTACAGAGAGGCGAAGCAGGCGCTCAAGATCGCCATCCTGGAGGCGAAACTCAAGGCGAGGGAGGAGCTCCTTGCATCGCTCGATGCCGATCCGTGGGGACGCCCGTACCGCACGGTGCGGGGGAAACTCCGCCCATGGGCGCCCCCGGTCACGGAAAGGCTAGAGCCCGAGTTCCTCCGAAGAGTCGTGTCCACCTTGTTCCCAGCTCAGGTGGAACACACCCCGCCTTCGATGTTGCCACACCCCGTGGCCTCCAGAGAGTCCCCTGACCCCGTGTCCGAGGACGAGTTCGGCGCGGCATTAGAGCGGTTGAAGGCCAAGAACGTGGCCCCGGGTCCTGACGGGATTCCAGGTTAAATCTGGGTCCTCGTATCGGATATACTGGGTGACCGCCTTCGTAGGCTCCTAACCGCTTGCCTAGAACAGGGGCGCTTCCCGGCGCTATGGAAGGAAGGGAGGCTCGTGCTTCTGAAGAAAGACGGACGTCCGACCGACTCCCCTTCGGCATACCGTCCGATCGTGTTGCTGGATGAGGTGGGCAAGCTCTTTGAAAGAGTCGTTGCAAACCGCCTCGTTCGGCACCTGGATACGGATGGGCCGAATTTGTCGGATGTACAGTATGGCTTCAGGAGAGAGCGCTCTACGATCGATGCTATCCTGCGGGTAAAATCGCTCGCCAGCGAAGCGGTGGAGAGCGGCGGTGTGCTGTTGGCCGTGTCTATCGACATTGCCAACGCGTTCAACACGCTGCCGTGGACCACGATAAAGCAGGCGCTCCGATTCCACGGAGTGCCTGTTTACCTGCAGGATACCATCGCATCGTACCTAGAAGGACGAGAGGTTGCGTGTGATTCGGTGGACGGTCGTTTGCGGCATCTGGCCGGATGCGGCGTTCCGCAGGGGTCGGTCTTAGGGCCACTCTTGTGGAACATCGGATTCGATTGGGCTCTCCGCGGCCAGTTCGTCGCGGGGGTTGGCGTGACTTGTTACGCCGACGATACCCTGCTGACAGCTCGCGGTGACTCTTTTGCCGATGCTGCACGTCGTGCGACTGCTGGGGTCGCTGTGATGGTACACCGAATCCGCCTTTTGGGGCTGCGGGTGGCGCTGGAGAAGTCTGAGGCGCTGTGTTTTCACGGCCGACGACGTGCGCCGCCTGCGGGCACTGGGTTGATGGTGGATGGGGTTCTGATCCCGGTTTCATCCACCATCCGGTACCTTGGGCTTGTGCTTGACGGAAGGTGGCGGTTCAAGGCCCATTTCCGTCAGCTCGGTACCAAGCTCAATGCGACCGCGGGTGCTTTGAGCCGGTTACTGCCAAACCTGGGTGGTCCGTCGACGGCTCCTCGACGACTGTACCTAGGGGTGGTCCGCTCGATGGCACTTTACGGTGCCCCGGTGTGGCATGACGCCCTCTCGTCCGAGAACGTGACAGTCTTGCGGAAGGCTCAAAGGGTGTTAGCCCTGCGTTTAGCGCGAGCCTACCGCACCACCTCCACCGATGCTGCGCTGGTCCTGGCCGGCAGCCTCCCCTGGGATCTCGACTCCCTGGTCCTCGCCGCGTTATACCAGTGGCGGGGAGACCAAAGATCTCAGGGCAATAGGCCCGCACCGACGGAGGTGGAATCGGAAAGGACACAGCTCACAGAGCTAGCCCACGAGCAGTGGCGCCGTAGATTGGCCAGTAGCCACTTTGGCGTCCGGGTCATTGAAGCCGTACTCCCCGTTCTCAAAGAATGGGTCGAGCGACCACACGGCCAAGTGACATACCGGATGTCGCAGGTGTTTACAGGCCACGGGTGCTTTGGGTCATACCTCTGCCGCATTGGCAGGGAACCCACAACCCGATGCTGGCACTGCGATGCTCCGGAGGATACGGCACAGCACACCCTTGAGGTGTGCCCGGCGTGGGTCGCTGACCGCCGTGCCCTCCGAGCACACGTGGGGACCGACCTCAGCCTGGGCTCTATAGTCCGGCGTATGGTCGACGACAGGGAGGCATGGCGAGCCATGGCCGCATTTTGCGAGCGGGTGATCGCCGAAAAGGAGAGCGCGGAGCGAGAGCGAGAGGCTGCGGCTGACGCACTCCTTATGCGCCGAAGGCGTACTGGGCGCAGGAGGAACCTCCACCACCTGCACATGCCCCTCCCTGTGCCTCGGGTCGTGGACGCGGGGGCGTCCGCTTCCCACTAAGAGGCGCGATGGTGTGTAATGCGTTCTACGCATCGTCGGGACATCAAGCCGGAGGATAACCCCCTCTGGCGCTGAAGGCAGGGGCACTTGCCCTCTTCAGATCGGGTGAGACCGTGTGTCGGTCTAGTCAGTGAGGGGCCGCGGATGTGTGCTTATGGCGCTGACTCGTGGCCCCGAACTCATGGCTCCCGAGAACGCCGCTGGTTTTTAGTGGGTATGCCCCGATCGGGGAGAGTCCCACATAACCTGCTGCCTTCCCCCGAGGGCGGCAGGTATGCGTAAAGCATTTTCCAGCGAAACCAAAAAAAAAAAAAAAAAAAAAAAAAGGTTAGGTTAGGTTAGGTTAGGTTAGGTTCCCACTCCCCCTCGAATTGAGCACGCCTTGTCGTGGCGAGGGGGCTCAGTAGCCTGTCGCAATCCAGCGGCAGGTGAAGCCAAGATGCTCTGTGACGGTGCCGCTGCGTCTGTTTCCTGTATCGGGCGGCAGCGGCGCAGGTGAGTCGCGTCTGTCTCGGATCGAGCGGCGGCTCACTGAATGTTGGTAGGACTCCCAGCACCCCTCTGATTTAGCAGAGGAGGCAGGGGACGTCGTTGGGACTTTTGTCCTCTTGGCGAGCCCGGCGTGCACTTACCCTGCCGTCGGGCGTGGATCGCCTTATATCGTAATCCGCATCAACGGAGTGTCGTGGATCACGTCTCGCGGCTCTGTGTGGAACGAGGGTCTTGGCTTAACCGCCCGGACCGCGAGGAAGAAAACCTCTATAAAAAATTACCCCAATCCCAAGCGTGGTAGCTCCGCGAGGGGATGCGTGGCTGATGGGTGATCAGTCGCTAGAGCTTACTCCAGCGGGATACCTGCCGACCTCCCGTTGGGTTATCAACCCCAAGGCTTTGTCGGGTGCAGGGGGCACCGCTCGACAAGGACCCTTATTTCCCCCATACTCGTGGGATCAATATGGATAAAATCAATTCAATTCTCAAACCCGACCGTGAGCCCGGTCGTGAAAATGGCTCAAAACCGGAGAAGAGAGACGAAACAGCCATCGTGAGCTGTGGCAGTGCTTGGTCGCCTGTCGTGCGCCTGTCGCGCAACTTGAAGGAGGTACGAGGAGCAGTCGCGAGGCTGCCCAAGGACGGAGCACTGGAGTTGGCGCCTCCGAGAAAAAAGCGCGCCGTTAGTGTGACGGGGAGTTGCACCTCTCTGGAGGCCATTGGCCTTGACGAGGAGCGCTCCCGCAGTAGCCTGGAGGAGTACTCCGACGCCTCCACCTTGTCGGAGGGTTCCCACCGGTCGACGCGCCTGCAGTTTTTGCGGACGCCTCACCCGGTGGTCGAGCCCGGAAAGAAGGAGAAGAAGAGAAAGAAAGGAAAGGGAAAGGTCGGACAATCGACCCCGGCAGTGACTGGTCTTGGTGACCTGGCCCTATCCTTGGCCACAGAAGCGCTGGAACCCGAGGAGGAAGAGCGGATCGCAGCTCTTTCAAAAGAGGCGTGCGCCGCCAGTACGGCTGTTGGCGCTGCTCCGGTGCCGGAAGGCTCGGAAATGACGGCGGAGGGCCTCCAGTTAGCTGCAAACAAGCACCTGGAGGTGATCCTGGAGGTAGCCAAGAAGTCGAAAAACCTTAAAGGGACGCTTCAAAAGGCCCTGAAAGACGCGGCCAGTGCCCTGCAGAATTTGACGGCTCTTGCCGTGAGCCACTCCGTCTCTGATGAGACGAGGTTGCTCCAGCTAGAGAACTCGGCCATCCGACGTGAGCTGGCGCAAATGCGACAGCAGATGGCCGAATTGCGTCGGGAAATGGAGGCGAAGAATTGCGGTCCGACACCTATGGACGCGACTTCTTCTACATCTGCCAGGGTAGCCCCCTTACAACAAAGGGACCAAAATGGGGAGGACCCAGCCTTGGCAGAGTTTCGGCGCTCCATAGTGATGGAGGTGGGCGCAATTCTGAACGCCCGCCTGGAGGGCCTAGAGGACCGCCTTCTGCCGGCCAAGTCTCTGCGGCCACCTCTGGCCGCTGACAAGAAGCCGACCACACCAGCACCTGTCGCGGCTGCCAAACCCAGCAAGGGAAAAGGGAAGGGGAAGAAGTCCGCCCCTCCTTCTGCCGCCGCCGTGGCACCACCCATCGCTGGGCCGTCTTCGGCACCGATGCCACTACAACCAAGCCGGGGGGGAGAGCCCCTGTCAACAGCGCCGGCCGAGGAAACTTGGGTGACGGTGGCGAAACGAGGAAAAAAGAAAACGGCCGTTCCCACGGCCGCCCCTCGTTCGGAACCAAAAGCGCCACCGCGCAAAGCCGTGGTGAAGAAGCCGCGTAAGTTGGTGGCCCCGAAAACATCGGCGGTGGTCCTCACCCTCTCCACGGAGTCCGTGAAGAAGGGTGTCACCTATGGGTCAATCATAGGAAGGGCCCGTGGTGTCATCAACCCCGCCGAGCTCGGGATCCCGTCGGTGCGCTCACGGCAGACGGCAGCGGGGGCTCGCATGTTTGAATTTGAGGGCCCCCAAAACAGCGAAAAGGCCGACCTCTTTGCGGCCAAACTGAAGGAGGTGGTGGCGGAAGAAGCGACAGTCGTCCGCCCTGTCAAAAAATCCGAACTTCGGATAACAGGGCTGGATGACTCCATCACGCCACAGGAAGTCGCCGCCGCCGTTGCCGCGAAGGGGGGGTGCAGCGCCGAACAGGTCCGTGCCGGTGCTATTCGCCCCGGCCCTGGTGGTACGGGGTGCACCGTCGTGCACTGTCCCGTCGCCGCGGCCAAGGCACTGGCGAATGCCGGGCGCATCACCGTCGGGTGGAGCTCTTGCCACGTTCGCGTGCTCGAGCCCCGCCCGATGAGGTGCTTCCGGTGTCTCGGAATCGGCCACACCAAGCCGCTTTGCCCCTCTCAGGTGAGCCGCGAAGACCTGTGCTTCCGCTGCGGCAGGAAAGGCCATGACCGCGCCTCTTGCTCAGCGGAACCGAGATGCGCCGTCTGTTCGTCAGCTGGTAGACCCGCCAGCCATGTGATGGGAGGGAAAAAATGTAACCCTCCCCCGACGAAGGGCAAGGCGGCACCGAAGCCAACGCCTGGAGCGCCCAAAACTGGTCAGGGAGCTGGTACGCCGGAGGAAGTTATGTCGGAGTGATGGCTTTGGGTCCCAAGTCATTGCTCCAGGCGAACCTTATGAGGTCTGCCAGAGCCCAGGATCTTTTTTCCCAGGCTCTGGCGGAGTATCATATCGACGTGGCCGTCGTCTCGGAGCCGTACCTGATACCAGACCGACCAAACTGGTTGGGGAGTCGGGACGGCCTCGCGGCGATAACCTCCTCCGGTGGCCTACCCCTCTCACTTCTCGAGAGGGGTGCCGAGTTCGTGGGGGCCTCGTGGGGTGGATTAGCGATTTTTGGAGTCTATTTCTCCCCTAATCGCCCACTCCACGAGTTCGAGGCCTTTCTACAGGCGTTGTCGGCCGCGTTACGGCGTGTTGCTCCCCGTCAAATCATCCTGATGGGGGACTTCAACGCCAAGTCCGTCGCATGGGGTGGCCGTGTGACGGACTGCCGCGGCCGAGCCATGGAGGCCATGGCTATGGCGACAGGCCTGACCCTACTGAATAGGGGCAGGACGCACACGTGCGTGCGACGGCGGGGCGGGTCAGTGGTGGACCTCACGTTCGCCTCTCCTGTCGTCGCAGCTCGCGCGAACAACTGGCGAGTCCTGTCGGTGGAGACTGGGTCCGACCACCGTTACATCCGGTTCGAGTTGGACTCAGTTTCCACCCAACGCCCCACGTCGGCCGCCGTGTCTCGGTCGAGACCACGCTGGGCGCTGGCCCGGCTTGACCGAGACATCCGTCACTTCGTCCGGAGCCGGAGGCGCCGAATCCGCGACGAGGAGAGGGAAGACGTCCTGTACGCCGGGTACCTGGAGGCGAAGAAGCGCCTCCAGGTAGCGATCGCCGCCGCGAAGGATGAAGCCCGGGCGACGATGCTGGAGAGTCTGGACAGGGACCCGTGGGGGAGACCGTATCGGGCTGCGCGTAACAAGCTGCGTGCCCATGGTCCTCCTCTCACCCAGACTCTCGAGCCGGCGATGATGGAAGCGGTGGTCGGGGCGTTGTTCCCCGGTTCTGACCCGGACTTCGCGCCGCCGCCGATGACTCGGCCGAGTCCTGTTGAGGACTCGGCTGACTCCTTTCTGCCAGTCTCAGGGGCGGAGGTGCAAGCCGCCGCACTCCGTCTCCGGGCCAAAAAGACGGCACCAGGACCTGACGGTGTGCCCGCTCGGGTGCTATTCATCGCGGCGGGCCATCTGGAGGAGAAACTTCGGGAACTTTTCGACAGCTGTCTCGCTGTTGGAAGGTTCCCGAAAGTGTGGAAGGAGGGTGCCCTCTGCCTCCTCGCCAAGCCGGGCCGGCCGATGGATTCTCCATCGGCCTATCGGCCAATTGTGTTGCTGGACGAGGCGGTGAAACTCTTCGAGAGGATTCTCGTAACCCGCATCGTCCGGCACTTGGAGACTGCCGGCCCTGATCTGGCGGAGGCCCAGTTTGGCTTCCGAGCTGGCCGCTCGACCATCGACGCGCTGGGCTTCTTGGGGGAAATGGTGAAGAGTGCTGCCGAGAGTGGGGAAAGGCTGTTGGCGATATCCCTCGATATCGCCAACGCATTCAACAGCATTCCCCACACCACCATTGTAGAGTCCCTGCGCGCCCACAGTGTGCCGCCCTACTTGGTCCGCCTCTTGTCCGATTACCTCCAGGACAGGACGGTCACGTACGTGGACCAGAGCGGCTCGCTGAGGAGTCACCGCGTGCAGTCCGGTGTTCCACAGGGATCAGTCCTCGGACCATGCCTGTGGAATATCGGATTTGACTGGCTGTTGAGGGGCGCACTCCCCCCGGGCGTGAGGGTCGTTTGCTACGCGGACGACACTCTTGTGATTGCCCGGGCCTGGGATGTCGCGCGGGTCCTCCAGCTGGCTTCCGCGGCGTGCGACCTTGTGGTCCAACGGATTCGCCTGTTGGGCCTCAGGGTCGCTCTGGAGAAGTCGGAGGCCGTCTTGTTCGACGGCCCGAGACAACGCCACCCACCGAACATCAGCCTGATGGTCGGCGGCGTGGCCATCGACGTTAAGCCCCAGATGAAATATCTGGGACTTATCATCGACAGCCGGTGGCGGTTCGGCCGTCACTTCGCCGAACTGTCACCCCGGCTGCTAAAGACGGCGGACTCGCTGGGGTGGCTGCTGCCGAACTTGGGTGGGCCAAGCGCTCATTGCCGACGTCTTTACGCCGGCATTTTAAAGAGCATGGCGCTTTACGGTGCCCCCATCTGGGCGGACCGCCTGAGTCGGGACAACGTGTCTCAGCTCAGGCGGCCCCAGCGAGTCATCGCGCAGAGGGCGGCCCACTGCTACTCCACAGTGGCGGGTGCAGTGGCGTGTGTCCTGGCTGGGACCCCGCCTTGGGAGCTCGAGGCCCGAGTCCTAGCCTGGACATACGCACGACGGTCGGAGCAGCGTTCTCGGGGAGAGCGCGGCTCCCTAGAGGAGGAGCGCGCCTTCGAGCGCCAGACCCGAGAGCTGCTGATTCGGGCCTGGACCGGGGTCCTAAACTCTTCGGAGTCGGGTCGAGCCACCCTCGACGCCCTGACCCCGGTCTTGACCCGATGGCTAGAGAGACGGCACGGCTCCCTCACCTACCGTCTGGTGCAGGTCCTTACCGGACACGGATGCTTCGGCGCCTATCTGCACCGGATCGGACGGGAGGAGACCGCCGCGTGTCACGAGTGTGGTGCTGCGGAGGACACGGCTCAGCACACTCTTGTGTCGTGCCCAGCGTGGGAGTCGCAGCGCCGCACTCTGGTCGCGGAGATCGGCCAGGACCTCTCCCTCCCCAGCGTGGTGGAGGCCATGCTCGGGAGTGACAGGGCCTGGAAGGCCGTCACCTCCTTCTGCGAGGACGTAATCTCACAGAAGGAGGCAGCGGAGAGGGTGCGGGAGGAGGACCCTCTTGCCGCCCCGATCCGAAGGCGACGAACGGGGCGGAGACGGCGGCGTTATAACCGCCTGATCCCCCCCGGTGGAGGCCAGCCGGCGTCGGGTACGGGGGTACCCGCGCCGGCATTGCACGCGCTTCCACCGCCGCCTGACGGGAATGACCGCACACTCCGGGCCATTCCCGTTACCCCCCCTCATGGGGTGGGCTTGCCGGGCCTGCTACGGCGGGCAGTCATCGACGGGGCAGCGGTAGTATCCGACCGGCTTCCCGCAGCCCCGTCCGCCGCTCACGAGTCGTCGAGTGAGTCGTCGCCGTCCGATTTTTCGGACGACGGCGACTGGCTTGAGACGACTTATGAGCGGCCAGGTGACTGACGGAGTGTCGTTGGTTTTTAGTGGGTATGGGCGTTGGAGCTCGAGTCCCACATAACTCGCCGTCTCCCCCGGGCGGCGAGTATGCGTAATGCATTTTCCAACGTAAAAAAAAAAAAAAAAAAAAAAAAAAAAAAAAAAAAAAGGTTAGGTTCCCACTCCACAATCATCGAGGCCCTGCGCGCCCACGACATGCCGCCCTATTTGGTCCACCTCCTGTCCGATTACCTCCGGGACAGGATGATAACGTATGTGGACCAGGGAGGCTCGCTGAGGAGCCACCGCGTCGAGTCCGGTGTTCCACAGGGATCAGTCCTCGGACCATGCCTGTGGAATATCGGATTCGACTGGCTGTTGAGGGGCGCACTCCCCCCGGGCGTGAGGGTCGTCTGCTACGCGGACGACACTCTCGTGCTTGCCCGGGCCTGGGATGTAGCGCGGGTCCTCCAGTTGGCTACGGCAGCGTGTGACCTTGTGGTCCAACGGATTCGCCTGTTGGGCCTCAGGGTCGCTCTGGAGAAGTCGGAGGCCGTCTTGTTCGACGGCCCGAGACAACGCCACCCACCGAACATCAGCCTGATGGTCGGCGGCGTGACCATCGACGTTAAGCCCCAGATGAAATATCTGGGACTTATCATCGACAGCCGGTGGCGGTTCGGCCGTCACTTCGCCGAACTTTCACCCCGGCTATTAAAGACGGCGGACTCGCTGGGGTGGCTGCTGCCGAACTTGGGTGGGCCAAGCGCTCATTGCCGACGTCTTTACGCCGGCATTCTAAAGAGCATGGCGCTTTACGGTGCCCCCATCTGGGCGGACCACCTGAGTCGGGACAACGTGTCTCAGCTCAGGCGGCCCCAGCGAGTCATTGCGCAGAGGGCGGCCCGCTGCTACTCTACAGTGGCGGGTGCAGTGGCGTGTGCCCTGGCTGGGACACCGCCTTGGGAGCTCGAGGCCCGAGTCCTAGCCTGAACATACGCACGACGGTCGGAGCAGCGTTCTCGGGGAGAGCGCGGCTCCCTTGAGGAGGAGCGCGCCTTCGAGCGCCAGACCCGAGAGCTGCTGATTCGGGCCTGGACCGGGGTCCTAAACTCTTCGGAGTCGGGTCGAGCCACCCTCGACGCCCTGACCCCGGTCCTGACCCGATGGCTAGAGAGACGGCACGGCTTTCTCACCTACCGTCTGGTGCAGGTCCTTACCGGACACGGATGCTTCGGCGCCTATCTGCACCGGATCGGAAGGGAGGAGACCGCCGCGTGTCACGAGTGCGGCGCTGCAGAGGACACGGCTCAGCACACCCTTGTGTCGTGCCCAGCGTGGGAGTCGCAGCGCTGCACTCTGGTCGCGGAGATAGGCCAGGACCTCTCCCTCCCCAGCGTGGTGGAGGCCATGCTCGGGAGCGACAGAGCCTGGAAGGCCGTCACCTCCTTCTGCGAGGACGTTATCTCACAGAAGGAGGCAGCGGAGAGGGTGCGGGAGGAGGATCCTCTTGCCGCCCCGATCCGAAGGCGACGAACGGGGCGGAGAAGGCGGCGTTATAACCGCCTGATCCCCCCTAGTGGAGGTCAGCCGGCGTCGGGTACGGGGGTACCCGCGCCGGCATTGCACGCGCTTCCACCGCCGCCTGACGGGAATGACCGCACACTCCGGGCCATTCCCGTTGCCCCCCCTCATGGGTTGGGCTTGCCGGGCCTGCTACGGCGGGCAGTCATCGACGGGGCAGCGGTAGTATCCGACCGGCTTCCCGCAGCCCCGTCCGCCGCTCACGAGTCGTCGAGCGAGTCGTCGCCGTCCGATTTCTCGGACGACGACGACTGGCTTGAGACGACTTTTGAGCGGCCAGGTGACTGACGGATTGTCGTTGGTTTTTAGTGGGTATGGGCGTTCTGAGCTCGAGTCCCACATAACTCGCCGCCTCCCCCAGGCGGCGAGTATGCGTAATGCATTTTCCAACGTTAAAAAAAAAAGGTTAGGTTAGGTTAGGTTAGGTTAGGTTAGGTTAGGTTAGGTACCCCCTCGAATGGAGCACGCCTTGTCGTGGCGAGGGGGCTCAGTAGCCTGTCGCAATCCAGCGGCAGGTGAAGCCAAGATGCTCCGTGGAGAGTGCCGCTGCGTCTGTTCCCGTATCGGGCGGCAGTGGCCATAGTGAGTCGCGTCTGTCTCGCATCGAGCGGCGGCTCACTAACAGTCGTTGGACTCCCGGCACCCCTCTGGTAAAGCAGAGGAGGCAGGGGATGTCCCAGGACTTCGGTCCTCTGGGCGAGCTCGGCGTGCGTTTGCCGCCGGGCGTGGATCGCCTCGTCGGGAGGGTCTCGGACAGACGGTGTGGGGACACCTCTGTCCAATCACCAGGGATCCTCCTGAGGCGCCAGTGTGCCGACTGGAGTGGGATAGCCCCACTCCATGGAGATCCGCCCTCCTGATGGAGGGTGGAGGTTGCGCTGGCAAGGGTCGCGGGACTGTTGAGACACCGCGGCCCCTGCTGTCAAAGCCAACAAACGCGGCGGGCGTCGTCAGGTTTTAGTGGGTATACCCGAATTCGGGGGAGTCCCACACACGCCCCTCCGTTCCCCGACGGAGAGGTACGGTGCGTAATTGACATTTCCTGACAAAAAAAAAAAAAAAAAAAAAAAAAAAAAAAAAAAAGGTTAGGTTAGGTTAGGTTATCACCGGTACACCACCGGGTGGGCAGCAAGAGCTGCAAACCACCCAAGCGTGGCAAACAAGCAGGAAGGACAGCAGCCAGGACTCCAGCCGCACCGTCCACGGCCGAAAGGCCCACAAACATGGAGCCAGAAAATACAACAGCTTAGGATGGCCTTCAGCGTTCTGCAGGCGAATGTGAACCACTCTGCCGCTGCGCAGGATATCCTCCTGCAGCACGCGGCGGAGTGGTCCATAGACGCCGTCCTCGTCTCCGAACCCTACTTCATACCGGCTGACCGGGAGAATTGGGTCGGGGACGTGAGCGGCCTGTCGGCCATCATGGTATCAGGGGCGCATCCCATTGACGTTGTAGCCCGGCAAAGCGGTTGCGTCGCCGCCAAGTGCAGGGAGTTTCTGCTGGTGGGTGTCTATTGCCCACCCAGCCGAACCAGGAGCGAGTTCGAGGCCGACCTGGACCGTTTCGGGTCGGTTCTCCGTCAGTCCACCTTGCCGGTGATCGTTGGCGGCGACTTCAACGCCAAGAATATAGCCTGGGGCTCACGTCACACTGACCCCAAAGGGGAGAGTCTGCTGGACTGGGCGGTGTCCAACGGACTTGTTATCGTCAACGTGGGGACCGAACCCACTTGCGTGCGACCGCAGGGGGAGTCCGTCGTGGACATAACGTTCGCGACCCCCGCGGTTGCAGCTCGAATAAGTGGCTGGAGAGTGGTCACAGAGGCGGAAGAATTGTCGGATCACCGGTACATCCGGTTTGACATCTCCGCCTCCGGTCCCGTGATCCCTCCGAGCGGTACACCCCACCCGACATACCCCCGATGGAGGCTCAGTTGCCTGGACAAGGAAACAGCGCGGGAAGCTGCGGTCGTTAAGGCCTGGCTACCTGTAGGTCCTGAGCCCGTCCAAGTGGATGCGGAAGCGGAATGGTTCCGGGAGGCCGTTACGGACGTGTGTGACGCGTCCATGCCTCGGTCCGGACCGTCCCTTCCCCGGCGGAACGTCTATTGGTGGACGGATGAGGTTGCGGAGCTGCGCCGCGTGTGTATCGCGGCGCGTCGCGCCTCAGCCAGACACCGAAGGCGCAGACGCCGTGATCCGGCGCTGGACGAGCCGCTTTATCAGGCCTACAGAGAAGCGAAGCAGGCGCTCAAGATCGCCATTCTGGAGGCGAAACTCAAGGCGAGGGAGGAGCTCCTTGCATCGCTCGATGCCGATCCGTGGGGACGCCCGTACCGCACGGTGCGGGGGAAACTCCGCCCATGGGCACCCCCGGTCACGGAAAGGCTAGAGCCCGAGTTCCTCCGAAGAGTCGTGTCCACCTTGTTCCCAGCTCAGGTGGAACACACCCCGCCTTCGATGTTGCCACACCCCGTGGCCTCCAGAGAGCCCCCTGACCCCGTGTCCGAGGGTGAGTTCGGCGCGGCAATAGAGCGGTTGAAGGCCAAGAACGTGGCCCCGGGTCCTGACGGGATTCCAGGTAAAATCTGGGTTCTCGTATCGGATATACTGGGTGACCGCCTTCGTAGGCTCCTAACCGCTTGCCTAGAACAGGGGCGCTTCCCGGCGCTATGGAAGGAAGGGAGGCTCGTGCTTCTGAAGAAAGACGGACGTCCGACCGACTCCCCTTCGGCATACCGTCCGATCGTGTTGCTGGATGAGGTGGGCAAGCTCTTTGAAAGAGTCGTTGCAAACCGCCTCGTTCGGCACCTGGATACGGATGGGCCGAATTTGTCGGATGTGCAGTATGGCTTCAGGAGAGAGCGCTCTACGATCGATGCTATCCTGCGGGTAAAATCGCTCGCCAGCGAAGCGGTGGAGAGCGGCGGTGTGCTGTTGGCCGTGTCTATCGACATTGCCAACGCGTTCAACACGCTGCCGTGGACCACGATAAAGCAGGCGCTCCGATTCCACGGAGTGCCTGTTTACCTGCAGGACACCATCGCATCGTACCTGGAAGGACGAGAGGTTGCGTGTGATTCGGTGGACGGTCGTTTGCGGCACTTGGCCGGATGCGGCGTTCCACAGGGGTCGGTCTTAGGGCCACTCTTGTGGAACATCGGATTCGATTGGGCTCTCCGCGGCCAGTTCGTCGCGGGGGTTGGCGTGACTTGTTACGCCGACGATACCCTGCTGACAGCTCGCGGTGACTCTTTTGCCGATGCTGCACGTCGTGCGACTGCTGGGGTCGCTGTGATGGTACACCGAATCCGCCTTTTGGGGCTGCGGGTGGCGCTGGAGAAGTCTGAGGCGCTGTGTTTTCACGGCCGACGACGTGCGCCGCCTGCGGGCACTGGGTTGATGGTGGATGGGGTTCTGATCCCGGTTTCATCCACCATCCGGTACCTTGGGCTTGTGCTTGACGGAAGGTGGCGGTTCAAGGCCCATTTCCGTCAGCTCGCTACCAAGCTCAATGCGACCGCGGGTGCTTTGAGCCGGTTACTGCCAAACCTGGGTGGTCCGTCGACGGCTCCTCGACGACTGTACCTAGGGGTGGTCCGCTCTATGGCACTTTACGGTGCCCCGGTGTGGCATGACGCCCTCTCGTCCGAGAACGTGACTGTCTTGCGGAAGGCTCAAAGGGTGTTAGCCCTGCGTTTAGCGCGAGCCTACCGCACCACCTCCACCGATGCTGCGCTGGTCCTGGCCGGCAGCCTCCCCTGGGATCTCGACTCCCTGGTCCTCGCCGCGTTATACCAGTGGCGGGGAGACCAAAGATCTCAGGGCAATAGGCCCGCACCGACGGAGGTGGAAACGGAAAGGACACAGCTCACAGAGCTAGCCCACGAGCAGTGGCGCCGTAGATTGGCCAGTAGCCACTTTGGCGTCCGGGTCATTGAAGCCGTACTCCCCGTTCTTAAAGAATGGGTCGAGCGACCACACGGCCAATTGACATACCGGATGTCGCAGGTGTTTACAGGCCACGGGTGCTTTGGGTCATACCTCTGCCGCATTGGCAGGGAACCCACAACCCGATGCTGGCACTGCGATGCTCCGGAGGATACGGCACAACACACCCTCGAGGTGTGCCCGGCGTGGGTCGCTGACCGCCGTGCCCTCCGAGCACACGTGGGGACCGACCTCAGCCTGGGCTCTATAGTCCGGCGTATGGTCGACGACAGGGAAGCATGGCGAGCCATGGCCGCATTTTGCGAGCGGGTGATCGCCGAAAAGGAGAGCGCGGAGCGAGAGCGAGAGGCTGCGGCTGACGCACTCCTTATGCGCCGAAGGCGTACTGGGCGCAGGAGGAACCTTCACCACCTGCACATGCCCCTCCCTGTGCCTCGGGTCGTGGACGCGGGGGCGTCCGCTTCCCACTAAGAGGCGCGATGGTGTGTAATGCGTTCTACGCATCGTCGGGACATCAAGCCGGAGGATAACCTCCTTCGGCGCTGGAGGCAGGGGCACTTGCCCTCTTCAGATCGGGTGAGACCGTGTGTCGGTCTAGTCAGTGAGGGGCCGCGGATGTGTGCTTATGGCGCTGACTCGTGGCCCTGAACTCATGGCTCCCGAGAACGCCGCTGGTTTTAAGTGGGTATGCCCCAATCGGGGAGAGTCCCACATAACCCGCTGCCTTCCCCCGAGGGCGGCAGGTATGCGTAAAGCATTTTCCAGCGAAACCAAAAAAAAAAAAAAAAAAAAAAAAAAAGGTTATCACCGGTACATCCGGTTTGACATCTCCGCCTCCGGTCCCGTGATCCCTCCGAGCGGCACACCCCACGTGACATACCCCCGATGGAGGCTCAGTTGCCTGGACAGAGACACAGCGCGGGAAGCTGCGATCGTTAAGGCCTGGCTGCCTGTAGGTCCCGAGCCCGTCCAAGTGGATGCGGAAGCGGAATGGTTCCGGGAGGCCGTTACGGACGTGTGTGACGCGTCCATGCCTCGGTCCGGACCTTCCCTTCCCCGGCGGAACGTCTATTGGTGGACGGATGAGGTTGCGGAGCTGCGCCGCGTGTGTATCGCGGCGCGTCGCGCCTCAGCCAGACATCGAAGACGCAGACGCCGTGATCCGGCGCTGGACGAGCCGCTTTACCAGGCCTACAGAGAGGCGAAGCAGGCGCTCAAGATCGCCATCCTGGAGGCGAAACTCAAGGCGAGGGAGGAGCTCCTTGCATCGCTCGATGCCGATCCGTGGGGACGCCCGTACCGCACGGTGCGGGGGAAACTCCGCCCATGGGCGCCCCCGGTCACGGAAAGGCTAGAGCCCGAGTTCCTCCGAAGAGTCGTGTCCACCTTGTTCCCAGCTCAGGTGGAACACACCCCGCCTTCGATGTTGCCACACACCGTGGCCTCCAGAGAGTCCCCTGACCCCGTGTCCGAGGGCGAGTTCGGCGCGGCATTAGAGCGGTTGAAGGCCAAGAACGTGGCCCCGGGTCCTGACGGGATCCCAGGTAAAATCTGGGTCCTCGTATCGGATATACTGGGTGACCGCCTTCGTAGGCTCCTTACCGCTTGCCTAGAACAGGGGCGCTTCCCGGCGCTATGGAAGGAAGGGAGGCTCGTGCTTCTGAAGAAAGACGGACGTCCGACCGACTCCCCTTCGGCATACCGTCCGATCGTGTTGCTGGATGAGGTGGGCAAGCTCTTTGAAAGAGTCGTTGCAAACCGCCTCGTTCGGCACCTGGATACGGATGGGCCGAATTTGTCGGATGTACAGTATGGCTTCAGGAGAGAGCGCTCTACGATCGATGCTATCCTGCGGGTAAAATCGCTCGCCAGCGAAGCGGTGGAGAGCGGCGGTGTGCTGTTGGCCGTGTCTATCGACATTGCCAACGCGTTCAACACGCTGCCGTGGACCACGATAAAGCAGGCTCTCCGATTCCACGGAGTGCCTGTTTACCTGCAGGACACCATCGCATCGTACCTGGAAGGACGAGAGGTTGCGTGTGATTCGGTGGACGGTCGTTTGCGGCACTTGGCCGGATGCGGCGTTCCACAGGGGTCGGTCTTAGGGCCACTCTTGTGGAACATCGGATTCGATTGGGCTCTCCGCGGCCAGTTCGTCGCGGGGGTTGGCGTGACTTGTTACGCCGACGATACCCTGCTGACAGCTCGCGGTGACTCATTTGCCGATGCTGCACGTCGTGCGACTGCTGGGGTCGCTGTGATGGTACACCGAATCCGCCTTTTGGGGCTGCGGGTGGCGCTGGAGAAGTCTGAGGCGCTGTGTTTTCACGGCCGACGACGTGCGCCGCCTGCGGGCACTGGGTTGATGGTGGATGGGGTTCTGATCCCGGTTTCATCCACCATCCGGTACCTTGGGCTTGTGCTTGACGGAAGGTGGCGGTTCAAGGCCCATTTCCGTCAGCTCGCTACCAAGCTCAATGCGACCGCGGGTGCTTTGAGCCGGTTACTGCCAAACCTGGGTGGTCCGTCGACGGCTCCTCGACGACTGTACCTAGGGGTGGTCCGCTCGATGGCACTTTACGGTGCCCCGGTGTGGCATGACGCCCTCTCGTCCGAGAACATGACAGTCTTGCGGAAGGCTCAAAGGGTGTTAGCCCTGCGTTTAGCGCGAGCCTATCGCACCACCTCCACCGATGCTGCGCTGGTCCTGGCCGGCAGCCTCCCCTGGGATCTCGACTCCCTGGTCCTCGCCGCGTTATACCAGTGGCGGGGAGACCAAAGATCTCAGGGCAATAGGCCCGCACCGACGGAGGTGGAATCGGAAAGGACACAGCTCACAGAGCTAGCCCACGAGCAGTGGCGCCGTAGATTGGCCAGTAGCCACTTTGGCGTCCGGGTCACTGAAGCCGTACTCCCCGTTCTCAAAGAATGGGTCGAGCGACCACACGGCCAAGTGACATACCGGATGTCGCAGGTGTTTACAGGCCACGGGTGCTTTGGGTCATACCTCTGCCGCATTGGCAGGGAACCCACAACCCGATGCTGGCACTGCGATGCTCCGGAGGATACGGAACAGCACACCCTCGAGGTGTGCCCGGCGTGGGTCGCTGACCGCCGCGCCCTCCGAGCACACGTGGGGACCGACCTCAGCCTGGGCTCTATAGTCCGGCGTATGGTCGAAGACAGGGAGGCATGGCGAGCCATGGCCGCATTTTGCGAGCGGGTGATCGCCGAAAAGGAGAGCGCGGAGCGAGAGCGAGAGGCTGCGGCTGACGCACTCCTTATGCGCCGAAGGCGTACTGGGCGCAGGAGGAACCTCCACCACCTGCACATGCCCCTCCCTGTGCCTCGGGTCGTGGACGCGGGGGCGTCCGCTTCCCACTAAGAGGCGCGATGGTGTGTAATGCGTTTTACGCATCGTCGGGACATCAAGCCGGAGGATAACCTCCTTCGGCGCTGAAGGCAGGGGCACTTGCCCTCTTCAGATCGGGTGAGACCGTGTGTCGGTCTAGTCAGTGAGGGGCCGCGGATGTGTGCTTATGGCGCTGACTCGTGGCCCCGAACTCATGGCTCCCGAGAACGCCGCTGGTTTTTAGTGGGTATGCCCCAATCGGGGAGAGTCCCACATAACCTGCTGCCTTCCCCCGAGGGCGGCAGGTATGCGTAAAGCATTTTCCAGCGAAACCAAAAAAAAAAAAAAAAAAAAGGTTAGGTTAGGTTAGGTTAGGTTCCAGCGGCGGGTGAAGCCAAGATGCTCCGTGGAGAGTGCCGCTGCGTCTGTTCCCGTATCGGGCGGCAGTGGCCATAGTGAGTCGCGTCTGTCTCGCATCGAGCGGCGGCTCACTATAAGTCGTTGGACTCCCGGCACCCCTCTGGTTTAGCAGAGGAGGCAGGGGATGTCCTGAGGACTTTGGTCCTCTGGGCGAGCTCGGCGTGCATTTGCCGTCGGGCGTGGCTCGCCTCGTCGGGAGGGTCTCGGACAGACGGTGTGGGGACACCTCTGTCCAATCACCAGGGACCCTCCTGAGGCGCCAGTGTGCCGTCGGGAGTGGGATCGCCCCACTCCGTGGAGATCCGCCCTCCTCATGGAGGGTGGAGGTTGCGCTGGCAAGGGTCGCGGGACTGTTGAGACACCGCGGCCCCTGCTGTCAAAGCCACCAAACGCGGCGGGCGTCGTCAGGTTTTAGTGGGTATACCCGGGGGCGTATCCGGGGGAGTCCCACACACGCCTCTCCGTTCCCCGACGGAGAGGTACGGTGCGTAATTGGCATTTCCTGACGTTAAAAAAAAAAAAAAAAAAAAAAAAAAGGTTAGGTTAGGTTAGGTTAGGTTAGGTTAGGTTAGGTTAGGTTGGGGAAGGGGGCCCCCTCGAATGGAGCACGCCTTGTCGTGGCGAGGGGGCTCAGTAACCTGTCGCAATCCAGCGGCAGGTGAAGCCAAGATGCTCCGTGGAGAGTGCCGCTGCGTCTGTTCCCGTATCGGGCGGCAGTGGCCATAGTGAGTCGCGTCTGTCTCGCATCGAGCGGCGGCTCACTTACAGTCGTTGGACTCCCGGCACCCCTCTGGTTAAGCAGAGGAGGCAGGAGATGTCCCAGGACTTCGGTCCTCTGGGCGAGCTCGGCGTGCGTTTGCCGCCGGGCATGGATCGCCTCGTCGGGAGGGTCTCGGACAGACGGTGTGGGGACACCTCTGTCCAATCACCAGGGTCCCTCCTGAGGCGCCAGGGTGCCGTCGGGAGTGGGATCGCCCCACTCCGTGGAGATCCGCCCTCCTGATGGAGGGTGGAGGTTGCGCTGGCAAGGGTCGCGGGACTGTTGAGACACCACGGCCCCTGCTGTCAAAGCCACCAAACGCGGCGGGCGTCGTCAGGTTTTAGTGGGTATACCCGGGGGCGTATCCGGGGGAGTCCCACACACGCCCCTCCGTTCCCCAACGGAGAGGTACGGTGCGTAATTGCATTTCCTGACGTTAAAAAAAAAAAAAAAAAAAGGTTGGGGAAGGGGAAGAAGTCTGCCCCTCAGTCTGCCGTCGCCGCGGCAGCGCCCATCGCTGGGCCGTCTTCGGCACCGACGCCGCCACAATCAAGCCGGGGGGGAGAGTCAACAGCCCTGTCAACAGCGCCGGCCAAGGAAACTTGGGTGACAGTAACGAAACGAAGGAAAAAGCAAACGGCCGTTCCCACGGCCGCCCCTACTTCGAAACCAAAAGCGCCACCGCGCAACGTCGTGGTGAAGAAGCCGCGTAAGCTGGTGGCCCCGAAAACATCGGCGGTGGTCCTCACACTCTCCACGGAGTCTGTGAAGAAAGGTGTCACCTACGGGTCAATCATAGAAAGGGCCCGTGGTGTCATCAACCCCGCCGAGCTCGGGATCCCGTCGGTGCGCTCACGGCAGACGGCAGCGGGGGCTCGCATGTTTGAATTTGAGGGCCCCCAAAACAGCGAAAAGGCCGACCTCTTTGCGGCCAAACTGAAGGAGGTGGTGGCGGAAGAGGCGACAGTCGTCCGCCCTGTCAAAAAATCCGAACTTCGGATAACAGGGCTGGATGACTCCATCACGTCGCAGGAAGTTGCCGCCGCCGTTGCCGCGAAGGGGGGGTGCAGCGCCGAGCAGGTCCGCGCTGGTGCCATTCGCCCCGGCCCTGGTGGTACGGGGTGCACCGTAGTGCACTGCCCCGTCGCCGCGGCGAAGGCACTGGCGAATGCCGGGCGCATCACCGTCGGGTGGAGCTCTTGCCACGTTCGCGTGCTCGAGCCCCGCCCGATGAGGTGCTTCCGGTGCCTCGGAATCGGCCACACCAAGCCGCTTTGCCCCTCTCGGGTGAGCCGCGAGGACCTGTGCTTCCGCTGCGGCAGGAAAGGCCACGACCGCGCCTCCTGCACAGCGGAACCGAGCTGCGCCGTCTGCTCGTCGGCTGGTAGACCCGCCAGCCATGTGATGGGAGGGAAGAAATGTAACCCTCCCCCAACGAAGGGCAAGGCGGCACCGAAGCCAACGCCTGGAGCGCCCAAAACCGGTCAGGGAACTAGTACGCCGGAAGAGGTTATGTCTGAGTGATGGATTTGGGTCCCAAATCATTGCTCCAGGCGAACCTCATGAGATCTGCCAGAGCCCAGGATCTTTTTTCCCAGGCTCTGGTGGAGTATCATATCGACGTGGCCGTCGTCTCGGAGCCGTACCTGATACCAGACCGACCAAACTGGTTGGGGAGTCAGGACGGCCTCGCGGCGATAACCTCCTCTGGTGGCCTACCCCTCTCACTTCTCGAGAGGGGTGCTGAGTTCGTAGGGGCCTCGTGGGGTGGATTAGCGATTTTTGGAGTTTATTTCTCCCCTAATCGCCCACTCCACGAGTTCGAGGCCTTTCTACAGGCGTTGTCGGCCGCGTTACGGCGTGTTGCTCCCCGTCAAATTATCCTGATGGGGGACTTCAACGCCAAGTCCGTCGCATGGGGTGGCCGTGTGACGGACTGCCGCGGCCAAGCCATGGAGGCCATGGCTATGGCGACAGGCCTGACCCTACTGAATAGGGGCAGGACGCACACGTGCGTGCGACGGCGGGGCGGGTCAGTGGTGGACCTCACGTTCGCCTCTCCTGTCGTCGCAGCTCGCGCAAACAACTGGCGCGTCCTACCGGTGGAGACTGGGTCCGACCACCGTTACATCCGGTTCGAGTTGGACTCAGTCTCCACCCAACGCCCCACGTCGGCTACCGTGTCGCGGTCGAGACCGCGCTGGGCGCTAGCCCGGCTTGACCGTGACATGGCTCACGAATCCGCGCTGGTCCAGGACTGGTTTTGCCCTCCCTTGACCAGCGCGGATGTAGACGGCTCCGCCTCCCAGCTCCGCCAAGTTTTGACGGAGGTGTGCGACGCGTCAATGCCGAGATCTCTTCCCCCTCCTCGTCGCAACTCCGTCTTTTGGTGGTCGGCAGAAATTGCCGACCTGCGGTCCGCCTGCACTGCTGCACGGCGGGCGTATACCAGGAGCCGGAGGCGCCGAATCCGCGATGAGGAGAGGGAAGACGTCCTGTACGCCGTGTACCTGGAGGCGAAGAAGTGCCTCAAGGTAGCGATTGCCGCCGCGAAGGACGAAGCCCGGGCGACGATGCTGGAGAGTCTGGACAGGGACCCGTGGGGGAGACCGTATCGGGCTGCGCGCAACAAGCTGCGCGCCCATGGTCCTCCACTCACCCAGACTCTCGAGCCGGCGATGGTGGAAGCGGTGGTTGGTGCGTTGTTCCCCGGTTCTGACCCGGACTTCGCACCGCCACCGATGACTCGGCCGGATCCTGTTGAGGACTCGGTTGACTCCTTTCCGCCAGTCTCGGGGGCGGAGGTGCAAGCCGCCGCGCTCCGCCTCCGGGGTAAAAAGACGGCACCAGGACCGGACGGTGTGCCCGCTCGGGTGTTGTTCATCGCGGCGGGCTACCTAGAGGACAAACTTCGGGAACTTTTCGACAGCTGTCTTGCTGTTGGAAAGTTCCCGAAGGTGTGGAAGGAAGGCGCCCTCTGCCTCCTTGCCAAGCCGGGCCGGCCGATGGACTCTCCTTCGGCCTATCGGCCAATTGTGTTGCTGGACGAGGCGGGGAAACTCTTCGAGAGGATTCTCGTAACCCGCATCGTCCGGCACTTGGCGACTACCGGCCCTGATCTGGCGGAGGCCCAGTTTGGCTTCCGAGCCGGCCGTTCGACCATCGACGCGCTGAGCTTTTTGGGAGACATGGTGAAGGGTGCTGCTGAGAGTGGGGAAAGGCTGTTGGCAATATCTCTAGATATCGCCAACGCTTTTAACAGCATTCCCCACTCTACAATCATCGAGGCCCTGCGCGCCCACGACATGCCGCCCTACTTGGTCCACCTCCTGTCCGATTACCTCCGGGACAGGATGATAACGTATGTGGACCAGGGAGGCTCGCTGAGGAGCCACCGCGTCGAGTCCGGTGTTCCACAGGGATCAGTCCTCGGACCATGCCTGTGGAATATCGGATTCGACTGGCTGCTGAGGGGCGCACTCCCCCCAGGCGTGAGGGTCGTCTGCTACGCGGACGACACTCTAGTACTGGCCCGGGCCTGGGATGTAGCGCGGGTCCTCCAGCTGGCTACCGCGGCGTGCGACCTTGTGGTCCAACGGATTCGCCTGTTGGGCCTCAGGGTCGCTCTGGAGAAGTCGGAGGCTGTCTTGTTCGACGGCCCGAGACAACGCCACCCACCGAACATCAGCCTGATGGTCGACGGCGTGGCCATCGACGTTAAGCCCCAGATGAAATATCTGGGACTTATCATCGACAGCCGGTGGCGGTTCGGCCGTCACTTCGCCGAACTGTCACCCCGGCTATTAAAGACGGCGGACTCGCTGGGGTGGCTGCTGCCGAACTTGGGTGGGCCAAGCGCTCATTGCCGACGTCTTTACGCCGGCATTTTAAAGAGCATGGCGCTTTACGGTGCCCCCATCTGGGCGGACCGCCTGAGTCGGGACAACGTGTCTCAGCTCAGGCGGCCCCAGCGAGTCATCGCGCAGAGGGCGGCCCGCTGCTACTCCACAGTGGCGGGTGCAGTGGCGTGTGTCCTGGCTGGGACCCCGCCTTGGGAGCTCGAGGCCCGAGTCCTAGCCTGGACGTACGCACGACGGTCGGAGCAGCGTTCTCGGGGAGAGCGCGGCTCCCTAGAGGAGGAGCGCGTCTTCGAGCGCCAGACCCGAGAGCTGCTGATTCGGGCCTGGACCGGGGTCCTAAACTCTTCGGAGTCGGGTCGAGCCACCCTCGACGCCCTGACCCCGGTCCTGGCCCGATGGCTAGAGAGACGGCACGGCTCCCTCACCTACCGTCTGGTGCAGGTCCTTACCGGACACGGATGCTTCGGCGCCTATCTGCACCGGATCGGACGGGAGGAGACCGCCGCGTGTCACGAGTGCGGTGCTGCGGAGGACACGGCTCAGCACACCCTTGTGTCGTGCCCAGCGTGGGAGTCGCAGCGCCGCACTCTGGTCGCGGAGATCGGCCAGGACCTCTCCCTCCCCAGCGTGGTGGAGGCCATGCTCGGGAGTGACAGAGCCTGGAAGGCCGTCACCTCCTTCTGCGAGGACGTTATCTCACAGAAGGAGGCAGCGGAGAGGGTGCGGGAGGAGGATCCTCTTGCCGCCATGATCCGAAGGCGACGAACGGGGCGGAGACGGCGGCGTTATAACCGCCTGATCCCCCCTGGTGGAGGCCAGCCGGCGTTGGGTACGGGGGTACCCGCGCCGGCATTGCACGCGCTTCCACCGCCGCCTGACGGGAATGACCGCACACTCCGGGCCATTCCCGTTGCCCCCCCTCATGGGGTGGGCTTGCCGGGCCTGCTACAGCGGGCAATCACCGACGGGGCAACGGTAGTATCCGACCGGCTTCCCGCAGCCCCGTCCGCCGCTCACGAGTCGTCGAGCGAGTCGTCGCCGTCCGATTTCTCGGACGACGACGAATGGCTTGAGACGACTTTTGAGCGGCCAGGTGACTGACGGAGTGTCGTTGGTTTTTAGTGGGTATGGGCGTCTGAGCTCGAGTCCCACATAACTCGCCGTCTCCCCCGGGCGGCGAGTATGCGTAATGCATTTTCCAACGTAAAAAAAAAAAAAAAAAAAGGTTAGGTTAGGTTAGGTTAGGTTAGGTTAGGTTAGGTTAGGTTCCCCCTCGAATGGAGCACGCCTTGTCGTGGCGAGGGGGCTCAGTAGCCTGTCGCAATCCAGCGGCGGGTGAAGCCAAGATGCTCCGTGGAGAGTGCCGCTGCGTCTGTACCCGTATCGGGCGGCAGTGGCCATAGTGAGTCGCGTCTGTCTCGCATCGAGCGGCGGCTCACTAACAGTCGTTGGACTCCCGGCACCCCTCTGGTTAAGCAGAGGAGGCAGGGGATGTCCCAGGACTTCGGTCCTCTGGGCGAGCTCGGCGTGCGTTTGCCGCCGGGCGTGGATCGCCTCGTCGGGAGGGTCTCGGACAGACGGTGTGGGGACACCTCTGTCCAATCACCAGGGACCCTCCTGAGGCGCCAGGGTGCCGTTGGGAGTGGGATCGCCCCACTCCGTGGAGATCCGCCCTCCTCATGGAGGGTGGAGGTTGCGCTGGCAAGGGTCGCGGGACTGTTGAGACACCGCGGCCCCTGCTGTCAAAGCCACCAAACGCGGCGGGCGTCGTCAGGTTTTAGTGGGTATACCCGGGGGCGTATCCGGGGGAGTCCCACACACGCCCCTCCGTTCCCCGACGGAGAGGTACGGTGCGTAATAGCATTTCCTGACGTTAAAAAAAAAAAAAAATAAAAAAAAAAAAAAAAAAAAAAAAAAGGTTAGGTTAGGTTCCCGTGTCGGGTGGCACTGCGATGCACCGGAGGATACGGCACAGCACACTCTCGAGGTGTGCCCGGCGTGGGTCGCTGACCGCCGTGCCCTCCGAGCACACGTGGGGACCGACCTCAGCCTGGGCTCTATAGTCCGGCGTATGGTCGAAGACAGGGAGGCATGGCGAGCCATGGCCGCATTTTGCGAGCGTGTGATCGCCGAAAAGGAGAGCGCGGAGCGAGAGCGAGAGGCTGCGGCTGACGCACTCCTTATGCGCCGAAGGCGTACTGGGCGCAGGAGGAACCTCCACCACCTGCACATGCCCCTCCCTGTGCCTCGGGTCGTGGACGCGGGGGCGTCCGCTTCCCACTAAGAGGCGCGATGGTGTGTAATGCGTTCTACGCATCGTCGGGACATCAAGCCGGAGGATAACCCCCTCTGGCGCTGAAGGCAGGGGCACTTGCCCTCTTCAGATCGGGTGAGACCGTGTGTCGGTCTAGTCAGTGAGGGGCCGCGGATGTGTGCTTATGGCGCTGACTCGTGGCCCCGAACTCATGGCTCCCGAGAACGCCGCTGGTTTTTAGTGGGTATGCCCCGATCGGGGAGAGTCCCACATAACCTGTTGCCTTCCCCCGAGGGCGACAGGTATGCGTAAAGCATTTTCCAGCGAAACCAAAAAAAAAAAAAAAAAAAAAAAAAAAAAAAAAAAGGTTCCCGTGTCGGGTTACTGGTCCCGCATCGGGCGCGTCCCCAGGTGGTGGATAGGGGAACGCCTCCCAGATATGGGGGGTACCGGCTTCGGCCGGCGCGAACCAAAACCAGAGCGCGGCAGGTTTTGTCAACTCGGCGGACCTGTCGGGCCAGAAGGGAAGGCCTTATGGCTCAAGTCCTCTTGTATTCGCCGCTCTGCCTGCTCCTCCTCGAAGGAATGGACCAGAGCGGCTTGAGTACCTGAGGCGTAGATAGGGGTGCCTAGACCGGCGGGGCGTTTGTCCGGGTCGAAGGGCATTGGGTCGTCGGGGCATTTGCCCGGATCCGTGGGTTTTTCCCGGGTTGTGGCCTGTCATCACGACAACCCGGGCAGCGCATTTGTGCCGTGCGCTGGGTCCCGTAATCCTGGGAGAAGAGGGTCCTGGACGTTGAGCCTGAGGCAGACCACCCAGGCAACACGCTGTCTTTGGCCTCGGATTCCGGGCACACGGGGGGCCCGTGGAGTAGCCGGTCCACGGGTTATTCGGCTGCAGGCGAGCGGCTTAACCCTCGTCCAACGGTGACGCGGGGGGTACGGGGGGCAGGGCAGGCGGCGGGCTCGGTGATGTTGCGCGTTCTGGTCGACGCGTGCTCACCTTGCCCCAACCGTCTCGTCAAAGATCCCGTGCTAGTCTGCCCGAAAGGGAAGTGGCGTCCCTGCTATGGTCGGTGGGAAACCCTGGGGTGTCAGTGGCACCTCCCCAGATGGGGCTCCGTGGTGGGTGGGGTCACCACCGACTGAATTGATACAACAACGGACAATGGCTTGCTCAAATAAGGACATCGAAATAAAAATTGCGACCAATCCCCGAGCGCGAGGCGCTCAAACTGAGAAAAAAGTAGCGGGTGACGGCGACGTCCTTTTCAGGACGCCCGTTGTCCGCTTGGAAAGGTGTGATACACCATTGGCTGGACCGTCGGGTGGCCGATTCTTCAGGCCCGGGGATTTCTCCGAGTCAGAGGACGAAGTCACCCCTACTGGACATGACAAAGAGGGGACGTCACTTTGTGTTTCCCCCTCACCTGGATTTGACTACCACAACCGGAACGACAGCCTGGAGATAGTGGACTCCTACGAGTCCGCATCTTCGGGCATTACATCTCGGTCACCGTCTGGAACTCGCACCATTGGCAAGACAGCAAGAGCCGGCAAACGGCGGGCGGATGAGGCCTCCTCAGACCTCTCTCCTGCCAAAGTTCCGGCTGACAAAACAACTGCTGCCCGCAGGGGACGAGGCCGCCCACCTACGCATGGGGAGTACGTAGGTGTTGGCAGAGCCCGCGAACAACTCCGGGACGAGAAACGTCGTGCAGCGATGGTGGAAGCGGAGGAGGAGGCTTCTCGCCTAGCAGACGGGCTTGCGCACCGGCGCAATAAAAGTGACTTCGCAGTGGGGGATCCCACCGCAGAGGAGTTGACTGGCCAGATCCGGGCTGCCACGGACACAATTTTGTTCTGCGTGGCCAAGTCCGGAAACCTGAAGGGCAGCTTCCAGCGTGCCCTGAAGGAGGCTGCCACCTCCATCACGCGTGTGGTCGACATCCTCAGTGCGAGGACTACTGACGAGGAGACGCGGCGGCTGCAAGCCGCGAACAAGCGCCTGGAGCAGGACGTCGCGGACCTGAAGCGCGTCGTCCAGGAGCTCCGGGCTGAAAGGCTCGCGGACATGCGTCCTGCAACCTCCACCCCCTTTGGGGAGGAGTTCGAGCAGCGCCTCATGCGCCAGTTCGGAGGCATGATGGATGCCAAATTGGCGTCCATCCAAGATCGGCTGCTCCCTGAGCCTCGCCTGCGCCCGCCACTTGCCGCGGACGCCCGCAAGGCTCAGGTTGAGCGCCCTTCTGCCGTCGCAGCCAAGGCGAAGAAGCAGCCGCCAACCGCAGCACCGCCCAAGAAAGCCGACTCTCCCCAGACGGGAAAAGCGCCGTCCGAGGTGTCCGCCCCTGTGGCCACAACCACGACTGCCGGTGCAGTCCCCACCGGGGAGAAGAAGAGGCGAAAGCGGAACAAGCGGAAGAAGGCCCGTCAAGCCCCCGAGTCCGCGCCCGCTTACGTCTCCCAAGCCGGGAGTTCCCGCCCAACAACCCAGTCCGCAGCTGGCCCTGGAGCCGATTCGTGGACAGAGGTAGTTAGGCGTAAGAAAAAGCCGTCATTGATTTCCACCCCGCAGCAGCAGCCTTCGGTCCAACCCAAGAGGCCTACTGCCCCCGTGAAGAAGACTCCGAACCTCCGCCCGCCGAGGACCGCCGCCATCCTGGTGGCGATGCAACCGGGAGTGCTGGAGGCCAAGGAGCACTCTTACGAGTCAGTGATGGGCCGTGCCAAGCAGGCAATCGACATCGGTGCGTTGGGGATCTCCGGGATCCGCTTCAGGGTCGCCAAAACTGGCGGCAAGGTCCTGGAGATCACCGGTGCCGATAGTGACGCGAAGGCTGACACCCTGGCAGCCAAGATGCGGGAGGTCATCCCCGAGACGATAGCGAAGGTGACCAGGCCGACTAAGAGCGTCGATGTCCGGATTTCGGGACTCGACGACTCTGTGACCAAGGTCGAAGTCGCCGAAGCTGTCGCCAAGGCAGGGGGCTGTGATCCCAAATCGATCCAGGTGGGGTCGATTGGTCGATCATTTCAGGGCACAGGGGCCTGTATTGTGAAAGTGCCGATTGCTGCAGCCCAGAAGGTGATAAAGGGGCGAGTTTTGGTGGGCTGGGTCTCCGCCCAGACCAGGCTTATGGACCCGAAGCCACTTAAGTGCTTCCGGTGCCTGGAGGTGGGACACGCCCGCGAGAGCTGCCCTTCGACCACCGATCGCAGTACCCTTTGTTACCGCTGTGGTGTTCCGGGACATGCAGCCAGGGGATGCACTGCCTCGCCGCACTGCCCTCTGTGCGCGGACGCAGGATTGCCAGCGAACCACCGGGTGGGCAGCAAGAGCTGCAAACCGCCCAAGCGTGGCAATCGAGCGGGAAGGACAGTGGCCAGGACTCCAGCCGCACCGTCCGCGGCCGAAAGGCCCACTTCCATGGAGGCAGAAATAACAGCGGGATAAGATGGCCTTCAGTGTTCTGCAGGCGAATGTGAACCACTCTGCCGCTGCGCAGGATATCCTCTTGCAGCACGCGGCGGAGTGGTCCATAGACGCCGTCCTCGTCTCCGAACCCTACTTCATACCGGCTGACCGGGAGAACTGGGTCGGGGATGTGAGCGGCCTGTCGGCCATTATAGTGTCCGGGGCGCATCCCATCGACGTTGTAGCCCGGCAGAGCGGTTTTGTCGCCGCCAAGTGCAGGGAGTTTCTGCTGGTAGGGGTCTATTGCCCCCCCAGCCGAACCAGGAGCGAGTTCGAATCCGACCTGGACCGTTTCGGGTCGGTTCTCCGTCAGTCCACCTTGCCGGTGATCGTTGGCGGCGACTTCAACGCCAAGAATATAGCCTGGGGCTCACGTCAAACTGACCCCAAAGGGGAGAGTCTGCTGGACTGGGCGGTGTCCAACGGACTAGTTATTGTCAATGTGGGGACCGAACCCACTTGCGTGCGACCGCAGGGGGAGTCCGTCGTGGACATAACGTTCGCGACCCCCGCGGTTGCAGCTCGAATAAGTGGCTGGAGAGTGGTCACAGAGGCGGAAGAATTGTCGGATCACCGGTACATCCGGTTTGACATCTCCGCCTCCGGTCCCGTGATCCCTCCGAGCGGCACACCCCACGTGACATACCCCCGATGGAGGCTCAGTTGCCTGGACAAGGAAACAGCGCGGGAAGCTGCGGTCGTCAAGGCCTGGCTGCCTGTAGGTCCCGAGCCCGTCCAAGTGGATGCGGAAGCGGAATGGTTCCGGGAGGCCGTCACGGACGTGTGTGACGCGTCCATGCCTCGGTCCGGACCTTCCCTTCCCCGGCGGAACGTCTATTGGTGGACGGATGAGGTTGCGGAGCTGCGCCGCGTGTGTATCGCGGCGCGTCGCGCCTCAGCCAGACACCGAAGACGCAGACGCCGTGATCCGGCGCTGGACGAGCCGCTTTATCAGGCCTACAGAGAAGCGAAGCAGGCGCTCAAGATCGCCATCCTGGAGGCGAAACTCAAGGCGAGGGAGGAGCTCCTTGCATCGCTCGATGCCGATCCGTGGGGACGCCCGTACCGCACGGTGCGGGGGAAACTCCGCCCATGGGCACCCCCGGTCACGGAAAGGCTAGAGCCCGAGTTCCTCCGAAGAGTTGTGTCCACCTTGTTCCCAGCTCAGGTGGAACACACCCCGCCTTCGATGTTGCCACACCCCGTGGCCTCCAGAGAGCCCCCTGACCCCGTGTCCGAGGGCGAGTTCGGCGCGGCAATAGAGCGGTTGAAGGCCAAGAACGTGGCCCCGGGTCCTGACGGGATCCCAGGTAAAATCTGGGTTCTCGTATCGGATATACTGGGTGACCGCCTTCGTAGGCTCCTTACCGCTTGCCTAGAACAGGGGCGCTTCCCGGCGCTATGGAAGGAAGGGAGGCTCGTGCTTTTGAAGAAAGACGGACGTCCGACCGACTCCCCTTCGGCATACCGTCCGATCGTGTTGCTGGATGAGGTGGGCAAGCTCTTTGAAAGAGTCGTTGCAAACCGCCTCGTTCGGCACCTGGATACGGATGGGCCGAATTTGTCGGATGTTCAGTATGGCTTCAGGAGAGAGCGCTCTACGATCGATGCTATCCTGCGGGTAAAATCGCTCGCCAGCGAAGCGGTGGAGAGCGGCGGTGTGCTGTTGGCCGTGTCTATCGACATTGCCAACGCGTTCAACACGCTGCCGTGGACCACGATAAAGCAGGCGCTCCGATTCCACGGAGTGCCTGTTTACCTGCAGGACACCATCGCATCGTACCTGGAAGGACGAGAGGTTGCGTGTGATTCGGTGGACGGTCGTTTGCGGCACTTGGCCGGATGCGGCGTTCCACAGGGGTCGGTCTTAGGGCCACTCTTGTGGAACATCGGGTTCGATTGGGCTCTCCGCGGCCAGTTCGTCGCGGGGGTTGACGTGACTTGTTACGCCGACGATACCCTGCTGACAGCTCGCGGTGACTCTTTTGCCGATGCTGCACGTCGTGCGACTGCTGGGGTCGCTGTTATGGTACACCGAATCCGCCTTTTGGGGCTGCGGGTGGCGCTGGAGAAGTCTGAGGCGCTGTGTTTTCACGGCCGACGACGTGCGCCGCCTGCGGGCACTGGGTTGATGGTGGATGGGGTTCTGATCCCGGTTTCATCCACCATCCGGTACCTTGGGCTTGTGCTTGACGGAAGGTGGCGGTTCAAGGCCCATTTCCGTCAGCTCGCTACCAAACTCAATGCGACCGCGGGTGCTTTGAGCCGGTTACTGCCAAACCTGGGTGGTCCGTCGACGGCTCCTCGACGACTGTACCTAGGGGTGGTCCGCTCGATGGCACTTTACGGTGCCCCGGTGTGGCATGACGCCCTCTCGTCCGAGAATGTGACAGTCTTGCGGCAGGCTCAAAGGGTGTTAGCCCTGCGTTTAGCGCGAGCCTACCGCACCACCTCCACCGATGCTGCGCTGGTCCTGGCCGGCAGCCTCCCCTGGGATCTCGACTCCCTGGTCCTCGCCGCGTTATACCAGTGGCGGGGAGACCAAAGATCTCAGGGCAATAGGCCCGCACCGACGGAGGTGGAATCGGAAAGGACACAGCTCACAGAGCTAGCCCACGAGCAGTGGCGCCGTAGATTGACCAGTAGCCACTTTGGCGTCCGGGTCATTGAAGCCGTACTCCCCGTTCTCAAAGAATGGGTCGAGCGACCACACGGCCAAGTGACATACCGGATGTCGCAGGTGTTTACAGGCCACGGGTGCTTTGGGTCATACCTCTGCCGCATAGGCAGGGAACCCACAACCCGATGCTGGCACTGCGATGCTCCGGAGGATACGGCACAGCACACCCTTGAGGTGTGCCCGGCGTGGGTCGCTGACCGCCGTGCCCTCCGAGCACACGTGGGGACCGACCTCAGTCTGGGCTCTATAGTCCGGCGTATGGTCGAAGACAGGGAGGCATGGCGAGCCATGGCCGCATTTTGCGAGCGGGTGATCGCCGAAAAGGAGAGCGCGGAGCGAGAGCGAGAGGCTGCGGCTGACGCACTCCTTATGCGCCGAAGGCGTACTGGGCGCAGGAGGAACCTCCACCACCTGCACATGCCCTCCCTGTGCCTCGGGTCGTGGACGCGGGGGCGTCCGCTTCCCACTAAGAGGCGCGATGGTGTGTAATGCGTTCTACGCATCGTCGGGACATCAAGCCGGAGGATAACCTCCTCTGGCGCTGAAGGCAGGGGCTCTTGCCCTCTTCAGATCGGGTGAGACCGTGTGTCGGTCTAGTCAGTGAGGGGCCGCGGATGTGTGCTTATGGCGCTGACTCGTGGCCCCGAACTCATGGCTCCCGAGAACGCCGCTGGTTTTTAGTGGGTATGCCCCGATCGGGGAGAGTCCCACATAACCTGCTGCCTTCCCTCGAGGGCGGCCGGTATGCGTAAGGCATTTTCCAGCGAAACCAAAAAAAAAAAAAAAAAAAAAAAGGTTAGGTTAGGTTAGGTTAGGTTTTTTTTTTTTTTTTTTTTTTTAAACTTTATTTGTTATGTTTGTGTTTTTTTATATGTTTTGGGAAGGGTTAGGTTTGAATGGGAGGGGATTTGATGCATTGGATTGGGATCAAAGGACAGACCGAGATGTGGTCTGTCCTTAAATCACTGTAGGCCCCCGAGGCGTCAATTTGAGGACTTCCATGGGGGGCCAGGGTGGATAGGATTTAAAAAAGGGGCAAGGGAAAGAGAGGAAAAAAGGTATTATGAAGAAAGGTAAGGAAAGGAAAGGAGAAGAAGATATAATATACAATAATTAATATATATATATATTTCAAAGTTTTTTTTTTTTTTTTTTTTTTTTTTTTGTGTTAATTACGTAAAACTAGAGTATAATAAGTAGGAACTATAACTAATTATTAAAAGTAGGAACTATGACTTATTATTTAAACTTATTATTTTAACAGTTGCTAATTACTAAGTATGTACAACTTAACTATACAAAAATATTGTAAAAAGTTATGATGTGATGTTTTTTTTTTTTTTTTTTTTTTTTTTTTTTTTTTTTTTATAGAATTAAGTTACAATGTTAAATATATGTGTACAATTATCCTTAATTATGATTATTGTTAGAAAAGGTATCTTTGGGTTAGCAAGTCCAGTTGGGTGAGCTCCGACCAAGTGCAGCCAGTCTCCTTCTTGCGATTTCGGGCATCCGATCCTCCAGTCCCAGGCCTAAGGTCATCGGGTCCAGTCTTCGTATCAAGTTACTGTACTCTGGCCTCTGGCCCAATGGGTTCGGGTTTCGGCTTGGGGTGTCCGGGCTGCAGTCCAGGGTGTAAGGTTTTCGTGCTCTGGCCCGAGGTCCACGACATCTGGTCCAATATGTCAGGGCCACGGTCCAGTTTCCAAGGCCTGGTCTTCGGGTTCCAGCCCAATTTTCCAGCCTCTGGCCCGAGTTTCCGGCCGTCGACCCGCAATGTCCGGACTCCGGCCCAAAGTTTCCGGTCTCCGGCCTAAGGTCAACAGCTTTTGTCCCGCTGCGACCCTGCCAATCTTCGGACCACCACCACCTCTAGCCCAAGTGCCCGGTCCCCAGCCCGATGTCCGCGGCCTCAGGCCCAATGGCCTAACGTGTCTGGGCCGTGGTCTTTGAGCCTCCTTCACTATCTCAAGTGCCCAGTCTCTGACCCGATGCCTTCAGCCCAGTTCCAGTCCGGGATGTCCGTGCTCCGGCCTGCTCGAAGTCTTCGTATTTTCCTTTTGCTGTTCTTGCCAATGGTATCTTATTTACAAAAGAGATATATACATTTTTTTTTTCCATTAACTTTTTTTTTTTTTTTTTTTTTTTTTTTGTTTATTATATATTTTTTATATATATATTTTAATTATTATTATTTTTAATTATGATTATTATTATTTATATCTTTTTTTTTTTTTTTTTTTTTTTTTTTCCCATAATAGTTTTAAAATGTATACAATGAGATGTTAATTACGTAAACTAAAGTATAACTGTCATGCAAATCTATGGACTTATGAGAAGTCATCATTATTAAACATTGTTTAATATTTACCTTATGCTAAATAGGAGCTATGACTTATGATTAAAACTTATTATTTTAACAGTAGCTTATAACTAAGAATGTACAACTTGAATATACAAAAATATTGTAAATGCCTATGAAGTAATGTTTTTTTTTTTTTTTTTTTTTTTTTTTTTTTTTTAATATATCTTACTTATTAATAAATATGAACTATGACTATTATTTGAACAGTTGCTAATAACTAAGTATGTACAGCTTATGTTTTTTTTTTTTTTTTTTTTTTTTTTTTTTTTTCCCTACTAACTAAATAATGTAGTAGTAAGTATAGCTAAGTAGTAATAAGTATAGCTCAAATATAAATATTTACTTATTATTTTAACAGTGGCCTACAACTGACTATGTACAGCTAAAGTATAACTATTTTCACAGGCATTGGGTGGTTAGGTTAGGTTAGGTTAGGTTAGGTTAGGTTAGGTTAGGTTAGGTTAGGTTAGGTTAGGTTAGGTTAGGTTAGGTTAGGTTAGGTTAGGTTAGGTTAGGTTAGGTTAGGTTAGGTTAGGTTAGGTTAGGTTAGGTTAGGTTAGGTTAGGTTAGGTTAGGTTAGGTTAGGTTAGGTTAGGTTAGGTTAGGTTAGGTTAGGTTAGGTTAGGTTAGGTTAGGTTAGGTTAGGTTAGGTTAGGTTAGGTTAGGTTAGGTTAGGTTAGGTTAGGTTAGGTTAGGTTAGGTTAGGTTAGGTTAGGTTAGGTTAGGTTAGGTTAGGTTAGGTTAGGTTAGGTTAGGTTAGGTTAGGTTAGGTTAGGTTAGGTTAGGTTTTTTTTTTTTTTTTTTTTTTTTTTTTTTTTTTTTTTTTTTTAATTCTAGTTCCCACTGGCATGGGGGACCAGTGACCTTTTTTTGTTAATGGTTTTAATATATTGTTCATTTTTATTTTTAACTATTGTACTTTTAATGTTTTATATTTACCTTATCTTCTTATTATTATATTACTTATTTCTATGTGCCTTTTTCATATGCTAAGTTAACTTTTTGCTTTTATTTTAATACTACATTGACTATACTTATTTTTATTAACTATTTTTATTTTTTAGAACTTGTTGTATATACTTAATTATATACACAAGTTTCACTGTTTATATGCTATGTTTTATTTTTATTTACTATCGTTTTTGCTACTCTTCTGCAGTATTCTAGGAATTTTTGTCGAATTTTACAATTACTAATAATGGCCGCAATATTTTTAATTTTGATTTCTTCATTTATCTCAATTTCAATTTCGTGTCTGTCTTTCCCGAAGATGGGGCATTCCGTCAAAATATGTTCAACGCTTTCTTCTTTTTCAGGGTCACAGCTGCAAGATGGGCTCTCCTTGCACTTGAAGCGGTTCAAGTACCCGGAGAATCCACCATGCCCCGTCAACACCTGCACCAATAGCGGATCAAGATCTATCTTTTGGACCAGTTTGTATGCCCCAACAGCGGTCGGGAAGAACATCTTGGTGACTCCCGCTGTTTGTTCGCTCGTATAGCGCCGTTCCCATTTCTCAAGCGTATCTTGGCGTATGATACGCCTGACAAATGACACCGGACACCGGTCGTAATCCGGTCTCGTCTTCAGCCTCAGGGCAGCCTCCTTAGCCAGAACGTCAGCTCGTTCGTTTCCCTCCAAACCTGCATGGGCTTTTATCCAATAGAGTTTTATGGTCTTACCATTAAGCGCCATATTGTGGATGAGTTGCCTGGTCTTTACAGCTAAGGGATGGAGGGAATGGCCGCTTGTTAGCGTTTCGAGCGCGGCTCGGGAGTCACTGTAAATGCTGAAGACGAGCCCGGTCTTACTATTTTCTGCGATCTCAACAGCCTTTGTAAGAGCCAAAAGTTCAGCCTGATAGACAGTGCAGAACTGCTCCAACCTGAGTTTCTTGGTTTTGGTCTCCGCCCCATTATCCCACATGGATACTGCGGCGCCGACCTTACCCTCTATTTTACTACCATCAGTGTAGATTTTCGGGCCATTATGCTCAGACTGGAGCAGCTCCGCGCTGCATGTTATAAGATCGAACTCGAGCCTCGCCTGCGTCGCTGGGTGCGGCGTGTCAGTGTATCGCGTCGGGGCCTCAACGCTTCGGTCTTCTACCACTCTCCGGGAGTGTCCTCGCTTTACCTCATAAAGGGAGGCTGCTTCCTGGATCCTAAGGTCCAGAGGAAGCAGTCCGGAAAGTAGTAGAACCGAGTTGAGAGAAGTGGTTCTGTAAGCCTTGACCAACTTTTGCGCGAAACCCCGCTGCACCTCGTTAAGAAATTTCTTAACGCCTATCTTTTCGGACGCCGGAGCCCACGCACTTGCTGCGTACATGATGATAGGCTCTATGACTGCTACGTAAATCGTCCTGATTATCTCCGGGGACAGACCCCACTGCACTTTTGCCGCTCTGGCCAGCTGTTTGTAAATGTTCAGGGCCTTCCGACAGACATTAGCTACGTGGGTGTTGAAAGTAAGCTTATTATCAATCGTCAGGCCCAGAACTTTGATTTCTTTAGACATGGCAATGTCCTCCCCTCCCATCCGTAATTGTGGTGTGTCGTGTTTTAATTTGTTCGTAATCACCATGGCCTTGGTTTTATGAGGCGCGAACTTGAGTTTATTCACGACACCCCACTCCCGGACATGGGCGAGGGCTTCATTTGCCTGTCTTTGAACGTCCAGAGCGGTTTCCCCGGAGAAAACCAGGACGACGTCATCCGCAAAGGCTTGGCAGTAGTCGCCTCTGCGTTCAAGTTCTTTTAGTAGTGGATCCAACAGGAGGTTCCAGAACGTAGGGCCCCCAACCGACCCCTGGACACAGCCTTTGGTGGTTTCAGCAGTGTGTTCAGCTCCTGCATACCTTACTCTCACCCTTCGACCGGACAGATAGCTGTCGACGACCCTTCGGATGTTTTTCGGACAGCCAGTTTCCGCTAATCGGCATCGGATAGCGGGCCACCACGCGCTGTCAAAGGCTCCCTCTATGACCAGTGACACCATGACCATCAGTTTCTTTTTCTTCAACTGGGTTTTTAAGTGGGTCATCATGTCATAGAGGGAGTCTTCGGTGCTGCGCTGTGGTGTGAAGCCGTACTGCCTTTCGCTTTGACTGCCGAGGGTATGCCATCTGATTCGGCGGACGAGCATCTTCTCCCAAATCTTACCCAATATCGGCAAAAGGCCAATCGGTCTGTAAGATTTGGGATGAGTGTAGTCGTCCTTTCCAGGTTTGGGCAAGATAACGACGACCGCTTCCTTCCAGGCTGAGGGAAAGTGAGACAGCTCTAGGCACTTATTAAGGATGGCCAGAAACAGGTCTGGGTTTTTATTTATGGAGGCCGCACATATGTCCGCCGTTAATCCGTCTACCCCAGGTGCTTTCTTCGGGTTGAAGCTACAAGCAGCCCACCGCAGCTCTTCTAGGGTGAACGGGGGGTCAGATGACTCATCATCCCCACCACCGTTCACTTCTTCTGCTCTCTGTCTTATGCGTTTGTGGGCTTCATTGTCAGCTTGTGCTTCGTCTCTGGGGTAGAAGGTCTCCGACAGGACTTTGGCAGACTCCTCTCCTCCCAGAGCTATTCCATCTCGGACTAGCGGCACATCCTCTTGGCGTTTGGTCGTTCTACCAATGACTCGGTATATTCCTTCCCACATCGTCTCCCTTTCTTGCTTGGTGCAGAACTCCTTCCAGCTCTGGGTTTTGGTGTTTTTTAGGAGCCGCGCGTACTCGTCCTTGACTTCAAGGTACTCTTGCAGGACCTTCTCACGCCGCGCAGGTGCTGCACCCGATATGCGTCGTCTAAACTTCTTTACTTCCGCTTTCTTAGCTGACAGCTCCTCCGTCCACCAAGGCAATCCTTTTCTCTTTTTATCGACTATTTTTGGAATGGTATTTTCGATAGCTGATTCTATTCCATTTGTAAAAGTCTCTATAAATGAATCTAATCCCTTTTTCGTTACTATTTTTATAATTTCTTCTATTTTGACGTTTTTCCTTTCCCAATTTTGGCCTAATTTTTCCCCAAATTCTGTCCAATTTGCTTTTCTTGTGTTAAACTTTCTAGTCGATCTTTGATTATCTATACCACGTGATTTTTCTAAATTAATTTCGAAAAGGATTGCCTTGTGATCGGAAACTGTCAAGTCCGCGTCGAGTCTCCAGTTCTCGATTTTGTCGAGCATATCAGCACTACACACCGTGACATCTACGCAGCTCCTGAATCTTCTGCCACCTCTGTGGTAGTCGAATGTGGGTTCCGTGCCTTGATTTAGTAGGTGCAGCCCCATCTCGTCCAGGGCTCCCCCCAAGCATTCTCCCCTCCTATTTGTCTCCACACTCCCCCACCAGATGTTCCAGGCGTTCATATCCCCACCCAATACCACGCGTCTGCCTCCTACACTATCCAGGATTTTTTGGATGCGGTTGATGTCATCTTCAATGTTTTCTTCTCCTTCCAGGTACACCGATACGACAACAATTTCCCAGGCCTCGGTCCTTAGCTTTGCCACGACTATGTTTTCAGTGGTCAAAGTGGGGCATTGGGTGATGTCAATTGTGTCATCGAACAGCACAATGGCGGACTTGATGGTTTTGTCCGTTTGGGACTCACATTGTACTGTTCGGGTGCCCTGGTAGGTCTTCATCCTTTTGATGGATCCGGTGTAAGGCTCCTGGACCAGCGCAAATGAGACACGGCGCTTTAGGCCCTCCAATATTATCTCGTCAGTTGCGTGACTGCACCTTTGTAGGTTCGCCTGTAACGCGCGGTACTGGTCAGAAGGGGCGGAAGAGTTATCTGTGCGCAGCATATTGGTGCACGGGGCAACTTTAGCAGTACGCCACTGCAGAACGGGCTATGCTATCCCACTTACGTCGCACCGGGCAATCTGAGCTGAAGGCGTTGTGCTCAGTGTCTCCCAGCTTTGCCTTTTGGCAGTTTCGGCATGTCGGGGGCTCAGCCGCGATGTAGTCGGCGCACTGTGCTCGGAGGTGTGGGCCTCCACAATGCGAGCACGAGTCCTCAGTCTCCCGACAGGTCTTTTTGCTGTGTCCATATCCCAGGCAGCGCGAGCATTGGACCAGTGGAGACTGGTCCTCTGCCCTCAGGCGCTGCATGTCGATATGCACACAGCTTGCTTCTATGAGTCTGCCCCAGGCTCGCGGCGAGACGCTGAGCACCACGTGCATCTGGTGGGGGTTCCTAGCCGTCTTTTTGTATCGCACGACTGCCCTGCAATCGTCGTCCTTTAAATCCTTAAAGATGTTTTTATTCTGGGTGTGAAGGGCCTTGAGGATGTCGTCTTCGGAGTTGTAATTATTAACGTTCCTGATAATAATAAGTGGATCTTTATTCTTAATTTCTTCTACTTTTAAGTTGTTACCGTCTCTTCTAAGCTTTTCTTTCACCCTGTCTACTTCCTCTTTAGTTTTACATCCTAAGATGACTTTGCTGTCCCTCGCTTTTCGTATCCTGTGTATTTGGAACCCTTCATCCCTTGCCCTTACCACACCCCTCACTTTTTCCATTACTTGGTCACCTGTCTCGGTCTCATCGACGGACTTAATGACGACGGAGTGCACCGCAGCATGCTCCGGGGATTGTCTCCTCGGAGAAGCCGCAGCTACACTCGCGTATGTCCCTCCACTTGCACCTTCCCGGCTTTTTAATAATACCTCTTTCAATTCCTCCATCTCTTTCCTGTTTTCTTCTATCTGTTTACTGTGCTGAATCATTTTCTCCATTAGCTCTTTCTCTAAACCAATCTTTTCTTTTGCCATCTTTACTTCTATCCTATTCTCTTGTTCCGGTTCCGTCGATTCGGTGACCTTCTCAGTTACTTTCACTTCAATTTTCCTCTCCGACTCCGCTTCCTTTACCAACTGGTAAAGTCTCTCAAGGGCCTGAGTAACTTCAACCTTTATGTCTGTTTTTATGTTCTTTGAGTTCTTGAGGTGAAGTTTGCCCTTCGTTAACATTGCTTTGGCTTCGGTTGTCCGGTTTATGTATTTCGGCTCAACCCGCGGGGAGACGCTTAGCGCCTCTGTTGACGCCCTGCGGGCGGCCGCCGGCTGTGATAGGGCCTTAGCCTTTACCGGCCGGGCTGCGGGGATCGCCTTTTTGGGTGAGTTTGGGGATTTTGATGGTCCATCCCCCTTCCCTGCCTCCCATTCGCCGGTAAGCCGTCGGACCATCGAGTCCTGCGTCCTGCCGGCTGTAGCTTTCAAGGGGCCTGCCCTCTGTCCATCGTCTAGCGGGCTGCTGGAGCCCGCCGTCCTTTGTCCCCCGGTCATCTTTTTAACGGGCGTGTGAATGCCAAACATGTCGTAGGAACGCGTTAAAAGTCAAAGAATGCACAAATAATAAAATATTTTTGTAAAATATACAAAAGTAAGTAAGGGCGTACAAAAGGATACGCTCGTTAATATAATAAATAAGATAATTACCAACGTAACTTAGGTAAGTCAAGATTCAAACTATAACTTTTTGTCAAAAGTAAGTTTGAAAATAAATATTTACAGCAGGACAGTCAACCTAATATAGGAAAATACCAGTCAATATCAATCTAATACTGGGCGATCGCGCGTCAAAAGACACTGCGCTCAAACCTCTAACCCCTGTGCCTGTCAAATAATATAAATAAAAACTTCACTTTTTATTGTAATTACACCTAGCCTTGGTAGTAAGTGAAATATGGGAGGGCGGGCGGGCGAATTTTTGCTTTCCTTTGATGTTAGCGGTGCAATAGAGGTGTCCGCGGATAGGTCTCGGCTAGGCGCACAATATCTATGAAGAAAGCACACAGGGTTGTCAAACAAAAATTTTCAGTAGGGCTGAAAAACCGAAATATCACTATGAAATGTACTTTTGAAAATTTATATCTCGAAAAGTTTAAGTCGCAGCGCGCTGAAAACAATTTTGGCGTGCTCTAAATAACGGACACTACGATTAAGAAAGAAAAAATTTTGAAAAAGTTACCACGCGAAAACACTTAGAAAAATTTCGATCCAAATTTGTATGAAGAATTCGAAAATATGTAAAAAATGTCAAAATTAAATATAAATATATGCTTTTAATCGCTTCTTTCAACGTAAATAAATAGAAACCGGCAAATAAAATTTTATAGAAGCGCAAAAAGTGCTAATATTTCAGCTTTCAGTATTGAAAATGTATACGGGTTAGGTTAGGTTAGGTTAGGTTAGGTTAGGTTAGGTTAGGTTAGGTTAGGTTAGGTTAGGTTAGGTTAGGTTAGGTTAGGTTAGGTTAGGTTAGGTTAGGTTTTTTTTTTTTTTTTTTTTTTTTTTTTTTTTTTTTTTTTTTTTTTTTTTTGTAGCTGCTCTGTACCCGAATATAGAGTTCCAGGATTGGATTCTCGAATTAAGGATTCATTGCGAGCTGGGAATTGGGTTTTCTCCTTCATCAAAACGCTACTTTTCTTTTTAATAACATAAAAAACCTTACATATTTGCTTAACTAAGTACATCTGAAATTATACATTCTTATTTTGCTTTATTACATTATTACGTTCTAGACTGTGTTTCTTATTACCTACTTTATTTTTATTAACAATTTTTTCTTATTATCTATGAAATTGACACAATTTCAACAACAATAGTTTTCATGTTTTTTACCTTATTATCTAAATTAAACAAGCTTATTTATCTAAGATTACATTTTTGCTATTTTATATATTATCTCATATAATATATTATAACAAACTTATTTATCTAATTTTTATTTCTCTTATTTACTATTTTACAAATGGTTTCACAGTATTTTATAAATTCGTCACATTCCTTTTTTGCACTTAGTAGCTCACTGAGACTATTCAGACCAACTTTACATCCTACTTTCTGCTCAAAATTGTGCCTAAGCACATTAAAGATGGGACATGATATTAAAAGGTGGGGGACAGTTTCTTCGACGTTTGGGTCGCATGCACATGATGGACTCTCCCTGCACTTAAAACGATGTAAGTATTGGGAAAATCCACCATGCCCCGTGAGAATCTGGGTAAGTAAACCCGCTGGGTTAATCTTGCGAACAAGCTTGTACGCGTCTGCGGCGTTCGGAAGGAACATTTTTGTAACGGAGGCTGTTGATCCCTCTCTGTACCTATCACTCCATTTCGAAATGGATCGTATGCGCAACGTGCGCTTCACGAAAGGTTAGGTTAGGTTAGGTTAGGTTAGGTTAGGTTAGGTTAGGTTAGGTTAGGTTAGGTTAGGTTAGGTTAGGTTAGGTTAGGTTAGGTTAGGTTAGGTTAGGTTAGGTTAGGTTAGGTTAGGTTAGGTTAGGTTAGGTTAGGTTAGGTTAGGTTAGGTTAGGTTAGGTTAGGTTAGGTTAGGTTAGGTTAGGTTAGGTTAGGTTAGGTTAGGTTAGGTTAGGTTAGGTTAGGTTAGGTTAGGTTAGGTTAGGTTAGGTTAGGTTAGGTTAGGTTAGGTTAGGTTTTTTTTTTTTTTTTTTTTTTTTTGCAGCAGCTCTGTTCCCCGAATATTTCGTCCAGGATTGGATCGCATTTCAAGGGTAACATAACAACAGGGATAGGGTGGTTTACTTTATTTGTAAAATCTATGCTGCTTTCTTTATTGACTATTATCTATTACAAATTTTCTTACTACTATACATTTTTATTGTTGTGTTGTATTTTTCTTAATCTATTACACTTTTTGAATACAAATTTACAGCTATGATCTTTACATTTATTTTACTTAATCTAGTACACATTTTAAATACAGTTCTACGGTAATGGTCTTTTACACTTATTCTTGGTTATTCTAATACACCTTATATCTAAACAGTTCTTATTTTAATATCTTTGTCTGTTTTTAACAGTATATTTTAAGCTTGTTTACAGTTGAAAAATTTTTAATTTACATTCTTACATCTATAATAGTTCTTGTACATCTCGTTTCTTACTTGCTAAGGTTTTATAATTACATATTATAATATTAGCAAATATTATTTAGCATTTCTTTTATTTGCTTCAATACAGATTTTTTCGCATAAGGCAATGAACTCGTCACGTGTGGTTTTGTTACAAATTAGATCACTTAAGGTGCTTAGTTCAACTTTAGCCCCCGTCCTTTGCTCAAAGTCAAAGCGGGTTTTATCAAATTTGGGACATGTGGTGAGAAGGTGGGGGACTGTTTCTTCTACATTAGGATCACAGGCGCACGATGGGTTGTCCCTACATCTGAAACGGTGCAGGTATTGGGAGAACCCACCATGTCCTGTAAGGATTTGGGTTAATTTTCCAGCTGGTTTTATTTTCCGGACTAGCCTGTGCGCGTCTCTAGCATTTGGGAAAAATAATTTCGTGATCGATGCTGTATCGCCTGCATTATACCTACGGCTCCATTCTAAAATGGACCTTTCGCGTATAACTCGCTTTGCATATGAGACTGGACACCGATCATAGTCCGGTTTTCTCTTAGAAGCTAAGGCAGCCTCCTTGGCCAGGTCGTCAGCGCGCTCGTTGCCAGAAAGACCTGCATGTGCTTTTATCCAGAACAAAGATACATCTTTGCCCTGGATAAAAGCCTCCCGCAAGTTCTCTCTCGCCTCTACTGCGAGGGGGTGGAGCGAGCCATGGTTAACGATCGTCTCCAATGCGGCCATCGAATCGCTATACAGACCATAGCTCTTCTCCCTCCCCTTCAAGATCACGCCCGTTGCCTTGCATATGGCCAATAGCTCCGCCTGATAGACTGTGCAGTACGCGGACAGACAAAATTTTTGGTTCCGGATCTCGGCTTCGCCTTTCCACAAGGAAAGTGCGGCTCCGACCTTCCCCTCAATTTTGCTGCCGTCGGTGAAAATGCGCACCGCCTGCACATTGTGTCTATCGACTAGACTTTGGTCCTCCAGGCGTTCGAACTCAATGGCCATATGCGTAGCTGGGTGAGGAGTCTCTGCAAACCCAACCAGACTCTCGGTCTCTCTGTCTCCTAACTCTAGCAGGGGCGACCCTCTCCTCGTCTCATACAGGGCGGCTGCCTCCTGTATCCTGAGGTCGAGAGGAAGTATCCCAGCCAGAGTCAGCGCCGAGTGTAGAGAGACTGTCCGATATGATTTACAGAGCTTCTGGGCGAAACCTCTCTGCACTGCGTTCAGTAGCTTCTGCGCACCTATCTTTCTAGCCGAGGGGGCCCATGCTGCCGCGGCGTACATGATGACTGGTTCGACGCACGCTGTATAAATCAACCTTATAACCTCGGGGTGAAGGCCCCAGTTTACCTTCGCAGCACGCGATAATCGCTTGTAAATTTCGAGCGCTTTTTTGGTTTGGGAGACAATGTGCGAATTAAACGTAAGTTTGTCGTCGATAATTAAACCTAAAATTTTAATTTCTCGCGAAATAGTTATTTGTATCCCTCCCATTGTAAGGCGCGGGTTGTCGTATTTTAATTTGCGCGTGAGAACCATAGCACAGGTCTTGTGTGCTGCGAATTTCAATTTGTTTTGGTTGCCCCACTGCTGTACAAATTTGAGTGCCGCGTTAGCTCTACCTGTAACCTCATCCGAAGTATCCCCGTCAAAAACAAGGACCACGTCGTCGGCAAAAGCCTGGACGTAATGTCCTTCACGTCCCAATCCCCGCAGTAGAGGGTCAAGAAGAAGGTTCCACAAGATCGGACCACCGATAGACCCTTGCACACATCCCTTATTCGTGACTCTTCTCACTTCTTCCCCAGCGAACCTTACTCTGACACATCTGCGCTCCAGATAGCTATCCAGTAGCCTCCTGATGTTTACCGGGCACTTTTCCTCAGCCAGACGGATTCTAATTGCTGGCCACCACGCGCTATCGAAGGCCCCCTCTATATCCAATGACACTAGGGTTACCAGCTTCTTCAGCTCAATCTTACCCTTAATGTGGTGTATTAGATTATAGAGGGCGTCCTCGGTGCTCCTCTGGGGCATGAATCCGTACTGGCGAGTACTAATCCGCGGTACTAGGTGCCATTTGATCCGTGCTACTGACATCTTCTCCAGGACCTTCCCCAAGACCGGCAAAAGACCAATCGGCCGGTAAGCCTTGGGGTTCGTGTAGTCTTCCTTGCCCGGTTTTCTTAATACCACTACTGTGGCCTCCTTCCAGATGTCCGGGAAGTGCCCTATCTGTAAGCACTTGTTGCACAGGGCAAGGAAAGCGTCCGGGTCCTGGTTGATAGCTCGGCTGCAGATGTCTGATGTGAAGCCATCCGCCCCTGGGGCCTTCTTTGGATTAAAACTCCCTATCGCGGTCTGTAGCTCTAGTTGAGTAAACGGCGGGTCATGGTGTTCATCATGGTTCCGCTCGTTTACTCTCTTCGCTGCCTCTCTGGTCCAGCGATGGTGTTCGTTGTCAGAATCCTCCAGGTCTTGTGGGTAGAACGTCTCCGCAAGTAGGTTCGCCGATTCTGTTGGGTTGAGGTGTGCTCCGTCTTTGGTAAGGGTCGTGTCCTCCGTTCTCCTAGTGGTCTGGCCTATCACTCTGTAAATCCCCTCCCATAGGCCCTCTCGATCTTGTTTGGTGCAGAACGCTTTCCAACTATCAATCTGGGCTTTCTTGGCTTGGCACTCGTAGTCTTCTTTTTTTGCAAGATACTCAGCTACCACCATATCTCTGCGGTGCGGTGCCGCGTTCCTGATTTTGCGCCTGAAGGTGGTGGTAACTTTTTTCAGCCTGGTGAGCTCTTCATTCCACCATGGGATCTTAAGTACTTGTGTACTTTTCTTGACTGGCATGCTTGTCTTGCACGCTTCGGTAATTGCGTCAGTGTAGTCCCGTACCAGCTGTTCCAGTTGTGTTAGATCGGTGATGGTCTCGATTCTTTGCTGGTTGATGTTCTTGTGGGACTTTACTTGTGTCAAGGTGGTATTAAACTGATCCCAATCTGCTTTCTTAGTGTTGTACAGGCGAGTCGTTCGCTGGACCTTCAGTCCTTTTGATCTGCGGAGACTTATTTCGAACAATATCGCGTTGTGGTCCGAGCTCACCATCTCCTGGTCTACCCTCCAGTTGTCGACAAGTTCGAGTAGATCCTCTGAACAGGCTGTTATATCAACATGGCTGGTGTACACCCTGGTACCCCTTACGGTGTCAAACGTGGGTGTATCACCTCTGTTGAGTATCTGCAATCCCGACTCTTCCAGGGTCCCGGACATTGCTTCGCCCCTGTGGTCCTCTACCGTGCTGCCCCACCAGGTGCTCTTGGCGTTACTGTCTCCGCCAATTAGCAGTAATCGTGGGCCCAGCTCCTCGATGACCTCCTTCAGCCGGTCCAAGTATGGCCCTATGGGTTCCGGGTCCGGTTCAAAGTAGAAGGATACCGCCGCGATTTCCCAGGCACTGGTTCGGATCCTCACTACGACTATGTTGTCGCTAGTGAGTTTCGGGCACTGTATGACATCAAGGTCGTCATCAAAGACGACTATAGCTGCCTTTACAGTCCCATCTCCTACTGCAGTGCTCTGGAAGACTCTCGCCCCACGGTAGTCCTTCATCCTTCTCTCCCTACCCACATAAGGCTCCTGGACTAGCGCAAACGCGAGTTTGCGTTTGCTGGCCTCCGCCATGAGCTCGGTCAAAGCAAGCTGTTTGCGCTGGAGGTTCGCCTGGGCCACTGCATAACATCTGGTTGGGGCGCCTGCCCCTGAACGCGTTAAAACCACTTCAGCAATACTGGACTTTAGCTCTAGCCAGTGCCTCCCACCTCCTACGCACCGGGCATTCTGAGCTGAACGCGTTGTGAGCCGTGTGTTCAAGTTTTGCTGAAACGCAGTTACAGCAGCTAGGTGCTGCGGCTGCCAGCCAATCGGCACACTCAGTCCTCATGTGAGGGCCTCCGCAGTGCGTGCACTTAGGTGTAGTTTGTGTGCAGAAGCGCCTACCATGCCCATAAGCCAGACACATCGAACACTGTACTAACGGCGATTGGTCAGCTACTCGCACTCTCTGCATATCGATATGAACTGCACCTCGGTCAATGAGCCGGTTGTACACCTGCGGAGATACTCTCAAAACAACGTGGTTCAGAAGTGGATTTCTAGCTTTGCGCCTAAACTTAATCTCAACTCGGTTCTCCTGTTCTCCGAGGCCACGAAAAACCACACCATTCTGGTTCCTTAGTGCCTTCAGCAGATCTTCGTCGCTGTGGCTAGAGATGACATTACTAAGGATAACCATCGGGTCTTGATTTTTCATCTCCTCGAATCGGAGACTGTTTGCTGCGCCTTTAAGTCTCTCCTTAACTTTCTCGCGTTCCTCTACTGTTCTGCATCCTATGATAACCTTCCTGTCTTTAACCTTACGGACCTTCTCCACTGTAACCCAGCCATCCTTTGCGTTTACCGCGTCGCTAACCCGCTTCAGCACTTCGTCACCAGTGTCGGCCTCGTGTTTCGACTCTATTACAATAGAGTGAAGCGCGGTCCTCCGCTCTGCTGGTCTGACGGTCGGCAATGCAGCGACGTTAGCGTAGGACGCCTTCTTGGTTTCCTCTTGGTGGGAAAGGATGACTTCCCTAAGCTTGGCTATTTCTGCATTGGTTTTCTCTATCCTATCTCCCTGCTCTTTCAACATTTTTTCTAGTTGACCCTCCGATCCTATGCTCGTCTGAGCTCCTATTTTCAAAGTTTCCCCGCTGTCTATTGGTACTTTTTCTTTAACTATGTTTACGTTTTCAGGTGTGGATGCCGCGGCCATCTCCTTTACCAACGCAAAGAGCCCGTCCAGCGACTGGGTGATCCCGACCTTTAAGTCTGATCGCAGATTGCGGGACTCACTAATGTGGGTCTTCGCCTTCGCTAACAGCCTTCTGGCCTGGGTCACCCGGTCGGTGGGCTTGGCTGTTTCCGACCTCGGCCCCGGCGACACCGCTGTTGCCTCGGTCGAGGCTCTACGTGCCGCTGTCTTCGGCTCTACACATTGTGCCGTCTTCGCCTTAGACCTCAGCGACGCCGCCGGCGCCGGGGCGGTCTTCGTCGGTGAGTGGGCGTGTGCTGAGGAGGTGCAGGGCCTTGGCTCTACTGTTGCGCTCTCCCACTCCCCAATACTGCGCCTAACCCTCGAGGGTTCCGGCTGTGTCATTTGCGAGGGGCCAGCCCTCTCGTCAATCACGATGATGGGGGAGATAGGGGCGTTTACGTCCGTCGGGGCTTTTTTGGCGGGGGTGCGCGTCGTCGCCATTTTGAATGAGACAGATGCTGCTTTGTCTCGTCGGTAAAACTATAAAAATATGGTTCACAAGAACCTAATAGACACCTATCCTAAGATTACCGGTCAATAAACACGGTAATCGGGTCAAAATACAAGTTAAAGCTAATTAAATTTTAATATAAGAGCTCGCTTTGTCAATGAAGGATAGGACTCTATCAAAGCGATGTGCCCTACGGCCTTATATTTACCCCCTGCAACGCTAGCGACGAAACTCTACTTATGTAGAGCGAAAAACCAAAATACTCTACGTAGAGCTCCCGACTCTACCTAGTCAGGTGCCTGTTTTTATTTTACGTGTTTTGGTCCTAGTCAGGCCCAAATCTGACTATTTGTTCCGGAGTTATTGATTTTTGACTGTTTTTCTAGTTTTTACCTTTATAAGGGACTTAGAAAAATTTAAGAGTTATATAAAAATTAATTTTGAAAAAATTTGTATTACAACGCTATGTTTGAAGATGTGGAGGCGGGAAGTGACCCTTGTTTCCGAAAAAAGTAAATTTCGATCGGTTTTTGCCGCTTTTCGGGGTACTTTTTGGTCTGCAGAACCAAAATCTCTAGGGCTCTAGGTAGAGCTCTCTAAGTTTTACTGTTAAATACCTCTACCTATTCCAGGTATTTAGGTCTTAGTCCGGTCCCGCTGCGTCGTTTCGTTCCTGAGTTATAGAATTTAATTAATTTTTTGAAATTTTAGTGGGGACTGGGACTTAGTAAATTTTGCCAAAAGTGAAAAATATAATATTAACAAAAGTTTTAAAATGTATATTATTTATGAAAGTACGCTAAATTTGAAGTCGGGATTTGGTGGGATACTTTATTTATTTTGAGGTTTTCTCACTTTTCAAAGTAGTTTTCCCTCTATAAAACCAAAATCTCTAGGACTCTACCTAGAGCGTCACTAGTTTTATATTTTATACTTAAGCTAATTTAAGGAGTAATAGTCCAAACCCCGATCAAATCCGACTGATAGTTTCGGAGTTATTGAATTTAATTAATTTTTGAGATTTTAGTAGGGACTGGGACTTAGTAAATTTTACCAAAAGTGAAAAATATTATATTATCAAAATTTTGAAAATGTGTATTACCTATGAAAGAACGCTAAATTTGACGTCGGAATTTGGTGGGATACTTGATTTATTTTGAGGTTTTCCCACTTTTCAAAATAGTTTTCCCTCTACAAAACCAAAATCTCTAGGACTCTACCTAGAGCGTCACTAGTTTTATATTTTATACTTATGCTAATTTGAGGAATAACAGTCCAAACCCCGATTAAATCCGACTGATAGTTTCGGAGTTATGGAATTTAATTAATTTTTTGAGTTTTTGGTGTACGCTAACAGGACTTAGAAAAATTTTGTCTGATTTTACTAATGAACTTGTTTTTTAACCTAATTTTAATTTAATATTTTTCTTCTTTTGCAGTATTGGTGTAATTTATTAAAAGCTATTATTTACTACTTGAACAATAATTTTAGTGTACCTATTTAATTTATTAAACCTATTTTTATGTTGGGATCCCTTTGTTTACCTTTTTATTTTTCTCCCTCGGCCTAGTTTTCCCTTTTATTTTAGTCTCCTTAGGGGTGCGCGTGGGGTTACTATATATATTCTAAATCTGCGTTAAATTACCTATCTAACGGTATAAAGCTTTAAATTTTACGTTTAAGTTTACTATTTAAAATTTCGTATTATTCAGTCTTTCAGCTAATTTGATAACCTAATTGAGAAAAAGCTGAATAAAAGGATGAAAGAGATTCGTGAAAGGATGAAAGATTTTGCGCGTCTTCGGCGGCACTTTCGCAAGGCTCCACCGGGTTTTCCTTTAAAGTCGCGTGGATTTAAGTTATATCTTCAGATAGCTAGTAAAAAGGGCTATCTTGTGGTATAAAATTTTTGAATTTAGGAAATATATTTAGGCCTAAAAATGGGGGTTTTGTCCGAGGGGTGCTAAAAATTTATGCGAATTTTAGTGTTTTTTCCAATTTATTAACTAACCAGTCTTAGTTAAGAAATGATTTTAATGTTTTTATATAGGTTGTACTTAAAGGTAAAAGATATAAATTTAAGAGGGATAAGGATTTATATAAAGGGGGTTAAATGGGGGGTTGAAAATTGAAGTGAATTTTCTCTTAATGTATTCTATGTTATTTTTGTGATATATAGTATGATTTTAAAAATCCAAAAAAGGGTAATAAAGAATGCCTATATATTATTTCACTAAAATTAAGTTTTTTATGATTTAATTTAAGGGTGGAAAGGGGGCTAAAATTGATGTTTTGTCTGAATACCACTCAAATTTCACAAGTCTAGAGGTTTTGCTGATTAATAACTTGTTTATTTTTAAATTCGCGTGGATTTTATCTTATTCACTAGATAGGGTGTAAAAAGCCCTTTCAGACAATGTAAAACTGGTTAGGTTAGGTTAGGTTAGGTTAGGTTAGGTTAGGTTAGGTTAGGTTAGGTTAGGTTAGGTTAGGTTAGGTTAGGTTAGGTTAGGTTAGGTTAGGTTAGGTTAGGTTAGGTTAGGTTAGGTTAGGTTAGGTTAGGTTTTTTTTTTTTTTTTTTTTTTTTTTTTTTTTAATTCTAGTTCCCACTGGCATGGGGGGACCAGTGACCTTTGTTTTGTAATTATTTGTGTTGTGTATGTTTTTGTAATCAACTGATCGTACTTGATGTTTAAAGTTATGATATCTAATATTAGTATTACTTGTTTTATTGTGCAACTTATCTCTATGCGCCGTTTTCATGTTTCCTTTGTTCTTGCTTACTTGTTTTTATTTTTGCTTTTAACTTTATCCTAACTTATTTTATTCTACTATGGCTATATGATTTTTATTTACTTTTATGAAACTGTGAACTTGTAGTATATACTTCATTATATACACTTGTTACACTATTTATTTGCTGTTTTGTTTTTACTTAATACTTCTTTTGCTACTCTTCTACAGTATTCTATGAACTTAGGTCGTATTTCATTATTACTTATTATATTAGCGAAATTTTTTACTTTTATATCTACCTTTATGTTATTCTCTGTTTCGTATCTTGCTTTTCCGAAAATGGGGCATTCTGACAAAATATGCTCAACACTTTCTTCTTTTGCAGGGTCGCAGACGCACGACGGACTCTCCTTGCATCTGAAGCGGTTCAGGTACCCGGAGAATCCGCCATGCCCCGTCAACACCTGCACCAGCAGTGGATCCAGGTCAATCTTTTTGACGAGCTTGTAGGCCCCTAAAGCAGTCGGGAAAAATAACTTTGTGACTCCCGCTGTTTGCTCGCTCGTATAGCGCCGTTCCCATTTGTCAAGCGTATCTTGGCGTATGATACGCCTGACAAATGACACCGGGCACCGGTCGTAGTCCGGTCTCGTCTTTAGCCTCAGCGCAGCCTCCTTCGCCAGAACGTCAGCTCGTTCGTTTCCCTCCAAACCTGCATGGGCCTTGATCCAATGGAGTTTTATGGTCTTACCATTAAGAGCCATATTGTGGATGATTTGCCTGCTCTTTACAGCTAGGGGATGGAGGGAATCACTGCTTGTTAGCGTTTCGAGCGCGGCTCGGGAGTCGCTGTAAATACTGAAGACGAGACTGGTCTTACTATTTTCCGCGATTTCAACTGCCTTTGCGAGAGCCAAAAGTTCAGCCTGATAGACAGTGCAGAACTGCTCCAACCTGAGTTTCTTGGTTTTGGTCTCCGCCCCATTATCCCACATGGATACTGCGGCGCCAACCTTTCCTTCTATCTTACTACCGTCAGTGTAGATTTTCGGCCCACCATGCTCAGTCTGGAGCAGCTCTGCACTGCATGTTACGAGATCAAACTCAAGCTTCGCCTGCATCGCCGGGTGTGGCGTATCCGTGTATTGCGTTGGAGCCTCAACGCTTCGGTCTTCTACTACTCTCCGGGAGTGTCCTCGCTTTACCTCATAAAGGGAGGCTGCTTCCTGGATTCTTAGGTCCAGAGGAAGCAGTCCGGAGAGTAGTAGAACCGAGTTGAGAGAAGTGGTTCGGTAAGCTTTTACCAACTTTTGCGCGAAACCCCGTTGCACCTCATTGAGGTACTTTTTGACACTTATCTTTTCAGACGCCGGAGCCCACGCGCTTGCTGCGTACATGACGATCGGCTCTATGACAGCTACATAGATCGTCCTAACGATCTCCGGGGACAGACCCCACTGCACTTTTGCCGCTCTGGCCAGCTGTTTATATATGTTCAGGGCCTTCCGACAGACATTGGCTACGTGGGTGTTAAAAGTGAGCTTGTTGTCTATCGTCAGGCCCAGAACTTTTATGTCTCTTGACATGGCAATGTCCTCCCTCCCCATCCGCAATTGTGGTGTGTCGTGTTTTAGCTTGTTTGTTATTATCATAGCCTTGGTCTTTTGCGGCGCGAACTTGAGTTTGTTCACGACACCCCACTCCCGGACATGGGCGAGGGCTCCATTTGCCTGTATTTGGACGTCCAGAGCGGTTTCCCCGGAGAAAATCAAGACAACGTCGTCTGCGAAGGCTTGACAGTAGTTTCCTCTGCGTTCCAGGTCCTTTAGTAGAGGGTCCAACAGGAGGTTCCAGAACGTAGGGCCCCCCACTGACCCCTGGACACAGCCTTTGCTAGTTTCCGCGGCGTATTCGGCTCCTGCATACCTTACCCTTACCCGTCGATCGGTCAGATAGCTATCTACAACCCTGCGGATGTTTTTAGGACATCTTGTTTCCGCTAATCGGCATCGGATAGCAGGCCACCACGCGCTGTCAAAGGCTCCCTCTATGTCCAGTGACACCATGACCAGTAGTTTCTTTTTCTTTAGCTGGGTTTTTATGTAGGTCATCATATCATAGAGGGAGTCTTCGGTACTGCGCTGTGGTGTGAAACCGTACTGCCTTTTGCTTTGGCTTACGAGGGTGTACCATCTGATCCGGCGGACGAGCATCTTCTCCCAAACCTTACCCAATATTGGCAAAAGGCCAATCGGTCTGTATGATTTGGGATGAGTGTAGTCCTCCTTACCGGGTTTGGGCAAGATAACGACCACCGCTTCTTTCCATGCTGAGGGGAAATAAGAAAGGTCTAAGCACTTATTCAGGATGGCTAGAAATAGCTCTGGGTTTTTGTTTATAGCAGCTACACATATGTCCGCCGTTAATCCGTCTACCCCAGGCGCCTTCTTTGGGTTGAAGCTACAAGCAGCCCACCGCAGCTCTTCTAGGGTGAACGGGGGGTCAGATGATTCATCATCTCTACCACCGTTCACTTCTTCAGCTCTCTGCCTTATGAGTTTGTGGGCTTCACTATCGGCTTGTGCTTCGTCTCTGGGGTAGAAGGTCTCCGACAAGACTTTGGCAGACTCCTCTCCTCCCAGAGCTATTCCATCTCGGACTAGCGGCACATCCTCGTGGCGTTTGGTCGTTCTACCAATGACCCGGTAGATCCCATCCCACATTGATTCCCTCTCTTGCTTTGTGCAAAACTCCTTCCAGCTCTGGGTTTTAGTGTTTTTCAGGAGCTGCACGTATTCGTCCTTGATTTGAAGGTACTCCTGCAGGACTCTCTCACGGCGAGCAGGTGCTGCGCCTGATATGCGTCGTCTAAACTTTTTCACTTCAGCTTTCTTGACTGACAGCTCCTCCGTCCACCAAGGCAATCCTTTTCTCTTTTTGTCAACTATTTTAGGTATCGTATTTTCGCATGCTATTTCTATTCCTTTTGTAAGAGTGTGTATTATCTGATCTAATTTTTCTATTGTTTCTATTTTACTTATTTCTTCTATTACTAAATTTTCCCTCTCCCAATTTTGACCTAATTTTTCCGTAAATTCTACCCAATTCGCTTTCTTTGTGTTGTACTTTCTGGTTGATCTCTTGATGTCAATACCTTGTGATTTTTCTAAGTTGATTTCGAAAAGGATTGCCTTGTGATCGGAAACTGTCAAGTTCGCGTCCAGTCTCCAGTTCTCGATTTTGGCGAGCATATCCGCACTGCACGCCGTGATGTCTACGCAGCTCCTGAACCTCCTGCCTCCTCTGTGATAGTCAAACGTGGGTTCCGTGCCTTGGTTCAGTAGATGTAAGCCCATCTCGTCTAAAGCTGCTCCCAAACTCTCACCCCTCCTATTTGTTTCCGCGCTCCCCCACCAGATGTTCCAGGCGTTCACATCGCCGCCAAATACCACGCGCCTATTTCCTATACTGTCCAGGATCTTTTGGATGGTCTCGATGTCGTCATCTATATTTCCTTCACCCTCCAGGTACACCGACACGGCTATGATTTCCCAGGCTTCGGTCCTCAGCTTTGCCACGACTATGTTTTCGGTAGTCAAAGTGGGATATTGGGTTATGTCGATTGTGTCATCGAACAGCACAATGGCGGTTTTGATGGTTTTGTTCGTTTGGGACTCGCATTGTACTGTTCGGGTGCCCTGGTAGGTCTTCATCCTTTTGATGGATCCGGTGTAAGGCTCCTGAACCAGCGCAAACGAGACACGGCGCTTCAGGCCCTCCAAGATAAGTTCGTCTGTTGCGTGGCTGCACCTTTGTAGGTTTGCCTGCAGCGCGCGGTACTGGTTTAACGGGGCGGATGTGTTTCCTGTGCACTGTGGGTTACTGCCCGGGGCAACTTTAGCAATACGCTACAGCGGAACGAGCTATGCTGTCCCACTTCCGTCGCACCGGGCAATCTGCGCTGAAGGCGTTGTGCTCAGTATCCCCCAGCTTAGCCTTAAGGCAGTTTCGGCAAGTCGGGGCCTCGGCCGCGACGAAGTCAGCGCACTGTGTTCGGAGGTGTGGACCTCCACAGTGCGAACACGAGTCCTCAGTCTCCCGACAGGTTTTCTTGCTGTGTCCATATCCCAAGCAGCGCGAGCATTGTACCAGTGGAGACTGGTCCTCTGCCCTTAAGCGCTGCATGTCGATATGTACACAGTTTGCCTCGATGAGCCTGCCCCAAGCTCGCGGCGAGACACTCAGCACCACATGCATCTGGTGGGGGTTCCTGGCCGTCTTTTTATATCTTATGACCGCCCTGCAGTCGTCTTTTTGTAAGTCCTTGAATATATTTTTGTTTTGCGTGTGGAGGGCCTTGAGAATATCATCTTCTGAATTGTACTTATTGACATTTCTGATGATAATAAGTGGGTCTTTATTCTTTATTTCCTCTACTTTCAAGCTGTTTCCATCTTTTCTTATCTTTTCCTTGACCCTGTCTACTTCCGCTTTTGTTTTACAGCCGAGAATTATTTTGCTGTCTCTTGCTTTTCGAATTCTGTGAATTTGAAAACCTTCCTCTCTGGCGCTCACTACACCTCTCACTTTTTCCATAATTTGGTCACCGGTATCGGTCTCGTCCGTTGATTGAATAACGACCGAGTGCACCGCGGCATGCTTCGGCGATTGCCTCATCGGTGAAGCCGCGGCTACACTCGCGTACGTCCCTTTGATCTCCCTTTCGTAGCTCTTTACCAGCTCCTCTTTAAGAATTTGCATCTCCTTTCTGTTTTCTTCTATCTGCCTACTGTGTTCCGTTATTTTTTCTAAAAGCTTCTTGTCTAAACATATTCTCTCCCTTTCCATTTGTACATCTAATCTGTCCTCTTTTTCCGGTTTCGTAGACTTGGTGACTTGTTCTGTTTCTTTCCCTTCAATTTTGCTTTCTAACTCCGCTTCTTTCACCAGATGGTAAAGTCTTTCAAGGGCATGTGTGACTTCGACTTTTATGTCAGTCTTTATGTTTTTGGAGTTCCTGAGGTGCAGTTTGGCTTTTGTTAGCATGGCTTTGGCCTCGCTGGTCCGATTAATGTATTTTGGCTCGACCCGTGGGGAGACACTAAGTGCCTCTGTTGACGCCCTGCGGGCGGCCGTCGGCTGTGACAGGGCCTTAGCTTTGACCGGCCGGGCTGCAGGGACCACCTTCTTTGGTGAGTTTGGGGATTTGAGTGGTCCGTCCACCTTCCCTGCCTCCCATTCGCCGGTCAGCCGTCGGACTATCGAGTCCTGCGTCCTAGTCGCCGCCTGTGTTTTCGAGGGGCCAGCCCTCTGTGCATCGTCAAGCGGGCTGCTGGAGCCCGCCGTCCTCTGTCCCCCAGTCATCTTTTTTATAGGCGTGTGAATGCCAAACATTTTGTGGGAACGCGTTAGATGTTAAGAAGATATAAAATGTTTTGAAAGGTGATCAAAAGTGTAGATTAAGCGTACAAAAGTACACGCTTCTTATCCTTAAACTATAAAAGTAGAATTACCGAAGTAAAATCAAGCAAGTCAAAAGTAAATCCTAATAAAGTTAATCAATGTGTAACTGATCGTTTCAAATTTTATTTTACAGGTCCCGCTGTTGCTGTCGGAAATTGCGTTTGCGGTTCCTCAAGAGTTAAAGTGAATTTAAATAAAATAAATCGATATAATTCGATATACAAGTCAAAATACGTATTATTGGCTAAAAACTTACTAGAGCCAACTAAAACCTTGGCGATCGCACGTCAAAAGACACTGCGCTCCAGCCTCTACCCTATGTGCCAGTCAAATATATAATTAAATTAAAATAGATTAGGTTAGGTTAGGTTAGGTTAGGTTAGGTTAGGTTAGGTTAGGTTAGGTTAGGTTAGGTTAGGTTCCCCCTCGAATGGAGCACGCCTTGTCGTGGCGAGGGGGCTCAGTAGCCTGTCGCAATCCAGCGGCAGGTGAAGCCAAGATGCTCCGTGGAGAGTGCCGCTGCGTCTGTTCCCGTATCGGGCGGCAGTGGCCATAGTGAATCGCGTCTGTCTCGCATCGAGCGGCGGCTCACTAAAAGTCGTTGGACTCCCGGCACCCCTCTGATTTAACAGAGGAGGCAGGGGATGTCCTGAGGACTTTGGTCCTCTGGGCGAGCTCGGCGTGCATTTGCCGTCGGGCGTGGCTCGCCTCGTCGGGAGGGTCTCGGACAGACGGTGTGGGGACACCTCTGTCCAATCACCAGGGACCCTCCTGAGGCGCCAGTGTGCCGTCGGGAGTGGGATCGCCCCACTCCGTGGAGATCCGCCCTCCTCATGGAGGGTGGAGGTTGCGCTGGCAAGGGTCGCGGGACTGTTGAGACACCGCGGCCCTTGCTGTCAAAGCCACCAAACGCGGCGGGCGTCGTCAGGTTTTAGTGGGTATACCCGGGGGCGTATCCGGGGGAGTCCCACACACGCCCCTCCGTTCCCCGACGGAGAGGTACGGTGCGTAATTGCATTTCCTGACGTTAAAAAAAAAAAAAAAAAAAGGTTAGGTTAGGTTAGGTTAGGTTAGGTTAGGTTAGGTTAGGTTAGGTTAGGTTAGGTTAGGTTAGGTTAGGTTAGGTTAGGTTAGGTTTTTTTTTTTTTTTTTTTTTTTTTTAATATATGGTAGAGCTTTTATCGATATTTTGAAGTTGTTATCATAATAATGTACATTATTATTTTATTTACTTAGGGGTGCATTATTAGAATATTATGTTTCTTTGTTGTTTTCAGGTTCGGTCCTGCTAATGGATACAGGTTCCGGACGAGAAAGTTTATAATATTACGCGTATAATATTTAGTTTGTTACACAAACATGGTAGATTATATTAAATATTCATGGCATGTAGGCTAAATGGTGAGCACTTTTATAGGGTTAGGGTGTACGATGAAGTTTTCATGAGTGATGGGGTATATTACAGAGTGAGCGCGTTTTTTTTTTTTTTTTTTTTTTTTTTTTTTTTTTTTTTTTTTTTTTTTTTTTTTTTTTTTTTTTTTTTGCGTTTTCCATGAAAATTTTTAACTTTTACTTGTAGCTTAAGGCCTATGTCAGTAAATTATGTACAAGAAGATAAAGACAACAAAATTATGTACAAGAAGACACGAGTAATGTACAGTATTACACAATAAAATTATAAATATTTTATGTGTTGTTTATTATCTTTAGACTATGAATTATTTTATTTACAAGGTTTTTGAACGTTTTGGTGGGTTCTTCTTTACTTGATAATTGATTAGTTTTATATGGCTCGATTCTAAGGTTCCTGCAAGTTTGTTCGTGCTCATATCTATGCGAATTAAAGATTGGACAATTCTGTATGATATGTTCAATGGTTTGAGCGCTGGTGTCATCACATGGGCACAGGTCGTCGTTTGTGATCTTAAATCGACAAAGGTAACTCTTGTGGTACCCGTGCCCAGTGAAGACCTGTGTTAGCTCGAACGAAATTGGGACCTGTTTTTGAAACTCCCTTATCTCCTTTACAGAGCCGAACCACCTGGCAATCTCTGAGTTTTGGGTCTCGGCTGCGTACTCCTCCTGCCATTTATCCAGTGATCGCTGTCGTAGGGTGTATTTAGCGAAGGAAATCGGGAACTCGTTGACGCATGTCGCGGTTCGTTGGACTGCGGCTTCCTTGGCGGCTTGGTCTGCCAGTTCATTTCCTTCAATTCCGACATGCGCCTTGACCCAGGTGAAGCTCACGCGGAAGCCGTGGTTCTTCCTTATTTCAAGGAGCATGCCATGGATTGAAACGATAGTGGGGTCTGAATTATTTCGATCCTGCAGAGCTTTTAATGCCGATAGGCTGTCCGTAATGATGATTGCGTTTGATTTCCAGCCAGAGTTCAGAAGCCACTTGAGTCCAGCTTCGATGGCTGTCAGCTCAGCCACGAAGACAGAGGTGGTTCTCCCGAGTTTCTTTTTTACTTTTGGTTTGGACCCATTTGGGAGGTATATAACTACAGCTGAGCCGACCTCTCCGCTCTCCAATTTGCTGCCATCCGTGTACAGTTTAATAGGTATTTCGGATGTGATACGATCGATTTCTTCTTGCGTATTTGCCTCGTCATAATCTATGGACATCCTGTCAGCGGGGTGGAGTTGGTCTTTTACCGGCACCTTGTAGCGGAGGGTGATGTCTGCTGGGATGTCCTTAAGGGTTCCAGATTCTTTGACCTCGTGGATTTCTCTCGCTTCATCGATGGCCAGATGAAGCGGCATAAATTGTGCTAGGGCTATTGCTGCGGCTGCTGACACTGTGCGGAATGCTCTAGTAGCTTTAATTGCGAATTGTCTTTGAAAAGTTCGGAGGGATTTTCGTACGCAGTAATACTTGGTCGCTCCTCCCCAAATGCCAGCTGCGTATGTTATCATGGGCTGTATTACTTGACGATATATAATAGAAATATTTTCAGGATGTGCTCCCCAAGTCGGCCGCACAAACATAGTGAGTTTTTTGAAAATTTCCGATGCTTTACTTAATATGTATTTCGAGTGTGGAATGAAGGTAAGTCTGGTGTCTAATATGACACCCAGAAGTTTGATTTCAGAGCTGAGCATGATGGGCTGTTGGTTCATCTGTATTTTAACGGATTTAGATGGTGCCGTAAACGCGATCACCTGTGTCTTGGCTGGACCAAAGTTTAACTTGGCCTCCATGCCCCAGTCGTAAATAATGCTGAGAGCCTCGTTGGTGGTGTTTTGTAATTGGCCAACTGTTTGTGCCGTTACAATGAGAAGCGCATCGTCAGCAAAAGCCTGCATGTGGACACCATGTGGTAGTTCTTTTTCCAGGAGGTCGTCGAGAATTATATTCCAGAACATGGGCCCGCATACAGAGCCCTGGATGCATCCTTTGGTCAGGGTCTTTGCGGAGGTTGCGTCGCCAAAGTCCAGCACAGCAGTCCTGTCCTTCAAGTAGCTTTTTGTTAATTGGTAAAGGTTGTTTGGGCAGTCCAGCTTGCGTAGGCGGTGGAGAAGCAATGGCCACCAGGCATTGTCAAACGCTGCCCTAATGTCCAGAGACACAGCGATGACTTGTAGGCCTGCGGCTTTGGCATCAGTAATTTGGTTTATTGCACTCTGTAGGGCGTCGGTGGTCGAGGTCTGCTCTTTAAAGCCGTACTGTTTCTTGTTATATTGCTGAGTTTGCTCTAGGTGGTAGGACATTCTCCTCGACAACAACTTCTCCAGCAGCTTGCCGAAGACGGGAAGAAGCCCGATTGGCCTGAAGGACGACAGGTCGTTGGCATCCGGTTTATTTGGTTTCGGCAGGATTTTGACGTAGGCCTTTTTCCAAGGTGTGGGGAAATGATTTAAGGTTAAACACCTGTTCATGAGGTCGGTAATGATTTCTGGAATGACGTCAAATGTGTTGAGACAGATGTCGGATGTGAGATTGTCCATTCCAGGTGCTTTGTTGGGGTTCATGTTCTTTAAGCAATCCCGAATCTCGTCCCTTTGGAATGGCAAATCGTCATCCGTATCAACCGGCACATTGAGATCACTCCGGAGATCACTTTGTCTGCGTGATGTGTCAACGAGGTCGTCATCGGGGTAAAAATGGTCGAGTAAGGCTTGAGCGGTGTTCGAGAAGCTGTCTGTATAATGAACCCCAGCTTTGAGCGTCTGTGGTGGGCGCCGCTTAGCGCCTTCTTTTATGAGACGATTGGTGAGGCTCCACACGTTCTCTTTATCCTGTATCGAGCAAAACTCCCTGAAGTGGTCTGTGGAGGCCTTTGATAGAGCTTTTGCATATTCGTCTTTTAAGTCTTTATGTGTTTTGATTGCTTCCTCCATGGGTCTGTTGGCTATTTTTAGGTCGTGTAATTTATGGTGCGCTTTAATTAATTTCTTTTTTAGCGTCTCCAGCTCGTCACTCCACCAAGGGTTGAATTCAGCGGCCGGAGGTCTCTTGCGGAAGACCGCACGGCAAGCCGACTGTACGACTGTAGTTAAAAGTTCGACAAAGCAGTCGATGCCAGCTTGATCCAAGTCCTCTATAGAGCGAGTGAGTAGATTGCTGTCTTGGATTGCAGCGTGCAGCGCGGCACGGAACTCGTCCCAATTTGCTCGTTTGGTATTGTACCTAAATGTTGTGGTTGACTTGTGTTTTGCTGGTTTCCCTGGCACAATTATGGAGAATTCGATGCCATTGTGATCTGAGCTGGGGCAAGCTGTCAGGTTGACTTTCCAGTTTTTTACGAGGTTTTGGAGGTTGTTAGAAGCCAGAGTGATGTCGAGAATAGACGAGCTCAGCCTTCCGGAGCGAATGGCCTCGAATGTTGGAATGATGTCCGTGTTGCATATATACAAGTCGTGGGCGGATGTAAGGTCGACAATGTCATCGCCGCGGGCGTTAGATGTCCTTTCACCCCACTCAGGATGTTTACCATTTAGGTCACCGCCGATGATTTGATAGCAACCACGCGTTCTAGTAAGGAGCCTGTCCAGGGCAATCATTGTGTTGTTAGGGTCTGCGTCTGGTTCGATGTACACAGATGCGACATAGAGCGTCCTCTGACCAAGTGACATTTGTATAACTGCCAAGTTGGAAGTGGACAGTTGTGTGACGCCGAGGGCAAGGCCCGTCTTGCTTTTGACAATGACACACGCCTTGGTAACTCCGGTGGTGCTGAATTGGAACACATCAAGGTTTGGATAGTTCTGCACGGATGCCGCGCGACCTATGTAAGGTTCCGTTACCAGGGCCACATCGTAGTCATTAGCTATGAAGAAACGGATAAACTCAGTTTGAGAGACGTAGCAGCGTTGAAGGTTTGCTTGGATAATTTTGATGTGAGTTCTAGAAACCATAATCTATTGTTTCTTCTAGGAGTTTACGTGCAGTGTTAATGCGGGTGCAAAGTTTACTATTTGTTGCTGAGTGTTTGGTTCCAACGCTGCTGCTGGTCTTCTCATTGTGTCTAGTGCAGTTTATGCATTTGAGTGCATCCGGATTTGTTTTGACTGGGCAGTTGGCAAAAGAGTGTGCAGTCGACGCACAGTGCGAGCAGGGATAGTATTCTGCTTGACACTTTTTGTTTGTGTGGCCGAACTGCAGGCATTTATAACATTGGACGAAACGAGAGAAGTCCATAACTCGAACGCGTTGGTGTTCTATGTTGACGCGTTCGGTTTCAACGAGCCTCCCCCGAGTCGTCGGGTGTACCTCCAGGACGGCATTGTACAATTGCTCGTTTCTGTTGTTAAGGGCGAAGCAGAAGCGCATGTTTTCTGCGGGTACGGAGTTTTGCTGGGCGATAATCGGTATGAGTTCTTCCTTGAGTATCTGTTTGTTGACCCCTTTTAGGATGATCAAGGGCTTCCGTTTCCGAGCCTCCTCGGCTTGTATGCCAGGGACGGCGTTTACCCGTTTAATTGTCTCTTCACATTGCTCTTTTCTTTCGAAGTCGACTCTGATCATGTTTTTGGAGAGCGGTTTTACTTTGGTTGGGGCAAAAGTAGAGTTTCGGAAGGAGACCTTCTTTCTCCACTCTTCCAATACGTTTGGTTGTTTTTCACCAGTCTCTGTAGTTTTGATGATTATCGACGGAAGTGATTTGGGTGGAGTTGGAACTTTGCGGGGAGGAGCCCTCACGGTTTCAGCAAAAGATCTCGCTGGTGAATTGAAAAAGGAGGGAATAGCGCTTTTGGTTAGGTTAGGTTAGGTTAGGTTAGGTTAGGTTAGGTTAGGTTAGGTTAGGTTAGGTTAGGTTAGGTTAGGTTAGGTTAGGTTAGGTTAGGTTAGGTTAGGTTAGGTTAGGTTAGGTTAGGTTAGGTTAGGTTAGGTTAGGTTAGGTTAGGTTAGGTTTTTTTTTTTTTTTTTTTTTTTATATCCTCCCTCCTCCCATCCTCCGCTGTGGTAAAAGCGGAGACCTTTTGGCTTGTTTTGAATTTTTACAATTGAGTTTTCACGATATAAAAGAAATTTTGTATCCTCACCAGACGAGTATGCTTTACCATACTCGCTGGTGTCTGGATCTTCGTCGGCCTAAATTTTATTATTTCTAATTACCACTTTTATTATTTTTGTTGCAAATTTGATCAAATTGTTTCTTGTCATTTTGTCTCTGATTAATTCTGGTAATAAAGCTTTTGTTAGTTTTTTGTTCAAAATAAACTCTAAGTCTAACCTATCCTGAGAGAATCGTGGGCAGTCGAAAAGGACGTGTTCCACGTTCTCAATTTGCTGCGGGTCACAGATGCATGCTGGACTCTCCTTGCACTTGAAACGATTTAAGTACTCAGAGAGCCCACCATGCCCTGTGAACACCTGCGTCAAGAGTGGATTTATGTCTAATTTTCTAACTACACCAAATGCCTCTTTTGCGTCTGGAAAAAACATACGGGTAACGGCGCCTGTGTCCGCACTTTGGTACCTCCTGTTCCATTCGTCAATCGTATCTAGACGGATCTGGCGCTTGACGAATGAAACAGGGCACACATCGTAGTCCGGCCGGCGTTTAATGCCCACTGCGGCCTCTTTAGCTAGAACGTCTGCTCTTTCATTTCCCTCCAGCCCCGCGTGTGCTTTTATCCAAAATAGGTTCAATATTTTGCCAAAATTTGAGATACTTTTTAAATTTTTCTGAATTTCGAACGCAATGGGGTGAAGGGAAGCGCCACTGGCGACGGTTTCAAGAGCAGACCTGGAGTCACAGTAGACATTAAACGTTTTAGCTTTGTGCTTAAGGGCCAAATCCGTTGCCATTTTTAGGGCCAGTAACTCTGCCTGGTACACGGTGCAGAAAGATTCCAATTTGAATTTCTTGGAGGTTACCTCTACTTTGTTACTCCAGAGGGATAGAGCAGCCCCGACCTTCCCTTCAATTTTGCTTCCGTCTGTAAAAATATTACAGACGGAATCATCTCCGTCGGCCACTTCTGCACCGTCCACCACGCTGCCAAAAGCATATCCACACTGTTCAGCGGGATGTGGCGTGCTGACAACTGGTACCGGAACCTCAACCTCCCGGTCCCCTACTACGCGCTGGGAATGGCCTCTCTTTACTTCGTAAAGAGCGGCAGCCTCTTGGATCCTCAGATCCAGGGGGAGCAATCCAGCGAGTAGTAGGGCCGAGTTTAGGGAAACAGTCCGGTACGCCTTGACAAGTTTCTGCACAAAGCCCCGCTGAACAGTGCCAAGCTGCTTCCGCACTCCAAGTTTCTTGGCCGCTGGTGCCCATGCACTCGCTGCGTACATTATGACAGGCTCCACAACCGCAACGTAGATGTTCCTGATCACTTCAGGCGACAATCCCCACTGCACCTTCGCTGCCCTTGACAATTGACGATAGAGGCCAAGAGCCTTTCTACACACATTAACAACATGCGTGTTGAAGGTGAGTCCATCGTCAATTGTCAAGCCCAGCACCTTCATTTCCCTCGACAGATCAATGCGCTCCCCGCCCATGACCAACCTTGGTGCGTCAAACTTTAGCTTCCTCGTTACTACCATCGCGCTTGTTTTGTGAGGTGCAAACTTCAGCTTGTTTTTGACGCCCCAACGCTGGACACGATCGAGGACCGCATTTGCCCTCTCCTGCACATTCTGCCCGTTGTCGCCTGATATGACCAGCACCACGTCATCCGCAAACGCCTGGCATCGAACGTCCACTCCTTCTATGTCCTTCAGCAGTGGGTCTAACAGGAGGTTCCAAAAAGTTGGACCCCCTATCGATCCCTGTACGCACCCTTTAGTGGTGTTCCTGCGACACTCCGTACCAGCGTACCTTAGGCGAACACATCTGCCCTCGAAGTAGCTATCCACCAATCGCCGCAGGTTTGATGGGCAACCTGATTCGGCGAGCCGGCATTTTATGGCGGGCCACCACGCGCTATCGAAGGCTCCCTCTATGTCAAGTGATATAACCACCATCAATTTTTTGGCTTCTAGTTTTTTCCGAATGTAATGTATCATGGCAAAGAGGGAGTCTTCGGTGCTGCGCTGGGGCGTAAAGCCATATTGCCTGGTAGACATATTGGGCAAGATGTGCCACCTGATTCGCCTAATGAGCATCTTTTCAAGTATCTTCCCAAGTACAGGCAAAAGACCAATCGGCCTGTAAGACTTGGGAAGGGTGTAATCTGCTTTTCCGGGCTTTCGCAGGATCACCACCACGGCCTCCTTCCACTTGGTGGGAAAGTGGGAGAGCGCCAAGCACCTGTTCATGACAGACAGGACGAGATCTGGGTCCAGAGCTATTGCCGCACAGCAAATATCCGCCGTGAAACCATCCAGGCCTGGGGCTTTCCTCGGGTTGAAACTCGACGCGGACCATTTTAGCTCCTCCGCCGTGAAAGGAGGGTCGCATGAGTCATCATGTTCCCTCTTGTTCACATTTTTGGCTGCCACTCTCACCGCCGTATGGTCCGCGTTGTCGTCCTCTTGTATATCTTCCGGGTAGAAGGTCCCCGCCAAAAGTTCGGCTGATTTCACTCCCTCAAGCTCCCTACCGTTTTGAACGAGGGGCAGGTCTTCCCTTCTATCCGTTGTACGTCCAATAACTCGGTAAATACTATCCCACATTGATTCTCGATCCTGTCTGCCACAAAAAGCTTTCCAACTAGCGGTCTGAGCCATCTCAACTTCCTTCAGGTACTCGGATTTGGCCGAGGTATATTGCTCCACGACCCATTCTCGTCGGACCGATGCTGCACACCTTATTCTTCTCTTTTTCCTTAAAACTTCCTTCTTCATTTCAGCAAGCCTGTCGCTCCACCAGGGCAATCCTACTTGTTTTTTAGTTTTTAAATCTGGAATATTATCTTTACAGCTATTTTCTATAATTTTGGTGTATTTGTTTATAATTTCGTCTAATTTTTCTTTATTACTAATCTTGTCTATTTCTGTTTTCGTAATTTTTTCTGTTTCGCATAGCTGGGTCAATTTCTCACGAAATTGACTCCAGTTTGCCTTTTTTGTGTTAAATTTCCGTGTTGTTCTTTTAATATCTGTACCAAATGAATTTCTAATTTTAATATCAAATAGAATTGCCCTGTGGTCCGAACAGGTGACGCTGTCATCCACTCTCCACCCTTCGATCCGCCCGAGAATGTCCGAGGAGCACACCGTAATGTCTACGCAGCTGGAGTACCTTTTCCCACCTCTTATAGTATGAAACGTGGGCTCAGACCCACGGTTGAGTATGTGAAAGCCCAACTCATCCACCATACCTTGGACTTCCTCTCCCCTGTCATTCGTGTCTCTACTCCCCCACCAGATGTTCCATGCATTGACATCCCCTCCCAGTATCACGTTTTTCAGGCCAAGTCCATCTACCACCTCCTTCAGTCGCTCCACGTCCGGCTCTATGGGCTTGTCACCCTCAAGGTAGACCGATATCACCCCTATTTCCCACGCTTCGGTTCTCAGCTTTGCAGCAACTATGTTTCTCGTGGTGAGCGTAGGACATTGGGTGACATCGATCGTATCGTCGAAGAGGATAATCGCCGCCTTTGTCGGTTGGTCCGTGCTCTTACTACATTGGAGGATTCGCACGCCTGGGTAAGTTTTCAGATCGCCTGTGGCTCCAATGTAGGGCTCCTGGACCAACGCGATAGCGATCTTCCTCCTCGCCGCCTCGACAATGAGTTCGTCCGTGGCAACCCTGCTCCTCTGGAGATTGGCCTGAATCACGTGATATTGCTTTTCTTGGTTTGCGACTGTGACCGTTTGGGCGTTTGGCGCACCAGTGACCACCTCAGCAGTATTGTACTGCCGAACGTGCCAGGGTTTCCCACCTCCTGCGGACCGGGCAGTCGCTGCTGAAAGCATTATGGTCAGCTCGGTCCATCTTGGCACTCTGGCAGTTTGTGCAGGTCGGCAGTTTTCCGGATGCTCGCTCAGCGCAATCCGCCCCTAGATGTGGTCCCCCACAGTGACTGCACACGTCCACGGTTTCGCGGCAGAACCGCTTGCCGTGACCGTAGCCCAGACACCGGGAACACTGGATCAAAGGCGACTGATCGAGCACCCGGACCCGCTGTAGGTCAATATGCACGACACCCGCCCCGGTTAATCTCGACCAAAGCACAGGGGAGACTTTCAGCACTATATGAGATGTGAGCGGGTTCCTTGTTCTTTTGCGGAACTTGACCTCCATTCGGTCCTCTCCGCTCACACCCTCAAACAGGGACTTGTTTTGGGCGCGAAGGCCGCGGAGCACGTCCTCATCTTTATTATAATCTAGGACGTCGCGGAGAACAACCATAGGGTCCTTGTTTTTTATTTCCTCCACTTTTAAACCGGCATTACTACTTAACTTTTGTTTGACTTTGTCTACCTCCGCCTTAGAGTGACATCCTAGAATTACCTTTCTGTCCTTTCCCTTCCTTATCCGGTCAATTCGAAAACCTTCCTCTTTGGCTCTAATAGACCCTCTGACTTTCTCCATCACCTGGTCCCCCGTTTCCCTATCGTCGGCAGACGTTATTACAACGGAGTGCAAAGCGGCATGCTCCGGAGTATGTCTCCTCGGAGAAGCCGCGGCTACACTTGCGTAGCTCCCTCGCTCTCTGGTCATGATTTCTCCGTGTTCTTTAATCATCCTATTCAGTCTTTCCATTTCTATTTTGCTCTCTTGAAGGGCTTTTGAATGCTCTTCTATCGCCTTCAATAAAGTTTCGTCGCCGGCTTTTGCTCGGTCCGTTTTTGTCAATTCCACCACCACCACATCATGACTTTCCAGTTTGGTCTCCTCTTTTCTTGCGATCCTTGCTGTACCCCCGTACGTCTTTCCCTCATCTGCATCCTTAACAAGGAAGTACAACCGATCAACCGCCTCCAGCATGTCATTTTTAATGTCCGTCCTTATATTCTTGCCACTGGCAAGGGCCGCCTTGGCCTTTTGAAGACAGGCTTTCGCTTCGGACAAGCGGCTGGTATATTTAGGTTTTGGCTCCACGTCCGTCTTCCCGAGAGCTACTGCACCCCTACTCTTCGACTTCAGTTTGCTCGGCGCGGCGGAAGGCCTTTTGGGGGACGGTGACGCCGTATTGCTGCGTGCCTCAATCTCCCCAATGCTCCTCCTCACCGCACTCGCGAGGTCCCCCTTTGCGGGTTCCATCGGCGCGGAAGCCTCAGCCTGTCCGAGGGGTTGTGAGTCCCCATTGGGCGACGATGTGGGCAGAAGCCTGTCATCATCTGCTCCGTCGGCAACCTTTGGTGGTGTGTGGAACATGACGGAGTCCGTCAGTCGTGCAATAGTTTTATTTTATTTTATAAAATAAAATAAATGACTCAAAAGAGATAAAATAAAGATGTCTCAATAGAGTACAATTGTCAAAATAGAATAAAATAAGATTAAAATTGAAATTCAGATTAAAATAAATGACTCAAAAGAGACAAAAATTGTAAATTTAAATAAAATACTAGTCTAAACTAAAATTGGGTATGTAAAAGTATACCCAAGTCCTAACCTAATAAAAGCGACACAATAATATCACTATTGTCACAAAAACTAATAAAATAATATGAAAATTAACTTATAACTACACCGAAAAAGGTGTGAGGGGGCGAATGGGGGTCAATAAACCCAGCACTCAAGCCTCTAACCTATGCGCTTGTCAGATAATTAAAATAACAACTTCGATTTCCCCTATAGCCGCGCCGAGATTTGATAGTAAATGCACTATGGGAGGGCGGGCGGGCGAATTTTTTGCCTTCCTTTGGTGTTAGGGGTGCAAACGGGGTGTCAGCGGATAGGTCTCGTATAGGCGCACAATATCTACGAACAAAGCACACAGGGTTGTCGAACAAAAGTTTTCAGTAGGGCTGAAAAACCGAAATTTGACTATGAAATGTACCTTTAAAATTTTATAACTCCAAAACTATACGTCGCAGCGCGCTGAAAACAACGTGGACGTGCTTTAAATAACGGATACTACAAATTAGAAACAAAAAATTTTGAAATTCTGTTAACCGAAAAAAGACTTAGAAATTTTTCGATATAATTTTGTATGAAAAAGTCCAAAATATGTAAAAAATGTCAAAAATAAATGTAAATGTACGCTTTTTATCGCTTCTTTCAACGTAAATAAATAGAATCGTGCAAATAGAATTTTATAGAAGCGCAAAAGTTGTCAATATTTCAGTTTTCAGATGTGAAAATGTATGGGTTAGGTTAGGTTAGGTTAGGTTAGGTTAGGTTAGGTTAGGTTAGGTTAGGTTAGGTTAGGTTAGGTTAGGTTAGGTTAGGTTAGGTTAGGTTAGGTTAGGTTAGGTTAGGTTAGGTTAGGTTAGGTTAGGTTAGGTTAGGTTAGGTTAGGTTAGGTTAGGTTAGGTTAGGTTAGGTTAGGTTAGGTTAGGTTAGGTTAGGTTAGGTTAGGTTAGGTTAGGTTAGGTTAGGTTAGGTTAGGTTAGGTTAGGTTAGGTTAGGTTAGGTTAGGTTAGGTTAGGTTAGGTTAGGTTAGGTTAGGTTAGGTTAGGTTAGGTTAGGTTAGGTTAGGTTAGGTTAGGTTAGGTTAGGTTAGGTTAGGTTAGGTTAGGTTAGGTTAGGTTAGGTTAGGTTAGGTTAGGTTAGGTTAGGTTAGGTTAGGTTAGGTTAGGTTAGGTTAGGTTAGGTTAGGTTAGGTTAGGTTAGGTTAGGTTAGGTTAGGTTAGGTTAGGTTAGGTTAGGTTAGGTTAGGTTAGGTTAGGTTAGGTTAGGTTAGGTTAGGTTAGGTTAGGTTAGGTTAGGTTAGGTTAGGTTAGGTTAGGTTAGGTTAGGTTAGGTTAGGTTAGGTTAGGTTAGGTTAGGTTAGGTTAGGTTAGGTTAGGTTAGGTTAGGTTAGGTTAGGTTAGGTTAGGTTAGGTTAGGTTAGGTTAGGTTAGGTTAGGTTAGGTTAGGTTAGGTTAGGTTAGGTTAGGTTAGGTTAGGTTAGGTTAGGTTAGGTTAGGTTAGGTTAGGTTAGGTTAGGTTAGGTTAGGTTAGGTTAGGTTAGGTTAGGTTAGGTTAGGTTAGGTTAGGTTTTTTTTTTTTTTTTTTTTTAGTATATGGTATAGCTTTTATCGATATTTTGAAGTTGTTATCATAATAATGTACATTATTATTTTATTTACTTATGGGTGCATTAGTAGAATATTATGTTTCTTTGTTGTTTTCAGGTTCGGTCCTGCTAATGGATACAGGTTCCGGACGAGAATGTTTATAATATTGCGCGTATATTTAGTTTGTTACACAAACATGGTAGATTATATTTAATATTAATGGCATGTAGGCTAAATGGTGAGCACTTTTATAGGGTTAGGGTGTACGATGAAGTTTTAATGAGTAATGGGGTATATTACAGAGTGAGCGTGTTTTTTTTTTTTTTTTTTTTTTTTTTTTTTTTTTTTTTTTTTTTTTTTTTTTTTTTTTTTTTTTTTTTTTTTTTTTTTTTGCGTTTTTCATGAAAATTAACTTTTACTTGTAGCTTAAGGCCTATGTCACAAAATTATGTACAAGAAGATAAAGACAACAAAATTATGTACAAGAAGACACGAGTAATGTACAGTATTACACAATAAAATTAGAAATATTTTATGTGTTGTTTATACTCTTAAGACTATGAATTATTTTATTTACAAGATTTTTGAACGATTTAGTGGGTTCTTCTTTGCTTAATAATTGATTAATTTTATACGGCTCGATTCTAAGGTTCCTGCAAGTTTGTTCGTGCTCATATCTATGCGAGTTAAAGATTGGGCAATTCTGTATGATGTGTTCAATGGTTTGAGCGCTGGTGTCATCACATGGGCACAGGTCGTCGTTTGTGATCTTAAATCGACAGAGGTAACTCTTGTGGTACCCGTGCCCAGTGAAGACCTGTGTTAGCTCGAATGAAATTGGGACCTGTTTTTGAAACTCCCTTATCTCCTTTACAGAGCCGAACCACCTGGCAATCTCTGAGTTTTGGGTCTCGGCTGCGTATTCCTCCTGCCATTTATCCAGTGATCGCTGTCTTAGGGTGTATTTAGCGAAGGAAATCGGGAACTCGTTCACGCATGTCGCGGTTCGTTGGACTGCGGCTTCCTTGGCGGCTTGGTCTGCCAGTTCATTTCCTTCAATCCCGACATGCGCCTTGACCCAGGTGAAGCTCACGCGGAAGCCGTGGTTCTTCCTTATTTCAAGGAGCATGCCATGGATTGAAACGATAGTGGGGTCTGAATTATTTCGATCCTGCAGAGCTTTTAATGCCGATAGGCTGTCCGTAATGATGATTGCGTTTGATTTCCAGCCAGAGTTCAGAAGCCACTTGAGTCCAGCTTCGATGGCTGTCAGCTCAGCCACGAAGACAGAGGTGGTTCTCCCGAGTTTCTTCTTTACTTTTGGTTTGGACCCATTTGGGAGGTATATGACTACAGCTGAGCCGACCTCTCCGCTCTCCAATTTACTGCCATCCGTGTACATTTTGATAGGTGTTTCGGATGTGATGCGGTCGATTTCTTCTTGCGTATTTGCTTCGTCATAATCTATGGAAATCCTGTCAGCGGGGTGGAGTTGGTCTTTTACCGGCACCTTGTGGCGGAGGGTGATGTCTGCTGGGATGTCCTTAAGAGTTCCAGTTTCTTTGACCTCGTGGATTTCTCTCGCTTCATCGATGGCCAGATGAAGCGGCATAAATTGTGCTAGGGCTATTGCTGCGGCTGCTGACACTGTGCGGAATGCTCTAGTAGCTTTAATTGCGAATTGTCTTTGAAAAGTTCGGAGGGATTTTCGAACACAGTAATACTTGGTCGCTCCTCCCCAGATGCCAGCTGCGTATGTAATCATGGGCTGTATTACTTGACGATATATAATAGAAATATTTTCAGGATGTGCTCCCCAAGTCGGCCGTACAAACATTGTGAGTTTTTTGAAAATTTTTGTTGCTTTACTTAATATGTATTTCGAGTGTGGAATGAAGGTAAGTCTGGTGTCTAATATGACACCCAGAAGTTTGATTTCAGAGTTGAGCGTGATAGGCTGTTGGTTCATCTGTATTTTCACGGATTTAGATGGTGCCGTAAACGCGATCACCTGTGTCTTGGCTGGACCAAAGTTTAACTTGGCCTCCTTGCCCCAGTCGTAAATGGTGCTGAGAGCCTCGTTGGTGATGTTCTGCAATTGGCCAACTGTTTTTGCCGTTACAATGAGAAGCACATCGTCAGCAAAGGCCTGCATGTGGACACCATGTGGTAATTCCGTTTCCAGGAGGTCGTCGAGAATTATATTCCAGAACATGGGCCCGCATACAGAGCCCTGGATGCATCCTTTTGTCAGGGTCTTTGCGGAGGTTGCGTCGCCAAAGTCCAGCACAGCAGTCCTGTCCTTCAAGTAGCTTTTGGTTAATTGGTAAAGGTTGTTTGGACAGTCCAGCTTGCGTAGGCGATGGAGTAGCAATGGCCACCAGGCATTGTCAAACGCTGCCCTAATGTCCAGAGACACAGCGATGACTTGTAGGCCTGCGGCTTTGGCATCAGTAATTTCGTTTATTGCACTCTGTAGGGCGTCGGTGGTCGAGGTCTGCTCTTTAAAACCGTACTGTTTCTTGTTATATTGCTGGGTGTGCTCTAGGTGGTAGGACATTCTCCTCGACAACAACTTCTCCAGCAGCTTGCCGAAGACGGGAAGAAGCCCGATTGGCCTGAAGGACGACAGGTCGTTGGCATCCGGTTTATTTGGTTTTGGCAGGATTTTGACGTAGGCCTTTTTCCAAGGTGTAGGGAAATGGTTTAAGGTTAAACACCTGTTCATAAGGTCGGTAATGATTTCTGGAATGACGTCAAATGTGTTGAGACAGATGTCGGATGTGAGATTGTCCATTCCAGGTGCTTTGTTGGGGTTCATGTTCTTTAAGCAATCCCGAATCTCGTCCCTTTGGAATGGGAAATCGTCATCCGTATCAACCGGCACATTGAGGTCACTCCGGAGATCACTTTGTCTGCGTGATGTGTCAACGAGATCGTCATCGGGGTAAAAATGGTCGAGTAAGGCTTGAGCGGTGTTCGAGAAGCTGTCTGTATAATGAGCCCCAGCTTTGAGCGTCTGTGGTGGGCGCCGCTTAGCGCCTTCTTTTATGAGACGATTGGTGAGGCTCCACACGTTCTCTTTATCCTGTATCGAGCAAAACTCCCTGAAGTGGTCTGTGGAGGCCTTTGATAGAGCTTTTGCATATTCGTCTTTTAAGTCTTTATGTGTTTTGATCGCTTCCTCCATGGGTCTGTTGGCTATTTTCAGGTCGTGTAATTTATGGTGCGCTTTAATTAATTTCTTTTTTAGGGTCTCCAGCTCGTCACTCCACCAAGGGTTGAAATCAGCGGCCGGAGGTCTCTTGCGGAAGACCGCACGGCAAGCCGACTGCACGACTGTAGTTAAAAGTTCGACAAAGCAGTCGATGCCAGCTTGATCCAAGTCCTCTATAGAGCGAGTGAGTAGATTGCTGTCATGGATTGCAGTGTGCAGCGCGGCACGGAACTCGTCCCAATTTGCTCGTTTGGTATTGTACCTAAATGTTGTGGTTGACTTGTGTTTTGCTGGTTTTCCTGGCACAATTATGGAGAATTCGATACCATTGTGATCTGAGCTGGGGCAAGCTGTCAGGTTGACTTTCCAGTTTTTTACGAGGTTTTGGAGGTTGTTAGAAGCCAGAGTGATGTCGAGAATAGACGAGCTCAGCCTTCCGGAGCGAATGGCCTCGAATGTTGGAATGATGTCCGTGTTGCATATATACAAGTCGTGGGCGGATGTAAGGTCGACAATGTCATCGCCGCGGGCGTTAGATGTCCTTTCACCCCACTCAGGATGTTTACCATTTAGGTCACCGCCGATGATTTGATAGCAACCACGCGCTCTAGTAAGGAGCCTGTCCAGGGCAATCATTGTGTTGTTAGGGTCTGCGTCTGGTTCGATGTACACAGATGCGACATAGAGCGTCCTCTGACCAAGTGACATTTGTATAACTGCCAAGTTGGAAGTGGACAGTTGTGTGACGCCGAGGGCAAGGCCCGTCTTGCTTTTGACAATGACACACGCCTTGGTAACTCCGGTGGTGCTGAATTGGAACACATCAAGGTTTGGATAGTTCTGCACGGATGCCGCGCGACCTATGTAAGGTTCCGTTACCAGGGCCACATCGTAGTCATTAGCTATGAAGAAACGGATAAACTCAGTTTGAGAGACGTAGCAGCGTTGAAGGTTTGCTTGGATAATTTTGATGTGAGTTCTAGAAACCATAATCTATTGTTTCTTCTAGGAGTTTACGTGCAATGTTAATGCGGGTGCAAAGTTTACTATTTGTTGCTGAGTGTTTGGTTCCAACGCTGCTGCTAGTCTTCTCATTGTGTCTAGTACAGTTTATGCATTTGAGTGCATCCGGATTTGTTTTGACTGGGCAGTTGGCAAAAGAGTGTGCAGTCGACGCACAGTGCGAGCAGGGATAGTATTCTGCTTGACACTTTTTGTTTGTGTGGCCGAACTGCAGGCATTTATAGCATTGGACGAAACGAGAGAAGTCCATAACTCGAACGCGTTGGTGTTCGATGTTGACGCGTTCGGCTTCAACGAGCCTCCTCCGAGTCGTCGGGTGTACCTCCAGGACGGCATTGTACAATTGCTCGTTTCTGTTGTTAAGGGCGAAGCAGAAGCGCATGTTTTCTGCGGGTACGGAGTTTTGCTGGGCGATAATCGGTATGAGTTCTTCCTTGGGTATCTGTTTGTTGACCCCTTTTAGGATGATCAAGGGCTTCCGTTTCCGAGCCTCCTCGGCTTGTATGCCAGGGACGGCATTTACCCGTTTGATTGTCTCTTCACATTGCTCTTTTCTTTCGAAGTCGACTCTAATCATGTTTTTGGAGAGCGGTTTTACTTTGGTTGGGGCAAAAGTAGAGTTTCGGAAGGAGACCTTCTTTCTCCACTCTTCCAATACGTTTGGTTGTTTTTCACCAGTCTCTGTAGTTTTGATGATTATCGACGGAAGTGATTTGGGTGGAGTTGGAACTTTGCGGGGCGGAGCCCTCACGGTTTCAGCAAAAGATCTCGCTGGTGAATTGAAAAAAGAGGGAATAGCGCTTTTAACCTCATCTTTGACACTTTGCCGAATGGTGGTCAGTATATCTTCTTTGGTAAGAGCGGCGACAGCGGGGCTAGCAGGGAGGCTACAGATCGGAACGGTAAGGCGATCCGCGAATTCCATCTTCTCCTCCAGGATGTCTGTGGCTTTACGGATTTCATCCGAGGCTAGCCTTATCTGAATTTTGCCGGCACTGGTGACACTAGCTGGTTTGACGCATTCGGCAACAGTGTGAGTGAGGGTGTGTATGAGGGCCTTGAAGGTGGTGAAATCCTGCACGCTTTCGGCGCGGCAGGGGAGGACTGGTTCTTGTGTGGTCTTTGGTTTGTAGGTGCGTTTGGCCTTGACTTGGGTAAGATTATCAGAGATTGTGGCTGGGATTATAGAAGTAATGGGCGCTTTTGCTGCGGGTGCTAGGCGTTCCTGAGTAAGACGCATGTCGTCTGACCGTGCCGCCACCCTGGCAGAGTCCCCGCTGTCTGCTCTTTCTGTGGGCGGGAGCAGGTGTCTGACAAGTTCTATGAGCCTGACACAAAGATCGGCAGCCCTGTTGCAGTTTTCGACTGAGACCCTTCTATCCTCCTTTCTCACGCTTTTGTGCTCGGTCAATATTCTGGGTGTTAAAACATTCAACCGGTGTATCTCCTCAATTATGTTTTCCACCTCTGAACCGTCGGAGCCTAATGTTAGGAGCGGGCGAGTTGCCTCGCTCGTGGCGGTCATTGTTTCGGTTACTGAGTCTGCGATGGACATAGGTGATAGGAGAAGAGGAGGAGTCACGTTAAGACTTTGGGTGCTCACTGGCGATGTGCAATGATCGACGTGGGATTCAGGAGGCTCAGATAAATCAAGCCGCTCACGAGAACGTGGCGGCGTCCTCAGCAGTGTGCCCGTATTAGCGGGTGTAAGCGGGTCAGGTGCCTTTTTAGCCTTCGTCGGCGTTCTGAGTAGAGCAGCCATGTTGGTTGCTGAATACAATCGGATTTAAAGATGACACAGAAAAGATTGGCACCGAAAAAACAGTAAAAAATAAGAATACAATAATGTGATAATCCACCGAGTTAACGTAGTAAATGAAATAAGGGAGGGCGGGCGGGCGAATTTTTGATGTTTCCCAGGTCCGATCTACGCAAACGAGGTGTCAACGGAACGGGCTCGTCGCGGCGGTCAATATAAGGTAAGTATCGAGGGTAAGTTTCAAACAAAATATTTCACTATGACCGAAAAAGTGCGAAATTCGACTATATTTGTATGGAATGTATATTATAAAGTATCGCAGGTGAGTACTAGAACAGCGGAGCGTGCGCAGAACCACTCCGGTGATCTAATATTAACGAAAGGTATACTATCAGACTATTGATTTGAACAGAAATGGCAAATTAAAACTTTTGAAATTAATATTTGATACTAAATAAATTCTATGTGTCTAATATAGGTGAAAAACGCAAAAAATGAACCAATTTGAATGATTTATCGACGGAATCTATCAAAGACAATTATAAGAAGCAATAAAAGTAGCACTTGAAGGACCAGAGTCAGTATCTGAACTGATTTGAAATGTGCTATGTATGAAAATTTCGATTTAGCACTATACCTCGGTTCGGTTACAAGCGGAATCTAAAATGCGAATTTTTTGATGTTTCCCAGGTCCGATCTACGCAAACGAGGTGTCAACGGAACGGGCTCGTCGCGGCGGTCAATATAAGGTAAGTATCGAGGGTAAGTTTCAAACAAAATATTTCACTATGACCGAAAAAGTGCGAAATTCGACTATATTTGTATGGAATGTATATTATAAAGTATCGCAGGTGAGTACTAGAACAGCGGAGCGTGCGCAGAACCACTCCGGTGATCTAATATTAACGAAAGGTATACTATCAGACTATTGATTTGAACAGAAATGGCAAATTAAAACTTTTGAAATTAATATTTGATACTAAATAAATTCTATGTGTCTAATATAGGTGAAAAACGCAAAAAATGAACCAATTTGAATGATTTATCGACGGAATCTATCAAAGACAATTATAAGAAGCAATAAAAGTAGCACTTGAAGGACCAGAGTCAGTATCTGAACTGATTTGAAATGTGCTATGTATGAAAATTTCGATTTAGCACTATACCTCGGTTCGGTTACAAGCGGAATCTAAAATGCGAATTTTTTGATGTTTCCCAGGTCCGATCTACGCAAACGAGGTGTCAACGGAACGGGCTCGTCGCGGCGGTCAATATAAGGTAAGTATCGAGGGTAAGTTTCAAACAAAATATTTCACTATGACCGAAAAAGTGCGAAATTCGACTATATTTGTATGGAATGTATATTATAAAGTATCGCAGGTGAGTACTAGAACAGCGGAGCGTGCGCAGAACCACTCCGGTGATCTAATATTAACGAAAGGTATACTATCAGACTATTGATTTGAACAGAAATGGCAAATTAAAACTTTTGAAATTAATATTTGATACTAAATAAATTCTATGTGTCTAATATAGGTGAAAAACGCAAAAAATGAACCAATTTGAATGATTTATCGACGGAATCTATCAAAGACAATTATAAGAAGCAATAAAAGTAGCACTTGAAGGACCAGAGTCAGTATCTGAACTGATTTGAAATGTGCTATGTATGAAAATTTCGATTTAGCACTATACCTCGGTTCGGTTACAAGCGGAATCTAAAATGCGAATTTTTTGATGTTTCCCAGGTCCGATCTACGCAAACGAGGTGTCAACGGAACGGGCTCGTCGCGGCGGTCAATATAAGGTAAGTATCGAGGGTAAGTTTCAAACAAAATATTTCACTATGACCGAAAAAGTGCGAAATTCGACTATATTTGTATGGAATGTATATTATAAAGTATCGCAGGTGAGTACTAGAACAGCGGAGCGTGCGCAGAACCACTCCGGTGATCTAATATTAACGAAAGGTATACTATCAGACTATTGATTTGAACAGAAATGGCAAATTAAAACTTTTGAAATTAATATTTGATACTAAATAAATTCTATGTGTCTAATATAGGTGAAAAACGCAAAAAATGAACCAATTTGAATGATTTATCGACGGAATCTATCAAAGACAATTATAAGAAGCAATAAAAGTAGCACTTGAAGGACCAGAGTCAGTATCTGAACTGATTTGAAATGTGCTATGTATGAAAATTTCGATTTAGCACTATACCTCGGTTCGGTTACAAGCGGAATCTAAAATGCGAATTTTTTGATGTTTCCCAGGTCCGATCTACGCAAACGAGGTGTCAACGGAACGGGCTCGTCGCGGCGGTCAATATAAGGTAAGTATCGAGGGTAAGTTTCAAACAAAATATTTCACTATGACCGAAAAAGTGCGAAATTCGACTATATTTGTATGGAATGTATATTATAAAGTATCGCAGGTGAGTACTAGAACAGCGGAGCGTGCGCAGAACCACTCCGGTGATCTAATATTAACGAAAGGTATACTATCAGACTATTGATTTGAACAGAAATGGCAAATTAAAACTTTTGAAATTAATATTTGATACTAAATAAATTCTATGTGTCTAATATAGGTGAAAAACGCAAAAAATGAACCAATTTGAATGATTTATCGACGGAATCTATCAAAGACAATTATAAGAAGCAATAAAAGTAGCACTTGAAGGACCAGAGTCAGTATCTGAACTGATTTGAAATGTGCTATGTATGAAAATTTCGATTTAGCACTATACCTCGGTTCGGTTACAAGCGGAATCTAAAATGCGAATTTTTTGATGTTTCCCAGGTCCGATCTACGCAAACGAGGTGTCAACGGAACGGGCTCGTCGCGGCGGTCAATATAAGGTAAGTATCGAGGGTAAGTTTCAAACAAAATATTTCACTATGACCGAAAAAGTGCGAAATTCGACTATATTTGTATGGAATGTATATTATAAAGTATCGCAGGTGAGTACTAGAACAGCGGAGCGTGCGCAGAACCACTCCGGTGATCTAATATTAACGAAAGGTATACTATCAGACTATTGATTTGAACAGAAATGGCAAATTAAAACTTTTGAAATTAATATTTGATACTAAATAAATTCTATGTGTCTAATATAGGTGAAAAACGCAAAAAATGAACCAATTTGAATGATTTATCGACGGAATCTATCAAAGACAATTATAAGAAGCAATAAAAGTAGCACTTGAAGGACCAGAGTCAGTATCTGAACTGATTTGAAATGTGCTATGTATGAAAATTTCGATTTAGCACTATACCTCGGTTCGGTTACAAGCGGAATCTAAAATGCGAATTTTTTGATGTTTCCCAGGTCCGATCTACGCAAACGAGGTGTCAACGGAACGGGCTCGTCGCGGCGGTCAATATAAGGTAAGTATCGAGGGTAAGTTTCAAACAAAATATTTCACTATGACCGAAAAAGTGCGAAATTCGACTATATTTGTATGGAATGTATATTATAAAGTATCGCAGGTGAGTACTAGAACAGCGGAGCGTGCGCAGAACCACTCCGGTGATCTAATATTAACGAAAGGTATACTATCAGACTATTGATTTGAACAGAAATGGCAAATTAAAACTTTTGAAATTAATATTTGATACTAAATAAATTCTATGTGTCTAATATAGGTGAAAAACGCAAAAAATGAACCAATTTGAATGATTTATCGACGGAATCTATCAAAGACAATTATAAGAAGCAATAAAAGTAGCACTTGAAGGACCAGAGTCAGTATCTGAACTGATTTGAAATGTGCTATGTATGAAAATTTCGATTTAGCACTATACCTCGGTTCGGTTACAAGCGGAATCTAAAATGCGAATTTTTTGATGTTTCCCAGGTCCGATCTACGCAAACGAGGTGTCAACGGAACGGGCTCGTCGCGGCGGTCAATATAAGGTAAGTATCGAGGGTAAGTTTCAAACAAAATATTTCACTATGACCGAAAAAGTGCGAAATTCGACTATATTTGTATGGAATGTATATTATAAAGTATCGCAGGTGAGTACTAGAACAGCGGAGCGTGCGCAGAACCACTCCGGTGATCTAATATTAACGAAAGGTATACTATCAGACTATTGATTTGAACAGAAATGGCAAATTAAAACTTTTGAAATTAATATTTGATACTAAATAAATTCTATGTGTCTAATATAGGTGAAAAACGCAAAAAATGAACCAATTTGAATGATTTATCGACGGAATCTATCAAAGACAATTATAAGAAGCAATAAAAGTAGCACTTGAAGGACCAGAGTCAGTATCTGAACTGATTTGAAATGTGCTATGTATGAAAATTTCGATTTAGCACTATACCTCGGTTCGGTTACAAGCGGAATCTAAAATGCGAATTTTTTGATGTTTCCCAGGTCCGATCTACGCAAACGAGGTGTCAACGGAACGGGCTCGTCGCGGCGGTCAATATAAGGTAAGTATCGAGGGTAAGTTTCAAACAAAATATTTCACTATGACCGAAAAAGTGCGAAATTCGACTATATTTGTATGGAATGTATATTATAAAGTATCGCAGGTGAGTACTAGAACAGCGGAGCGTGCGCAGAACCACTCCGGTGATCTAATATTAACGAAAGGTATACTATCAGACTATTGATTTGAACAGAAATGGCAAATTAAAACTTTTGAAATTAATATTTGATACTAAATAAATTCTATGTGTCTAATATAGGTGAAAAACGCAAAAAATGAACCAATTTGAATGATTTATCGACGGAATCTATCAAAGACAATTATAAGAAGCAATAAAAGTAGCACTTGAAGGACCAGAGTCAGTATCTGAACTGATTTGAAATGTGCTATGTATGAAAATTTCGATTTAGCACTATACCTCGGTTCGGTTACAAGCGGAATCTAAAATGCGAATTTTTTGATGTTTCCCAGGTCCGATCTACGCAAACGAGGTGTCAACGGAACGGGCTCGTCGCGGCGGTCAATATAAGGTAAGTATCGAGGGTAAGTTTCAAACAAAATATTTCACTATGACCGAAAAAGTGCGAAATTCGACTATATTTGTATGGAATGTATATTATAAAGTATCGCAGGTGAGTACTAGAACAGCGGAGCGTGCGCAGAACCACTCCGGTGATCTAATATTAACGAAAGGTATACTATCAGACTATTGATTTGAACAGAAATGGCAAATTAAAACTTTTGAAATTAATATTTGATACTAAATAAATTCTATGTGTCTAATATAGGTGAAAAACGCAAAAAATGAACCAATTTGAATGATTTATCGACGGAATCTATCAAAGACAATTATAAGAAGCAATAAAAGTAGCACTTGAAGGACCAGAGTCAGTATCTGAACTGATTTGAAATGTGCTATGTATGAAAATTTCGATTTAGCACTATACCTCGGTTCGGTTACAAGCGGAATCTAAAATGCGAATTTTTTGATGTTTCCCAGGTCCGATCTACGCAAACGAGGTGTCAACGGAACGGGCTCGTCGCGGCGGTCAATATAAGGTAAGTATCGAGGGTAAGTTTCAAACAAAATATTTCACTATGACCGAAAAAGTGCGAAATTCGACTATATTTGTATGGAATGTATATTATAAAGTATCGCAGGTGAGTACTAGAACAGCGGAGCGTGCGCAGAACCACTCCGGTGATCTAATATTAACGAAAGGTATACTATCAGACTATTGATTTGAACAGAAATGGCAAATTAAAACTTTTGAAATTAATATTTGATACTAAATAAATTCTATGTGTCTAATATAGGTGAAAAACGCAAAAAATGAACCAATTTGAATGATTTATCGACGGAATCTATCAAAGACAATTATAAGAAGCAATAAAAGTAGCACTTGAAGGACCAGAGTCAGTATCTGAACTGATTTGAAATGTGCTATGTATGAAAATTTCGATTTAGCACTATACCTCGGTTCGGTTACAAGCGGAATCTAAAATGCGAATTTTTTGATGTTTCCCAGGTCCGATCTACGCAAACGAGGTGTCAACGGAACGGGCTCGTCGCGGCGGTCAATATAAGGTAAGTATCGAGGGTAAGTTTCAAACAAAATATTTCACTATGACCGAAAAAGTGCGAAATTCGACTATATTTGTATGGAATGTATATTATAAAGTATCGCAGGTGAGTACTAGAACAGCGGAGCGTGCGCAGAACCACTCCGGTGATCTAATATTAACGAAAGGTATACTATCAGACTATTGATTTGAACAGAAATGGCAAATTAAAACTTTTGAAATTAATATTTGATACTAAATAAATTCTATGTGTCTAATATAGGTGAAAAACGCAAAAAATGAACCAATTTGAATGATTTATCGACGGAATCTATCAAAGACAATTATAAGAAGCAATAAAAGTAGCACTTGAAGGACCAGAGTCAGTATCTGAACTGATTTGAAATGTGCTATGTATGAAAATTTCGATTTAGCACTATACCTCGGTTCGGTTACAAGCGGAATCTAAAATGCGAATTTTTTGATGTTTCCCAGGTCCGATCTACGCAAACGAGGTGTCAACGGAACGGGCTCGTCGCGGCGGTCAATATAAGGTAAGTATCGAGGGTAAGTTTCAAACAAAATATTTCACTATGACCGAAAAAGTGCGAAATTCGACTATATTTGTATGGAATGTATATTATAAAGTATCGCAGGTGAGTACTAGAACAGCGGAGCGTGCGCAGAACCACTCCGGTGATCTAATATTAACGAAAGGTATACTATCAGACTATTGATTTGAACAGAAATGGCAAATTAAAACTTTTGAAATTAATATTTGATACTAAATAAATTCTATGTGTCTAATATAGGTGAAAAACGCAAAAAATGAACCAATTTGAATGATTTATCGACGGAATCTATCAAAGACAATTATAAGAAGCAATAAAAGTAGCACTTGAAGGACCAGAGTCAGTATCTGAACTGATTTGAAATGTGCTATGTATGAAAATTTCGATTTAGCACTATACCTCGGTTCGGTTACAAGCGGAATCTAAAATGCGAATTTTTTGATGTTTCCCAGGTCCGATCTACGCAAACGAGGTGTCAACGGAACGGGCTCGTCGCGGCGGTCAATATAAGGTAAGTATCGAGGGTAAGTTTCAAACAAAATATTTCACTATGACCGAAAAAGTGCGAAATTCGACTATATTTGTATGGAATGTATATTATAAAGTATCGCAGGTGAGTACTAGAACAGCGGAGCGTGCGCAGAACCACTCCGGTGATCTAATATTAACGAAAGGTATACTATCAGACTATTGATTTG